>CM065785.1:77160483-78640255 GCA_033296515.1 Macrochelys suwanniensis | reverse complement strand
TACTCCTCCCACTCCAGCCCTCGGGGCGGGGCCTCTGGGCGGAAAGGGGCTTGGCGGGCGGGGTGACGCGTCTCGTGTAGCGTCCCCTGGGCTGGGCATCGCTCCCGGCTCCGTCGAGATCCCCCCGCCCCCGTCACAGGGCCTGAGATCCCCCCCCCCCATCTCCAGGCTGGATCCCCCCCCCATCTCCAGGCTGGATCCCCCCGCCCCCGTCACAGGGCCTGAGATCCCCCCGCCCATCTCCAGGCTGGCCTCCCCCCACCCCCGTCACAGGGCCGGAGATCCCCCCCCCCCCCCATTTCCAGGCTGGATCCCCCCGCCCCCGTCACAGGGCCTGAGATCCCCCCCGCCCATCTCCAGGCTGGACCCCCCCGCCCCCGTCACAGGGCCTGAGATCCCCCCCGCCCATCTCCAGGCTGGATCCCCCCCCCCCATCTCCAGGCTGGATCCCCCCGCCCCCGTCACAGGGCCTGAGATCCCCCCCGCCCATCTCCAGGCTGGCCTCCCCCCACCCCCGTCACAGGGCCGGAGATCCCCCCCCCCCCCATCTCCAGGCTGGATCCCCCGCCCCCGTCACAGGGCCTGAGATCCCCCCCGCCCATCTCCAGGCTGGACCCCCCCGCCCCCGTCACAGGGCCTGAGATCCCCCCCGCCCATCTCCAGGCTGGATCCCCCCGCCCCCGTCACAGGGCCTGAGATCCCCTCCCCCATCTCCAGGCTGGATCCCCCCGCCCCCTTCACAGGGCTGGAGATCCCCCCACCCCCCAATCTCCAGGCTGGATCCCCCCCGCCCCCGTCACAGGGCCTGAGATCCCCTCCCCCATCTCCAGGCTGGATCCCCCCGCCCCCTTCACAGGGCTGGAGATCCCCCCCACCCCCCAATCTCCAGGCTGGATCCCCCCCGCCCCCGTCACAGGGCCGGAGATCCCCCCCCCCCCATCTCCAGGCTGGACCCCCTTGCCCCCGTCACAGGGCCTGAGATCCCCCCCCCCCCATCTCCAGGCTGGATCCCACCGCCCCCATCACAGGGCCTGAGATCCCCCCGCCCATCTCCAGGCTGGATGCCCCCGTCACAGGGCCGGAGATCCCCCCCCCGCCCATCTCCAGGCTGGATGCCCCCGTCACAGGGCCTGAGATCCCCCCCCGCCCATCTCCAGGCTGGACCCCCCCGCCCCCGTCACAGGGCCTGAGATCCCCCCACCCCCCAATCTCCAGGCTGGATCCCCCCGCCCCCGTCACAGGGCCGGAGATCCCCCCCCGCCCATCTCCAGGCTGGACCCCTCCGCCCCCGTCACAGGGCCTGAGATCCCCCCCGCCCATCTCCAGGCTGGACCCCCCCGCCCCCGTCACAGGGCCTGAGATCCTCCCCCCCCATCTCCAGGCTGGATCCCCCGCCCCCGTCACAGGGCCGGAGATCCCCCCCCCGCCCATCTCCAGGCTGGACCCCCCCGCCCCCGTCACAGGGCCTGAGATCCCCCCCGCCCATCTCCAGGCTGGACCCCCCGCCCCCGTCACAGGGCCGGAGATCCCCCCGCCCATCTCCAGGCTGGCCTCCCCCCGCCCCCGTCACAGGGCCGGAGATCCCCCCACCCCCCAATCTCCAGGCTGGATCCCCCCCGCCCCCGTCACAGGGCCGGAGATCCCCCCCCCCATCTCCAGGCTGGACCCCCCCGCCCCCGTCACAGGGCCTGAGATCCCCCCCCCCCATCTCCAGGCTGGATCCCCCGCCCCCGTCACAGGGCCGGAGATCCCCCCCCCGCCCATCTCCAGGCTGGACCCCTCCGCCCCCGTCACAGGGCCGGAGATCCCCCCGCCCCCGTCACAGGGCCTGAGATCCCCCCCCCCCATCTCCAGGCTGGATCCCCCGCCCCCGTCACAGGGCCGGAGATCCCCCCCGCCCATCTCCAGGCTGGACCCCCCCCGCCCCCGTCACAGGGCCTGAGATCCCCCCCGCCCATCTCCAGGCTGGACCCCCCGCCCCCGTCACAGGGCCGGAGATCCCCCCGCCCATCTCCAGGCTGGCCTCCCCCCCGCCCCCTTCACAGGGCCTGAGATCCCCCCGCCCATCTCCAGGCTGGCCTCCCCCCGCCCCCGTCACAGGGCCTGAGATCCCCCCCGCCCATCTCCAGGCTGGATCCCCCCGCCCCCGTCACAGGGCCTGAGATCCCCCCGCCCATCTCCAGGCTGGCCTCCCCCCACCCCCGTCACAGGGCCGGAGATCCCCCCCCCCCCCCATTTCCAGGCTGGATCCCCCCGCCCCCGTCACAGGGCCTGAGATCCCCCCCGCCCATCTCCAGGCTGGACCCCCCCGCCCCCGTCACAGGGCCTGAGATCCCCCCCGCCCATCTCCAGGCTGGATCCCCCCCCCCATCTCCAGGCTGGATCCCCCCGCCCCCGTCACAGGGCCTGAGATCCCCCCCGCCCATCTCCAGGCTGGCCTCCCCCCACCCCCGTCACAGGGCCGGAGATCCCCCCCCCCCCATCTCCAGGCTGGATCCCCCCGCCCCCGTCACAGGGCCTGAGATCCCCCCCGCCCATCTCCAGGCTGGACCCCCCCGCCCCCGTCACAGGGCCTGAGATCCCCCCCGCCCATCTCCAGGCTGGATCCCCCCGCCCCCGTCACAGGGCCTGAGATCCCCTCCCCCATCTCCAGGCTGGATCCCCCCGCCCCCTTCACAGGGCTGGAGATCCCCCCACCCCCCAATCTCCAGGCTGGATCCCCCCCGCCCCCGTCACAGGGCCTGAGATCCCCTCCCCCATCTCCAGGCTGGATCCCCCCGCCCCCTTCACAGGGCTGGAGATCCCCCCACCCCCCAATCTCCAGGCTGGATCCCCCCCGCCCCCGTCACAGGGCCGGAGATCCCCCCCCCCCATCTCCAGGCTGGACCCCCTTGCCCCCGTCACAGGGCCTGAGATCCCCCCCCCCCATCTCCAGGCTGGATCCCACCGCCCCCATCACAGGGCCTGAGATCCCCCCGCCCATCTCCAGGCTGGATGCCCCCGTCACAGGGCCGGAGATCCCCCCCCCGCCCATCTCCAGGCTGGATGCCCCCGTCACAGGGCCTGAGATCCCCCCCCGCCCATCTCCAGGCTGGACCCCCCCGCCCCCGTCACAGGGCCTGAGATCCCCCCACCCCCCAATCTCCAGGCTGGATCCCCCCGCCCCCGTCACAGGGCCGGAGATCCCCCCCCGCCCATCTCCAGGCTGGACCCCTCCGCCCCCGTCACAGGGCCTGAGATCCCCCCCGCCCATCTCCAGGCTGGACCCCCCCGCCCCCGTCACAGGGCCTGAGATCCTCCCCCCCCATCTCCAGGCTGGATCCCCCGCCCCCGTCACAGGGCCGGAGATCCCCCCCCGCCCATCTCCAGGCTGGACCCCCCCGCCCCCGTCACAGGGCCTGAGATCCCCCCCGCCCATCTCCAGGCTGGACCCCCCGCCCCCGTCACAGGGCCGGAGATCCCCCCGCCCATCTCCAGGCTGGCCTCCCCCCGCCCCCGTCACAGGGCCGGAGATCCCCCCACCCCCCAATCTCCAGGCTGGATCCCCCCCGCCCCCGTCACAGGGCCGGAGATCCCCCCCCCATCTCCAGGCTGGACCCCCCCGCCCCCGTCACAGGGCCTGAGATCCCCCCCCCCCATCTCCAGGCTGGATCCCCCGCCCCCGTCACAGGGCCGGAGATCCCCCCCCCGCCCATCTCCAGGCTGGACCCCTCCGCCCCCGTCACAGGGCCGGAGATCCCCCCGCCCCCGTCACAGGGCCTGAGATCCCCCCCCCCCATCTCCAGGCTGGATCCCCCGCCCCCGTCACAGGGCCGGAGATCCCCCCCGCCCATCTCCAGGCTGGACCCCCCCGCCCCCGTCACAGGGCCTGAGATCCCCCCCGCCCATCTCCAGGCTGGACCCCCCGCCCCCGTCACAGGGCCGGAGATCCCCCCGCCCATCTCCAGGCTGGCCTCCCCCCGCCCCCTTCACAGGGCCTGAGATCCCCCCGCCCATCTCCAGGCTGGCCTCCCCCCGCCCCCGTCACAGGGCCTGAGATCCCCCCCGCCCATCTCCAGGCTGGACCCCCCGCCCCCGTCACAGGGCCGGAGATCCCCCCGCCCATCTCCAGGCTGGCCTCCCCCCGCCCCCTTCACAGGGCCTGAGATCCCCCCGCCCATCTCCAGGCTGGATCCCCCCCGCCCCCGTCACAGGGCCTGAGATCCCCTCCCCCATCTCCAGGCTGGATCCCCCCGCCCCCTTCACAGGGCTGGAGATCCCCCCACCCCCCAATCTCCAGGCTGGATCCCCCCCGCCCCCGTCACAGGGCCGGAGATCCCCCCCCCCCATCTCCAGGCTGGACCCCCTTGCCCCCGTCACAGGGCCTGAGATCCCCCCCCCCATCTCCAGGCTGGATCCCACCGCCCCCATCACAGGGCCTGAGATCCCCCCGCCCATCTCCAGGCTGGATGCCCCCGTCACAGGGCCGGAGATCCCCCCCCCGCCCATCTCCAGGCTGGATGCCCCCGTCACAGGGCCTGAGATCCCCCCCCGCCCATCTCCAGGCTGGACCCCCCCGCCCCCGTCACAGGGCCTGAGATCCCCCCACCCCCCAATCTCCAGGCTGGATCCCCCCGCCCCCGTCACAGGGCCGGAGATCCCCCCCCGCCCATCTCCAGGCTGGACCCCTCCGCCCCCGTCACAGGGCCTGAGATCCCCCCCGCCCATCTCCAGGCTGGACCCCCCCGCCCCCGTCACAGGGCCTGAGATCCTCCCCCCCATCTCCAGGCTGGATCCCCCGCCCCCGTCACAGGGCCGGAGATCCCCCCCCGCCCATCTCCAGGCTGGACCCCCCCGCCCCCGTCACAGGGCCTGAGATCCCCCCCGCCCATCTCCAGGCTGGACCCCCCGCCCCCGTCACAGGGCCGGAGATCCCCCCGCCCATCTCCAGGCTGGCCTCCCCCCGCCCCCGTCACAGGGCCGGAGATCCCCCCACCCCCCAATCTCCAGGCTGGATCCCCCCCGCCCCCGTCACAGGGCCGGAGATCCCCCCCCCCATCTCCAGGCTGGACCCCCCCGCCCCCGTCACAGGGCCTGAGATCCCCCCCCCCCATCTCCAGGCTGGATCCCCCGCCCCCGTCACAGGGCCGGAGATCCCCCCCCCGCCCATCTCCAGGCTGGACCCCTCCGCCCCCGTCACAGGGCCGGAGATCCCCCCGCCCCCGTCACAGGGCCTGAGATCCCCCCCCCCCATCTCCAGGCTGGATCCCCCGCCCCCGTCACAGGGCCGGAGATCCCCCCCGCCCATCTCCAGGCTGGACCCCCCCGCCCCCGTCACAGGGCCTGAGATCCCCCCCGCCCATCTCCAGGCTGGACCCCCCGCCCCCGTCACAGGGCCGGAGATCCCCCCGCCCATCTCCAGGCTGGCCTCCCCCCGCCCCCTTCACAGGGCCTGAGATCCCCCCGCCCATCTCCAGGCTGGCCTCCCCCCGCCCCCGTCACAGGGCCGGAGATCCCCCCACCCCCCAATCTCCAGGCTGGATCCCCCCCGCCCCCGTCACAGGGCCTGAGATCCCCCCCCCCCATCTCCAGGCTGGACCCCCCCGCCCCCGTCACAGGGCCTGAGATCCCCCCCCCCATCTCCAGGCTGGACCCCCCGCCCCCGTCACAGGGCCGGAGATCCCCCCCCGCCCATCTCCAGGCTGGACCCCCCCGCCCCCGTCACAGGGCCTGAGATCCCCCCCGCCCATCTCCAGGCTGGATCCCCCCGCCCCGTCACAGGGCCGGAGATCCCCCCCATCTCCAGGCTGGATCGCCCCCGTCACAGGGCCTGAGATCTCCCCGCCCATCTCCAGGCTGGATTCCCCCCGCCCCCGTCACAGGGCTTGAGATCCCCCCCATCTCCAGGCTGGACTCCCCCCGCCCCCGTCACAGGGGCTGAGACCCCCCACCCCTCATCTCCAGGCTGGACTCCCTCCCACTGCCCCCGTCACAAGGTCCAAGACCTGCCCCCGGCCCTGGGCTGAGCTCCCCCTCACTCACACAGTTTCCCCCCTGCAATTTTAATCAGTGACTAGTGGAGCTGTCAGTGTCGCTCACCCTTCTCCACTAACAATGCCAGCCTTGATGCTCCATTTATTTATCTGCCTCGCACAGCCATGTGGTCTTTCTTTCCCATAGCCCTCGAGTGACTGCTTTGGGTTGTACTACAGGGCTACGGTCTTCTCCTTCATATCCCTCCTCAAGATCCATTGCTGCTGCTGCTGCTACGCTCCCAAGAAGTTAGGCACTAATAATTGGGAGGGTTAGGGGCACTTGGGAGTCAGCCATAAATCTAATACAATGCATGCATGCTGTATCCTTTTCCCCTTTCTTCATATATTGCTTTCATCTTGAAGTTAAGCTTTTAAGGACGGAGACTGCCTTTCTATGTGGTTGTACCGCACCTAGCACATTTTACTTGCAATTGCAATATAACTAACAGGAGACTGTCTAAAATAGTATCAGCCTTTAATTGCAATTTACCACCCCACATACTGCATGTTCCTGAAAACATTCACTGTTGCATTCCCTGATTAAACGTTGTCTCCTAGATTTCCATGGGTCAAAACAACAGTTTTTCCCACTGATAAGAAATTTAGGGAAACTTACATCATTGGGCTCTTCGTGAGACTATATTAGGTCTTGTCTGGGCTAGGATTAAGGTTTGGTGTTAGCAAATGTGTTGACCAGTGTGTTTTAAATCATGTTAAACTTGGGGAGTTAAAGTCTGGAAGGACCCCTAGGCTTTAACTCAGGCAGTTTAGCCTGTGTTAAAGGTAGTGTGCCTTGTCTAGACTAGACTTAAAATGTGTTTCTTAGCCTGTGTTAAGATGTGCTAACATCACAGCCTTAACTCCTAGTTTAGAATAAGGCCTTATTTTTTCTGGTACGTTTGTAGATACATGTGATGTATTCGGAACTCTTACGGTAGCATTTCACTCATATTCAGAATATTTAACATTGCTGGGTTAAGAACCTTCTAAAAGCATCCCTGTTTCTTTAAGAGAAATCTTTGGACGGGACATACCCATAGCAAAACTCCCTTAAACTTCCATGGATTGGTTATCCTTTCATGACTGGCAAGTCTAGAGCATATGTTTCTAATTGGTTAGTCTTTTTATCCATCACCCACCCTATTCTGAGCTTTGTGGATATCAGGCTACTTTGAGAGAAGCATAAAAGAGATTTTTCATGGTGCCATGAACTTTGACTTCTTTGTGATTAACATACTGTATAAATAAATGTACACAAGGCTAAAGATTTACACTTATGTCGAAAGTGCAACTCAACAGCAGCATTACGTATTTGAACGGAACAGAAGTGAGAAACTAAGACAACTCAAAAAAGAATGTAAGTGGATAATTCATTTACACTCTCAAGTGCATTTTTCCTTCTAAGAAGTTTGTTGGCTTTCTTATTCATTTTACTAGTGAGTAATTTACTAGCGAACATTCATCTGTTCACCTAATGAATGTGAACAGAAAGTCAGTGTGAATTTTAAAAAGGGTAATGATTAAGTAAGTGCATTAATTGAAGGAATATCTCAATCATCCTTAGCAAAATGGGTTGTGTTTATGACTAACCCAGGAAGTTGGGAGGTACAGCAAAACAGATAGTCTCTTCAGGGCCAGATGAACAATTCTGCGAATCCTCAGTAAAGTTATTCTTGGGAAGCATCCCTTCAATTTTTCCTTTTCCTTTTCATCTTCTTCCTATCTTCCTTTTCCCTCATGCTCAGGAGGGAAAATTTATAATAGACATTCGCTCTTTTCCCAAGTAATCAAGGTAGTTACACAGCATCAGACTGTAGAGCTTTATATTAAATTTGGGATTGTCCCTACACGGTTCCACCCTTCCCCCTGCTTAATAGAAGTCCTATTAGCTATGTGTTTCTTGGGTCTCAAAAATCTGCCTTTAATCATTCTAACAAATCAGTTATTTAAAAAATGATTGCTACAGGAAATTAGGAATACAGATTATTTAGTGGATATTGAAAGCATGCATAGTCATGCCACTTTGAGGGCTCCCCCATTCGCCAGGCACAGCGAACGGCCAGTGGGAGCCGCGATCGGCCGAACCTGCGGACGCAGCAGGTAAACACACCGGCCGGGCGCGCCAGGGGCTTTCCCTGAACAAGCGGCGTCCCAAGTTTGGGAAACACTGCAATAGAGGGTTTGAAAGTGGTTTTATAAATCTGCCATTTCGTACATTCACTAAGAGGTCCTACTACTAGCTTTACAATTTACTCTTCACTTTGAAGGCAAAGATGAATGTATATGACTCCCTTCAGAGACCATCCATACTGCTTCTTAATCAGCACAGGGGTCGCTATGGAATTATGTGAACTGTTCCATCCATTTCTTGCCAAAATGGAACCAACCTGGGATTTGAAATTCTCCCACCTCCTACAGTTGTATCACTGGCCCACTGCTACCTACTCCTTTTTAAATGATGTTACGGTGTCCCATTCAGTCTGGATGGGCTTTCATGGTCTTCCGTAAGCAATCGGTCATAGGTTTATGATGAAGTTACTTCTTCACTTGAAGCCCTGCCAAAGCAGTGACACAGCAGTGTGAATTCATTGGCTGGAGGGCCCTGCAGCCTCCATGATCTTTCACCCTGAATTTTGTTCCATCTGCTGTTTTGGTTACAGTAGCAACACTGCTGAAAGATGAGATTAGGAATTTTTTTCTTGCTTGATACTGTCATGGTCTCTTCTGTTTATGTCACCAGACTCTCTGTGCAGTGCTCATATATCTGTGCTTGACAGCTGATCTTTCAGGGCTTGAGGCTACATACCACAGAAGTGACATGTTGCTTTTATAATCACAAGGTTAAAAGTGATGAGCAGGACAGGGAGTGCTGTGAACCTGATACTGCATTAAGGAAAGTGCTGCTTTGTAGCTGCTAAGTTACTCCCGTCCAATAGCAAGAGACCGGCTTGACTTTATTGCTAAGAAATCATCATCTCGCTGCCTCCACCCTGCCTCCTTTTTACCTTGTGCTCTTGAGAGGGGGCTGAGACTTACTTCTGCTTGGAGCAGAGCATTATGCCTCCTAGTGCATAATCTTACTTGTGGGGAGGGGTAGCTCAGTGGTTTGAGCATTGGCTTGCTAAACCCGGGGTTGTGAGTTCAGTCCTTGAGGGGGCCATTTAGGGATCTGGGGCAAAAATTGGGGATTGGTCCTGCTTTTGAGCAGGGGGTTAGACTAGATGACCTCCTAAGGTCATAGAATCTCAGGGTTAGAAGGGACCTCAGGAGGTCATCTAGTCCAACCCCCTGCTCAAAGCAGGACCAATCCCTAATTTTTGCCCCAGATCCCCAAGTGACCCCCTCAAGGATTGAACTCACAACCCTGGGTTTAGCAGGCCAATGCTCAAACCACTGAGCTATCCCTCCCCCTATGATCCCTTCCAACCCCGTGATTTTATGATTCTATACCAATTAAACTTTCATTGAAGTGCAGCAATTTTGCAGGAGAAGACCTCTGTGTTCTCCAGTCACCACTGGCCTGGAGCGCAGAGCTCCACCCACTAGTCTATTATTTGACTTGAGGCTAAATTCTGTCCCTGGAGTAAATTGGCATAATTCCATTGACTAGAATTGCACATTCTTATGCCAGAGCTAAATATGGCCCCAGTCAAGTGCCTGACTGATGATGTATGGTACTGTGTTTCCAGGCTAGTTGCACAAGCTTGGAAAGTTGCAGGTAGTGGCTTCTGTAATCTAATAGTAAAGCCTTCTGTAGTTATTATATGCTGTTTTGCTTAGATAGGGCCAGATATTAACATGAAGTAGTGGCAATGGTTTTAAGGTTTTATTGTTATTGTCGCAAGATTTGTAGTTCTCATTTTTGCAGATTCTGGAGATTCATCTGAACTTTTGGGTTTAGAGCTGAGCCTGCACAATTTCAATCTTTTGAGGCTCCGCAATCTCTAGTTTTGATGGATAAGCCTTTTCCATCCAATATTGTGGATACTGCTCAGGTTGAAACACATTCACTAATTACACTTGGTAAATTTGACTTTGAAATTCAAAAATGTTCACTCCACAGTCAAAGGCCCGTTTTGTCAGTAGTGGAGTCAACAACATTAGTTTTAGTGACATGTCACAGAAAAATGAATTGGTTTCTCTTTTAGTGGCAATTAAATTTAATCCATCACTAAGCTATGTAAGAAGGGGAAGCCAGACGAGGCAGTCTGGACCGAGCAGGGCCAGAGGGCTCTCTGTGCGCTGAAGGAGGCTCTAATCCAGGGCCCAATAGATCGAGTAAACCCAGACCGGGCCAAGCCCTATACAGTGTTCACCGAAGCCTCAGACACAGGGCTGGGCACAGTGCTGATGCAGGCCCATGCTAAGGGGGAGAGACACCCCATCGGGTATCTGAGCAAGGAGCTGCTGCCCTGGAGGCAGAACGGTCCGGCCATAGAGAGAGAATGCCTGGCCATGGTGCAGGCCCTTAAGAGGCGGCAGCTGGATCTTTGTGGGTGGCGCTTTACGGTGTATAGTCACCACTCCGCCCCGACGTGGCTGCATCCAGGAAAAGGGGCCGATACCGAGCGGCTGGTGACAGAGACACGTGGTCAGAGAGGGCACCAGATCAAGAGGGAGGCTCTTAACCAAGAGAGCCCGAATTACAGCCCTCCAGACTGGAGCGCTGGGAGAAGACCCAATCTCAGCTCTGGTGTAACTGGGTTCGAACTTCCCCAGGTCACTGGCTAAAGTGACCCCGCTCAGTTCGGTCTCGAAGGGGGGAGAGATGTGACGAAATAGGACTGTTGTTAATGTTTTCCCTGAGTACTGTGTGGGTGCCTCGGTTTCCCCTATGCCGTGCTTGAGTATCTTCTGAGCTAATTTGCAGCTTAAACCTTGTGCTCACAACAAAAAGTGGGTTTTCTTGGACAGTTCTCTTTTGAGAAGTACATTAAGGCATCAATGCTTGCCCAAGTACCAAGCCCATGTTGTCAGGCTTGGTCCAGGATGGAGTCTCTTCCCTTGATGGTGGTCTGTGGAGGGCTAGTGGATAAATAGTTCTCTTTTCCAACTGCTAAATCCGATTATATGAATCTAAAAATACATTAAACACTTTCCTAATATTTTCCAAGTGAGCAATTGTTGTAGTTGCCACAGGGGTGTTATATGATTGCAAATGGGAGGAGGATGCGAATGGGATGAACATGAGATAACTTTTCAGTTAAGTAATATTGCCAACCACAAACACTCCAACATCATGGGTCAGACTCCCCAAATCATGAGATTTTTAAAATAATGGGTGAAATCCTGGTTTTATTGCAGTTAATGGTAAAGCTCCCTTTGATTTCTATGGAGCCAGGATTTCATCCAGTAAATTAGGCGCTCTTTTTATTTGCCTTCTGGTTTTTGAGCCTATAGGGTTCATGTTTTCAACTTTTTCCTCCACAACAGTTACAATTTTCTTTTAATAAAAACTGATATCTCAAGTAATCACCTGATTTCACAAGCTGGAACTTGAAAAAGATCCTCCAAATATCACAAGAATCACGATAAAAGCACAAGTGTTGGCAACTCTGATTAAGATGTCGTGCACACGATGAAAAAATTTGCTGACCTCTGCCATAGATTCTAGGGACCCAATGCAGGAAAACATATCTATTTAGGAAGGATATTTAAAGCAAGTTTCACTTTAAGCAGCTTTACTTTCTGTTTTTCTCAATATATTTTCTACTTTCAATCTTTCCTAATTTGTGTTAAAAGAAATGGAAAAGAGCTTGTTCATCCTCTGGCCTGGGCTTTGATTGTTACCTGCAATGTCCAGTGTTTCCTACTGCTTCATCCAGTCCCAGTTTAAAGTACTCCAACCAAATGGGTTGCCACACCATTTCCACTGGGAGAGATACTGTTCCACAGTCTGCTCAGTATCAAAATTACGACATTTTTACCACATATGCCATCCAGATTTACCTTTGCTTAAAATTTCATCTTTATTGTTTTGTTTCTACTTATTCCTATCCTTTGCAACATCCTAAATAAGGCCTTTCCTTTTTTGATGTTCACACCTTTCATGTAGAAATGTAGGTTTGGAATGACCTCAAGAGGTCATTTACTCCAGCCACACTCTGCTGAGGCAGGCGGGTTGTGTGGCAAGGACACTTACACCGAGGACAATACCAAAATGCTAAGATCTTTATTAAAATGAATGAAAGAATAAGCAACGATATAAAACACAGAGTCACAAAGAAGTAATACAGTTCTATGGCCCCTGGTGGTATCATCTCTGTTCTAAAAGACTACTTAAACTAGCATACTCACACCTTTCCCTGAAGACCTGGTAGTTGGAGACAGAGGACCAGCCTTGTCTCTGGCATGCCTGATGAATTTGATGGTCCCGGCTCCCCAAATTGCTAGGGATCAGGTTCGAGTGTTGAGTAGCTAAACTATATTGTGAAGCTGCGCTGATAGCTTGATAGAAGATAGGAAAGAGTGACCCCCCTACATGGTTGTTTGCCCTCTTATAGGGTTCTGGCACTGCTTTAATCAGGGCACAACCTACCATGCTGAAATCTTATTTCCTCACCCAGATAAATCTTCGGGCACACTTATTCTATAGGCTAACATATTATGACATATATTCATACGTATTAATATCAATTATCTCATCCCCGAAACCATTACCTTTGGCCTAAATCATGACTTCCATGTTCTGCAGTGTTCCAGATTTATGGTAAACACATTCGGTTCTTTGTTTGGTTCCCCAAAGTCAAAAGAGGTAGCCGGTAGGCCATTTATCTATGGCAAAGGTTACAAACACTTATGCTAACTTGCTCTAGTTAATCATACAGGATACAGGCCTGTAGGTTCCTTGAGTTACAGCCAACTATTATGAGTAACATATACTGGAATTCAGCATAAACAAAACCCAAGAAAATAATATAATCAATCAAACCAATGAAGAAAACACATTATGCAATATAGCAAGCTAGCAAACTGGCTTTATGAGCTACATAGGGTGACCAGACAGCAAATGTGAAAAATCGGGACGGGGGTGGGGGATAATAGGAGCCTGTATAAGAAAAAGACCCAAAAATCGGAACTGTCCCTATAAAATCGGGACATCTGGTCACCCGGCTACAAGAGGAGTAACTTCCCTAAAATATCTGTGTTTTTGCTGGTGCAGAAAAGGATTCATGTAACTGGAGAGAGGTTGTTGTTTCCCAATGTCCAGGTTATCTCATTAGCAAATAATGTTGGTGCAGCAGAACCTGCTTAGCTGAGCATAACAAAGTTACAGCTAATGGTTTCAATGCTGTTTACACGGAATTCTAAGCCTTTGCTAAATCAGCTGTTGCTTCCCAAACAGTACCCAGAATTGGAAGGCAGATGGAGCCCTTGCATGCCTAGTGTCCATATTCCAGTGGTTAATGATTATGTGACATCTGCCTTTATGCTTAAATTGTTCTTTTATTTAATTAACTCAAATTTATTAAACTTTAATTGACTCCCTTTCACTTTGATTTGTCTCAATTCCATGTTCTAATGAGAGATCTGAAATGCTCTAGTTTGAATTAAAATGACATGTTTTGCCCTTTTGTTTTGATAAAACATTTGCTCAAAAGAGTAGCTTTTAAAACAAAGTGTCCACCTCAGATTTGTGATGAGCTGATGATTTGAGGGAAACTTCCTGAAAGTGAGATTAATTCGGCCATGGAATAGACTCTCTGGGGAAGTGGTAGAAGCTACTAGTAGTCCGAAGGGAACAACCCTAGCAGATGACATAATAATAGTTGGATTTTTAACCAGAACTGCACTCTTGCTCACCGCAGTTCCCAGTGATATTACTAATATTAAGTGTTCAAGGACTGATGCCTGATTGACATCCCTAGAGATCAAATTCCACTGTTAATACACAGAGCAAGTACAGGAAAGGCAAAACAAGCTTCCTCTCCCCTGGCCCCTTTCCCACTGCTCCAGCCGGAGTATCTCAAAAAGGGACTATCTCTTAAGGGTGAGAGAATAGCTCAGTCTCCATGGCTTATCCAGTTATTAGCCTCTCTTTCGAGAGGGTGAAGAATGTAAACAACTGAGACTGGGATTTTACTATGTGGACTCAATTAAAGCTACCAAACTCATTTCACGTAAACCAGCATCAATCCTTATCTAGTCCACATTGCTGCTGTTTGCTACCTGTCATGCACATTTATTAAATAACTTTTTTTATGCTTTCTTTTTAGATTTTAGGTTTTAAAACTCCTTAAACGTGACAGGTTTCCCTGAATTAAGACCTTCTGTGCTCAGCTCAGAATTTTATCTACAGCTTCCCCCTCACTTTTAACCCAAGAAATAGTACAAGTTAAGCAGCAGATTTAGACCACATGTAGATGTTTGTTAGTTTCAGGCTGCAAGTGGCATGACACATTCTTTGGTCTATTTTTACATGACCTCAGTAATATTTTTACTGCTGCCCGCTGCTGTCATTGAGGTTGTACAATAGTTGTCTCCAGTTCTATTCTTCATTCTGCCTGGGACAAGATCTGCCACCCTTTTCTCTTCACTGCAGTTACTTTGAGTTTTATCTACAGAAGAAGAGGGTCAATACTTGTCCAGTTAGTCGTTTTAGAGGACTATCTGATCACTTTTGACTGTGCACTGGATCCAATCAAAGCAAAACTTCTTATTTATATGACAGCAGAGGTCTAAAAATTTCACTCACATTCACCTCAGGCTGTTTCTGTTTCAGGTCATCCAACTTATCTAGTTCTTTTATTCACTGCTATGCTGCAGTAGTTCATCCCAGATTTGACTATAATACTCTGGAGAGTGAAGTGTGAGTGTAAACGTTTCTATTTTTTTTTTTAAAAAACCCACATATCTGAATCTGCATATTTTCATCTACCTAGTTACAAGTGTGTATTTTCAGTGAAAATTATTACAACTCAGTTGCTTAAGATCTTGGTTGTACAAGACTGAACTTTTTTTTATTCTGCCATTCGTATCAGGACAGTGTTAATGTCAGGGCCTGATTACGTTATGACAGAAATGAGACAGGTGGTGAGCTGTTTTTCATACCTTGTGCATATAAATAGTGAAGGAAACAAGTGTGGTGTGTACACAGCTTTCTGAGTTATGTAGGCATGTAGTAGAACCTGCTTATAGTAAATTTAGGTTATAGTAGACTTCTTTCCAATGAGAGATCTGTGTGTAAAGGGCTTGCAGGATTTAGCCCTTTATGGTGAAGTCATTTGGTGGTTATAACTGCATTCCAGCATTTGTTCCAAGTGATTGCTTTACCTATCTACTTCATTATTGAATAACACACCAGGTACAGCCTAAAACACTACTAGACATTCCATCTTTTTAAATGGACTCTCTGTAGGAAGCTTCTGCTGCTGTTAAAACACAGATTTCCTAGCAGCAATAAAGGGGTTAAAGAGCAAAAAATGAATGGAACTGAATGGACATTTGTTTTTGATCCTGTAGCACTATTTTCTCATTAAGTATTTTAAGTGAATTCCTGAGCAGTGTGTTTGTAGAAAGTTAAGCAACCGAAGTTTGAGCAAAAACTGATGAAAGAGGAAGTGATAATGAAATTGGGCTGAGCAGTTTATAAGGAGGTGCTCAAGATGCTGATATCTTGCACAAATGTCTGCTAAGAATATCTCATTCTTTTAAGTTCCTGACTCCTTCCTGGTTTTGCCACTGTGACAGTGCAAAGTCCATGCCTAGTAGGGCAACTGGGAATTCCCTGGTTGTAGGGAAATCCTGGGTGACATAAAGATGGACTAGCCAGCTCTAGACTACCCAGTTCCTTCCCCCTAGAGTTGGGGGGGCATTCCTGGGTGCACTGGGGACATGACAGGATACTCAACCAGAGTGTGATGAACTCTGGCAATCCCTTTGGCAGCCAAGCTGTCTCTAGGATCCATTCCAGCCAGCATAATTTAGAGTGAGTGTTAGGTTGCTGCACGTTATAGCAGGGGCCAATTTGACCCCTACTCAGCTCCAGGATCAGAGGAAAAGAAAGGGGCTTAAAGTCATCTTTCCTTCGGTCCCTTGCACCAAGTCTAATTTTCACTAGTTGCAAATGGCAGATGAGGCATAGGGAAGACATAGCACACCCTGATTCCTCTTCTTGACAATCCTACTTCTGGGGGGTTAACAGCAGCTGCAAAACTTCATCTCTGGGCTAGAATCTGGATTACAAGATCTTGTCCCCAAAAACAATGACTATGACTTTTATTTGTTAGCAAATTCAGATTAAATCTGTTAAATTACTTGATGGAAAAATAGCTGTATGGTCTCAGATTATTTTCTTGGATGCCTATGCTCCAATTTTTATGTCAAACATCATACCATTATACCAATAATCCATAAATTAGAGTTACACATTAGAGACAACCTTATCAACACAGGATATAAAGGCATTACAGCTGCAATTTTATTGTAATCCTTATTTTGGATCATTGATGTTATCTTTTGATTCTTAAATAAAACAGCGGTCCATCAAATAATCACACACAAAACATTTCCAGCTTTAATATTTTGTTCTGTGGTAAAATTGTTTGCGCTTGATGCTGGCTGCTGGAGAATATATCCCTTTAAATATCACAAAACTGCAGCTCTTTTGTGTAGCTTGAAATGCATTCTTCATAGACTAGGCTTTTACATCTGCTGCAATTTACATGGACTTGATTTGGCAGATTAAATAAACTAGTGTTTCCTCAATGAATTTCTGAGGATCTCTCTGGATAACACAAGAGAAAAATCTAATTCAAAATATATGTTTTTCTTTCCTATTTATTTTGTCATAATAGGAATATACTTTTTTAATTCATTCAGAGCTACATCCTTTCCCATTTAAGTCAATGGCAACATTCCCATTGACTTCAGTGGGATCAAAATTTGGATCTAAATAAGTGTTACATTTTTTATGTATGATCACACATTTAATATTTGATGCCTGAAATGTATTTCTTTACCCTGTACATTTGTCAACATTACCCAACATGTCCCATTTGGCCATCAACTCTAGGCGATCACTAGCTAGTGCAGTGATAATGACATTTATAATGTAAGGGCCAGATCCTGCAAACCCTTAATTATGCAGGTAATCCTGATTAGTGCACACTGAAATCAATAGGACCACTCAGTAGTTAAGGATTACTCACATGAGTAAGTGTTGAGAGGAATCATAATTTAGGGCCAGTTCCTCAGTTTAGCACCCAATCTGAGAATCTGGGTTAGGTAGGTAGATGGAGGGCAGGAAGGAATCCTTCCCCTACCTCACGCTGCAGAGCTGCTCTGCAGAGGCTGTTTCAACCCAGTGACTGTGGTCTTAAAAGACACACACACACATGCACACACTCCTTTACCTCTACCTCCAAGAGCAACAAAAGATCCACACATGATCAGTTCATCTGGCTCCACATCTGTTTGCAGGAAGCCCTCTGTGGTCATCAAGGAAAGACCTGGATTTGCTTTCTAGCATTTCAAGTTTTGGGTAACCTTATTATTTGGAGTCACAAACACAAGAGAAACAGAGAACACTGCCTTTAAAAGGGCCTCTTTTTGTTACATACATGTGCAATGGAACCCCCCTGCAGTGGGATTCTTCTCTGGGGGCTCTAGATTCTACTGCCATACAAATAATAATAATAATAAAAAAATGTTGGCACAGCTATGGTTCCTTCTGATCTGTGTTTAAGACCCATTTGCATTTGTTCAGCATATACAAGTCTCCCCGCTCTTTCATAGTTTTCAGGCAGGACATTGAACTACCAAGATGATGTCATCATGGCATTTGGCTTTTTCTATTCTTCTTCTATGATTTTAGCAATCTACCCAGCAAACAAAGGGGCTATTCATTCAGTATTTTACTCCCCTGGCAGGACCCAGTTGCATTGTGGAAAGACGAAGAGTTGAAAATGCATACATTTTTCCTTTGCTTAAGCGGCCCTCAAGTTGGCACGTTCTGGAGGCTAAAATAATCTGGGGGGGGGGGGAAATCAAAGGGAGTTAGATATCCACTGGCTCACTCTAGATTTATGAATTATTTTACAGTTCTTTTTCACTCGCTTGACACTTTGCTCAATCGGCTAATTAGCCATCTGCCATGAATTCTGTTTGTTTCAAATCTATAGCTATAGATCTTTGTGGAGAAGTCATTTCTTAGGGAAAACTTTATATTTAGTGAATAGGTTATACTAGGTAATCATTTTCCAGAAGATTTAAATAAGTTAGAATAGCGAGAAACACTTTCTTTTCACAAAGAGTTCATTCAGACCTCAGACAGAGGTTCCTGGCTTTGGTCTTGCACATTTGTGCAAGGAAGGGATGGGCTTTCTGTGCCTGACTCGTCCACCGGTGCAGGTAGCAGCCAGAATCCAGATGCTTGTACTCCCACTAGCAAGGTTGGATATCACAAGATAAGTGTAGGCATGTCTATGGCCCCTGCCCGCCTTCAGCACTGGTTGGCATTCTATAGCAGACACTGGAGAGGAACACACGCTGCAACCATTTAAAGGGAATAGCAATATCTCTGCATTTCTCTATTGCCCCTGGAAGGACTGTGCTGCCGTGTGCGTCAGCCACTGCTGCTGGTATTTTTCCCTCTATACACCCTCTTAATACGTCCTGGTGACTTATTACTGTTTAGTTTATCAATTTGTTCCAAAACCCTCCTCCAAGGACACCTCCATCTGGGACAGTTCCTCAGATTTGTCACCTAAAAAGAATGGCTCAGGTTTGGGAATCTCCCTCACATCCTCAGCCATGAAGATTGATGCAAAGAATTCATTTAGTTTCTCCACAATGGCCTTATTGTCCTTGAGTGCTCCTTTAGCTTCTCGATAGTCCAGTAGCCCCACTGGTTGTTTAGCAGGCTTCCTGCTTCTGATGTACTTAAAAAAAAATTGCTATTACTTTTTGAGTCTTTGGCTAGCTGTTCTTCAAATTCTTTTTTGGCCTTCCTAATTATATTTTTACATTTCATTTGCCAGAGTTTATGCTCCTTTCTATTTTCCTCACTAGGATTTAAGCTTCCACTCTCTAAAGGATGCCTTTTTGCCTCTCACTGCTTCTTTTACTTTGTTGTTTAGACACCGTGACACTTTTTTGGTTCTCTTACTATGTTTTTTAATTTGGGGTATACATCTAAGTTGTGCCTCTATTATGGTTTCTTTAAAAAGTTTCCATGTAGCTTGCAGGGATTTCACTTTTGGCGCTGGACCTTTTAATTTCTGTTTACATAAAAACGAGGACGTTAGTTAGTTCCCCTTTCTGAAATTAAATGCTGTGTCCTCAATGGCCTATGATTTAATTAGTCTGTGGACAGAGGTCCTTAGCTCCTAGAAATATTGATCCCACACCTTTAAGGAAACATTTCACTTTAAAATTTTTGTACATTTAATTTCCTTCAAATTTGGGCCAGCATATTGCATCTGGGCTGAGAGATCATATGGCCAGTTTCTGACCAGAACCTTTAACTTTCTGTTTTATACTTCTGAAAGCAGGGGTTTATAATGGGAACACTGACTCTTAATCATTACAGGTGATTCTGTAATTAATAAAGAGATGAGTGACAATTGTTTAAAGTCTTCCTTAAATAATGAAGCATCAGCTCGAATGCCTTTGTTATCCAAGTTGCAAGTCTATCTGAAAGTTTTAATTCCTGTTTGAAAGACAGAATAAAAATGAAACTGAAAATCTCCATTAATGCGGTTGAATAGAAAACAGTAACCATTCTGCCTAAACTCAGGAATGTACTGGATCACCATTACACTAGAAAAATTCCTGGTGTTTTGCCCATGATACTTGGCAAACATCCCCTGTGCTCCCTATGCTGTAGCAAATTGCATTTTTCAGATCATTTCACAGCTGACTTTATTTCTGCTGCTGTCTGCATTCCTCCTCTCCCACTGCACCATTTACTCAGATTGTCTTGGGATGGACTACATGCAAGAGGAAGGGAAGAAATGAAAGCAATTGCGTCGTCTATACTAGGAGTTAAAGATGTATTGTTAGAACATGCCAGCTAACAAATTCTAAAAGTCTAGTGTAGACAAGGCCTTGGAGACTTTAACACTTGATAAATTGTTCAAATTAAAGCGTAGACTCCTCCCTGTGGGTCACTTTGACCAGCAAATGTGTTAAAATACAACTTTCCTCGTCTAAGCTTAGGTTTTAGTTAGGCTGTGTTTGCTAATCTGTTTTTTTAACACCACATACTAACACCTTTGTCAATATTCTAGCGAAGGCCTAAGGGAAAAGCCTGTGTATCTGAGGGCTTGGCTACACTTGCGAGTTAGAGCACATTAAAGCAGCCCCGGGCCCTAACTCCCGACCTGTTCACACTGCAAGGCACTTAGAGTGCCTGGACTCTGCAGCTGGAGCGTTCCTGGTAATCCACCTCCACGAGAAGCATAACGCTTGCTGCGCCTCGGCTGAAACGCCCAGGTATCAGTGTGAACAAGGTGTTGCATTACTGCTCTGATTGACCTCTGGAAACGTCCCATAATCCCCTTAAGTCAAGTGGCCACTCTTGTCATTGTTTTGAACTTGGCTGTAGGAATGCGGATATGCCCTTTCAAAGCTCCCTTTCTGACAGCCGGCTGCTTTTCTGCTCCGGGGCAAAGCGACCATTACCGAGGAACGCTGCTTGCTTTGAGTGAGTGAGAGAGAAGCGGAGGGAAAGGGGTCTGTTGCTGTCTGAATTTACAAGACAGCATGCTGACACACTCTTAGCATCCCAAAAACCCACTCTCTCCCCCCCATATACACACAACACACTCCCCGTCACACTCTACCCCACCCCCAGCATTTGAAAAGCACGCTGCAGCCACTTGCACGCTGGGATAGCTACCACAATGCACTGCTCTTTGTGGCGTTGCAAGAGCTGCTAATGTGGCCACACCAGTGCGCTTCCAGCTGAGAGTGTAAACACACGGCAGCATTTTCCCTGCTGCGGTCTCCGAAGGCTGGTTTAACTCCCCGCGCTCTACAACTGCAGGTGTAGCCCTGCCCCGAGAGACTAAATTCTCTCCACAGGCCTGAACATTTTCCAAAGTGGCTATGGCTGAAGCGCTTCTGCATACACTTCCGTACAGCCTGAGGGCTTGATCCAAGTCCCTTTCAAGTCAACAAGTTTGATGTCAATGGGAGTTGGATCGGGCACTAAGAGATTACCAGAAAGGACAATATAGCCACTAACCATAGAGGAACCCAAGTGAAGGTTGACCAATCTGTCCTTAACTTGCACCTTGGTTTTTGTATGTGCCAGTAGGTTTTAGGGGGTAGGGTTTGGGAGGGCAGATGTGGGGAGAAATTTGACTTGGGTGTTTTTAGAACAGTTTATATGAAGATGAAAGCTTCAATCCTATGTGTTTATACACACTGAGTCAGATTTCCAAGACAGCTCAATATGTTGGGTACTGAACTTTTTTTGAAATAAGTGTCACAATGGGAACTGCTGGATGCTGAGCTGTTTTGGAAATCTGGCCCCAACTCTGGCTAGGGAGCTCTTGACAACCTAGCCCATTACTTATATTGGCCACATAGCTGATAACAACTAGCAACTTCTCTGTAATGAGCACACGTGTCTTTTTTTTAAATGCTTGTACACTTTTCTATGGATAATATATCCCATGATTTGATAAGCCATTTATGAACCTGAGTGAAATTATGAGAATTCCATTCTGAAGCTCATACCACTCTGGTTACTTCATGAAGCCTAGCCTGACGCAAAAGAAAGCATCCCAGAAGGAAATAACCAATGCTTATTAAAATATTAGAGCAGTGAAATATCACTTGGCTTTTGTCAGTTGTTTGTCACACTAACATTGCTTAAGAAGAGTGTTTTGGTACCGGATATGCATGGTGCTGATTGAAATGTATGTAATAGGCTCTTTTTGAGTCTTTTTAAATCCTTTCTAATGGCCTAGTCCTACTCACCCTCACTCACAGACATGTCTCATTGAAGTCAGTGGGATTATTCACATGAAAAAGGATTTGCAAGATTGGACCCTAAAGGTGGAATGCCCAAGGAAAATTGCACTGTAGTTGTAATTTCCCCAACTGGAACTTCCTTTGTGTTCCTTGGATGAATCCACTTGTTTTCAGTGGTGCAATATTTTGCATTTTATTGATATCAGCAGGTTTAAATTGGGATTTAATGTACAGATATTACAAGAGCCTACATCTTGATAAGGTCAGTGGGAATGATCATTTGTTCTACTTTGTAGTCAAAGTCCTAAACTGTTGTTCACACTGGCTACATTTCATTTTTCTTTTACTGTCTGTCTCTCTCATGCCATTTTCCTGCCTGTTCTCCCCTGTTTCATACAAGGAATATGTACCCAGGAATTTAGAGGAAGGAAATTTTATCTTTTTTCCAAGCAGGTGTTGTATCCAGTATACCTGAATCCTCCTCCTAGTCCAGTGGGGACTGTTAGAATACTGCCATTTAAGGGCCTGGTTTTGCATCTCTTTGCCTCTGCCCAAGAGAGAACCAGGAATGGACTAGCAGGGCTTTTGGAAGTCAGGACTGAGGAGCATAAGCAAAGCTATGTGGGGAAGGTTGCAATGTGCCCCCTATATTACGCCTGGCTTATGCCAATACTGTTGTCTCCTCACTTTCATAAGTATGAACATCACTTACCAATTAAAAAAAAATTCATATGTCAATACCAGGGCCGGCTCTAGCTATTTGGCCGCCCCAAGCAAAAAAAAAAACACCCCAAGCGCCGCCCCACCGAACCCCCCCCTCCCCCCCAGTTTTGCGCAGCAACAATTCCCTCCCTCCGCCGCCAGCGCCTCTCCTTGCCAGAGCTCTGCGGGGAGGGCGGCCAGCCCGGCCCGGGCCCCGCTCTCCCGGCCGCGGCCCGGGCCCCGCTCTCCCAGAGCTGCGCTGGGAGGGCGGCCAGCCCGGCCCAGGCCCCGCTCTCCCGGAGCTCCGCTGGGAGGGCGGCCAGCCCGGCCCCGCTCTCCCGGCCGGAGCTCCGCGGCCAGGGTGGCCAGCCCGGCCCCGCTCTCCTGGCCGGAGCTCCGCGGCCAGGGCGGCCAGCCTGGCCCCGCCCCCGCTCTCGCAGCCTGAGCGCCGAGGCAGGGCGGCCCGCTCTCCCAGCCGGCTGCAACGTTTTAAAAAAAAAAAAAAAAAAAGCATAACCCTGAGCGCCGCCCCGCCTAAGGTGCCGCCCCACGCACATGCTTGGTACGCTGGTGCCTGGAGCCGGCCCTGGTCAATACTTACTTTAAGCTTTATCACCTAAGCTATAGTGCAAAGTTTCCTAACATTTCTTATAGGTCCAGTGTATGCTAATGTTCTGCCTTTGGGCAGCAATGCATCACTTGATTTGCAAGTGCAAACCAGAGACTTGTGTTTTGTGTTTTGTCACTCTGCTATTTGTGGTTTCATGTAATTTTAGTGGGCCTTTTGGAAACTCTAGAAACTCTTGCAGGTTTCCCTTTTCTTCTGCTCCCTCTCTCCCTCCTTTTTTCACTCCGATTCCTTTCCCTCACTCACAGCTACATTGATCCTTTTTGATAACTCTTTCTTCTCTAAAATCACTACCCTCTGATGTTACATGTATGACTACCTTTTGAAGTCAGTATATTTGTCTTAATATTTATATATCCATAGGCTGACTTGGTGGGATATCATATGTAGTTAAGTGTATCCAGGCTTGCAGGGTGGAGACTATATCATATAGCCATTGTTGCTTTTCTCTGTTATGATTCTCTGTGTTTTGCTTTCTGTAGCTTTATTCTTTATGCTTGTCCCCAAAACTCAATAAATACCATTTTAAAACTTCAATCCCCTTTAAATTGGCCCCTGATGGAAGTTTTGCAAATATCCATGTTTGGTTCTCACACTTTCAGAGATGAAAGAGCCATGTTCATTTCCCACAAGATATCCCATAAATATCCTCCTTCGTTCTCTCCTGAATGTGGACTGAGCACAGTAACTTTTCTATTTGATTTTTCTATAGTCCTTCCCTGTTTAAGTCCACTTGAGAGACTGTTTTTGACTCCTGATTTCCCCCAGTTGCCTGTGAGTTTCTTATTACCTTACAGAAGGCTCCCTGCAGTGAAGAGTGCATGGGAGGAGGATAGAGAAGCAAATACCTTGGTTTTCTGCATGACCTGACACAGCTGAGCTGGCTTACTGCTGATTATGACAGTGAGCAGCAGCGACGGGGCTTTACTGGCAGAAAATGCTGCAGCAACATTATAGCCTCTTGCCATTCGTGTCATTATGCCCACAAGGACAAAGCACGGCAATGGGGAAAGGGGTAAAAATCATCTTTAGCGGGACCAAGATTGTTCCCTTTTCGTGTAAAAAGTTTGAATAGTGAATCAGTGGATCTCCTTATGAGGTGTATTCTTCTCTCACGCACATGCATGTAAATCCCATGCGTTTGGTGTGGCACTGCACATGCCCACCATGAGGTGCATGTAAACCTCTTTGTGTCCAAAGTGAAGGGAAACTCCCATTGATAAGACTGAAATGATGCTTTATTCTGGGCTTCAAATAAATATAACCAACATTTATATAGCCCCTTTCGCCCCACGGATCCCAAAACACTAACCACACACAACCATGCACGTGCAGGGGTCATCTCACCCACCCCTCAACTACAGACATCTCGGGAGTGGAATATGCAGCTATATAACAGTGCACAGGAAAAATGCACAACAGTTCAAGACAGGAAGTGAACAAGAATACTGTTGGCATTAGAAACTGAAGTGGAAAATTAGATTCAGGGGAGGGGGTTTTACTTTCTGAACCGAAACAGAATATAACTGCTATTTGGGTTTGGTAGCTAAATGGTTCACCTAGGACCTGATCCAATGCCACTGGAAGAAATTGGGAAAACGGATTTTAATATGCACACAACATCTCATTTGAAAAGTCTGTTTGGTTTCCCTGAAAAAGAAACTTTCTGCCAAATAAGCCCATTTATTTTCTTCTTGTCCTACTGGAGACAGATCTAGCTGTGACACTGCATCAAAGTCGTGTCATTTAAACTAAACCGTTTCCTCTGTTTATCTGTAACAGGCTAATTTCATTACCCTGAGAAAAAGCCCTTCTTCAGGGGAAGCAGCAGAAACTGCTCACTTGGTGGCACAGGCTGCAGTTGCCTCTAAAACGATCAGAGCCCTATGGTGAGTTCCTTTTAAAGGTTATGAATGGTTACCATGCTGTCCTGCTTGTAGGAATGCACACTTCAGTAAATGCTGCCCACTGTATCACAGTAGATTTAGTCCCTCTTGCACTGTTTGTTTCATTTTGCAGACTTTGTATGACTGTGACGTCGTTTCTCAAGGCATACCGGATGCTTTTGATATGTATCACCCTCAGCTTAATCCTTTGCCTTTTATGAGCAATAGCTAAATCACCAGAGGGAGTTACAGAGGCAGCCTTGAAGCCACAGAAGATGTTAGAAGCCGATCGCAGGCATTTGCCATTTCTTTCTAACGTGTTTAATCCATCTTTTAAAATCATTAGCGAGCTGCAGCCACTGCAGACTGAACCAGTAAGTGTGCTGACTGCAATCTCTTTGCATTCCCTCACTGGAATTCTTACTTTGCAATTTGAAGTGGCCTCAAGCCATCAGTCAGTGTGTGCAGCTGTAGCTATACAAATGTGCTGTATCCAAAAGCCTGGGCACAGGGCTGCTGCCATCAAATTTTAAAACCCTCCCATTTATCCTTTTGGGACCCTGCCACTGAAAGTTTTTTGTCTTGATTTGGTATTTTGCTATTCTGTTGGGACTCTTTCAGTTCTATCAGTTAATAATAACCTAGTATTTATAGATTTGGTTCTCAACCAGGGGTACGCGTATCCCTGGGGGTACACAAAGGTCTTCCAGGGGGTACGTGAACTCATCTAGACATTTGCCTAGTTTTACAACAGGCTACATAAAAAGCACTAGCAAAGTCAATACATACTAAAATTTCATACAATGACTTGTTTATACTGCTCTATATACTATACACTGAAATGTAAGTACACTATTTGTATTCCAGTTGATTTATTTTATAATTATATGGTAAAAATGAGAAAGTCAGCAATTTTTCAGTAGCAGTGAGCTGTGACACTTTTGTATTTTTATGTCTGATTTTGTAAGCAGGTAGTTTTTGAATGAGGTAAAACTTGGGATACACAAGACAAATCAGGCTCCCGAAAGAGGTACAGTAGTCTGGAAAGGCTGAAAGCCACAGTTGTAGAGCATATTGCATGCTCCTTGCACTTGAAACATTTTCTACTTAATTTTCTGTAAATGCTGGATGCACACTAAGCAGGTTGACATGTAAGGGCATCCACCCTAAACTCTGATTGACTGAGAGTTCAAAACTGTCGTTAAGGTACATTGATGGAGCCTCAAAGCCAGAAGCATTGATACAAACAGAGCTAGAAGCAAGAGGATTTGACTCCCAAGAGGGATGTGAATCTGAAATTCACCCTGGTACAGAGAGCTCTGGACAAGGCTCTACATATCACTTAAGGCTCATGTTATAGCCATAAGTGCAACACAGGAGCACAGATCCACATTACAGGGGTGAATTTCACCCAGAGGGAATTTTAAATGTGAGAGTTTAGAACATGGGAACAGAAGTCTATGTTCAGTTATTGTGAAGTGAATTCAAGGAGGCGTGCTGAAGGGTTAGAAATGACCAGAGAGAACCAGGACCTTGCAATTTATAGAAAATACCTTTATAAGATTTCTGATGGAGCCTGAATGACTAAGACTGGCTCCGAGTAACAGATAGGGCCACCTACGCTAAGCCATACACTGACTCCATTTCAAGCAGATGAGTTACATACAATGCGTGGAGAGAAGATATTTTGAAATCAAATTATTTATGCTCAGTGTTTTAATGGTTTAGAAAGTGCTGCTGGTAAGTATTCTCATGCATATTGTAAAAGGCTATTTCAAGAGACCAGAATGAGGAAAGCCATGCAAGACTTTGGGATGGCAGGTTTATAAAAGGAAAACAAACGGGGGGAACAAAAAACTCTTTCCATCGGTCGTCAGCTATCCCAGCCCATATAATGGGCATTAGGAATATGTTCAGTGCTTCCTCGTGACCCTGAATTAACAGGATTTAATCTGTTCGCAATTCCCTTGGAATGATCTACCTCAACCCTTAGTTGAAGACACCCATTATCCCCTATCGGTTCAGCTATTATATTAAATCACAGAGAAATTAAAGAGGCAGGAATGTATGTCCCTTATGGGGAAAGCAAATACCTGCCGTTTCATTCTGGTTTACACACTAACCAAATTTGAATACTTGCATGCCCCATCAAGTCTTGCAGCCTTTGAGACATTTCCTTTTTTGTGTTTTTCTGCACATTTCTCCTTCAATTTTTAATTTCCTGCTTGTAAAACTGAGTAAGAAACGATGACAGTATTGTCATTAAAAGTTGAAATGTTTTTCATTATACAGAGGGGAAAAAAAAAAGAGCTTTGATATCTTTCAGCCCTGTGGCCTTGATTCCTCCCTGCATCGAGGCTAAGGCTACGTCTACACTACCCGCCCGATTCGGCGGGTAGCTATCGATGTTCTGGGATTGATTTATCGCGTCTCATCTAAACGCGATAAATCGATCCCAGAGCCGCTCCCCGTCGACACCGGAACTCCAGCTCCGCGAGCAGAGGAAGCGCTGTCGACGGGGGAGCAGTAAAGAGAGCAGTACTTCTCTCCTGGGACTGCCAGGGCTGGTTCTGTCCCCAACTCAAATTTGAACATGCCTGAAGGCTGGCTTAACTTGTGCCATATCTTCACTATCTGGGGCATGCCCCCGTCTACCTTCATTCTGCTCCACCGTGCCCCCAGCTCTGAGGAGGCTCCTTGTGTTTGGGTTATTTCCCAGGTGTACTTTACAGCTGCTTTTTAATTGTGGCCCTTTAGTCTCTGGAGGGGGGACACTGCCAGACATGCCCAAGTTGCTGCTTAGAATGCGGGCATGGAATCCAAAAGGTGGTTAAGCTACCGACATTTTATGATTAAAAAAATTCTAGCTCCAGATTACTAGTCAGCCCTTCTCTGAGCAAAATACAATTATGAAATTATCCATGTAAAGATTTCTTAAGTGCCTTAACGTCTTGGAACTGTTTACAAATATTAAGGAACATAGGAAGAACTGCCTTTAAAAAGAGTAAAAAGCTACTGCTCTTGTTTCAGCCAGTTACCCTTTTATTGTTAGGCAGAGTGAGGAAAACGGGAGAAAATAACCAAATACTAAACAGATAAACGTGCTTTAGATCATGCCCTGAAGGTCATAGGTCCTGAGGTCTGGCAAACAACCACTTCCAAAGGCGAGAGACCTGTGCTGAGAGAGTTTTGCTGTCCGTCATAAAAAGAAGTCAGTTATAGGATCTACCAGCCAGAATGTCCTGGCTGATCTTAATTAATGTGATGGAATATGTGAGAGGTGATCTCACATATGGACCCAGACCATTGAAGACTTTCAAGATTGTAATCAAAATTTTGAATTGCACCCAAAAGCAATCGAGTTGCCAGTGCGTACTTGAGCATAGGTGGACTAATAACTCCTCTCACTCAGAAGGTGGCATCTTTCTTAGCTGAAACTTCCAGCCGTTTTTCAAGAATAGCCCTAACAATTGCATATGGTGGCCGTCTAGCTTGGATGTGACAAAGGCATGGATGCCCGTTGTGAGGTCACTTATCTCCGCCCTCACCCTACATCACTATGACACTTTATATTTTTGTTCTAAAATACTCTAAAGAAAATAAAAGTCAGAGCTAGACAACTTGCCAGAGCCTGTGGACTATAGTTTACTTTTACAATTCCATGGCAGATAAAATATCATTTCAAATTTTACATCCTCTACTGGGTACATGCTTTTTGAAGTCACCTGCTTCATATAAGAAGAACCTATCACAAGAACAGATACATAATAGGAATTTTGAGCCTGTTTCCTCAGAACACCCCATCTATGTACAGAGTCTAGGGAGGGGAAAAATTGCTCAGTGCCCACTTCAATTCGCTTCCACTCTATTGGCCTGGACAGTGATACTAACCTGGCTAGCTTGCCAGTGCAACCAGTGTCAAACTTTATACTAACACTTCTCCCCAGCACTGAAAGGCATTCAAGATATTTGCGTTTTGTTTATAGCTTTTTCCATAAATGAGATTCAAATAAAATAGCTTTTGGGACAAAGTGTACTTCAATGTAAACCTTCAAAGGCTGATAGCAAAAACAGAGCTGCACACAGGCAGCCTTGTTTGGAATTGTTTCCCTCTTTGCTTTGCAATGCTTGAGCTCCTTCCAGGCTGTGTTCTTTAAAGAGTATTTGAATATAGAGTCTGTGCATCACTGCAGACACGAGGCAGAGAGACCTTTCTTTAACTATGCCATTCCTTCCAAGCATGCAGTTGCCACAGTTTAGTAAAAAGCTAACATCACAAAAAGTTAGCTGCAGATTTGAGTCACACTAAGTATTACTTCAGGATAGGTTCTATTTATTGTACACTTTCAGATTTTAAATGTATGTATATCTATAATATATCAAAGGTTGCTCTGCTTAGATATGTCAGTAATTTCCACTTAGTTTAGGTATAAATTATGGCTTTAACAAAATATGATATAAATTTATACATATATAATTAATCTAATGCTGATACATTACACTTGTATAGCACTTTTCCTCCAAGGATCTCAAAGCACTTTATAAACACTAATTATGTATACCTTAACCTTGTTACTTATTTTACCCATCTTAGAGATGAGTAAACTGAGATTCGGACCAATTAAGTGATTTGCTCAAGATGTCACAGCAAATAAGTGGGAAAATTGAGAACAGAATTCAAGAGTCTTGACTCCAGTCCCACTAGATCACATTCCCTCCCAAAAGTGTATGTGTATAATACTAATTTTATGTATAATACTAATTTTGAGACAGTCTTCAGATATTTAGTATGTTCATACCATGAACATGTTCATATACAATATTATTGGTTTTCAGCCTTTTGTGGTAAGGTGAATTCATTTCTGTGATGGCACTAGCTATTATGAAGTGAGTGATTGTCACCTAATAAGGTACATATGGTTTTGTCCCAACCAGACAACAGCACTCATTGCAATTCCAAATTAAGATAAAACCTTCGATACTTCAAACTAACTTCAATAATAATTTTCACATTTTAGTATGTTATATGGGAAACCTGTCAGGACAATATGGTGATTTTCTTAGTTTCCAAACATTACTTTTGCCATTCATAGTTCGCAGTTATGTGCCCATCTTGATAAAACAGATGAAAACAGCAGCTTTAAAGTTATTTGTACTAGTGAAGAGATGCTGGTGCCATTTTAGCATTAATGACTTACTGTCTACTGCTGGGATTTTCCAAAAGCTTAAAGGAGTTAAACACACAACTCTCATTGAAATGTAATGGGATTTGGGTACCCAGTTCCCTTAGGCTCATTAGAAAATCCCAGCCTAAAGTACCTCTTTGTTAGCACACATACTGCACATGGCATTTTTTTTGTTTTGTTTGTCAACATTTTGCAGCTACTCCAGTCAAAATGCTCCACTAGGAAATACTTATCTCTGAAAAGAGTTTAAGAACATAAGAACAGCCATACTGGGTCAGACCAAAGGTCGATCTAGCTCAGTATCCTGTTTTCCTACAGTGGCCAATGCCAGGCGCTTCAGAGGGAATGAAAAGGACAGGTAATCATCAAGTGATCCATCCCCTCGTGCCCATTCCCAGCTTCTGGCAAACAGAGGCTAGGGACTCTATCCTGGCTGCTAGTCACTGATGGACCTATCCTCCATAAACTTATCTAGTTCTTTTTTGAACCCTCTTATAGTCTTGGCCTTCACAACATCCACAGGTTGACTGTGTGTTTGTGAAGAAATACTTCCTTTTGTTTGTTTTAAACCTGCTGCCTATTAATTTCATTTGGTGACCCCTAGTTCTTGTGTTATGAGAAGGAATAAATAACACTTCCTTATTTACTTTCTCCACACCAGTCATGATTTTATAGACCTCTATCATATCCCCCCTTAGTCATCTCTTTTCCATGCTGAAAAGTCCCAGTTTTATTAATCTCTCCTTTTATGGAAGCTGTTCCATACTCCAAATTATTTTTGTTGCCCTTTTCTGTACCTTTTCCAATTCCAATATATCTTTTTTGAGATGGGATGTCCAGATCTGCATACAGTATTCAAGATGTGGGCATACCATGGATTTATATAGAGGCAATATGATATTTTCCATTTTATTATCTATTCCTAATAATTCCCAACATTCTATCATCTTTTTTGGATTAGGATTAAGGATCACCTAGTTTACAGGTAAGGGCCTACAACCTGGTATAACATGGGGTGTAATAATATTATACTACATAAATTCCTGTTGCCCACCTTATTTTAACACTGTTAGATTAACATTATGCCACAAATAGTATCTAAAATAGTAGCTAAAATGTAATTTTAAAAAAAATTCTCTGGTTTCTTAATGATTTTTCATTAATGCTGATAGGTTCCCTTGTGCAAACTGTAAGCTGGAGCTAGATTCTGGATTTCAATAAACACTTGGACAGTGCTTTTTATTCAAGTATCTTAAAGCATTTTACAAATGCTAATTAAGCAAGCCCCACAAGCACCCAGGGATGCTAAATATTATTATTCCCACCTCAGTTAGTGAAGTTGAAGGCAGAGAAGTTCAGTTATTTGCCCATTGTTACACAGTGAGTCAGTGACAGAGTTGATTAGACCCAGGAGTCTTGACTCACTGTACTCTACTCTAACCAATGTTCCCTCTGATTTTTGACAGGCCGTGTGCGCTAAAATTTCTTTCTGTGCAAATTGTTGTGCTTCTGTGCACATTTTTGTGCGAGTAGTGTTCCGCCGTGTGCGTGGGGTTTAGGATCTGTGTGCGCACAGCAGGAACAGTGACTCTAACAGTTTAATTTTACAGCCCCAGGTTACATGCTGTGTAAAATTTAACATATTTTTATATTTAGACTTTCCCCAGTTTGTAACAGACCCTGTTGTCAAACGACATCTATGAGAGGAGAACTTCTCTATTTTATCATATGTTGATAAACGACTCCCAACTAAATGGGTCACAAAGTGGAATAGCCTGCACATACTTTAGTCATGAAGTGTTAATTGCCCTTGTTTTGTGAATTTACTTTGTGGTAGGTTAACATATGTAACCTTTAGAACAGCTGTAGGAATACACAACAGATACAGGTCCTGAATGAAACAGCCTTGGGAAACAGACCTGAATGTGGTGATTGTGCCATGTTGCAGCACTAAACTAAACTAAACGTAGTCCTCTTTCAAACAGGACTATGTTAACATGAACTAGATATCTTTTAGAGTGTGCCAGCATTGTCCACATGGGCAGTTAGAGTGCAGATTCTTGATGCGCTCTGCAGTTCACACACCTATAGTTTGCACTGTGGCACAGTGTAGACAAGCCCTAAACCTCATGACCATGTATCAACTAGCTTATAGAACTGTTGCTGTTTTAATCACAGAGAACTGCATGAGTTGCACTTTCCTTCCTTTTGCATACCTCCTGAACAAAATGGGAGGAGGGCAGAGAGGCTGAGCCCCTTAAATTAACCCTGTAATAACTAATGACTATGAGAGTGATATTAAAATAGCTGCTACATTTACAGACTGGTCCAAATGCCAGAGGTGAAGAAAGTGAGCCAGTGCCCTATGGAAGACTAGGTATCAGATAACTGATGAATCAAGAACAGATTTTAATGTTCGTAACAGGACATCTGACATTCGCTACAATTCTATTGTCCAATTATGAATTTAGACCAAATGTCATATTGATTTGCCTTATTCTTAGCTTGCACCTATTCTCTTACTATCAGACATGCACAAAATTCCTGATTTGTGTCAGTACATATGGTACTTTATGCGCAAAGAAGAGACACACTTGTAGCCCTGCCTTCAGCCATCCCTCTAAAATGTGTCCTTGTATGTCTAAGTACTTTTGTGAAATTCCTAGACTGGGGTGAGAAAAGCCACGTGTTTGTTGAAGTACATGTTGTAACATAGCACATAAAAGCAGAGTACCCAATCCTAAAGTCCTGATACAGGCAAAATTTCCAGTGGCACAAGGGATCAGGCTCACAGAAACCAGAAGTGAAAAAATACAAATGTATTCTCTAACTGGACAGTTATTGCGCATTTAGAGCCAAGGAACAGATAATTTAGGGAGGGAGAATTTCTCCGGCTTTCCCCCCTACAAATAAATCACTCTCTTTCTTCTTTCTTGCACACAGGCCCTTTTAAAGTAATGTTCTTAGGCAGAAATAATAAATGAGCAGCAAACGTAGTTTTCTAATGGAAATCCAAAAGGAAATTTCATGAGCACCTTTAAGAATATTTATCTTTGTACAAGTAATTGTGCTTCAATTGTCATAGAAGTTATCATACAAACTAACAAAAGTAGGAAATTAAAGCAATACTTAGAAATCATTTACTTAAAATGAAGAGTTCCTTACCTCTGTTATAACATTCATTATTTCTTATTGTTAAAAGTGAAAAGCCTTTTTTTTTTTTTTTTTTTTGCACAGCTAATAAGAACATAAGAATGGCCATACTGGGTCAGACCAGTATCCTGTCTTCCGACAGTGGCCAATGCCAGGTGCCCCAGAGGGAATGAACAGATCAGGTAATCATCAAGTGATCCATTCCCTGTCGCTCAATATAGAACAACTATTTACCGTTTTAAATCTAGGCAGTTGCTTCATATTTTACTCTTATAAACATCTGCATCATATTTCATTTAGATTTCTAATCGAGCTGGTTGAAAAAATTGAATAATTTTTTGTGAAATTTTTGACTAAAATTTTTTATGAAAAATCAGATTTTGAAAAATTTAGACCAGCTCTTGAGTCTAACCTGGCACTAATGAAGGCCAGATTATGGAGTTCTTGCACATCATGAAGTGCATTTATTCATGTGAGTAGTCCCACTGAATTCAGCATTTCACGTGGACCATTTGTTTTCTCATAGGTAGTGTGTGCTAAGTCTAGCATAGCATAGCATAGCATAGCATCTCTCTGGTGCAAGTTTGCAGCTAAGTGCATGACAGTGGCAGTGTAAAGCCGGGCCAGGAGGCTGGCCTAAATGAGTGCATCTCTAACATTTCAAAGAAGGTCATGCAAAGCTTATAAAAATGTATGATGAGACGTGATCCTTAAGCTAGTGCAGTGGTTCCCGAATTCTGATATGTGAAATTCTTTTCCCCTCTATTCGACACTGGTGACACCACATCTGGAGTATTGCATCCAGTTTTGGGCCCCCCACTACAGAAAGGATGTGGACAAATTGGAGAGAGTCTAGCAGAGGGCAACGATAATTATTAGGGGGCTGGGGAGAGGCTGAGCGAAGTGGGCTTATTTAGTCTGCAGAAGAGAAGAGTGAGGGGGGATTTGATAACAGCCTTCAACTACCTGAAGGGGGGTTCCAAAGAGGATGGAGCTCGACTGTTCTCAGTGGTGGCAGATGACAGAACAAGGAGTAATGGTCTCAAGTTGCAGAGGGGGAGGTATAGGTTGGATATTAGGAAAAACTATTTCTCTAGGAGGGTGGTGAAGCACTGAAATGGGTTACCTAGGGAGGTGGTGGAATATCCGTCCTTAGAGATTTATAAGGTCCAGCTTGACAAAGCCCTGGCTGAGATGATTTAGTGGAGGATTGGTCCTGCTTTGAGCAGGGGATTGGACTAGATGACCTCCTGAGGTCCCTTCCAACCCTGATATTCTATGATTCTAAATTGTTGCAATTGGACTCTGTAACAGGGTGTTCTGTCCCCTTTAAAGGGTGGAACTTGGGGCTAACCAACCCCTGTTCTGTGACCTGATTCTTTAAGGAAACAGGTATTGAAGAGAGCAGTGGGCTGGCACCTGCTGTTAATCAGGAACATCCAGCAGGTAGGTGACTCTCAGGAGGAAAGCCTGGAGAGGAGAATTGCAGGAAGGCATTGAGTCAGTAGGGAGGCTCCTTGGGATGGGAATCAGAAGCAGAAGGGAGATTGTGCAAAGAAATACACACTGGAAAACATAATCCCAACTATACATACAAAATTATGGGGTCTGAATTAGCTGTTACCACTCAAGAAAGAGTTCTTGGAGTTATGGATATTTCTCAAGGTGCAGCAGCAGTCAAAAAAGCTAATGGAATGTTAAGAACCATTAGGAAAGGGATAGATAATAAGACAGAAAATATCATAATGCCATTATATAAAGCCATAGTACACCCACACCTTGAATACAGTGCGCAGTTCTTGTTGCCCCATCTGAAAAAGGTATGTTAGAATTGGAAAAGGTACAAAGAAGGGCAACAACACATGATGGGGGTATGGAACAGCTTCCATATGAGGAGAGATTAAAAAGACTAGGACTGTTCAGCTTGGAAAAGTGACAACTAAGGGAGAATATGATAGAGTTCTATAAAATCATGAATGGTGTGAAGAAAATGAATAAGGACGTATTTACCCCTTCACATAACACAAGAAGCAGGGGTCACCTAATGAAATGAATAGACAGCAGGTTTAAAACAAACAACAGGAAGTACTTCTCCACACAAAGCATAATCAATCTGTGGAACTCATTGCCAGGGGATGTTGTGAAGGTCAAAAGTAAAACTAGGTTAAAAAAAGAAGTAGATAAGTTTGTGGAGGATAGGTCCATCAGTGGCTGTTAGCCAGGCTCTGGGTGTCCCTAAGCCACTGACTGCCAGATGCTGGGACTGGACAACAGGGAATGCATCACTTGATAATTGCCCGGTTCTGTTCATTCCCTCTGAAGCATCTGGCACTGGCCTCTGTCAGACAACAGGATATTAGGCTAAATCAAGGGTCTCAAACGCGCTGCCTGCAGGCCACATGCGGCCCGCGGAGTTATTTCCTGCGGCCCACCATAGGTGCCATCTCCACTGGCCGCCAAGCTCCAAACATTACTGAGTGTTTATATTTTATTAAAACCCCTCTTTGCATTACAGTTTTTAAAAAGTTAATACATTGACTTTTAATAGAATACTATATTACTCTTCATTTTTTTCATTTTTGACTATACTTTTGTATCATTATACGAAAAGGTTTCAGTGATGCGGCCCTCGGGCCAATTTACTAGTTCTCATGTGGCCCTCGTGGTGATTTGAGTTTGAGATCCCTGGGCTAGATGGATCATTGGTCTGAACCAGTATGGCCGTTCTTATGTTCTTAGTCTATTTGCATGGGTAAATTTCTCAGCATGGTTTGAGGGCTCTGCAATCTGGCCCTGAGAGAGTAACATAGGTTAATGACCTCCAGTTTCAAGTATATATTAAATTTATTTAGATCTGGCTGAGACGTATTTTCAAGAGAGCATAAATGCTTTTAAAGAAGCTGAAGGGATGGAGAGTGCTAAATGCCTCGGAGCTGTGGATGATTTCGGTCAGTTTCTTATAGCCACTGGACAGCAGGAGGTAAGGAATTTTGGAAGATCAGTCTGTCTTTATCCATTGACACACTTTATAAGTAGTGGTGTTTATTTTTTTTTTTCTAGAACCTTTCCACAGAAGTGACGTTGCTCTCACAGTCAGCTCATGATAGAGATAATAGCGAAGAAAGAGGAGACTAAAGAAGTTAATATTTTTTGTTTAGAATTAGGGTTTTTTTCCATTTGAGAATTATTGTAAATAGTTCTTGATTTTTAGGATTATGTTATTTGCCTGTTTTATAAATAGTTTGTTTTCATATTGATCTCTGTGATCATTCACTATGTGCTATATAGCATGACTGGAAAGTCATTGGTCACCTCAGGCACCTGATATTGTTTGTTTCCTGATTGGATGGTGTGAGCTTTTAGAAATAGAATTCCCTTTTTCTGCATGTACCTTATATACCAATATTCGTAATTGTTTGACTCTACTGTGCAAGTAAAAACAGATCTTCAAATTGTCTGGGAGAGTACTTCTGAAACAATCTCAGTAGTATTTGCACTATTATTTATATAACAGTAGCATCCAGGAACCCTAGTTATGGACTAGGATCCCCTCAGTAGCGCAGCCAGGTCCGGAGCGCAGGGGGAGCGGCGCTATAAAAAGGCGCCTCCCCCTGTACTCACCCAGCAGTGCTCCAGGTCTTCGGCGGCACTTCGGCAGCTCACTTCGGGTCTTCGGTGGTACCTGCCGCCGAAATGCCGCCGAAGACCCAGAGTGCCGCCGAGTGAGTGCAAGAAGCGGCGCTTAAAAAGAAGCAGCGCCTTTTTTTAGTGCTGCTAAAAAAAGGCGCCGCTTCTGCTCAAGGGGGAGCGACTGCTCCCCCTGCTCCCCCCCTGGCTACGCTACTGGATCCCCTTGTGTTAGACTCTGTACACAAACAGAAGAGAGGTCCCTAATCTAAGTTGTATTTGCAACATGCTTGCTTCCGGCGAATGTTGTTGTGAATAAAATCTTAGTCAACTACACTTTTTGATGGAAAAGCTTGCAAATATCAGCAAAGTGAATCAGCAGACTTTATGCACAAAGACATTCACAAATACTTTTGTATTATCCTTTTGTCTATATTTAGGGATCGATAATATGATAATAATTTAAAGCCCATTGAAAACAATGGGACTCTTTGCACTGAATTCAATGGACTTTGAATCAGGCACTATTAATATATGATGGGCAGAGAAAGAGAAAATCCTTGACCTAAATAAGCCAAAATAATTGCATTAGTTACACTAGTAAGACACTAAAGAGTCCGTTCTTTCTTTTCACCAATTTCTTTTTGAAAATGAACCCAGAATTTTACCATCTGAAATTTTCATTTTGCGCACAGTTTTTTGGTGCCTGTTATTTCCTGTCTCACATTTAACTAAAGAAAACTTGGCTCAGATAATAGATCACACTCAGAGTGTGTGTGTTGTTTGTAAATGTAATAAAGAGAAGTGATTTTCATTGTTATATAACAACAAAGAGAAGTTATCTTATATCCTGTGGCAGCTGATGTTTTTCTCCTTCCCTGACCCGTTTTCAATTTTTTTTGGGCCATTTTTCCTTTCACAGAGCGCAGCAATAATGCTGAAAGGATCATTAGAAGCTAAAATATCCATATTTGAGGATCTCAGCCCAGAAGTAGCAGAGACATACTGGCTCTTAGGAGGGACAGAACTGGCACAAGGACACACACATTTGGCATACAAGAAACTTAAGAAGGTAAAACCATAAGCTTATGAATAGGCCAGGATAAATGATATTTTTTATACTGGTAAGTTATGCTCTGGCAAAACTTTCATTGGCAAGCTGAAGCCTCTTTGTACTGTGATCTGGGTGAACAAATATAGAGCCCTCTAACTTAGTGTAGGGGAACTGACCTGCACAGAATAGCTGCAGAATTAGGGCAGTGCAGAGGTAAGCTTTAAGCCACTCTCACACATCCATCCCTGGCTCACATTCTGTGCAATTTGGTCCCACTAGAGGATATGACCCTAACACCTGCACTTTATACCTCAAGGAGAAAGTTAGACTTTTAGCTCTGCTATCTCGTATCATGCAGTGTTTAATTCATGCCTTACTTTGTCAGCACTTACTAAAACTTTGCTATAGTAAAAAATTGATATTCTCCTGAGAGGGTCCTCTGCATCCTTATGAACCTTCACACATTCCCTGCTTTTCAACTGCCTTTGAGTTTCCACTTTGGATTCTTTAGTAATTAGTGAAAACAGTTCCATTAAAACATTAAGGGCTGGGTTTTCCAAAAATTGAAGTCCATGTGCATTTGCCCATCTTCATAGTACACTCAAGCCATTTGCGTACATAAAGGAGCAAATAACTCATTACTGCAAGCAATTTCTATAACTGTGCATGGAGTAGCTGCACAAATGGGCACCTACCAATCGGCCTCAACTTTCTGAAAATTAGGTCCAAATGATGAAAAGGTGGAAATCTGTTAAATTCCTTTCAAGAAACAAGAACTAAAGGCTGGTTTTAGATAATACTTTGCACTTATAAAGTGACTTTCATCAGAGGATCTCAAAGCAACTTACAAAAGTAGTTACATATCAGAGGGGTAGCCGTGTTAGTCTGGATCTGTAGAAGTGACAAAAAGAGTCCTGTGGCACCTTATAGACTAACAGACATATTGGAGCATAAGCTTTCGTGGGTGAATACCCACTTCTTCAGATGCGCATCTGAAGAAGTGGGTATTCACCCATGAAAGCTTATGCTCCAATACGTCTGTTAGTTGCCGCAGGACTTTGTCGCTTCAAAAGTAGTTACGTACTTTTCCCTCCATGTTACAGATGGAGAAACTGACAGAGAGATAAGTGATTTTCCCAAAAGTCTATCCTCTCTTTTAGCTACTAGACTGTGACAACTCCCTTATAATTTATTCTGCATTCCTTTTGTGTACTTCTCCTTTTTTCATCTTTAATCAAAAAAGGTACTATAGAGGTGAGCTAGCAGACAACATGCAGGGTATAGATAATACAAACCCATTCTGTAGGGTGACCAGACGTCCCGATTTTATAGGGACAGTCCCGATTTTTGGGTCTTTTTCTTATATAAGCTCCTATTACCCCCCACCCCCGTCCCGATTTTTCACACTTGCTGTTTAGTCACCCTATTCTGGTATAGCGACAACTCTCAACAAAAATAATCTACAGTTAAGTCTGAGCCTTTGCAATTGCCCCATTTAGTATTTGGAATGTGTGAGGCCAGTGGGGCCTGTTGTTGCAGGCTACTTTAACTGCACGTTCTGCTGTTTGTATCTCAACAGAGGCAGCTGCAGCAGCAGAGTTCCCAGCTTAACTACATGGAATCCATTTAAAACAGAAGCTTTTCCAGATGTAGCTTTCCCTGTGCGGAGGGGTCTGTCTGGTACATGGGTATAAAAACAAAGCAGAAGGTGAGATTATATTATGTAGTACAATGTAACATTATTCAATAATCGGTTTAAGGAGCTAGCCGGAATTGAGAAATATGGAAGGACTCTGTAGGATTTCAGCTGAAAAGACAGTGTCAGACATTTTTGTATCATAAAGTCCTTTTTTCACCTTAAGGCAAATACAGCTCTAAACAATTTTTTGCATGTTGTATAAGACTTGCTAATAATCCATGGAGTCTAATAAAGTCAGATGTAGTCTAGGAATTTATTTCAAGGCATCATACTTTAAATCTTAGAGCAGCCCAATTAATAAATCACATTTTACAATAAAATTCATCAACTTATTTATTGTATATACAAATAAGAATTTCATAGTACTGACTGATCACAGGAACAGAACATAAACTATTCCTATGCATATTCTATATTAAATAGAATATATGCTGTTTATCTCACACAAGCACTGGCTAAATCACCAAACTGGCTGAATTGTGGTGTAAGAAGAGCTCTTTAGAAAAGCTATAGGGACCCATAAAGTTTAATTGTTTCTCAGCTCAAGAAAACTGATTAAAATTACACTAGTAAATACCAATATTTGTGACATTTTAGATGACTATTTGGACTTGCTCTCATCATATTTAATGTAGAATGTGTGCCCACAATACATCAATTTACAGCATAGTGTTATGGCATAGTGCCCTTTAGTATATTTTATCTGAGACGAAGGAAATAGAGTGCAGACAGAAGTATAATTTTTAAGTTGACCATTTCCCTTGAATTCCAAGTCTTTGACAAAATATGCTAACTTCACTGAGTGAAATACCAGTTTTAGGCTGCTGAATCCAAAAACAGTTACCATGGCAATAGCTTGAAACAATCTGTTGGTATCATGTGTGTCTTTTACCATGACGCTTCTCAGTGTCAAAAGTGTTCCACATCTTTAAGGTTATTATTACATGTCACCACTATTTTTATTAACCTTACTTCATTATGTGTTCTGTGTTTGTAACTAATGGCACATTCCTATAGCCAATGGCATAGCTGTGGGTGGGGAGGGAAGGATCTAAGTGTCTGGTTCAGTCTTTCCTATCGGATATATTGATGTCTTCAACTTTTCAAAATATCTCACCTTAGCTGTGTTTCAGCTAGTTTTATTAGTGAAGGAAGGAACATTCCCTGTGTTACCAGCTGTGTGAGTAGATGTATGTTCCCAGACTTTGTGTGATATTTGTTTTTATAGTACTGATTTTTTTTCCTTACTCTAGTCCAGACTGTTTCTCAAACATTAATTAGATCAGGGGATGATTAAAATAAAAATAACACTGTAGTGCTACAGTTATTCAGTTAACATAAGACCACACTTGCAATGTTCTCTCTGTGATCTTCACTTGAAGGTTAGGGGCTGGTAAATACATTTAAAAAAAAAATATGGTGCATTTAAAATTAAACCTTGACCTTTAGAGCTGGCTGAAAGCATTCTGATTTCCTCCCACTGAGGGAACAAGATCTATTCTTGTATGAAGTATCATTAGTCTTTAAAACATGGGTATCTGAAAACCCATTTCAGCTTGTAACTAGCTAGCTGACAACAACAAACTTTCAGGGTAATTTTGCACAGTGTCTTATTAAAACACAAAACAATTGTGTTATTAAAGCTTGCTGTTACCAGGAAATACCTGTTTCTCTGATCCTCTGTCTTCTGCCTAAAAGGACAAAACAAAAATGGTAAGCTCTTTGGCACATGGACCATTCTATCTTTAGTGTTTCTACAGCACCTAGCACATGGTGAGTGCCACCAGAAAACATAAATAATGGTATTTTTTGTGAGAGTTGTTTTTCCTCACTGTTCTGCAAGGAAACAGCTATTTGTCTGAATTTCCAATGCACATTTTTTAAATTAATTTTTTAATATTTTCAAGGGCTAATCTAATGATTGCATTAGTTCAGATTACTGTATACAGATTAGAGATGCACCAAATGAACAGAATAAATAAAAACCAGCCAGAACCTTCCCTCCACCATGCAAACCAAATGCAATTTTTATTTTTAGGTACAAAACAGTTTAAGATTATTTTTAAATTTTAGTATATTGTTCCTGGTTTTGGCTAGAAACTCTTTAGGGTTTTAGAGTAATTGCTGTACATCCCTATTAGTTTCACTCCTGTTAAATTATGTAAGACTTTGCCATACGAACAATTCACTTTCCCAGGAACAGAATGCAACATAAACCCTGAGCAAAATTCTCCACTCAACCATATGCAAGTGGTTTTCTTTAAGGTGAATGTGGACTATATTTTCATTCTTAGCTAAATAAATCTCTCTCTCTCTCTCTCTCTCTCTCTCTCTCTCTCACACACACACACACACACACACACACACACACACACACACACACACACACACACACACACACACACACACACACACACACACACACACACACACACACACACACACACACATTTTGTGCCTAGTAATCCAACAGCAAATATAGTTATCTTCACCACTCCCTCTTCAATTCACAGCTCCACTGGGAGTGGCTTTATGAAATGCATGGATATGACAAGTTAGGCTTCTTCTTATTTAATTTGCTGGCTAATTATTTTGTAATATGATTACAATTTTCTTTTTGTCTTTATTTGTATAAATAGATGCTTGTTTTTCCTATTTTGGCTTTTTTGATCGAAATATGTTGGATCAGGTTCTGTATACTCTAATGCTACTGAGTGGTATTATGTATCTTATTAAATTATGCATTGCAGTGCCTGTACCTACAGACCCTCTTATATGGCACCCACAACAAAACGACTATAGCAACCCAGGAGGCCATTGACTTGTCAAAGTGAGTGAGTTTTCAGTCTTCTTGGCTTATCTTCCTTTTATATGCTGTTACATTCTGTGTTTCCCTGCCCGGCTCAGAGATATTTGGGCCGTAGAACTCACAAATGTCTGAAGGAAAAGAAAGATGACCCACACTGTTGGAAAGTTCACAGGGAAACAGTTTGTTGAATATAACACTCTAGTTTAAGGATAACTCTTCAGACTTCCACATCAGTGATCTAACCACGGCCTACAGAGATTTTCAGATGTGCCACCACCACCACCTCTTAGATTAATCAGGGCAGCAAATGAAATTCAGACAAGGGTAGATTCCCTTTCACCTTGTAAATTAAGTGGTGAATAGTGGAATTTGACAATGACCTATGATTTACAACACCCTTCCTTTTTTTTTTTTAGGGCCCCAGGTGTAGCAGCAAAACAGAGATGATCAGATTAAAAAAAAGACCACCATTCTGTGCTATTGTGCAACAGTACTCCATAGGGGGAAGGCCCAAAGCATGTGTATGTATGTATGTTCTCACGTTTACTTCTGAAGATTGAACCTGTATCTGCAAGTATCCCTCATGCAGAACTGAAATCCGTCATTGGATTAAATACTGAATGTAAAGGAGACTTTTGTGAGGATAGATTACTTACCTTAATGGATACAGAAAAAAATTAATACAGGTGAATGCCATTTTTAATTTTTATACTCTTGAATTATAGCATTTTAAGATCATGTAATGACAGCCTCTTCAGTTTTCTCTCTTGTGGAAGAAAAATATTTTTTTTCCTGTTTGGAAATACAAAACTGCTGCAGTAATAAGATAATAAATGTAAATAAAAAATAAGATTCAGGCAGGTATTGCTGTTTCTGCACTGCACGCTTGCTAGCTCCTTGAACAAATTTGGATTGTAATTTTTCTATTTAATATATTCATAAAGGCACCCTATTACCTTGATAGCCAAGCACCATTAACTGCATTGTACAAAAACTGTTGAAATCTTTCTTTGTTAAACACAATAGGATATGAGTTAGGAAAATAACCCCCCTACCCCACCCCCCAAAAAAGAGTTAACAGTAGGGTGGAGCTGAACATACAGAGAGACCTCAAAGCATGAGACATGAAAAACTGGATTTCTTTTTCCCTTGCTAATGGAGACTTATAAATACCAAGCGGGGGGTGAGGGGGAAGGAGGAGAAAGAAGCATATACACATTCTTTTTCATTGTTTAATACTGAATGTGAAAAAAGTGCAAAAATCATGAAACCACAACAGCAATGCAGACTGCATCATAAATGACCATACCACAAGCTGCCTGCAAAGTCTCACAGCTAACATCAACAAACCCTGCTTCAACATGTCTACAGTCTTTTAAACACCTGCTATAGCAAACATCAATCTGTACAGAGCTGTAGCTCTCTCATATCTCTCTTCTTACATGTATATACTCCATTTTATTTGCTTTCAAATCCAAAAGTGTACATGTTTAAGGATTATTATAGTCCCCCATTTCTGAGGTAACTACCTCAAGCATATAAATACAAACTTCTACTGAATAAAACTAGTAGTTACATTTTAAAAAAATTCTATTTGTTAAATTCAAACTCAGCAATTACCTTATTTGTATTTAATGAAAAAAAGAACAGCAAAGTTTCTATGAGTAAGCTTCAATAGTGTGTGCTGACTGAGGTCATGTTATCAATCCTTCCAGCTCCATGCTATCAATAAAGTAATTACACACAAAGCTGTTAAATAGGGCATATATCAGTTTGTTTGTTTTTAAACCCCTCAGAGTAGTAGGTTATATTTGCTCTGGCTAGGAATAGAAGCATGTGAACGAAGGACTGGATTCTGTTACCACAGTGGTTTTCAACTTTTTTTAGGGGTTCACAACTGAAAAATGTTGAATGGAGGTGCAAATCCCTTTGGAAATCTTTGACATAGTCTGCAGACCCCAGGTTAAAAACCACTGTTCTATGATAACGACACCCTTTCATGGACCCCTTAGACATAGTCTGCAGTCCTCCAAGGGTCTATAGACCACAGGTTGAAAAACATTGTGCTAACACATCCAGATGGAGGTGGCATCTGCACAGATCAAATTGCAACATCAGGGCCCAAGTCACTACCTCTTTGTTTCCTGGAAGAGTCATTACCCAAAGGTGGCTGTCATGCAAAAAATAAAATAGATCTGTGGCTCTTTCCCGGTTTTCAATAACACTGAAGGTGATGAGACATGGGTCGTGTTAATTGGATTCAAATGGAGAATATGCTGCTTACACACAGTCTTCTTCAAGGCTTATATCCTTCTTTCATTAAACCTCTTAGTTTTCATGGCTTGAGGAATCTCATCCATTGGAATGACTTCATGTTACTGTTCTTTTCCAATTCGTTGTGACAAACCTAAACTCTTCAAGCAGCAGATTAAAATTCTGATTCGATCTAGAATTAAAGCACTTAAATTCATGGAACAAACCTTTTCCTCTCCAAGCAACTAAAGCAACCAACAACAATACATTTCAATATGACCTACTACATCTGATAAGTTAATGCCGTTAAAGGAAATTTTAAAGAGCAGCTGGTGCCTCCTGGGAAACATTTTATTTAGAAACAACACTGTTACGGTCTTTTTCTTCTCCTTCAGTACTATGGACATCTGTATAAAACAGGAATTTATGATTCATTTACTCCTTGCTGTTTTTCCTTCACCTGATGTCCTAATTCTCTGAACAATGGAAGATAAATACAATCTAGCATTGGTATAATTGTTTCTAAAGAAAATAGGTCTCAAAGTTTTCCATGAAACATCAATAAATGGGGTTGATATTATAGGCCCTCTTATTTGTGGCAGGAGAATACATATTCTGCAGCTATTCTTATGTCTATTTTAAGAGAACTTTCTTTTACGTTTCAACTTCAAACCAAATTTGCAGAAAACTAAAGCGGATACTTTTCAAACCTGCGTGCCTAAAATTCGATACCTACATTATGTTTTAAGTAAATATTTTAATAAAATTCTATCAAAGTATGAAATTACATGTCTAACTGAGCAACCACGTTTGCCTAACTCCCATATAAGAATTTTTGTAAATCTAAAAATGCATTATTTTGTTCAATTTTTTTTTAAACCCAGTTCCAGAGAGGATAGACTAAGGCAGTGGAATTTTGAGCTGTACCCATTCATGAGCCCCTTATCGGTCAATGGTAGCAAAAGTATGTTTGACAGGAGCATATATGAATAAGTCTGACAAATATATCTGTTATGTGATTAAGAACATAAAATAAATGTAGCATGCACACCTTGGATGCATCTGCACTACTCAGTTTTGTATTTGTTTCCAGCACTAGGGTCACTGCTCAGAGAACAATCTCAGGACACAGTGCTGAAGACGCTGCATTTACACCATTGTAACGGCACCAGTGCTGGTAAACGGATACAAAATTTTGCAGTGCAGACAAGGCCCTACACTTAAACCTTGAAATGCTGATAATTACTTGAAGATATCTGGTATAGTGTCAATCTTAGTAATGAAGGCAGATCCTAATACACTAGTTTGTCTCCTATGAAAAGTAAGTTAAGATGTTAAACTACACGCCATCTATCTCCACTTCACATTTAAGTCAGTACTGCAAAGTAGTAGTCAGTTTTATAAAATCTAGCTTCTACTGATACGAAAGAAACTGAGAAGTTAACGAAGGCCACACCGCAATAAAATAATTTAGTTGGATTGTAATTGGAGTTAAACACACACAAACTATGTTTAAGTAACATTGCACTTGTGACCAAAACCAAACCACAAGAAGGGAATTCAAAGTTAAAGGCTAATAGCCTGGCACAATAGGGCTGTCTGGGTTTAATGTGTGGTTCTATTTTCAGAGCATGTGTGTATAAAAATGGCAGCATCTTACTCCATATATCTAACTTACTGTGTATATTCAGAGGTGCGTCTACGACAAAAGCTATACATGGGCTAGCTTAAATCCAGCTAGCCCAGGTAACAATAGCACGGGCTTCAGCACAGGTACTACAAGTTCGGCAGAGACCCTGGGTAGGTCCTCAGCTTGCTAGTCCGCGCTGAAGCCCATGCTGCACAGTCTTCACTACTGTTATGTTAACAGGCTAGCGGGATTCAAGCTAGCTCTAGGTTAGCCCTTGCACAGCTTTTGCTGAGTAGGCATACCCACAGTCAGATCTTCTTATTTTAGTGTCAACAATAAATTTTTGTTGCTCTTTTTGCTCCTGTTAGCACATACAGCTACCGGAGAATGAGTTGGATTCTATTCTTGATTGGGCACCAAAAGAATTAACTCAGTTCTAATTGCAGGACTGAAATATGCTCCTTGGTTACACACTTGGGCAAACCCAATAAAAACAATGGCATTTCAAGTGCTGTAACTGAAGGTAGAGTGTGGCCCGAGAAAGTATATTACTGGTGTTAAGAAACCAGAAAGAACCCAGACGAGTGACTTTCAGATCCTAGGTTGAATATACAATTGGGGGGGGGGGGGGGGGGGGAACCATATTTTTAAACAGAGAAAAGTTGATCTAGAAATTGAGACAATGAACATGGAACCCATCAATGCCATATTTTTCAGTCACTTGTCAGAGAAGAACCACACTTGAGCTAATCCCATTGTGCCAAGGCATTATATATGGTATATGCCATCCCAGTCTCCTTAGGCACTTGCAATACCTAACATCAGAACAGTACTATATACTGAGACTAGTCATTTCACGTATTACTTTGTAGTCATTGAAGTTGGAGGGATTTTACCACTGATTTCAATGTAACTAGGATTTAGCCTATGGTTTTTATCCATTTGCCTACTGAGTCTCTTTAAAAATATTAAAAACATTACGCTTTGTAAAGGCAAACCAAACATTTTCCTGAAAACAATATGACTGATGTAGTCTTACTGCTTTCCTTTTTAGTGTCTGGTTCTAACTATAAAGGTGACAAAGGTTACCATAAATTTTTGCTATGCATGGTTTGCTTAGAGTTTTATGTCAGAGTTGTAATTATTCAATTTTTCCTAAGATTTTACTATTATTTATTGAACATAAGCACATGGAAATGGAACTTAAAATCAATTGCCTGCATGCCTTACTCTAATACTCTTTTAATTTTGCCTGTGGTTAATACTTTGAAATCTAAACAGAAGTGCTGAATTCTTTAAGTATCCCAGTACAACACAGTGTTCAAAAGTTGATAGAAAAATCCAGTTCAGACTCTCACTTGTGGATTAGCTCAATATATTTAAAAAAAATCCTGAAAAATCTCCAGCAGAAACTTCCTGTCCTGAAGACTGAAGAAACTTGAAGCAACTGGAAACAGGTCAGTGAAAAAATAATTTGCAATAGAGGGAGCCCTCCCTTAAAGAACTTTCACAAATTAGGGGAAAGGATGGTGGATATATTGAGGCTTGGATTTAAAATGTGTCAGTCCAATGTTGGTGTAGTAATGGGACAGTTCCTTTTAAAAAGACGGCAGTCAAAAATCTCTGTGATGAACAAGTTGATAAGCAAGGTTATATTGAAACGTCCTTTCAGAACCAGTCTCCATTATTATCTTCTTCCCCCTCTTCTTCTTTGTCTAGATACACAAGGGCAATTTTCTTTTCATCAGAAATCACTGACCTTTGGTCTACAAGTCTCTGCAGTTGTACACTTTTTTCAAATACTGACTTCTCTGTTACTTGTTCACCATGAGCCTGGGAAGCATCAGGAAAAACACTTGATGCTTTGGTACTTTCACCGTCAGTGTCCTTCTGGTCACTTTCAACTACAACCTGTGACTGTCTGGCATCAGGCTCCTTCCTATTTGATACAGTGACTGTAGCTGCTTGTGTTCTCCCTTCCACCACAGGAACTCCCGCCACATTAGTTACATCCATTTGAAAAGTAAAAGCTGTTTCCTGGGGTCCTAATTTAATATGCCTTATAGATCGACTGCTCTCTGATGACCCTTCTGTCTGAAAATGATCGCCCATTGTTTCAGAAATGGGTCCTTTGAAGATGATTTGCTCTGTATGAGTTTCTGTGGGACTCAATGTAATGAGCCTGATGGATCTATTGATATCTGAGTTTCCTTCACTCTCCGAAAGGCTTCCTCCTGCACTACTGATCTCTGGAGATTCAGAAATGGAGCCTTGATATATGACTTGTTCAGTAGTTTTAATTTCCTTTTGACCTAATGTAATGTGCTTTATTGACCCTTCTGAATGAAAATTGTCGCCTGATTCACTGAACTCCAGATGTTCAGAAATGGGTCCCTTGTAGATGATTTGCTCAGTTGTCATAAATTCTTTGGGACCTAATTTAATATGCCTGATAGATGCATTAGTATCTGACCTTTGCTCCATGTGAGAGCTGTCTCCCGTACTGCCAAGCTCTGCTGTTTCAGAAAGAGGCCCTTCATATACGATTTTCTCAGCTGAATGAATCTCTTTTTGTCCTACTTTAATGTGCCTTATTGAACTTCCTGTCTGAGAAAGATCTCCTGTGCCACTGAGCTCCACATTTCTAGAAATGGGCCCTTCAAATATTACTTGTTCTGTATGAATTTCTTTTGGACTTAATCTAATGTGCCTTACTGATCTGTTGGTATCCGTGGATCCTTCTGTTTGAGAGAGATCCCCTGAGCTACTGAGCTCTAAAGAGTCTGAAATGGGCCCTTTGAAAATGGTATCTTCAGTAATTTGCTGTGAACCTAATGTGATATGTCTCATGGACCTATTAATATCAGTTGAAAACTGTGGCTGAGCAAGGTTTTCAGGTTCATCTACCTCTACAGTTTTAGTAACAGGCGCTTTATAAATGATTTCTTCAGTGGTTTGAATTTCCTTAGGACCCATTTTAAAAAGCTTCACAGATCTACCAATATCCAATGACCCTTCTGTCGGAACAAGATCTCCCCTACCACCAATTTCCAGAGTTTCAGAAATGGGCCCTTCATATATGACCTGCTCAGTTCTCCGAATTTCTGTTGGACCTATTTTAATATGCCTTATAGATTTGTTAATATCAGTCAATACCTGTGACTGAGAGACGTCTTCTGCATTACCAAATTCTACAGCTTCTGAAACTGGACCTTCACGAATAACTTGTTCAGTGGAATGATACTCCATGCCATCATTGCTTCTTACACTGGATGAGCTGTAAACCCCTTGGCTAGCCCAAGGAGTGGATTTATTACTAGATGGAGAAATGTCGGTTTCTATGCTGCTTTTACCATCAGTCCGTCTTTCCAACTCTGGGTCATTACGTTCATCAAATCCCTCTTGTTTTGGGGACTTCAGTGACACCTTCTCAATCTCACTTGTGATGACTCCACCAAGCTGTGAAATATCAAACTGATCAGTGTCAAGGGTCTGGGACAGATTGACTTCAGCCACAATCGTCACCAAACCATCTTCTTTAGTTTGTTCAACTTTTTTGATGTCAACTGCCAGGCTACTGGAGTCAGCATGATTTTCTTTCGTTAATGCAGCTAGTTCCTCTTTCACACTTTCTGGAAGACTCCCCTCCAGTTGTTCCAATGCCTCTTTCAACTGTTGTTTAGGGTCCTTGGTTTCCTTCAATAAAAGCCCCTTTATTGAGGCCTGAAATTCATGTGGTATTTTAATCTCTCTCTCAATAACAATGGATTCTGCATGTGATGCTTCACCTTTTGGATGTTCTTCATTTAAAACATAGGCACTTGCTTCCTCTCCCGCCACCTGATACGTTTGTTCTAGTGAGCTCATGCCATCATCTTTTCTTCTTTGTGTGCCCTGCAAAAATTCATCTTGCCAAGAATATTTAATAGTCGATTCTTCTTCTATGTGAATTTGCCCATACACTGAGTCATCATCTTTTCCATGAGCCAAAGGGTAATCATCTGGAGTAGATACAAAATATTTTTGTTCATCAGTTGAGTCGTCTGCCTCGGTTACTTCTTCCACATTGGTGAGGATCTCACTGGATTGTTTTTTCTTTTTAACATCTTCAGCTGTAGCTGTGATGTTCTGCTCCCCCTCATCACCATAATGCTGCTCCATACGAGGTGATGTATCCTCTACTTCCTCTACTTCAAATGGTGTTGAAAATTCACTCCTTTCATCCGTTGCAGATTCTAGTGGCTCCTCAACAATCTCAACATTAACAGACACTTTGCCTATATTGTCCCTTCCTTTCAGGGCAACATTAATTACATCTTCTATCACATCTTTGGATGGAATTCCCTTAGCATCTTCCAGAACCACTTTGCCATCCTTGTTTAATAGACTTCCTATATCAACTTCATCAGAAATCGATATTTCTTCTTGAACTTGAGACTGTACTGTGATCTCAGTCGTCTCTTTCTCATCATCATGTTTTTTCTTTTCAAGGTAGTTTACTTTTGTATGTGGAGTTGTTTCTGAACCAGAAGATTGAACAAAACTTTTAAGAATATCAGCGACAATAGTTTCTGCTATGTTTTCGGTTGACGAAGTACCCATTCTAGGGCTACTTTTGTCACGAATGCCATGTTCATCTTCCAAATTGGGTTCTTTTTCTGAAACATTCACATTGAGAATTTCAACAGGTTTAATTGTATGTTCATCTGTCTCTCTTCCCACAGATGTTTTAACGCCTTGAAATGTTATTTCTGTGTTACTGTTCTGCAATATTTTGTCTGGAGTATACATTTCAACACTGATGGGTATCTCAACCGCCTCTTTGCTTCTTGATTCCAAGAACACATTTGTATTCCTTTTGGTTAATTCATCTTCTTTAATCTTTGCATCAGGGAGAAAAAATTCTCCCTCTCTGGCTGATTTATGTACTCTGGTTTGTTCTTCCCATGTAACATTTTTTTCCTCTTTGGCAGTGCTATCTTCCTTACTCCTGACTCCTGAAAAAATCTTTTTGTTATCATTAATAATCACTTCTTCCATTATGTGTGTTTTCTGCTCTGGTTTAACCTCATTCTTCTTTCCAAAATTAACACTTCTTTCTGCTGTAGTGGGTTTACCATCCATTTCCTTTTTCTCCAGGACAATATTTCTTTCCTCATTGACTGGTTGCTTATCTTTTTCTTCTAACAAGCCATTTTTCCCCTCTTTAACTGGTTTGTCTCCTTTTGTTTTTTCTTTCAATATAGCATGAGTGTCATCTAGGGTTTGTTCATATTTGGTTTGTTTAAAACTGGAATTCAGCTCATAAGATGGAAATTTAGCAAAATTATCTGGTTTTGTTCTTGTACTTTCAGAAACACCAGACCTTGTTTCAACTTGGTGGTCCTTGTTTGAACTTTGAACACTGGTCAATTCTTTTGAAAAAGAAACTGCCGAAGTAGTTGTAGCTTCTGTTCTCTTTCTTTCAGGAAATGTTTTTCGCTGAATTTCAGTGTCTCCCCAAAGACCGTATGTTGGAGTAAAGGTTTTGAACTCTCTATGGTCCTTCATAGTTCTTTCATAAGTGGAATCCTTTTCAATAGTTGTTGATGGATGATATTCTGAACTAAGAATATCTTTTCTTAAAACTTTTCCACTATCTGTTGTCCGTGGTCCACCACGCCTTGTCTGAGTTGAATAAAGTGCAGAGCTGCAAATATTTGTTATTGGTGTTTTATTTCTAGTGTCAGCACTCTTGATAATCGGAAAGCTTTTCTTTTTATTTTCTTCGCGGTAGGCTGAGTAACTATTAGTGTAGTCATAAGATGTATTTCTGACACCTGCAAGAAGAGTGTAGATAAGCAAACATTAAAATACTGTCTTGTATGTAAAATATAAAAATAATCTATATACAATACCAGTGGCATGCAATAATCTAGATATCATCTCTATGTAATGTTAAAATATTTATGAAGAAATAATGTCAATTCACTTTCAAGCATACCAACAGCAGTGCAAGTAGGGTGGTACGGTACGCCGTACCAGCAAGATATTTATAGCTGGTACGGCGTACCGGAAAGACACAGGAGGAGCAGAACGGCTAGCAGCTCCTCCAGCACAGCTGCACCGTCCCCAGCCCTTCCAAGCAGGGTCCCCTCCATCTACAGCAGCCCTACCAGAGGACAGGGCTGGGGGCGGTACAGCCACCCCGGAGGAGCTGATGGCTTGGGGCCACCCAGTGGCCCCATGTTCTACTCCTTTCCCCCCTGCAGTTCCCAGGAGAGCTGAGTCTCTGCTTCTCAGAAACAGCTCACAGAGTTCATTTTTTGCTCGACAACTAAAAATATGCTGCAAGAAATTGACACTGACTCGTTGGAAAAAATATGTAAAACAGGGACTAAAACCTACATTTAGAGGTCTACGTTTAATGTTCGCTTTTTTACCTTGTGGTATTTTTCTCCCCTGCTGATCAATCCATGTAATAATCCATTGGCTGCTCTCCCCTTCTAGTAAAGTTCTGTAACACACACACACACAAATACATTTGATTAAAAGAAAGAGATAAGAATAGTTATAATATACTTTAGAAGTTTGGTGGCAAAGCACTATCACAAATGAACAGGAGAAAAGAATATTACTTCCACTTTCAAACATACTGACCGATATTAAGGAAAATAGAGTTCTAAATAGACTAGAGAAGTAATGCACTATCAGTAATGCACAGATAATGAAGTAAAATCATCAAGTTGAAATCAGCGCAATTTATTTCGCAAAAAAGGTTTGGGGAACAACTTTATGGCAGGTTTCAGTGTAGTAGCCGTGTTAGTCTGTGTCAGCAAAAAGAAAATAAGAAAGGAATACTTGTGGCACCTTAGAGACTAACAAATTTATTTCAGCATAAGCTTTCGTGGACTACAGTCCGCTTCGTCGGATGCATAGAATGGAACATACAGTGGGACGATATTTATACATTCAGAGAAACGTTTCTCTGAATGTATAAATATCGTCCCACTGTATGTTCCATTCTATGCATCCGACTAAACGTTTCTCTGAATGTATAAATATCGTCCCACTGTATGTTCCATTCTATGCATCCGACTAAACGTTTCTCTGAATGTATAAATATCGTCCCACTGTATGTTCCAGTCTATGCATCCGACGAAGCGGACTGTAGTCCACGAAAGCTTATGCTGAAATAAATTTGTTAGTCTCTAAGGTGCCACAAGTATTCCTTTCTTATTTTCTTTTTACTTTATAGCGATAATTATCTTGCTAGATTTTTAGGCCGATTCATCTTTTCCCTCCATTTCTCAGCGTTCTGTTCCCGCTCTTTTTGGCAATCCCGCCCCAGTGTCTAAAATAACTTGCATGGTTTTAGGAAACTAGGGCTGCTGTAAGCGTTATCCCTGTAAAGGCTCCTCAGCCCAGCTACATGTATTAGCTCAACAGCAGTTTACCGGAAACAAACGGAATACAATTTTTGTTTGGCTTCTCAATAAAGGGGTTATACCAGAAGCAAAAAAAATGGAAAAAAGTCACACCTATCTGTTGTTGAACATCTGCATTGATCCCTTTCACTTGCTGCCTATTCTCAGGACACCAGTACACTATAGAGTCTGCCAAACTGCATCCCCTATATTAGTGACAAACACAGCTGTCCTTAGGGACTAAGCCTTCAGCCAGCTTCATTGAGAAAACTAGACTGAACTTAAAACATTGTCTTAGAGAATAAGAGCATAAAATTTTTTCACCTGGCCACCATGCCTGGGTACATTCTGTAGAGTACACCTAGTACGCACCATATAGAGACACACAGGCCACTGCTCATCCCAATATTTTGCTCATTCTGACCGGCAGTCTGACAATCAGGCACAAACCCATCCTCTCCCTGCATGGTGTGCTACCCTGAGTTTTTTCCTTTGTGCACCTGTGGCAAACATGCCCTAGGGAATGAGTCCCATTGAAATTAACATAGCTGAGATTCAATACATTTTTAAGGAGCAATTATCTTCCCTTAAGAATGCTGAGTTACACACATTTCATCATCAAAAAATTTTCCTGAGGTAGGATGCTCACAGGGCCCTAAAAATGCTCTCTAGAATCAGCATAGAAATTGCAGATGAAAAAAACCAAACTTCTCTATCTGCCTATGCAAGATTGTTGCCGTCACTATATCATCTCCAAAATGCAGGCAGGAGCGCTGCATCTTGTGTGCCTCTAGAATTTTTAGAAATGGTGGCCAAATAAATATGGACAGGAGAATTTCTGGTAAATCCTGCAAACATCTATGTGCAGATTTTTCCTATGTCATTCCAAGGCTGCTGTTTCTTCCCCTGCGCCGCCAACACACTCCTATACTGCCTGCTGTGAAGTAAGTTCCTCTTTCTGTTCTTTATTAACTGATGCCATTTTCCCCAATGATACGCCTCCCCAAAACTTAGGCCTAAATTCTGCAGCACTCTGGTGCCGCAGACTGGAAATTCTGTGGTAGCTTTATTTAAAATATCAAATTGAACAATGTAATCACAGTACCGTAACCCTTCTGTTTTATTCATGTTCATAGAATCACAGAACTGGAAGGGACCTCAAGAGGTCATCTAGTCCAGTCCCCTGAACTGAAGGGAGGACTAAATATTATGTTAAACTGCCCCCTCATTCTGTTTTGGAAATGCCAAATGTTTTGCACTGATAAGCTGTAACTACTTCATAGAAGTTGTTGGGTTGAAGCTGGAGGTTCTTGATAGCTGAGGCTTTGAACTCCTGGAGGGAGTGGAAGAAAGTTTCCACACATTAGCTGGCTGTTTCTGCTAAAATGATCAGCAGTGAAATGGATGTTTAAAATTAAAATGTCATCTTTCGGTTTCAGACTTAACCAACTGAGATGAATGGGACATTTTACACCTCTGCCTTTCTGCACATTCAGGAGGACAACACTACATCAGTTGACTTTTGTAAGGTTTTTTTTACAACCATGTATTTGTACAGATTAAGGGCAAGGTTAGGTCAGGGTTTAACATGTGGTTGCTAACCACAGACTTTTCCCTAGTGTAAACACGGGTTAATATATTTAAGCTAGTCAAATTCAACCCTAGGGATGAGGCCCAGGTCAAGCTCAACCAGTTAAATCAAAATAAAAAGTGTTACCCTGCATCTACACTACGGGAAAGGTTGTAACTAGCTTTTCCTAATCTAGAGAAACCTCCAAAGACCAAACATCTGATCTCTTCTAGCCTGTAAGTGCAAAGAAAATTGCTCCTCTCTTTAGGCACTATGGATGGTGCTGCCAATGCTACAGAAAAGTCTGAACGATCTGACAGTGCGGGCACTGAAAGTATTAATTGTGACGATGGAAACTAGGAACGTGGATAGTATGACTAGGGATTTTTGGCTGCTGTTAAAACAACAGTTGTTCAGTTGCTGGAGCAACGTATGAAGTCACTAAAAATAAGTTCCAAGAAGTACACTGTATATGGCAAATGGCAACAGCACACAGAGACAAGCTGGATCTGAAAACATTATTACTGAAAACATGCTATTACATGAAAATAAAGAGAAAACCCCAGCAAACCTGGACCGTGACTCAGTATTTCTATGGGACTTGGCTCGTGATACATTTCCACAGACTTTAATGAAATGCAAATTATTTAAAATCATTTTTACACTTTAAGACAGTAAATGAGTAAGGAACAGCATAGTCTAGTGGATACAGCACGAGCCTGAGAATCAGGAACTCTGGCTTCTATTCCTGGCTCTGCCAACGATTTGCTGTGTAATCTTGAACAAGTAACTTCACCTCTCGATTCTTCAGTTTCCTCCCCCTACCCTTTGTTCATCTTATCTATTTAGACGGTAAACTCTTTGGGACAAGGACCATCTCTTATTATGTGTTTGTACAGTTCCTAGGAGATTGGGGCCCTAATCTCAGCTGGGCCCTCTATGTACTACCATAATACAAATCATAATGAAAAATGCTCCTCCAAGAAATCCTCCCTTATAAAGCAATGGTGCAGATACTTCCTTGAAGTCATACCCTGAATGCAGAAACCCACTCCACTAACATAACAGTATGTCCAAGATAAATTATTACCAACAGAGTCAGGAAATTAATACTGAATCTTTAACTCATCCCCGATTATTGTTGTCATTATTTAACATTTATCGTGTTAGTACCTAGAAGCTAACCAGGTTGGGGTTCCATTGTGCTAGACGCTGTAAAAGCACAAAGAACATAACAGGCTCTGCCCCAAAGAACTTACAGTCTAAAGGACAAGAGAGAACAGGCGGATGAGACACACAAGTGGGGAGGGAGAAAGTACCGAAAATACTCAGATGTGCACAATTTGTGATGATCTGCAGCACAAGCCTTACCACAAAATCAGTCATGTACAGAAAAGACCTCTTAGGTCATTTCTTCCATTGGTTCTCAGCTAGGGGATCAAGAATCCCAGAGAGGGGTGGGTTGCAATCAGGTCCAGGAGGTCCTGGCCACTCTCCCTTTCTTCAGTGCTAGATGGGAGGGGGTCCTGAAACTCCCAGGCTGTGGGGGATGGGGACATTTTTCTGTTGTAACATGGGGTGATTATCTGGAAATGGTTGAGAACCAGTGACCTACGCCAGGCCTGTCGCAGGCTGAGTAAACCCTTTAAAGAGAGTTCAGACTCAGTGGAACTGAGCCTGATTTTCTTCCTAAATCATGGGATTGAAGAGCAGGTGACTGAGCACTCACCAGGCCTGCTTGGCTATATATGAGGCAGAACACCCTCAGTAAATGAGGCAACTGGCAGGAGCAACATGTTTGGTGGTAACAGGAATAACTGGCAGTGGTTCCCTGCAGAGGGGGAACCAGGGAATGAATCTGGAAGGGCTTGGTGGAGGGCTCCTGAGATGGGACCAGGAAGGAGGTCTGGCTGAAGTAGGAAGTGGCTCTGGAAACAAGGAAGCAGGATGGACTGGACTTGGCAGCAAGTAGCTGCTTCAGTGTATTGGGTCTTTGAGCCTGAAGCAGAGAGAGGACTGGGTGAAACCTGGAAGTGGTGGTGATGGGCTGTCATCCAGGAACAAAGCCAGTGGCGGGCAGAAGGGCCACTGAGCCCTGAAGTAGAGACACTGGTCAGCCCCCGATGTAAGGGGAGAAGGAGCTCCTGGTAACTGAAGGGGGCCATGTGATGATAATGCAGACCCTAGCCAGAGGGCTATGACCCATGATGGCAAAAGGCTTGTTTACTATTTAGCTGTCTTTCCATTTGCCCTGGAAGTGGAGGACTTTTCCTTTGTCCGAAGGCCCAAAGCCCCTAAGTCACTAAACAATCGTACCAACCAGAGGGAGACTGTGAACTGAAACTGAGACACGGGGCAGCTGATGAGGATCCAGGCAAGATGATGCTGCAACAATGCCCCATCTTGCCCTGGGCAGTGGTTCCCAACAGTCGGTCTTCCAGTATTTTGTTCAATCTAGTTTTAAATATCTCAAGTTATGTGCCTTCCACCGGTTCCTTTTGGAGACTATTACATAGTCTAATCTATTTTGGCTTTTGTAGGATCTCAGCAGCACAGAACCATGTGGTGGCAACACTAGGAAAATATTTATTTCAACCTTTACAGATAAAGAATGGGAATGAAAATGGCCCAGTGTAGAACTTCACACTGCCATTCAACAGACGTTCCATTTCCAGAACCGGTCCCATTGATAAAAGCAGGAAGGGTTGGCAGCGTTGGGAAGGAAATATGTTTGGTCCATGGGGAAGGGAGTTCCTTGCAACAGGACTCTTTTGGCCAGCCAATTCAGGAGTGGCCATGACTAGCTCCAGTGGAAATACTCTCTCATCCTTACTTAGCGACGCTAGCTCCAAGAGTTGTAAAACAAAAGCAAAAAAAATACAGAATGGGAGACACAGAGACACTCTGGGCTGTGTGGGACGAAGGAGAGGGAAGTAAATCAAACACCATGTGCTTAGTCCATGATGCCAACAGGACAGGATGTCTCTCAGCAATCACTGAAACTTTACAATAGAAACTTCAGAATTATGAGCGTGGGTCTTTATAGGGGCCTTTGGACCTTGATGTACCTAGTGTGACAAAGTTCCTCCTCTACCTCGGTGGGTCCTGCGCTTATTGGCGGATTTTTTTGTTTGCCTCCGAGATCTTCCCCTCTGGTAGAACCCACAGTCTAGATCAACTCCTCCTGTGCTTGATCAGGAGTTGGGAGGTTTGGGGGGAACCCGGGCCCACCCTCTACTCCGGGTTCCAGCCCAGGGCCCTGTGGACTGCAGCTGTTTAGAGTGCCTCCTGGAACAACTGCACAACAGCTACAACTCCCTGGGCTTCTTCCCCATGGACTCCTCCCAACACCTTCTTTATCCTCACCACAGGATCTTCCAGCAGTACGCCCTCTTACTCTCAGCTCCTAGTGCCTCTTGCTCCCAGCTCCTCACACGCAACCTCCTTCCACAGCTCCTGACATGCGCCCCTCACTGACTCACTGGGAGGCTTTTGACTAGTTTCAGCCAGCCCCTGATTGGCTGCAGGTGTCTCAATCAACCTCCCTGCCTTCTGGAAAGTTCTTAATTGGCCCCAGGTATCTTGATTAACCTGGAGCTAACATACTGGTTCCTTACCACTTTCCTATAGCCCTCTGGCCTTGCCCCGTCACACTAGATAAAGGATAGGAGCTAATTTCCTCTAGGAGAATGAGAAGAAGCTGACATCACATACCCTGGTTATCACAGGTACAAAGGATTACTACAGGAACTGGTTTAATAATAACAGAAGACCAGGAGTTCAGAGCAGACTTATTCAACAGTTGGTTCAGTGGAACCAAGTTATGGTCCTTCCTCAATGGAGTGAATAAAGGTCATCCATTAGGGGAGGGGATTAAATCCCCAGTGAAGGGTGGTGGTTTTGTGTGTGTGAAACATGGAGTAGCCAAAATAGTCATTTTTCCCCCTCCTGAGATTTGAAAGGAACTTTCTTTACAGCAGTAAGATGGAACTGCTTTTCGATAAACTGGAAGACCCCATCCCTGGCCTGAACCAAACACGGTTTCTTTCAACAGGAAGCTGTAAGTTTAAATGCTGAAGTCTGTCCCGGCAAGACAGAGATGGTGACGGACTGAGTCACAGAGAATCACAAGCTATTAAAGAACATTTCACCAGTCTCTATAGCAGGGATCGGCAATCTTTGGCACACAGCCCGTCAGGGAAATCCAGTGGTCGGCCGGGACCATTTGTTTACCTATAGCGTCCACAGGTTTGGCTGACTGCAGTTCCCACAGGCCACGATTAGCCGTTCCAGGCCAATGGGGGCCGAGGGATGTGCTGACCGCTGCTTCCCGCAGCCCTCATTGGCCTGGAACAGCGAACTGCGGCCAGTGGGAGCTGCGATCAGACAAACCTGTGGATGCTGTAGGTAAACAAACCGTCCCGGCCCACCAGCGGATTTCCCTGATGGGCCGCGGGCCAAAGATTGCCGATTCCTGCCTATAGGCTAAGGCAGCAACCTCCATGGACAACAAAAACATTCCAGGCAATGCCGAGCTGTTTCCCACTCCCTGAGGACTGTGAATCCATACACAAACCGACAACACTAAAGGTAATTGTGATATGACTTCTGGAGAGGCTCCAAGATTTAATGGGCTTGCAGTTGACTTTTACAGAGCTGCAACACTGCCTGTTCACTTACTATACTAACTAAGCATGTGGCAAAGCACCTAGATATCTGGGCAGCATCATGCACAGCACTGTGTGAATATTAATTGTTACAGCACCCGTGAGCCTTTTGTACTGAGATGAAGGTATTATCACCCCATTTAGCAGATACATAAATGGAGGCAGAAAGATTAGATCACGAGCCCAAAACAACAGATGAAGTCAGTGTCAGAGCTGGGATTAGATCAGTAACAGTAACTTCTGTGCTCTTTCTACTAAATAACTCTCTGAATTAACAAACATGTATGGATTACCCACCACTTTCTGGACAAACTCAGCTGCTTAATAGTTCACAGCAACATTACACAATATTTAAGGACAGTCGTAACAGTACTTACATTCTGTGTATGTCAAACATTAATACACAATATAAACAAATCTATGGGTTCATAAGGATAAAATAGCAGCCAGACATATTAAACGTTTGCAGGTTATTTGGTTCACTCAATAAGAAATGTTGTCTTGTGACAACATTAAAAATCAATACAAATTGTAAAGAATAAGTTTCATCTGCCAACTTTATTGAAAATAAAGTGTTAATAGTGGAAAAATTCAAAACCTTTACCATAAAAATTTGGTCTGCTATTCATCAACTTTTTTTCCCCTTCTTAACCAGTACGTGCCAGGTGTCAATTAACAATTTATGATCTTGAGATATATTCAAATATGGTAAGAACAATTACATTCACTTGGCTTTTAGTGATCAAGCATGCTCCTTTAGCACCAAGAACTTTACTGCAAAATAAATAGCAAGCTTTTAGACTTCCAGGATTCAGAGGATTGTATGGCTTCGGTAATGCTGTTCCATAGACTATAGATAATTATTATTAGTTAAAATGGCTGTACTTAAGTGCTACATCAAAGGTTCTAATTTCCTGCTGCAGTCTGCACATGGGTAATACCTATTAACATTATTAATGAAAAACAACAATAGTTATAATAACTTTATACTTTTACATTATCTTCTATCTGAAGATATTAAAGGACTTTACAAATATTAAGCCTCAGCATAGGTATTATTTCTCCCTTACAAATGAGAGAACTCAGGCATAGGGAGATTAAGTGACTTGACCCAGGTCACACAGTAAGTCAATAGCAAGCTGAGAACTGAACCCAGAAGTCCAGAGACCCCACTCTAATGGGAATTATGCATGTGCACTGGGAGGAGAAGAAACCTGAAGAGTTTAAGGGCAGGTGTCTTCCTTTTAAAAAGCTGATGCAACATTACACCCTAAAGATGGAAAAGGCCAATACAGTTCACATGTCTGACTTGTAATGAGTAATTTAAAACATCACCTGATGGTACTACCCATTGCAGTTAAATCCTTACCTGTAAGTTTCAACCTCAAGGCTGAGTCCAGCTTTCACCTGCATTAGTTCATTGTAGTCCTTTAGGTAATCCATGATTGACATCGTCAGGAATTGCTTTTCTTCTTCTAGGGCGTCAATTATCCTCTAAACAGAAACACTTCCTATTAGTTTTGAAGAATTTGACTTTACTCTTTCACACTTGTGCTTATTATAACGGTCCAGTTTTACTACAAACACCAAGATAAAAATCGTAAAGCAACATGCACTAGCAGCTCGGCTTTACAGAAAAAAATAACTAAACCTACTCTCAGACTTCACTGGCATATGGTTCATGAGATACTATTACTGGAATAGATTACTCATGCTCAGGTGTGTTACACCTGGCTAAATTGTTTTAAAATGTTTAAACAAAATTCCATCTAGCTGCTCCCCTCACACACAAAGGCCACCATTTATGCAGGCAAGCAAAAAGCACCCTATTATAAATTTGGTATGTGGCACATTAAAAGCCAGATCCAACACTGGAATAAACACACAGCCCCTTCCCATTTGAAATGCTCAAATACAACGGTGAATGATGCAGCACGACAACCTGAATAGAATCTGACTTGGTCGCACCGGTCTGTTAACCTTTTAGGAGACCACAGATGCGTGGATCCAAATCATGAGTTTGAGATTCCCATGTCTGGGGATGTTTGGACCTATGGGCGATGGTTCCAGGTACAGTTCTGTCCTGAGCATTCATTAGGGCAGGCATCGGCAACCTTCGGCCCGCGGCCCGCCAAGGGGCTTACCCTGGCGAGCCGAAGGTTGCCAATGCCTGCATTAGGGAATATGCCAGTGATCACTTATTTTCATCTTGAGGAGTTTAACTGAACAGCATTCTGAATGCTCACTAAGGATGAGCACTGGTCTTGGGGCTGAGGGCAGCTAGAGTCCCATCTTCCCATCGAGGGGTTCCAGACAGGGGGTCTGCACCCTGGGAGTGTACTTGAGAGGCCAGACCAACAGCCCAGATTAGTCTGCTTCCCTATTGGTCCCTCCCCTGCATCCACAGCTGATTGGTCCATTCCCCCGCCGCAGGTACTCACTCCAGCACCCCTAACTGTACTCCCCCTCCAGCTCACCCCCAAACTGCAGCGGTGTCCTCTTTTTCGGAACCTGAAATATGGTAATCCAAAGGGGTGCACACTGTCCCCCCAGCTCTAGAAGTGGGAGTGTCAGGATAAGCTGAGTGTACCTAAATTTTAGGTAAGACAATGGAGTCTTTATTGTGCTAATACCCCTTTCCTCTTTTGATGCTACATTCCTTCTGTTTAAATTAAACAATACTTTGTTTTGAAAAGGCTGTTCAATCTCCCTGTATTCACACATTGGTCACTGCTCCCGAAAGGAAGAATTTCAGGGCTCAAATCCAATCAGGTCAGCTGCAGAATCATGGTTGATAGGCAAGGGACTCGAGCCTCATGCCAAGGTCTAAGAGTGGGAGAATTGCAAGATTCTACCCCAGGGAGGCCTAAAGCCACAGAGAGGATCTCTGGAGACCAACTCACAGAGGGGGTCAGAGGAACACTGGCCATGAACTGTAACAAAAGCAAATAGCCACGGACATCATTACATGTTCTGGAGAAAAACCATCTTCTGTCACTGGAATCCCTTGATGGAATTACATCCTTCCCTATCAGTTATGACAATTATCATGCATGGCCACCTGAGACTGCAGAGCATGTCACAGCTGGAACATCTGTGTGTTAAACTGAGGGCTAGTCTACATTAGAAGTGCTGAAGCTGCGCCGTTGTAGCGCATCTGGTGAAGACGCTCTATGCTGACGGGAGAGAGCTTTACCATTGGCATTAACAAATCCACCTCCACGAGAGGCAGTAGCTCTCCCACTGACATAGCCCTGTCCACACCGGCGCTTAGGTCAGTGTAACTAACATTGCTAAGAGATGTGGATTATTCACACCCTTGAGCTATACAAGTTATACTGAATTAAGCTCTAGCGTAGACCAAGCCTTAAGGAACGGTAGTTATTACATTAGTCCCAAAAAATAATCCTTAAATTGCCTTGTTTTCTTGGCCTTTATACATGCTGAGCTAACTTGGTTCACACTAAATCTCAAAGGTCTTTCCTGGTATCGTTGGTAAAAAAGCAGCATCCACATCTTGTAAGGTGACCTGTGTTCTTGCACTATGCTCGCCCCTTTCAGAGGTCTGAGCAAAGGGATTAACTTGGAAAGGTTCACCACACAGTTATGTAAAGAGAAAAGTCACTGGAGTCCACTCAAGCACTGAAGGGGACTAATTCTCACACCCCAAGGTGGTTCCTTCTAGTCAGGTATGAGAAACATCAGCAGGGCAGTGGGAGAAAGACTCCACTTGTGCTTCCCAAACTGTACTTGTTCTGCGAGTAAAGAAAGGACTTCAGTCTCCAGCACTCTTGGTCTGGCATCTTTTACAAACTCCACGGCCACTTAGCAGCTTAGTGGGAGAAAAAGCAAAAGAGGACACGCAGCACTTGGCTGGCTGGAAATCGGTACAGGAATCCAGTGTGACAGATTTGTGTTAAATGTTAATTCAACAAGAGGCTGTTTTCCTCTCCTTTGGAGCTCACAGTACCATGGAACAGATACAGGAGCCAATCCTAAGCCTATTGAAGTTGGTGGCAAATGTCCAGTTGGCTTCAGTGGAGCAGGATGAAAGCCAGGGTCTTTTTTGCATTCGAAAAATATAGGGCCCTCTCCTGCTATCGCACTGTATGTGAATCTGCCATTGAAGTCAATGGGAGTTTCTGCATAAATATCGTCACGGCATGTTATTAGGGCCATAGAAACCTGAGACATGAGAGTCCTACTGAGACATCCACTGGCCCACCAGGACCAATGCAGGATTTTTTCCTACAGGCTATGTGCTAGTGCTTGGCCAGTACAGTTAGATTATACTGCAAATACATTTTACTACCTATCAGCACTGAAAGCTTTACTGAGGATAGGGGGCACTGGAGGAGACAAGGATGACCATACGAAAAGAGTGGCTAATATATGGAAAATATTAATAAATCCCCTTGCTGCAACAGCTGGAAAGGAAATTCCTACCATAATCACTCATATTTAAAAAAAATATATGTTAGTGACATCATTTTAAATAAACAAACAGCTAATAACTGGTTTTTAGACATGACTTCAAAAGCCTAAGTATCTTCTCTCCTGTAAAAGAAATTGTCAGAAAAAATTGAGCAAGAGTAGGAAACCTAAAATACTTGCTTTCTCCCATTTTATATTTTTTCATGACAGATATGAATGAGAGATCACCGTTTCCCCATGTGCTGCCTGAAAAACCAGGATGCGTTTGCATAGTTGGCCACTAGAAAAATCTTCTTTAATTGTAACCTGAGCAGTTTTAACATGGTACAGATGGTGGAGCATAGCTTCCCACACTGGCACTGAAAGCGTTAAGGGAAGGGAATTAGAGCACCTGGTGGCAACTACAGGGCGTGGCAGCCCCATTAAAGATGAAGCACAGCTGGGAAGAAGCCCAGATAAGCTAGTGGGGAGAGCGTGAAGGAACTCTACACAGTCCCCCTCTCAGCAATACAATGGCGGATAGAAAGCAGAAAGACACCTGCTGAGCCAGGGAAGGACTCCAGGAGAGTAGAGGGGAAAAGCCCAAGGAAAGAGTTGGCCCTGGGTTCCTCCTCCTGAGCAGAGAACTCTAGCAACTGGGCAGGAGATGCCAGTGGGGTGGACGCTAATGGTGGTCCTTGATAAATGGCAGGATCTGGACCTCTGGGCTGGGGAGAAAGCCCTAGGAAGTGTTGAACTGAGAAGCAGAGCACCGGGGAAAGCTGAGAAGGATTAAAGTTCAATTGTGAGGAGGACAAAATGGTTTGTTTACGTTTTCATTTGGGACTTGTTAGGGGACGCCGGAGCCCTGCAAGCCCCTGCCCTGAAAGCAGGATGAACATTGAGAAATTGTGCAGCCTGGGAAGACAGGTTGTGACGGCTGATATGAATACAGTGGGCCCAGGAAGGGGCTGTGGCAAAGGCCTGCTGAGGGAGGAAAAAGCCCAGAGAGTTAGCAGGGAGCAGGTCTGAATAGACAGCCTTTGCCTGCTCACTAGTGTCCCTGAACTGGAACCCGGAGGACAGGAAGGGCCTGGGTTCCCCTATCAGCCACCAGGCAAGGTCGTATGAAGCCCTAGAGATAAGGACTCTTTAAAGTCCTGAGATGACAGAGTTTAAGGACCACGGGGCCCAAAGCTGGAGGCTGAAGATCTGACGTAAGGACACTGGACTTTTATTTGTTGGACCCCCTGGCACCCAGCAGAGCCGGGTTGGGGGCAGTTAATGGCCTGGATGGAGGGTCGAGCCGTGAGAGGAGCCAGACAACTGCAGGGCAAGAGCTGCTTCGGCGGGAAAGGAAAGCCTGCTACACCATGCCCAGCCATAAGGTGGCATGCCAGCGGTAAGTCCACCCTCCCACGGTATCACTGAGAGGCAATAAACATGGACCCTCATGATGCCACGTTTACAGATGCTTCAGTATAATCTAGGCATATGTGCCAATATGTCAGCTAATGTGTTTTCATTTGGGGGGCTAAAGCAGTTTGGGTTGCTTATCATAACTCATTTTAAGGCAAGGGTAAGATATTGTGTTTAAAACACCTCAAACTGGGCCGATTTTAAGTTAGAAAAAAACATTTCATCCTGAGCACAACAGCAAAGCTAGCAGCCACATGGTAATTTTGATTTTTCTATTTACTGGCATTTTTAACCTGTTTCTCCTCGGTACTGCCAATCCTGTAAGATTTTAAAAGTTGACTCTCTCTCCAGAATACCTGCAGTCCCCCACTAATCCTCAGCTAAATGTAAACATATATGGAGTAGGGTTGCCAGCCCTCCAAGATTGTCCTGGAGTCTCCAGGAATTAAAGATTAATCTTTAATTAAAGATTATGTCATTTGATGACACCTCCAGGAATACATCCAACCAAAATTGGCAACCCTAATATGGAGATGACACTGGTACAAAAATATCTTTTCTGGTTAAGTTAGGGAAAAGTAGTAGCCATTCTTGTAACTGCAGGAGAAAAAAAACTTTCGGTACTGAGCTGTAAAGGATAAAAAGTGGGGAGAAGGGAAGGATGACTCTTGAAATATGGTGCTGCTTTAGTAAAACAATTTGACCCATTATTGTTAAGGATCAATCAGTTTTTCCATTATGAATTTCTAATATCAGCAGTTTATAACATGGCTCTAAAGATAATGTATCTTTAGGAATGAAGTAATTTTTACATTCTGGGAGAGAAAATATAAGCTTATATAATTTTTACTCCGATCAAAATAAATAAATAAAACCTGGGCCACAGGAAATTCCTGAAAAAAGCACTGTTATTCTCTACACTTTCACCTGGCTTTAGTTGCAGGGATATTATTAAAATCAGAGATTCACAGATAAAATCTCCATCCACGGCTTTGAAAAATATTTAAATGCATGTTTAAAAGGAAAATGACTTAACCCCTCAAAGACCAGAATATTTCAAGTTAAGTGTAAAAGCTCTGCTGTTTGCTGTGTTTTGTTTTGAATTGAATTGATCAGTCTCCGTTCATAGCAACTTGCAAACAAGTTAGCAATTTAAAATCCAGACACAGAGCAACGCTTTCTAGTCCCCTCACAATGTGCAATATCTCCATAATCTCCCATGCCAGACATGCCCTTACACACAATGTGATCATTAACACGAGGGCTGGAGACAGACAAAGAGATCTAGCAGAGTGTTAATAAAAGGTCTGATGAAGAACAAAAGAAATGCTGCCCTGAGGAAATGGAGAGCAAAACTGTTTTCTGATCTGCATAGTGGATTGATGGACTGGATGATCTAATATGTCTTCTCCATCCCTAACCTTTGATATTTTGCTTTCCCAGCATATGCTGATCTATCCATGCACATGGGGGTGCTTTATAACCGGCATACTGTAGAACAGTGGCAGTCAGAACTCTTGGCCAGAAGTACTTTGGCAATTTGCTGTTGTAAAACACGATGGCATTTTAATGTCCACACAGAGCAGACACCTCTATTTAAGGCCTCATTCCCTCCTCGCCCCCCCAAAAACCCCACCCCAGGCAATACCATGGTAACCAGTCTCTCGGCCATAGAAAAAGGGAGGGCTCAGTTAACCATGCTGGGATCTGAATCCTCCAGGCTCAAGACCATGAGTCAAGAACTGTTCTAGCAAGAGGGGAGTGCAGGACATCACTGAGTGTGGTGGACAGGAAAATGGTAGGACTCACTTCACCTGTCTCAAGGGCCAACTCCCATCACCAGATACTTGGCGTCAGTGCTTTAAAGTGCGCTCTGTCACAGACCCACCAAATAAAACTTCTACAACTTGAGCCTTTGGTTACTGAGGGGTGCACATTTCAGCTCTGCCTAGGGAAAAAAAACCTTTCCACGCCAGGCGGTAGGCAGCACTCTCTCCCCTCCTAACAGGATCCCCACCATCCTCCCAGGAGGAGAAGGTGGAGAAGTGCAGCTCCAATCCCCCATCCCTCCCTGGTATTCCAGGCCTTGAAGTGGGGGAAGGGATCCACCTGCAGCTGCCCCCTCCCGCTCTGACCAGGCCAAGGGGGGTGAAGAACCACAGGAGCTGCAGGAAGAGCAGAGGGGAGGCTGGGGAATGGAGGGGGCAAAATTGATGGTGGGAGTTGTGGGGGGCAGGTAGCAGTGAGACACCCCCACACACACATTCATGTTTTGACCATTTTAAGCACTGCCTGCCCTGTGCTGGAAAGAGCTCAGTGTGCCTGTCCCCAGAACCAACACCGCGTCCCATGACGCTGTGGTTCAGTTCATCCATTCCCTGGGCTTGCTTCGTTCCCCAGAGTGCCTATGGTGAGCTGGCAACGAGGCTCAGGTTAACGGGCTGGGTTTGATCTCACCCAACACCAACTCTGCAGCTCAGTGTGTCTGTTCAGGGCAGTGGCAGCGGTAACCCCCTCCCGAAGAGGATGTGCTAAGAGTCATCATCTCCCTGTTCATTGTCACAGCTTCCCCAGTCAGAGGTCCCCACACCGCCCAAGGTTTTGAAAGGGAATCCTTGAGTTTGTGCCCTTCTGCCGGAAGTGGCCACTCCGAGGCCTGACCTTTAAGCAGCAGGCTCCTCTCCTTGCGGGCTGCCTCCTCGCCCAGCCGGAGCACAGCGGCTGCCCCAGAAGAGGTGGTGCTGGGGAAAGGCAGCGTGTGACCAGATGCCCAATAGGAGGGAGCCAAGGAGCGGGGGTGCAAGCAGCTGGTGCATGGAAAATGGGGTGGGAGACAGGGAGCAGGGGGAGTGCAAGCTAAGGCAGAGGGTGGGAAGGGTGTAAGGAGCAGGTGCACAGGTGGAGGGTGAGAGGAAGGGAAGGATGTATGGGCAGCGGCAGGGAGGGGAGGCAGCTGGTGGAACAGGGTTATGGTGTGGGCCGGCCAGCCATTGCACAGCATGGAGACAGCAGGGGTGCGCTGAAAACAGAGTTCCTGTGGGCAGAAAAGGGAAGGGGGTCAGACATAGAGGGAGCTGACAGAGTCAAGAGGGAAGACTGGAGGAAGAAGGATCCTAGGAAGAGGTGCAAGAAGAGGATGAAGGGTTAGGAGAGATGCAGGGGAGAGGAGACACCCCCAGAGGGAATCCAGGGGAAAGCGGGGCCGGATTTACATTAAGCACGTGCCTAGGGGCGCCTTACCTCTCTAAAACTGTGTGCAACATGAAGGTCAACTATAGGCGGGTGGGGGGAGGGGGAGGTGTTGAAGATGCTGTGCCTAGGGGAGCGTAAGGTGTAAATCCGGCCATAGGCAAAAGGCACAAAAATTGGGACCCAGTGAGGGGAGGAGCTCAGGGTATTGGAGGGGAGAGAGACTCTAGGAAAGGTGGGTAGCAGGGGCAAGGGGAGGCGGGGAAAGATGCTCTAAGAAAGGGGGGATAGTTGGGGGAGGGTGGTCTCCAGAGCAGGGGGGAAGAGAGACCCTGGGAAAGAGGGGACAGTGGGGAAGGGTCCCCAGAAGTGGTGGGGAAGAGGCAGGAAGTGGGAAGAGAAGCCAAGGGATGCCTAGATCCCAGAGAAAGGGAAGTTCTCCGCGGGGGGAAAACCAGCTAATCAAGCTCCCGCGGCAGCGGAGGACCCCGCGCAGCGTCCGCCACGCCCCTGCGGAGCTCCGCGCTGGGGCACGCCCAGTGTAAGCCAGCAGCTGGGTTGGCAGAGCCTGCTCAGCCGTGTCCCCCGCCCCCCCTACCACGCGGGCGGGGAACGTGAGTCCGGGGAGAGCCCGCGGCTGTCCCGCCTCGCCTCCCGCGCTGGCGCGGCTCCCCAGTCACCCCCCCCCCCCCCACGCCGCGCGTGGGCAGCCGCCCGCCACCCACCTGGTACTCGTCCGCCTCGATGCCGTGCAGCTCCTGCAGGGCCAGCAGCTCCTCCTCCAGCCGCTGGCCCAGGCCGCCCAGCTGCTGGCCCTGGCGCCGCAGCTCCGCCAGCTGCCCGCGGCACCGCGCGCCCTCGGCCCGCAGCTGCTCCAGGCTCTCCCGGCCCAGCCGCGCCTCCCGCTCCTGCAGCGCGCGGAGCTGGCCCTGGTAGCGGCGCAGGCTCTCCCGGCAGGCCTGGCCCAGCACCCGCTCGCAGGTCTCCTCCAGCTGCTCCAGGCTGAGCCCGGCCAGCGGCGGCGGCAGCGCGGCCAGGTCCAGCCGCAGCGCCCGCGCCTCCCCCGCCTCCCGCCGCTGCCGCTCCAGCAGCCGGCCGTGCTCGGCCTGCAGCCCCCGCAGCAGCTCCTCCAGGGCGGCGCACTCGCCCCACCGCCGCTCCAGCAGCTGCCGCTGCCCGGCCAGCTCGGGGGCCAGCCGGCGCCGCAGCTGCAGCACCTCGGCGCCCAGGAGCTCCAGCTGCCCCAGCTCCTGCCGCAGCCCGTCCCGCTCCAGCTCCGCTTCCCGCTGGGCCCGGCTCAGCTCGCCCACGTGCAGCCGCAGCTCGGCCAGCTCCTGCTGGGGGCCCCGCAGCCCGGCCAGCTCCTGCTGCCGCAGCCCGGCCAGCTCCTGGGCCAGCAGCCGGTTCTCCTGCTCCAGCTCCCGCACCCGGGACACGTAGAGCCGCAGCCGGGAGTTGAGCTCCCGCAGCTGGGTCTTCTCGTCCCACTCCTCCTCCTCCTCCTCCCAGGAGCGCAGCATCGCGCCAGGCGGCCGGGGCTGCGCTCGCCCCTGCAGCGGTGTCACTGGGCGGCGGGCTCCGGGCGGCAGCTCATCGCCCCGGCTGCTCCCCCTCCCTAGGACGGCGCCGGACTCACGGCTGGACAGCGGCGGCTCACCCACTGGGCTGGGGCTGGCGTGGGCTCCGGGGCCGGGGAGCCAATCGCCGGCGCCTCTGACTGCGGCAGCAAAACAACGCCCCCTGCCGGTGCCGCCCACCCCGGCGCGGGCCGGCTTTGGGGAGAGGTGGTTCCCCCCCCCCCGGTTCCCAGTTGGGGTTTGTTTTTAAAACTGGGTAAAGTGGAGTTAAGAGCTGAGCAGGCAAAACCCCTGACCCCTTTGGGAAGGGTCCCAAAATACAACGGGGCCGCTGAGAAATTAATAAATGGGAATCCAAGTGTAAGGCTCTCGGTAGGACACCAAGCCCGCCCCATCCCTGGGCTGTTGTGAAAAACTCCCCTTTCTTCGGCTTCTCCATCAGCCTCTAATGCTGTCCTCCCGTTGGAGATTCGGTTAGTCTGTGATCAGCTACTGTTCCTGCATCCCGACTAGCTTTAATGTATTTAAATAAAATAATAATAATAATAATAAATAACTGGCTCATAAAATGATTTTTGTAAGTTTAGAAAGTGTGGAAATACACAGCTAAAGGAACCCAAATGACCGTCCCTGTATCCTTCATTAATCTAGAACCATTGTTTCTACTGGGCCTGGTTCTCCTCTACCTGCTGCAGCACTTTGCCCAGGTGTTTGGGCTTGGTCCAGTGTTTGCTGAAATCAGTAGGAGTCCTTTCATTGACATCAACGTGCATTGGATCAGGCTCTAAATTGACCACTCGAAGTGCAGGCAGTGGAAACTCAGACCCATTATTTTTCTACACAAGCTTGAAAAAAAACTGAAGAGGGACCTACCTGAACGTTTTATCTTCTTTACATGCAGTATGTGCACGATTGTATGCACATTTACATCAAAGTCCATCTGACCTTGGATTGCTACAGCAAACTACTCAGGCATCTTTAGGACCATGTGACAGATACTTACTGAATTAAATTTAAGTGTCATTGGGGTCCATTGTATTAAATGAATGGTTTATGTGTTACTCTGGGCCGGGATTGTATGTAACTTCTGGAAAGGGGAGAGGTGACAGATGAGAGACCTGGGGGTTCAAAGGACTATATTGAACAATGTGCCAGACATGGACTTTTGGACCAAAAATTGTTAAATGGTTTTCCTGAGGAATATCTAGGGTGGTGTATGCAAATAAAAAACCCAGCCTTTTGAAACTATGCCCTGCCATTGTCAGCTGATCACCTGTTGCATGAGACCAAATTCAAAGGCCCAAGACGTATAAAGGAAAGTCTGAACTGGTGGTTCTGGTTCTGAATCTGAGACAATATTGATAGTGGGAAAACCCAGTTGTGGGTTTTGGAGGACTGATACCTACCAGAGCCTGAGGTTGGAATTGAGGTTACCTCTGGTAAGCTTTTTAGCATGCATGTACATTCTTTTATTATTTTTAATATGTTTTCTTAGTAATGCTTTTGCCTTAAGAATAAATGTGCTTGGTTATGGAGAGCCGTGTAGTAACTTATAACTGCAGGCAATTATGCTGTTCAGAACCTCTGGAGAGAAAGCATAGCACAGACACTGACTTGTCTCTGAAGTCTGGCTTGCTGGGAATATCAAAGTGTGGGCAGGAAACGGCAGCCTGGAAAAACCCTGGTCAGGAGGTAGGGAGAGGTGATGGCTGAGGAGCTGTGAGCCTAGAGTAGGTGCCCTTGCACAGAGCGGGAATACAAGTGCAGTTGCCGTGAACTATGACAGACCATACACAGCCACCAGAAAAAGACAAGCTAGCAAGAACTGACTGCATTTCGGACAATCTCTCAGAAGCCTGGGGACAGGAAGCACACAGCCAGGGTCAGATTAGGGTTTTGTGGGGCCCCTGGACCAGAGCAAGTGGGGGCCCCTCACCACCCCTTCCACCTGCAGTCCCCCTGTTCACCCCCCACCACACTCCTGCTGGGGAAATGGGGTCGGGGTGCAGGGCCTTGCTCCATTTTCCTTCCAGGGAGTGGGTCAGGGTACTGGGGCTCATCCTGCTCTGCCCACCCAACGCTCCAGTCGGGGTGCAGGTTCAGTGCACAGGGGCACCCCAATAGGCCGAAGCCCCTAGGCACAGCCCCATTGGCCCAGTGGCTAATTTGCCACTGCACACAGCCCTATACCCTCTTCCAGGATGGCAGAGATACTTCTCTGTTGCCCACCCCAGCTGCCTGAAGAGCTGAGTCAGCAACACATCTCCTCCACATCTCCCACCAACAAGCAGGGCCAAATCTTGCCCACTTACTTAGTCCTAACTCAGTCCTAGTTCTCACTCAATACATTTTTGCCGGAGTAAACACTAAATAAAATCAGAGAGTAACGACGTCAGGATTTGGCCCTGACCAAAATAGGTCAACAAATTCAGGCTTTGCAGATTTGCTTTGTCAGAAGTAAAAATAAAGCTGGAATGTACTAATCATAGAAATGTAGGGCTGGCAAGGACCTCGAGAAAGCAACAAGTCCAGCCCTCTGTGCTGTGACAAGACCAAGTAAACCTAAAGTAGACCAAGTAAACCTAGCTACTTAATGGTAGCTGTTTCTTCCAGGGAAACCATCCTTCATTTACAAGGGGATGGATTTGAGTGGTCTAATAGGATTGTCCCATCTCTTATTTCTATTATGCCAATTACCGGGGACATTTGATACAAAACATAGCAAATATACTGCAGGGAGCAATCCTGCACTGGCCAGGAAGAGGGGGCCGGGAGAGATGAGCTTTCTGGATTTTACTTTAATGATGATATGAGATGCAATGCCAGTCGTTTCATGGTATCTTTTTTTATTGACAGTATTTGAAATGATTTGCTGTATCTATATTACTACTTTATTATTAATATTATTATACTGCAGGAAATTAGGTACTTACAGAAGCTCCCTGTCTCTTTTGACCCCACACCACAGAACGATTTGTTCCCTGGCTCTGAATGTTAAGTAACTTTCCATACCTAGTGAATATATTTTTCCACCTCCCCTCTTTTGATTTTTCTATATTTTGTATAGTCATTTGCTAAATAGATTATGACATGCTCCTTGGTCTGTAGCAGCAAGACTTTTCTGGTTACTTCTCCCCTTCTAGGAATTTTGAAATAAATCACTGTCTATAACTACCAGGAAGTAAAATGGGGGAAGAACACTCTTAAATGATCAAAGGTTCATTTCAAAGGCAATAGTTTAAATGCAGTAGTGTCAGATCTGGGTTTGTTTCAAAACTAGTGACCTCGAAAAGGTCTGTATCCCCTGAGCCAGTCCCGTTACTTAAGTATCTGAATTTCAAAACAACAGCAATACTATAGCACAAACCACCACACACAATCAGAATTGTACTCTCTACTGGCTGTAGTGAAATAATTTAAGCACAGAAAAAGTAGTCTCATCTCCCTCTAGCAGTGATTGGACACAACCGCACATTGCAAATGAAGGCTACCCATATCTTTATGATGTCCCAATTATTCCTCTTTTTGGGATAAAGTTTTTAGCAACTTTTTATGGAATAAAAATAAACCCTGTGCTAGAGATTCTTTGTTGCAGCCAGACCTTTGTGCTAGGTCCTGAAATTTATCATGGCTGTAGAGGCACATGCAGAGTCTGCCAACAAAGAAGGCGAAGAGGTTGATCTTAAGCACAAGTGAGACAAGCAACTGCTCCTGGGTCCCAATCCTGCCTCCTCTGAAGTCAGTTGTAAAATTAAATGAAATCAATGACAGCAGGTCCAGCAGCAATATGGGGGCGGAGGGGTAACTCACAACCCCAACCATGGTCTGCCACTTCAGTAAGAAGCAACTCATGTATGTCCCTGTCAGCTCCTTCTACAATAGGGAAGGTCATGTGCTTTTCGAGTCTCAGTTGTAGTTTCCCTGCAGTGGGTCCCACAAACTGTAACATCACAAATCCCTGCTAAACCTTAGTTCTGTTTCAGCACAGATCATTCTTATTACCTCACCTGTTAAGTTTAAATTAAATGGATACACCTGTAATACTGGGAAAATGTTTGGATCCTGGCAGTTTTAGCTTAATAAGACAGAAAAAGCACTGCTTACTGAAATAATGTAGATGTTGGTCCCAATCTTTTTTTTTTTTTTTTTTTGGGGGGGGGGGGGTGTCTTTCTGCAATTCCTTCTCAAAGGTCCCAATCGTAAAATGAGATCTATACAGTCACACCCCAACCCAGACAATGGGGTCTCATGTGGGCACAAGAGTCCACTGGCCTGGAGCAGTTTGCAGGACTGACACCTTCATTTCTGGCTCTTGGCCCTATCCTATTTGCATACCAACTAACAAAGCTCATCTCAATGACAATTATTTTAATAAATATCAGCTGCTTAATCAAGCCCTCACTGCCAGTCAGTGCTGCTGAGCACCAGCCGATCGTACGAAATGATCAGCTTCTTATTTTTCTTCATCTTGGGGAAACGCAGCCCAGACAGGTTTCAGTGGTAGCCGTGTTAGTCTGCACCAGCAAAAACAACAAGGAGTCCTTTTGGCACCTGAGAGACTAACACATTTATTGGGGCATAAGCTTTCGTGGGCTAAAACCCACTTCATCGGATGCAGGGAGTGGAAAATACTGTAATACGAAAGCTTGTGCCCCAATACATATGTTAGTCTCATAGTGCAACAGAGACAGTTTGTCAACCACCAAGTCAGATGAATGGTGCATTTCTTTCTGATTTTTAACATATTTTTTGTAATGAGAGATTTTCACATTCTGTCTTTTAAAAAACCTCTGCCCCCAGCCTCTCAAGCGGGAATATACCCTAGGGATGAAAGCCTGAGCCCTTTGCAATCAGGGGGAGTTTTGAGCCAGGTTTTCACCCTGTGTCTTCCATCCTGCAATTACCAATCGCCCTCTGGTGTAGGTCTATTTCATGTGCAAGGGCAAGAAAACCAAGGCAGGAGAAAAGACAGCATGGATGGAGGCCTGTGAAGCGCAGAAGCACTAACTCTCCCATAGCAAACCCTCTCCTCCTTTCACTTCCTCTTCCTTTCACCGTATAAAGCTAACGCTAGGAGAGCAGCAAAACCCTGGCCGGATGTTTCCGCCCGGGGTCGAACCGGGGACCTTTCGCGTGTGAGGCGAACGTGATAACCACTACACTACGGAAACCCTCTCCGTCGCTGCTCCCGCCCGGCCGCTTTGTAGTGAGACGACGCCGGATTGTGGCCACTGGGGGCAGCAGCGCGGGGACTCCGGCGGCCGAGGGAGGCTCAGTAGCAGCAGCCGCTGACGAGCGCGGGCTGGCCTCGGCTCCGGGCGCGGAGTGCGTGCGGGGGGCGGGGCGAGCCTGAGAGGCGCGCGGGGGAAGCTCTGTCGCCTCCCGCCCCCGTGACGCCGCCTGGGCCTGCGCAGAGGGGCAGGCGGGGGCTGTGGGGTGGAGGGGGCAGGACAGCGGGGGGGGGGGGGGGGGGCATGGAGAGGGATGTGGGGCGCATAATGGAGGGGGCAGGGCACGGGGGGGCATGGAGTGGAAAGGGGGGCCATGGTGTAGGAGGAAGGGCAGCGGGGGGGCAGGATGTGGGGGGCAGGGCAGCAGGGGGTATTCAGGGGGATGTGGGGAGCAGGGCAGCCGGGGGCATGGTGGAGGGGGCAGGGCAGCAAGGAGCATTGAGGGGGTATGGGGGGCATGGTGGAGGGGGAAGGGCAGCAGGGGGCATGGAGAGGGGATGTGGGGGTATGGCAGAGGGGAGAGGGAAACGGGGCATGGAGGGGGTGTGGGAGTATGGCAGAAGGGAGAGGGCAGCAGGGGGTATTCAGGGGGATGTGGGGAGCAGGGCAGCCGGGGGCATGGTGGAGGGGGCAGGGCAGCAAGGAGCATTGAGGGGGTATGTGGGGCATGGTGGAGGGGGCAGGGCAGCAGGGGACATGGAGGGGGATGTGGGCGGCATGGAGGGGGAAGGGGAGCCATCGCCCCTACGCCATGCCCCCCACACCTCTCTTCATGCCCCCTGCTGCCCTTCCCCCTCAGCCATTCCCCTGAGGGCAGCATGGGGCACGGTATGCCCCGGAGGGGAGAAAAAGGGCACGAAGTAGTGGGAAGGGCATCATGGGGCACTCTGCGGGCTAGGAGGGAGCATGCTGCCTGGGGAGGAAGCAGGTTGGGTGGGGAAAGCAAAGAAGTTAGTGTTTTGTGTTTTAATGACCCCTCTCCCTGCCTCCCCTAGCTTTCAGCCTGGGAGCTGTGTGGAGGGATAACCCTGCACCTTGCCACCCTACACTAGCCAGCAGTCGCTGCAAAACCTTTGTTCTAATAAGTAAATTCCTGCCTTGTGTAGCTGCTTCCCTTTTCGGGAGGCGAGCACAGATCCATGTCACACTTTTTTGTCGAAGTGGAATGCTGATCACAATCAGCAAAACAATGTTTAGTTCTGCAGTGAGATTTCCTTAGATTTTTTGTAAATGCCCTACAGAGTAAGTGGGGAACAGACTGTATTTTATGCTTAATTAACAAGTACAGTTCTGTTTGCTGTAGGAAATATGCCAGGTAATACAAGTGGCTTAGACCACTGGAGAAAATGTTTTTCGTGTGTAATGGGGTGGGTGTAGACTCGGCTTCTTTAGTGCCTTCCTCATCAGGATTTCAAAACTCTTTTCAGAAATGGGTTTTATCCCCTTATTCCAATGAGCGAATGTAATCAGTGCTCTCAGTGCACTTTGCAAACATCACTGAAATTAGCCTCATCAGACACTCCCATTTTAAATAAACAAGGAGATTAAGGGCCACATTTCAAAGTGGCCTTTTAATTCTGAGTGTCTCGATTTTAGGTGTCCAGTTGTAGACAACCATTTCCAAATATGCTGAGCTGCCACTTTTCCATTGACTTCAGCTGAAGTTTTGGGGGCTCAATATTTCTGATCAGGTCACAGGTGTCCCAAGCCAGGCACCTAAAATGTGAGACACCCAAAATTAGAGGCCACTTTTGAAAAAATGTAGCCTAAGTGATTGGATCAGAGGCATACAATGAATCTGCAGCAGAGTTTGGAATAGAACATCAGGTAACTTGACTTAGTCATCTGTCTACATCATACACTGATCTTTCCTCTCTAGACAAGATTGTCTTCCTGCAGAGGGTATTTGTGTTTTCCTTATATGCACTAAAACCATGAGATTAAACAGATCGTTTTGTAGATGATTGTGGCTTTTGGATGTTCTACTACAGCATAAACAATTGCACAGCTTTCTCTTCAAGAGGACTATAAAATATGTGGGTCTCAATATGTCTTGATATAGAAAAACGCTCTTTAACAATGCCGTATAAAATGGTTATTCCAAAGAACCAAAGCCTAAAGTTGTGGCTAATGTTATTTTTCCCCATTAGTGATTTCATTTAGTTTTCTCCATGAGTTATTGCTTCTGCCAATATAACCTTTCCTCCATTTAAAGAGGTACTTGCAAATCCTATATCCACCTCTAGATGGTGCGTTTTACTCAGGAGAGTATTACATTTGGGGCTTTATATAAACATTTTCGGAGTGCAAGCCTCCAGCAGGTTTGAAATGCTGAAACTGAACAAGACAGATTTTGGGTTTATCCTAATTGTAATAAAGAGATCTGAGATTAACACAGTGCAAAAATTATAAATGTTTGTTACTTCACAGACATAAAGCATGCTTAGGCTTGGAAAGGTTCATTGTTTTATTGGTAAATGTTGGTAAAAGTCAGTTTCACCAAACACGCACAAACTGATGGAAAGATATTTCCATTGATGATAAAATTTTACAGATAGGCAAAGTAAAAAAACAAATACAAATAATACAAAAAAGCAGCTGCAGAACTTCGGTTTTGATTTAAGGGTATTTCCTTTGTGTACTTTGACATGTGGTGGAGACAATTTGTGTATTAATGGTTATAAAGCTTCAACTTTTGAATCTCAGTAGCTACCGTCTTTAAATAATTATTGTCTGACCTCCCCACCCCTCCATAATTTCGTACAGCTGTGAAAATGTAAATCAATAAATGTTTTTTTAAAAGCTTAAAACCCACGAGTTTGTGTAACCGTGAAAATGTAACTAGATAAAAATTGAAAAAAATGTTTAAAAATAAACATTGATATTATCCATCTAAATCATTTTTAAAAATGAATTCTGCTGAGCCTAAGCATGTTATAAGCCACATGTGATTGGAAGTGGGGTTGTTAGGAGGCAAATGAAAGAATAATGTATCTGTTCCTTCCTATGCTTGTCTTTGCAGTAGACTAAAACAAAATCCATTTATTCTCTAAAGTAACAATCTTACCCTCCACTATTATACTTGAATTTAAGTTGGGGAGGGTGACACAGACTTGAAGGGAGGAGGGAAAGATCAGTAACATTATAGCCCTGAAATGTTTGGTGCTACTGTAGTGACTAACCAGAAGCAGGGTATTTATCTTCTTTCTGTTTATATACTCATGTTCTGTGTCTAGCAACCTATGTAGTTGAGTGGAGATCTGGAGGAAAAACTGTAACAGGAGTTTTAGTTTTTGCAAGTGTGTCACTTTCCCCAAAACAAGAAGTTCACTAACAAATTAATTTTTTTAAATGAACCAGAAAGAAAGAACTCCTCAATCTGCTTGCATGTGGATTGTTGTTTGCTGACTGTCATTAGATCATTTCCATTGAGCATTCCAAATATTAGTCTATTAAGACTCAGAACAGCTCTGTGAGATGTAAACAGCTCTGTGAGGGTAAAAGATATGTAAGGAGAACTTCATGCCCCATTGAAATTCACCATCCTCTAGGGTAGAACATGACAGCTGCTTTACTGCAAAGCAGTTAGGGGAGGAGGTGAAGAAAAATACACTAATTCAACTAGAAGGAATTATTTAGACATATAGATTGTAATTCCCCCAAATTAGAATTTAGACCCCAGAATAGAAACCCATACTCCTACAATAAGTGTCATTGGATTCAGAATGTGTTAATTCAGTAACTGAGGGTACGTCTATACTTACCTCCTAGTTCGGCGGCAAGCAATCGATCTTCTGGGATCGATTTATCGCGTCTTGTGTAGACGCGATAAATCGATCCCGGAAGTGCTCACCGTCGACACCGGTACTCCTGCTCCGCGAGAGGAGTACGTGGAGTCGACAGGGGAGCCTGCCTGCCGCGTCTGGACCCGCGGTAAGTACCTTTTAGTTCGAACTAAGATACTTCGACTTCAGCTACGTTATTCACGTAGCTGAAGTTGCGTATCTTAGTTCGAACTGGCGGGTTAGTGTGGACCAGCCCTGAGAGTTAATTAGCTCACAGTTAATGCATGGGGGATCAACTGGAGTCTGCTTGAGCTGATGTGGCCAGATTATCTAGAAATTCCTAGAAAGAGTCAAAATGTTGTTGCAACTAATATTTTATGATGCATCTCTCTTAATTTAATTAGTCTGGAACCAGAGCTATGCAGAAGTGTGTCTTGAGGAAAGAGTAGTCTCTGAGCTGGCTGGAAGCTGGTTTTACTGTTGTTTGATTCTCTAATCTCCTGGGAACTTTGTGTTCAAATAAAAGATAAACATTTGTTAAGGAAATCCAACTGTCCTTGTTTAATACACAATACACACCTTCCCTTTTAATATCAACCTTTCTTTGGCATTAGAAAGTCAATATCAGATAGTTTAAAACCCAACATTTTGGTTACTTTAAAGGGAAATAAAATTTTTTGCAACACCTCATATTAATAGGTTTTTTCCCCCTTTCTGGAAATTGAAAGAAAGAGAATAGCATTCACCATTGCTCACGTGCATGAGAACCATACAGCTAAATTGACTACAAACAGAAGTCAATCTTTCTTCTGTCCAAGCTGAACATAATGCAAAAAGTAATCAAATAGAATAAATGGTGAAAAGTGAATTAGGTTTTAAAAAGCCCAGTAGTTTTTAATAATTTAAGACAGTGGTCCCCAACGTGGCCGGGGCATTTATGTGTGCCCGCCGTCAGGGCCAGCACCAAGGAAGGAAGAGGAGAGGAGCATCCGCCGGAGAAGCGTCGCCACTGAAATGCCGCCACTCAGCGCTTTTGGCAGAGAAGCTTTTGCCGAAATGCCGCCGAGGAGCGCTTCCAGCGGAGAACCATCGCCACCGAAATGCTGCCGAGAAGTGTCGCTGCCCGCCACACTCTGATGAAGGGATGAATGTGCTCTTGGCCACAGAAAGGTTGGGGACCACTGATCTAAGATATTGTTAACAACATAGTTAAGGAAATTACTTGCATTGACTTCAATGGTGCCCAGATTTCCCCAATGATATTTAACCTGAGATTGCAACTTTTAAAAAGTAAAAATGACCTCCTTATATAAAAACAGCATTTCTAGTGCATTATAAACATTGTCTACCTCTTATTTTACATCTTAACTCAAATGCTAGCAGTGGAACTTGCGTGCAAAAAAGGATTATTTCTACTAAAAGGCTATTATGAAGTTTATCACTGACTCTAAGGCTACAATCACAATTCCATATTGTATAAAACACTTTAAGGAATAAACAGCCTTGTTACATGTATTTAAATATCTTGGTTTCTCTGGCAGCAGCTGTAAAAAAAAAAAAAGGAGAGTGATTGCAATGTGGAATGTTTCACTGTGGTATGTAAGATTTCACACTCCTGTCCCAGACTCAGTACAAAAGGGTGTCCACTGTAACTTACTCTTTCATGTGGGTTTCTCAGAGTGTTGCTAGAGGTTTTTATTTAGCTTTCTACTATTAGATTTTTTTTCTTATTCTTGAGTGCTAAGAACAATAAAGATCAAGGGGCCCATTAAAGGCCGTCTTTCAGAAATACAGGTATCTTTCAAGCTAAAGCCCTCTCTATATTTGTTTAGAATCATGACAGGTGTAACCATGTTTAAGCACGGTTGTTGTTAGCAGGATTCTCATCCACTGTGATGTTTTCCTTGATTAGTGGGATTGTGATTTTATTCTGTAGACATGCATTAGTTTAAACTGTGCTATAGATTCTGTCCTACATGTTCCATGGCATGGTTTACAGATGTCTCTCCACTGGCCAAAGAAATCATCCAAAACACTGCCCTTTCCAAACAGGGCATAAAGTTATCTACGATTTGTTGCAACTCTAAAAAGTCAGTGCATAACTCCAGCCCAGCACCTATGCAGCAGGAGAGTATATGGTGAGAAGCCAGTAGAAAGGGTCACAAAGAGTACTCATTTCTCTGGTGGATCAGGGCAGCGGCATGTAGCTTCCCTTCTTTCATGGAAGCCCCTCTCCAGTGTTCAGGCTCTGCCTCATGGGTGGATGAGACAGGTCCTAGCTTGCAATGCCCCTTCTTGATCCAAGCAGCCTATACTGGGCCTGCAGGTTAAAAATGAGATTGGCTCAAGCCTGCTCTTTGTGCAGCTTGCAGGTTCCTACCAAGCTGCGCCCATGTGGCCATCGGTCTGGACCCACTCGGGTACTTGTGCAATGGAATCCCTAGAATGCAGAAGCCTCCATGTCAAGCTGCCCTACCCTGCCCTGGAGTTGCCTGACATGCTTTGCTCCCTCATTGCCAAATCTGAAGGACCGTCATTGTTAGGGCTGGGAGATCTGATGTTTTTCTCTACGGGTGTTGCTGCTCCAGAGTATCGTATTGTTGGTACAAGGAAAAAGTTGCTCCTTGATATTACATGGGGCAAGTGAAATGAGGTGCCCCCCCCCCCCCCCCAGGCTCTCTCCATCCCAGTAGTACGAGAGTGCGCTGGCTGGAGCCAGGAGGAAGCCAGAGCATTTGCTCTCTGCTGTCCATGGCACTCTCTCAATGAAAGCACAGCCAAAATGTTTACTGGAGTAAGCCTCAGCACTCAAGCAGCTCAGGCTTAACCCAATAGGTGGCAGTGGCTGTTAAGAGCTCAGGAGAACTACACCTGTTTAGTACAGCGAAGGAGTAAACAAGTGATCTGAGTTATGGGAAGTGACTGAAAACACCCTAGAGTGCTGCAAATCACATTTTCACAGCTGTGAGACTGGTTATCTTAAAAACAATCCTTAAAGCATATGGCTCAAGAACCTTGGTGACCAGGGCTTGATTTGTAACATGGTTCTAAATATTCTAAGACAGTCGGAGGCTTAGTCAACTTTTCAGGGTTTGTTTTTCTTTTCTGTTCATCATAGTTCTCCGTAGTCTGATGTGCTAAGGAAAGGGCCTGCTCCCCTGCATACGTATCTCCTCTGATGGTAGACTTCATGTCTTGTTTGACTCTGTCCATGAGATCTTTTGGCCAGGATCAACATCTGTTATTTCGGGGTGTGGGTGGAGAAAGAATCATTCCTGGCCTTGAACAGAAGAATTGATGAAATAACAGGCCTTGACCATCTCAAGAAGGAGTGTAGCTAGTTAATGGAATCACACAGCTACAAGGACAGACTAGGGAGGAACACAAAGAGGCAGGGCCGGCATTACCATTAGGCAACCCTAGACAGTCGCCTAGGGCGCCAGGATTGGGGGGGGGGGGCATCTCAGGTCCCTCAGCGGCTGCTGGCGGGAGAAGCTGCCGCCGAAGTGCCACCGAGGACCTCGGCGGCCGAAGAAGCTGCATCAGCGGCATTTCGGCGGCAGCCTCTCCCGCCGCCGCCTAGGGCAGCAAAAAAGCTGGCGCCGCCCCTGAAAAGAGGGGCATACTCCATGCCACCAGCACTAGAACCAACCCTTGCATAGCCAAATGAGTGACAAGCAGTGGCTTTATGACCCGTTGTTTCAGTAGAACATTCCTCAAGAAGGCCTTTCCAGCCCATATTGTTTTGTCTACTCACTGGGAGCACCCCAGTCCTTTTCACATGGAAGATGTGTGTCAAGTTTCTTCCTCTGGAAAGAAATGAATTTTCCAAGCCACACAATTGTTGCCAACTTTTTAAAGAGTGGTGACTGGAGTGAGTGTCTAGGGGATGTTGAGTTAAGAGTATTTTCACTCATTGTAGAAAGCCCAAGCAACAGAGCTTCAGAGGGCAAAGATAAATGTTCCTTCCTCTCCACCTCCAACACACTTTTATTAATGGATTGAGATAAGTGAGTTTAACCTATTATAATTGTTATAACACCTTTTTTTCCTTTGAATACTAAGGCCCTGATTCAGGACAGTATTTAAGTTTGTGCTTAACTTTAAGCATGTGCTTAAGTGTTCCCCTGAGGAGGGATGCTTACCTGAATTAAGGGTACAGGGCATTTATCTTGCTAGAAGCCTTCAGTGGAAAATTAGCAATGGGGATGTCTTCCAGATAGCTACTTTTTAATCATTGTTTTATTAACTGCAATCGACTCCAAAGTACAAATAACTCAATAATTTAGAATAAAGAATAAAGTGTATTATGTAGTTTCTATCGATCTCATTCAGTTCTCATGATGTGCTTTATGTCCACTCCTAGTAATGTATCTGCCCTGTTTTTCTTTAGTAGCGCTCGTTGTGCCTAGTCCTGGTTCAGCAATTGAAAGATGGGCCTTGTTATGATGCAAAACTGGGTTTGTCATTTTAAATTCAATTTCATTAAGGTTGACTGAGTCAACCAAAACCTGAATAAAAAGCTCGAGGATTGGTCCATGGGCATATGGTCTAAGATTCTGCTTCTCAGGGAAAGTAACAAACTGATCACTATTTTGCCTTCTCAGTTTTCAAGTCCTGTTTGCAGTTTGATGACCTGGAACCAATGACTCCCATGTTACGGTCATCATAAAAGTGTAAAATCACCAGTGATCCTCAGTTTTCCCTTATAATTGTCTCTGAACCTACTATGGGTATGTGTGTGGGGGCAGGCGGCGTGGTTTGTCACATTAGAATTCAAAGTGTGACCACCAGATCGTCGGAGCCTACTTCTCCTTCTCAGGAGTTTGGAGATCAGCCAGCTTAGCTGACGCAGACTGCAGTCCTGCTGAGCTGCGCAGGGTGCCGCACCAACAAAGGAAAAGAGTGCTGATCCCACCTTCAAATGATGGGTATGCAGGAAAATCCCATGTCTCTGACCAGACTGACAGATGGCTGGACTGGAGGGTGAGGTGCCATGTAGACATTAAGATTTTTTAACATAAATGCAGCTGCTCTAATGGGGTAAGAACACAGCCATCCTAACACAGAAGTCTGCTGCAGATGGTTCCCATGCTTCCTTGCGGTGTAAATCAAGCCAGTTCTCAGCTTAGCAGGGATAGAAATGGTCGGTACTGGGATGGGGTTCCCAGAGGGAGTACGTGGAATGGTGCCGGTGATTTGGTTGGTGACGCTGTTACCGCTGAGTCCCAACTAAGTCAGTGCCTGGGAATGATGGTCTGTCTCAGATCAGATGGGAAAGCGAGGTCATTAAAGCTGCCATGTCCGTGTAAGAGCAGGGCTGTGGGTTTTGGTTCACAAAGGTGTTGTGAAGCTAAACTATCAGAATGCATTCATGGCTCCTGAGCTTTGCTCAGGGCTTCTGGTTCATATGAACTGGGGAAAATCAAGGGAACATGCTGGTCTCAGAATGAAAGCAGACTGATACACAAATGCATCCCTCAGCACATAGCTGTCCCCCATGAGATCCCTATATCCCCCATTTCCTGGTGTCTTCTTCACCTGGGCAAGTGTTCTGCAATCTTGTACCTTTCCCAATATCGTTGGCTAGGCTAATGTTTAGCAAGAAAGGCTGCTGCTCAGTCCCCATGGAAACAATTTCAAGGAGGCTTCTAGCTTGGGTAGCATTGCCACGCTGTTTAAAACAGCTACTGTGTTCCAGCTTGCATTTCACTCCCCTACCGCCCAAGGTTGTTGTGAGACTTAGTTCACTAATGTTTGAAAAGCACACTCAGGTCCTGGAAGAAGGTGCTAGAGAAGAGCAAAGTGTTATTACTTCTGATTAACTGCTTCCTTTTTGCACTGTTATTCACAGCTCCTTTTGCTTGTGATGCCTGGTGGAAAGTAGCTGTATTCCAGAGTTACTGACCCTGTGCAAATGCATTTGAGACTCCAGAAAGTCAGCTTGACACTGGAGAGAAGTTTGATCATAACTTCGGAAACAAGCGCCAGACAAAGAGCATGTTCAGGCAAGTTCAAGAGTCTGATTTATACTGACAAAATCCAGAGAATTCCAAGCGAAGGACGGCACTACGTCCTTAACCCACATTGGTGTGTACATAGACAGAGCAGCACACAGGGTAATAATGACTTATGCTTCATTGAGTCCTTGAAGTACTTGGCACAAGAGGGTGAACTGAACACCAATTGTCAGCTCTAAAGCCATGGTCCATATTATTAACCCTGAGGTCCAACTGCATCTGCACCTACTTTCCGAGTACTTTGATTTCATGTTTGCATGAACATATTCCAGCCAAGCCACACATCTAGCCATGTGTACATCTGAGGGAGGACATGTGCATGCAAAAACTGGTGTGCAGATGCAAATGTGCTGCATGAAAAATCAATACACAGATACACATGGACTTCTGAACTGATAACCAAAACCTTGTATTTCCTATGCTTGAGCACCGCTTGATCAGGAATGAAAGAACATGCTGTACTTTCAAACCACTGTTGCTACCAACTGCTCTCCAGGCTTAGCCCTGGTCTACACTGGGGGGGGGGGGGTCGACCTAAGATACGCAACTTTAGCTACAGGAATAGCGTAGCTGAAGTCGACGTATTTAGGTCAACTTACCGCGGCATCTTCACGGTGCTGAGTTGACCGCTGCCACTCCCCCATCGACTCCGCCTGCGCCTCTCATGGCGGTGGAGTACCGGAGTCAATGGGAGAGCGCTCAGGGATCGATTTATCGCGTCTAGACTAGACTAGACGCAATAAATTGACCCCCGAAAGATCTATTGCTACCTACCCGATCCGGCGGGTAGTGTAGACATACCCTTAGTTAACGAGAAGAGTCCTCCACAGGGAGGCCCAGATTTGCTGGGACAACTTCAGCACTGGAAGCAACAGGTGCAACTATATTGAGTTCAACACAGCTACACCCACTTCCATCAGTTGTGAATCTGGCCTACTGTCTGCATCGTGCACAGCAGCTGAGATTAGAATTGGACCTCGTGTGTCCAAATTCTGCTCCCAATTTAATTGGCATAAATCCAGATGTGCTCCAGAGATGACTGGTGTATCCAAGACCAGGAGTCAGTCCAGTATCTTTACAGAATAAAATACACACACACTTTTCTATGATACAAATATGTTTTGTTCCCTCAATTAACATACTCAGATCTGAGGAATCCCTACATGCGCCCCACATCTTTAAAACGTATTGAGCTATCCAGCCCCATGAAAACAATTAAGCTAGTTTGCATTTGCATATGGGTGCAGTGCTCAATAGATGTTCCTGGAAGTGTGGAATGTGCTCCCATTCCCATCCTCCTCCATCTGCATCAGTGGTCTGTAGGACCTCCCAGGATGGCCACCCTGCCGAGACATAATGGGGACTTGACTGCCTTTGCATCCTGTCCCCTTTGGAGAAAGAATCTGTAGCTGCTTCCAGGGTTCCTCTTAGAGCCTGCAGGCTGGGTCTTTTGTTCAGAACTGGCTGTTTTTGTTAGCTCCGGCTCTCATTTTTGATCATATTAATTTCTGAGTTTACCCCAGTTCCCTCTGAGGTACTGGATAACAAACACAGGCTAAGTCTCATAGTGAAACAGGGTCACTTCACCTCCTCTCCCCTTTCAAACAGCAATGCTTGGTTACCCATTTATTTCAAGAATTAGATTGTTTTTAAAGGTCACTCTGGTCTTACCTCAACTCATGTTACAGGCCTCACTTTTCTCCACTCCCTCCTCTTACCCAGCACCAGCAATCCCTTTGTGCAATCTCACCACTCAAGGTACAAGAGCCCTCTCCTCTACAATGCCTGCTGTCTAAAACAGCTTTCCTGTATCCCTCCACCTCATCTACTCCCCTGTTTAAATTCTTTCCATGCCCATTTCTCTTGAATCCTCTCTCCCTCTCTGCTGGGAATCAGAATGTTATGGGATACAAGTTCCTATGGAATATGCTAAACAAACAGGAAGTTGTGCTGTACTGTACAATTTCTTCACTGACTCATGAGTCCCTCAGAATGACTCCATGCCTTTCACACTTAGTCAGTCACCCCTTCCCTACCCAGATAGGTTAGTTTAACTCCTTGGTAAGGTCTTTGATGACTATTGTTAGTCTCTCTCTTGTTTTTTGTTTTTTTTGCAATTCACTTTTCTAATCCATCCTCTGCAATCTAATTCAGGGCACCCCATCAGTCAAGGATACACGATTATTCTCTACCGAGCACAATCAAAAGCAAAGGAAAATACTGACTGCAGCAACTGTGGCGACACAAAAACTAAAAAGCATAACTGCATTCTCTCTCTCTCTCTCCCTTTCTCCAGTTCAGCAACGTGCAAATTACTTTGTCATTGTGGAGAAACAAATAAGGCTTCATTATCGTTACCATTCTGATGGGGGTAAACAAGCTTATTTACACTTGAGCACTGCTGAAGAATAAAGTCATAGAGAAAAGTTCATGGTAGGTGGCCCTGCCTTTTTCATTAGGGACAGCTTTTTAGAAAATCACTGTGAACAGAGGGAGACAGTCTGCTATTCAGGCAAGCCCGGGTTAATGAAAGTTCGGTGTGTGCTTGTTAAAAGGAGGACTACAACACTTGTAATCATGGGTGGTCACATTTTTATTTAATGATATGTATCTTTATTCTCTCCAGCATTCGCTCTTAACTCTTCTCTTCCCCCCACCCCACTTATTCAATGAATAATTAAGTCTTGCACAATGAAATCTGATACCAGGTTCAAGACCAGCTAAACCCACTTGACATGTGATTTTTGTTTTTAAACGATCCTGGCATTAGTAACACTGGGATACGGCAAAGCCCTGGGAGCTCAAAGCAGAAAGGGGCCCCAAAGGTTTAATCACCGGAGCTAAACAAAAATAAAGGACAACTGCAAACGCTCTTGCGGTTAGGGAGGAAGAGCCTGTGAATCTGAGCTCCTTCCTCTCTTTCAAAGCACTAGTTTGACATGGAGGATAAACCCACTGGAACGGAGTGAAGGTCTGATTCTGCTCTCCTGCACACCAGTGTGACTCGGGAGAAAATCCCCTGAAGTCAATGGAGTAACTGCGGTGAGAGGAGGCTCAGACCCAGTGTGCTTATCTCTCAGATGCAGCAAAGTCCAGAGCCAAGTACAGTTGATCCCATCTATCTATCTGTCCGTGATTGGACCTGGATACAAACATCCTGGACTTTGAACAAATTCAAATCACATCCTAACTTCCCAACTGGCTCTTATCTCTGTAATGAGGCCAAACCAAAATGCTGGCTCTTGAATCCTGGGGAAGTTTGAAGCCAGATCCTTAACTTTCCATCTCCTTTAGAGAGAGTTTAGAGATGCTCAGAGTAGGGTGACCAGATGTCCCGATTTTATAGGGACAGTCCCAATTTGTGGGTCTTTTTCTTATATAGGCTCCTATTACCCCCCACCCCCGTCCTGCTTTTTCACATTTGCTATCTGGTCACCCTAGCTCAGAGGCACACACATGTATGTTTATCAGATTTTTGGATACTTTTTACCAGTACAGTAACCTACAAATTAGCCCAATGATCACACTTAGGTTTGTGTTGTTGCCCTTGTAAGCAAGGATCTTCAAAGGTGCCTGAGGGAGCTGACCTCTGACCTACCATTGAGTTACAAAGAAATTTGGCTCCCTTAGGTCCCTTTGAATAGCTCCGCTCTCAACCTGACAGTATCCCTGGCATCTGACATCCTGTGTTGTAACCTACCTGGCTGCTTGTTGTTTAGCTCTTTTAAAAAATATTGAATGTGGATTTCATAGGTGCCTTGTTCATGAGCGACATTTACTGATTAAAAACCTGAACGTTGCCTAAACAAAACTCTACTGCAAACAGTTTTAACGCAGGGGAAAAGCTCTACATGAGTGGACCCCGTGTCAGCAGGTCGTCCCCATCACCTCAAGAAAGGATGGAATGATAGGAAAGAGCCCGAGGCAAAGCTTTGTGTGACAACATTACTCAGCTGCAAATATTTCTTCCCTTTCTTTTCTGTCTGAGATGCTGGTGCTAAAGCTGCCCAAAGCTTAGCCTCAGGCACTTCTCTATCCCTGCCAGTCCTTAATGGACAGAGAAAGGCCTGCTCTGCGGTGCGTTCTCTCTGGAATCACAACTACAGCATGTGTTGTCAAACAGGGCCCCCCCACGTGGTGTTTTGCAGGATTCTTTCCAGGTCCAGCACTGTTCAGTGCTGCAGAGCGACATTAAGGGTAAATGAATTTCCACCCACATTCTGGATCCGCCACAGCTTTGGGGTGCCTCCCCACATAGACTCCCCCTACTGCTCTAGCTCTCTATCCTGTGCCAATGGACTCTCCCTTCCAGCCCCACCAGGCAGGATCTTGTCTTCTTCCCACATGAGAAGGCCCAAAACAGTCAGGAACCTTCTGCCTCACAGTTAGCGGAGTCCCCTACAAGGTCCTGATCCTGAAGATCCTGCCTTAGAGCCAGTCCTGATACTACTAAAGATAGGGTGACCACCTTTTCAAAAGGCAAAAGTGGGACACATGTAGGAGTCCTGCCCCCCTCCCCCGGCGTGGCTCCACCCCCTGCTCCTCCTCTTCCCCCCGAGGCCCCGCCCCCTTGCCAGGCCAGAAGTCAGAGCTGGGTCATGGTAAGAGGCATCCAGGACTGCCCCTGAGAATTGGGCAAGTGTGGAACAGCGCCGCAGGGAATCTGGGACAGATGCTGTCCCGGAGTCATTCAGTCCAGCACCGGGACTTGAACTCTGCATTTCGGGACTGTCCTGCCCAGTTCGGGATAGCTGGTCACTCTAATTGAAGTGGGTGGCAAAACTCTGATTTCAGCACTTCCCTGTCCTTGTACCACACCCCTAACGAGCCTGCTCAGAACCTTGCCAGGCCAGGCCTGTGCAGGCTGTGAACCACAGCCAAACCGCTGAATCCACTCCCCCAGGTAGCACCTTGACCGCTCCATGTGCCAGGCTCGGCTCAGCCATATTGTTTGACAGATTTAATGTCATTTACCCACCAAAACCAGGTAGCACATCCAACATCTGGACCCGTAGGGGGGTCAGGGCAACTATAGGGGGTGCATATAATGTTTCAACTAAGGACAAATTTGAATGTCAACAAAGAGGGAGGCCTTTCCCAGTGGCACTAAAGCTCCTGGTGGTCCTGCTTTAACCTTCATCTAAGAAGGTGTATTAATTGTTCCACGGGAAACAGCCCACAGGCTCCAAATGTTATAAGAGGGTGAATGCCAGACTTCCAAATCCAGGACAACCTGAGCCTCAGCATATCAGAGGTTCCAGTGAGGAAAACGGAGATACAGTAGCTGAATTATACCTTTGGCTAAGGAATGTTGTCACGTGGTCAATGGGAATTCACTCCTGCAAAGTTCCCATACTTCAGGGGGGAAGGCGCTGTGTGACGTTCGCTCCGAGGCTCCAGCAGTCATTTTGCAGTGACCTACTTGCTCCAGGGCTCTGATGAGGCTTCCTTGGAGGGCACTGACCAGTAGCCGTTCCAATTAATGCTGTTTAAAGCATGTGCTGTAGCAGACGGCAATGTTACAGGTTTTCCCTTTAGAAAGAAAAATCCCAAACCAATTTGGAAACGTTTGTAGCTATTGATAACTCAGGAGAGTTCGTGTAGTGTTTAGAGCAAGGTCTTTGCTCTCAGAACTCCTGGGTTCTCTTTTCAGCTCAACTGCTGATTTGCTGTCAGACTTTGGGTGTATCACTTTGGACCCAGTTTTCAACTGGACACAGCAAAGGCACCTGCAGTATTTTCAGACAGATGTTTTTGTGCACAGCCCCACTTCCCTCCCAGTCAGTCACATGTACAGGGCTGCTTGAATAAATAAGAAGAGCAGGATAGGAGTCTCTACATCTCAGCAGCATGGAAATACAGCTAGCTCAGGGGTGGAGTGCACTGAACACAACGCACACACACAGGGAAGCGACATATCATAGAATCATAGAATATCAGGGTTGGAAGGGACCTTAGTAGGTCATCTAGTCCAACCCCCTGCTCAAAGCAGGACCAATCCCCAATTTTTTTGCCCCAGATCCCTAAATGGCCCCCTCAAGGATTGAACTCACAACCCTGGGTTTAGCAGGCCAATGCTCAAACCACTGAGCTATCCCTGTAAATTATATACAATATATATTGTATATAATATACAATATATATACCATATATATTGTATATTATTAGAATACTAAAATAATAGGTATTTATTAGAATACTTTACACTTCTAAAGCATTGTTCATTTGAGTCTCTCAAAATGCCTTATAAACATTAACAAATGAAGTCAGACATTCTTGTTATTATCCTCGTTGCACGGCTTGGGAAATAGGCCCAGAGGAGTTAAGGTCCATGTTTTCAAAAGCGGTCTCTGGCTTTGGGTGCCTGATCTGAGGCTCCCAAACAAAGTGAATGTCAGCTCAATGGCAAAGCCAGAGACCCAAGTCTCCAGATTCCCAGGCTAGTGCTTCGTCAAAGTGAAGGCACTGAGGAGGGTAGTCCCACAGTATCGGAACGTTTTTGTCGTATTTACTTCCATGCCTTTTAGAGGCCCCATGTCCTAGGCGTGGGCTGCAAGACCTACTGCGTTCTAATCTCAGCTCTACCGCTGATTCACCGTGTGTGGCCTCGGGTGAGTTTCTTCACCTCCCTCTGTCTCTTTTAGTCTTTTAGTTTTCCCATTAGTCACGAGGGGATAATAGCCATGCAGAGGTGTTCTGAGGATTAGTTCATTAAAGGCTGCACAGTGCTGTGGAAATGCACAGCACGGTGAAGCGTTATTGTTCTGTGCACTTCCAATAGAGCTCCCAAGCTAGTCTTCCAGCCCCACGTCAATGAAAACAAGAATCAGTGTGAAAAATCCCAGCGCTCCTGAAAATTGTGGGATTTAAATTTGCAAGTGATAATTACAGTGTCTCCTGCATCGGCCCACGCTTTGCAATGCCTCCACAAGCGGCAGAGTCGAAACACCTGTTCTAGGCTCCTGTGGGCTTGTAGGCCCTTGTCTTAAGTTATACACGACTCATTCCTTGGCAGGCAGCCTGTAACCATTCAGGTTGACCACTCCCAACAAGAATTTCTGCGTGACAAGGATTATCTGGAAAACAGGCTGCCGCATGGGAATTATACTGTGGGAGACCAAATTCTCTGAGGAGGGTCACTTGGGAACGTATAAAATCTCTAGAGGCAGGATTCAGGCCAGTCGTGATCAAATGTTTTATAAATGGGAGCTCACAGCCAGACTAACTTGATGACGTTTCTATAGTCAACTTGATTACTGGTTAATGAACAACATTTAAAGGGCAGTTTTGCTGTGAGTAGAAACTTTGTGAAAGCAGCATTGTGAGATTTAGGTTGGATAGAGTCAGATTCTGCTCTCCATTACAATGGTGTAAATCTGGAGTAACTCATGGGCTTCAGTGCAGTTCCCCTGGATTTCCACCAGTGCAAAGGATGGAATTTAGGCCAATGTGTCCCAATGACCAGTGATGAGCTGCCAAAATCTTAACAACGGGCTCCCTCCTCACCCCACGAGGGGGTCGTGGCCTGCCCCCACACCCCGGGACTCCTGCCCCACCCAACCACCCTTCTCTCTGTCCCCTGACTGCCTCCCACCACCCCATCCGAGCCCTGGTCCTTCCTGACTGCCCCCCCAGGACCCTTGCCCCCATTCAATCCCCCTGTTTCCCGCCTCAACCCCTATCCATCCCACCACCCCCAACCACTCCCCCGAACTCCCCTGCCCTCTATCCAACACTCGCTCCCTGCCCCCTTACCGCGCTGCCTGGAGGTGGCTGGTGGCGCTACAGCCGTGCCGCTCGGCTGGAGCCAGGTTACGCCGCCGCCGCACAGCGCCTGGAGCACCGGGTCAGGCTGAGCTCACAGCCCACCGCCCAGAGCATGCGCCGCCGGCGGGGCGAGCTGAAGCTGTGTGGGAGGGGGAACAGCAGGGGAGGGGCCGGGGACTAGCCTCCCCAGCTGGGAGCTCAGGGACTGGGCAGGAGGGTCTCGTGGGTCACTGTAGTGGGTGCCCACCCCGCCCCGCCCCTAAGAGTCAGAGGGACCTGCCGGGGGGCGAGGTGAGGAGTCCTGGTGGTGCTTACCTGGGGCGGCTCCCGGGAAGCATCCGGCAGGTCCCTCTGTCTCCCTGGAGCACATTATCCAAAAGTGGTGCCTTAGGCGCTGACTCCGTGGGTGCTCCACGGCTGGAGCACCCACGGGGAAAATTTGGTGGGTGCAGAGCCCACCGGCAGCTCCCCGCCCCGGCTCCAGCTCACCTCCGCTCCGCCTCCTCCCTTGAACGCTCCGCCCCGCTTCTCCTCCCCCTCTCCGCCGGCTTCCCGCGAATCAGCTGTTCGCGCGGGAAGCCTGGGAGGGCTGAGAAGCAAGCGGCGGCTTCACGCTCAGGCCCAGGGAGGCGGAGGCGGAGGTGAGCTGGGGTGGGGAGCGGTTCCCCTATGCGCCCCCTCCCCCCAAGTTACCTGCTGCGGTGAGGGCGGCCCTCCTCTTGCCCCCCCCAGTTCTATGGCTACTAAATTTAACAACCGGTTCCCGCGAACCGGTGCGAACCGGCTCCAGCTCACCACTGCCAAGGACTTGATATTAAAATCACTCTCTGAGGGTCCAATTCTGTTCTATGTAAATCAGGTGCAAATGCACTGGAGTCAGTAGAGTGAAAACTGGTGCAAGTGAGACCAGAATCAGGACCTAGGCCTCCTGTTCTCTCGGGGCTGGATTGTGGTGGGCCCTGGAGTGGGTGTGCAGGGCATGCCCCCCTCTTTGCACACCTTGCACAGAGTTGGGCATAATTGCAGTCCCAGTGCTGTCCTAAGTGCACGGACTGCCCCGTGCTAGATGGAAGCCATGCAAAAGGAATGTCCGGGGGAATGAGGGCAGTGTTAGAGCAGGCCAGCAGCAGAGGGGAGTGGATGCTCTCCCCTTCTGACAGCTGGTGCACTGTGTGGGCTGGCAAGCTCCCTTGAGGCACAGTGCCTCCTGGTGTTCACACTAGGGCAGTGCAGTTCCATATTGCCTCAATGTGGGGCAATATTTCATTGCCACCGTCTAGCAGCAGCCCTCATGCTCAGCTCCAGGCAGAAGAATGGGGAGTGGCATGTATACCTTGCATGCAATAGGTTGCAGGGCTCCTACTAGCAGGTCAGGCTTCTGTACCAGGTATGGACTGGTTACAGAGCTTCCTTCCGCGGGAGATACACCAGAGATGTGTTTATGTTAATACACTTTAATGTACTTCCAGGTGTGGCTGAGGTTAGCTTAAATAAGGTCTGTTACACATGGCACCAGCTAGTGGCCGAACAGTATAACGCAGTTTAGCATCCCATTATCTCTCCCCATTTGAGTTCCGCTTTCCTACTATTTACAAAATTGACGCTATCCTGCTATCTTTGAAGTTCAATACCTATCCGTCTGTCAAGTGTCTCTGAATTGTACTGGTTTCTAATGACACGACTTGGATGGGTAACTACCTGGTCATCTGGCTGTTCATTAGTTGTAACAACGGGCTGCGGTCAGTTTGAAATCTTTGAGTGGTCTTCTTGTTCTGCATCTGCCATTTGTAGAGTTTGCTCTGTTGCTTGTTCGTTCTGAGGAACAAACTATAGATGTTGATCCATTGTTGGTTTCAATTATATATGATCTGGGTGCTTTTTTTTTTTTTTTTTTTTTTAATACGACAGCTGGAGCTGTCCATCCTTTTTCTCCATCCAATTTGACACAAACATGATCACCAGGTTCTAGCCCCGGCAGGTCTTTGAGTGACATCTGCTATAAAAGTGTTTGTAAGCTCTTTTTGCCTTTTTATCTGATTTGGCTACTCTCTTCATGTCTGGCCACTCTGAAGATAGATTCTTTTCCAGAGTCAGCACGGTAGTTCTGATTTGTCTTCCCATCAGGAGTTGTGCTGTACTATATCCAGTAGCTGCTATTTGTGTTGATCTGTAAAACAGAAGAGCAAGGAATGGATATTCCTGTTGTAGGATTTTCTTGGATGCCTGGATAGCTCTCTCAGTCTCTCCATCCGCTTGCGGGTAACGTTGGCTGCTAGTAATATGATCAAAATCATATTTCATTTGGAATTATTTAAATTCTGCTGCAGTGAATTGTGATCCGTTGTCCATCACTAGTTGTCTACAATACCAAAATGAGCAAAAGTGCACTTCAGTTTCTCTATAAGACGGCAACATGTTATGTCTTTCAAGTACATTATTTCTATACACTTGAAAAATAGTCCACTATTATCAGGTAATGATGTCCTCTGAATTCACATAAATCTGCAGCTAATCTCCTAAAAAGTCTGTCCGGTAGGGGTGTTTGTACACTGCTTGATCGAGTATTGTCTCTTAATTTTATCTGTACTAGATCTCCTTTCAAAAGTCCAATATGATCAAAGCCTCCATGAAGTTCTTCCATCTTTCTCACTAAGCCCATCAGTTCAGAATACCTCCAGGGCTAATCAAAGCTGTGTTAGGTGATTTCAGCTCTGGGAGGGGTGGAAGGTGATTTAAATCCCTTCTGAGAATATGATCCCATCTGCTCCTGAGTCACTTTTAAAATCAATAGTCTTGTCCATCAATATTCAGTTTCACTCTCCAGGCAGGCTCCATGTCATCACACGTCACACAACAATGGCTCTTGATTGTAGTCTCTAATCTGTTAGCTCTCTCACTGCATTAATGCAGCAAACAGCTGTTAAATGCCCATATTTTGTGCATTTATGACACATTTAACCTTTAGCTGGTCACACATGTCTTGAGCCATAGGAGCCGACTTCCGTCGGCTCCCCTGGGTGCGTCGGGGGCGGGGCCCCGCAACTTCGGCCGGTGTCGGGGGCGGGGCCCCGCAACGTCACCCGGCGTCCGGAGCAAAGGTAAGTGCTCCAGTAACGGGCGCGGGGCTGCTGAGGAGCTGCCGGTGGGTGCTGAACACCCACCAATTTTTCCCCGTGGGTGCTCCAGTCCCGGAGCACTCACAGAGTCGGCGCCTATGTCTTGAGCTATGGTGTCACACGAAAGAGACTCCTACCATGTGTTACTGTCAAGCCAGGAAAAGACGCCCTTCCCAGATGGGCAGAGACAGATTGCCTCCCAGAGGTGGTTCTTTCTGTCTCCAAGACACCGAGATCCTTACTCCTTGGTCAGCCCTTCCCCAATAGCCTCCTTCCAACAACCATGTAGTAGAGCAGGAGAGGTTGAATGTTTCATACCTCCACATATTTTCAAGTCATGGGAATGTAAGACCAAAGCTACCAGGCTGGCAAGAGATAAAACTCCATGGGACCTAGCCAGGCACTGTGATGAGAGCCTGCTCCAGGTAGGGTACAGATCCACTGTTATGTGGGGAGAAGAACTGAGCCTGTACAGCTCTGTCCCAAGGCCATCCTGGGATAAAACCAGAAGAAAAACACACATTCAGCTTATCAAACAAACGGTATGTGCCAAATGTGGCTGGTCTATAGGGATCATCTTGTAATGGTTAGAGCAGAGCACTGGGAGACAGAAACCTGGGTTCTATTCCTGGCTCCACTTCTATCCTGCACAAGTCATGTCATCTCTGTGTGGGCGGGGAAGGTGGCTCTCGAGGGCAAATTCATTATTGTGGGCAAAGCACCTTGAGCACTTTACTCGGGAGGCACCAAGCGTTATTATTATATGTCGGTTAGCATCTCACTCAGGGATGATATAGAATGATTTATTTTAAACTAATGAATCTGTCAAGTAACATTAGGTAGCGTGGTTTGTAGGAAGTGTACAAAAATGCAGCATTCAAAAGAGCATTGCTGTTGAACCTGGTCTGGAAAGCATGTGCTTTCCTCCTGGAGTGCTCTGCTCTTCCTCCCTGGGGTTTTGTTTCATAGGTTTGCATTTATCTGAAGCCAGGGTGCTACTATTCACTCCTTCTCATGCTACAAGAGAAAGGAACACTCAGTGAAACCAAAAGGCAGCAAATTTAAAACTGGTCAAAGAAAAGCCTTTTTTACATAAGGCACACTTGGTCTGCAGAACTCTTTACCACATGACATCATTTAGGGTAAGAACTTAGCAGGGTTCAAAAAAGGACTGGACATTTCTATGGAAAACAATGATATTCTGAGTTATAATAGTGATGATTAAAATTAAACAAGAGTATGGGATATAAACCCTCAAGCATCAGGGCTGGAGCCAACCTCTAAGTAAAGGGAGTTAGGAAGAAACTTTCCCTGGGGGACAGTTGTTCCATGTCTGCCTACCGCAGGGATTCTTGCACCTTCCTCTGAAGCAGCTGGTACTGGCCAGTGTCAGAGACAGGATACTGGGCTTGATGAAGCCACTAGTCAGATCCGGTCTGATAATTCCTATTTTCCTATGCACGTTCAGGATGAAATGACAGTGGAACACAGCTATTCTTAACAGAGGAGAGAACCTCCGTCATCTTCTTCATCCTTAGCTGTGTCACTTCCCTCTCCCTTGCACTGGGGAGTGTCTTATGCTTCCCATCATTTGCAGGATTCCATGCCCACAATCTAGGTTATTGAGGGACATCCTGTCCTTCCCCCCCCCCCCCCCCCCCGCTTCACAGAAGAACCTTGATTCTTAATAGAAAATAAGTTACCGATTTTTCCTCTTTTTTTTCTCTCCCCGACCTCCCAATCATTGTCAATGTTTATTAGCTCTGAATGACTCTGGAGTGCTCTGCACATCTATTATGCTCAGCATCGTTGGTGCACAGGGTAATGAATCTAACTCCCCATCATAGAATCATAGAAATGTAGGGCTGGAAGGGACCTCCAGTGGTCATCGAGTCCGGTCCCCTGTGCTGAGGCAGGACCAAGTATACCTAGACCATCCCTGACAGGTGTTTTTGTCTAACCCGTTCTTAAAACCCGCCAACCTTCTAATTCCTGGGGAGGCGGCTAGGAGACATTGCACTTCTGTATCACTGCCAGAGGGGACCCAAAAACCTCTTTTGACTCCTCCTTGCCTGAGGAGGGCTTTTTTTTTTTTTTTTTTTGCCTTTTATATTCGTAAGGTCCCACTGCCAGGCAGGCATTTCTGCTGCTTGTTTGTCTGACACAGCAATGCCTGAATTTGGGCTGACATTGGATACCCGAGATGTAACTATCATTTACTACTCCTCTTTATTGTTGATGCTGCTCTTTACTCGTGCTAAAAGTTAGTCCTCTCAGATGTCACCGAGAGATGACTAAGAGCTGAATCTGATAAAGTGCATCTGACATGACTGTGACGTCGCTGCTGTAAACTTAGACAGTCATATGACGAGTCATGTGTGCAAATTAGTAGACCCCCAATAAATTTAGTGTGTATCCTATAATCCTACTTGAAGGGCACCTGTTATATAAGCATCAGTAAGTTTACACTGCAGTCTCCTGGGAAAACACTGCAGAACCCTTCTGTACCAGACAGGTTCCCCTTTAGCCAACAGGACAGTCCATCAGCTATCACTCTGCTGCAAAAACGCCTGAGCTGAGCCAAATTAGCCTGTGATAAAATGTGTATTTAGTTCTTGCAGGGAACTTTCCACTCATCCGTTACTGGAATAACACAAACTGTGCTTTAGTAATCTCTCTCACTGTGTCTTTTTGACTCACTCTCTCTTCTTATTTTACACCTACCAGTCAAAACTGATGACTGATATTAGAGACTTAGAGCAAAGTGTATGCTTCATGGTGAATGGAAAGTGCAGAAGGAAGATTTACCTGGAAAACCCGCCCCCCACCGGTGTCTGTTTCGTAACTGCTTAGATTTTAATGCATATGAAGTATATGGATTTACACTCACACCACTACTAGGTTGGGGTCGGATCACAGACTTTCGGAACTGCCCTCTGGAAGAGGCTGATTCGCAGTCCCAGGACCTAAGTTTCCCCACCACAGGATGGTCCTGATTCATGGTTGAAGAGGCAGCATAGACTAGTGGTTAGGACACTGGCCTCAGACTCAGCCTTCTGGCTCTACCACTGACCTGCTGTGTGATCTCATGCAAGTTGCTGCACTCTGTTCTCCCTCCCTGATTTGTCTTGTCTGGTAACTGTGAGGTCTTTGAGGTAGAAATTGTTTCACTGTGTGTTTGTACAGCGCCTAGCACAATGGGTCCCAGTCCCATTTGTGGCCTCTAGTTACTATTGCAATACAAATAAGAAAAATTGGCTCCACTGAGCCTGCTGCAGCAGCACAGAGGGGATGAAGGGCAGACGGAAGCCCTCTCCTCCCAGTGAATAGCTTTGAGGCAGGAGGCCTTTCCTCCAGAAACTCTGTGCTCCCCTTGCTGCAGGGGGCATAGTGGAAGTATTGCCAGGGTGACTCTGTGCCTTGGCCCCAGATGTAGGGCTCCTTCAAAGCACCCTGTAGCGGAGCTCCAGTTGTTCCATGATAAAACCTCAGGATCTGTTGCAGGGTTGGTTGAGAGGCATGGGAGGGGAGGGGTTGATAAGCACCAACTGTCCCTCACCCAGCCCCTTCCCCTGTGCGCATCTTGACTACAGATAGTAAACAATTTGTCGTCCGACTGAAAAATGATTTTCTGGACAAACCCGCTAAAAATTGAAATGTTGATTGAAATGTTCCGATTTGTCCATGAAAAATTGCAGTGATTATTGCTTTGGCATTTTTCGTCCCTTTCCCTGCCTTTTTTCTTCTCTTCCACAGTGGGGGAAGGATAGGAAGGAGGATGAAACGGGGATATGTTCGGGGTTTTGAAACCTCCCAAACAAATGACGTTTCAGTTTCATTTCATAAGGAATCCAAAGAAATTTCCAACGAGATTTAAAAAATGTTCATTCCGTTCCATGCTTTTTGAAGGACGTGTATCGTGTTTTTCAGACCATGCTCATCCTGACCCACGGTGCGGGCTGTCCAGGAAAGCCAGGGAAAGAAGACAACTGACACAGTCTTCCATACAGACACAAGGAGAGCACGCTCGGGAGAAACTCCCCGTAAAGATCTGCAAAACGAGCTCATTCTCCTTCACATCCCTCCTTAAAACTCTCCTCTGCCTCGCGGCCCACAAACGCTTGACAATGGTTAGGCTGCTGGTGTGCTGAGATCAGGCTGGCCACTTTGTCCCATATTTTAACTCCCCCGTCTTTCTGTATCCATCTGTTGTCTTATACATAGATTGGGAGCTCTTTGCAGCAGGGACAGTCTTTCTGTTCTGTTTGTACAGCACCTAGTACAGTGAGGTCCTGCCCCATGACGGGGGGCTCCGAGTACTGGGTGCTATGATAATACTACTACTACTACTACTACTACTAGCAAGAGCTATTTCAGGCTGTGTGAATCTTGCGGGGGGGGGGGGGGAGATCTGACTGTCCATTATAGACAGGAAAAGCTCTGTGTCCACATAGTAACACTCTCCTTAAATTCCTTGCCCCGCTCATCACTTACAGGTGCAATACCTGTGCTGTGCAAGATCAACCTCCTTATATCTTCCCTGCTAATAGTTCCCCCCTGTAACTGTGTAGAGAGACAGCTTAATCCATCAGTACACACTGCATTTGTCTGTGCATTGTTCCCCTAACAGGTGTTTGTTTGGAGGGTTTCATTATATTATCGCACTGACATAAATTGGCGCACGGCAGACAAATTAATTTAATTGGTTTGTTCATTTAACTGACCTAATAATCATTAGATTTCCCCGCAGCATGTGTGTGATTTCTATTCAGCTGACAGTTTGTTTCATGATCAGATATCTAGTTCAAAGTGTTTAAAAACAGAGGCTGCATTTACAAATGCTCTGTGAGTTTATTGCAATTACCTGATTAATCTGTAGCCCTTTCATTTGTTTCTGTAGGTTTCCACTCCCTCCTATCACCACATGTGTATATTTCAGCTGGGAATATCCTTCAAAACTGTGAAAACAAATCAATCCTGTATAGGCTTAAAAAAATGATATTGACATGCACAACATCCTACCCCTCCCACCCCATGTTTTTCTGCAGTAGTTTGTTATGGCTGAAACGCATGGAGCATTTAATAGGCTGCTGCATTTTAAAACAATCTTAGTCAAGAAGATTGGAAATCACAGTCTAAACATAGCCCTGAAGAATGAAAAAGAAAGTCAACAGAGACTTTGAGATGGTGTTAAACCTGGTGTGGTTCCCCTTAACCGCAGAAAATAACCAAACTGCAGACTGTACACTTGGGATTGACAGAGAGACCCGTGTATGAATGAATGAGTGTTACACGTATACAGCACTTTTCATCCTGGGATCAAAAAGCACTTTACTGACTCTGTGCAATTGAGCAACCACTGAAGGCCACCACCCCGGGGCAGACTGCAATAGTGGCTCGTGCCAGCCCAACACACAGCACCAACCAACAATTGTGCCCATTTTTATTTAAGTCGAGTAACGGGTAGGATTTGTGCAGAATCCTTGGACCTGATTCTGCTCTAACACCTGGTGCAAGCCCATTTGCTTCAGTGGAGTCACTTTGGATTTACACCAGTCTAAAAGAGAGCAGAATCAGGCCATTTGGAACTCGGACTCCAGGGGCCCCAGCACTGCATGGAGGGAGCCCCAGGCAATGTGGTAGTGACAAGACCTGAGAGATGGCAGGAGTGGGGGTCATGTTATGTGGCCCCCAGCTGGCTGATGTGTGTTGCACATGCAGCCTTGTATCTAGGGGACGTGCAGTTCTTTGGAAGGGGAGAAGATCTGGAGGAGGTCAGCACATAGGCTTGTCTGGAAATAGGGTAGGAAAATCCATTTGGTGAGCTATAGTCTGAGACTTACCGAATTCACTTGCGATAGGTGCCCCGGGCAGAAATCTGAGCTCTGGTTCAGAGGTGGAAGGTGACCGCTATTACCGCCATGTCCTCCGTATCTCAGTCTGCATTCTGTGTAGGACCATGGAGACATTCTGTGATCCAGGCTCAGCTGAGCTCAAAGGACCCTAAAGAGAGCAAATCCAGGCAAGGCTGGAGGAAGTGGGGTCATCTACAAAGCAAATGGATGAGCAGTGATGTGTGGCCCATACTGTGTCCATTCCACTTTTCCCTATTGTCCTACTGGGCAAATTCGAGAACTCTCCTGCATTTGAAGAGGAGAGCTGGTTCCCAACCATAGCTCTCCCCAGTTGCACCCCGTTGAAATCACATTCTGGGCGTGCAAACACATGAGATCAGAGCCAGCCCCAGTGCAAGCAGATTCGATAACACTTAGACTTCACGGTGACATGCACTTTATAGATAGAGAGTGACATATGTCGCTCAGCAGCAACATAAACAGTGGTGTCAATTACACATGGGGAGCTGGATGCTCCAGTGCCCTGTACCTCGTGCAATCATTTACACGGGTGAAAGCGTAAGGTATCACTATTCTGAGTTGGTAGCATTTTGTACCCACATTGCCCTGGTGTAAATGGTGCAGGGCACTGGGGGATCATGCCCAAGGCGTACCAGGTTTGGATGGCCAGGTTTCAATGGAAGTAAATGGTAATGTCATGAAACCTTCACTTGTTTGGCATAAAAGTGAGAGTGCAAAATGAGGGGGCCAGGAGAGGAGCTGGTGACAAATGGGAAGCACTGCATGTGACTTACCAGCCAGAGAAGCAGATGAGGGTACAGCAGGAAAAGCAGCTAATAAGAAGGAGTATGTAATGTAAGGCAGGCAGCCCACAGCTCACATACAGACACGCTTTATCTTGCTCCCACAACGTTAGTTGTTTTACTTGCTTCCTCCTTCTGTTCATTCTGCCCCCTCAGCAGACGCTAAGTTACATTACTTCCTCACTCATCCATTTTCTGATCAGTTTAAATCTGCCATGCAGTTTTGGCCCATAATCTCTGCCAATCAATGGGAGATTCTATAATACATTCACCCAGGACGTTTCCTATGGCTTCGGTCTGAGCTTAAGCACCTTGCAGTCAGGAGTCACTGCGGGAAAGCAGTCTCACTGCCCGTGTGCCAGCTCCATTAATGAGCTGATCTCCAAGGTGAAATAAAAAAGTGCATTACAAATAAAATGCTGTGTTGCTCTCCTTTGCCTCCTGCAGTCACTGGAGACCTTTGTGGTCAATGCGCAAGATGAATCTTCTCCCTATTAATTAGCATTTAAAAGTGTTTTATCCCCCACACAATAATATGGAGCTTTCCATCTCCCAGGTTGCTCCTTGAAGTGATTTACAATTTGGAAACATCATCAGGTTTGCTGCAGCCTCACAGACTGGTACTAAAACGAACCCTCGTCCCGTGCATCTGGTGCATTAGTCTCTGCAAAGAATAGCTCAGAACTTTATTATAGTAGGCTATCTCCCATGCCATAATGTTTCTGACCTTATGAGTGGGACTTTGCCCTTTCGCATCAGTGAATGGTCTGTCCAAAACAACAAAAATATTAAAAAATGAGAAGAAACTTATCATCTAGAAAATCCTGGGACTCATGAGATCTGAGTTTAGTTCTGAGCTCCTCAACAGACTGTCTAAGTGACCAAGGGCAAATCACTTGATTTCTCTGTGCCTCAGTTCCCAATCTTCTTGTTAGTTGTATCCTCTTCTCTCACCTTTTTCCTTTCCTGTTTTTCAGTCTCTAAGCAATTCAGGACAGGGACTTTCTCTTTTTCTGTGTATGTACATCACCTAGCACTACGAGCTCCTCATGCTTATTGCAGACCCTAGGCACTGCTGTGATGCAAATAAATACATTAATAACAATAATCCAGAAATAATAACTGCAGTTCTCCAGCCCTGCAGCACTGAAAATTTGGGAAAACATCTCCCCAGATGATCCATTTGTTGGCTGATAAAGAAAGGATACCATAACAAGAGACAGTGATTCCGAAAAAACGTAACTCATCCAGGAACGTTTGCCCCTTGGTATTTGGCAGGAGTTAAACTGAAAAACTGTTTTCCGGCTTGATCCTGCAGGTGCTAAGTACCCACTACTTCAATTCATTTCTGTTCTGTCACTGTGTCTATTAGGGTCAGAGAAAAGTACTTCAGAACTGCACTGGCTCTCACCCTTCCAGGGACCTGTGCAATGAACTCTGGAAAGCGCCATTGTTCTCACCTCAGTCTTTGGCTATGCATCTTTCTTTTCCTTGCAATAAAACTTCTTAGTTATACCATGCAGCTGCTGTCTGCTGGAAGAGAGATTGCTTTTCAATATCATCTAATGAGCATCTCACCAAACAGCCCTTGCAAAGAACAAAATTGTATTGGCTCTTTCTGTTAATTCTTTCCCTATTTAACTTTCAGTAAGTGATCACTGGTTAATTTCTGCATTTAACCTCTTATTCCCTATGGCCATCATCAAGCAAAGTATAAGCCCACAGGTACCTAGCGATGGGTGAACCTTGGAAAGTTTAGAAGTTTGTTTCAGAGAAGCATGTTGGACACACTGATGACCTGACTAGTTTTGGTCTAGAAGTCAGTCTGAGGAACATTTTGCATGCTTTTTCTAGTGCTTCTTGGTGTGGGCCTACTTAGCAATCTCATTCCCACCCAGTGTGGTATGTGGAAGTCAGTCTGAAGAACATTTTGCATTTTGGGACTGAATGACCATACCCTAAGTGGATAGACCTTATTTGTTATTTCAGTAAATCCTTAGGTAGTATCTGATAGTATCTAGCCTGGTGGTGTGCTGAGGTTCCTGCTGCTATCCGCTTATCACTCCCACGAACTGTGCACATAGCAAGTCTCTGCAAAACCGTACTCAGATGATTGTTACCGCATTCCGTATCGCCCCTTTTCTTGTTTGTTTGTTTCATCCACCTGATACATTTGCGTTTTGAGTGTAAGCTATTGTCCAGCACCTAGCGCAATGGAGCACTGACCTGACTGAGGACTCCAGGCACGGCTCCAATGTCAATAAATAAATAAAAGCATAATAAGGATGATTGCCAAAAAGGAGAAAGCAAAGAAGAGCACACCGTTTCTTTTGAAAAGCCAACCCTGTCCTGATAAGATCTTCTAACATATCAAGAAAGTATGGAATTCACTCATGGGATTATCTTCAAAAATTATTCTCAGTTTATTTACTATTGAACAATTTCCCTCTTTTTTCTGTATGCAGATGTTAGGCTCTTCCCTATCCAAGATGACCTGGAAGTACAGAAGTTAGAAATATAGTCTCCTACTTTTCTACTAATGGTTAAGGGTCAGTGTGGTGGGGCATCCAGGCAAGGAAGGGGTTAATGAGGACCTGTGGCCTCAATTGGCCTCACCCTGCTACCCCTGCATCAGATGTCTGGGATGGAGATGGACGTTAAGGAAAAAGTCCAGCTCAGGTTGGGGCCAATGTTCCCTCTAATTTTTGACAGGCCGTGTGTGCAAAAAATTTATTCTGTGCAAATTTTTGATAGGCCGTGTGCACAAAAAATTTATTCTATGCAAATTTTTGTGCTGCTGTGCAAATTTTTGTGCACACGGTGTTTCGCCGTGTGTGTGGGGTTTAGGATTTGTGTGTGTGCGCACACGCGCACAGCTTAGAGGGAACAGTGGTTGGGGCTAATCAGGAAGGAGAGCAGAGCACTACTTCTCTCTTGGTGAGGGAAACCTGATTTCAGCTGTGTGTGAGAGACAGCTTGCTGCCCGGATGAGCCTCCAGGTGGATGAGATGACCAGGCCCAGGAAGACTGACTAAGAGGACTGTCTGTCTGAAGATAAGCCCTGAGTTGGGGTCCTGCCGAAGACTCCTCAGATGACCCTGCCTTTGAGTTCATAGTATTTCTTTATTTTGAGACTTTAATACCCTGGAAGGGGTGGGACTCACATGTGCATTAGCTCGAGGGCTTGAGCACCACTGCATTGGACTGGTAACAGGTGGCAACTGACCATCAAAGACCCCACGACAGCGTGAGTAGTGCCCCGTTGGGCCAGAAGAGAGTCCCGTGGAAGCAGGCTCTGTCACAGCAAGATTCTGACATCCTTATGCCAAGTGCTGCATTACTCTGCAATGTAACATACCCCTCAGCATGAGTAAAGGGATTAGAATCTGGATCTAAGCAATGCTATTTACCTGCACGCTTTGACTCTATTGAATTTGGGATGTGTGGGGAGCTGTCATTGGGGCCTGGTGTTGATTTATAATTTCAAAACTACTATCTATAATAATTCTTAAACATGTAAAAACCATTTTCAAGCCTCAGAATTGTTTATGTTTGGTTCAGCTCTGAGTATTGGGGGAAAGTCCATCAAAATGGTTCTTGGTCCTACATTCAACCTGTCTCTGTGTATAACCTTCTACTGACCTGAGTGAACTTCCCCCCCCCAAAATCTTACCAGTTGTTGTCATTTGTTTGTAGACAGTTAATCACATGTCTCCAGAGCTTGAGAACTTTAAAAGGCCAACAAGTTGTTAGTAAACATAACAATTTTCTATCTCCTTAAAAATGAATTTCTAAGGTACTCGAGTAATATCATGATCCTCTCTCAGTCTGAGCTGCCTGTAGATAGCATTTGGATGTGTAACCTAGCATTTTCCACATCTGCATGGTATGAAATATTTTATCCAGGTGTTCTTGCACTTGTCTAAAAAAGCTCTTTGATATTTACCTGTAGTACAGATCAAATAGGGTGCACCCATTTATAAGAAGCTGGGATACATTTCTAGCCACAAATGAGCCACATGTTTCTTTAGCCAGTTTGTCTATGAATTTCTAAAGTACTGTAGTATCTAAGCACCATCTACAAGAATCACTGTCGTATCTAGGCACAAGAATTAAAAGGAGCAATATTCTGGAACTCCGCACCACCCCAAATTGCCTCTACCTAAACTTTATTACATTCATTGGGGAACCTGGTTTATCCCGGATTAGTCACATCTGTAAAAACCATGTTCATGATCTGAAATGTAAAAAATAAACAAAACAGGTTCCTTGATCATTAAGTATATCATTGGGATATGATTAACCTTGGAGAGAGATGTAATCCTTAAACCACATTCTTGGTATGGGACTACGTCTGGATGGTGAATTACATAATCTCCAATAAATGGAATCCATTTGTAGCCCAATTAGACTGCTCCAGCAGACCCATGAAGTTGATTGCAGTATTATGAAAAGGTCTTTTCATTAGCCAGAATGCCACAAAGGGAGCTCTTTCCCAGTCCTCTTTAGGGTTTGTTAACCATATTTCCTTACAAGTCCAGCAGAGGATTATTTTGATGCACCAGTCAATCAGTTTCACATCTTCCATCCCCTTCTCTGCTCCTATGCCACACACACACAAAGGGTGCTAACACATTTTAGCAATCTCATTCCCACCCAGTGTGGTATGTGGAAGTTTATGTGATGTATGCCTTATTACATGGGTGGTATATGTTTAGGAATAAGCATACTCTATTTTCATCTGTACCTGTTATGGATAAACAGATATCCTGATGTGCTCTGTCACTTACATAACCTGTGTCCGCACATTGTATCTGTGGTACATTGCTGCAGGCACACTGTGCTATGCCAGGCAGACTTTGGCTTAGACCAGGTCTTGCAATCACACGTGATTTAGAAATGCTGACAGACAGGTAGGTAGGCAGACTAGGCTGGCGGTCTATCCCGTAGCCTGTATACTAATAAAGTAATGAGCCCTTCATCAGCAATGTCTGCCTCTACTTTATCCCAGGCTGTTGCAATGGGCCTGCTGTTCATAGTGTAGCATTGAGGACAACTATAATCATTTCCCATTAGGACTGAGGACACAGTCTGAAAAAGCTTGAGACAGAATAAACCGAACAGAAATCTCCCAATTGTATATTTGGGTCATTGTTGTGAGTTCGTCTACCGGTTATGAGGTGACTAAGATGCACAGGGTGAAAGCTGGCCCCATAAAAGTAAATAGCAAAAGTCCTGTTGACTTCACTGAGCCAGGATTTCACCCATAGGATTTTCCATGTGGTGCACGGCAGTGTCATTAAAGAACACAGGATAGGGTATAATATGCAGCCTCTAGCCTTTTCCTCCTCCCCCAAACCATGGGCAAAAAGGTCCTAGTGACCCTGGCCTGGGGTATTCAGCTAGCCAATACACACAGCACTTTTGAAGTTGGAGAAAAATAATTGTAATGGTCATGACAAAGGATCATACAAGTGCCTTCAGTGCTATTGTTCTCACAGTATGCACAGTATGCATGGTACAGTGGCTAGAGCCTGGGAAGGAAAAAACTTGGGTTCTGGTCTCATCTCTACTACTGAATTCTTGTGTGGCTTTAGGTAAGTCACTTAACATATCCAGGCCTCAGCTTCCTTCTCTTTATCGCTCAGATAATAATATTTCACAGTTGTGAATAACTCATTCATGTTTGTTAAAGACCTTTGAGATTCTTGAATGGAATGTGCTCCAGGAGGGAAAAGGAAAAAAAAAACCCAGTTCCTGTTTTCTCACTAAATAGAAATGGAACATACATCACTGAAAAAATGTGAGGGTTTGGTCACAATGATTTCACTGAACCCAATCATCTGAACCCTCCCATCACCTACATTAAATTATAACTTTCTCTCAACACACCAAACTGGTGTCTAACCTCATTTAGCAGAAATGACAATGCAAATAAAAATAGAATGCATTTAAAAAAATCTACAGCAGATTGTCATGGCGATAAATAATTGTATCGCATTGCCATGGCAACTCTAGCTGTAAGAAAGGGACAGGCCTATCTGAAACTGAGCTAAATTTAGTTGTTGAAAAAGTATTAAAAATATTTTCAAATACTCTGTCAATTCTTTTTAAGGTTTGGTAGGGATGACAAAAATGTAAAAGCCTTCATCTTCATTCATGGTTCCACATTGTCTCCATAGTCCAAACAGGTTTTAATGACTAAAAGGAAAAAAAAAATCTCCTCATTCTATTTTTAAAATCTTTAGACTGCTTCAGGGTGAAATACCCCTGCATAAAATGTTTTTGTTTTTCAAATAATCTTTGAATTTGACATTTTTAAAAGCTCCTGATTTGCATGTTTAGTTTGGTTCAGTTTAAAAATATTTAAATTGGAAGCTGTTTGGGGCAGAGACTGTCTTTTTGTTCTGTGTTTGTATGGCGCCGAACTCAATGGGGAGGACTTGGTCCACCATTCGTGTTCCTAAGTTCTCTCACAATACAAATAAATAACAACAAAGACATCTTTGGTCTCAATGCTCCAGTTGTGAAACAACCCAGATGGGCCAGATTGTGACTCCGTCACAATGACTTATTGTCACACAGCCGTTACTCATCCAATTCATCCCAGGCACTAATGGGAAGGAATGTACTGAATCTGCCTAAAGGTTGGCAGGGAAGGAGTTAACCTGGCCAGTGGGAGGACTGAAGATGCCAGTCCCTGAGTACAGGGATTTGGAGGGAGTGGTTTAACAAGACTGGACCAGCTGTGTGAAGTTAATTCTTTCCCTCTTAGCCCACAAGAAGGGGGCTGTGCATGCTGAGAACTCACTCAAAACAGGGAGAAGGTTTCTCGAAAGAAGATCGGAGCTAAGTAGTGAAAGGTGGTTCCTGTCTAGAACTTGGCTAGATTGAGTCCCGCTTTGGGCCTCTGCTCTAAATAGGACTGAAGTGAGATGTGTCTCATTCCTTTCTGTTACCCTTTAACTGAGGGAAACCTTGCGGTTTCTGGCCCCTGAAGAGACAGACCAGTTTTTCCATTTACCTTTCTGCATTACAATACAGCTCACTCCTATGGGGTTTACATACCACCTAGCTGGGCAGAATATTTTTCTGCTCCTGGTAACCTGCCACGCACCCTGTCTTGCAGGCTCTTCGCAGCCCTCTGAGTTCCTCAAGAGGACAGGAAGTAGCTCAAAATATTTCACTTGCGCTGAAAAACCTTGAACTCCAGTGATTCCTCACCTTTTAATATCTGGAAAGGGGGCCTTCTTCCAGAAACACCTTCCTTGGGGGTGTATGGAAAGTTGCCAGCTGTAAGTATTTAATAAATATGAGTCAGGTCCCCCAAAAAATCATGACTTTGTCTTAAAAAATGATAAATTTGGTGTTTGTTTTATTTGCCTTCTGCTGTTTGAGCCTTTGGGATTTGCATTGCCAAGCTTTTCCTAACACTCATGAGGGCTAGAGAATTACCTTTTTGGGGGGGTGGGGGGGTTAAGTGGAAGCTTAGATTCTCATGTAATCACATGACTCCAGGAACTGGAGCTTTATGAAAAATAAGTTATAATGAAACTCATTATAAAATCCTGAGAGCTGGCAACCCTGTTCCACCCTCCTCTTTGGACCCTATAGAATTCCTCCATTTGAGCTGTACAGGTTTGGAGCTCTGTGGGGTAGCCTGCTGTCTGGAGTATTCTCCCCTCCTGAGATGGCATGATGGGTCCTGCCTACAGTCATTTAACATTGGTTGTAGTAGCATTAATTTAGGCTGTGTGCATGCACTCCCTCCAAAGATGGGGAGCGAGTTTGCACAGTTGTGCAATGTTTGCGCAGTGGCTCTCATTCTCTGTCTTTCTTTTCTACAAGAGGGCATGGCATAGCTAGAATTTCTTTTTCAGTATGGGTCCAGTCCTGTTTTCAGTGATGTCCAAGAAGATATCCCACTGACTTCAATGGGAGCAAGATCAGAACTTGTCTTCTATTTACTTATTTTGCAGAGGCAGGTGGATTAAATGAGATGTTCTTTAATAAGCTATATCTGCAAAATAATGTATTGAACATCCCATTATAGCTCTTATTTATTTCACTGTCAGGTAATGACACAGTGGGTTAATGGCATAACTAGTTATATTTGCTAGAGTAATAGCTATTTTCCACAAGCAAGACTAAGTTTCCTAAAAGGTACTTTAAAAAAATCCTGTATAATATCCAGAGTTGTTTGCAGTGTTGTTGTAGCCATACTGGTCCCAGGATATGGGTAAGGTAATATCTTTTATTGGACCAACTTCTGTGGGTGAGAGAGACAAGCTTTCAGGCTCCACAGAGAAGAGCTTGTCCCTCTAATATCCAGTGTGTCATGGAGAAATAAAAATCACAAACGAGAATCATTTTATCCCTTGACATGCTACACTTTTCTCATTGACTTCAGCCAATGACAAATAAATGGCACTGTGTTAGAAAACAGGACTATAGCCCATTAGCAGACATGTTAAATAATCCTAAATTGCCTGATTTCACGGAGGAAAAAATAGGTTTCGTTGCTCCAGTCAGCACACGGGGAGTTGTCTGGCAAAATGGGAGCAAAGCATTTTAAGACTATTAAAAACGTCAGTTTCTGTAATTATGGAAGTCCTATTCCTTGTGCACCTGGAAAACTCACTGAGGTCAATAGGAGGGCAGGAAACGCAGACTCGGATTTGAAGTAGAAGGATGGCCCTGTGGTTAAGGCCCTGGACTTAGATTTGGCAATCTGGGTGTAATTTCTAGCTTTACCACATACTTTCTGTGTGATGTCAGGAGAATCACATGCAAATCGATCTGTGCCTCAATTCCCTGTATGTAAAATGGGGAGAATATTTATTTTCTCCCACACTCGGTCTATTTTATCTATCTACATCTAAGATCTTCATGGTGGGGACTGTGTTTGTACAGCACCTAGCAAAATACAGCCCCAATCTCAGCTGAACCCTTTATCACTATCAAAGTACAATGATACTTCTGTAGCTCTATTAATCAACTCTATGTCAGTGTTATTTTCTCCACTAGGTTCCTGTTTACCCTTGGCTGAAACATCTTTACATTTCAGCCAGACTTGATTATAATTAATGGAATCTGGGGCTTGTTACTGAGTGCATACTTGGCGGCTGCAGACAGACAGACAGCAATGTCTCAGCTTGCGACTCCATCAGTGTAACTGGAAAGTGCTGGATTTCACATCTTTGCTGCTCAGCAGATGTTTGCTCATTCTCTTTTCTCCTGCCTGCTCTGCATGCAGTCACAGGGGTTACACATTCTGCAGTATAGTATGTATGAAAAAATGCCTTATTCTTGGGTGTGGTTGCTACTTTATACTGGCTGTTTAACTGCAGGGACTCCATTCCAGATGAGGGTTGCTTTTTGCCTTTCTCTGTTTTTCTTTTATTAATGAACAGGATCATATGCTGTGCTAGTTAGCTCCCACATTCCAAACAATGAAGTCCCACCCTGTAAGTGAAACGATCATAGAAACGTATTGGAACAGAATTGCAAAATCACAGGAGTGCGGGGAGAGGGGGGGAAGAAGAGGGGGAAGGGGAGGAATGTTTTTTTTCTGCGGGACAATTCTGAATTTTGTGAGCAAGACAGAAGAATGATCTTTCCACATGTACGACAACTATAAAAAGGACTTAATATGGGGGGTGGGGGGGAAGAAATCCATTGTTCAGTGACCAACACCTGTGATATATGGGATATGAAGGCTTGAATATTCATTTGATTACATTAGCACTAGTGTCACCAAGGACGGAATTTGTCCAGATGCCTTCATTTAGAATTTAAAATATTTAGAAAATTGCAAAGCAAAAGTCTATATCTCCCAAGGCTTTTTGCGAACTGATATTTTGGACACAGAGTCTAAATTAGGCTTTAGAAAGCCCAGTTCCCTTTTTTCTGTTATAAACAGAAATTATCTCATGGAAATATTTGACTTGAAATGGGATCTCATCTAATTTTCTGCTGCGTTTATAATAGCCTGTGAAATATGAATGGGCACAACAGATATAACTCCATGCGTTTATTGAATAGTGCTGGGGTAGCAACTGGAAAAGACTCAGTTTAGATAAAGAACCAAAAGTTCTGATGCTTCTCTGGCCTTTATCTGAACGATCCAAATCTCTGAGGCAAACAATATTTGGCGGGAAAACTCTAGAGATCATCTTTTCTTACTGAATGGCAGTGTTTCTGCTTTTGGTCCTGGCTAAAACAAGGAGAGTCAGAAGCCACTTGTGAACATGAAAATTAGACCGGGAAATTATTTTTCTCCTCATGAAATAGGTTGATGAAAATGAATTTTTTTGGGTTTTTGGGTTTTCATCAAAAAAACATAATTTTGCCCAAACTGAAAATACTTGGTTTCAAATTGAAAAACTTTGGTTTTCTGGTTTCACAAAAAAACAAACTCCCCCCCCACCCCAAAAAAAATTTCTGTTTAATCAAAAAACCATTTTCAATTTTAAAAAAATTATGGGAAATTTTTAACCAGCTTTAAATGAAAACTATTTTTAAAGTTATCTGAACATTTTTGAGCCTTAAAAAAAGGATTGATTTGAGTGTTTAGCAAAAGTTTGGTTTTGGCTTTTATTTGATCTGAACCAGTAGCTTTGCCATCTCAAATTCTTAGCCAAGTGAATGTGGCAGCATATAGGACCCAGTCCTGCAAGCACCTCACTGGAATCAATGTGAATTCAGTGTGAATTATTTAGCTCCTGCCCCAGAGAGTAATCTATCTTTCTGTTCTGTGTCTGTACAGCGCCTAGCACAATGGAGACCTGGCCCATGACTGGGGCTCCTGAGTGCTACTGCAATGCAAATAATAAAAATATTAATCGTTAATTAATAAATTCTACAGAATAAATGCTTGCAGAATTTTGTCCCAAACGAAGTAGCCTCTTATTTGAATACAAATTTCTCACTTAAATAAGTCAATGAGCACTGAAAGAAATGGTACTGTACCAAATATACACAAAGTAGCTCCTTAGTGCAAATATTAGGTCCAGTAGCAGGGACACTTTCTGAAGCACCATAGATCCAGCAGATTCAATTATAAGATCAGCTCTAGAATTATACAAAGGTGTATGTGAACCATAAATATGTGCTAGCTGTTGACCAATTGAATTGAAATGGAAAACGTGTGTTTATAATAACTGTGTCAGACTTTCATATTTATAACTCTGCTGATAGATACTACTGCATTGCACCGAGGGCCAGATTTTGCTTTACGTGTTTTCACTAAATTCACTGAAGTTGCACAGATTTAACTAGGAGCATATAACAAGGATATTTTTCCTACAAATTAGTATCTAGGATACATAGTTGGAGTTATGAATCCAACCCCAGGGAAAAAAAATCTTAATAGTAACTCAACCTTCAGTTCGTGAATTATCAAAATTGAGATTTAACCTCCTTTTCTCGCCCACTCCCTTGGTAGGTAAAGAAGTAGGACAATACATTTTGGAGACATCTCATACAGAGCTACGGGGACTGAAAATACAACAGGAGTGGGTACCAGTTAGAAGAATACTAATGTGTGTGTGTGTGCGCGTGTGTGTGTGTGATTTATACTTGTAGAACTGAGATCGGAATCAGGCCTGTTTCTATTCAGGTAAAACTCCTATTATGCGTGATGGAAACTTTTGCCTATGTGAGGAATACACAGGCTTCCAGAGACTTTGAAGAAAACTATTAGTGAATATAACTTTTGTTCCATTTTAGTGGATCTTCACGGGAAAAAAAAATCTAACATTTAAAGATACATTTGGTTTCTTTCCTGGGTAATAAAGGGAACTACAAATCTACTGTTTGACTGAAAACAATGAAAAGCAGTAGTTTACTGAGAAATTGATTGGTTTTAGATGTTTTAAAACAACTGTTCCTTTATGAAAATAGCTTCCCCTGAAGACTCAGAGACTATAATGGATACCAGGGAACTACTTGGGAATTGTTTGACACTTCTTCATAAAATGTATAGACAAACAGGAAAAAAATCCATTGGACAATGGCAAAATTGTTCCTCTAATTGAAATATTCAATTTCTTATCTGAACATTTTTCCCATTCTTCTCCAGGAGTTTCCATTCCTTCACATGTTTCTTTTGGGACAGCACAACTATTGATTAATGTACATATTTATTGAAAATACTTTGCCAGACTACAACAAATATCTAATTTAGCATGCAGGCAAGTTTCTGTATTTACAGTTTGTATTTAGTCTTTTTTTAATATCATTTTTTTGCAAACAGGAAATAAACGAGATAATCTAAATAATCCAATAGATATCTGAAGAACTACATAGTAGAAGAACAGGTATGTTGCCTGTTAGACATCCTTCTCAATTGTTTATGTTAATTAGCATTTTGTAATTCTTTTTAGGATTACTGCATTGAATTTATAAATGAATGAAGTTATATTCTCCTGGTACATAAACAGAGATCAATTCATATTCTGTTATAAAAAGACTATATCCAGTATTTTGTTTTATTTTTAATCCTCTAATGAAAATTTGGTTAGACCCATGTGTTTGTTTGATTAGTAAAATAAAGCATATATATATTTTTAATTAGGCAGGAGTTGCATTTGAAACCTACAAAACATGATCAAACCATTTAAATATCTGTATCTCCCCAGCATAGAATTCATATTTAAAAAACAAATAAATACCATTGCAGGGACGTTTTACAAGTGAGCAGAGGAGCATTCTGTACCATTATTTTAAAAGAAAGAAAGAAAAGACTTATTTGAATGTTTGAAAGCATTGTTAGTAAGATCATAGTTGGGTGTGAAATTTCATAGTCTTTAAATAGACACTTTTGTTAAACTTCTGCTTTTAAAAAATAGATGAAATTCTGGCTTCATTGAGTCAATGGCAAAATTCACTTTGTTTTCACTGGGGCTAGGATTTGCCTAGTATGTTTTCATTTAGGCTGCTACTGCTATGGTAACAAGGCTTCACATTTCCCATGTGCTTCTTGTATATAGGTGACACTCCCAGCTCTTTAGGAGGTTCTCTGTTCTAACACTCAGATGTGCAGCTACTGCACATTTCCTCCCCTCATCATAATCCTGATTCTAATCACCCTTTGTAACTATACCTCCGATTTCAAACTTAAAATGCTTGGCTGTTCATACACTTCACTGTTATAAGCAAGAGAAAGAGCGTTCTAACAATGGAATATAGTGCTCTGTGCTACCATTTGGGAGATACGGATTTCATTCTGCTCTCTCGTGCTCTCTCTCTCCTGGTATTGTGCCCATCATCATGGTGACTGAGCACTGAGGATCTAGCCAGTGAAGGAGCAGTACTGATGAGCTCTGAATGGAGCATTGTCCAGTCCTCCTTTGTAAGAAGAGCAATGTGCAAAATACCAATCCTGAACAGTAAGGTGTGTAAAGCAAGTGCAAATTAGAAGATCTCAAGGCTCAAAAAAACAACAACAAAAAACGTAGACCATTCCAGGAGGGGCAAACTGGTCCTAGTAGCATTCAGCTCCACCCTTAAAAAGACTCAGATATGACAGCCTCCTGGTAAAGGAAGACACTGCACAAAATGCCATCACATGCAGTATGGCTACTCCGTCCACAGGCTAGTTACTTCTGCATCTTAGAAAGACACCACAAGTGTTCTATTACTTATTGTCTTTATAGAATTTACGGTGCTCTCCGTGATCCACGCACCACAGGCTTCCAGTCCTTAGTAAGATCAAGACACCACTGTTATCCTTCCAATATGCGAGGAAAGATGCCTAGATTATTGCTTATTAGTGAAATTTTAAAAAGGAGTAAGTGTAAAAGAGAATGCACCTGATAACGGCTGTCCTCCCCAGAGTCTAATGTGAGGGCATCTGGATAATCTCATAACTGACCAGGGCTCACCATGGCTTAATGAGAGGGGAGAATATCTTGTGGGAAGGGGCAAGAGAAGATTGCAACAACCAGATTTCAGGCACGCAAACGTGGTTTCAGCGGTGGAGGTTGCTACGTTACTGCTGAAGTTTGTTGTTTCAATGCTGCATCTTTAAATTGCTGAGCATCCTTGTCTACAGAGGCAGCTGTTGTTGTGGGAGGAAGAGTTGATGCAGCACGTTGCAGCAGACGTGCACACACAGACACACACGGTGCTCTCTCGCAGAGAGAGATGGCCTTTGTTTCTTTCATCTAAAACAAAAATAAATCAGATGGAAAGACAGGGAAGGTTGCTCTTACAAATACCCTGCAGCCCCCAGGCTCCTGGAAAGCTTGCCTCTTGATCTCACCAATTGTGGGTGCTGCTGTCAAAGGGATTTAAAAAGTGATGTGGCCACTGGACTCACAAAAAGACTGATTTCAAATGTCAGTCTCATTGGGCTACTGCCCCAGTCTTAAAAAAAGCCACCTTCCCTCCTATTATCATGGAGAAATGACGGTAGAGAAAGTAGGGAGATCTATGCTATAACACAATATGGATTCTAACTGATTATATCTATATGAAAGCGATATGCGAAGAAGCAAAATATGTTAAACTACCCTTGTGCAGCAAGCAAAAAAGTAATATATAACGGATCCCTGTAATGAAGCAGACACAGTGAGATAAGGTCTGAGCTCAATGCCACTCTGCTTTCTAGTCGTGCTAATACAATCATTCTTAACACACTTCCAGTTGCTTATTTTTTAAACATTTACACGATAGCTGTGCAAGCTCCCATGATGACAGGAAGCAAGGGCATACTCTGAGGCAGAGCAGTCTTAGGGTTAGAGCACAGGGCTTTGTCCCAGCTCTGCAAAGCACTTAAGCCTATGCTGGATCAGGGCCTACGCAGTGAGCTCTGTGTGGGCAGAGCCCTATTGACTCATGCTATTATTTCCCAGCCTAATTTATTTACCATACTAACGCCAGTCCTATTTACTGTGATCGGAGGTGTCAAAATCAACAACAATACTGCATGCAAGCAGGGACTCGCAAAAAATCTCAGCTAAGACATCGCTGTGCCCAATCCTGTAGCTAGAAGACAGTTCCAGCCCTGACCCTTCCTCTCTCTGCCCCGTCCTCAGCACACTGTCTCCTCCCATACCTGCTTACGGTCTGTACTCTCAGCTGGGAAGCCAATCAGCCTAAAGTCACATGGCCCTCATTGTTCTCAGTATTGAGCACACAGCAGTTCAAGTGGGCCCGGCTGCTCTGCAACATAAAGGTTTTGTCTGTACTGGCAAAAATGGGACCCAGGACTTGCAATGGATGCAGCTCCAAGAGCGGTAATAACACTGGTTCTTCGGTAGACGGTTATCGGCGCTTGTGTGATGGTTGTAGCCAGCTCTTGTGGGGTCCTTCGGGCCTGATTCTTAGTCCTACACTAAGGCCTCTTTACGTTACTCTGGCTGCATGTAGTGGCCCCTGAAAATACCCCCTGCACATAGAATTTCCCTGGCATAGGGGAAGATCAGGGGCCAGAGTGCATTGTACAGAGGCTATTCTCTGCTTCCCTGAGCCCATAGTTGGGCCATGAGAACCAAAGCAAAAGTTAGAGCACCCATTGGGTTTCTCTTACACCAGGAGCCAGACTAGCTCCTGCACAACCCAGAACACAGGCGTGCAAAGGTGGCTTAAAGCTACCTTTTCTCTTTCACCCCCCCGCCCCCAGCCCTGTCTACATGACCGGAACAAAGTAACTGAGACTAAGAGTCTCCATGTTTAGTCCATTTTATGGAGAGTTTATATCAAGCACTCAGCTCTGTAATTCATAGCATACGTTTTATAACCGCGTTTTCCCGTAACAGTAATATTAAAACAGAATAGTTATATGAAGTCCACCTACTGTTTATGGGCGGGGTGCAGTAGTCCAGCCTCAGGCAAGCCCAGTACAGGTTCTAATAGCATTTGAAACATCAGGGGCCAAATCATGCTCACATGCAAAATTCCCACTGACTGCAGTAAGTGGCAGCTTAAAGTGAGCCCTACAACTACCCTGTAAAAGCAGTTCTCAGAAGCAAGAAATTAAGGTATGAAATACCTTTTATTTGTTTAGACTTGGTTCCCTTATTTATTGGTTCAATTTAAAACACCCATTAGGATGATACTTCGTCCAAAGGGGCTGTAGTTGACAGTTGTAGCCATTTGCTTAATTGACTGAAACACCAGTTTGGTGTGTGAAAAGCATTCAGTGAAATTTATAGTTCCATACTGGAATTCATGTTTAGCATGAATTTGTCAAGGAGATGCATACCTGGAAGCTTGTCTCAATACCCTCCAATGCAAAATAATATTAAAAAAACTCAACCATATTTACATTTGATCTCTTAGGAGAAAAGCTTTGAAACTGCTAAAGCAAAAATCCTTCCCTTTTGTTTTAAGCATATTGCTATATTTGGCATTCAAATTTGTATACTCCATTGTTACCAGAATATTGCTTTAATTTCCTTGTAGCTTAGAATACAAGCTTGGACGATTTTATCAGACAATAATGGTATTTATCAAAGCAAAACAAACGCAATAATGTATACTACACGATCGTTAATGTAAATAGCAAAAATGTAATAGCATATACACAAAAAAAAGCTGTTTCCTGACTCAATGGTATAGTGCAGTAAATTGGTGTAAAATAAACAGTGGCTATTTATAGCTTAGTACAGGCTGCCTGCAGGCATTGTAGCTGTTTTTTTCCTCTTTGCTCTGGATGAATGGGGGTTTTCAATCAAGATCCAGTTTTTTTTAAAATAAAATCCACCCCAAGTTTTTTACTGAACTCTGAGATAGTCTGTATGTCATGAGCAAAATATGTGCAGCTCTAAAACCTGGAAAGGAGTTTTATTTTGGTTGGATCAGGATCTTTAGCTCTTAACTGAAGTATGTAGGCTCTATACAACAAGCACAGATGTACAGTAAGCGGCTGTGCGAGACGCATATCTAGTTCTTTCTTTCTTGTTGATCGGTTGTCAAACAGTAAATACAGTAGTTGGGACAGGCTGGCACCTGACTGACCTCGTTCTTCATCCTTGAGACAGATAAAGCGGACAGAGAAATTATAATGTTTGCAAGGACTCAGTCACTAAGAAATGTGAGGATTTGTTGTTTGGGTTTTATTTTTCCAGTGCTTGAAAAATTTGATTAGCTCCTCTAGCTATGAGCTCCCTGTTAAAGACAAACACACTCAAGCTACAGTGAAAATGATTTCCATGCCTTTAATGTTCCTATCGGATGTGGGTGGTCCCTCCAAAGGGAATGTGCATTTTCAAGTTCAAGTATTATCTAGCTGCTTCTCAAGTTAAACAAAGCTGGAGACCTCTTTTGGGTTTTTTGTTTTGTTTTGCAGACATATGACTGAGTGAGCCCGTGATCAAAAACTTACAGAAGAAATTGATTTCTTCCAAAATAAATGTTCCTAAATTTAAATGGGGAGCTTTACCATCCGTCCTAGAGCAAAAACTCCTAATAATAAAGTGTTAATAAACTTAACGATTCCTCTGAAATACACAGTTCTACCTCTATGAGTCAGTTCTTTGCAGCTTCCTGTACGTGGTTCACATGATACAAAGTTCCTAGCTATCAACTCATCAAACTCAAATATAAAGAAATCATCTAAGACTAGGCAAATAGGAGAATACTGATTTTGCTGTCTAAAGATCCAGGCAACAAAGGAAACTTTCTCACACAGTTAAGCCAGATTCTGATCTTTCTATCATTGGTGTGAATCAAAAGTAATTCCACCGAAGTTAATAGTTGTGTTGGTTTAAAAGTGATGCTGTCTATTTAAACATTACACTTCTGTCTGGTTTTTTACTATTGTTAAAAGTAACACCCAAGTTTACGCAAACTGAAAGACATCAGAAAATTGAATCAGATTACTGATTTTTCAGCTTGTTTACTTTGTGCATGTGATAGCACTTGCACACGGTATAGTCAGTTTCACTGTTTCCACCAAATAGACAATTTCCCTTTGTTGTTCCTGTGCGTCTTTCACATGGCCACAATGGAGAGAAAATTATTTAAAAATATGATTGTTAAAGCCACAGAAACTTGGCAAGAGGACTCACACTTGAGAAATTGTAGTACCTGAATCTATTCATGTACCGATTTATGAAGGACAACTAATTTTTGGAATTTATTAAATTTCAAATGGACAGCATCCTATCAAGTGAGATCAGAATCAGGTCTATTGATTCAAGCCTGCTTTGGTTAATCTGTATTCTGACTTTTAATTATTTTTTTAAATCATATTTTTATTCATTTAAATATATGCAGTAACAATTCAATTGTCATTACTGAGAACACAGAAAAATCATGGCAAAATAAGACCCCAGTCTAAATTACCTATCATCCAGTCGTTTTCACAAAGATGATTAGCAGCAGCATATTTTTCTGTTGTTTTTTTTAAAATTTATTTTAAAGTAAATTCCAAACATTTTTGTCACTGTGTACTCAGCATTCAGAACTTTGGGAACGCACGTTTCATAAATGAGCAAACAGACTTTGCAAAATCTCATAAATCCCCCAGATTGTTCATACCGTATATCTATCTTTAAACAATGTTCTTTTGTACTTTAAAAAAAAATCAATATTAAATCAAGTTAAATTTAATTCACTTGAAATTGTTACACTAAAGCAAATATAAAAGGCATATTAAATAATAAAGCACATAATCTAAATTAATTGAATGATCAATTAATAATTACATCAAACCAGTTGACTAACATATAAAATAAATGACTCTAGTGTGTTAACAAATATCCCTCGTATTTCCTGAAGTAGGGTCTGATCCTGTACTTTTATATAGGACAAAAACTTCCATTGGAGTCTAGTGCAATAGTTCTTTGTGTGAGGAGTAAGAAAACTTTCTTTTCTTCTTTAAATGTACACGCCAGGCACTTTGCATACACATGCTCCTTCACCCAGCATGAAGCTACAACTTTTGTGCAGGCGCCATTAACAACATCTAGAATTGGGGAAAATTCTCAGGGAAGTCATTGGGAGTTTTGGTTAAGTGAGGGATTCAGGCTCTTGCTCCTAAATAAGTGCTTTTAGGGTATTCAAGAATGAGCTTATATATTGTGCTAATGAAAGGACACAGGAAAAGGGAGAAAAGCACAACTTTATTTTGCACGTAAACCTTTTGGAAAGCTACAGAAGCGTTCATAGCAACATTATTCAAAGTGGTGTGTGCTTCGGGGAGTTTCCAGGTAAGTAAGAGAAATGAAATCACCTCACATCCACACACACATACTACTATTATATTACAGTAGCACTTGAGCCCAGAGTCCTCGACACTGTGCAAACACATAATAAGAGATGCCCCCTGCTCCAGAGAGCCGCAATCTAAATAGGAAAGATAAACAACAGGCAGGAGGGCAAGTGATTTGCCCAAGGTCTCCAGTGTGCTAGTCCAGTGACAATCCTCTGGACTACTCTACCTATCCATATGGGTATACCAGACTCATATATAGTACAACCCATTTTCTTTCCAGAAGACTGACTGTTGTTTCTATTGGCATAAACTGAGCCATAGATTATGCAGGCACAACTTCCGTTGTACCAGGCCCATCAAGTTCTGCTCTACTGGTCAGCAAAGGAACCTCCAGGGACAACGAATTTACACAAGCAAAGAAGGATCCCATCGGATTTAAAAAAAAAAAAAAAAAGATTGCTCACAATTCCATCCCATTCCCTGGAGCTGACTCTGAAAATTCTAATCAAATGTATTGATACCCTAAATTCAGAAGCAGAGCAGAGCGCACCAGAGATTGTACTATTTTAACTAGAGAGTACCAAGGAAGCTATTTACAGAATCTTTTTCAAATCTCTGGTTTGCAGCTGCACTCTCATGCTAATGGTGACATCATTTAGTGTGAATGTACCAGACCTGATTCTCCTGATGCTTTTACACTGGTGTAAATGAGAAGTAACTCCCCAGAAATCAACTGAGATACACTAGCCTAAATTTGGTGGAAGTTGAGAGGAGAATCAGGCTTCTGAATTTCTCAGGTGGTAGCATCACGTTATATAAACACAGTTCTGATTTATAGATGGATGCATTATTTAATGATCTTCAGTGGGGGCATACCACAAATGTAAGGTGGAACCATTGGGAAGAACCTCTCCAGGGACTTTGTAATTGCTAAGTCATACTCCCAACAGAGTGGGAATTCATCCCACAGCTTGTCTCCTTTACGGGATAAAGCTCCCACTGTTAACATGTTATATGGGTGTCCCCAGTCGTTAAGGGATCTACTATGGACATGATGTATTCTTTACCTAGCTTGGATTTTTATGTATTTTGAATTAAAACGTGATGCTAATTTAAATAAATTAAACTGCGGTTAGCAGTGTTGTTGTAGCCTAGTTGGTCCCAGGATATTAGAGCAACAAGGTGGGTGAGGTAGTATCTTTTGTTGGTCCAACTTCTGTTGGTGAAAGAGATGAGCTTTCGCACTACACAGAGCTGAAGAAGAGCTCTGTGTAACTCAAAAGCATCTCTCTTTCACCAACAGAAGTTGGACCAACAAAAGAAACTACCTTACTCGTGCACTTTGTCTCTCTAATGCTGCTAAGCTCTTGTTCAAATCGAGCAGAATTCCTATGATCTAAACTGCTTAGGAGACACCCACGTAGGTTCTGATCGTTGGGAACCTGTTACCTGCATAACGGAGTCAATGGACAAGGTGTCAGCTAATGGTAGAGACTCTGGTAGTTTACCAAGGGAGTTTCAGCGAGTGGTACTTGAAAGTCTGCTGTAATACTGACATGAATATAATCCTTTTCGCACCACATGGTATTTGTAAAATATCTGTACCATCACTTCAACCTTCACTCTGCAGTGAAAGGCAGCAGCCTGTAATCACTGCACTAGACGAGAAAAGAAAAATATCTGATGTTTTGAAACTGCAAGGGAATTTAGGGAAGCAGAATCATGCAGTTTGAATTTAGCTGGGCTACCAGGATTACAAAACCCTCTTTTTGTAAAGAGTGATACAGAACTTTTACTGACCCCAAGCCCCTGGACCCAGGTTTTACAACTCATCCAGAAGGGTAATGATGTGGAAAGCGTGTTGGTATTTCTGAGCGGGTATGCCTGGGTATAACTGAGATCAGATTTGGCCACTGGACCTCATAAGGCATTTGCTCAAGTGAGCCAAATACCATTCTCAAAAACACCCTTCCAAAGGCCGGATCCAGTTCCCTTTTAAAGCAATGGGCCAGATTCTCAGCTCTGGCTCCAGCTGTTTTGCACTGCTCTGCAAAGCATCTATGAAGCTTGGGGGGGCATAGAGCCCTTCGTGTATACAGGGGGCAGGAGAGGTCATGACAGAATGTGTGGACCTGCTGTAGCAGGCATCATTCAAAGCAGCACTTTAGTTGCTCTTACTCCTATGTTGGGAGCGATTTTGTCCTCAGATGGACCAGGATTGAGGAAGTAGAAAGGTGGCCTTTGCCCACCTACTCACCCCAGCTGTGTTGAGTTTACAACTGGCAAAACTAAAGATCTGCCCAATGTAAAGACTTCCAGTAGCCTCCACCATTGATATAGGGTGACCAGATGTCCCGATTGTATAGGGACAGTCCCGATATTTGGGGCTTTTTCTTATATAGGCTTCTATTACCCCTCACCCTGTGTCCCGATTTTTCACACTTGCTATCTGGTCACCCTACGTTGATACCACCAGCAAAGCTGCATCAGTAGTAAACTATAACTACAAAGTTTTCTAGAGTCAACAAGGCTCCTGATTCCCACCAGACCCCCCGTTTTGCTGATGAGTGGATTTTATATGCTCTCCCTCTCTCTGTCAATATATCGCCAAGCATCTTCAGATTATTGTTCTTTCTGAATATTATTTGGATTTGGATAATTAAGAAAGTATGGGTAAAATACTAAACCCACTCAATATTCTCTAATAAAGAAAGTCCCAGTCTGTACTGAAGGTCACATGATAAATTTAAGCGAGAAACAGGATTAAAAGTAATTTACAATTGAAAGTTTAATAGAACAGATAGATGTAGTTAAATATACCCCTTTTACTTAAAAACAGACTAGCTCCCATCAGATTATTTGGGGTACTAACATAAAAGACCTAATCAATATGGATGAGCGTTTTCATGGGGTTGTAGTGACAAATCTGTAAGTTTATCTATCACATTTTAAAAACTTAATATCATTTGTCATATGAATGTTATGCAATTAATATCTATCTGAGACACCAGTAGGCTAACGTAGTTTAATGTAGGAATGAGAACGTTAACATTATCTGTGCACTAATAACTTTGGGGAAGGAATGGAAAATCTCTAGCTGGGGAAAAATAGATCTATTTTATTCAAGTTCTTATACTGTGCCCATCACCATGAGATCTGAACATCTATACAGAATGAAAGTTGTCTAAAGGCACTGGAAAACCAAGAGAAAATGAGAAGTTCTCAGGTTTAAAAAAGGATGAAAGTTGGTATATCAGAGACTTCATTTGCCTTTATCCATGTATGTGTAACCAGTTATTACAAGGATCCAAGTTTCCTGGGGTGGTCCAGCACAACATTGCTTATTATATAATATTAATAGTGTAATTTGGAGAAGCCACTGCCCTAGTTGGGCTGTGAAGCTATATAGCACCAAGAGCTTGTATAAACACACAAAAACGCAGTGCCTGTTAAGATCTTGATTGTCTTCAGTTTATTATGTCTACACAGGAGGGATAGCTCAGTGGTTTGAGCATTGGCCTGCTAAACCCAGGGTTGTGAGTTCAATCTTTGAGGGGGCCATTTAGGGACCTGGGGTAAAAAATTGGGGATTGGTCCTGCTTTGAGCAGGGGATTGGACTAGATGACCTCCTAAGGTCCCTTCCAACCCTGAGATTCTATGATTGATTCTATGTTTTACAAGGGACAATCTTACTGTATATATGATAGAACTACCGTATGATCACAAGATAATCTTTCTTATGGGGATATTTACTTTAATCAATTACATTCTTACTCCCTGGCCAGAGGCCAAGATTTTCAAAAGCAACTCGTGATTTTAGGTGCCTCCGTTTTGGGTGCCCAATAAGAGACACCTTAAAGAGGCAATGGTTTCAGAAAGCAGGGTGGTCAGCACTGTCTGAACTCTAGATCCCTTTAAGGCATCTCAGGTTGGGCCCCCAAAAATGGAGGACCCAAAATCACTAGTTGCTTTTGAAAACCTTGGTCATGATATACAAAGTCTTATTCAGAAAATGTTTCCTCCTAGGCCCTTGAGTTAGGGTTAGTGTTGGGCACTACCATGCACAAGACCTGGCTGAGATTCCTCCACTCGCAGACTGGCAGGAGTTGGCAGAGCTGAATAAGGATATTCAAAAGCAATCTCCGCTCCATGACGGAGGGAGTTCCTGACATATCCACCTTCTCTTACGGGAGGACAACCATTAGAGACAGGGCCAATGGGGGGAGATGGAATATCTTAGTGAAAGTAGAATGTTTCATAGAATATCAGGGTTGGAAGGGACCTTAGGAGGTCATCTAGTCCAACCCCCTGCTCAAAGCAGGACCAATCCCCAATTTTTGCCCCAGATCCCTAAATGGCCCCCTCAAGGATTGAGCTTACAACTGTGGATTTAGCAGGCCAACGCTCAAACCATTGAGCTATCCCTCCCCTGTAGTGTAAAAAGTCATCCTCTTTGATGTACTATTCATGTTAGCAAGATGAGGGTTGGAAACACATTTTGTTTTCGTGCTGAATCCTAAATTTAAGAGCAAAAGCTGAAGAAACTGCACTGAAGCACAATTTCTTTTTTCCCAGCATGTGCTGTAGAGCCTGCGAATACACACAGATGATGCACATGAAGTAACAACTGGAGAAGTGGTGAATGTGGCCTGTTGCTCCCCTCTAACATGGGGTTTGGCATTGTTAGTTCTCACCATGAGTTATCCACTGGCCATGCCCTCAACAAGCTTACTTCTCCCTCATCTCCATTGTAGTGTGGAGAACCCCATGGAGATCTCATCCAGTGTGGGTGGGTGGATAGGGTGGATTATCCTTATGTGGGTTTTCCAGCTGCTATAGAGGGGGAAAGCACCCTTTCGATTGCATTTGACCTCACCCAAGTATGTCAGTCCAGTAGAGAGTTGGCCCTTAAACTCTGTCCAGATATGCACATGTGCACACACACACAACACCTGCTTATTTGCTGTATAGCTTACAGATGCAGTCAGAAATGCCAAGGCTGCTCAGAGTTACGGCACCAGCACTGTTTATTACACAGATTGTGATAGAATCATTAACGATATATATCAGGATGACCCAAAATCCAGGCTGCAAATGTACATTATCGCTGCGTCACATGTCAACTGCAAATCACTATTTACGGGTCTCTTGAAGGCAGCCAATTCTTTCCCTCTTCCAGTGTCCATAAAGGCAATGACACCTTTGTTGCAAGCCTCCTGTGGCATATGGTTACTGAATGCTTGATTAGCAAAGATCGTTTTACATCTATGGGTTAGAAGACAAAAGAGCTGTGCATTTTTCTGAGAGAATATATTACTCATGTGCCTCAAGCTTCTGGCGAAAGTATATTTCAGGGGTATAAAAATCTGAGACTCAAATGCTTTTCAGTGGTGTCCTAATTTATGCAGCATCTGAACGTGTATTTCACTATACTGTGGGTTTGCCCAGAAGCCTGTTTCTGGAGAGTATTTTCCATGCCATTTTTGCGGTGTGGTTTCTGTCTCAGTGGAAAGAGTAGAAATCTTTAAAAACAAGGATGATATGAGGCTCCTCAGCCACCACAACTTCAGTGGAAGTCCCAGATTACGGAGTAGTGCAGACATGAAGATCCTCTTCTCTTTCTCAGGAACGATGACGCTCTCCAGAATTCTGACATTCCTCTGGGCATCTTCCTTCTCTGTTCATGACCAGGTAAAATCTTGAGATGCCTCATTTGTGCTTTATTATCCTGATTGTCTCTGATGACAGACGCTCTAGGGATGTTTTCAATGTGAAACTCTTTTGGTTTTGCAGTGATTGCGACAACAGAGAAAAAAGTGGTTTTACGTCAAACTAACTAAAAGACGTCTTCTTCATGGATCCATATCTTCTAGCAGCATTCTGTTGTGCCCTAGTTTCAGGAGAGTGTTCGCATTTCAACCTTTTCTCTAGGCACTGTCAGAATGTTTCTTCTGTCCTCGCTGCCTGAGAAGCTGCTGGTCTTTAAACATGTTTTAATCAATCAAAAAAGTGTTTTCTGGAGATTGGATGTTCCAGTGGTCAATACAGAATCTTTTATGGAGCCTCTGTCCTCTCTGTCACTGCTCTGAGTGCAAGCCAGGTTGTTTGGGACTAAATGTCATTACCATCTGTTTGTTCTATCGTCTAGAAGAAAAGAGTTGACTGGTTTCAGTCTAGTTCTTAATGGTGCCTAAAACCACCACTAAATCCTTTGAAATGGTCTCTCTAGAGAAGGTTACAAGGGGACACTATCTTGATCTGCTTAAAACAGGTTTCTGTCTTCAGAGTTGTAAAGCTGGTATGCTACAGCAGAAACCTGCTCTAAGGATTCCCTGGGTAAATAGAGAATCATCTGGTTCAAGCAACCACTTAGAAATCTCCCCAAAGTTTCCAGAACAATTTTGTTTGACCCGCGATTAAAGTCCCCGCTGCAATAAGGCTTCTAATTTTTTTGGGATGAGGCAAAAGAAGAGTTACAACCAAGAAAGGGAGAGCAGGAGAAACTAGTTTGGCTTTCAATGGTACTTCTGTTATAAGTCCGTGATTTTTACTCAGAATTGTTCTTTTTGGACTGGAACTACCCATTCTTGGTCTCAGCCCAGGGGAGAAGTTTCAGGACATATTCTCAACCATTTTGAGTTACAGTTTGAAATAATGTACTTGTACGCATGTATATAAGAACATAAGAACATAAGAATGGCCGTACTGAGTCAGACCAAGGTCCATCCAGCCCAGTATCCTGTCTGCCGACAGTGGCCAATGCCAGGTGCCCCGGAGAGAGTGAACCTAACAGGTAATGATCAAGTGATCTCTCTCCTGCCATCCATCATCCCCTCTGACAAACAGAGGGTAGGGACACCATTCCTTACCCATCCTGGCTAATAGCCATTAATGGACTTAACTTCCATTAATTTATCCAGTTCTCTTTTAAACCCTATTATATTCCTAGCCTTCACAACCTCCTCAGGCAAGGAGTTCCACAGGTTGACTGTGCGCTGTGTGAAGAAGAACTTCCTTTTATTTGTTGTACGTGTGCCTATTAAAGAAACAGGACAGAATTTTGAAAAGCACCTAAACAACTTAGAAGCACACTTTCCACTGAAAGTCAATGGGATGTGTGCTTCTAAATCACTTGAGGCACATTCTGAAAATCCCACCATTGTGGGCCGAACCTCACCGGATGTAAACTGCCATAGCTCCATGGAGTTCAATGGAGCTGCAAGTATTTATACCAACGAAGGCTCTAGTCCATTATTATTATTTTCTGAAATTCTGGAGATATGCCCTGTAAAAAGCACAAAAAGAGACAGTCCCTGCTCCGGAGAGTTTACACTCTGAAAGATGGACAAATAAGACATGTCACACTAGAAGACCCAGAGCTTCTGCTTCACCTTTATTAGAAAATGTGCTTTTTTTTTTTTAGACAACTGATTTTGTCCCTTAAATAATAGCCAGATCTGTCTCTCTTGTCTGTCTGTCTTGATGGGTCTAGATTAGAAGGCAGAGGAAGTTGCCAATCATCTCTCCACCCCTAACCCATCCATCAGTTTAATCAGAATTTTCAGAATTTAATCTATTAAAAGCTCTTTTGAGAACAGCTGTTATTATGAGAATATGTTATTATGAGAATATGACCCCACATGGTGGAAATCTCCTGGGAACAGCAGTCAGCCAAATCTGAACCCAAGTCTTGCACTCTAGCCTGGACTTAAATTTGCCTTTAGATAAATAGATGTTGTTATCTAACATTCTCTACAGTAAATATAATAAACAAGGCAAATACTGAGGTAAAGACATTTAGGCTTGGTCCAGGAAAGCACCCCATTTAGGACAGCACTTAAGCATGGGCTTAAGTGTAGCTGGACTTGAGCATGTACTTAAGTACTATCCTAAAAAGGGATGTTCATAAGCACATGCCTAAGTGTTTTCCTGCATTGGGGTCTTTATTAGATATAACATTATCTAAGGCAATTTGAGAATTTTTAAACGGAGCAATTCTCCAAGAAAGATCACCCACCACTACAGGAGAGACTTTGTCAGAGCTGATTTGCATCAGAAGTAATTTTGTAATTGTCAAATTTATTTCTTGCTGCAGTGATTAGTGTCAAGGGAACCCTTCACTGCACACCTAGAAAAAAACATGTTTAGACGAGTGATTTTTAGGTGGATAATATCCCTTCAAGCAGGAGAAGAGTGTGCGATAATAGGAACCTTTTTGGCATACCCACTGAGGTACAACAGCACAAGCAGCTTTGCCAAGCTAATGTATTTTTCCTAAGGTCTCTTGAAAAGATAGATGCATTCCCTTTCTTAGATATTTCAGAGAATTTCACAAAGTTGTGGTTCATTCCCTGAATTCACTGGAGAGAATGAATGGGAAAAAATCCCAGATTCTGTAGACCAAATTTAGCTTCAGCATAAACTGGCAAAATTCACACTGAAGTCAATGGGAGTTGCACCTGCTGACTCTAGAACTGCATTTAGCCCTCTCTGCGGATAATGCAAAGGTTCTGTTTCCAAGGTTTCTTCTGACTTGTTTTATGGGAATAGAGACCTGTTGCCAGCAATGTCAGAAAGACCAGTACATTCACTACGAGACCTCCAAGGCAAATGAGAATGTACTTCCCAAAAACAAATTCATAAGCACAGAGAATATCTGAAGGTACAGTCTCATCCCACCCCCCTGCATGAATACCAGCTCTCACTGATGAATGTTTTGTGGAGAGAATCTAAGGAAGAAACTGGGGAACATGTAGATTGGATGGATATTAGGGGAACTGCTTTTGTTGGTTTATCCAAAATAATTGGACACATTTTTGAATTGTCCATAATATTTGATGAGTTGTAGAAGTGGGGGATAGAAGTCAAAGTGTAAGTCACGGAGAAGGATATGCTGTCTTGCATTCCGGCTAGTTGATGGTTGGCTCCACCAGCTCTTATGCTGTGGATTCCCATGTTGGACTGATTTTAATTGTCAAATGTCTCCATGGATAGGATGAAACACATAAGGAAGACAGATGACGCTTCAGTGGCCTGAACTGATTCTCATTGGTTGACTACCCAGTGGTTAGATAAAGCACAGAATCCATATGTAAACAAACGAGAGAGATTTTCTCAATCAGGGTTATAACTTCCCAGTAATTAGGGTTCAAAAAATTGAGGGACGTGGTCCAGTTCTGAGGAGTCTTTTCTCTCCTCTGGAGCCCCTTTTTCACACAATAAAATATCACTTGTATTCCTGACAAGCTGTTTGTAAATAGTGTACAGATCGCTTGTCAAGAATGTCGTCATGGAGTAAAAAACGAGGCTGCAATAAGGGAAGAATAATGGTGTGCTCTCGTGCAGTGCACAACCGCTCACGTACAAAAAAACCAGAACTCAACACTCAGCTTGTGTTGACTCACACAGCAATAAGTTTGAATCCAGATCTCAAGATTTCATATGATCTAAAGTTTGGGGGCATTTCGGTTCAGCATTATGGTTCAAGCGCATCTTATTTAAAAAAAGGAGATAACTTTATATCTCTGAATCATTTGTGCAACCCCATAGAATAAATTGCCGAGAGCCCAGCGGTGAGAATAAATTAGTTCTAAAGCCAACAAATATTCCCTTAATAACCCCCAATGGCTGCCCCTATTCACTGAATGCTCCCCTGGACATATGGGTTAACACAAAGAAAGTGAGTAGAGCATTGTATCTCACTGAAAGGGAAAGCTGTCTGCTAATGGAATGTAAGGACTTCTTCCCCTCTACACGATGTAGGAACTACTGTTTATTTAGACTCTACAACTTCACTTCAACTATCTGATTCATGGATTTAACAAAATTCCACAGAACTTTAATCATGTTCTTTTCTCGGTGGCCTTTAATTGATTTTCCAACCCCCGTGTAATTATCAGCCTTCTTTCTGTCTCTTCCATGTTTAGACCAATGTTCTTTTGGCTGCCGTTACACCTGTCTGAGTAAGCCATTTTTAATAGATGTAGTCATGCAGCACACACACAGTCAAAAACACGAAAGGGAAGGTAAACAAGAGAAAATGGGGGTTTGGTACAAAAGCCATATTCTTGTTGCACAGCACTGCAAAAGCCAGGTGGGACTGCACTGTGCATCTGGGGCCCATAAAATACGGCCAAAAGGTACATTGACATAATTTGGCGGCGTCTATTTTAGACAGGTGCCGAGGATCTCTAAATATATGCCGTGTACCACTTGCTGCAGTTGCTATGGATATGATAGCTGAGGTCTGTAACTAGGTTATAAAAGCTATTGTATTATTGTTAGTAGTAGTAGTAGTATTGAACCACAGGTTTTATAGTTATTCCTGCTTAGCTGCTGCCCCCTAAATAGTCCATTTAATGGACTACTTCTTGTTTGGATGGTGGAGGATATGAGGGCTATAAACATTATTATTTCCCCTCTTCTCCTTTCACAGGGGCTTGTTACTGTTTGTATTGTATATCACAGGGCCCAGTCCTGAGCCTCCTTACGTGGGCATGCTAAGGCCAGAAGGAGTGGAAATGTTGCATTTCTGTTGCATTGACAGGCAAAACGCTGGAGAAGTCATCCAGGGCGTTTCTCACCCTCACATGCACTGTGGACGTGACCTGTCTGCCTCTGTCTGACAGTGTTTATAAAGCACCTCTGCCCCTCCTACAGGTCCTATATTTCTGTGTACGAGAAGGGAGTGGACCAGAAGCACCTTCACTAGTGGTCTGTGGCCTAGAGTTTGGCTGGCTCCTGCAGGGAACTCTTGTGCAAAACTCTGTCCAAGGAAGGAAGGTTTGGCCCAGTAGCTCTGATTACTGATGAAGCATGACACACATTTTGGACCCAAATATACTCATCTCCTACCCAAACTGCAGCTTTCTCACTGTTCAGTTTTCTGCATTGCTGACTCCAGCAAGGCTGAATCAGGATACCAAAGTTATACACGACTTCAAGAAATAGAATTCCATATCATTTCAAACTTCCTCCCTTGCTGTTCTGCTTCTCATTGTTTGTTCCTCGCACATTTTAAAGGCCAGTGTCACACATATTACTACTTGGCAGATCAAGAACTATGACTCTTGTCAGCAGCATCTCTTCTTGCTGATATCAAACAACATTTACCTGGTGCATAGAGGGTTTTACATGTTGCGATGTAAATGCACACAGCGCACACATGTTATTCTGTTGAACTCAGTTGTAAGACTTGTGAGAGTGAGGCAGGCAGGATTTGGGGAACATTCTACTCTTACACTGGTGTGAATTTGGAGTAACTCCAAACGGCAGATGCCCCAGTGACTTCACTTCAGTGGAGTTACTCGGAATTTACATTGATGCAAGTGAGAGTGGAATTTTTCCCTTGGCCCCAGTGTTTCAACTGAGCAATCTGCAGAGTGGAGAAGAGAAAGATCAGGGGCCCGGATCTTTGTCTCTGATCTAGGTTCAGATCCTCAAAGGTATTTAGGCATCTAACATACCGATTTCAGTGGGAGTTAGGCACCTAAATACCTTTGAGGATCTGGGCCCTAGTTGCTTTGTGCTACTCCAATCGTGCAAAACAGCCTTAAACCCCACCTAAAGGGCTACTTGAGGATTCCCTTGAGGGGTGCACAGGGCTCTAGTGACTCCTGTGCTACTCCTCTCCTGGTCCTTGGTGCGGGGAGCAGGCTGGGATGTCCCTAAACCCTGGCAACCACAAGCGACTACAACAGATCCTTAGAGGGAGCTGATATAATGTACAGCAGCCAAGCATGAGGGGGCAGGGCAGAATTAAGGCTGCATGGGCAACCACGTTTCTGCATGTCCTAATTTTCAAGTTCTTGACTTTCCATCACACGGTGTTCTTGTCTGTCCTACATATACCCGGGACACGATCACACGCACACACACACACACACATTGAGGATATATTTCTCACTCATGCGTAACTCATAAACAGCTGAACTGATTTGGCTCACACTTCCTCTACGTTCAACCTTGAGATGGAGTCTGAAAAACGTCAGCCTGCTAATTTGTGAGCAACTGGAAAGGATGGCTTAGAATGGAAGTCGAACCTAATCTTAGCTGTAGTGTGCACTACCTGTGTCCGCCAGAGCATACACGAATGTTAGGGGTTATTGGTCCTTTGTGTGCGTGCGTGAGCTGCAGTGAGACACTTGCCGTGAGAACACCTCAAGCTGATATGGCTAAATCATACCCTGCTGCCTGGCTCTGGCCCAGTGTCCTGAGAAGCTGATAAATTCTGAAGGGGATAGGAAGAAAGTGAGGGAATAAATCTCACTGTTCTTCTGTGCTAGTCATACAGATGGTTCATACTTTGAAAGGTTACTACTAGCTAGAGCCTGGTAAAGAGGTCAATCTGCCCAGAAAGTGCTACAGAAGCCAAAATAAAGTCTAGTGAGTCCTATGTGGAGAACTAGAGTGCAGGCAACAAAAATAGTTGAGTCTCTCTCTCTTCATTCATGGCCCCAGAAAGCAGTGGCAAGGTTGCTGTTAAAATTAAAATATGACTGAGTATTAGGATATTTGGCAACGATAGATATATGTGATGAGAGACCAGGGTCTGTGATTGTCTTGTTTCATCCCTACCTCCATACTCCCTTGATTTTTCCACCTGAGTGGGATTTTAGTAAGGATGCAAATACGCTGATGGTATTTTGCAGCCCACTGCAGAGGATCAAATCTGCTTTTGTGTGTGTGTTTAGGTGTGTCTTTCTATTGGTCAGTCCATCTCAGGGACGATAAACCAGAGGTGGAAAGAGGGAAGGAAGGCATAAAGCTCATTGTAAACAGGGGAGGGGTGACTTTATTTTGCAAGTACGTACTCCCATTGTAACAAACAGGACTACTATCAGAGTAAGGCATAATTCAAGGTGTGAAGGAGAAGTGAGGGCTGTTGAACATTTTGCAAAGCTTTCAGGAGGGAGCCCTTCCCTGCTACAGCTTAGGAGCTAGACAGAACATGGGAAAGGTTCTTTGGAGTTTTGGGCTTCCTCCTGTGAACCTCAGAAAGTGCACAAGGCAAGGATGTTCTGGTGGTATCTAGACAAAAAGTTCTAAATTATGGAACTTACCTGCATTATTGCCAATTTATTGCAAAGAAACAAGGTGGATGAGGTAATACCTTTTATTGGACCACCTTCTGTTGGTGCGAGACAGGCTTTCAAGCCGCACAGAGCTCTTCTTCAGGTCTTTGTCTCTCTCTAATATCCTGGGACCGACATGGCTGCAACTGCACTGCATACAATTTGTTGCAAGTCAGCAGAGGAGTGAAGTCTTGCAGAGTGGAGAGCTGCTTCTTTTTGTCTTTTTTCTTGTATAAGATTATTGGAAATTCCATAAAAAGCTATGTTCAGAGAGCCTCGAGAGCCAGGACATGACAGATTTAACTTTACTGAGATTGTAAACTGTTTGGGGCAGGGGCCGTCTTTTTTGTTCTGTGTCTGTACATCACCTAGCACAATGGGGTCCTGATCCAGGACTAGGGCTACTAGGCATTATGGTAATACAAGAAATAATAATAATGTATGGTGGATACATAACCAACCTTTTATATCTATGTGTAATTTCAATACAGTCTTTAATCGCATGATCACACGGTAATTCTCAAATATTACTCTATAATACACAATCTATTCTATTCTATAATCTTAGATATCCCACATGTAGCACATTGAAGAACTGGATACTTCACTGTGTATGCCAGATAGTCTGTGATAGTAACGGAGGTGAAAAGCAGACAATACTGTACAACACACTGTACTGCATATTACACATGACTACACAGAGCAATATTGCATATTTGCTGGTATAGATATGCTGCTAAATTTGTATCTGAGTTACTTTCACAGTTAATTGCCTAATCCTTGAATTGCACCTAAGAAAGTCTGCTGCATGTGTGCAGTAATGATAGTTTCATAATTATCTGGCTTATCTCCTGAATTTCCCTGACGGAGAGCTGTGCTACTGTTTGAAGGAAAATGTGTAGCTCATGGGTGCTGACTACATATTAAAATACAGACCTTAGGGAAAAGAGAGCTTATCATATAGAGAGCCTGCTCCTGCTGCCACTGAACTCAATGGCGAAGCTCCTATTGACTTCAGTGACAAAAGAGCCTAAGAGGGAGATTTTCAAAGTTGCCTAATTCTCTCTGTTGAAGTCTATAAAAATAAACTGGACCATTATAACAATGAAAATAGTTCAGCTACACAAGAAAAAAACCAGATTACAAGAAGACCATGTGTTGTAGAAGGTTGTAGAAAAAAATGGCATGATAACATAATTAAAGATCATATCATAATAAAACATACATACCAGGGGGCAGAGTTAAGGTTAAATGTGCAGCCTTAACGTTGACATTTGCATTAATCATGCAACCTATAACTTTTTCTTAATGGAGCTTTATGGCATGACATTATATCTAATGCTCAAAGATGTCTGAGGTTTCTGCCATTTTATACTTCTGCTACATTTTATAGCTCAGTATGTCAAAGTATTGCAAGAAATCTGCGATTACCTAGGACATCTGCGTGCCATACAGTGTGGTTGCTAGGAGTGTCACTGCAACAGTGGGGATAGAACTCACACTCTCTTATTCCAAAAAGCACAAACACTTAACAATGGACCTAAAGGTACTCCTGAGGGATTTCTTCACCAAAAAAAAAAACAAAAAAACCTGCACACAATATTTTAAAATTCTGCAACATTCTGCAAGTTTTATTTGTCAATAAATAAATGCAGAGGCTCCAGCATGGCAGTGGAGAGCACAGGTCACTGCCTTCACAAAAGTGGGAGATCACCGTGAAGCCTCCCCAACACCCACTCCTGGGACACGGACTCAGCGGTGAGGCTGCACCCGACCGTGACACAGCACAAGGCCTGGACCTGTCCCAGAAACACCCTGGGCCCCTGACCAGGTGAACCAAGTGTAGGGCAGGCAGGCTCAACCAGGCAGGATCCAAGTGCGAAGGGGCTCAGTGTGGGGGGATTCAGGTGTGGAGTGAGAGGGTTCTGTATGGGACAATTTGGGTGCAGGCAGTTCAGTGGGAGGTTTAGGTGTGGGGGGATCTGGATGCACGGAGGCTCAGGGGCAGTGGGACTCTGCAGGGGCTTCCCGTTGAAGGTGGTTGGGGCTTAGCGGAGGGGTCTGGGTGTGGGGGTCTCAGCAGGGGAGTCTGGGTGCTGAGGGAGTGGGGTATGGTGGGGGTCTGGGTGCAGCTAGTTGGGGGTCAGTGGTGTGGGGGATCAGGGTGGTGCAGGGGAGGGGCTTGTTAGTGTGGGGGTTTGAGTGCAGGGAGCTCAGTGAGGGGTGGTCTGGGTGCAGGGGGGTCTCCAGATGCAGGGGTTGAGGTTCAGTGGGGTTGGGCTCAGGTATGGAGGGCTAGGGGGGCTCTAGATGTACCGGGTGAGGGTTGGCAAGGGTGTCTGGGTATGGGAGGTCTGGATGCATGGGGGTTGGGTGGATGGGGGAGCAGCTCCCTATACAGTGGCCCCTCCCCTCACAGCTGAGGAGTGATGGGGGCAGGAAGCAGGAGAGGATGCTGAGCTTCCTGCAGCTGGGGGAGGTTTCTGGGGGAGGGTCTGACACAGACCCAGCCACTCCTTGCAGGGGAAGAGGAAGTCCCGTCCTCTCCTGCCTCCAGCCCACCTGGGACTAGCAGCTGATCCCGGGTCAGAGTAGGAACCACTGGCTGGGGTGTCCTCAGCCCCGCTGTGATTTACCTCTGCCGGCTGCTCCAGGTGCCTGAAACGACCTGCCTGCACAGTTAGGGAGTGGTGCGTGACTGGTCTTGCAGCTTCCCTTTGCTTTCCTGTCAGAAAGTTATTTTTCTGTGGGGAAGCAAAGAAATCTGCGGGGGACATGGATTCTGCACATGCACAGTGGCACAGAATTCCCCCGGGAGTATTTGAAAGGCAACTATCCATTAACTCAAGTATCAGAGGGGTAGCCGTGTTAGTCTGGATCTGCAGACGCGACAAAGGGTCCTGTGGCACCTTATAGACTAACAGAGGTATTGAAGCATAAGCTTTCGTGGCAAGCATCCGAAGAAGTGGGTATTGACCCACGAAAGCTTATGCTTCAATACCTCTGTTAGTCTATAAGGTGCCACAGGACCCTTTATCCATTAACTATTTTCAATATACGGCCAATAGCATACAATTTAGTTCTAATTCTGTCTAATAGTGAACAGTAATAGAAACCCATACCAGGACTAGTTAATTCATTACATATTTTAATTGTATTGAAATTGTCAGTGTATGATTGTGTTGTATTACTTTGGGCATAAATTCTTCCTTGGTTTCTTGTTTCAGGTGAGCTCAGCAATTGTAATGGTTGCTTCCCCAACCCTTTTCTTGTCTTCTCCTCTACCCCGACAACCCAGGAACTACAAGCTCTTCTTGGTAGCTACCATCTTGAATGCACAAACATTGTGGAAATCATTTAATAGAATATATATGTAATAAATAAATAAGTAAATACAGCATGTAAGACTCAAACCTATGCAGGACGCAGCCCCTTTCTGTTTGTATGTTGACTTTTTAGCAGCTTAAAAGAAAAGTCTGCACGCACATTTTTTTACAACAGCTGCAAGAAAAAGAAATGGAGCTTTTTGAGAAGCCCATCCAGAAACTTGGGATAGTCTTTGCATTTACAATGGGATTATTTTCAATGTTACCAGCATTTTGTGCGTCAATAAGAGGCGCTTGGGTGGTATGGCACGAGAGCAAAGGGGAGTAAGAGGAGTAAGAATCCACAGGGTTATCCTGCATGGGGCATGGATGCCTTAATTTAGGACTAGCTTTTAAGCATTTTCCTTCTTTTGATGAAAGATTTGTTTGGTTTTTTTTTGCAATCTGCTTGCTTCAGCGAGACATTTGACGTTTCGTTTTAACTTCTTTTTTTTTTTACAAATCTCCCTCCTTCAAACTGATCTCCGGAGACAATCTCGTACGCAGGCAGGTTGACTGTCTGAGGGCTAGGTATTGCTTTGGGGTGCAGGCGCGAGCCTGCAGGGCTGCTGGAAGGCCTGGCAGCCACAAGGACACCAGCGCCTTCGGTTTACGCTCCGTTCACGGTTCGAAGGTTTTCTTTGCAACCGTGAGGACTTCCCTCCAACCTCGCCTCCGCCCCGCCCGAAAATCAGATTCCAGCGCGCAAGCGGGCAGCAGCCTCTGAAAAACAAAAACACCGGCCCCGGGAGCTTAGTGCAAGCCAGGCCCAGTGATATTCCCCCCTGGCAGGACATTGGGACGCACGAGCCCAAGGCACGGGGAGTTGCAGCCTTACGTGCCTTTTGCACGGGGCAGACCTGGAGGGGCAGCGCGCGCGCGCGCAGCAGACCCGTGCCCTGGGGCCAGGCTGCAGCAGCGCGCGGACAGCCCGGGCTGCAGCGGCGGCCGCGCGCCGCTGCCTGGGCTCCGTTCCGTTGGGCGCCGGCGATCCCGCTCTCCTCCTTTTGCCTCGCGCCGGCGCCGGGCCCCCCCCGGCTGCGGCCGCCTCCGCTGCTGAGCGCGAGGAGCCCGGGAGCGCGTGCGTGCGTGCGCGCGCGAGCGAGCCCCCCCCCCCAGTGCCAGTGCAGCGCAGCGGCGGCCGCCTCTTGTTTACCAGCATTAACGCTGCACCGTGCGAGCGAGGAGGCGCGGCGGCGGCGAGAGGGAGACCTAGCAGCAGCGCGGTGCAAAGCCCTCCTGCAAAGAGCAGCGACATACTTAAATACAGAGCAGCGGCAGGGCCTCCCCCCCCTTGGAGGAATTACGGACCCTTTGCAACAAGCTCCTGGGCTTTGACCTTCAGCAAACCGGATCCCCCTCCTCCCACTACGACCCCCGCCCGCCCCCGCCGCACACTCCCCCTGGCTTGGGTTGGACAAGAAGGGGGGGGGGGAAAGGTTCGCAGCGCGCACGCACAAGACTCCGTTGTGTCTGGGTGTTTGTGCCATGGAAAAGCAGCAGCTAGCAGGGATGCGAGGAGGAGAGCAGCAGCAGCAGCAGCAGCAGCGCTGAGCTGCTCAGCGCTCCCCGCTGCCGCTTTGTGCGCGCCCTGGATTTTGGTTTGTGTTTGTCGGAAGGAGCCGGTGGCCCCAGCGGCGCTGGGAAGAGAAAGCGGGGGGAAGCCTTTTCATTCATTTTTGTCCCGCGTTTGTGCGGTCTTCAGCCCCCTGGACTGACCGCTTTTTTGGTTTGTTTTTTTTTTTTTTTTACAGGGGGAATCCCTTTGGAGCAGCCTCAGGTCTCTGCTTAGGGGCATAGTCTCCAGTCTCGAGAGGCTTTATTTCCTCCTCCCTCCTAACATTGCTGTGCATTCCCCATCCAGGGTTGTTTTGTTTTTTTTATTTTTTATTTTGCGTGTCTTTGCTGCGCCTGTGCGGGGTTTGAAAATGGAGGCTGAAGATACAGACTGCCAGCCCCAATGTGCTTCATGTTTGCTACTTCTGTGCACACTGTATCACTGCAGGCAGCGCTGAGGGGGGAGCGTTGCTTCGCCCTTCCTGGGGCGGCGGGGCGGGGGGAGCATTTTCATTGTTGCCCGAACAGCAGCTAGGGAAATAAAAACCTTTCAATTTTCAGACCCAAAGGGGGGGGGGTGCTGTTGTTTTTTTGTGCGTGTGGGAGGAGGAGGTTATTTCCCCCTCCCCCCCCCAGGTCTCCCCCCACCCTCCCAATTTATAGTCCTGGTGTGTGAGTGGAGGGAGAGAAATTTGGACTTTTTTTTTTTGGGAAAGGGGGATTTTTTCCGTAATTAAAAACAAAAGGAATGAAGTCTGGCGCTGGAGGAGGGTCCCTGACCTTATTCTGGGGGTTTCTGCTCTTCTTTGCCGCACTTTGCCTGTGGCCAACAAATGGAGAAAGTGAGTATCTTGCGTCTCGTTTAACATGGGGGCGGGAGAGTGGGGAGGGGGGGGGGGGCCGTGCGCTTGTTTTGCGCTGCGGTGACTTGAGTTTCAGGGGCTGTTTTGTGTTTTCCTGTTGTTGACTCTACTCCTTGAGCCCCTTTTAATACCCTGAGTTCAGGCTGCTCTTTTCTCTCCTCACTTGGACTGGCTGGCTGGCTTTGGCAGTCCTTAATCTAACCAGAGTTAAACACTTGCCCGTGTCTGAGGAGTAACAGTTCCCATTGTTTCTCCCCAACCCCCTAATCTTTTCCCCCCTTCAAGCCTCTCCAGATGTCTCCCTAATATTTTGATTTTAAACTCCCAAGACTGTAAAGTGCCAACTAAACATCGAAAGGCCCAGGAATACTTACTTGCTTCCAGTGTTTGGAAGGGAGCATTGATTTTAATCAGTAGGTGCCATTTACAAAAATAAATCAGGGTTTAATACCCTCTAATTGAAAGGATTTCTGTAAATAAGCAGGTTGTGTTTTTTGTCTTTGTTTTGCAAAGTGTGGCATCCCCTTCTTGGGATGCACAGGTGTAAAAGGACTATATGTCAGCACACACAGACCACTGATCTAATATTTATTTTACATAGATCTATCCCATTTGTGTGGGGGGGGGGGGGTGGGAGACACAAATGTACAGACGATTGGAAGGATTAGAGACTTTAAAAAAATCAAATTAGCAGCTGTTTTTGTACCTAGAACTGGAGTTCTGCGGTTGATTCTTTTAAAAGAGCACGAGTTGTTTTCGTCTCTCTGTGTGTGTGTTTAAATTCCGCCTTGTGGAAAACGTGGTTCGGTGTGTGTGTGTGTGTGTGTGCGCGCTCTGCAAATGCTTAAGTCTCCAGTGCACAAAGATGTTTGGTGTGGCTTCTTGCTGCTGTTTATCTTTTCGGAATCGCAGTGTCTGTCCTTGTTGTCTGGGAGTTGCAAAAGCCCCGACTTTGTTTTTGTACATTTCAAACCTGTGATTAAATTCTCTGCCCGCCCCCTTTGATTGCAGGGGAAAATAGAAGGGGGGTGGGGATGGTGGGAGCTGAAATTGACTAGATTGCAATTATCTGCATGTTAATCGGTGCGGATGATCAATTTTCTTCTGTTTTGTTAGTTTGGCTTGTTGGCCCCTAAAATTACGGTTACTTTGCCCCCCATTTTGGCGGGGGGGGGGGCGGAGAGAGGAAATGGGGGTGTTGTTAAATGGGCCTTTTTATTCCAACCATTTTAACATTGTGCTCCATCTCCCTCTGTTTGTCTTTCAGTGTTTGTGCAGACAGGAGGTTTCCTTAATGATAGATCCGTTCCTACTAGCTGAATGGTTTAACTTTTTAAAACTCTCTAACCATGGATTAACGTAGCCGGTTTTTACTTTTGAAAAGGGGTGTGGAGGAGAGAGTGCATTTCATCCATTCAGATATGAGGAAAGAATTCCTGAAACGTAAAAAACAAAAACATATAGGCGTTTCTTTCAGTAGTCGTTTTAAGTTGGAAAATAAGTTCTTTGGCTGTACCGGCAATTAAACCAGTTGTAGAAATGATTCGGGCAAGGCTAGTGTAGATGGAATCTGTAAGGCATGTTGAGTAATACTGTATTTCGTTAGACAGTGAATGCCAATTAACTCCTTAAAAGTCAGGGCACAACTTGGCTTTTAACATTGTAACGCTTGGGCCAGCAAGGGCTGGGAGAGTTTTCTTTTTTGGATAAGTCGAATCTTTTCGCTAGAGTTGCTTTCCAGAGAGGAGATTAATCGGTAGGGTTGAAAACTAAAACCCCAGAGCTTGCTATTTTTGGTTGGTGGTGGTGTGTGCTGGTGGCTAGAAGAATCAAGGTAAACGATGATTAATAATAAGTGTAAAAAAAATTAAACTCGTATTCCATCAGTTTAAGAATACACTGGCCCAATGTTCTTAAATTATTTTTACTGAGTCCAGAGCATCTGCAAGTAAAAATGGTTGAGAGGAGAAACATTCTCTTAACAGCAGCCACAGCAATACATTAGATTTTATTTTTCATTCCTTTGAAATGTTTGTATTTGGGCCATCTAGCTAAAATGACTCAGTGAATAAATCTCACATGAAATACTTTTGAGGAAGATCCAGGCATTTCAATATGACAAAGTAAGATGAGGAGCTTGTCTTAGCTGAATACTGCCTCTAATTACATTGACTTTGTAGTTTGCAGTTTAATAGCCTTTGTTTTTACAAGTTATTACTGAAATAACTTTGCTGCTAGGGGGAAAAATGACCACCAAACAGATGTTTTGCATCACTTTGTATTCTTTCCTCTCCCCACAATAGAGGAAGGAAGATTAATCTTGTTTTTATTTGTTTTTCATATATAATGTCGTAGCTAAAAGGCACTTCCATTTCTGATCAAGCAAGGCATTCCTAAATAGGAGTACACAGGAGGTACAACAGGAAGAAAAAAAAATCTTTAATACTTAATAAAGCAGTAAGAGATGAGATTTAATGACACCCCCCCCCCCCCCAAAATCTTTAAAATCCAAGTACTTTAAAAGGAAAAGTTCCGATTAGCAACACGCACAGAAAAGATGTTCACAGTATACCAACGTTTTGTCAAAAGAGCAAAGAAATCTATTCCTGAGAGAAACTTTGCATGCAGGTGTGGTAGCTCATGTGGTATGTAAGATGGCCAGAGGTTGGGGGAACCCTTTAAACCTGGAGGCAGGTTTAAAATGCACCCTAAACTCAGAATGTCCTTTTTTTCTGTGTAAGATCACAAGTATTGAGCATATTGAAATTTGGCTTTAGTTTCCTTACCTTACGTGTTAATGGAAGGAAAAGCTGAAAGAGGTGCCTTAAAAAATTAGACATCCAGAATAAAAATACCATTAGTATGGTATCTGGTGTAATGCTACTTTGGACCCATAGCTGTGTCAATGAGTCTCTTTATCTTGGCTTTGAGCATTACCCCTATGTACAGCCTACACTTTGTTTCAAATGTTTAACAATAGTACGTGCTGGTATCTTTAGATCCGTATTTCAAGATGCATAGTAAAAAATCCTTATGAATGTAGTCAGTGTACGTGTGTAGCCTGAACATCTGTATCTCCTAATATGCTTGGTGATAAGAGTATATAGTTAGTTGAGTGAGTTACATAATTCTTTGGGCAATTTAGATACTGAATATGAAATGTTTCCGTATGAAAGGAATTAATGTTAATCAGGTACACAGGAAATAAGAGAGAAGGAATATTTAGAGGTTATCAATAAATGATTGATTAGAGTCCATTGGAAGAAACAGTGAGGTAATCAATGCTAACACCAACAAGTGTAAAGGCACATGTTAAATCATTCTAATACGAGAATCAGGACACAGGGTTGTATGAATCATTAGCTAAAAAGGTTAGGAATTGGTGGTGATTGTGTTAATATCAAGCAGGATGCATTAAAAGGACAGAACATAGGAACTGTTGTGGCATGAGGATGCGTAGTAGCTGGTTTAATTGTAGAACTAGTATTTTGGGGGAGAAAAATGTTTTTCTTCCTGTAAAGGAAGTCCAACTAAAGAGTTTGACTAAATAACTAATGACAAAAATATTGTTAGAACTGGAGGAGGAGGAGCGGCTGAAAAGAGTGAAGAATAAAATCAACTGGTTTTAGCTTCAGTGAAACAGAAGAAATTAGTTTTTTGTTAACAGAGGAATAGTGCGGATTCTATAAACAAGTGAAAGTCGAACATGTAATTCTAATAACATTCAAACATCCTTGTTAAAACTGATGTTAGAATGACTCAAATGTGAGTCTGATCATTAGTTTTTGCCTTTAATTGTCTGCACACTAGATTTTCTTTCCTTAAAACCTATGTTTAAAGTTTTTCACAAGAAGAAAAATCTGCTAGTTTTAAGTCTCTTTACACTGTTAAATGGCTAGTTTAGATCAATGTACTTGGGGTGTAGTTAAATGGTTTCAAATGGTATGTTGTGGGGTTTTTTTTTTGGCTCTACTAAATTTACATTTAAGAATATACTCATTTCTCTTCTGTTTAATAAAAGGTAGTCTGATTTAATGATTAAAATACAATACAATATTTGTAGGGATATAAATTATTGGACTGAAGTTGTAATTGTGCTTTTAAAACTACATTAGCATTAATTAAGAACTTTTTTTTATCAGTTTTTCATGCCTGTTCAGTAGACTTCAATTTTACTGGTGGTCATTGAAAGTTTTCATTTGGTGAGTTGAGAGAAGACAGTTAATGGATTAAAATGAGTTATATTGTAGATAGTTTATTTAATTTGTGAAGAGAAAAAACTGCATAGTAACATCCTTCCTGGTCTTACATTTTAGGAGGCACAAATACTGTATAAAACCAAACGATTCTTTACACTTTTTGATCACTTCATGATCTTTCATGAAACACAGCTTTCTTTTAACCTGTTAAGGTGGTCATGTCTGATGTATGTATCAGGGTAGTTTACAGACTAAATTGAGTAACATGATTTAAAGCAATAAAAAAAATTCCCCCAAAAGTCTGTAATAAATTTACTGAGGAAAAAATAGAAATTAGTTTGTACCTATTCTCTCTGTACCTTGTCACACAATGTTGAATTTCATCAATAAGATGTTAAAGATATTAATTTATCTCTTCCTCCTGTAATATTGAGATGTCACCTAAACTGAGGAAGCACTGGAAACCTTTGAAACCATCCCTTAAACGTTGGTTTATTACTTTAATAAATAATCTCCTATTTTAATTTTAGTATATCTCTCTCATATTTGGAAACACTTTATGGTCTTCCCCAATAGCAGCTGGCTTAATGTAAACTTCAGCAGTGTCAAATGCAATTTTGTATTGAAAAATGTGATGACTCTACCCGTAAATTTAAAAAACGACTTGTGCTGTATTGTAGTAAGTTGTATCTCAAGTGTTTTGAGCAATGGTTAAAGTTGTTTGCACGTATGTGTGACTTCAGTTTATTGCAGGTCTTTCTAACACAGATTGGACTTAGTTTCATTATTATCTATGAAACCTTAGAGTTTCTGTTACAATTCCTGTTTCAAAGAACACTTGGAACGCAATGATGATTTTGAAGGGCTGTGTTTGACATGTATAATTTTCTTATCACTCTGAGTAGACAGCCTTTCTTTGTGTGTAGTAGGTTAGTTGGATTGGTTTTTATGAGCTATGAACCATTTTAAAAAGGAAGTTTCCAAAACCTTTTATTGCACAAAAGCAGAAATCAACAAACAATAGTTCATAAGAAGGCACATGTGTGGTTTTTAGCTAACTTGCTTTGATACTATTTTCTTAGCCAAGTTGCAGCAGGTGCTATCTGAGTTCAAGATCGGAACAGATTTCATAGTGCTATATTCTGTATATCCAAAAGTGTCTGGGGCAGACTTTGAATACAGGCAGATGAATAACAACATAGGTGTGTAATATGAATGAACATTTTATATGCTTCTGCAAATGGACTATACATTTATCAACTCCTCAGAAGTCATAAACAGACTAAAAAGTTGTTCAAGGCAGGGCTGCTAATTTTTTGTAAAGGTTTTGAATGGAGAGTTTGGTAACTTACTGATTTATTAGGGAGATAAAGTTCTTATTAAAAGCTGGTGCAGGTGGCGTGTATGTTAGATTTTGTTCAGTCTTTTACAGATGGCTTAATTAACCTTCACAAATGCTAAATCTAAGCAATCCTTCTAGATCTGTTAGTTAAATCAATGATTAATTTCTTAAACTACAAGGTACAAGCAACTTTTAGAGTACAAATACAAGGCTATGTAAAATTTGTTACTATGCTGAAAGCAAAAATTGACATATATATCTGTATTTTATAGGTGTGTTTACAAAAGAGAACAAATCCATTTGCTTTTGGCAAAACTGTTAAGAAGCTCTCATGTTCAAGCCTGGATATTACTCTAATCTAAATAGTAACTGTTTTGATTTTTCAAAAAGATCAAACTATCCTGTTAACTGATAGTGCTTTTCTTGTTTGACTTGACATTAAGTACATCAGTATGCATCATTGTGTCTCAGCGACTTTCAGGCTAGTTTTGTTGATGACTTCTAGCATGTTTAATATCTATGAATTTTTCACACATCCACCCAGTAAGCCCCTTACCCCTGATAGATGCAGTATAATCATACTTGAACAGGAATGCAGGGATAAATAAGCCTTGAAAGTGCTGCAAGAATACTCTCTTGCAGGAACATAGTATGCTTTTACTCTAAATTTGAATATACCTTACTTCTTTAATTAGAGGAATAAACTGGTTAACATTTTTCTTTGCTGACAAGTTTGTGTTTTAAGTACCACATTTATAGACACTGTATTGTTCAGACTTCTTTGAATAAAAGTGCATGCTTTCTACAAAATAGGGAGAAGCTCTTTTCCATCAGAGAATTAACATAAGCTGTTGCTATATTTCTGTACTGTAACTGCAGATGAAATAAGTACTACTAAAGATGTTGTCTTTGTCTTACCTGTTTATTTTTTTTGTTACTGCAGGAATTAATGCTGGTAATAGTGTAAAAACGCTTGTTTTTGGATGAGTTCATTTCCCACATGATGCTGGCAAAATGAATATTTTTTTATTGAAATAGCTCTGTGACCGGTCAGGGAGAGTGTTATCTGCAAACCTGTTATTGGTGCCATTACATGCTATAAAGATAGCTCTGTTTACTTAGAAGTGTGAATATCAGCTCTGATCAGAGCACTCTCTCTTAGTTAGGCTTTTTAAACAAAATTGTTAGGATACTGTACTACTTTATTTTGGAAAGAAGAAAAAAATGTGTGTCAAAATGTGGGAGCGTGTAGATCACATAAGGGCTCTTCTAATTCTGGAGATAAACGCGTGACTGTGTTGTGTTTTTCCTTTAATTGGTGTTGTGCTGACCTTCCTGTTTTTCTCCAACCACACCTTCCATTATTTGAATAATTTAGTTATTAAATGGAAGTTTGTATAACTTCTGATCTTTTCATGCTGAAGCAAATACTCCAGTGTTTTCAGAAACAAGGGAGGATTTTTGAAGTTCAGGTGCTGGAAATGTTCAGACTGAAGCATGATCTGAAATAATCCAAATATCCCTTTGTCCCATGGAATTTAAACTTTATCAGAGCACAGTCTATTTGTATCAGAGGTACTGTACCTGCTGTTAAGTTTATAAGCTAGGTTTATACAAATTACTTTTACATTTTTCATGATACTGTATTACAAAAATACGACTGTTTTAAAACAAATGGCTTTATAGTAAGAGAGAACATCCATACATTAGAGCAAAGATGATGCATTTTTCTAAGTATTAGCAGGGGCTGGGCCACGCCTGGTTGGGGAGGCACAGACTCCCCTAACTGGCCCTCCATACAATTTTGGAAACCCGATGTGGCCCTCAGGCCAAAAAGTTTGCCCCGCCCCTGGCTTAAAGCCTACCTTTTGGTATTCCCTGGAGAACCTAGCAGAGGGGAATTTTCTATTAACGTGTTGATCATCTTTTTCCTGTAGTCCTTCCATGGGCTAGACCAAGGATGGAGGTTATTGATGCATGACCTTCCCTAGCGAAATGCCAAAATTGGGAGAAATTCATCTGGTTTTGTCGTGTTGCAAAACCAAGACTTGGCCTAGGTTTGTTTGAGGATAAGGAGAGGGTTTTGAGCCAGCTTGGGTTGTGAATCTGGGAGTGACCTAAGGTTTTGGACAGAAACTGGATGAAAAAACTCATTTGGTTCTGTCCAGTTTCATTGTCTGTTTTTCATGTGCTAGCAAGATGCTGTTTGAATTTTCACCACAGCAAGGAAGGTTTAATAAATGCATAAACCTCCTTATTAACACCGTTTCTTATAAAGGAGGCTTATAAAACATCCCACCCTATCCCCATCTTTTAGCCCTAAACTAAATGGCTAGAATCACAGTTAAAACCCGAGATTGTGTCCACCTTAACAGTTTCAGTCCAGGTGTTCTGTAGAAGTGCACACACATTCTCTTAAAGGTGGTTCATTAGTGAGCTATCATGCAGCTGTACCAGAAATGCCGAGAAATGCCCTGACAATGGGAGAATTGCAGTGTTTCTATTGAAGATGGGTCTGTGAAAGTGTCTGATGTAAAGCTATGCAGGAGAGTTCTGGTTTTGTATGCTTTTATTTTGTATGTATCAAGAAATGAGATTTTTGTTTCCTGGTGGCTCATTGTTTAAATAAACATGTTGCATTCTCAGTAGAAGAGTTTGTGCCAACTGCCCACTAATCAGATGTATTAACATTTTATTGTTTCCAGGCCATACTCTGAGAGCAACAGCTTTACAATTCAGTACATTTGAGGAAGATTATAAAGGAATTTGGGGTGGATCACAATCAGCACTTCAAAAGCAACAATGTCAGACTTGCTCTGCAACGCAGCAGAGCTCCTATGGAAAAATACTGTCATCTTAACAGATGCAGTGTTATTTTGGAGGGTCCGCTGTATAAATACATGGACTGTGGTTAAATTGTGATGGCAACAGATGCAATCTCTTTTCTCAGTTCTTTCATCTCTGAACAATATGTGAAAAAAATCACAAACCCAGGAGCATCAAGACTGAAAAATTTACCTTTGCTGCATTGTTGGGACAGTAGTTTTTAGATGGCTTCCTCTGTTACAGGTGCACTTTCATTTAAGACCCTCCGTTGTGCAGTTAGACTAAATGCTTACCGCTAAGGAGGAGTCTGGTAATAGCTACAGACACTTACACATGATCTTAACAGTTTTTGTAGTGGTCTCAATGGAGCTACATATTATTGGCAATGCCAAGTAGACTAAAGTCAGGATTGGTTAACCTGGCAAAAAAAAAAAGCCCAAACCCAACTACACGTATAACTAATTACAGTGGGTGAGCCAACGTTGTCTGAGATGTTATTGGTGTTCATATATTTATCATCAGTGACAGTATTTTGCAGTGTGTGAGAGACACAGACACTTGGAATGTTTGAATCTGATGTTATGTTGCAATGCTGCACGGTTGCCAGTCACGTTTGTTATTTCTCTGCTGATTTGGTCCTGTTTTAATATTACTTTGACAATTATAAATTGTGGGCTTGTTGGGTTTTTTTTTTGGTTTTTTTTTTTTTTGAACAGCAAATCAAAACAACATAGCAAGATGTCATCATCAGTGTATTAGCATCTATCTGCCCACTAGTGGGATAGAAAAGTCTCAAGTTAAATATTATAGCTGAATTTGAAAAAAGGGGGGACTGGACAATTTTATGAGCAACAATATTAGTAGTCATGCATGCTAAAATGGGGGGTGGTCAAATATTATGCTTCAGAAGCATGCAAAGGTTGTGAAGAAATGTATTTTCTTGCGTGCATTTGCATTGTAACTTCCAATTTGTAAAATAGGTATAATTGCTGACCTTATAGGGGTGTTAAGTGACTTAATGTTTTTCAAATGTATTGAAATCGTTGGATGACTTTTTTTAACCTGGAGGGGAAAGATTTTTTTTCACTGTGAAGCAAGGTATTACCAGGCATTCCAAGATGCATGCAAAAAATTGTTCTTCGCAAACCCGAGACTTAGTGTGAGGGAGTCTTGGTTGTTAACTGACTGAGGAGGCAATCTATATAATTCTTTAAAAAAACAAAAAACAAACAAAAAACCCTCCCAATCCTACACTAAAAGAATGTTAAGGTTGCCAAGTCAAGCACACAAGTTAGGAAATGCTAGAATTAAGGTCGCTCGTGCAACCTTAATGCGGTCTCCTTGTGCTTGCGTATCAGGATAGTCTTTAATTACATGACCACATGTTGTTTCTTTTTCCAATAGGATCCCTGTCTCATTTATTGTGCAAGAATGATGGTTCTCACAAAACGTATAACTATGACATTTTTTTTATGCTCATCATTCATTGGGTGGCCTGAGGCCTTATTTACTGCACAACATCTAAATCTTGAACACAGAATCAATGTCCTTATAGGCTTCTATGACACTCATCTTTGTAGTATCCAAGTCAACAGTTCATAGAATCATAGAATCTCAGGGTTGGAAGGGACCTCAGGAGGTCATCTAGTCCAACCCCCTGCTCAAAGCAGGACCAAACCCAATTAGATCATCCCAGCCAGGGCTTTGTCAAGCCTGACCTTAAAAACCTCTAAGGAAGGAGATTCCACCACCTCCCTAGGTAACCCATTCCAGTGCTTCACCACCCTACTAGTGAAAAAGTTTTTCCTAATATCCAACCTAAACCTCCCCCTCTGCAACTTGAGACCATTACTCCTTGTTCTGTCATCTTCTACCACTGAGAACAGTCTAGATCCATCCTCTTTGGAACCCCCTTTCAGGTAGTTGAAAGCAGCTATCAAATCCCCCCTCATTCTTCTCTTCTGCAGGCTAAACAATCCCAGTTCCCTCAGCCTCTCCTCATAAGTCATGTGCTCGAGCCCCCTAATCATTTTTGTTGCCCTCCGTTGGACTCTTTCCAATTTATCCACATCCTTCTTGTAGCGTGGGGCCCAAAACTGGACACAGTACTCCAAATGAGGCCTCAGCAGTGCCGAATAGAGGGGAATAATCACGTCCCTCGATCTGCTGGAAATGCCCCTACTTATACAGCCCAAAATGCCGTTAGCCTTCTTGGCAACAAGGGCACACTGTTGACTCATATTCAGCTTTTCGTCCACCGTAACCCCTAGGTCCTTTTCTGCAGAACTGCTGCCCAGCCATTCGGTCCCTAGTCTGTAGCAGTGCATGGGATTCTTCCGTCCTAAGTGCAGGACTCTGCACTTGTCCTTGTTGAACCTCATCAGATTTCTTTTGGCCCAATCCTCTAATTTGTCTAGGTCCCTCTGTATCCTGTCCCTACCCTCCAGCGTATCAACCACTCCTCCCAGTTTAGTGTCATCTGCAAACTTGCTAAGGGTGCAGTCCACACCATCCTCCAGATCGTTGATGAAGATATTGAACAAAACCGGTCAAGATATTGACCCCAAGTGGGGTCGCGTTGCAGCAGTCCTGAGTGTGCAGAGGATGACGTTTTACAAAATGGCATTCTCCACACAATGTGACCTCGCATGCACCTTATGTGCAAGGTCATGCTGTGAGGAGGATGCCATTTTGTAAAACAAAATGGCATCCTCAGTGCTGCCTGGGGTCACTGGAAGTAATAAATCCAAAAACGGGGTTCTGCAGGAAAAATGTTTGGGAACCACTGATCTAAGTGGTTCAAAAACATTGAGTTTCTTTATAATATCCCATTTTACAGAAGGGGAACTGACCGGCAGAGATTAACGCTAAAATTATCAGGTGTCTGCTAATTTTAGGTGCCTAATTTGCAACACTTGGGGCCTGACTTTTTCAAAGTGCTTATAATTTTTATAGCATTTTTAGGGTGACCATATTTTCCCAAAGGGAAAAGGGAACACTGCAGGGGATGAGCCCGAGGACCCCCATGGCCCCTCCCCCCATTTGGGATTGGCCCGAGCGGCCCCCCTGCCTTGCCAATGCAGGGCCGGCCCAAGGCCCCCTTTCGCCTGCCCGTGCAGGGCTAGCCCGGCCTGAACCGCTCTCTCGAGCTTTCCTTCCTGCGCAGGGCTGGTGTTGCTTCTGGCTCTTCCCCCTGCATGTTCCTCTGCACCCCGCTAGCGGTCGCACCCTTTTTTTTTGTTTGTTTGTTGTTGCAAAACTGGGCATTAGTTTAGTTTCCTCTGGCTCTTGCCAACTGATGATCAGTTGGTAAGAGCAAATGGGACAAATGCTCAGTTTTGCCAAAATAGTCGGGATGGCTGGGACAGGGCTTAAAAAAAGGACTGTTCTGGCCAAAATGGGACGTATGGTCATCTTAAGCATTTTATATCTTCAGAACACAGTTCCCATTAATGTCAGTTGTAGCTGGGACTGCTCAGAACTTTTGCAAATAAGACTGTGCAGGTCTCAAGTTGGGAACACAGAAAATGAGTAACGCAGAATTAGTGACTACTTGTGAAAAGTTTAGTGCAAGTGACTTGCCCAGCAACACACAGGAACTCGGTGGCAGAGGCAGGGATAGGATTGAGTTCTGTGTGGCATTCAGGTAGTGTTGAGTGACTTTTTTCAACAAATTGTTTATTCACCGAAAAAATCAATTTTGGCTGGCCCAAAACTGTTTGCAATTTTGACAAGAATTTTCTGAGTGGTTTTGGCCAAAAGTGTGTGGTGTGTTTTTTTTTTTTTTTTAAATTTTTTTTTTTTTTTTTTTAAATTTTGGGATGTAGGCACCATTCACAGAACAGCTGGAAGAGAAGTTGGTGGTGGTGCCGGCCTTGTAATCTTTAGTCCGGCGGTTAGGGCACTCAGCCGGGATGTGGGAGACCTGGATTCAGTTTCCCACTCTGCCTGATGTGGAGAAGGGATTTGAATTTGTCTTCCAAATGGCAGGTGAGTGCCCTAGCCACTGGGCATATAGATGCATTCTCCTTGTAGCCCGATGAGTATTTGGGTACTTTATACATAGAGGAACAGCTTCAACAGGAGAGAATGAGGGACTTGCCTCAGATTGTCCTGACCACTGGGCAATGGGTCACACCACTGCCATGTGGGAGACCCAAGTTCAGATCCCTTCTCCACATCAGGCAGAGGAGGGGAGAATTGCACCTGGGGAGTGCCCCAACCGCTGTAAGGGAGGCACGACCAGTTCTTGGTCGTCCTCCAGCCATTTTGTGATTCTAGCGCCTCCTTTCCTTTGCTTTTATTTTAATAAACACAGTTGTTTCATTTGACCAAGAATTAATTTTTTGTCAACTTCTTTGATTCACTGGAATTTCTAGGTTTGGTATGAACCAAATTTTTGGTTCAGTTTTTGGAATTGCCAGCAAACCAAATAATCAGCTATTCACCTGGCTCTACGTTCAAGTCAGTCAGCTTCTTTCTTCTTCTTTGCACTGCTTGGGTGCATAGGTGCCGACTTCGTGGGTGCTCCGGGGCTGGAGCACCCATGGGGAAAAAATGCAGCCCCCCTATCAGCTCCTCCCCACCCCCCTAGTGCCTCCCGCCCACTGGCGGGTCCAGCGAATCAATGCCTCCCCCTCCCTCCCAATGCCTCCTGCCCGCTGAAAACAGCTGTTTCGTGGTGTGCGGGAGGCTGGGAGGGAGGGGGGAGGAGCAAGGAGATGGGGTGCTCTGGGGAAGAGGCAGGATGGAGGTGGGGCCTTGGCGGGAAGGGGTGGAGTGGGATCGGGTCCTGGGTCAGCCAGGGGTTGAGCACCTCTCGATGCTTTGGAAAGTCAGCGCTTGTGCCTGGGTACCGTGGCATGGAAAACTTCAGCCTGAATAGTTAAAATTTGGCAAAGTTATAAGCAGCTGAAAGCAGGGTCTGACAATGGAAAGTGTTAGGCACCCTTAACTGTAGGTGGGGCTACCAGTTCCATGTATAATTCTTATGAGCACTACCGGTTCTATCTGTTATACATAACAGCCTTTTCTTCTGCATGCACCACTGATAGATCATGTTTGAGTTTGTGTAACCATGCTGTCCTTCAGAGCTTATGAGCCCCAATATTACTTCATCAGTGTGAATGTTTTATAGTGTGCATTGGTATATTAGCATCTATATTTCACGCAAATTTGTCTTCTCCCTTTTTGGCTTGGAGAATACACAAGGAGTAGAGAAATCTAATAACCTGGTCAGAGCCTTTTCATACTCCAGGGAAGAGCAGAAAATTCCATGAATTGCTTGGGGCCGTGGAGTATATATTACATTTACCTGGGAAGTACTGAGAGCCTAAAGTGTGGGCATTATAGAAAGCCCTAAAATAGATTTTTAGATAGTAAAACGGGGCTACTGTCTACTCTTTCCTGTAAAGTTAATAAATTGAGTTCTAACTATGCTTGGGGGCTTTTTTGGAGGAGAATGAACAATTGTAAAATTGTATCTTCCTTTCAGGGTGCTTAAATATGCACCACTTCCTAAGCAAATCCAGAACAGTGGGCAAGTGAGTGTTAATTATGTGTCAGACTTACAATTTTAGATCTGACCTTGCTGTCATGCTGATTTGTTGCTCTTCACAGCTGAATTGTAGGCTGACTCAAGTTGAATTGTGATTTACCAACATGATAGTGACTCACATCCTGTGAAAGCCAAGCCTGACTGAGTGAGGGCTTTTGGTTGGGGAGCAGTGAAGAAGGGCAGAATGGAATATGGAAGTGATTGTCTTCTAAGTAGTTTGGTGCTACTACTGACTCTGGTACCACAATGAACAGAGTGTTTGCTTGTGACAAAACAGGTGTGGGTAGCTAGTTTATTTAGTAAGATTTTATTTAATAATTCTCTCACAAATACATTGGTAATTAGGGCAGTCATTTGCTCTTTATCAGCAAGGAAAATAGGAAGAATTTGGGTTTCTTCTATAAGAGGCCACTTGCTGCTTAAAAGACTGAAGGGATCATATTCTCCCATTCCTGGTTACCTAAAATCCAGCTTCCCCTTTTCTTCATGGCAGATTCGCACTTCCCTCTTAACTTGCAAGGTCTCTTCTCCCAATCACCCTGCTCTCCTGTGTGCCATCTCCTGCCAGCTCCACCTACTCTTGCATTATAGTAGCTGTCTCCTTGTAGCTGGCTTGTATGCTGATGGTGAGATGGGAGAAAAGTGCATGTAGGAGGCAGTGTGGTCTTGTTGATAGAACTCCGGAGGCTTGAGTTATGCTCTTGACTGTGCCGTTGACTTCAGGTTTCTGTACCTCTTCCCTGTCTGTGAAATGGGGTTAACAATGTGTTGAGACCTACAGAATAAAAACACGGTAAAATCTAAATGTTTTGCTGTCACGCGCATGGAAGCATTTTGTTGGTAGAACCCTTTGTTGGCAAAGCGTTTTGGTTATAAATGGTAACATACAGCAATAGAGTTTGCCTATGCTAAATGTTATGGCTATTTAAACGTGACCCGCATAAAATTGAAGTGGTGGGGGGAGGAATTTTGTGCTCTGACTTTTTCTGAATATATAGAGGTATCTTGAAGTGATTCAGGATGAGGATGTTAATTAAGTTGACTCCCCAGTAGGTTCATGATGAGATGCTAGTAACTGGCACAGACTTTCTCTGCTGGGCAAGGTTCCATAGGATAAACCTGTGCATGTACTGCTTTCTCTGCCCCATAACTATCTCCTGCATCCCTTGACCAAGATCCAGCTTTCCCAGAATTTTTCAAACTTGTTGAAATGGCGGCTAGCAAAAAAAGAGACAAGAAGAAATGCCCCAGAGGACCATTCCCTTGTAGAACCAGTGAGGACCTGAGATGCCAGGCTGGGGAGATCAGTGTTTGAGAAGCATTGAAACTTAAACCCAAAAAAAGGCAAGCAAGGACTCCCTTTGGCTCCGCCACAAAGAAGAGCTATTCACAGTGAAGAATACGACCGTGATAGTGTGTGTCAAAAAGGCAGGAGGAGCTGGATGCAGGATATTTTAGAACAGGGATTGGCAATCTTTGGCCCGCGGCCTGCCAGGGAAAGCTGCTGGCGGGCCGGGACAGTTTGTTTACCTGCCGCGTCTGCAGGTTCAGCCAATCGCAGCTCCCGCTGGCCGCGGTTCGCTGTCCTAGGCCAATGGAGGCTGCGGGAAGCAGCGCGGGCCGAGGGATGTGCTGGCCAGTGGGAGCTGCGATCGGCCGAACCTGCAGACGCTGCAGGTAAACAAACCGACCACCTGCCAAAGGTTGCCGATCCCTGTTCTACAAGAATGCCTACTAATCTGAACAGAGTGGCAGCGGTTCTCAACCAGGGGTTTATGGCCCCCTGGGGGGCTGCAAGCTGGTTTCAGGGGACTGTGGGGCTGAAGCAGGTCCCCCTGAGCCCCAGCGCCCCTATGAGGCTGAAAGTGGGAACAGAACTGCAGGGAGCCCCAAGCCCCAGCGCTCCCCCCGGAGCTGAATCCCAGAGCCTTGGCGCCCCCCCGTGGGGCTGAACCTGGGTGCCCTGAGCTCTGGTGGAGCTGAAGCTTGGTGCCCTGAGCTCCGACGCCCCCACAGGGCTGAAACCGGGAATGGAGCTGCAGGGCTGAAGCCCCAAGCCCTGGCACCCCCACCCGCCGGGTCTCAAACCCTGGGCCTGGGTGCCCCTGCTGGGCAGAAACCCTGAGCCCCCCACCCAGAGCACTAGCACCCCACCGGGTAAAAGCCCTGAGGCCCCCCACCTGGTGGTTGAAGCCATGAGTCCTGAGGTGGCCCCCCCCCCTCCTGCTGGGCCTCGGAGTTTTTATAGTATGTTGCCGGGGGGAGGGGAAGAGGCTCAGAGGCTCAGAAAGAAAAATGTTGCGAACCCCTGGCATAAGAGAGAAGACGGATATCCCAGCAGTTTTGTGAGGCAGGAATGCGATCAACCAGGCGGGGTGGAATCTGCATTTAATCTTGCAACTGCCCAGTTCTGACCACAAACAGTGCACCTTTGTGCTATCAGATAATCTGAAGACCGCAGTCTGCTTTTTCAGAGGAAAGAGCCAAGTAACTATAAGAGGAAAATGTATGCATTCCCTTCCATACCCGTCATTTTTAGGATTACAGAAAATGAGAAGGGGGAAAAGGAGATGGTTGATCTCACTGCCTGAGAGGAGAGCTTGGCTTTTGGAACTTGTAGACATGACAGGAAAAAACTGCCAGGTTTCTTAAGTGCCAGATGTCCAGCTTCCTCGTCCAGAAAAGTTCCTTTGCTCAAGAAAAAGTGGAACAAACAGAACATACTCCGTTGCATAGCTGAAATATGATGGAATTTCATGGAAAGGGCGCTAGTTCCTAGAGAGGCCTAAATACCCCAAACATGAGTTTCTTCGGGATGGTGAGAGTTTGGAATTTAGTTGCCATTCCTCAGTCATAAGGAGGAGCATCCTGCAGGCATCAAGAAAGATATTTCCTGTCATTTGGCTATTGACGTTCTCCAAGCTCCTTTGCAGAATCCACTGCGGATATGTAGAGCTTCACGTTGGTATCTTGACACTTGTGAGGCCGATATTGCTACGTTGAAACGGAATGACCCTTTGTTAAACCAATCAAATGTGTAAATTACTTTTTAAAAAAAAATCCTTTAAAACTGCAGCATAGCCAGTTTTCCATTAGTATGATGGACCTATCTTAGCTATGTTTTGCTGTTTGTTTTTTCCTCCACCAACACCAATGTTAGAGGAATGGATTATTTTAAAATGTTCTGTATTTCTATGGAAAATCTGCAGCCCCATGTTTCTGCCACTCAAAAATAATTCTATTGGCTTATCATTGGCCATGGATGCTATCAGTATGTAAAAGAATGAATGAAAAGCTGTGTTGCATGTTCAGAAAGGAATACAGTGCATATCCTCCTGAAAATACCCTGGAGCATAAAGGTTAATTACAGCCTTCCCCCTCGCGCCCCCCCCCCCCCCGTAAAGTTTCAGAAAATAATGCAAAATACCTAGCGTTTCTGAAATTCCTGACCCTTTCAGTTCACTGAATAAAGTAGGCAGGATTTTCAAGCTGACCATCGGAGGATCAAACCCTTCCCCAACCCCCACTTCCTGGATCTGCAGCTTTTTCAGGATTTGTAATGGGTCTAATGCTGATTGACTTTTTTCCCTTATTTAAAAGCATCCATTGAAGAGAAAAAAGCTGTACTTCCTGTTGCTCTAGCTTGAGGCTTTGGGGAATAGATTTTGGAAGTTTAGGCATTTGTTAAGGGCTTTCGGGGGAATTCTTAAGAAGATGTTTTGGATTATTGCATGAACTAAACTCCTTTCCATGGTCTTGAATTGTTCTTATTTAGCTTTCTTGTGAGAATTACCAGGTGCCAGGAATTTGAGTTGTTGGGATCACATATAAATCCATTCTGAACTGTTTCTCTTACAACTCTTTGGATATGTTGAAGAGGAGGCTCTATGAATTATACTCTGGTTTTTTTTTTTCAATGATTTTGATGTGGCTGTTTGAAGAATACAAATTAGTGTGAGAAAGTGTCCCTTTTTACCCCTGCTTGTATCAAATAGAGGATGCAATACAAATCAGATGATCAGTGGCCATCTGATAAATGAACTCCTCCTTTTGTATTTTGGGTATCAAATTCATGATTCTTATTTTCCCTTTCAAGATTCTGTATTCTTACATGCCTGTCTGCATCTTTGTTCACACCTCTCATAGCCCTACTTGCCCTCTAAAGGAAGCCTGCTTTGCCATTCCCTTTACACTTGCCCCATGGTCTTGCATTCTTGCCTCCTTGCATGCTGACTTGTATGCTTGGTGTGTCCTTAATTTTCAAAGACACCAGGTACCCCCCCGCCCCCTTTTCATTCAAATCCTTCATGGAAACTTATTTCCACAAGCCCCCAAATGACAAACCATGCTGGTCAAAATGCTGTTACTAACAACAAAACCTCCAGAAAAATCCACCACAACACATGAAATCCCAGAAACAAAGCTCTTAAAGGTTCCCCAAGTCTTTTCTATTGTAAGCTTTTGGGGGCAGAACAGGTCTTCACTGTCTTGTATAAAGTCAAGCTTGTCATTGGTGCTTGGCAAAAATTGCACCCGCAGCATTTTGTTAGGTGGGACTGTGGATTGTAGTTAATTTTAGGTTACCTGTTCTTCAAGAGAAACGTGTGCTCTTTTCAGAGCCTGCCTTCCCAGTTTAGTCTTTGCCAACGGTAGGATTTGCTTTGAAAGCCTCTAGATGATTTGTCTTTGGGAAGCCTCTGTGCCTAAGATAATTCTGGTTCAATTCTGGTTCGGGGGGAGGGATAGCTCAGTGGTTTGAGCATTGGCCTGCTAAACCCAGGGTTGTGAGTTCAATCCTTGAGAGGGCCACTTGGGGATCTGGGGCAAAAATTGGGGATTGGTCCTGCTTTGAGCAGGGGGTTGGACTAGATGACCTCCTGAGACCTCCAACCCTGATATTCTATGATTCTATGAATGTACAGAAGTTCGATTCAGTTCATGTTAAGCTGACTTTTTTTCCCCTAAATCAAATGCCTAAAATTAAAGCACAATTATCCAGTGATGCAAATGGAGTTCTTTCCCCTTATCAGTACTGCTAGCAGCTACTTGTTTTTAAAAATGCTTCCCATACGTTTCTGTTGTTCTCAGCCTTCATTCATTGGAGCAGCTGGAACTGCAGTAGGCAAGGAGAGATCCCTAATATGGTCTTTTCTTGGCTGCAGTCCTCCATTACCCAAAACAGAGGTGTGGCCTAGAATGACTCCCCGGCTCTCCTAGTGAAGGTGGGAGATGGAAGCAGGTGCTGGGAGATCGGAAGGGGGTGCCTGAAGCTGGGAGTCTCCCAGATCATATGATCTGGGAAGCTTGACTGTGCTACTTGGGTGGCTGTAGCTTCCCCCTATGCCAGGCCTGAAGAAGGCGAGCAGGATGGATAAAACCTCTGCTGAGCTGTGTGTCACAGCCACACTGCTCTGCAGGGCCCTCTGACTCATTGAGCCCAAAGTCTCCTCCTCTGGATCTATTGGGCATGCACCTGTGACAGCATTTTGCACCTAGTTCTCTTCAGACACATCTGTTTAGGTTGCAGAGGGGACTGTGTGTGTTTTGCTCCCTGACATCGCCCTTCCCACATCGAGTTAAAGGTGTAGTAGATTGTTTCTCGACTAATAAAATATTCTGACATGCTTTTAGTAGCGGCATTTGCAGCTGCCAAACAATATAGATCATACATATTTTGTTGACTAATAAGCTACTCATTTCACTAATCAGAAATGCAAACGTCCCTATTCATTGAGTGTTCTGCTAGTGTCTAAAGGCTGCATCAGGGGTTGGAGGCTCCACTCTGTTAGGTAAGGTATAAACACAATAGAAGACAGTCCCCAAGCTGATGATCTTACACGCTAAAATGTAGAAACCAAGTATACTTAAGCGACTTGGGGAAGACCATTTCACTGCTTCAATGAGGTACATGTCCTAGTTTTCATACCAACATTTTTCTCTACAAATTCTAACTTAAGGGGGAAAAAAGCCACAGAATAGAATAATTGATTTAAGATGCTTTGTAGGGATGTACACGGAGACTCCTAAGTTGCTGATTGAAAGCTGTCTTGCGGATAGTAAAGCTCAGTTTTTTCTGTAGTTGATGAAACTCTAGGATGTTTGTGTTTGCCTTTCCTCTTTACCTCATGTTTGAAAAAATGAGTGCTCTGTGCAGAAGTACTTTCATTCTGTTGGTTTCTGCCTGCGTAGGTTATGTCTCTTTGTAGCCCAATTCATCTTAACTGGCGTAGGAGACAGTAAGGGCTTGTCTGCACAGGAAGGTTTTACCAGTTACACTGAAATAATTATGTAGGTGTAACTCCCCATATGGTCTCTTTGAGTGTCTTTTCTTGGCTTAGTTTAAACCCCTTCCAAAGTGATATAAGCTAAACTGAAAACGCATTTTTACACTGCAAAAAGAGTGATCCCATGGGGAATTACATTAGCATGACTTCATTGGTTTAAATTCACACCCTACCTTATTGCTTGGTATAACTTTCCTGTGTGGACAAGGCCTAAATCACGTTAGTCAGTTAGTTTTTTTGCAAGGTCCAAATTCCTTGGTCAAGGTATAGTCAAGATCCAGACTCGAGAAATATTTTCACACCGCAATAACAATAAGTATATAAAAAGATTTTGCAGTTCATTCAGAAGCATCTGGTGGTCCGGATTTGGCCTGCAGTTCACCTGTTGACTACCTGTGGCCTAAATGATCAGTCACATTGTCTGTCTGTCTCTTCTTGTACCCATCCACATGTTTTGCCTTGTCCAGGAGAGAAAAAGGTGCTTTGTTTTCAATCTGATTAGCTCAGTCAAATTAAATATGCTTGGAAAGTCCCTTTAACACTTAATATAGACACTGTTTAATCAGTTAAACACCTTTTCAGTGGAATGGATTGGTCATGTTGTAACTTGTGTGTTGGGAGAACAGGTACAGTATGACCAACTCGTGGGATTTTAAAGGTGTCTCAGTGTCTACAGGGGTGTGAAAGGGGCTTTCCAGTCTTGTTAAGCTAACTTGATCTGAAACTAGCACCTTTCTTTCCTGTGTAGTCAGATACTTTGTTTAACTTCTCGATTAACCCCAACTTCCACAAGGCAGGAGTTTTAATGGAAGTTTTAGTTCAGTTTGTTTTAACCAACCATTACCACAGAAAGGGAAAATCAATCTCTGTTTCTTTAGGAGAGGGACAGATAGCGAAGATTAGTGGTCAAGTCCTATGTATTGTTAAGATAAATCACATTTGGGACCCAGATCATTTATAGATTACTGGGGGGTATAAATATAATTCCCCACTGACTTTTTATTGAGTTCTGTTTCTGACCATTGGGAGCTCAGTGCAGTTATGTATGATGGTACTGTGCTGGCAGTTTTCTTTTAATGAAGTCAAAATGGTTTCGACCAGTTAGTAGATCTAGATTTAAAACGCTCCGAGGCAGTGGGAGGTGGTAGGCGGCTAAAAGCATTGTATAGTGGCCATAAATGTGGGCTGCTCAGCCCAACCACATGCTGATTTTCATCCTGCGAGAGTTGGCTGCCTGTGCAACTTAATTATACGTGCTACAGGTTGCTGTCAGCCAGTTGCTGAGTCACTTGGATGTGTAGACAACTGTTAAAAAAATATATATATAATAAAATTGTACACACAGCCTTTTTTAAGGTGAAGAGAGGTCCCCTAGAGAGACAATTTCTGTTAAGTTCTATTGTCATCACAGATTGTGAAATATAAATTCTGTTATAAACAGCTTGTAATTTTCAGTCTTACACTTTTGCTTTAGCAGGCAGGCATTAGACTACAACTACTAGCATAGAGCTTAAACATCATTATCACAGTTTTGCTCTCATAGTTTCTGATCATAATATGCCACCTACTCACTTGTGTATTGTATAGAGTGACATTTTTTTTGTTTTTTTGGTGCTGTCAGGCAAGTGATCCTGTGGGTTAAGAAACAGCACAAAGGCTGACATTTTTTCCCTTTTTTCCTGCAAAAAGAGAATTGGATTCACCTCCCTGGAGTTAAGATTTTACTTAAATTAAGTTTCTTCATATGTTTGGATTCTGCACCTTTTTTATGATCTGCTGAAGTTAACCATGTCTAACTTCAAAAGTGATGCAGCACAGGGTATATCTTAACTGTAGAGCTAACCTAGGCTCTTATTTGGTCTTGCCTATAACCCTCCTCCTGTTCACACACAACACTCTCTCCGGAGTTGGGTGCTTTAAACCCAAGATAGCTGAGCCCTCCTCTGGTATACACTTAAAGCCTGGGTGTTGCTGGTAACCCACCAACTTCATAGTGAGTACAAGGCTAAACCACTCAACTGTGGATTATGCAGTAGTGCCTTCCTGTAGTCTCTCCCCCCCCCCCCCCACCTTCCACCCAAAAGGACAGACAGGAATAGTTACCCTGAAAAAGGTCTGCACATAAAAAGTGGGGGGAAGAGGGGAGTTGAATGAAAGGGAGATATAAGGAAACCAGCAGTGCTAAGAGAAATTTTTGTTTGATCATGGACACAGTATTTAATTGCACTTACAATGAGTCAAATCAGTTTAAAGGTAGGTCTGCAGAGGCTTTGTAACCTGGGTCAAATTAGCGTCCTTCTCTATGAGGCTTTGGTGAGTGTTGTGCATGATTCTGGGCACCTGAGTAACAGGATGGACCTGTGTAGGAAGTGTATAGAAGAGCTCTAAGACTAAAACACAATACGTAGAGTTTGGCTAACGGATGATGTAGGGAGAACGTACTTATCGATGATTGACATAGAAGATAGGTGAATCCTGTTCACTTTAACTCTGTGGATGGTCCTTTTCGTTACTCTTCCTTATCCCACCAGAGCAGAGGAATAATTGTGTAAGGTGGAATTAGAAGTAAGGAGTGTAATAAACCAAACAAAAACGCACCAGGCAGTATTTCCTAGCAGTGAGATCTGAGATTGCACAATAGCCTCTAGTCTCTAAAGTCATCTAAAAGATCACCATTGGTTAGCTTTGTCCCCAGATATTGACTCATTATGTGCAAAAAAAGCCCTCAGATATAAACAGGAGTACTTTAATGATTTTAACTTCAAATGAAAACCGTTTTTTGTTTGGATTTAGATGTTCCCCTGCAGTGTTTGGAAACCAAACATGGCAGCATTGTGTTTGGTGCCTGAGAACCTGAAGTTTAAATTAAGTAAAACAAACTTCAACAAAAGTGAAAAGTGGTTTATTTTTTTTCCAGTCTGAGAGTCTCTCTCTTAGCAGGACAAAACACAAGAACATACTGTGTGGAAGAATCCTGCGTTATCAGGGGACGAACTATAAGGAATGTCTCCAGTCGCTGATTTCTATGAATTCTGTAATTAATTTCCGCTGCCCACAGCATGCACCCTATAAAGGGATACTTTAGTTACCACTTCAGATATCTGCAGTAGGGGGTATGACAGTGCAGGTAGCTTTTTGACAGTTTTAAAAGGTGTCACGATTACAGAGCTGGCTGCCCCTTATCTGGGATCTCTGAGAGCATTCAGGAGTCGAGCCTGTGGCCTTTACCTCTGCTTGGGTGAAATTCCACAATTCTCCCACTCTTACACAAGGGTACGGTAGACCAGCCCTGGGCTATGTCAACTACTCCTACCATGTAGGTCCAACTGAGTTCAAGAACTTACAGTTCTTCTCTTTGGAAGTCTGTGACCAGTGGTATACAATGACCAGACAGCCTTCTTAAAAACCAGTGTAGCTTCTACAGACATCCCCAGCAGGCTTTTTTTGTTTCAGACCTGCTCTACACTTAAAAATTAGATTGATGTAGCTGTGTTGCTCAGGGCTGTGAAAAATGTTGCTCCCTGAGTGCTGTGGTTAGGTCAACCTAACCCCCTATGTAGGTGCAGTTGATTGACAGAAGAATTCTTTCTTTGACCTAGCTGCCACTTCTTGCAGAAGTGGATTAAAGACATAGGTGGAAAACCACCTTCTGTTAATGTAGGAAGTGTTTACACTGTGGTGGTACAGCGACACAGACTCAGCAGTGCCATTGTAGTGGCTCTAGGGCAGATGTAGCCTCAGTCTGGTACCCTGCAACAACTACTGCTTCTCTTCTCTTCTACTACTTTCACCCACGAAAGCTTATGCTCCAATACCTCTGTTAGTCTATAAGGTGCCACAGGACCCTTTGTCGCTTCTACAGATCCAGACTAACACGGCTATCCCTCTGATACTGCTTCTCTGGAATTTGTCCCTTTTAATCCTGCCACAGTTCTTTTGTTATGTGGCTTGTGGGCTTTTTTCTGTTTGCTGAAAAAGAGTTGTGTAGGTTGGCCCGAGACTGAGGCAAAATCATCAATGCTAATAGTTCTGACATTGTCTCTTAACAGCTCTTTAGTGTTTGCTTAGGGATGCCTATCTTAAGCCATTCTTTTCCTTCTTTCCTGTTTTTTCCAGACAGCCATCTATTGAGTTTACCCAGTGTAGTCATACAGTAAACATCCCAAATGTCAAGGCTAACATACAGTATTCATAAATTATGACAGGGTAGCTCCAAATCTGTCTCGCGTGGTAAGCATTTCTTTCATTGCTGTGAAAGAGAGAGGGGAGTTTTGGAAATGACTGACTTTATGAATGCTTTAAATCCGAGGCGCAGGCACTGCTGGACAGCAAACTTCTCTAGACCAAATTCTTTAATAAGGACCTCCCATGGGTTTAAGCTGAAAACACGTGATGAGAAAGGAAGTGGCTCCATAGGGAATAAACAACAAAACACTGTTTGTTTAGAAGTTGTGCTGATCTCCCAGATGGATACATGGCTCTGTGTTGACCTTACTGAAGGATGATCTTATCTAATCGTCTTTATTAGTGGCGTTTGGGAGGAGAGCAGCAGCACCATATTCAGAAGCATCAACTGCTAGCTGACAGCGAGTAATAATAGTTAAGGCTACGTTTTAGTCACAGGTATTTTTAGTAAAAGTCATGGGCAGGTCATGGGCCGCAGACAAAAATTCACAGCCCAGGGCCTGTCCATGACTTTTACTGTAGACCCCTAATTAAAAGTTGGGCTGGGGCCCTGTGGGTGCTCGGAGGGGGGGTTTGCGGGTGCTCTCGGGGGGAGGCATGTGGCGGTGTGTGGCCCAGGACCCCTGCTGGTGCTGCGGGGAGGGAGGTGGGTTGTGGTGCGCGGCCTGGGACCCCCTGTGCTGCTGGGGATTGGGGGGTGGGGCTGGCAGGCTCTCTACTTGGCTCTGTGTGTCCCTGCAGCTCCTAGGGGGAGAAGCGGCTTAGGGGCGCTGCAAACTGCTCCCACCACAAGCGCTGGCTCCGCAGCTCCCGTTGGCTGGAAACCGCAGCCAATGGGAGCTGCAGGGGCGGCGCCTGTGGGCGCAGGCAGCGCATGGAGCCCCCTGGTCCCTCCACCTAGGAGCTGCAGAGACATGCTGGGCCCCCAATAAGTGCTGTCTCGCACCCCAACCCTCCTCCCCCAGCCCTGAGCCCCCTCCCACACTCCTAAACTGCTGCTGCTGGCCCAGGCGCTGCCCAAGTCAGGCAGCCCCTGAGCCAGCACCGGCCTCTGCAGAAGTCACGGAGGTCACGGAAAGTCATGGAATCCATGACTTGCATGACTGACATGCTGCCTTAATAATAGTTCTATAGAAAGACTCTCCTCATTTATTTAAGGGGAGCGTGCTAAGGATTGGCCACGGTTGGCCCAGTGAGACTTTGCTTTGGCTGCTGTTGTGTGGTGGGTAGGTTCTCTCACTTAAAATTGAACAAATGGACCTGGGTTTTCTTTGATCCATTCTCTGTCTTTCTGAGTAGCACTGGAACAGCTGTTGGTAAAACAGGATAATGTCTACTCTGTAGAAGTGATCCAGCAGGTTACTAGCTATAGGTTTTATTCTGTTTGCTACCAGCATGTGCCAGGTTTCAGTGGGGGGTGAGGGGTTGTGTGGCCCATGCCTTTCCTACTTCTGCAAAGCATCCGAGCTCCCTGGGGACACATGCTACTTCTCCCTTCCTCATCTAAAGTACCCAGGGGAGACCCCCTGATCTGATGTGGCCAAAATGAGGCGTTTTTATCAGGCTGTTCGCGTTCTCTGCAGGAAGTGTGGACGCTGATGTAATTCAGGGCCTTGGCAAGAGAAAAATTAAAGGGGAAGAATGGGGGGAATCCTTGGGCCTCTGAGAATGATATAGTCTTGCCTCCCTCTGTATTGACGCATTGGTACACAAAACAGGAGAAATTCAAATGGGGAGTTGATTTCCAGTTTACTGCTTAGTTCACGGGACATAAGTGAGCCTCTATCCTCAGATTCAGCTCGAATAGAATCATAGAATTGTAGAACTGGAAGGGACCTCTAGAGGTCATCTAGTCCCATCCCCTGCACTCACAGCAGGACTAAGTATTATCTAACGGTTTTGCTAGAGAGAACCTGCTCGTCACAGAGCCTTTTGGGTTCAAGCCCGTCTCTTGCTTGATAAAGGAGCTTTGTACCCAGGGTTCTGCAGCCTCAAAGAACCTGTTTTCCCATTCAGCAGAGCGACAGGAGAAGCTCTTAAAGGTGTGGTGACCATTAATATCTTCTGGGGGATCACCAAGACCATTTTGTGTGTAGTGCGTCTTTGATTTAATAAAATTAAAGCTAAAGCCACTGACAAATTGGATTGAAAATGAAAGGAATTGTATGTTTTGAAAAACACTGTGTTCCTTTAAACACTTTCTAAATGGAGTAACTGGACGAAATACAAAATTTGGAAGTAAAAGCCAGACAGTGATGAACTGATTTCAGGTGGCTTTGAGGTAACAATCTCTTACATAAAAACAGTGAATGTGTTTGAGGTGTGGGTCATGCCCTCTAACTCTTAAACTTGAATAAACAAGTTACCAGGAATGTGGAGGCAATGTAGACCCAAGTACTGAACAGCAGGGTTCATGCTGATTTGCCTCATGGAGACGGCCATTTTGCACAGAAGCTGTTGCTTTCATCTTGTTTTGTGTCTCTCTTCTTGCAAGACCAAGAGGCAAAGCCATTAAACCGTAATTGGTTTGTTGACTTAAATAACTGTTTGGCAAATGTGTATGAAGAGGGATTATTATAGGATTTCAGTCTCCTGTTTCACGGAAGGCAAGAAATAATGCAAAAGTAAGACAAAAACCCACTTCACAAAATATCCATTGTGGAATGATTGGCTCCATGATTGCTAAAACTTCCCTTGGTAGGTGGTGCCTATGGTTAATCACCCTAACTGTTTAATTAAAAAAGTACCTTCTTAGAATTTACCTCTGTGTTGAGAATAAGCATGAGAAATTGCAGCAATAGAGATGACAAGTTTGGAAAGTTGGAAGCAGCTGGAGGAAAATGAATGTCACCTTATCAGTAACTATACTGGTTGTTATAATCTACTAAAAAGAATGGCTATATTTTTAATGGAGCAATATTAACAGGCTATGCATTAACTGTTTTTACAGCAGTACAGTTGCATGCACTGTGGCAAACTTTAGATCTGAATTTGAGGAAATACTTTAACTGTATTGGACGCAAAATATGTTACTGTAGGCCAGGCATCGGCAACCTTCGGCACGTGGCTCGCCGGGGTAAGCCCTCTGGTGGGCCGGGCTGGTTTGTTTACTTGCCGCGTCCGCCAGTTCGGCTGATTGTGGCTCCCACTGGCCAATGGTCGGGGATGGCGAACCGCGGCTAGTGGGAGCCGGGATTGGCTGAACCGATGGACGCGACAAGTAAACAAACCAGCCTGGCCTGTCAGGGGGCTTACCCTGGCGAGCCGCGTGCCGAAGGTTGCCGATGCCTGCTGTAGGTGAATTAAAAATACCTAGTAGCGAACGCATAAAGAAACCATACACTGCTGCATATAAAATTTATAAACGACATTGTAGTGTGTTTCTGTCCATTTGAGAGACCAGTTTATATTGATAGGTTTCAGTGTAGTAGCCGTGTTAGTCTGTGTCAGATTTATATTGTAAATCTAAACACACAGTCTCTAAATGTGGTCCAAAGAAAACACAACATGGCCAGATTGAAACGGTAGTAGTCTTTGATCTCAGATTAATTTGTTTTTCATTTAATCCCTTTCAGGACCGTGAACAAAAGTGAGGAAAAGATGATGCATTATGGAGTAACTAATTTTCATGGACAATGTGAATTTCTAAAAGAAATGAGACAGCAAAGCAAAACAGTGGCCAAACTTAAATAAATAAAGGTCTTTTTTTATATTTATCCCCTGAACTCGGAGACATTTCCTCTTTACCTAGGAAAGGTAGAATTTGCCAGGTGTAATATGAAACAAGATGTTTTCCCTGTTTCATAGTTGGTGCTCTGTAATTTTCATTATCTTCATTAATAGTTCTACAAAACATATACCTTATTAGATAAACTAAAAAAAGCCAGTTCTTAAATTAAGATATGCCAGTGGCACACTCATACGTAAGCAATCTAATCTGACATCCTGTATGTCACAGGCCATTACATTTCACCTAGTTATCTCATAAACTGCATTGTAAGACCATGGTATTGAGCTTCTGTTGTGCTGTGTTGTGGTTTTCCCTCAAGTTCAGGAGGAGAGGAATGGTGTTCGGGTTCTCCCGTGGAGGCTTGTCAGACTTTATTGGTCTTAACCAAGCAGAGGCAATGGATGAAGAGCCGATCTCAGAGACTGAATCGCAGTGAAAGGAAAAAGGGGGCTAGATTAAAAATGGAGCTGAGGGATGGATGGATGGGGGGGGGGGGGGGGGAAGGGGAGGAGAGACTTGTAGAAGAATGGCCAGTAAACATGATAGCCTAATCATTGAGATATATGATTATAAATCAGCATAGCAGGATTGTGAAGGAGCACAGAATTGAAGACTCAGTTGACAACCAACCCTGCCCCCATACTGGGGATTTTCAGTTTCTAAGGGCTGGTCCACACTGGGGGGGAGGGTCGATCTAAGATACGCAACTTCAGCTACGTGAATAACGTCGCTGAAGTCGAATATCTTAGATCGATTTTTAAAAGTACTTACCGCGGTCCACACGGCAGCAGGCAGGCTCCCCCGTCGACTCCGCTTACTCCTCGCACGGAGCTGGAGTTCCGGTGTCGACGGGGAGCGGTTCTGGGATCGATTTATCATGTCTAGACGAGACGCAATAAATCGATCCCAGAACATCGTTCACTACCCGCCGAATCGGGCGGGTAGTGTGGATGTAGCCTAAGACTGAAATTCAGGGTCAGACCAAAGCCAAGTCTTTCTCTATCGCTCTAATTGCAGTTGCTCCATTTCACACGATTTTAATGTTTGCTTGGAGAGACCTTTCTAAGCTGGCAATTGTAGGTGCCAGTCTGTCTGCTCATCCAAATCCTGAGCGACACAGTGCTGAAACCTTGAGTCATTTGCACACTCAGACATCCCAGAATTCCTCTGAGAAGATTTCTCCCTGCCCTTTACAGCTTTTATCACAGGTTTTATGGATTGGATTTCTTTAACTCTTGTAGTCCGGCTTCTGAATGTGGATGATGCCAGCTTCATCAACCTTTGCTCCTTCTCTTCCCCCTCCTTTTCCTTCCGTCAGCTAATACCATGGCACTTGCTCTCAGCAGGACAGTAGTTTTGCTTTAGTCAGACAGTAGTGTGTAGTAAGATAGAAGGTGCCTTTCTCATGCTCCTTCTCCAAAAGTCCAAGTGTCTCTCACTGGCACGCTAGATTTTCTTTTTTTTTTTTTTTTAATGGTCTCACGGAACAAGTTTTCTTGCTTATGTATGCATCCAATGTGGTAATTCACCTCAGAGTCATTGCGGCCTTCAGTTTGCAATTTATTTGTGTGTCTAGGTAGTACAGAAGTGATAGTAGATGTTATTTTGCCCCGGAAGCATCAGTTTCTGACCAGACTGTCCTCTCCTGCTCTCTTCCTGTACTCCCTCAAAGAGTAAAATTTATATTTTTCCTCTTTGTCTATAATGCGTACACTAACTCCAGCTGATCCCTTGGGATGTTAACTGCCTTTAAGTCCTTGTTGGATATTAAGGCTGCTATGGTTTAAGCATGTTCACGTTTCAGATCCTTTAACTTGCGGCAATAGTCTTAGCTAGCTGTTGTGAGACAACAGGACTGCTTTCTGTTGCTAAAGCAATTTGTGAAGCTCTGGACAGTTTTTGTTGGTATTAGAATTTGACTTACTGGCTCCTGTGCTTGTGTTTAGACCAAACTCTCTTCTCAGAGAAAGTTGGTGGTAAAGTAATTAAGTTTAATATGCATAAAACAAGACAGATAGCCTTCCCATCCAACTAGATCCCCGGGTAAGCTTGCTTTAAACAAACTGCCATTTTTCTTCCTTTAGCTCACAATGCCTTATTTGTATTGTCCGTATTAGGGAATCATTTTTCCATTTCTTCCACCAAATACCTCAATGATCAGTGTTGTCAGTGAGTTCAAGAACAACTGACTCTTGGGCTCTCATCCTTGCGCTTTGCGGTTTTTAGGTGGTTTCTTGTTCCCTAGAGAAGACCATGCATCTTTGTTCTATATTTATAGAGAACTGCTTATGTAGTTAATTCTTGTATTTATTAATACAATCTTTCAAAAAAGTATGTTCCAGTCTATTTTGAGTGATTATTGTGGCATTGACATAAGAGGGATTTTTCTGTTAAGCTTCGTTTTCCTTTTGTATGCATTTTCTCTCCAGATGTGAAAAGGCAGACAACTTAAGTTGGTTATGAAGCTGTTTCCCCATATGCTGGATTTTCATGTCCTATTGACAGCTGACTTCATGAGAGCACATTGGGTTCAATCTAGTGTTTTCAAGGGAAATTCCTCATTATGACTCAAATAAGTATTCTTGTAAATAAGTCTGTTGTTTATCCTGTTTTTCTTAGGGCTTCAGGAACTCCACTGTGGGTTTGTGCCAGAATTAGTGAAACTTGGTTCACTGGAGTGCATGCAAACAGGAACTCCATGAATTAGAAACAAGTCGGAACACTTTCTTTTCCTACTGCTTGCAGAACAGGAAGTGCTGAGTAGCATTCTGTATATTTGTAACGTTACTGATCTTTTGTAAGCTCCTATGTTCTGGTGTGGGGGCCAAGTTGGCTTGAGAACCTGGGAAAGTAGAGTAGGTTTTGGTGTTGAGTGGTTTGGGGATTTAGAGGGTTGAAGCCAAATATACTGTGTTCTCCAGTGCTTTAGTTTCTTCTCAGCTTTTAAATAAGTAACCTAAGTGTTAAAGTTTTATATTTTTTTGTAGGTGTAGTCCTCTCATTAAACTCACTGGGAATTGTGTGATTGAAATCCCAGCCCATCACCACTGAAAAGATCACCTCTAAACGTTTTATGACCTCTTTTGTTGAATTAACTGAAGCTCTGTGCATTCTGTTTTTATTCCATGGTAAAATCCAGGCTCGCTTGCAGCAGCAGTAAGAAAGCATCAGTTTTGTACCCACTGCAGAACATGTGTGCTTCTAGCGTGCTTCTTTTGCATATAGTTAATAGTATTAACATTGACCAGTTAAATGAGATAAAATGAAAGTGGCATATTCAATAGTAGGCCCAAATGATGTGCTTATTCTTACTTTAAAATTACAGCTTAATTGTGAAGTTAAAATTTTATGGCAGACAAAATGTTCAGTTAGAGCTGTTTCAATTAAATTTGTCTTAGTTTTGTTTTAAAGTTTAAAAACGTGTTTAAGTTGATTAAGGATTTTTTTCCTTGTGTTTTCAGTTTGTGGGCCAAATGTTGACATTCGCAATGATATCCATGAGCTGAAGCGCTTAGAGAACTGCACGGTAATTGAGGGTTTCCTCCAGATTCTGCTGATCTCCAAGGCAGAGGACTACCGCAACTTCCGCTTCCCAAAGCTCACAGTTATCACCGACTACTTGCTGCTGTTCCGCGTGGCAGGCTTAGAGAGCCTCAGCGATCTCTTTCCCAACCTCACGGTCATTCGCGGAAGGAACCTCTTCTACAACTATGCCCTGGTTATCTTTGAGATGACTAACCTCAAAGAAATTGGGCTTTACAATCTGAGGAACATCACCCGAGGGGCCATCCGGATCGAGAAAAACTCTGACCTGTGTTACCTCTCCACGGTGGACTGGTCTCTGATCCTAGATGCAGTGTCCAACAACTACATAGTTGGGAATAAACCTCCAAAGGAGTGTGGGGACTTGTGTCCAGGGACGATGGAAGAGAAGCCATTGTGTGAGAAGACCTCCATTAACAATGAGTACAACTACCGCTGCTGGACCACCAACCACTGCCAGAAAAGTAAGAGTTGAATAGATTGCCAAATTCAAATGCAACTTTTGTGTGTGTGTGCCTCTTCCTAAAACAAATAGCTCAATTTTTTAAAGTGGCTTAATTCTTCCTTTTCATATAAGCTTTGTTTTAGCACTGCTGGGTACCACTGAAGTTAGTGTCTTCTCCAATCAGTAGTATTTCATGTAACTCCATGGCTAACTCTTTAGCTGTTTCCATAGTGAATATTTGATTTTTCACGTTTGAAAGAAAAATCATGATTCAAGGGTGATAAGTGGTTCAGTAAAACTGGAGGCAAGAATAGCTTCTTTGCAGCAGCTGGCTTTGGCAGGATAACTAGTTCAATCAGTAGTGTAGCTGGGTTCCTGAGCGCAAGTGCATTCCTCAAACACTGCTTAATGAGAACTGTTCTGTAACAAATCTGTCTGAGTGTTCATTTCTTATAATGTTCAGTTTGCAGGTGGTGGCTGTGGGAAGGTACTTGTGCTCAGGACCAAATCACCCCATTGCTTTCAATGGGCTTTGGATGGGGCCCTAAGCTTTCCCATCAGAATTTGCATTTTGATAGCCTCCAGAGTCCTGTATAAATAAGTTTAACCCCTGAAGGTCTTTATTAAGACTTGACGTAACAGTCTGAAATTTTCTCTACGTTAAATAATATGGGATACCCATTCCTGTTGGTAAAATCCGCTTGATAGGAATGTGGAAAACCTTGGCTTCATAAGCCCTTATTTTTAAAAAAGCTACTTTTTAAAGAGAGAGAATTCCTCCGAAGGGTACGGTCATTGTCAAAAATGGCTGGTACAGTATTATTAATCATTAGTATACATATCGTTAAAAATGTTTGGTCTGTAATGTATAACTAGACAGATATTTCAAACAAAACCTCATCTTAACTAACTCCTCTGGGAAGGGGAATAATAAGTTGCATCTCTTTCCCTGTAGCTCTGTATTGACAGAACCACTTCTAGATGAGTCACGAATAGTGCATGGTATCACAATTTCTGTTTCCATACTTGCAGCATCATAATAGTGACATTGACTAATTGCTAGCTGAGCTGATGAAAATATTCAGTAACAGCCAATAAGGGAGTTTCCGTCCTACAGCATGCCGAATTCCGCAGGTTGAACGTGCATTGTGTGAAGTCCTTTCTTTGGTTTGTTTTAAACCGGCTGCCTATTTATTTCATAGGTTGCGCTCTCATTTTTATGTAATTATCAGTTATGTACATAATTTATGGTTAAAAATTAGTCATGCAGAAGTCAGGCGTATGAGACATATTCTCAGTACTCACAAGGAAAGATGAATCTGTAGTGAAACAGAACTGTGCGGTTATTGCTGCTGAATGGACAACAACAATGGGAGGTCACTTCAGGTTGTATTTTAAATCCCAGTTGTTTAAGGAGCTACAATCCACCATCCTTTTGAATGTCTATGGAAGCCGCCTCTTCCCCCCCCCCCCCCCCTTTTCACACTTCTCCCCGTGGCATAAGGGTAAAATGGAGTAACTGCAGACATTTTTTCAGCAGTCTTGGGACCCTGTTATCATCCTTGAAAGTGGAATGCTGTGTGTGGAATGCATTCCACTGGCAGTGAAAAGATGAAAGATTCTGAGGCCATGGAACGTTGGGATCCAGTTGGTCAGTTTTACAGCTGTAGATAATAGTGGACAAAGAAAAGTTTAATTTTAAACGACTTGAAGCCCACAAGGACTCTGTGTGGGGCCGTTAGAGATGGGGTTAACAAAGGCGCTATCCTGCAAACACATGGTGTATGTCTACACTGAAGCTGGTAGCGAGCCTCCGAGCCTTGAGTTATAATCTATGGAGATATGCCTATCTCATAGAACTGGAAGGACCTTGAAAAGTCATAGAGTCCAGTCCCCTGCCTTCACTAGCAGGACCAAGTACTGTCCCCTGACAGATTTTTGCCCCAGATCCCTAAATGGTCCCCTCAAGGATTGAACTCACAACCTTAGGTTTAGCAGGCCAACACTCAAACCACTGAGCTATCCCTCCCCCTGTTGGCTGGGCTCATGCCACCATGCTAAAAATTGCTGTGTTTCTTGCAGCTCCAGCGCAGGCGTGGGCTAGCCGCTGAGCTTGGACCCACGGGACAGGGTAGGCTTGAGCTCGAGTGGCTAGCCGACTCCACCATTGCCCCAGTGTCCACATAGCTATTCTTATTGTGCTTATCTTACAAGCCCTTGCTAGCGTAAGTCTGTCTGTCCAGGTTTGCTTCCATCTTCAGTGTACCCTTAGATGTATGCCTAACTTGACTTGCATGAGGAGTCCCGTTGTGAGTTCAATGGGATTGCTCATGTGAGTAAAATTATACACATCTGTAAGTGTTTGTTTGCAGGACTCAGGCTACAGACTGGAATCTCTTTTGGTATTATGTGTGTCTCCTTTCCCTCCCACCCTCCATGATCTTCTACCAAGTGTAGCTAATATATGTTAAGGAATTTTTTCTATTAATAAGTCAGTGTTTGTAATATAGTCTGAAGTTTTAAATAGTCAATGAGAGAATTGATATGCTGGCTCGCAATGAAGTTGTACTTGTCTCTGTTTGCAGTCTTGTTCTTATCTGCTATGGCACCGTTTTATCTCTTCTGATAGCAGGTATAGACAAAAACAAACGGCAGAACGGGCAAACAAGCTCATAGTTTACTCAAATCACTGCAATTGCACTGTGTAGGTGTTTTCGGTTTATTCTGTAAACTTCAGAAGGCTATGAGCCCAGCCTATCTGCAGTACTTAATTACAGGCAATAATCACTGGGAGGAGAAGTCCCCAAATTTTACCTGCAATCCTGGCTTGAGTTAAAGTAGTGATGGTCAATACCAGAGTGAGAGAGAAGTTTCTGTACAAAAGAGAGTTGGAAAAGCCTATAGAGCATGAAGCTGGGATCTTCACTGTGGAAGCTGAATCCCTCAGTATTTTGAATATCTTGACAGATCCTCTCAGATGAGAAATTTAGACATCTTGCCCTGCAGTTCTTCTCCCCCCCACCTCCAAAAAATAAAATCCTTTACAAATAGCATTGTAGGCCTGTGTTTCTCTCAGTGTTTTTTGTAGGAAATAGTTTAATTTAAATAAATAAAATAAAAATCCCCAGCTGTTAGGTCTGCATAATTCAATCTGAATCAGGGAGTCAGGCTTGGTTTGTTCCTTCTCGTGTAATACCACCAATAATAATGGTTCTGTATGGCCAAATTACGTCTTCAGTGAAAGCACTTAATCTGAAGATAATTTTGTCCTTGGTGATTCCTGTGCAACCTCATTGCCTTTGCTGGCTTTGGAATGTTTTTGCGTTTTGTTTTTTTTAAACCTTGTTCGTAAGAACGTAAGAACAGCCATACTGGGTCAGACCAATGCTCCATCTAGCCCGGTATCATGTTTTCCAATGGTGGCTGGTCCCAAATACTTCAGAGGGAATGAACAAAACCGGGCAGTTTCGAGTGATCCATGCCCTGTTATCCAGTCCCAGATTCTGGCAATCGGAGGTTTAGGGACACTTGAAGCATGCGGTTTCATCCCAGACCATCTTGGCTAATAGCCATTGATGGACCTATCCTCCTGGAACTTAAATTCTTTTTTTGAACCCCGTTATACTTTAGGCATTCACAACATCCCCTGGCAACAAATTCCACAGCTTGATTGTGCCTTGTGTGAAGAAGTCCTTTCTTTGGTTTGTTTTAAACAAGCTGCCTATTAATTTCATTGGTGACCCTAGTTCTTGTGTTATGTGAAGGAGTAAATAACACTTCCTTATTCACTTTTTCCACATCCATGCATGATTTTATAGACCGCTGTCATACCCCACCTCCATAGTCATCTCTTTTCTTAGTTGAACAGTCCCAGTCTTTAATCTCTCTTCACATGGAAGCTGTTCCATCCCCCTAATAATTTTTGTTGCCCTTCTCAGTACCTTTTCCAATGCTATATTTTTTTTTTGAGATGGGGTGACCAGACCTGCATGCAGAATTCAAGGTGTGGACGTACCATAGATTTATGTAGTGGCATTATGATATTTTCATTTTTATCTATCCCTTTCCTAATGGTTCCTAACATTGTTAGCTCTTTGACTGGCACTGCACATTGAGTGGATGTTTTCAGGGAGCTATCCACAGTGGCTCCAAGATCTTTCTTGAGTGGGAGCAGCTCAGTTAGACCCCATCATTTTGTATGTACAGTTGGGATTGTTTGTTTTTTTTCCCCATAAGTGCAAAGTAATCCACATTCAATACTGAATTTCATCTGCCATTTTGTCACCTAGTCACCCAGTTTAGTGAGACCCTCTCCATCTCTTTAATTTCCCTCCCTTTTGCCTTTGTGAGCTTCTTACTGCAAACCGGAGGATGAAACCGAGCACAAAAGGCTGGTGTTTATTTTCCTTGAAGTTAGCAGTTCTGACTCTGAATCCACATGGGAGGTAGATCTGTTGAAAAAGATGGTGCCATATTTACATTATCACAATATCACCATAAGGCTCAAGGAGATCAAATCAGTGAAGAGGTAGTGGAAAGGAATCCTAAGAACAATTGTTAAGCTCAGGTCCTCATGTGGAAGTGGGAGAAGTGATGCTAGGGTTAGGATAGCATAGGGTGGAGAGCAGAAAAGGAAATGCCACAGCTAAGTATGTGAACCAAAGTTCTAATAATTAATAAAGAGCAAGAAACGTGGAACATGTTGTTGTTTTTGTTAATTGTCACAAGTCAGGGGCTGCAAGGAAGAGGACTCTAAATGTGCCAGCTATGCATCTGGAAGAGAACCACACTGTCCTTTCTGAAGGAAAAACAAAGGAAGTATACATGTTCGATTGTTTAAAAGGGAGCTTCCTGTTTATCCTACTTGATTGTTTTGAACTCCTAATCTGGAGAGAAATCTGTACAGAATTATGCAAGGATGTAAAAAAGTCTAGAAACTAGGGCCCAGGTTTTTAAAGCTATTCAGGTGTTTCTCCGCTCAGCACTGCAAGGTCTAAGTGACTTAGGCGCCTGATACTCATTTTGAAAAGTGAGCTCCGAAGTGCCTCAGTCATCTTTAAAAATGAGACTCAGGCTCCTGTGTTACTTAGCCTTCCAGTGCTGCATGGAGAACACCTAAATACTGTTTAAAAACCTGGGTGTAGGAGTTGAAATATCTTTAAGTCTTTAATTTGCATTTTTTTCTCCCAATAAAGGCATGAGGTCTACAATATTTTCGTGAGTTTGTATTTCTTCTTTTTATGTAATTTTTTGTAGATGAAAAACATTGACATTCCCATTGCATGCCATACTGGCGCTAAATTGAACTATGGAAATGCTGTACCATAGTCTTACCTTCATTTAATGGCTTACCCTTTTATTTTATGTTGGTTCCAGCTGTATAGTAGGGAGCATGTATTAAGTACCTCTGTCCTTATTTAGAGCTTCCGTTAAAGGATATCAAATCAATGGGTAAATGTGGTGTGGGAACATTTTGTTCTTTCAGCAGGCTGGCTTCTGTTTAATTTTGTCATTGAGCAGAAGTCAGTTTCTGTTTCCTCTTCTTTCTTGCTCACAAACAAAGGACCAGGCCTTTGCTTCCTTTGATATAACTTGCCTGGGAACAATGTTGGAGGTTGAGGGAGGAGGGAGGCTGGGTAGCAGTTCTGTGTTTTAAAGAGGCAGAGTAACACTCTCTGATATTTTGATAATATGTAAGCGGCAGAAAATGTCCAGCGTTTTAAAAGCTGCAGTGCAAAGTTTCTGTGACTTCTTTGTCTGTTCGGTAGCCCCTGGCTGGTCTATCTAGTGCACACTCCTACTTTTAACTGCCCTAGCTCCTTCCCCTGTACAGCTCTCACACTGTTGCAGTGTTGGGCTTGCTGCTCTCTCTCTCTCTGCACTTAGTTTTGGTCTGAGCTGAAGGGTGCTAGCCGGGCTTCTTCTGGCAGCAGAATCCCAGGCAGTGGTGTTGCCTTTCTGAATAGGAGTGTTTGGATTGTTGCCAGCAGCTGTTGAGGGATGGGTTGAACAACAGCAAGTTTACAGGAGATGGTAAAGGGTAGCATCATGTAAACGCAATGGTGACATTTTCAAGGGAGTGCCACGTTCATTTGTGATTTGTCCACCACTGAAAGCAGGTTAAGCATTGTTAAACCTTCCAGTGCTCAGATCAGTTCCAGTCTGTTTTGTTCAAAGCAAACCAATGTTTCTCTTTTGTACTAGTCCAGATGTTCGTTAATCTCCTTCAATCTAGCCCATGGACTGAAATTTCAGGTGACTTCTTCCTAGGTCTGGAACTGCAGATGGACAGTTGTCCTGAATGCCCTGGGTGAAAAGGTTTATATTGCGTCTCCAGCAGGGACAAAAACCCCTTGATGGTAAGCCTTGGGCCTCTCAAAGACCGCAGTCCTTGTGTCTCTAAAGGGCTTGAGCATTGGGCTTTTTGGAGAAAACAAAGGCCTGGTCCACACTAGGGCGGGGGGAGGATCGATCTAAGATACGCAACTTCAGCTACGCTATTCTCGTAGCTGAAGTCGATGTATCTTAGATCAAATTAAAATTACTTACTGCGGGTCCACGCGGCGCAGGCTTGCTCCCCCGTCGACTCCACTTACTCCTCGCGCTGAGCTGGAGTTACGGAGTCGACGGGGAGCGCTTCTGGGATCGATTTATCGCGTCTACATGAGATGCGATAAATCGATCCCAGAAAATCGATCGCTACCCGCCGAATCGGGCGGGTAGTATAGACGTACCCTAATTGAAGCAGAAGATGTCTAGGTGAGGCTATGGAGGCTGTTGGCATCCGTCTCACCTGATTCCTTCTTCCAAAGTGCAGAGGTAAAAGCACTGGGGGCAATGTCTTATGAGCACGTTCTTTGTTCTAAAGGTTTTTTTTTTCTTTGCACTGTAGACATCAGTGAGTATATGGGATTGACATATGAATCAGCCAGGACAAAGCTTGCCTTTGTAACACCATTTGAAATGACTCATGACTCCTCAAACCCCTGCCACGTCATGGCATTTTTGTCACCAGCTGTCAAGGTGGATAAGGTGTTAAAAGGCCTGGAGGGATCCAGAGCTTGGCTCCTACCACTAACCTCTGCTGTAGAGGATTTCAGGAAAGCAGGCATTGTCAGGAGACTGCTTTTCTAATGCAGCAGGTCTTGCTTAATTTGAGACATTTCCAAGTGGTACAGAAACTTCCTGCCACATTTGCTTCATTAAACAGTTCAGTGAGAGAGAATGGCTGGCCCTGGTAAACTGCACCAGAGAGCTTAATGTATCTTATCAACGTAGAGAATCGGGTGGCTGTTTCTTCCATGGCTCAGAAGAAAAATAAAGCGTGCAATACTTTGTCAATGGGGGAAGAGAGATTTCAGTAGAAAGCTGTACTTTCTTCACCTTACCCTTCACAGCAGAGACCCTATGGATGCGTGGATGGGCTCGTCCTTCCTTCTTTCAACTATCTCCAGGTGAAGCAGCAGCAGAGAGCTTTCTAGCAGACCCTTTGTGATCATGCCATTTCACTGTTAGGTACGTCTATACTACCCGCAAAATCGGCGGGTAGTAATCGATCTATTGGGGATCTATTTATCGCGTCTCATCTAGACGCGATAAATCGATCCCAGAAGCGCTCCCCGTCGACTCCGGAAGTCCTGCTCGACGAGAGGAGGAAGTGCAGTCGACGGGGGAGCGAGCCTGCGCCGCGTGGACCCGATGTAAGTACTTTTACTTTCGATCTAGGAAATGTCGACTTCAGCTACGCTGTTCTCGTAGCTGAAGTTGCGTATCCTAGATCGATCCCGCCCCGCCTCCGCCGCAGTGTAGACCAGCCTATAGTGTCTTTCATTGGTGGATCTCAATGTGTTTTATGAGCACTAATTAATTTAGCCTCATGGCCCCCCTGAGAAGTAGGTTAAGTGTCAGTCCAGTTTTACACTGAGAACGGAGACTCTGGGTGTTCGTGACTCGCTTGCTCACACAGCAACCCTGCAGGATCTCTTTTCTCCCAACTCACAGTCTTGTGCCTTTTAAGCACAAGACCATCTCTCTTGAAGAGAAGCAGCAACATAGCACGGGTACTAGTGGTACGCAAGGCTTCATTCCTGCACTTTATTCCGTTTGCTCTTTTCTGGTTATGCCCTCTGACAGGTTTCATCTTCTGAAGTATCCAGGCTAATATATCGGCATTTTACAACCATGTGAGATGAGACACATCTCATGTGTGGGAGCAGCCGCACATCTTGTCACCAAGGCCCTTGTTATTACAGCAGAAATGACCAAAACTCGGTGGACTCCAACACAGTGAATAACAGCTCAGTGCAGATAGTCTGCACACATGACCTGAGTTTTTTGGCAGGGCAAGCATTTGTTCTCCGTTTGGTTTCCATCTGTCTAGTTAACCTACGTTAGTACGAGCTTTAGGTAACAGCAGTTTCACGTGCAACTTAAGCGTATGGAAGTTTTATCAGGTGACCATTCTAGTCTGCTCTTAAGTCCAAAAAATACTGAATCTTGGAGAATCATGAATGGCGCAACTCCAGTTCTCCTGAATAATCTTGATAGCTGCCTACCAGCCCAGGAATCCAGCATTGTGAATTAACCAGTTCTCTCTCAACTCTCAATCTCAAGGCACTCCAGTTTAAGATCGGTCAAAAAATCCTTAGCTTTATGCTCCTTTAGTTGAGGAGTCAGCATGGAGGTTCATGGTCTCAACTGCTTGGCCTTTATGTATTTGCATAAACTGAAAATCTGCAACTCTTAAAAGCTACTTGGAAGGTTAATGTGTCTCAGTCACTGTCTCCTCACTGTGTGTGGTTTGCTGAAGAAACTCAACTAGTACATCTAAGGTATTTTATTTTGGGGCTATAAAAAATCAAGCAGGGAAGCTTTCCCATGTAATGAGAAGGAAGTACCAAAAATCATTAGAGACCAGTTTAGGCATTGTATGTCTCAGCTTGCAATGGCAGAACCTCTGTAAAAGAGGTAGCAAATGATGTGCCCTTCCGTCACAAGGTTATGCAGTTAATACATGATCCTTCCATGTGGTTTGCAGAACTCCTTACATGGAGAGACCTGCTTTTGCTAACTTCTGGCTGAATTCTGCCCTCTGATAAGTGTGTGGAATTCCCATTGAAACCAATGGGAGTTGCGCACGTGCTGCTGTGGGCAGAATTTAGCCCATAAATATTTGGAGTTCTCAATTGCTAAGGGTACGTCTATACTTACCTCCGGGTTCAGCAGTAAGCAATCGATCTTCTGGGATCGATTTATCGCGTCTCGCGATAAATCGATCCCAGAGCCGCTCCCCATCGACACCGGAACTCCTGCTCGCCGGGAGGAGTACGCGGAGTCGACGGGGGAGCCTGCCCGTGCCACGTGGACCCGAGGTAAGTGTGTTTCAGTTCGAAGTAAGATACTTCGACTTCAGCTACGCTATTGACGTAGCTGAAGTCGTGTATCTTAGTTCGAACTGCGGGGTTAGTGTGGACCAGCCCTAAGACTCAACAACTCAATCTTAGACCCTCCCTCACCCATAAAACAAATAGGATTTTGGTGGGGTTGGGGAACTTTGAGTCTAGCTGTCACAAACATTTGCGCTTGACGTTGCAGCGTGTCTGTTAAAGTTTGCATGGTAAATGAGACCTTGAAGCTAACTTTGCCATTGGCATAAGCAAGTGCAGATCTACTGACTTCGCTTGGACGTACGCTGTCTCCACAGTTCTTTACGTGTGGTAATATAGTTGGGTGTAGGAGACTGACTTGATATGAAAAAAAGTGTGTTTATGTAGGCATATCCGTGTATGTAAAACACTGCACAAGACACACATGGAAAACTTCCTGCCCCAGTGTGTGAAAGATTGAATGCTGTTGAAAGTGAAGGCGGCAACAGTTGAGGCAGGTGAAAGCTGATGGTTAAGCCGATGGCAAAAATATTTTTAATGGAGATGGACCTTTTTGTATCCACCTGACTGTGTTGGGGTGGGGGTGGGAACAGTGTCCTGGAGATCACTTCTGTTAAAATCGCTAAACCTACAAAGAAAATAACATGATGTATTTTTGAAAATGGTTGTAATCTGCTCCTGTTTCCACAGAGCCCAAAAGATTTAAACACTCTTGAAGGGCCTGCTGGTCTGCTGGTGTCATTCAACATAGCTTCGTGGAGTTCAGGGGCACACGTCACCAGTTGATACCAGCTGGGGATCCAGTTCTGTGGATTCAGCAGGGTGGGTGGCGTGAACCAGGTGCCTGGATCTCCTGTGTCTTTCTCATTTCTGCCTTCCTTCTCTCCAAGGAATATTCAGTGCGTGTTCTTTGTCCTCTAGAAATATTGAATGTTTGAACTATGCAGCCATGAACAGAGAGGGAAGGACTTCTTTGGGGCTGGAGATGCTGAATCAGATCATTTGGATTGTGATACAGGAGGGCCAGGGAGCAGCAGTAGTAGTGTGAGAGGGGAAATATATAAGCCCTAGGCTAATTAAGGCGTGGTTCCCTGGAGACTAGGGAGGGTGGCTACAGGTTAATTGGAGCACCTGCAGTCAATTAAGGCCTCTCAGGAACCTAATAAAACCCCCTGCTTCAGGCAGACAGGGGAGGAGGAGGAAGGAGTTGGAACAGAGTGGTTTGGTGGTGGAGCAGAGAGCAGTTTGGAGGAAAGCAGAGGAGAGTTTGGAGAAGTGCTGTGGCGGGCTAAGAAGACCAAGACCCTAGGTAAAGGGACACCTGGCTTGTGCAGAGGGAAGGCAGGAAGCCCCACAAGCAGGAGAGGGAAGGAGCCCAGGGGAAAGTATCACTAGTACAAGTGGTTTACCCACTAACCTGGGGCTCCTGGGCTGGGACCCGGAGTAGAGGGCGGGCCTGGGTCCCTCCCTGTCCATTCCCCTTCTCTTGGATACTAGTGGGACAGCTGATACCCCAGTTCAGGGGCAAGAAATGGCGCCCTGAAAACCCCCCACAAGAAGAGAAAGTGCGGGACCCTCATAGTAGTGCCAGCAATTTGCCACAGGATTTATTATAAATGGCAACTGCATGTGTTTTCTTTCAAGTTTTTTTTGCTTTTTAGGGACCCTGAAATGCAGTGGAAACAAGCCATGTCAGCAACAGCAAAACATGTTTAAAAAGCTTGGTTTTTAACAAGAAAATCCAATTTGAAGTAATTTGTGGATCTAGCACATGTAGATTCAATCCTGCTTTATTAGGATTGTTTTCTGAACCTGAAAATAACCACCCTTTTACAGAGAACCTGGACTCTGTATTTACTGGGATGCTGACTTTCTCCTAGATAGACCCTCTTATTAAATGAACGAGCAGGATGGTAGAAAACCAATTGCAAAAAGGCCCCGCTGGTGTGTCCCTGCAACAGGGTCACTTTTTGAGTAAATAGGGGAAGACTTGCAAAATCTGAACCGGAAGGAGCTGTGTGTTTAGGCGTTTCGTTAGCATTTGTTGTTCATTAAATTGTTCTGAATGAATTTTCTTCATGACTTTCCCTCCCCTCCTGAAAAGCATGCTCGTTAGCCAAAGGGTTCCCAGAATTTTTATTATAAGGCTGTGAGAGCGTATTTAATTAGTAGGTTGGAATGGCTGCAGAACCATTCAGGCCAGTCTGTAGTTAATTACTGTAGTGGTGATTTGTAGTCTGAGAAAATGGGTAAAATTAAACCAACTTATATTTACTATTTTTCTTGGGCTGTAACAAGATGCCATAACCTGATAAGAGCCATTGTAACTTCCCAAAAATGTTGTTTGTATCTTAGTGAGCGGTGGGCAGTGCGAGGTCCTTCTTGGCTTGCGCGTCTGTTTTGGCACAGGGATAATTGCAGTGTTTTAGAGAAGACTGTTATTTTGTTGGCGTTTCATGCGATGAAATTTCTAGTCCGTGGGATAATTAATAGTGCTTTTCAGGGGAGGTTAGTGTGCGACAAAGGTATACAATTTAGTAGAAATGCGTTTTTAATTTGGACCATCGGCCCTTTTGTTGGCATAAAAGATAAAAACTGTAAAGTGAAGAAACCAGAGTTTAAAAAATGAATCAACCCCATCTAAGAAACGTAGTTTATAAAATCAAAAATCTCCAAAGGATGCACTATACAGGCAGGTTGGGTATCCCTGTCCCTCCCCAAGAGGTATCATCTTATGGATAGATATACTGAGGCACAAAGAGGTTAAGTCACTTCTCCAAGGCCATGTAGGCAAGTGGGTGAAAGAGCTGGGAATGGAACGCAAAAGTTCTCTGTTAGCCCTGGGCTACACTGGGGGGGTGGTGGTGGTGGTGGTGGTCGATCTACAATACGCAACTTCAGCTACGTGAATAACGTAGCTGAAGTCGGCGTATCATAGATCGACTTACCTGGCTGTCAGGACGGCGGCGAGTCGATCGCTGCCGCTCCCCCGTCGACTCAGCTTCTGCCTTTCACCGAGGTGGATTTCCGGAGTCAACGAGGAGCGCGATCGGGGATTGATTAGTCGCGTCTAAACGAGACGCGATAAATCGATCCCCGATAGATCGATTGCTACCCTCCGATCCGGCGGGTAGTGAAGACAAGCCCTTAGTCCCTGTGTTATGCCTTTTGGTAGCCCCTTTTTAAATCAGATCTCCACCCCCCCCCTTTTTTTTTCCCGGAAGAATAGATTAATACAATACACAGTATATGTACAGTAATGCATAAACCCTGCTTTGAGTGGAAGTAGTGTAGTGCAAATTATAAACATTACTGCTAAATGTATTTGCCTGTTTGTTCCCGGTGGCAGAGGTGTTGACTCTGGCATCTGGAGAGGTATAGAAATTACAGTTCTGATTAGGAAGTATTGGGATTGACAGCTCTTAATTTACCTTGCAACAAACATGCTCTGGCTGGAAAGTGTAAATGGGATTTTCCTTGCTTTACGTGAAAGCAGGTTGTACATGCAGTGAAAAAGAACACACTGTGATAGAAGCCTGGTCCCAGTGGGCTAGCCGTTACACAGCAGGAACCTCCAGATCAGTATTATGTCTGTGCTTCATTATTTCAGGCCTTTTCCTCAGGAAATTTTAATATATATGTATTTTTATTGCCACTGGAACACACATTTTCTCTGAGCATCTCCCACACCAAACCACCACCCCTCTCCAAAAAGCTACTATAAAAATATAATTGGAAACTGCAGATGTTTTTGTGGCAGATTTTCATCCCCCATTTTACAATTGTACATATTAATTCCTAGTACATCCGCTGCTGATTATTTGCTGATGAAAGGGCAACAAAGTCCGTGCCTGTGTTTGCACCAGGTAATATAAAAGGATTATTGAGGAGTGAGTAAAACAAACAAACAAAACGACACCACATAAATAATTGGAAATGCTGCCAATCTGTCTTTCCAAGTTTAATACATAAATCAAATATTTTTAAGCTTTACAACACTCCCAAAATGTTTCCAAAGAGATTTAAGTGACTGGTGCTTCAGGCTTCAGAAATCTACTTGATAATGTGAGACTGACTAGCATTGGTTATTTTCCAAAAATTTAACGCTTGGTTTTACTTGTGGTACTTGTCAAGTTCTTGTTCTCGAGAGCTTGCTTTCATGCTAGAAGAGCTTGGGGAGGATACGTCAAGTGTTTGGAGAGGTTTCTTACCTCTTGTGCAGCTTAGTGCGATGTCAAATCTGTGGAATTAGCTGAAGGTCAGATATTCAAGTATATAGATGTTTTATCTGCCTAACTTGGACTTCAGGCTTCACTGACATACATCAGACAAGTGTTTGATAATAGAATTGAATATTGCACTAGAAAGCTAGCAACGTACATTGTAAGTCTTTAATTTTATGGTAAATTTGCAAAAGAACTGGGAATGAGGAATGGCCAAGGGGGTTACAGGGAAAATGTCAGGGAAATGTCAAGTGTAAAACCAGAGGAAAGCTGTGTTTTGCAAATGTCGCAGGGACAGCCCAGGCACAGCTCCCGCTTAGAATTTTCTGTGATTCTCTTAAAAACATTTGTGACTCTCAAATTAAAAAAAAAAAAGAAAAGCAGCCAACTTGGATAAATTAGGCCCTGGCTAGAATGTAAGGTTTCTGGGACTTGAATAACTGGGATTACTTTCCTTTCTTCTTTGTTTCACTTCCCCCCACATATAGTTATTTAGGCATGAGTTGTCCTTAGCCTTGTGCATTTTCATTAACTTTTCATGTAGTGAACAGTTTTTTGTTGTCGATCAGTGATGAAACCTTTGTTTTAGCCTTCCTTCCATCGAATAGTGACACATCCTTCTTGTTAAGGTTTTGTAGGGCTCTGAGAATTAACTTGTAATGGATAGATGGTCTGGTAATAGTCCATTAACACAGGTTGTTGGGTTGCATGTTGTATTGAAGCAAATCCAGAGCCCAGCATAATAGTAAAATATTTTTTCCACTCCCCTTTTAGTTTTCAAAGTGTTGGAAAAAATTTACAAGATTTATCAAAGGGGCTCTAAAAATTAATCGGCAAATAGTTTGCCCACTTTGAGGTTATAAGCATGTGAGGTGGCTGTGCGTCGTCTTCCCTATTTCTTCATTTTCTTCTTGGGCAGAGTGAATTTACAGTTACTGCCCCCAAAGCTTAATTCTGCCTCCTCTGAGTAATTATCAACTAGGTTTGTATAGCCCTTGACAAAGTAATTACGGTGCATCCAGGAACATGGCTTTGATTCTTAATCAAGAGTTTTATGTTTTTTAAAATTTGGAATAATACGGGTCTTTGGCCCTTTGTAAAAATCTGTTTGATTCAGGAGACTTCTTAGTAGTTTTTGTCTCCACTTAAAGTTCAGCATATGCTTTCAGGTGGCTCAGCTGGCATTGTCCTCTTCTCGCAAAGCTGAGCAAATCTTCATCTTGTGTTCCAAGCGAAATGACCTTTCCAGTTTTTTCTTACTGCAGAATATACAGTTCACAGTGTCTTTCAAGGGCAGACTTAGATGTTTCCATTCTTATTAAATGCTGCTATAGCTATTGCACACTCAGTCTCCAAGATTCCTCTAATTTCCATTCCACTTGGGACTTACTCTGGGTTTTCACGGGTGTAACTGAGATGAGAAACTTTTGCCGGTTCTCCCCACCTCCCACCGGTTGGGTGACCAGACATAAACTTTAAAATGACTGAAGGTTATGGGTTGAGAAATGATGGAGCGTAATAAGCAAGTTGACGTATTGAGTGTGCAGAAAACTCCTTTTATATAAGTGCAGATCTTAAGGGGAGATGTTTTTCCGTGTATAGAAACTTGTATAGGATGGCAGGAGAAGTTTGCAGGGGGATCGCCTGTCTCTTTAAGTGGGTTTATAATTGGCTAGGAATTTTTGTCAGCTTAGTCACTACAGCATTGAGCGGATGAGGGGGGAAAAAAACCACAGGCCCCAACCGTTACGGGCCCCGTGGATAGGCTCTGTCATCCCAAAGGAATGCATGTGAACAAAACACTTTGTGCGGTGCAACCGTTGGCCTAAACAGTATTGCATTCTTAAAGCAGGCTCTGAGTCACATGGAGCAGATGGATTGTTTCACTAAAATGGAAGTTATGTATCACTGAGCACTCAGATTGAGCTTTTAAGTATAGTTCAAATAGGTCAGGATACGTGTGTGGTGAGAGGGTGTTGAGGTACAAAAAAAAGAAAAGAAAAATTAGTTCTTTGTCCCGTGGTTGGAAATTGCTTTTGTGGTAGTCACAAAGTTTTTAAAGATTTTTTTCCCCCTTGCTTTTTTCAAATCACTTGAAGGCTGTCGGCATGTCAATCTGAAGGGTTGTCTCTGATAGCTTTCTCATTCCCAGGTGCTTATTGATGTGTGTGTGAGAGTTGAGAGCTCATCAGACTCATTTCTGAAGCGTTCCAAAAATCTAACATAGCCATGCTCCTCAAATGTGCAGTAAGCTGAAAGATTTACGTAACTTGAAAATGCTCCGAAGATGGATTGATTTGTAGGGTTAAAAAGAAAACCGAATAGCTTTTTTTCAAAACAAAGCCAGCTGTTCAACGGGTCCTCCTCTTCCCCCCTTTCAAAAATCTGTCTTCATGATACTCACACACACTGTATATTGATTACTGAGGAATTACTCTGTCATAGGAGTTGGTGCTGGTGGTATCCTTTATTTCGGGATAACTTTCATAGAATCATAGAATCTCAGGGTTGGAAGGGACCTTAGGAGGTCATCTAGTCCAACCCCCTGCTCAAAGCAGGACCAATCCCCAAATTTTCCCGTTGGAGGGATTGAAAGTGGCTAGTTGCAAGCTCCCTACTTTACCTGTTAACTCACGGTATGGAGGAGTTGTGACTCAGAGCCAAACACACGCAGTACTGTCTGCTGAAATTCTAGTTTGTGGGACTCTCTGAAGTATATTGTAGGATTTGACAGGAACTCAGGTGTTGTCACCTCAGCGTCTGGCTGGTAGACACTGAAAGTTGTTACTGTCTGGGTGTCTCGTCGGTGCACTGTGTGAAATGAGCTTGCAGATCTCTGTCCAGTTTCCCGTTGACAGGTGTCCCACCTGGACTTTGTTCACCATGTATAGCTTCAAGTGATGCCTTTGATAGCTCCAACAGAGGACAAAGAGGGAGTGGGCTCCCTTCAATTCCTGTATCAGAGGGGTAGCCGTGTTAGTCTGGATCTGAAAAAGCGGCAAAGAGTCCTGTGGCACCGTATAGACTAACAGACGTATTGGAGCATAAGCTTTCTCCACGGGACTCTTTGCCGCTTTTTTAATTCCTGGCATTTGTTTCTCCAAATATGGGTAAAGGCACATAGAGAAGAGTCTGTATGTGGAGAAGATCATCCAGTTTTTCTAAGAGCTGGAGAAGGATCGTGTGGCAGACTCAGAATCTACGGGCAAGTGCAACCAATTCCAGTTGTCATCCTGAGAGCTTGTCTACATGGTGGGGTAATGCACTCTACCAGGGTGTGATTGCTAACGAGCACTAACTTGTTGGTTCATGTGGACCCTGCTGGTATGCATAAAGGGTTCCCAGGTGTGCTTTAACGTAGTACTTTTTGAAGTACCTTTTTGAAGTAGTACCTCTGTTAGTCTATAAGGTGCCACAGGACCCTTTGTCGCTTCTACAGATCCAGACTAACACGGCTACCCCTCTGATTTTTGAAACAGGTGATCATCCCAGTTGAAAATTGGTCTCTTAAATCTTTTTTTCAGGGCTAGGATTTCCCCCTCCCTCCTATCCTTAACAAATAGATGTTCTCAGCAGGCTGGGAAATGCAGTGAAAACGTTTGGTACAGAGATGCTGCTTGCAGGGCCAGTGAAGTTTGCAGAGACTATAGGTCATGGGATATAGTTCTCGATTTTCATTAGAGTGCAAGGTTGCCTGAATCTATATGGAGCATTGCATGATGGGAACAGTAGTTTGCCTGTGCTGTGGCTTCAGCCTGCTTCATTGTGTTATGAACTTTGGGCTTCTGGCAAGGTGTCACTCGGGCAGATCTGACATCCTGAGTGTGTGTGTGTGTGTGTGTGTTTCAAATCTACCTGCTGAATATATTCACAACTGAAACTGGCCTAGGGAAAAACATGGTGAGAGAGCCCTTGACTTACGAGTTACCATAAGTGGTGTGAGACTTTGTGCAAATGTTTCAAGAGAAGCTATTTGTTTACTGGAAGTGTACTTCAGTAAACAGTTTATTGGAGCATCAAAAATTTTGGCTTCGGCTGTCGCACTAATGGATTAGTCAGCCTGACCTGTGTGCTAGTGCCCTCCTGCATTCAGAATACATCACGAGTAAGGGCCTGGATGCTAGCCACGGCCATTTTGTAGTGTCATCCTCCTCATTTATTCTTCCAAGTTCCCGGTGATGCTAGAAACCCTGTGTGCTATGCCGGTTTAAACACAAAGGCCTTAAGCAGGGTTTGGAGAATTTACGAGACGCTTGTTAGAGACTGAAGCAAAATGGAGGGGGTCTTCTTCCAGCATGTCTGGGGCAGCTCCTTGTGCCTTCCTCCTATTCCTCTAGCGGCTGGGAGGAGAAGGAGGGCGCTTGGATTTCCATAAGATGCTGGCTCTGAATCCTTTGTAGGAGCTCCATCTTTCATGTTGGCCTCTGCCTAACAGGCATCTGATAAATGTGTAACCCCCATCCCTGCTCCTTGACACAATCCTTACATTGAGAGTGACATGAGCCTCGTCTGTTTCACGCTGCCTGCTTCTGTTTGGCAAATTCATGAGCAGTGGCAGAGGCTCTGGAGCTGTCCGAAGCAAATCCCTTCAGCAGCAGCTCTGTGAGAGTGAAGCCAGCAGGATCGGGGCCCTTGTTAAAACGGACGCTTTGCCAAACCTGCAATGGACACCGCTCTTTATGAGGGAGCGGTCGGAATGGCGCCAGTTTTGCTTGAGGCAGAAATAAATGGTGGGAATAAAAGTTCTGTCCCCTGTACCCCACCCACTATGAGGCGCCAAAGGTTTTAAAAAAAATGTTTGCTACAAATGACTGCCAGGCCCTGGGTTGGCATAGAGAAGCACCCCACTTTGCTGTCTGCACTGACATACCTGGCTCACAGGAAACAATTAACACGTAGGAAGCTGTTTTTATAATTGCTCCCTTTGAGCTACTCTGTGTTGCTATTTTGAATATGTCTGCTTGTGCCAGATGGAGCTCAGGATCTCATTGTACCGTAGCACCTACAGAATTATCTATCTTCCTAGGCAGTGCAGTATCACAGTACCTCCCAAGTATTTAAATATAGAAATAATAACCATCTCTCTTTCTCTCCTACTCCCCAGCCTGCAGAAGAAATAACTTAAGTGTATAGGGCTTTTGTTTGGCTTGTGTGAGTGAATGGTTGTATCTGGTAGGTGAAGAAATGTGTCTTGCATTTAATAGGGAAAGCGATAAGGTCTTTGGTCATTCTTCTCTCTTGTGAAGGTGAGTTTCACTGTCCAGGTCAGGCTCCCGTAAAGGCTGTATGTCCTGCACCGTAGAGCTTTCCCTGATGGCTGACAACTTCATTGTGCTGGTGGAATGTAGCTTTCATGGGAGGTAAGGGTCATGGATCTCTCAGGGCCAGTGCCATGGAGGGATTAAATATCAGATCAGAGACCTTGAACTGTAATCTGCATACTGTGGGGAGCCAGCACAGAGGGCAGAGCATCTCCTGGTGATCTGCTGCCTTTTGTTAGCAGCTGGAGTTCTTTAGGGGCAGTGTGGGTTTGTTTCTAGGTATAATGAATTGCAATATTCCAGAGTGGAACTCTCAAATGTGTGGATCACTGTGGCCAGGTGTGTAGGATAGGAGGTGTGATCTTCTGGCTAGTTGCATCTGGAACCCTCTAGTGCCACAACTGTTGTTTCTTCATATAAAAGCCAGGGTTGGCATTAGCTGCCATTAGCAATTGCCTGGTGCTCCATGCCACAGGGGGCCCCGCAAAGCTAAGTTGCTGAGGCTTCGGCTTCAGCCCCAGGTGGCGGGATTCAGGGCCCTGTGCGGGGCTGAAGCGCAGCAGTGCATCGGCTTTGTGCCCTGGGCCCCAGTGAGTCTAACACTGGCGGAAACCGGCTCGTAGCCCCCCAGGGTGGAGAACCGGTGGTTTAAGCTATGTCTACACTAGCACTTTTGTCAGTAAAACGTGTTCCTCAGGGATGTGAAAAAAGCACCCCACTGACCGACATGTTACACCGACAGAAGTGGGCAGTGCTATGTCAGTGGGAGACGCTTTCCCGCCAACATAGCTACCGCTGTTTGTTGGGGATGGTTTAATTATGTTGACGGGAGAACTCTCTCCCGTTGGCATAGAGCGGCTACACGGGAGATCTTATAGTGACGCAGCTGCATCGGTACAGCCGTGCCACTGTAAGGTCTCTAGTGTAGACGTAGCCTTAGTCTGATTTTGCCACTACTACTCAGTGTATATTGTTTCCCCTTAGGAAAATAGGGATGCTAGTGCTTGCTTACCTGCTTCAGTGTTGCACAGTGTAAAATGCTATATATAGTATGTGCTAAATATGATGATGTTAACATTCATAAGGTGTCTTTTGGTTTCTTCCTCTGCAGATGTGACTGTTAGTGGGGCATCCCAGAAGCAAGTAATGAACCAGTTAGACAAGGACCATGCACTCTAGTTTAGCAAGCCATTCTGAATGCCACTGATGTACCTGTTCCTTAGTATTGTAAGATTACAAGTCAAATCTGCAGTGGCTGCGAGCGAACCTGTTTGTCTGACACTGTCTTCTCTCCATGACTCCTGGAATGAGTTGCTTTTAATTGTATGGGGGAGCATCTGTTTAAGGTGGCTTTTAGATACATTAGAGGGGCTTGTCTGTGGCAATGACACAGGCATTTCCAAAGTTTGTGTTCTGCCCCCATTTCCTTTGGCAGGTCTGTACTGACATGTTTTTTCACTATTTTTAATATAACATGCAAAAGAATAGCAATCCTATAGAAAATATGCATGAGTCACTGGAGCAGATGGCCTGTTTTATAACATGCATTGTAGAACATGTACATCATTCAGCCATTTAGTTTATTTGCAAGTGCTGTGTGTTCAGAGCTTTCGGACTCATCCAGGCCAGGTGAGGAATAGTTCAGAATGCTTCACTCCTGAAGGGTTGGATACATTTAAAATAGGTCATTCCGTCATACTTCCGTGTTTTTATTTAGAGTTTTGGCCAGAAGATGGAAATGATGAGGATACACAGTTAGTCTGTATGCCCGGCTTTTGATTGATGCTGCAGCTAGTGACCAGTAGCTGACCAAAATGATGATTGAAGAAACTACCTTGAAATGAGTGCTGCTATATTGAATAAGGTGTCTTTATACTTCTGTGTGCATGCGCGCACACAGTCTCCTCCGTAATGGAGGAGACTTCAAGCAGCAAAATATTTGATAGCCAATTGAATTAGAATGGTACACAAACAACCTCACCCTAATTCAAATAAAGCTCCAACTGAGACATAACTCGTAATGTTATTGTTTAGTTGATTGAATTTAAGCCTCGGAAGCAGTTGTTGTTCATGTCACTGTCTATTGTGCCTAGAAATGGCAGTGTATCTGACCCCGTAACACAGAGTTAACACTAGGTGATACTACACACGCAGGGTGTTCCTTTACAAATACATTGTAAAATGGTATCCAGCCCCATGCTAGGCCAGCAGTGGCGAAATAAACAGTTTATCTGAAGTACTTTATAACATTGCTCAATGTCTGTGGGAACTGCCTGACGTAATGCTTGAATTAAGTTGAATTAAGTGAAGATTAATTGCACCACTACTTCATTTTGAAACCTCTCTTGCCATTAACCTTGGCTTGCAGTGGTTTTCCTCATCCTGTTGCCATAATAGCATTGCTTTCCTTGAAGCCATTTGGTCATTTTTATCTGACATCACAGTAGGATCCTTATGTTATGACACTGTCATGGCTTACGGCGTGATGACAGTGAGCCATAGGCTGTAGGCTCAGCTCTTCCTGAGTGTAGGTGGTTTAAAAAAAAAGACAAAGGCCTGGATTTTCAGTGACTCATGATTTTTAGATGCCTGTCTTTGCGATACCATAAAGGCTTCTGATTTTTAAAAAGTGCTGAGCACTGGCCCTCTGAAAATCTAGAGTTAGAAGCCCAAAGTCACTATTTATTTTTTAAAACCGAGGCCAGAATGTTTTCTTCCGTCACCTTCAAGTACAAACATGGGGTGATATTGCAAAAACAAAGACAAAAAAATAAACTTGAGCCAAATGTGTGTGTAAATCAATTTTTTTGCTTTAAAATTATTTTGAAGACAGAAAAATGCACATGACGTGACCGTTTGTATACCCAGCTTCCACATGATTAAATCTGAACTGGGCTTAGAGCTACCCACCCATGATAGGGCTTTATGATTTATAAGAGTAACTCCAACGTCGCCTATTATAGTGGAGCTACTGATGTCCTCTTCAGTGAATCCAGGTACTTAAACCTGATGTTGCTTCATTGTGAGTTGGACTGGTCCTAATGTACCAGTTTAAAGTTGTGAGGCAGGAGTCTTCAATTATTGTAGCTGACTATTTTTAAAAATGACTAGTTAATTACTAAGTTTGGCCTCTTTTGAGCTCCCATTGGAACCAATGGACGTATGCTGTTGACTTCCTGGTGGAATGTGATACAAGTCCTTTAACCTGTGTCTGAATGTTATTGGTCTGCCTTGGAAGTATTGAGAGATCATGATCCAGTGTGGAGCAGTCTTCACAAATGTTCCCCTTCTGAGTTGCTCACTCCCCATCACCCTAAATAATTAAGCTTTGTATGCGCTCCGCATGACCGTGGATTCTCTGCCCCAACCTGTGGGTCAGGCAGTAAGCACCTCTACTGCTTCCTATGAGCCATGAGTCCTCTGCTCTTTCCCCTTGTGCTCTTCCTGCTGATCTGTTTAGAACCAGAATGGATGTCTCAGCTGATCTTAAGCCCTGCGGTCAGTGTACCAGCCCACTGAGTACAGAGAGTTTTGCGCAGACTCTGCATGTGGATAAATTTCTCCCTACTACAGAGGGAATTTTGGAATTGAAAACTAACTTCACTTCTTCACAAGCAACATGAAGATACAGTTGGCGTTAAGAAATACCCCTCTTCTTTATGGTCACTGTGTGTATTTTTTATGTTGTTGGGAGACCTTGTTTTACCCTCCATGTTTTCACAATATCTGAATAGTTTTTTTGACTGTTACTGTTTGGGTGGGGAAAATGTCCACAGATTTCTGATTGTTTGGTGGAAGCAGAAGAAAGGCTTTGTGTAACCCCAGGCTGTGTGTTCGTTTTCTCTTCCCCCAACAACAAGCATGGAAAAAGAGTGTTCGTTTAATACCAAGTGAAAACCTTTTGCTGCCTATGGCCTAGAGGCAAGTTTCCTTCAAGTACAAAAAAGACAATAAATAAATGCAATTATTTTCTAATGCCTCTCACATGGTATGGATTAGTCCATGTTGTGAAGAATTTTTGGAGGTGCTTTGGAAGGAGAATAATGGATTTGTTTTTGGTAGTGTGATTTTTACCTAAATTTTACTGGAAGCATTCTTGATTATATTGATATTCTTAAAAAGCTGCATTGGCACAGCAAACCTCAGGGTTTGGTGTACTTTGCTGTGTAAGTTTGCTCTGGGCTATATACCTTGCTTTACTAGATCTTGTCCTTCAATCTGTATAAGAAAAAATAGCAATAAGTTTTTGACTAAGTTTTTAAAACAAATGCAAAGACCAAGTTCATCAATGAGAAAGTCATTAGCTCTGAAAGATACTTACATGGTCTGCTCCAAAGAACAATTTGATTTTTATGCTTTTCAAATTTGAAAAGTCATTTTGTGTTCGTGAAAGGTCCGTGACTGGTGGTCCTGGAGACTAAAGTCCTCTATCCAAACAATTTGGGTATATGTTCAGGTTTTTGGCAAGGCTTTAATCAGTGTTTTCTTGAATACGTGATTCAGGTATTTTTCTTTGAGTGAAGGAAGAAAAATATTATCATACCTAACTGCTTTAAATACATATATAAAATGTATAGACATTTTTCATATCTGTATTCTTTTGTATGATAAACACTGGCGATGATTGAAACATGGTCAATTTGTTCAATATTTCATGTGTTTAAACGTTTCTGAATGTGCTTAGAATTTATGTAGTCCTTGACTTAGAATTGCACAGATTATCCACTGGTAAAATAGTGATTGTAATTTGTAACCAAATCTTCGTTCTTCAAATAATTTTAAAACAGATATGTTCCTTTTCAGTAACATTAAAAAATATACAGGCTGTTTAATCTTAAGCCTGTGATACATTGAGTCTGCCATGAATTTTTCTCTTAGGCGTAGATTTTGAAGGGCTGTGATATTGTTGTATGCAGGCTGGTACACTGTGTTGCAGTACATACTATTGGCAGCTGATAAGATGGTTTTGTTGCTGAACATGTTGGAGTGGGCTCAGTTTATGGCTCTCTCCCACAGTTCATTTATGGGACAGTCACTTACTCTGGGCCTCAGTCCCCCCTCTGTAGAATAGGGTTGTTACGCAACCACGAGTGTTGTGGCGATGAAACCATTCATGTCTGAAGGCGCTCGTGAAGGTAATATAAATACCTAGAGAGAGAAAAATGAGCTGTGCTTTAATTTTGAATTTCTGATTTACTTGCATATTTATATTAATATGCACCCCTATGATGCTTTAATACAGCAGATTGCTGGCACGTGAGGTGGTACTTTGCAGTGCTAAACTCCATTGGTGCGGTTCATATGGGAAATATACCAATATAAAGGGGTATGCTGGTGTTCCTTAGAAGGTATGGCTTAGAGAGTAAATACTGCACAGAAAGCAAAGGAGGTTTAAATCTCTCAGTTGTGTACTTAAATCCTGCAGGAAAATACTTATCTCCCTCTGTTTCTCCCCCCCCCCCCCCATTTTGAGATGGTTTATTGGCTGGGAGGCAAGAAGAAAAGAAGATACGTGAAAGAATATCTTGGTTTTTGCTGTTAGATACAGGAAGACAGGGTGCATGGGGTTTGGCATGAAGGAAGGAAAGTATTCCATTTAGATAATATTCTGATTATATTAATCCATATCCTGTTATTTTGCATTGCTCTGTCACTGCTGCTGGTGAAGTAACTAATGTAAACTAATTACATTTGCTCTGGGAAGCCAGATTTTTTTTAATGCATCTCAGCAAGAGAGGTTAATATTGTCAATTTAGCAGCATGAATGAAACATTGTAGGAACTGAACTCTGACTGTCCTAAAAGGTTGATGATAATGGAAGCCTCTGGGGGTTTTGTAATTCATTCATGAATTGATTATGAATTGGAAACTGACTTGTTTGATGCCATCTGTGGAACCCTCCACCATACAAGCAAAGTGTATTTGGAATCAATTTACTCCACCTTGCAGAGCATTCATCTGTGTTTGTTTTTTTTCAAAGTGAGGGGTTTTTTTGAGGGGGGGAAGTGGACTCCTCTCAGGTTTCTCTTGGACATTTAAAGTATGTATCTGTCTGCCTCGCTCCCCCCCCCCCCCAAAAAAAAAAAAAAAAAGAAAAAAAAAAGGAATAGACTGTTAAAAAGTCATCACTCGAAGTTGTAGCTGAGATTTCCCACTTTAAAAAGGCCTGGTCTGAATTCCCAAGATATTATACAGAGTGGCCTAAAAGCCACGGATCTTCTGTTAACTGACCTTGGCTGGGCAAAGATGCACTTGTACTGAGCGTACAAGCAGGGCAGACATATAGGAGAGAGCATATTTCCTGGAGTGGGAGCAAATGACTAGGTTCTATATGTCCACAAAAGCTAAGAGTAGCTTCTTTGTACTGCATTGCGTGCTGCCTGGTTTGGTTCATTTACAGATGCTCCTTGGGAGTTAAATGTGTTGTCATCCCTGCCTTAGTCCTACAGTATCCATGTCTGTGACTGTTCAGATGTGGATGACCAGAGATGCCATGTCAGACAGATGGCCCAGGAAAGGCATTAATTGATTTTAAATGAAATCAGCAGGGCTGGTGCATTAGGTACACCAGTTAATTATCATGTATGGCTCAGTATTAAGTATTAACTTTCTTATTGTGGTATCTGTTTACATTTTCAATAAGAGGAGCAAGCACGTTGCTTTTGTTTAACCCTTTCAACTCAGGAATTTGGATCTCTGCATCCAGGAATAGGTGGCTCTTAATTTGACTCCAGGTGTCAAGGAAGTTATGAAATCCCAATGAGGAGATTCTCTAAGGCAGAATGGTTATTCTCTGGAGCTTAGAAGAACCCAAAGCTATTTTGGCATAATATCGGGGTGGCTAAACTTACTGACCCGCCAAGCCGCATATAACAATCTTCAGAAGTTCGAGAGCTAGGGCACATCTGCTGGAGTCGGGGCTTCAGCATCTCGGGAGGCGCCTGCCAGGAGTCGGGGTTTCAACCCTGCTCCTGCTGAAGCCCTGAGCCCTGGCAGGAGTGCCCCACGGGGCTGAAGCCCCTAGTTCCCTGTCCCTGCAGGGCAGAAGCCCCTATCCCATCACCCCGCTGCAAGGCAGAGGTCCCAAGCTCCCCTGACCCAGTCTGGTAGGTGGAGTGTGTGGGGGGTGTTGGGGTGGGGGGAGGCGCTGCATGTCACAATTCAACTGTAAAAGAGCCACAGTCTGGTCACCTCTGGCATAATAAAGAAAACCTTTGGTTACTGGTGAACAGAAGAGAGGTCTTCAGACTGGGGCATTCTCCCTTGGTATTGTGAGACTGAGGATTACTGGTTTGCTGGTTGTAAATTTACAAGTTTGAGTGTCCTGGTAGGAGAAAATGGAAGAGTGGGAGAATTCTTGTGTGCTGCTGAGAATAATACTTGGTACTTGTATAGAGCCATTGTTCAGAGAATATCAAAGGATTTTACAAGCATTAAGGGCAGAAACTGGAAAGGGAGAATGTAGTTTGAAATGAAGTGAAGCAGATAATGAATGATTCTGGAGATGTATTTGGCTATGGAATAATCTCCCTGGGGAAAAGGGGAAAACTGAAATGCTTGGTGCATTTAAAACTAGGCTGGTTAACATCAATAAATGCACTGTAGGGTACAATCCTACACTAGATTGGGTGACCTATTGGGTTTTTCAACATTTAACTTTTTAGAAGGTTACTTTAAGACTGAGCGTACAGTAAATCCTCATCTGTGTAATGGTAAACTGAGGCCCGGAAGCAATAAATGATTTGTTTCTGTGCATGGTAGAGCTGGGAGGAGAATCCAGGAATCTAAAGATTCCCTGTCTCCTGGTTTAACCATAGACCATGTTTTGTAAACTTGATACCACGGGGACATTGACTTTTATGAAAATTGTTGGCCTTGCGCTCTCTCAGGTGAAGCTTCAGTGACTGTTGATTTTAAGATAAAGTAACCCTTTTTTTTTTTTTTCCACAGAGGAGGCCAGAACGCAGAAAAATTGGCAAGGTTTTGTTGTCTTTACTCATTTGCTCACCTGTCATAGTTAGTAATTGGCCAAAGTTTGTGTACAGTAAGCATTTCACTTGTTGAAACTAGAAGAAGAAAAAAGGGTGCAGTAAGCTTTTAATTCTAAAGAAGTTTGTGTTTCAGATAAATCCCGCAAGGAATCTTGCGTATGCACTGCACTGACAGGAAGAGATTGACTCAGTCAGGTCACTTTTGCAGAAGCAAAATTATTTTCAGAGACCTAAGTCATAATTTGTAATGCCTTGTTTCTAAAGGTCCTTTTCTGTGTGAGCTGGATGGATCACTAAGCAGTCTATTTCCTGTGTCTCCACTTCTGGGTTTTCATGGTGGTAATGACTGTTGCTTTTGCCTGGATTATTATCCTCTGTCTGATCCTCATCTCTTCGTTTACTTTCAGAGAGAGCCTGAATTAGACCATGCAACAAATCCATGTGGCCAGCAGAATTCTGATCAGTGTGGTGTAAACAAATCCAAATAAGCAGAATAGCAGAAGTGTTTTCGCACATCAGCTCCTGGGAGGCAAACAGAACTGATTTGGTGTGTGTAGCTCAGAGTTTTCTCAAACTGGGGGTTGTGACCCTGGAGGGGGTTGCGAGGTGTCAGCCTCCACCCCAAAGCCTGCTTTGCTGCCAGTGTTTATAATAGTGTTAAAAATAAAAAAAAGTGTTTTAAATTTATAACGGGGGTGGTGGTTTCCCATGTGAAAGGGGTCACCAATACAAAAGCTTGAGAACCACTGGTCTAGCAAGGAGGGCATAATAGCATTGCTGTTCTCACATTGTTTGACCCTCCTGTGTTGACTAACCCATATGTGCTGAATTCTCTCTTTACCTGTTCTGGGCCGAGATGGTGCAGGATCTGGAGCTGCAACTAGTCTCTGATGGCTCTTCCTTTGTGTTGTGCTGAGTGAAGCTTGGCCATGGGAGAATTTACCCCCATACGCTTTGAAAATACTGTTAAAATGTTTATTTTTCAGGGTTGGTTGGTGGAGTAGAGCAAGGCAAATTATCCTTCAGCAAAATCAGGCCAACTTGAGTAACTGTTCTTAGCACAAACCAGTGGAGGTCTTCTTTTCATAGGTGTGTGCTGTTTTCAGGCATAATTAAGGTTATGGTGTTAACAGAGAGAAGAGTGCCTAAACTTAACAGGGAACTCCCCCTCTGTTTTTACAATTGTTTTTCCTAACATAAATTGCAAAGCACAAAATTCAAATGTGAGCAACACCTAGCATTGCAAACTTCTGCTTTGGGCAACACTTACAGAATTGTGCATGAAACTACTAAATTCCCCTTCTGTTTGCCAAAAGAAAAAGGCCTTTTAAAAATTTGCATAGTGTTGCAAGGCTCATACTCTGAGATGTGTTGGGCAATAAAGTTTGCATTAAAATTTTACTTACGCCATAGGCAAATTGGTGCTTCTGGTCTGCTGGCTTACTACCTTGGGCTGTGATCTTGTCGGATCTTGCAGGGTCAAGCCTAGTCAGTGCTGGAAGGGAAAACTCCAAAGGAAACTTAAATGTTAAAGGAAATGGTGTCTGATTAAAATTCAGTCTTTCGTCCGTTGTCAATGCTTGAGCATAGCATAGGGCAGCATGCTTTTAGAACAGAGGTTCTCAAACTTTTGTACTGGTGACCCCTTTCACATAGCAAGCCTCTGAGTGCGACACCCCCTTATAAATTAAAACCACTTTTTAATGTATTTAACACCATTACAAATGCTGGAGGCAAAGCGGGGTTTGGGATGGAGGCTGACAGCTCGCAATGCCCCACATAATAACCTCACGACCCCCTGAGGGGTCCCGACCCTCAGTTTGAGAATCCCTGTATTAGAAGCTCTTTTGACTGAGCTATAAAAATTGACATCTTGACCACTAGCAGAGAATGATTTGGGACTTTATACCCCTACTCTTGCATTCAGTAAAACTCTAGGTAAATTCTGATAAAGTATGGAATTATCCAGTCTAAATACTTCTGAATTCAGTTTAATACTGTACTTGTCTTCCCTTCTTAGCCTAAATTGTAGTGCAGTGTTTATCACTGTTAAACAGCTGCTGTGTTCCACCTCAGAACTGGGTGAAGGAAAAGGGTGGAGATATACTTCATAAAGCTCATTGGGATCTTTTGAGAGGAAAAGCACTTTATGAATGTATGATTATTCCTCTGATCAATCTGTCTATTAAGTATTTGTTGAGCCCAGTGCTGTTCTGAAAGTAGAAATTAGTCTGAGAATAATGATAGCTTTGCAAGGAAAAAATATTACCTACATCACAGAAAATATTATAATTTAAAGGAGAGAGGATAGTTATACGTGGGATCATGTTAAAACTCTGCCTCCACAGAATATTGCTTTGAATCTTCCATGAGCTTACGTAGCTGAACTCTTTAAAATGGTGGACCTCACACAAATGCTTTCATATTTTTTTCCAAAAATAAATGAACGTGTTTTAGCTTATATGCAAAAATGCCATGAACTAGTTGAATTTTAAACCTATGAGAAAAGAAAATTGCTTGAGACAATAAAATATTTTAGGAATTGAATCTACATAATCCGGCAATTTTTTTGCTTAGAAGAAATGGAAGTATTCCTAAAATATTTTGTACGAGTTAAAAGAATCTTCCTTGTGCAACTTCATCTGTAAAGCACATAAATGAATCCAGAAACATTTAACTACATTTACATTAAAATTCCCCTTCTTTATTTCTTTCCAGTTGCACAAATAAAATATAAGAACAAGTTAATTTCTTTAGTTGGTGAGCTATTAAAAAAACAATGTGGAGTCACATTTTTCCCCCTTCAGCTTTGCCACACCCACCACAAAATAAATTCCTTAATTCTGTGCTGTGTTGCAGCATAATCACAGACAAGCACGCTCCAGCAGCTGTATGCATTCAGTTGCCTTTTTAGTGACCACACCTATAAAAAAGTCAGTGTTAAATCTGAGAATAGGGATAGCACTCCAAGTAGGCCAGCTTCATCAACCGGACAAAGAGAGTTTTCCAAAAAGATTTTTAATATACTAAATTTTCTTGTAGGCAACACACAAACTTGTTATGTAATTACTCAATTCAGTAGGGACACCCACATGCATAAAGTTACATGCTTGTTAGCTTAGGTCCTGATTCTGCAAATTTGTAAAGAGCAGATATGAAGGAAAAATGGTTTAATCTCTTCTGATACACTGAAATAGTCTGTTTTTCTCCATCTACTTTGTGAATGCCTGATAAGTGATCACATATTTAATGATTCTTCAGAATTCATTTCTTAAGATAATTTCGTCAAAAAGGCTGAGTTTTATTAGTGATTGGAACTTTGAGCATTTGTTTGTCTCATACCAGCATGTCTCTTTATAGAAGCAAGACTGAAGTAATTATGAAAACACATTATTACCCTGAATGCTTATTTGCATTAAAGCACAGTCCATAGTTAATGAGATAAAAATGCCTTTCAGAATTCCACTATATACATTTGTGGGAGGTCTTAAGTACCAGTTTACCTAAGAAGTTGTAAGAGCTCTGAAGGGGACACTTCAGTCTCTTTGGTAAATAAACCCATTCTATTCTCTCCTGCTTTATGACAATAATGGGAATCCAAAAATTCATTTTAATGGGATGTCCTTATAAAGTGTAAACTTGTATTATTGGGTTTGATTGGTGGTCCTTTGTTCAGTCTTAGATTTCATCTAATGCCAGTAATGGACGGCATCTTTAAATTTTTTAGCTATTATGTACTAATGACAAGCAGCTGTGCTTATTTGTAAAACCACATTAAAAGGCAACAGAGTGAGGAACCTAGTGTGACATCTTTGACCTTGGATTTGGGATGGTAATAGCCGAGTAACAGTTTCACTGGTACCATGGGGCGAGGGATAAACAAACAGGAACAGTCCAAGGAATCCTAGGTTACTTATATATTATATGTATGCATAAAGGCATGAATATATTTTAAGGAGCAGACATGCACAATCCATAATTGCACTTATCAGTTGGATCTGATGTGCATTGCTGCAGCTGTCGGATAAATCATAGGGTGTGTCTACACTGCAGCTGGGAGTGAGCCTCCAGCCCAGGGTAGACAGACTTCTGTTAATAAGGCTCAAGCAGTATGGACGTTGCTGCCGGGGCAGACCCAACCCCTGATGCTTGAGAGCCCAAGCTCTGCCTGAGCCACAGTGTCTATACTGCTATTTCTAGTCTGCTGGCTCAAGTCTGGCTAGTGTGAGCTTAACGATCTGTGCTAGACTCACTCCCAACTGCAGTGTGGACATATCCCTATAGGCTAGTGATTTCCCAAGTGTGGGGCACAGACAGGCCTCTCATTTGTTCTCCAGAGTCTGTTTTTAGAGTCATTTTTAGTTATGTTATGGGTGGGAAGAAAACTTTCAAACGCTAATGACACCTGAAATATCACTATTGTTAACGATGGGCTGATCTACACAGACACACAGGGCTTGTCTACACCACGTGGCTTTTAGCGACAAGGCTGTGTCGACAAAAGTCAGCATGTGCAAACGCTTGTTTTCGGTACTTTGTCCACACTGTTGCAGGAGAGCACTCCTGTCGACAAAGCCGCGTTCACACTGCCACTTGCGTTGGCAAAACTTTTGTCTTGGCGGGGTGGGAGTGGGGGAGGAAGCTTTTTAAAATACCTGTGAAAGACAAAAGTTTTGTTGACAACTTTGCAGTGTAGACAAGCCCTTAGGAACGGGAGTAGATCAGAGCACACTCAGGAAAGCAGGGAAATGGACATTTAGCTTGCCGCATGTTAATGCAGGGTAGATTTAAGTCTGAGTTTGCCACAGAGTAAGTGTTTGTGTCGGCAAGCCCCTTGTCACTGCTCATCACTGTGTGAGGAGAGACAGGAGATGAAGTGTCATATTGGGCACATCCACTTGAGTGTTTCCCAAAATGTAGGTCCCTTGACAGGGATAAAGGACTATCCAGGAGGGTGAGGAAGATGTGTAAATAACATCTGCGTAGACTACATGGTCTAACTTTGATGAAGGAGAGCTCAGCTTTCAAAAGTTTAGGAAACAGGCTAGGAATTTAATGAAGCTCATGATGTTGCATAGACTTGGACGAGAGATGCATGAAAAAGGTACCCACGTGCTAATGCACACTAGTGCAGAAATAGCAAGCTGGTCTGTAAGCTTTCTAGGTTTAAAAATTATGAGCAGTATCCTTTGGGAGTCTGTGTTTCATGTCTGACTTTTGTTCTGTTACATTGGTAAGTTTTTTTTGGGCTGGGACTATATCTTTCTTTGTGTCTCCTCCAGCACTGAGATCACATTTAACTCTTTATGAAACACAATCATCAGTGTTGACCATTTTAAGGATTATAAAACTGCAGGCATCTTGGCATGCCTGGAAGCCAGGATAAGGCCTTATTAGAGTAAGTTACACTCCAGGTACTATAGCTTCTGTCAGAGTGATATGATCTCTGGGCTATCCTGTACACAGTAGGCTTGGCAGGCAGACATGAAAACACATCAGCCTTGCACTGTTTTCTAATTGTGGGCAAAGGGAGAGATTTAGGAAAGGCCTCCTCCCTCCCCTCCCCTGCTGAGAGCTAGGTTTTCATTTTACAGGGCAGGAGTGAGAGTTCCTTGTTCAGTAAACTGGGAAGCCCCCATTTAGAGGTTTGTGTAACGTATTATGAGAACATCCTGTCCAGCAGAGCTCAAGTGAGACTGTTTTCAGGCCAAAAAGCCTTCCAAAGCCAAGATTTTGAAAAAGCGACCTTTAATAATGTTTAAAATCTCAGGTCACTGTTAAATCATTTTGTGGAGTTCTCTGTAAACTGACTAGGTTTAAGAAAGACTGTCTAAATACAGTACTTGTGTGAAGTGTGGGGCGAGAGCCAGCAACCTACTTCAGATTTGTTCCCTAGTCCTAAGCCTTTAATTTTAATATGGTTTGTGAGTTTATAACCAGAGTTTAAAGGAGCACCATCAACTTAAAACTTGCTCCTTTGTTGTGAGTATTTTTGGCTACTATCATTGCAGTTAATTGGGAAGGTTAATACAATGGAGAGAATGAAAAACGATGTCTGTTTTTCAGATTGGTTTACTTTTGTTTGATAGCACTCCGATATATAGTCATTTTCACTGTTTCCCCTGTATAGTCAGGCTTTTAACACAACAGCAGGGAGGATAGGAATAGAAAATAGGAAAAAAAGATTGCAAGATCACAAACATTGGCAGGGTGATGTAGGGGCAGGTGTAGTACTTGAAAGTACGTTCACCCAATATTTTCAGTTAATTATCTGATTACAAATTGATTGTGCCCCTCTAATACTAACTAGTTTACTATTGAGTCACATTTTCTACTTGAAGATTTTTAATATCATGGAATGTTAGATACATAAATCGACTTTCTCACTTGTCCTCCATGTTTTTGCTGAATGTTTTAGTGAAGGAGTCGGCTTTCTAACAGCATAATCTTGAATCTCATGGAGTTATCAGCACCTTCCCTAATAGTCATGGCTAAAAGTGTAGTACATTCTTTTCTGGTATGCAGTGGATGATTGTAGGAAAAGGTGGGATGCCTTTACGAGCTTATCAGCCTGGGACAGAATACCATGCCTTTTACACATGTCAAATGACTGCTACTGATCTTATTGTGTCATAAATTGGCGAGCCAGGGTGTGAGCACATGCTAGCCATTTGATCAGATTTGCCACTTCGTTGGTTGTCTGTCCATTCTCTCCTGTCACCTGAGATGGTTTTCTCTTTCTGTATGTCGCCTCCTCCCTAAACTGTGTAGGGTCACCTTTTGGCCCTAAGAATTAGAGACTATTGCAGAAAATAAGTATAGTCTGGATCTGTTGGATTTACTCTTCACATCCAGCAGGTGGAGACTAAAATCTTTTTGGACCAGAACACACTCCAGTTTCCTGTTGCTTGTTTTCAACTCAGTTTTATCTCCAGCAGAAGATCCTTCTACACCGTCATCTCTTTATGGTCTGAGGTAGTTGCTAACAAAAGTGGCAAAGGTGGTTTTTTTTTGTTTTGTTTTGTTTTTTAAATTTTAAAAGATTGTCAACTCAACCTTAGAGTTGTCCAACCTTAGAAAATTATTGGGCCCTAAATCCAGCCTTCTGTATGTTGTAGAGTCTACAGAGGTAACTGAATTCTGCCAGTATGGTGTCTTTCTGTTTGTTTCCCTCTGTATGTCTCAGAAAACGAACCCTGCTAGTCCAGGAAGATCTAGGTCCGTAGCTGTGTATGAATCAATCCAGTGCTTACTTCTTGTGCCTTACTAGCTGTGTTCTTCAAGTTCAGGATGTAGGTTTGGTCCCCAGGGGTGGTGGGGTTTTTGTTTTTTTGTTTTGTTTTTTAAAGAAACTGGTTTCTGAGAAGTCTGTGGAAATTGGCTACTCTAGTAGACACCAAAACTATCTGAAGGTGAAGAGATTTCTCAGAGTCTTACATTTTTTTTTTTACTTGTAAGGAATGAGTAGCCACCTTAAGGAAAGTGCAAAGCCCAGGTGGTCACTAATTCCAGTTCGCCCTAATTCCAGTTCTTACACATCATTCAGACCTCCATTTTGGGCAGGGCCAATGCTAGCTCGTTGGGAGACTTAAGCAGGAATATTTTTGTTGTCCACCCACACAAGACATACTAATAATTTAATAGAGCCGTAAGTAATTGCTTAGTCTGCTTATGCCTAGCACTGGATCTGATTGTGGGGTTTGCTTGTTTCCCTCCTCCCCACTGCTGCTCCAGTTACACTTTGAGGAAGGGGTAGTGTAAGGGACATTGGCACTGTCCTCACGGTGCAGTTTAGTTACTGATCGTTGGGGGCGTAGGTGCTGGAACTAGGGGTGCTGCCGCACCCCCTGGCTTGAAGTGGTTTCCATTATATACAGGGTTTACAGTTTGGTTCAATAGCTCTCAGCACCCCTGCTATAAAAATTGCTCCAGCACCCCTGATTAAGCCGTGGGGAGCAGAGAATCTACCGTCAAGTTGGCTCTCTGTATTTTGAACATCGTAGTTCCTGTTGCTTAACTTGTTTCAGTGTGGACTTCTGATGCTTGACCTACCTGTGCCCGAATCCTGAGCTTTAGGGGCCCCCTCTAGGTTTGAGAAAGTCAGTCTCCATGACCCATTTTGTCTTGGGCTTTTCTGAGGGCTTGTCTACACCGGCACTTTACAGCGCTGCAACTTTCTCGCTCAGGGATGTGAAAAAACACCCCCCCCCCCCCCGAGCTCTGCAAGTTTCAGCGCTGTTACGTGCCAGCATAGACAGTGCACCAGCACTGAGAGCTACGCCTCTCGTGGAGGTGGGGTTTTTAGAGCGCTGGAAGAGCTTTCTCCCAGCACTGTGTTGCGACTACACAAGCCACGCTTTAACGTTGCCACTGTGTAGACAAGCCCCCTGAGACTGACGGAAGGGCCATCAATGTTCTTTGTAGGTGTAAGGTTTGGCCAGATACGGTGATTTTTTTTTTTGTGTGTGGCTAGGAATGAGATTGAAACTCACTAACTCCATTTCTTGCCATCTACGGAACAGATGTCAGATGGTGACATCCAGCCACTACCATCTTGGGTCAGATTTGAACTAGTGACCTAGAAATAAAAGGCCCCGTGTCCTATTATAAACCCACATACTAATCCTGCTTCCGATATGCTGTGAGATTCATTTCAAGTTCCTAGTTGTAATCTGCAAAGCACTCCCTGGGCTCGGGTCCTGGTTATCTTGGAGACCATTTCAATCTGCATTCCAGGATAACAGCTATATTCAGGGACTCTGAAGCGGACACAGCCTAAGGCAAAACTGTCCATGGGTGAGAGGAATTTCTTGGCAGCCCTTAGCTATGGAAATCCATTCTGTGAGATAGGGGACTGAGCCCTGCATCTTACCACCTTCAGAGTGAAATGTGAGAAAGTCCTTTGTAAAGAAACCTATCTGCAGTGATAGCTGGGATAGAATGCTTCCAGGGAGATAAGGGAAAAGAGGAGAGAAATTCCACAGGCCCCGTCCTCTTGATGCATCCACTCCCTGAGTATATTTGAGGCTTTAATTTGTTTAGATAACGGACTCCTTTCTGTTACAAAGGAAAACAAAAACGTAGAAGTATGACATGTTGTCCCATCCCTCTAGAAGTATCCGTATTGTTGGCAGAAGCTAGTGTTATGAACATATGGTAAGGTAATCAGTTGTTATCTTGAGCCTGGTAGACTTCAGCGATAGTTTCCAAACAAGCATCCCTCCCCTCTATTCCTCAGATATAAATAAATAAAATACTTTATAGAAATAAAAATCCAAGCAATTTTTTGGATTGCGGTTACTGAAAGAATGTCTATTTTAAATATTTCCTTAGAGTTAAAAGCCTGAAATATGACTAAGATTATAAAAATTCTTACCAACTGTAGATTTCCCCCCCCCCCCCCCCGCAAATAAAATTCGTAAAGACTGGTGCATAGCAGAGGGCTTGTCTACACTATGCATCTTTTAGCAACAAGGCTGTGTTGACATTGTAGCTAAAAGTCAGCGTGTGCGAACGCTCTCTGTCGGTATTTTGTCGGCACTTTTGCTGACAAAATACTTCCAGCCCCGTGAGCGGCGTTAGCTTTCACAAAGCCGCGTTCACACTGCCACTTGGGTCGGCAAAACTTTTGTCTTTCGCGGGGGGGGGGGAGGGGGGGGCAGGGGGGACTTTTTAAAGTATCCATGAAAGACAAAAGTTTTGTCGACAATGTAGTCATTATTTCCATCAGTGTTTGGCCTATATATTTGTCAGTGCCTACCCTGGTTTTGTATGTTAAACCTCTCCCAAAACCTTTTACAACTTTTTTTTTTCCTCCGATGAGCATCATTCCTCTATGTGCTTTACAAGTTGCTGTGTGCAGCATTTAGATTCCTTACCAATATTAAGGAGGTAATTCCTCTTTAATTGTTGTTTCTGATGCACTGAGTCCCTGTAGGCTTGCGGTAAGATTTGCAATGTCTTAAGAGTCCTAGGTCCTTAACAGCGATATCATACATCTCTGTGGTAAGACTCACCACTCTTTCATCTAATTTGACTAAACTGGACTTGTAATTCTGCTGTGAAAAGTTCCTTTTTGATGTCCTGAGCTCATAGTTTTGTGCTGATCCTTAGTAGGGTGCCAGTGTTGGTTGGACGTATTCCTGGAGGTTTCATCACATGACATAATCTTCAATTAAAGATTAATCTTTTAATTCCTGGAGATTCCAGGACAATCTTGGAGGGTTGGCAGTCCTAGTCCTTATACTAGTTTTAAACTACTGTGTGAGCCTCTTGTTGACCAGAGCTTTTTTTTTTAAACCCGGGAGTTCTGGGGAGACTGCAGGTCACCCACAATGTGCTCGGAGTTAGTTGGAAGGTTCTGTTCTGAGGTGTAGGGCATTTTAATGCCGCCCTTCCCCCCCGGGGATTTAATGGAGATACACAATAACTCAAAAGGACTCTTTTACCTTAGCTGAGTATGAAATGCATGGTCACTCCAACTAGCCACTCAGTTGCCTTCTTGTGGCTGGCCCAAAGAGGTGGGCACAGTGAAGAGAGATCTTTGGTTCAAGTGGGCTGAGGTCTTTTTTTTATTACAGCGGTGCCTATGGCCGGACTGAGAAAAGTCCCATTGTACAAACAGAGTGAGAGACAATCCCTGTCCCGAAGAGTTTACAGTCGAACTAGACAAAGGGGAGAGAGGGTGGAACATGCAAGCAGAGTTAACAAAGCAGTAGCAGCAAATGTCCTGTTAAATTGTTTTGTTGTTTTAAATCCTTTCGGTGGGGTTGTGTTAGGAAGGGATTAGCTAGCTGGATAGAAAAAGGAATGGAGGGGTTGGAGAGACCATGGGGGTGGGGGTGGGGGAGGTCGAAACAAAGGGCCAGTCAGCACAGGAGATGGTATGTTCTGAGTGAAAACTGCAGAGAGCAGTTAGGGTTGCCAACCCCCCTGGATTGGCCTGGAGTCTCCAGGAATTAAAGGTTAATCTTTAATTAAAGATTGTCATGTGATTAAATCTCCAGGAATACGTCCAACCAAAATTGGCAACCCCCAAGAACAGTTGGGTATCATTGGTGTCTGCCATCAGTCCATGCTTAAACTGCTTCTTCAGCTGCTCCGCCAGCTTCAGCTAGTGGCAGAATTTGGGCTCTTTACTTGGGGTGTTGCCCCTCACGCAGCTCCTGTCCAAACACAGCCGTCTCCCCCGAGTTAGGCGCTTTCAGTCTCGGGCTGGCTTGGCCCATCCTTGGGGTCGGGGCTGCTTTCTTTGGGGCTGGTACTTACCATTTTTGCAATGAGGACACGGGTTAAACTACTTCAGTGCTGATAGTCCTCGAGTGCCTTCCCACAGGTCCCCTCCAGGTGCCCAGAAAGATAGACAGTTCACTGGGAAAGAATTACGGAGTGGCTTAGCTTGCTGCAGGATGAAGCTGTGGGTCTGGGACATGCCACCAGGAGTCCTGGCAACACCAGACGTGGGACTGCAGTGCCAGTAAGGACATGGTAACCCAAGTATGGCGGCTCACACCTGGGCTAGACAGACCCACGTGCTGATCACCTGGGTTAACTCTACAGTGAAGACTTACCCCAAAGACCATTTGCCTGGGGGGAGAAGGGGAGAGGAAGGATGCTATATGGGTCCTAATGCCCCAAGAAGGGGCGTCTCCTCTGCATAGTTCTCGATCTTGGGGATGGCGGGTAGGCCTGACTAGGCCCCATTTTACCTCCTTCCCCAAGTGCAGCGGTAGGTTGGTGTTTGAACTGCTTTCTGCATCTGTTGTGCCATAGCTGAAGAGTTAGAGTTCTAGTCTAGGCCCCTCATTGAGGTAATGGAGTTTACACAGTTTATTTGCACCAATGGGCTCTTTTTATAAGTAGTGACTGGTTTTTGTCTGGGTGTTCCTGTTTCATATGAGCGAAGTGCTACCTAACTAATTGGGCAAACAATCGAAACAACAAGGTTATGTAAGCTGGAAACTTGTCTTGTTTAGATGAGTTTGCCCATCTTCTCATTTGTTCACTTGGGATTAGTCTCACACCCATCATTAACTCTGAGAATTAACCATAACAACTCTTGGGTCACAGAACACACCTATTCCTTCGGCCATACTTGCGCTTGTACAGGTAAACTGCAGTTTCTTTGCTTTGAAGCAAAAGAAAGTTTGGCCCGTTCATATGTTGTTGTTTTTTAAACAATGGGAGTGGTATGCTTTTGTCAGAGGAAGGGAAGTCGTGATTGTAAGGTTCTGTTTCATTAGGCAAACTGTGTTTTTTGTCTTGGTGAAGAAGAACCTCCAAAATATTTGACTATGCAATGGATATTTATTATCTCAAATATTTATTAGTGAAAATAATAGATCCCATGCTCCCTCTAAATACAGATCCTTTTTGTCGTTTTCAGTGTTCACAGGCAGTTGGTGTGATCCTTCTGCTCCTTAAGAAGCACTTTGAACTCAGGGTTGGAGTCCATAATGGGATTAGTCTATGTAGCCTGAAGGCTGCTGTTGCATTTCCTGCTTGATCCATACTTGTATTAAAAGGGAGCGAGTCTAAAACAAAGACAGTAAGTGTTAAGGACTCCTAGGGTCCTTTCTACTGGTGGTCTCTTCTGGATAGGTGGATAGGTCACCTTCTATTTGTCTTCCAGTATAGGATTAATACTTAATCTGCCTAAAATAAATATGTTTGCGCAGTGTTGTGGTCTCTGTTTTAGGGCGTGCTCATGGTTTAAATATAAGTAGGCAGAAATGTGAGCTCCATTTTTTACATTCATAGCAATCCTTAGGTAGCATATTCCTTGTTTGTGATGGTGGTTTCTCCCATTCTTTTTTTTCTGCACCAGCAGTGAGGATAAATCTGCGCATTCTTTGATCGTTCTGCAGGTGCAGCTTTTTATCCTCTCTGTAAGTCTAGTCACTTTGAGCGACGGGGTGAGCAGTTGGCTCCCTGAATTTGCTGTCAGGGCTGGCTGGTACTGCCAGTGGCTGTCAGCCATTCATGCCATCCCTTATTTCTCCTTCCTCTCCCTGAAGACATTGAAAAGCACGCCTGAGCTCCCCACATCACAGGCAGTGAGACGCACAGTCATTGCAAAACCTGGATGTGTTGTATTGCAGCATTCTGCGCTGCTTGCCACCAGCCTGGCCAGGAAATACGCAATTCCCTTACTGCTTGTTCTGACTACTGAAAAACCATGCTTTCCCCTGCCCCAGATTTACAAGGTGAGATTATGAGCCAGTTAGATGCAGCTACTAATGCATTTTTAGGAGGGTTTGAACTTAGCAGCTTTCCCCCTCCTACATTCTCCCATGTTTACGAGTGTAGGAGCAGGTTTTCAACAGAATCGCTCTAATTGATTACTTTGGGCTTCCTTGCCATCTCGAATCCTGCCGCTTCTGTTGAATATGAAGTTGAAGATTGTTTCCCTGCTTCTCTGCAATATGGTGTGCGCGAGCGGGTAGGAGGAATCACAGTGCCTGTGTTTTGTGTGTGTCAGTAAAGCTGCATCATGACCAGCAGCTAGACACCCAGCAGGACACAGTGATAGCCTGCCTAACAGTGGGAAACGTAAAGGTATTTTTAGTGCGCATGGGCTCTGCACCAGAGGTATGGTAAACTCAGGTCACGGTGACATTTTTACCTTAGGAAAACAATGCAGTTGAAGTGTTTTTCTATCAAGAATATTCAAGCTAGGTTTTCTAGCAGTGCAAGCGTAAAAATGTTTAATATCCGTTGATTCCCTTAATAGTTCTGGAAAAAACTTCAACAAAATATGCTTTCTCTGGGCTGTCACACTTGTGTTGTACTTGGTACTAACATAAAATGGAGGTGGCGGAGAGAGAGACGGACATGATTGTGGTTCTTCGTTAATCAGAAACAAGAGTTTATTATTCCAGTTTACCTGGACAGCTGCATTCTTACCAAAGACATGAATTTCTCCCCTGCCTCAAGGACGTGTCATGTTTTAAAAATAAATAAATAAATCCGTTACCCTAGCAGCATGTGTGTATCAATTTCCTTCTCACTTTAATGGTCAGGTTTGAAACACTTACAATGCTTAGTACCACATGTAGGACATACTGGCAGGGTTGATGTAACCCCCCTTTCGTCAGAAATACATTGAGTGCATGCATTTTGTTTTGCTTGCATGAGGCCCTGTCTGGCACTTAGATCGGTGTAATTTATGTCGCTCACGGGGTGGCTTATTCACATCCCTGAGCGACACAAGTTATGCTGACATAACCTGTAGTGTAGACAAGCCCATAGTGACGATCTATGTGCATAGTTGTGAAGAGCTTTTGGAACTTTCAGGGTGAGGAGCTACAGAAATAGCCATAGTTCTGCTCCTGTTGGATCTCTCGCCAACAGAAGTTGGTCCAATAAAAGATATTACCTCACCCACCATGTCTCACCTCAGAAAGCAATGATGCTTAGGGGATCTTGGCCCTATTCTTTTAAACAAATACCCCAAATCAGCTTAGCATGGATTTCTTTGTTAATCATCAGTAGTGCCTTATACATCCCTTCTTCCTCGTGTGGTCCTGTTTGCCACTCAATGTTTTAAGGATTGTGAATCTTAAATGACAATATAACAAGCACCCATCAGAGGCGAAGACTTCATAATGTGAAAGTCAATAACAATTGTGCCTAGCAGAAAAATTAAACATGTTACACTTAACCGTAAAATGTTCATCTATTAAGCAAAATAAATCCAGGCATTATCGCTGTAGAAATGGCATATCTGTCTGGGGGTACGTCTATACTACCCACCTGATTCGGCGAGTAGTAATCGATCTTCTGGGATCGATTTATCGCATCTCGTCTAGACGTGATAAATCGATCCCGGAAGTGCTCGCTGTCGACACCGGTACTCCTGTGCCGCGCGAGGAGTAAGCGGAGTCGACGGGGGAGCCTGCCTGCCTGCCTGCCGCGTCTGGACCCGCGGTACGTGCTGTTTAGTTCGAACTAGGATATTTCGACATCAGTTACACAACTTCAGCTACGTGAATAATGTATCTTACTTCGAAGCGGGGGGTTAGTGTGGACCAGCCCTGGAAGCAGAATGTCATGATCGTTCCTGAATTCCAGTCAGTGTGATGTGTGGTGATTCCAAGAAAACCCCTGATAGATTTTCCAAATTGATTAGCGTTAGCATTGGGGCAGCAATTTGTTGTCCTGAGAGTTAAAATTTATCCCTTTAATGCAGCCAGCAGGGGTGGGTGTCAGTGCAGCACGTTGCTCTGTTGGTTTGTGTGGAGAGTCAGTTAATTTTGCTTTGGCCCCGTTTCCGAGCTTTTCTTTTCCCGCTTCTGTTCTCTTTTACAATATTATTGTAACACCAGTTTGTCACAAAATGCCTTTTCCTATTTTGCCAGATGGGTTAGAAATTAGGGCTGACTGCAGTGCTTCTAAAAGCTTTCTCTCCTTTAATGAAATGTTGGTATTTTTTCCTGCTTTTTGGCTGCTTTTTTTTTTTTTTTTGTAAATGTAAAACTCCATGAATTTATGTTCACAAAACACTAAGGATCACATAACACTTGCTAAAGCCAGGTGTAATGAGGATGTATAGGCGTCACCTCTTATGGCATGGGTATGTACGGCCTTTGTTTCTCTCTGGGTGGGTCTTAAACCGAGCCACTCTGACTCCAGTACCTTCTGGGTTGAGGTGATTTAGTCCTCTGGCTAGGTCAGCCCCTTTCTGGGGCACCCAGCAGTCCAAAATAAACACAAAGAAATGTAAACTTTTCCTTCCCCCAGGGAAGTCCTGATAGGCATCTGTCTTCTTTCTCTCCCACAGTGGGAGCTCAAAGTCTGCTGTTCCTCCCAGCAAGTGAGCTGGGCTCTCCCTTTTTAGCTCTTCCCTTGAAGCCTGACACCTGCTCCAGGTGTTGCAGGTCACACTCAGTAGGAGATGGAAATCCATCCTTTTGCAGTTAAGCCTGTGTACGTCAAGGGCTGTGTACGCAGGTTGTTCTGTAATTAACCAAAATTATGTGACAATGAAATAATCTGCAGGTATTGGGAGTGAGGAAGCAGAAAGTTCCGTTTAAGTAACCTGTTCAGATTACCGATAATAGCCAGGGCTGGTTGAGGATGCTTTCATTCCGCTGCCTATAGAGCAGTAAGGTCTGGCTTGCATATAGCTGTCAAGTTTGTTTGAGAGCCTTGTTTTTAGCTTATTTGTTGGGTGTTGTAGGCCAGTTACTTTAACCTTTGCCATTGCTTTTCTTTCCCAAGAAAAAAATCCACCTCTATTCCCCCTATATTATCCCCCCCCCCCCAAAAAAAAAAACCACAAAAAAATAACACACGCCATGTCTCTAGTCTCTTTGTCAGCTGGATGGGTGTTTGGTAGCACAGCTCCCACTCTGAACAGCCTATGTTGAAGTTCACACTAACTTTCCGTTCTCTGATAGTGAGGGTGGTCCATGTGAGACCAGAGATTTCTGGCTATCTTTCTTCTGATCGAGCAGATAATGTTCACTACTCAGCTTGCAAGTGCTTACTGTGTAAAGTTTTTTAGGGGATGGGTGGCTTGGAGTGCTTATCACCCCATTGCCGCTTTCCTGCCTTTGGAATTTAGAACTGGTCAAGGTTGATTGAAAGCCTCAGGAATGTGAGGGTGCCGAGGTCTCCTTTTGTTCTTTGCTTGCATTTCTGAAGGAGGCTTACCTGATAGTGCCTAAACCAGAACCAGTTACTCAATACCCTGTATGTCCACTGTAGACAGTGCACCAGCGCTGGGAGCTGTGCCCTTCTTGAGGTGGTTTTCTCCCAGTGCTGCGCCATGACCACACAAGGCACGTTGAAGCGCTGCCATGGCGCTTGTTTAGCGTTGCCAGTGTAGACTAGCCCTTACTTTTATATGGACTAACAAAAAGACCATATACAGTAGAACGTCAGCGTTATGAACACCAGAGTTACGAACTCAACCACACCCCTCATTTGGAACTGGAAGTACGCAATCAGGCAACAGCAGAGACGAAAAAAGAGGCAAATACAGTATAGTGCTGTGTTTAAATGTAAACTGCAAAAAAACAACAAAAAAAGGAGTTTTAAAAAGATTTGACAAGATAATGAAACGGTTTCTGTGCTTGTTTCACTTAAATTAAGATAGTTAAAAGCAGCATTTTTCGTCTGCATAGTAGTTTCAAAGCTGTATTAAGTCCATGTTCAGTTGCAAACTTTTGAAAGAGCAACCAGAATGTTTTGTTCAGTTATGAACATTTCAGAGTTACTAACAACCTCCATTCTGCAGGTGTTCGTAACTCTGAGGTTCTACTGTATACTTGATGCTCATGTTGGATATAAATAATGAAAACCACAGTAGTTGACACCGGTATTTTGACTTTGTCTAGTGGGTAACCTCCCTGATCTAGAATTTTCCATGTTATAACTCGTCTTTTGAAGGGCTGATAGCTGTCACCAGATTTTGCAAACTTAACATTTTATATTTGTAGGGGAAAAATAAGTTTTTACCCTTTCGACTTGTATTATTTTCTGGGGTCTGATTCTTAAAGGTGCTGAGCATCTTACTTCCATTAACGTCCGTGTCAATGGCTTTTTGTAGGATGACACCTTTTGTGGTGATGGCATGAGACGTACTAGCAAATACTAGAAAACAGCTAATGCTGGAGCTATCACTGTACTCCTTTTCTCTTTTTAATCATATGAGACTGATAAGGAAATTCAGATCGGATTAATTCTTAAGAGTTTAATTTTTTTCTCAGTTAATAAAACCTGCTTGTGTGCATATTCTGTGCTCAGAAAATGCAGATAAGTATTTAACTTGGAAGGCAGATTTTCAAAAGCACTACCCTTTGAGGCAGTCCTTGTACTTTATACATTGAGAGCAGAGTGGGGCCAGTGCTGAGCACTTAAGAAAGCTCCCTCCTGTAGAGGGTAAATTCTGCTCTTTGACATTCACAAGCACCTTCTGTTGAAGGCAAAGGGAGTTGTAATAGAGTGTTGAAAACTTTAATGAAAAATATTCACTGTATTTTGAACAGCTGTAATTACACTTACATATGTGAGGGGAAAGGTTTGGACCTACAACTTTTTTCTGTGAATGTTATGGTTTTGAGCCATCGCAGTCTGCTTTTCAGATGCAGCACGATGATACAAGTTGGAGATATTTCAAAGGCCCTTAGTTCATGTGGAAAACGATTGAAATGGACTTTTGTGTTAGAAGTGGTCTGTTTGACTCAGATCATATATAGACATTATTGCAGTTTAGCTTGTCGCAGCAGTTGCATGCCCCTCCAAAATTGCTAGTCCAAGTAAATACCAGGAAGCTGTGGCTTTCCACATTTATCATACTAGTCTTTAAACCCTTTAGTATGGTACTTTCAGGGCCCTTTAATGTCTATATGGTATGAAGTACAGCATACGTTGTAGGTACTGGAGTAATAAATTCCTACGACCTTCCTCACTTTTTAGATAATTAGATAGAATCTTGTTATGGACGTTTAAGACAGACAATATTTTTAGGACATTTTGCTGTGATTTGAGGTCCAGCTGTGGTTTACCTTCTTCTTCAAGTGCTTGCTCATGTCTGTTCCATGGTAGGTGTGTGCATGCCATGTGTATCATTTGCTGGAGATTTTCCCCTTAGTGGTATCCGTTGGGTTGGCTCTAGTGCCCTATGGAGCTGCACACTTATGCACCCTCTCAGTTCCTTCTTACCACCCGGGACGGTTGCTGGAACGCCCCTTCTTGCTTCGGCCTTTTGGTTTTCTGACTTTTTTTTTTTTTTTACATTCGTAGTTATAATGTAGTGTATATAGCAGGGATTGGCAACCTTTGGCATGTGGCCCGCCAGGGTAAGCCTCCTGGCGGGCCGGGCCGGTTTGTTTACCTGCCGCGTTCACAGGTTCAGCTGATCGCAGCTCCCACTGGCCGCAGTTCACCGCTCCAGGCCAATGGGGGCCTCCCCAGGTGGACCTGTTTGCTGCCAGGGAGAAGAGGATATGCCATCAGTTTGCTGCATGGGCATAGCCCAGGCTCCCTCTCCAAAGCCTTTCTGCTCTCGTGGGCAGGCCACCTGCTGTATGCCTTTCCCCCGATCCCCTTGATTCACAAGGCTCTTCTAAAAATCAAACGGTACAAGGCAAAAGTTATCCTGATAGCACCGGCGTGGCCATGCCAGCATTGGTTTGGCACGCTCCCTGACCTCTCAGTGACAGCTCCACTCTCACTCCCTCTGGACCTGATTTCACAAGACCACGGCCGGTTACTTCACGCAAACCTTGCCTCCCTGCACCTAACAGCAGGGATGCTGCATGGCTGAACCCTGAAGAACAGGCCTCATCGAAACAAGTTTGGCAGGTCTTGCTCTGTAGCAGAAAGCTTTCCACCAGGACAGCTTATTTGGCCAAGTGGAAACGTTTCACTTGGGCTTCTGAACATAATCTCTCTCCCTCTCGATCGTCCCTTCAGTCTATATTGGACTGTTTGCTCCACCTAAAACAGCAGGGTCTGGCCCTCTCATCTATTAAGGGTCATCTGGCAGACATCTCAGCCTTCTGCCTCCCCAGTGAATGGCAGATCAGTGTTCTCCCATGAACTAACGATCCACTCTCAAGGGATTGGAAGGACTCTATCCTCAGGTTCGCGAACTTACCTCCGTCATGGGACTTAAATCTGGTCCTGTTTAAATTCACGCTCCCTCCCCCTCGAGCCATTACCATCATGCTCCCTACTACTTCTCATCTGGAAGGTTGCCTTCCAGATGGCGATCACCTTGGCCAGAAGGGTCTCTGACATCAAGGTCCTTACGTCTGAACCACCTTACAGGATGTTTTTCAAGGACAAAGTCCAACGGCACCCCCATCTGGCCTTCCTGACAAAGGTGGTGTCACAATTCCATAATAACCAGGTCATATTCCTACCTGTCTTCTTCCCGGAACCTCAGAAGAACTCGGAGGGACGATGGCTTCATTTGTTGTATGTTAGTCTTGCCCATGCCTTTTATATTGAGAGAACTAAACCCTTCCGCAAATCCGCACCACGCTTTGTAGCAATAGTAGAAAGGATGAGAGGGCTACTTGTGTCAACCCAAAGGATCTCATCCTGGATAACTGTCTGTATTCAGGCCTGCTATGAGCAAGCGAATGTTCTGCCTCCGTCATCGTAACAGCCCATTTCACAAGAGCCCAGACTTTGTTAGCAGCGTTCCTCACGCAGGTCCCAATCCAGGACGTCTACAGAGCCGCAACCTGGTCTTCAGCGCATATCTTCGCGTGCCACTATGCCATCACCCAACAGGCCTGAGACGATGCCAGTTTTGGAAGAGCCGTGTTGCAGTCAGCACATCTGTGAACTCCGAGCCCAGCTCCTGGGGTAATGCTTGAGTGTCACCTAGCATGGAATGGACATGAAGGAAAAACGGTTGCTAACCTTCCGTAACTGTTGTTCTTTGAGATGTGCTCATGTCAATTCCATGATCCACCCTCCTACCCCTCTGTTGGAGTCACTGGCAAGAAGGAACGGAGAGGGTGTGGGGCCGGCTGCGCCCTTTCCAGTGGTGCATAAGCGTGTGACTCCAGAGGACACTAGAGCTGGACTGATAGATACCATTAAGGCAAAAATCTCCAGCAGCCGTGCATGCAGTGTGCACACACCTAGCATGGAATGGACATGAGCAACACTTCTCGAAGAACAGCAGTTACGAAGGGTTAGTAACTGGTTTTTACTGTGTCTTCTTACCAAAAGAAAAATCTGCCTGAGCAGTCCAGTGGCTACAGAAACTAGCTGCAAATTGAGAATCCACATCTAGCTGTGTGAGGCTGTCAGCTGTTGCAAAGAGCTCAGTGCTATCATTTTTCTCTGTTAATGAAGCATTAAGGTTAGTTTACATAGTGATAAATATAATAATTATTGTAGCTATGGCTCTGTGCCCAAGTCGCCTTGAAAACTGAACACACAAAATCTTTTTAATGGCATCATAATGGTCTTTATAAGTGCTACAGATTTCCTACCGTTATCTGTAATAAATAATGCACATTATTTACCAGTGAACTTGTACCACTTGACAGTTTGTATACATACAAAAAATGAAACAACTCATCTTTCATCTCCTGAGAAACTAAATGTTTTTTATGGGAACTTTCTCTACTTAGGCAGCCTTGCTTTGTGGAAATGCATTAGTAGATACTTTGTTTAAAGTTCATGATTACACTAGAGTTTTTTTTTTTGTTGTTGTTGGGGGTGTGTGTGAAACAGAATGAAAAACACATACTGGGCTCTGGGGAATAGAACTGATAACCGAGCTCCCTCCTTGCCTGGTATCATTGTGTGTTTTAACTTCTGTTTTGTAAATAATCCATTTCACAATAATACACAGACTTCACACAGCATGACTTCCTTCCCTTCTCCCGCTAAAACTCCCAAAGGGAAAAACGCTTGCCAGTGTCAGCTGCTTGTTTGTGGATTCTGCTCCACTTGACAAACTATGATTTTGTTTACTGTGAACCCCACTCCTGGCAGGGTCAAACATTTAACCACAGTAATCAGCAGGAAGCTGCTGGACCAAGATTCAACAAGCAAGAGAAAAGCTGGCTTTTTTGAAGGGTGCGTGAGCAGCTCCAAAACATGGACTTGAGGAAGGTTACTGAACTAGTGAATTGGTTGAAATGTTACTTAAAGATGAGTGTTTGGGTTTAAAAAAATTAATAAGCAAAAAAGCCCCCCCATAGAAGAAATGTGTGTAAATTACGACGACCTCTTAGATCACTCAAGGTTGAGTTCTAATTTTGTGGTGTCCCGACTCCTGAGAGGTGCCGAGCACCCTCTGCTCCTGTTGAACTCGGGGGAGTGGATTCTAACGGCCCCACATCTCAACAAAGAGATGATACCCATCCTATCAGGATCTAACTAAAACAGAATAAAAAGCCACGTCTGCAGCAACGCCAATTGGGCTGTCTTATAGAACGAAAAGGAAATAAACAGTGTGCTACTCAGAACTGCTACAAACAGCATCTCTCCCTTTCTGTATTTTTTTAAACTAAATTTTAACTTGGATTATAAACTATACAAGCAAAATCTGCACTATTGTCCAAAGCATTTGCCGTGTTGTTAGTTTTGAAAAGGATATACTTGTCCATAAAGGGGATAGCAGTAGACTTTTAACCAAATGGTGTTGTCCTTTCCTCCGTTTTGGAATCTTCTATCTTTTCTGGGGTGAGGTGTCCGTTAATGAGGGAGATATGGGGATGAAAATGAGTGTGCCTCTAGACTATGAAAGCTTTTTAGGTGCCATAGTGCTTTGTCTGTGTGTAACAGAAAGCTTATGAGTTACCACCTCCTTCTTGCAAGTTCAAAAAGTAACAAGGAGGTTTTAAGTCCGATTGTATTTCTACTATCTCGTTCAGCAACTTCTTCCTCGTGTACCTGGATGTTTCTTTGGCCTGCTGAATTTTCCACAGCTGCTTCAGTTCAGTGCATGAGTCACCAGCTTTCTTTGGTAATATTTTTACCTTTATATAGCTTTAACAATTCTTCTTTCTGAGCAAGGACTTGAAGTTCCCTCCCCCATCTACATGTCTCATTGCACAACACTGAAGAACAGTAGTTACCTTGACACTTCTCTGTTTTGCCCAAAGAGCAAAAGAATTAAAATGTCAGCTGTCAAGCAAGAATTGACAGCCACCTTATCTGTCTGTATCCTTAAGTGTCTTTCTCAGAGATTGGCCCCAAAACAGCCTATTAAGTGTGAAAAATTTGTACATCCCTTGAGACATTTCTGATGAAGGATTTGTCATGTTTCTGCCTACAAATAACATTTCTTGTTTTTTTCCAGACATAATGTACTGTATTTGCATGTGTGTATGCAGGCCCATTTAAGATGTTTAGAAAGAAAAATAAATGCACAAAAGGCAATAAATACTTCCATGTGTTGCTCATATGTAATAATCACACTTTGTTGTGTGTTAATGTGATTAATCCAAAGACACTTGCATTGTTCTTTTCAATTACAAATATATGTACGTTTCTTTTGGTGGTGGTCTTCCCCACTCCCCACCCAAAAAACTCCCTACTAATTTATGGAGCTCAGTGATTCAGGATGATGGATAGACATGATCTATAACTCAAGTTACTCTTTTTATCTATTATTTATGCTGTATTTATAGAGTTAATTAAAGGCCCCTCCAGTCAACATAAGGAGGCCAGATTTCATTTGGTAGCAGAGTTTGACATTTTCAGACACTCTCTGCAGTGGATGCTGGCTTCTTGTCCTCCTGTAGTGAATAGGAAAGCTGAGTTGAATATGTTGTCATGTTGTGCTGAGCACTGTAGTGCTGACTCTTTTCTCCTTCTTTCTTCTTTCCTTCTTTGTCTTGCACAGCTGTATAGACAGAAGCGCTGTGAACACAATGAATTATTTTGTTTTGCTCTTCTGGATTTTCATTGGACGTTGGAGCCTGGTAAAATGTTGGCAAGATCTCTTTATGCTACTTTTCAAAATTTGGACTGAAAAATCATTTTCAGTTTTGCCTGGTGGCAACTGCAGTTAATTCCTTTGAACAGCATTAAATGATGTCTTTTCAGACTTTGGGAATGCTTCTCGTTCTGAGCGGTGATTAAAGCTCTTGGAAATCTCACTTTACACCTGTGCATGCCCCTTTCTTTGTTGTTGTGGGTCATGTATTTGTTCGTGCTGGCTGGTAGGAGGACTCTAAGGTTGGGACTGAGGGGTTTGTACCATAAAGTGGCAGGAGTTCCAGTCAGTGAGCATCAGAGAGGATCCACATTGAGAATAAAGTAATGTTAGTTACAGGAAAAGTATGCCTGTTTGAGACTATTTTGTGCATCATCACTGCTGACCTGTCTTTCTCCTCCTCACCACCACAGGTGTGTTGGATTGACTCGAATCTTCCCTCGCTTTTAGGTGAATTTATGCTTTGCTAGACTTTCCCCAAAAAGATTTATTCACGGTTAAAGTGCAGGACTGGAGTCTGGGACATGAGTGACATGGGCTGGGTCCCTAAAGCCCAAGCTTCAGGGTTTTAGTTGGCCACTGATGAAGTATCCTCCCACAGTGTATTCTGGGAGGGTTTTTTTAATCACCTTTCTCTGAAGCATCGGGGATGTATATAGGCGGGGCAGGCCGGGGCCCTTAGGTGGCATCAAGCATTATCTTTGTGCTTGGCTAGCTGGTTCTTTGCTTACATACTCAGGGTCTAAATGATCACCATATGTGCGGCCAGGAAGGAATTTTCCCCAGTCCAGAATGGCATTGACCTTGGGGTTTTCTCACCATCCTCTGTAGCATGTGGGTGCCGGTCACTTGCCAGGATTATCTGGGTATATCTCAATTATTTCCCCGCCATTGCAGGGGGCCTGAAACACTGGTGCACCTCGGTCCCTCCTAGTCTCATAGTCTAGTCTCCCGTTGCCTATAATACCTTGGTATCATTTTGGCTGTTGGGTTTAGTGTGTGGGTGCTGAGAGGAGTTGGGGGCCCATGATATACAGGAGGACAGACTGGATGATCTGGTGGTCTGTTATGGCCTGAAACGCTGTGTATTTGGGCATGTCACTTCACTTTTGTGTGTCCTCATTTTCCCCTCTTTAAAATGGGGATAATATTCCCATGAAGAGTCTCTCTTAGTGCGAAGTGTTTACAGTTTAAAAGCAATAGGCTGGTTATGAACTAGATCAGGATCTCAACCATCTACTTCTTTGCAGTACAATAGAGATGCCCCTATGCAAACAATAACTTTGCCATGGGAGACGTATTTCCTGACTCTCAACATTTGTAAGAACACATTCCTATGTTTTGTATGAAACATTTTCTAAAGAGACCTGAGGACCTTTCCATTGCCAGTCCTCAGGGTATTTTTTATATCTAAACCAAGTTGATGTGAATGCTTGACACTATGTATCTGTGTTGTCGTCTTCCTGCTGTATTACAAATAAATAGATATTGAGTTTGCGTATTTAGCACTCTTTCTGCCATCAAATGACACCCTTTTCCGCAATGTGATTAGCTTTTCATTACTTGGTAGGGCTTCTGATTACACAGTGATTTTATTTCTTTATTACTGGGGTGTTTCTTTCCTGTTGCATGGAAGAAATCACAGGAAAAATTAAGATACAATTTTCAAATGATGTATCTCTCTCTTTCCATTGGAGAGATCTTGGGCTCAGCTATAAGACTAAAGAGAAGCTTTTTCTAAAGAAGACATGGAAATTCACCAGCATCATTGGCTGCTGTAGAATTGGCAGCTGCTGCTAATAACTGAACTGCATGACATAGAGCAGTTGTGCAGAGGCAAGTGCAACAAACTATTTGTAAGATGGAAAAGGGAGATAAAACATATGAAAGCAGGTGTAGCTACTGCAAGTCCTGTTTGTAGAGGCAGTGTGGTCTAGTGGTTCAAGCACAGGCATAGAAGCTAGGAAATCCCAATTTAATTTCAGCTAGATCATTGATTTTCTCTAACCTTAGGTGAGTCATTTAACCGTACTGTTTTACTTTGCAGTCTGTTTTCGTATCTGTAAAATGGGAGTGATGTTTGCTTAAAATACCTCATAGGTGTGTTAGGATTAGTTTGGGTTTATATAGCACTTAGGAGAAGAGAAGTACATAAAAACACTACGGTTATTAAAACACCATATGCACCCCCGTTTTGGAAGTTTCCAAAATATCAAAGCACTGGAAAAAAATAATCATAAACTGATACAGCTTGATTTAGAAATACTAGAATATTACCAAAGAGAATATAAAACATCCTGGGTAAAGATTAATACCCTAATGGAACTATAATACAGGGATCAGCAACCTTTGGCACGTGGCGCATCAGGGAAATCGACTGTTAGGCCGGGCCGGTTTGTTTACTTGCGGCATCCGCAGGTTCAGCTGATCACGGCTCTCACTGGCTGTGGTTCGCCGCTCCAAGCCAATGGGGGCCGTGGGAAGTGGATGTGCGTGCCAAAGGTTGCCGATCCCTGCTGTAATATAACGGGAGCCTTTACCATTGTAAATATTGCTACTGCACATTTCCATCACTGTGCATGTGAGCTTATTAGGAGCAGAGATATTATATAGTTGCATTTGAGTGGGAAGAAATTCAAGTTGTCAGTTTCAACTTCTGGACAGAGTTCTTACAGAGATGGGTGGTGCATGCAGATTGAATAACTTCTCTGAAATACTCGCCATCCAATAGGGATATTGTTTCCCTCTGAACAATGTAGTAGTGAGGGTTAACTATCAATGGAAAATTGATCTGATTCTAATGATTACCTCCGAGTTTAAGTAAGATCTGTGAGATGAACTCCTCTCCCCTACCTCTTCAGAGTTTGAAGTTTTACAGAAATAGCTTGGGGGAAAAAAAATACTTGTTAGGACATGAGGTGTGGTGGGCTGTCAACGCTCTGGCTTTGGGGGGAATCCCACCTTCAATGTTGTGTTTACTTTTCCTTTTTTATTGTGGTGTCCCATGTACCTGGGGTACTTGGGGGGGGGGGGGGAGAGTGAGTGCATGCTTTTGTACATTGAAGGCCTTGGGTGAAATTTTCAAAAGCGTTTAAGTCCCATCTTCAAAAGTGATTTAGGACTCAGACTGCTAAGCACTTTTACTGACTTTCAGTGAAACTTAGAACAAGTTTCATTTTGAAATTCCTTAACCCTCTTTCTGTTGCTACACAATATACTCTTCTGTGAGTAAGAAATAGCATATGCTAAAAGCTAAGGGGAGCTACTCCTTTTCTCTGAGAACTAGGCCAGCCTTACCCTTATGGGTGGGACAGCCAGTTGCCTTGGGCAGCAAAAGTTTAATGACTGTTTATGTGAGTGACTGCGTGGGGTGCATGTACATTTTCCATTTTGCCTTGAGCAGCAAAACCCCCTGAAGCAGCAGAGCCTTAGTGTGGAGGAAAAACAAATGGTTGTCTGTCATGGAGAGTGGGAGTTGCCAGAAGAGGATGAGCTGAATTCATAAGGCTTCTAGGTTTTCTTGGAAGTCGTTTATATTTTTCCAAGTCCAATTAAATACTTGGCCTCCATGAAGGCCATGTTTAACCAGGAGGATGTGAGCCACCAATAGATTTGGAATGGAGAAAAACAAAACGAAACCCCAAAACCAATACTTGGTACTCCCCATGGACCGTATTGTGCCCCAGGAGACTCGGTCCCATAGTTGCACTTCACAAAATGAAGAAAATGGTGATCTGTCTCTCCCATAGTCTGTTGCCTCCTTTGGAGTGAAAATGTCACTTTCCTCCTCGCTCACTAGGTGAGACAAAGAATTATTAATATTTTTACCAGAAAGCTATGTATTTGACTTTCTAAAAATCTTACGTTTAAGATTTTTTTAAAAGGCACCTTTGACAATAACTGAAGGTATCTGTACCAAGCTTATTTCAAAGTAGTGACAAGATCCCATAACATTTTTTTTTTCTTAAGTGTCGGTTTTTATAAAAACAACCAACCAACCAAAGAACACAAGAAACTAACACAGAGAGATAAAAATGAAAGACCCACTTTGAATGCAAGGGAGTTAGTTTCAGCCTTAATTCTTAGCTTCTACTCTAGATACCTGAGGTCTTTCAAATGTGGTGGTCTTACAAACCATTTGTGCTACAGTGCTTGAACACAATAGGGGGTAGAATAAAAACAGTTTTAGCTTTAGCTCTGAAGTCAGATCTTTGACATTGTTTGCCCGTGTGTGTGTGGAGGGGGTTAATCCTTCTAGAAGAATGTTATCAGAATAGAAATTCTAGGAATTCCTGAAATTTAGCTCTTAAATCCTCAATTACCTTAACTTTAGCTGATGTGGGGCTGATATCCAATCTGGTAATGCTTGTAAACTGTAGAAAGGAAAATTTAAATTAAAAAATAGGGGAGAACTTTCACTGTCAAACTTTTCTACTAATAATCTGTTTTGCCAACGGCGGCTGAGTGAACTTGCCAGTAGGTAGATTCAGAGAGTAGACTTCTGCTAACTAAGCCTCCCGAAAGCTTTGGTTTGAATATCTACCCACCTATCTACCTATCACAGGGGTCGGCAACCTTTCAAAAGTGGTGTGCCAAGTCTTCATTTATTCACTCTAATTTAAGGTTTTGTGTGCCAGTAATACATTTTAATGTTTTTAGATGGTCTCTTTCTATAAGTCTATAATATATAACTAAGCTATTGTTGTACGTAAGGTAAATAGGTTTTTAAAATGTTTAAGAAGCTTCATTTAAAATTAAATTAAAATGCAGAGTTCTCCAGAGTTCCCGGGTCCTGGTTCCGGCCAGGACCCGGGAAGTGTGAGTGCCAGTTGGCTACCCCTGACCTATCATATCACTTGGTCTAAAAATTTGGTTGGAACTTCTGTGAAGTTCTTTTCACAGCATGTTCTGTAAGTATAGTAGTAGTAATACCTAGCTCTTTTCATCCATAGAGCTGAAAGTGCTTTACAAAGGAGGTCAGTATCATTATCACCATTTTACAGATGGGGAAACTGAGGGCATTGATGGGATGTGACTTGCCCAAGATTACTCAACAGGCCAGTGGCAGAGCCGAGATCATAACCAGGGTCTCCCAAGTCCCAGTCTAGTGCTCTATTCACTAGGCTCACTGTTCTGTCTAGCCTCTGATCCTACATCAAGCACAGTGTGTGTGAAAATGGTTCTAAAAAGAAAAGTTAACCAAACTTATTTTTGTAAGCGACAAAGGGTCCTATGGCACCTTATAGACTAACAGAGATGATATGATAATGTTTTTATCTGAACTAATGTTCCTATTTCTAGACTTGTCACCACTCTTTTAGAAATAAGTCTATAGAACAAATCCTGCCAAAGTGCAGGGGATTTGGCTAGGGCAGGACAATGTCTACACTAGAATTTTCTCTCCTAAAATTTCCCATTGTTGATACCCTGGCACAATTCTGTTCACAGCAGTAGAGGGAACAGTAGGCTAGAGGAGGTGCTGACAGGCTTTCCGATATTAGATGGTTTATGGGACACAGTGCTTAAAAACATTAGCGGCTGGTTGGAGACCTGCTACCATTGCTAGGTGTTAAACCAGTAGGGAAACCAGTAAGGAAAAAGCTAGTGCGACACTGTGTGAGAGTTGCTAAGGTCTTTTGTTTTATTTTTAAAAAAAAAGTTCAGTTCCCAGCTGATTTCATTAGCTCTTTATACACTTCTTTTCCCCTCTAAGTGAATAACTTGGTCCCCTCATTCATTTTTATTACAGTCTGTATAGTATGATGTATGAAAGCACTGTGCATATTGGTTTTTTTTGAGAGATAGTTGTTAAACATGAGGCCACTTGATAAAGTTATTGTATATTCAACATAACCATCAAGATCAGGACATTGATTGATTTGCAGAGTTGTAGCCACCTTGGTCCCAGGCTGTTAGAGACAAGGTGGGTGAGGTAATATTGTTTATTGAACTAACTACTGTTGGTGAAAGAGAAAAGTCTTTGAGCTATACAGAGCTGAAAAAGCTTTCTTTCACCAAGAGAAGTTGGTCCAATAAAAGATATTCCTCACCCACCTTCTCTTTATTCTTTTGTTTTTCCCGACTTTTTTAAAATCAAGAATATATTTAAACTCCGATGAGCAGATGTCATTAAGACACCAGGTTGAAACCTAGACTCTTGGAAGCCCCAGGTTTCTCTTTCCGAAGCAGGCAAATTGATACATACTATAGATAGTACTCACTTTTGGTTAAAGCCTTGAAAGCCCAGGGATGTGTCTATTCAGTGTGGATGTTAAGTCCCACAGAATTTTTAGAAAACAGAACAGTTTTTTCCTTGGTGACATTTGTTTCTCCTGCTATTTTGCTGCATGCTGAGAGCCAGCTGCATGATGTACCTTTCCAACCTAAGTGTGTAGCTGTATTTCAGTAACGTGCATATAGTTCACAGAACGTTTTAAGATTGGTTGGGATAAAAGTAGTTATGAATATAAAAGCTTATTAAACTTAGTCAAAATTTTCTGAATTTTCCTTCGGGGGCGGGGGCGAAAGCTGAAATGTTTGAGGAGTTCCCCGTTTTTTTCAATCACCCGCGCTTTTTACTATCCCAGAGTACATCTATCATGGGTCAGGTTTTAACTTGGTGTGGCATTGAGTTCAGTAATTCTTGTTGTGAATGGTCTTTTCTACCTTTCCCCCTTGTTTAGTCTTTATTACCAACTAAAGTTTCCGAAGCTTTAAGTTTAAATTGCACCTTGATGGGAGTGTGAGAACTTGAGATGCAGAGCCGATGTCTCACTTTACAACTCCTTTGTAATCAATACTGGAAATCAGACCACTGTTGAAATGCAGGAGGAATGACATTCCATTGCTAGTCAATAACACACTTAGCTACTGAACTTGCTTCACAATAAAACCTTCCATAAACAAGATTTTCTCCACTGTGTATCTTATTTCTCTTGCACCACTTAACTACAGAGAAGAAAATATTCTATACTGTATATCTTAAAAGAAATCTCTTTGAACCAAGCTTTAACACTAGAATTCAAATACTTTGTCTGTGAAAACATTCATTTAAGAGTAGCCAAAATCAATAATGTAGTTTACTAAGTTTAAATGTTTGGCTTTCCATACATACTGCGTATCTAAAAGAGGAAGACAGAGGCCTGATCTTGCATTGCTTAAGTCTCTTTTGCTAATTTGATCCTGTCTGTGTTTGTTTTGTGAGCATGGGGTAGGAATATGGAGCCAGGTCTTCTGTATATATAGTGGTAGACATTGGCAATTAACTTGGCAAATAAATATGTTTTTCTGCCTTTTATTTTACTTTGGGGAAAACTGTTGGAAGTGGGGAGCAGGGGGGTGGTGGAAGAGTAAGGAACTTTTTGTTTCTTGTGGAGATCAATTACAAATTTTGTAATCTGATACCAGTAAAACAAGCTGCTGTCTTTGGGCTTCCATTGATATTTGTTGCTAGCAGTACTATAATAATATCAATTAAAAAAAAAAAAGCTGCAAAGGAGTTGATTATCCTGTGAGGATGATATAGGTGGCTTGCTGCTTTCAAATGGAGGCATATTTAAAAAACAACAATAATATTCTACAGTAATTTGCTGTCTAGTTTTGGGCTCACTTCAGTTTGTGTAAGTCCTGCATAGACAAAAGGCATTGCTTCTTGAGGCCAAAACTCTTCTAGCTATGAAGGGAGAGGGAAAGTGGAGATGGAACTTCAGCGTCCTTTATGGCTATTCTGCAAATGCAGGCAGTGTCTGACTGTTTGGTATTTGCAGGGAGGAGGGCCTTGCTGTAGGGAGTTGTTTTTTTTTAGGCAGTTGTCCTTTTTATTAAGGTAGTTGGTGTTGATTTGGGGATAACGAAGGGAGAGGAGGATTTGGGATTAAAATTAATTGACACCTGGTAGGTGCTATAGATAGCTGTGGTATATAGTGCAGTTGGTTCAGGAGCAGCTTTGCTACCTGAAAATAGAAAAGAATCCAGGAGTGAAGCTGTCTCTCTCCATGCAAATTTAGTAAATAAAGGAACCTTGTCTGAAACATCAGATGAACCTAGGAAAAGTACAGGGCAACCATGTCCTTCCATATATGATCACAGGTTTGTGCTCAACCTCCTCCTTGTAGGATTCCAAGTATTTTCTGCAGTTGAGATCAATAAACTTTAAAACGAATGAGAACTGGAGATGCTTGTTCAAAAATGAAACAAAACAAAAAAACCGTGTGTTCAACAAAGATCTTTAAATGTTGTTAATTCTGTTTGACTATGCCTGTAATGAAATTAGTTGCACTTAATTTAGTTCTAATTTGCATAGTCTGATGGTACTGAAATAGTAAATTCCTTTTTTCACGTGACTACTGCTTTTTATCAACCCAAATTTGGAAAAAAATTAGAATTTAAGTGGGAGAGAGCCTGTGCTTAATATTTTCCCATGTTTAACTTTGATTTCTAAATAATATTTTTCCCTTATTGAAACCTCTGAGGTTTGTTTTTCAAATTGTGGAGATTCTTCTTTTTTGTGGAAAAATACTGCTTGCCCTTGCCTTGCATTTCTGGTAGGGATGTGTGAGGTTCAAAACAAAAACGTACACCTCCCCCGACCCCAGAGCAGTGATAGTAACCCCCCTGATATGAATAGAAATGTTTTTCATGATTTTTTTAAATTTAAAACCTCTTCAGTTTACTTATTCCTCTGCTAGAGCATCACAATTGGAAAGTGAAACTGACCCAATGTATTTTTCTTGCCCAGTCTTAGTGAAAGGCCAACTGAAAATATAAGCAATGAAAAGAGCACAAAATGTATTTCAAGTTTTAGCTGTAATGATCTGCTACAAGTAACATAGGTAAAGAATTTCATTATAAATAGCCGTTCTTAACACACAAGAATTCCATACAAGAATTTAGTACCTTATTTTGATGTCCTTTGCATATTTGAATCTTATGGAGGGTGGATGACAAATCAGCTTAATCTAACAGGAAAAAACCTCTACAATATACTCAGAATTTTAGTTAACATGTAATAAATGTCTCACATTGTAAAAGCACGTGCTTATCTTTTGGCAAAATAATACTTTGCGCATCAACTGAGGATCTTAAAAACTGTTTCAGCCTTGCAGAATCTAGTTGGGAACATTAAGGTGCAGATAGGTTAAGTGACTTCAGCTGTCACAGTCAGTCATTGGCAAAGCTTCAAAATAGAACCCAGATTCTTGACTGACTCCCTGTTCTTTGCTAAATCTTTACTTTTCCCATGTGCATGCTCCAGCGGTGAATACTAGTCTGACTTGGTAATATATCGGAATCCTGGAGGGTAATTATGGAATTTACACCTTAGGATGTTGTTTACCTTTAGCATACACTGGGGTGCTTTCAAGGAGCCCCCATAGTATATGAAGTATTAGAGTATAGTTGTGGTGAGGTGATGGAGACAGGAGTCGTATAGGATGTGTGGTTTGTAGGAGGAAAAGGTTCAGAATGAGGGAGTTGGGTGGCAGGGGGACGACACTGTTTTCTGGAGAGAAACTCATGTTGAGTATTGTAATGCATCAGTGCAAAAAATAAAAGCATAAGTAATAGTGTAAAGCGTGTATGATGTGTCACTGCAGCACCATGTTGTGAGAATTCTGAGTCATCAAGCTGGGGTGTGTGTTGAATGGACTGGATCCTACAATACAAAAGTGCTGCCTCTGTTTTGCTCATTGGCTTTTAAGGCAAGCATGGGAAGCTGCAGGAGTGTCATAGTTGCTGTTTACAGAATTTGAGTAGGTGTCTAGGATTAGTGTTTGTCTTCTTGCCAGGTAGAACAGTCCTATAATGCACTGGTGGGAAGATAGGATGGACAGAAAACTTCTCTTGTTTCACAGAGGTTTTGTGCAAACCACCGAGTTCCTCCTGACTGTGAATGACAGGCCCACTCAGCTTCTCCAAGGTTCATCAAAATGCCTATGAGCATGGGCAGCAACCATTTATTTTGTAACAAAATGTGATTTAGATTTTTCATTTTATAACTGAGTTGTGTTGATGCCACGTACTCCCCTCTCTTCTTCCACATCGATTATATCAGTGTGCAGAGCTGGAGGTAGGATTGAAAACTGCCGACATTTCAACTGAAATTAAATAACTTGTTAAACTCTATGAATCCAGGAAAGATTAAAGGCCAGAAGGGATCATTAGATAGTCTGATCTCCTGTATATCTAGACCATTACATTTCACCCAGTTACCTCTGAATTGAGCACAATAACTTGTTTGACTAATAACATGTGATGTTTGCATTTTGTTTCAACATGGGTAGCATCATTTGATGCTAACAGAATTAAGAAACTCTGTTTAACACAGAACATTAACCAATTTTCATTGGCAGATCCTCTATCTAGATAAGTTTCTTGGCAGGTGTTGTGTTTCATAGAATACTAGGAATTTTTTTCCATGACAAGTTAAGGGATATTGCATCTTTTCAAGCATGTTTTAATCATGATTTACCATTAGATGTTTGGAGGCTTTCTGTCCTGACAAACAAGGAAGAGTGTCTCCTTAATTTCTAATCTTTTTAGAAAGATGAACTTAAAAACAAAGGCGTTGTTGTCGCAGCAGTTAAAATGGATACAGCAGATATTTGTTTTTCTTTAAAACTATTATACCTTTGGATGTAAATTAAAAGGCCAGTTCCTTTTTTGGTTTATTATAACAACACTAATATTAAAAAACAACAACCCCCCCATGTATGTAGCATATTAACAAAAGTTAGCATTAATGTATTATACAAAAAAAGTTAAGAAAATGTCCCATTTCATAGTTGAGGACTCATGTCAGGAATATTTTGTACACACAACCATAGCTCTCTTCCTTATTGAGCGAATATTTCTCAGTTTTCTTCATGCTTCTTTTACAGTCTTAGATATACATACCTGTGCTGTGTGTTGTTCTGAAGGCTATGTAGTCCATTTGTCACTTACATGAAAGTTATACAGTAAAATATTCTTGTCTAACATAAAACAGGAAAACTTTAATGGTGAAAATTTGTTGGAACTAAGTTAACTTCACAGATAAGTCTCATCTTCTGACGTTTGCCTAAGGAAGTTTGTCTTGCTGGGTTTCAGAGAAGTTGCATAGTTAGTACATGGCAGCTAACTTAGAAGAGAGGTTATAAAAAAGTGTCACCAAATATATGCTGAACCATCATGACAAACAAACTTTTGTACCGTAAGTATATAAGAATTTTTAAAAATACTGCCCATGTTGCCAACTTTTGAAAACGTATAAAGAACTGGAAGGAGCAGTTAGAATGTCAGGGGGGAGATTTTCAAAGGCAGAAATGGGAGTTAGGTGCACATTGGCTTTCACTGGGAGTTGAGTGCCTTACTGCTTTTTGTGCTTTGGAAAATCTCCCCTTTCATTCTTACATCACTTTTAACTATGGTGGTGACTATTACTCCTGGTATAATTTTGATAATACAATAACGGTAATATAAGTTCTTTTGTAACCTTTTTGTAGATTTTCGAACATTCTTATTTCCTTGTTTTACGATAATGTGCACAACAGGTGGCTTGTGTATTGCTTTTATTGTATTAAACTCTTCTGCTCTACAGAATCTGATTTCTATAATGACTACTTCCTGCTGGTAGTCTAGTTGGCTCAGTAGTTCCTGCTGACTTTTAAGATTTGGCCATCTCTTCAAGAATTCTGGTTTCCTTTATGGCCATACTAAAAGATAAGACCCTCTCCCACCTCCCACAGGATGTGTGTGTATATTCAGCAACATAATAAGTTCAGTATACAGGCAACCAATTTGTATATCTTTGATGTCTTCTCATTTTACCTGACTGAATTTAAAGCTATGCTTTTGTTTTAGTTTGTAAGTTTAGTTATGATTTCAGAAATATACCAACTATTTTCAGTTGGTGGTTAAAGGTGATTTCCAAAATAATAAACTAATTGGCTGCAAGTAATGTATTAAGTCATATTTTCTCATCACCTGGGTCTAGGCAAACGCCAAGTAGAATTAAATGTTGCCGAAAACTGACACACCTCTCTCTCAGATTTAAGAATGACAAGATGGGTGAGGTAGTATCTTTTATTGGACTAACGTCTGTTGGTGAAAGACACACTTTTGAGCTACACAGAGCTCTTCCTGAGGTCTTTATGAATGGGCGATTTTTATAATGGTTGTTCACTTAAAAACATTACAAGGATCTGGTTCTTCTTCTAGCCTTTATCTTTTTGTTCAATTATGGCTAATTATACCTCTCTCAAACATGCTCTTGACTCATATTTGGTTTGTTGTTGTGATTATTTCACTTAAGCTCTTGAAAAGGGGAATGAAAGGAGAGTGTGTGTTCTCTGAACAGCCATTAGTTGTTCGTTTTGCATGATGAGCGGTGTCGAGTTGTATTCCACATCCCTGTTCATCAGCTCCTGCGCATTTATAATTACTATTTATTTTTAAAGAGCCCTTTAAACCACCAAGATAGGATGTGAATCATAGGGTCTCCAAGTCTCTCCAAAATGTCACTTTTGTGTGTATGAAGGTAAACTTAATCTGAAGTGAATCCCCTCCCAGGCCCCACGCCCCCTAAACCAACCTTGGGGAGAACGGACAGTATCTAGGTTGTTGAAAAGTATGTTTGCTAAACAGATGTCATGTTTGTGTCTAGGGGCTGATTTTGTACATAACTCTGTAAGAAATCTCCTATGAAAAACAAATAGCCTGACTTAGTTCTGGTCTGACTGGCCTTTTTAATAGTTTGCTAGTGTATGTACAGTATGTGAACAATATCAAATCATGCGGAGATGGGTTACTCACTGCCGAATAAAGGTGCTTATGAAACTTTTTTGCTTCAACAGATTCTCAGGTTTTAAAAGTTTGGTTACTCGATTGGTTCTTCCTAATGTCTTGCAAGGAGCTGCCTGGATAATGCCTCCCCTCCTCTCTCCCAGTCTGAATAAATGTAGTCATCCAGTTCCATTTAGGTGCGTGTGAAAACGTTCTTAGTGGTGGGTTTATCCCTCTGGAGGCAGAGAGCTTTTTCTGACCATGTGAATGGCTGCAACGCTTTTCCGAAATGTGTCAGTGTGCCATTTCAACACATTTGTCAGAGCAGCAGTGGGAGCGAACAGTTGCTGGAGCTTGGAAGCATACCTGATGACGTTAATCACAAGCCTCATCTGAATTTTGTATTTTTGTCTCTGGTGCTGGAGCTCTGCGGAGGAGCAGACAGACACTACAGATAGCAAATGAGCCACAAAATAACCTAAGCCATGGACTTGAATTTCAGTTGGGGAAGTAGGGGGGATTTACACACACCATTGGCTTAGAAAACTGCACTCCTGTCTGAAAATGTTTTACCTGCTATGGTGACAAGTAGTACCTAGTGCTACGGCAATAGACTACCCGAGGTTATTTTTCTCACGTTAATTTTTTGTTTTGTGCATTTGTGCATAGTCTGCTGAAGAGGCGTCTATGGCTGTGAAAGACCAAAACCCGCTCTCTAAGCATCTTTGAAGGGGGACAGCAACTTTCCCATGGGACATGGGTTCTCTGCGGCTTCTAGGCGGGAAAAGGGTTTCCAGTGCAAGTCCACCTGCACCTTGCCCCTCCCTTTCCATTCTCTCCCAGCTAATGAACCTTTCTTAGCGACTAAATCTGTTTGGGAACCTCCTCATTGCTTCCTGGAATATTTCCCTGGAAGCCATTTGGGCGTTTCCTAGGGAAATCCTCTTGGTTTCCGTCACGGTTTCCAGGAACATCTTTGCTGCAAATTCTGCCCTCCTCCTAGGGGAAAAAAAGCAATCTGCCCAATCCCCTTTGGTTTGAGGGTGTTTCTGCCTTTGTTACACACACAGACACGCACATACAGACCCCCCCCCCCCCGCCAATCTATAGGTACCCATGAATTGGGCATCTGATCCATTTGAATTCCTTCAGCCTCCAGGAGATCATTGTATCTCTGTACCCCTACACAGCCCTGCTACAGGGATGGGTGAGGTCTCTACTACTTCATGCTTCCACCCCTAGGCCTCCCTGCTGCTGAGTTTTTAGTACCTCTTCCCTCCGATCAGTAGCTTCAGTGCCTGCCAGTGATCATAGATTTCCCAAGCAGCAGCTGAGTGATCACTTGAGTTTCACTGCTACCCACAGGTTGGCTTTTACTCTGTAGTAGCAGAAGGACCGCAGCTCTGTCTGTAGGCTTTCTACTTGGATTGTGTGTGGAAAGTTATCTTTTGCAGCCATAAGTGCTAGAAACTTTTTTAGGTGAGAGTAAATTTTGATGATTTCCATGGATACATAACCTACCAGGTCAGGAGACAACAGGGTAACAAATCTGTTGATAATTTACATTGCAGATTAAATAATAAGCCTGTCTCTTTGAGAGAACATTTCAGAAATTACATAATTTCCTTCTAGATATTTACTTTAACTTTTCACTCTTATGTCTGATTTTTCTGTCTTGGGTAGTGTTTTTTTCTGTAAAATATCTGTATGGTTTATCCTAGTTTTGACAGGTGTAGAGGGTTATATTGTATTTGGGGGAGTGTTTTATACGCCATTCATTTTAAAACTAATTGTAAAAATATTACTGCTACTGGCAAATAGAGAGGTTGTAATTAGTTAATACGCAACACAAATGTTAACTTTGTTCTATATTAGTAGGAAAAGAAGAAAAATTGAATAGAAATTCAGTAGCTTGCGGTGATGCCCTGAGGTTCACTACTAGATCTAAGGAGTTGGGGGCATTATTAACTACAGTATATTTAAGGCTTTTGAGTCCCCGTAGCTTTGAAGTTAAAAATAATTATTTAAAAAAAGGTAGCATGTGAAACTTTTGTTTCAGCAGAGGTCAAGAGCCATTACTTGCCAATAAATCATCAAAAATGCATTGTTGCAGCTGACAACAGTCTAGACAGTGGTCCAAGAATCCCCCCCTCCCCAAATTCATGATGGGGAGTGTTTTGTTAAAGTCTGAATAACCTTACTTTTTTTAGTTAGTCTGATACGAACAGTGTTTTCTTCATTTTTCAGGAAGTCAGAGTGGTACAGTTAACCTTATCTCGAGGCTCTTGGAAATACCAAAAAGGTTTAAATTGATGTATTTTTCTGAATAAAAGTCCACAGTCCTCAGGGAAGTTTTATAATAATGGGGATCACTTTTTATTGGAAGCAGAAATAAGTGGTTAGGAAAGTGTTAATATTTCTTGTATAAACCTTTGTGGAGATTTTTGAATAGACTGTGCAATAAGATGAAGCAAAATAGCTTAAAAATGCACACTTTTTAAGATGAAATTTCGAAATGCAGAGTTTGTAACACCTGGCCATGTGGTAACAGAGAATGCCTGTGTTGGGAACTCTTAACTTTTCACTCCATAATCATCAGATTGTGAGGGAGGCGATCGTATGTGGGGGCAGTGGGGTGCCTATCACTAAATCAATAACGAAGCCCTCCTGCTTCCCTTCCTTCAGGAATCACCTTTTGTTGTCTAGGGTTGAAACTATGCTGGCGTGGACTTTGCATATAGTTATAAATATATGAGATACTGGTTGTGTAGATATTTGCAAGCACATTTATAATTTTATAAACTTCCCCCGTTAGCAAGATCTTTTGAGTCCCTGGGGTTGATCACAACCAGCTTGCATGTCTTTGACGATTTTAATCCCTGTCTACACTAGTGGTTAAAAGCACGTTAGTTTAAAAGTGTTAGCTAATATTTTAAAAACTATTTATTTGGGAAATTTTATCAGGTAAATACCAGACACAAAACAATAATCATAACACTGAGTTATTGTTTAGAGAAACCTCATGCAGTAATATAACAACCAGAACTCTGTTTAACAGGGTGTTCCTATATTATGGAGTAAGCATCTTTACATTACCCAGGACATGTTGTTTCTAATGACTTTATTAAATTGAAGCTATCAAATTTTTAGACACAATTTATTTTCCTAGTCTAGACGTGACCTGGGAGAGACATGGCAAACTCTCTACTCTGCACTGGTGTGACAGTCAGCTGTCCATTGCAGTTCAGAAAATGTGTGCAGCTCTCTCCGAGAAGAACATTTCCTCTCTCTCACCTCTCCATTCAACCTGCAGCCCTAGGTCAGTGCCCTTCATGTGACTTGGTCAAGAGTGAGCGCTGGGCGCTCTTGCTTTCTCGCTCTCTGTTGCTGAATTCCTCCTCTCTGATCATCACCTCATCTTTCCGTCTTGCCCAGCATCTGCCCCTACCCCCCTGTCACTCAGCCTTTCTGTGGCTTTCATCCACCAGCGTTGATGACGTCTCATCTGCTCCCTGCGAGCTCTTCCATAGATATGGCTCTTAATTCTTTCCCTGATTCACTCTCCTCCCCCCTTGACTCTTTTTTGTCTCACTTCCCCATGGCAAGGTTTGCTGTGCCATCCCCTTAGCCTTAGCTCACCCTCAATATCCACTTCTGCTGCTGCAGAGCGCCTCTGGTGGAAATCTTGGGATTAGGCTGATTTCCTGCTTTACAAAGTAATTCTCTCCTATTTCAGTTCTGCCCTCTTCTATCTAAACAACTTGTTGAATCCACACCCACAATCCCAGCCACTTTTTGCCATGTTTGACTCTCCTCAAGCCATCCCTTCCTGCCTGCCTCCATTTGTGTCTCTACAGCATCTTGATGATTTCAGCCAACGGAAAACCGACAAAAAACACGACCTTCCCCTTCCCTTTAGCCTGCCTTCCTTTCCCCTCCCAGAACACTCTCCTTCTCTTTCTCATCTGTTCTCCTCCTCCTCTTTCATTTGCCCCTATGACCACATCCCATCGCCTGATCTCCCTTGTGCTCACTCTCATCCCCTCTCTTATTCTTCTGGCTCTTTCCCCTCGCAGCACAAGCATGCTTTAGTCTCTCGCATCTTAATAAAACAAACAAACAAAAAAAAGCACCACCCTGGATCCCACTTGTCTTGATTCCAGCTACAGCTCAATCCCCCTGTCATCTCTAAGGTCGTTCAATGCACCGTCTATAATGGCTATCTGGAGGGCCTCTCCTCCAGTTCCATCCTAGATCCTCTCCAGTATGGCTGTTGCGCCTTGCAGTCCACTGAAATGGCTCTGTAATGATCTTTTCTGACCCAAGGCTAGGAACCAGCATTGTATCCTCATCCTCTTTCACAGCATCGACTGTGCACCTCTTCTGGAAGTTTTATCCGCCCTTGATTGCTGTGACTGTCTTCTCCTGGTTTTGTGGAGGGTGAACAGACTCTGTCCTTGCTATGTCTCTTCTCCCTCTCCATCTTAACACTGGGTAATCTCATGCGCAGACACACATTCAGCTACCATCTCTGTGCTGATGAGACTCCGATTTACCCATGTCTTCCAGGCCAAATTGAGATCTTGGCCTGTCTCGCTGACATTTCCTGGTGGATGGATATATAGCCGTCAGTTCTGTAAGCAGGGTTAAAACAGAGATCTTAATTCTTCCCTTCCCATTGCCTCTGGTTACTTCCACCACTCTGTCTGTCACTCAGGCCTGTAACCTGGGTGTCCTCTTTGACTCTGACCTCTCTCTAGGTCTTCACATCTAGGCTATGTCTAAATCTTGTCAATTCTTTCTGCATAACGTCTCTAAGATATGGCCTTTCTTAGCCATCTACCCAGCTAACACACTCATGCAGGCTAACACCATCTTGTGTCTCAATTACTTCAACACCCTTTTCTCTGGCGTGGACAGATGCAGTTTTGCCTCACGCATATCTGTTCGGAATGCTGCTGCTAAGACCATTTCTTAGTCTGTCACTTTGACCACGGCAGCCCTCTGCTGGCTCCCCCTTCCCTGTTGCATCAGATATGAACTACTGGTTTTTACCGTCAAGGCCCTTCACAGCCTGTCCCCCACCCTGCCTACCTCTCATTCATTGTCAGTATGCCAGCCCCTGCCTCTGATTGGCCCATGATGCCCCGCCTCCATTCACTTATTCAATTTTTTAACAAGCACCTTCGTGCTTTCTCCTTTGTGGCCCCTCACATGCTTGGGAGCAGCTCCCTGTAGCCATCCACAAAACTAGTGCATTATTCGCCTCAAAACTGTCTCCTTTTCTTGAGGCCTACAAAAAAGCTGCTAGGCTAAGGGTGTTCTGAGACCACTGCCTATCATGCTGACTTGTGTTGTCTCACTGTTTCCTTGTATTCCCCGTTTTATCTGTATCCATCTGTCGCCCCTTGTCTTATACTTAGATGGTAACTCCTTTTGGGGGAAGGGACAGTTCTGTGTCTGTACAGCATCTATGACAGCCCATGACTAAGGTTCTTACATGCTACCATAATACAAATAATAGAGCAGGTGTAAAATTTGTGGTTTTATCATATCTGGTTTTATTCCACTGATAAGCAGTGTGTTTTGTTTCTGTGGCAAATAGAATTAACAGGAAGAAAATGCCTTTTATGATCAGTTTGACAGTTTTCCATGGTGAAACTGTATTTGCATTACATACAAGATCCTTGGTCAATGCTTATACAGTATGTAGTAGATGTATGGGAAGCATCTTTTTTTTGCTTCTTGGATGGAAGAGGTAAACCTTGCATATTTCTATTAAATTTTTAGGTTCAATTGTGTCCCGAGGTACATAATATGGTACTGTTGTAACTTTAATCATTAAAATGTAAGTAATAAAACACTTTATAATAAAAGGCAGCATTAGCAAATGTTAGTGGCAAAGTTGACTTAATTTGATTCAAAGGGAGGTATTTGAATGCAAGGTAAGAGAAATCTTAAAGGAAGAGTGGAATAAATATTTGAAATGCTGTGTAGAAAAACTGTAATGTCATGTACAGCATAGAGTCTGAAGTGAATGCCATTCACTACCTTCCTTGGTTCAAAAATATCTTGTCATTGTCGCTTCTAACAAGTGCAACATTAAATACAGTTTATACCTCCCACATGCATAAGATTAAAAAGCCCCCACCATAAGATTAAAAAAATGCAGTGCAAGTTTCCGTACCTGTTGTCTTCTGAAAGACACATTTGGAGAGGAAAAATAGGGACACCCTTTTAAAGCCATTGAAAGCTTTGGGAAGGGATAAAGAAGAAAAACATGTTTTGTTGAGGAATGATAGTTGGCACGTGTGGCTTATTCTGCATCCATCACTTATTCATTGGTGCAAAAGAACTGAAAATGGTTTATAATCAGGGTCTTTACTAAGTACGGCAGTGTTTCCCAAACTTGGGATGCCGCTTGTTCAGGGAAAGCCCCTGGCGGGCTGGGCTGGTTTGTTTACCTGCTGCGTCTGCAGGTTCGGCCAATCGTGGCTCCCACTGGCTGTGGTTCGCTGTGCCCGACCAAGGGGGGCTGCGGGAAGCGGCGATGGCCGAGGGACGTACTGGCTGCCGCTTCCCACAGCCCCCCTTGGCCGGGCACAGCGAACCGCGGCCAGTGGGAGCCGCTGTCGGCCGAACCTGCGGACGCGGCAGGTAAACAAACCGGCCCAGCCCGCCAGAGGCTTTCCCTGAACAAGCGGCGTTCCAAGTTTGGGAAACACTGACATACGGTATGGTAATCTGTTTAAAAGAGCCACTATCTTTATTTTTATTGATTTTTAAAACTTAGGAGTGGATACTATTCTACATTGAGTTAATGGCCTGTTAGATAGATCTCTCTCTCTCTCTCTCTCTCTCTCTCTCTCTCTCTCTCTCTCTCTCTCCCCTTGTTTACACACTTTTAACTTATAATGGAAATTCTTAACTATAGCAACATTAGTGGTGCTTGTTAAGTTTGAATATGGTTTTGGAAAATACTTGTGTTCATACTAATAGGTCAGTTGGGCAAGATAGATTTTGTTTCTTTTTTAAATCAACTGCCCTCCAATATTGTGTTTTGCCCCAGGAAAATGGTTAACCACAATTAAGGAAGGAGGAGGAATTCCTCACAATCTTGCATTAGTGGCATCTAGCAGAACTTGAATTGTTGAAATAAGGTATTTAATGTGGCTAAGCAGCTGAGTATATCTGGCCAAATGGAGGTCTTATCGCAGCCTGACAGTGTCTCATTGTCTTGCAAGGGCAAAATGACAAATTACCCAGCACAAATCTTCCTTGAGTGGCAGCCCCATAGCGGCAGCCCGTGCCTCTTGCTTGGTTGCTGGCCCCTTCCATAAACAGATCTGAGTCTGCCTCTAAGTAGTGGCAGTGTGTTCTCCAACAGCTGTCGCAATCTGAGATGTCTTTAATAGGCTGGCTGGGTGGTGGAAAGTGGGCGAGCGGGGTGCACAGACATGTAAATACCTGTGCAAGTTGAACAATGTAAAAGGAATAGTGTACTTTGGACTATATTTTGGTGGATAAGAGACAGAATAAGGGATTGATAGGACCCCAAAAATAAAAGCAAATACACTAAAAAAGTTGTCTGTTTCCAGCGGCCCCCACAATGTATTAGATGCTGTACAAACAAAAGAAGTAATAGTGGCTGCCTCGAAGAATTTTTATTTAAAAAATAAAACAAAAAAACCAAACTGCTGAGTTTGGGGGTGAACTGGTCCAGAAAATACAGGGTCAAGTTTAAAGTTCAGTTGTGTCCAGGACATGTGTTCGACGCGATTCCATAGAATTCTGTGTAGCAGAGACCATTTATACAAATCAAGGGGAGATTCTGATACTGTGTCCAAAATCTTTAAATTTGGAAGAACCAACTTACAAAGAATTACATGGAAATGTTGTTTGCCCTTCCACAGTTGAGGAGGATTCTGCTGTCTCCCACCCACTCTGAAGGTTCTTGTCATGTCCACCATCCTTGAAGACATAATGGTTAATGAACAGGACTGGAAGGAGGGGGGAGGACCTGTGGGTTCTATTCCTAACTCCCTGACACTTGAATTGCTTGAGGTTACACAGCATGTCACATCTGTTTTCCCATCTGTAAAACTGTGAATTCCTGCCCCAGAGACGTATTTTGTTGTCTAATATTTAGAAAATGCTTTGATATCCTCTCGAAAATGCTGTAGAGGTACATTTGGTGATCAACTGTAGTTTCTTTAAAATAATTTTAATATACTATTTACAATACAGTTTGTTGCATGCTTAAGAGAAAAGGTTTTGATGAGCTCTGTTTATTGTACAGCCTCTAGCTTGCTCCCACTGTTGTGTGTGTGTGTGCGCGCGCAAGGGCTGTCTTTTTATGCAAGAATCTATTAGCAAGCATTGGTAAAATGGCTGTTCTATCTTCTCAGAATTACCATTTTTGTGAAGCTCTAAATAGGGTGCTTGTTTAATCTTGAAAGCCAAAGGTGCAAGCTCTGCTTTAAATGACTGATGAAGAATCTCTCTCACAGTACGTCTCCGAGTGAGGGTGTTTGTGCTTGTAACAGAACACACCGAATGTTTGCATGCCCTGGACTCAAAAAATAATTGGTGTGTTTCTTTTTAATTCCAGGGTGTGATTTATAGCCAAGTGGTTTCTTTGTAGTTATGCGACAGAGATGACAAAACAAAACAAAATAAGGCAGTGTTCGTAGCCAGCTAATAAGCGAAGCGACCAGGAGGCACAGGGTATATATGCTTTTCAAAGTGGAGACTAGAGGGGGTAACTTGGTGCCTCTTTTCTCCCGCCTTGATGAGGCCCTGGGTCTGTTCAAGCTGCTCCAGGCACTGTAACCTAGTCTCAGCGAGCATGTCAGTGAGGCACCTCGCAAGGGGGAGGCGAGGGGTGGTCTGTTTCCACCCTGCCTATGTGTGGGAAGAGGAGGGACACGGCGCACTTGATTTAAAGCTGTATGGGAAGTCGAAACCCTCACTCTCCCAATACTTCATTTAAATGAAATGCGTATTAACCACTAGGCCAGCAGTTCTGTTTTTTGCTGACTGTCTCCCGGAGAGGCATTTGTTCCGAGCTCCGTTGAGCTGGTTGTGAGGAGAGGGGGTGGGGGCAGCATACATTGTGTTTTCTCGACACCCCCCCCCCCCTCAATTGGATGGGAAGAGGAAACCCATGGCGTCTACCCTCTTTCTTGGTTGTAGAGAGGGTTGCAACTGTGGGAGCTGAGTGGGTCTGAGCAGGGTTTTTGGTGGGGGAGGCTATTCGGAATGAAAGGGAGGGACCCCAACTAAGCTCAGTTTCTTAGAGCAAGTGAGTGCCCCCCGGACATACTTATTCTTGCTGGATCTGACAGGATGGGGCAAAACTAGGATTATTGTTTGTACAACAACCAGAAGTTTGCTCGGCACTTCCCAGGCCCAATAGAAAAACAGGATCTCTGCCCTGTGCAGCTTTCAGTTTGATAGCAGACCTGACCCAGCAAGTCAGGGTAACAAAATGGTAGGAAGGAGAAGGAGTGAGGCAAGAGGAGGAAATGACCCCAACATGGTACCAGTGTGGGCACATGTAAATCTTGGTGGCTCTGCAGAAATGTACGTATCTTAAATGTACACACACTCTCACAATGTAAATGTATACCATTGTTGAGTGACCTGTTGTGGTCGACATGCAAGAATTGAGTCTAAGGAATTTGTAAAATGAGAAGATAATGGCATGGGGGGGAAATTGTTGAGGGCATTCCATAATGGCGGCACAGAAGAAAAGGAGATGCCTTAGGAACTTGTGCTGGGAGTTTAAATGTAGTTAGAATTACTTTGGAACGTTGGCAGGGAACGTAATGATGTTAAAGAGAGATCTCTGACATTCCACTGCTTGCATACGAAGAAGTGGGTATTCACCCACGAAAGCTTATGCTTCAATACCTCTGTTAGTCTGTAAGGTGCCACAGGACCCTTTGTCGCTTCTACAGATCCAGACTAACACGGCTACCCCTTTGATACTAGAGATCTCTGAGTGACACGAGAGAATATCTTATGTTCAGAAACTTAAATCTACTGGCGTTCAGGTTGAAGTCTCATTACTACCATAATCCAGTTAAAATTTAAAAGATTTCTTTAAATAAAGTTGGTTTAATAAAGTATATGTGAATTTGGGCCTGTGTCCAGCAGATCACTTAAGCACATGCTTAATGTTAAGCTCATGAATAGTCCCACTGGATCCCAGGAAAGTGAGTGACTGACTAGAACCAAACATAATTTAGAGGCAGTTTTGCAAGCTGCTTCTTGTATATAAATGCGTGCATCCCTCTTTATGGATGTGCTCTGTTACTCCAACCCTGTATGAAGTGGGGTGGTTAAGTGAGACTGATGGATGCCAGCCAGTCACTGACACATCCCAAATCCTTTTCATTTGACAAATGAGAGGGCTTTTGATCTGATTTACCTGTGCAATGAAGAAATATAATGGTGGTAGGCACTACAGAAAAAAATCAGATTGATTGGTAGGTGAGGGAAAGGTTAGTGCATTAAATCACGGAAACTTGTGTCTTGCTAATTTGTCATGATGTTTGTTGGAGCAGCAAAGATTTTTTTACTCATTTTTTGTTTGTTATGAAACCTTTGCCTTTGATTCATCTTGAAACTTCAAGGCTTCAACCTCAGCTTTGTATTTTAAAATACGTTTAGACATCTACAAAATGCTGTCAGCAAAACACTACGAAACCTAAACAAAATTATCATTCTCATGCAAATCCGAATAAGTGCAGAGGAAAACAATGATGAGGTGAGCCTTTCAGAAAGAAGGATTGAGGTCTTGCATTTTTCTGTTGCTAAATGTAGCTCAGACATAAGATTTACTGTCAGTGGTGCATCTCTTCCTTTGTAAGTTCATCATGAGTAGATTTTCCTCTTGTCTAGGCTGCCAAAAATGTTCTGTTCACTGTACAGAAAACAGATGAATGAACAGTGAGCATGGTTTCAATTGATTAATTTTTGTAGCTTAAGATAATGGATTATAGGTCTGAGTATATCAAATGAAAAGGATCTGAGTAAGAGTTGCAGTACTAATTTTCATCTTGCTGTAAAACTGAAACTTGAGTTGAGGCTAATATTTCTAAAATCCCGATTAGGATAGTACTTGTCTAATGAGCTATTGTACATAGTTTTTGAACAGTAATGACGTTGCACACTTTTGAGCTCTCCCCCAATCACCTGGTTCTAGGAATTCATCTCCTGTCCTTCATTTCCCCAGGCTCAGGCTCATAGAATTTGCTGGCAAGGTTTTGTGCTTTTTCCTACCCTAGAACTTTCTAGCTTGTACTGTCCTTCCTCTAATTTAAGGGATGTTAGCGAGGGTGTGATATACAAGAAGCAAATTCTGGTCTTCTGTATGCAACAGTTATACTGATGAGCTCCTTCTGTGTTATAAGAACCTATTTATATTATTATGGTTTCAACTACCATTTAAGGGCTCTCTTCTGGCGTGTGTATGGCTATGTAGTAGCTGAATTTACTGGCTGTTTTTAGAAGCACAGTAGGTGATTTTGTAAAATTATACCACAGAGCACCCTCTAGATTATGTCTAGTCTTCTGAATGCTGACCATTTTAAGCTAATATATGTTACTGCTTTGACAGGGAACGTTAATATAGATGTCACCTGCTTCCGTCATTGTTCAGTATTTACAAATGAAATTGTTATGATGCACTGTTCTTGTGTCAGCAAACCACCTGTTGCTTCAAAGCTGATCCATATTCCTAACTTCAGCCATTAATTTACACTTGAGTCTAAATGGAAGAAGATTTGTTAAGGCCCTCTAATCCTAGTAAGATGGAAAACACCAAACCCGTATACTGTTTCATGTTAAGTTAGTCTGTTTTCAGAATGCCAGGTATAGGCTTTGCATTAGTTCCTTTTGGACAAACTTACCTGAGATGAAACCCAATGTGACTGAAAACTCTAGTTGTGTTGGGCAGGCAGACTTTGGGATACTTAGTATGTATTGTTTCATCCTGCTGGTATCGTATGAGATCTTGATCCTGATAAAGTTGCAAGATATTTATTAAGCAGTGTTAACTGGGAGGAAGTTGTGTGAAGTTTGCTGTCTGTTGGTAAAAAGCCTGCTTTCAGACTACATAATAGACTTTGAACTGAAAGACATTAGGAAAAATGTGTGGGTTTCATAGATAGACACAAATTATTTCCCCAATTCCCCAGCACTGAAGAAGACTTCACAGAATGTCACTTTAGAAAGAAAATCAAAGTGTAAAATATATTGGGAATAGAAGGTACTTTCTGGGTAGGTGGGTGGTAATTCTTGCTATTAAATTTAAGTTAGAACTTTCAGATGTGAACTCTGAGACATCCAAATAAGGGGTAGTGCTTCAAAGGTGCTAGGCACCTGCTACTGTCATTGGTTTCAATGGGCGCTTAAGGTGCTGAGCACCTAATGGAAAATATTGGCTATGAGCTTTCTAAATAGCTCACTTAGTGTTTCAGGAAGGAACTAGGTAGACCTTTTCTCTATAGATCAGGGAAAGAAGTGGATGGACAGCTGCCCTGTATGGAAGGTGAATCCTCTACCTCCCTTTTAAAGTCACTGGTTCAAGGTGAGAGGGTTATTTAGATTTCCATCCTCAAATTGTTCTGGGCCTCAGTGTGCTTTTGAGATTTCTGAGGCAAGGCTTCCTGTGGTAAGATAATATTTCCTGAGGATGAGTTTTCATGGGACCTGGAGTGCAGTTATTTTACATTGCTCATTGTACAGCTATCATAGAACAAGGTCGGTCACTACTAATCTGGGAACCTTAAGAAAAAGCTCCATGTTTAATTAATAATAGGCAAAATTGTTAATGCATTTGTTGAAGCATTTGATCTGTTCTTGGATATTAAGACCAGCACATACTAGAGGTAACTAATGTTTTGTCTAATGGTTTAATGATCAAAAGTTATTGTAATATGAACAAAGTACTAGATTTATAAAATTTATCATTTATCTCTGGGTCTGCTTGCCAGAGACTAATTTCTCCCCTCTTTCTAATGCAATCCCCCAGTATGGGAATTAATTTTAGGATATCAATTTAAGAGTCAGAAAAAAAAATTGCTTGCTTTTCTTTATTAGGTTGGTCTCAGGTTATTGAAGGCTTCATTTAAAATACAGATCCCTATATAGGACCATATAAAGATAACCAGAGGTTTAACAGTCATCTGCCTTATAACAACGAAATGCAGTACCACAAGGAAGACTGTTCAGACTGGTTTAATTGTTCCCAATAAAAATAGTTGTTTTGAGTATAAAGAGTGACATTGCTTTGTCTGTTTATTAAGAAGTAGTGATAACATTTTTATTCTTTTTGGTTTTTATATTGTATAGTCTGTCAACAAACGCTTGGCTTTTGAGGCATGCTGCTTTGTGCATTCAGGCAGTTTAACTGTTCAGTGTGTGTCTTAGCCAAACCGAAAATTCAGTCTAGACAAATCAGTCTCTGGTTTCTTGTGAAGTAACCAGGTAATATATCGAGGAGGGAAGAAAGCAAGTAGCTACGTAAATTTTGAAGCAATGCCCATTTCCCATTCTCCTCGAAGCAACTTAATGAGGATGATGTAACTATATGTGGGTTTGTCACTTGGCTACGTACCCTTTCAATCATTACGTAAGTGCTCAGGACTGTATAGAACATAGATGGTAATACAGGTGCCGACTTACTCAGAACTCTGGGTGCTCGACCCCTGCTCCGTCTCTGGCCACTCCTCCCCTTCCCCCAAACCCCCACTCCCTTCCCGTCCCCTCCCCCTGGCTCTTCCTGCCCACTATTTTTTTTTTCCCGTGGGTGTTCCAGCTGCGGGCACCCATGGAGTTGGCGCCTATGCCTAGATCCTATATAGACAACCCCTGCCTCAATAAGTGTTTCTTGTGCTTCCCCGCACTGTTTTTGTTAATTAGTGCTGGTCAGAAAATATTGATGGAAACACCATGTTGATGAAAAATAGAAACGGAAGTGTTTCACAAACACACACAAAAATGTTGCCTATTTTCTGACCAGGTCTGTTGCCAGATTTGTGGGTCCGAAGTCCTGCTTGACCAAGTGTAATTCTGAGTGTAAAATTTTAGCGAGATCAAATCTATGTATGAACAAAAGGCTAGTAATGGCCTTTGTCATCAGCATGGGTGCTGTTATGTTGTAAGCTGCTAATGAAAAATTGCCCCAAGAAACATGGAGTCTGTTTCAGAGAGAAGCTGCTGAGTTTAGAAGCCCAGCTTTTCCATACTTAAGTGATCATGTTGTCCCTTGGGATATGTATGTGTATATTAAGAAATCTGTCAGATGGAGGTGATACACACACATAGCTTTTCTCACCAAAATCTACTGATGAGTTTCATCAGGGTCTAAAATAGATTACATAAAGGGGGGATGAATGACTATTATTGTGAATTTAAATTTGCATAGCTAATGTTTATACAGTACTCTAAAATCCTTGGACGAAGAGAGACTTAAGTTGCAATCACCTCTTCAAATCAGGTAGTATTATATCCATTTTTCAGAGAGTGGTATGAGGCGCGGATGTTGTGATTTCTTCATGGTCACCATGCAGCAAGTTTATGACAGCTAGCAATGGATCTCAGGCAATGAATCTTCTAGCCAGCCATCTTTGATGTTTAGTGCTGCTCTTTGTGTCTGATGTAGAGGCCAACAGAGAGAGAGATATATATTATATATATAGATAGATAGATATATAAAAATAAAGACAAACCAGTCTTCTCTTTATTAGTATATTAACAATTCCACTGTCTGCCGTTGACAACTCCATGGAGAGGTTGGTCAAATGCAAGAACGGGTATCTGACTAGGATTTAAAAACTGCACCTCTTGCCTTAGAATACTCATGAAATGATGGATCATAGCTATAGACTGTGTTTAATCTGGAAAGAATGGTGATGTTGCATAGACACGTTGATAGGTAGCAATCTTCTAAAATATGACTTGAATGAAATACTGCCCACGAAGTGGCTGTTAGTGTGATAGGTTAGTCAGTTCAAGAGCTGCAACCTCTGGACTTGGGAAATAATTATTTGCATTATAAAGACATGATTGGGCTTTGAGCAGTGTATCCAGATGATCTTTCCACTAGTATAAACATAGATTCTTTCTTTGTCAAATGGTGTAACCTGAGTGGGTTCAGGAAGTGAGGATGGCTTTCCTTTCTGTGCTCTTGAAAGGGTCAAATGACCTTCCTCATCGGCATGTTCCTAATGCTCAGAGCTTTTTTGGAAAAATTTACATTTAGCAAGGTAGGAGAGTGATGCTGTAATCTCCGCTTAAAATTTCAAATTACTTCAGCTTCTGGGGAAGATGGGAAAGAAGCCTCATCCTTAAGGTAATGATTACCGAGCTAAGCAAGTAGGGAGAAAAATTCATTAAAAGTGAATTCATCGTTTCAGAAATGGTTTCACAAGAGATTACACTTTTTATGATTTTTTTTTTAAAGCGACTTCCTACCTGCTTCTTCTCAGCTGGGAGGTACAGTTAAAAATTTGAGAAACTTTATAATGTTGGGAACAAAGTTGTAATTCTGATAGTTTTTGGTTTATAACGAAATGAGATCTTTTGTCATCTATTGGTCAGCTCTTGGCTCCTGATTTAATTTCCGTAGTTAGTTTTAAAACGTTTGTGGATTAAATGTTAAAGTATATTTTGATTTTTCCATGTTAACTGTAATGTAACTTGTAAATAGGGCACTAATAATGCAAGGGTGTTGTTCCATATCTCCTTTTCTTCCCTGACTGACACACGCTTTCTTTAAATAATAGATTTTGGAAAACTTAGTTCCCATTTCTAACTACAAACAAAATGCAAGGCTGCGCCCGTGACGTGTTAGTACAAATACGTCTATTTAGAAGTCATACAATATCTTCTGAAGGAAAGCTGAGATATAAACAACAACAGCAAAACACATATACCAACAGATTTACCTACGTAGTAATGTTTGACAGGTAAGGGGAAGCAGGCTAATTTTATTGCTCTTAAGCAAACATAATTTGAGACTGTTGCTGTTCTTCTTCAAATCTGATATTTTTCTGCTTCTCTAACCCATGAATGCGTGACCCTTGAGGAAGGACAAAGGCCATCTGTGAAAAGTAAGGCAGACTGGAGAGGTACTGCGTGAAACCCAGAATTCCTCTTGAATGACATGCAGGCACCTCAGATTGCTGGGCGTCAGAGTTAAAACCCCTCTTTGTAAACAAGCTTGCAAAAGACTCCGTTTTTCTGAAACACCATGAGGTTGAGCAATAAGTTCAGAGGAGGGGACTGTGGAAAAGAGATAAAATGGGGGAGGGGTTTCACTCTGATTCCCCCATACCCACCCCTTTTTAAAAAAAATAGAAAAACGCACCGCGCTTGCTCGCTCTCTCACTCTCTCTCTCTCTTGTTTCTGCAGCTGAGTTCCTGAGCAGCCATTTATGAATGAGGCACCAGAAAGGGGAGGAGGGGATTTCGGTTACAATAACAGTCTGGTACTAGATTTCATTCACTGGTCGTAATCTGAGTATAATTGATGCTTCATTTTAAAGCATTATCACATCCTTTTATTTTCCAAAATCAGACTGAATTCTGCGCTCTCTTCTGAGTGCGATTTGCTACGGCCTCACTTTGCTTCCACCCTCCCAGTTAAAATGTGTGCCATGAGGGAGAGGAGAGACCTGACAGAACTCCTGTTTTTAAAATTGCTCTGGCTTCTCTCTCTCTCCCCCCCCCCACCCCCAATTCCCCAGTTATGAAGCTGAGCTAAAATTATGGACTTCACAACACTGCTCCCCCTCCATGCCACCTACAGCATTGTCAACAGTAATGTTATCTGTGCCTTAAGTTTGCATTGCAGCAGAAGCCTCTGACGTGTAGCCTATAGGACTAACCTGCTTGCTTGCTTGCATATCTATCCAATCTGTTTTCTTATAGTTTAAGTATTTGGTTTATTGTAATAGATTTATATTAAAGTAAGTTTGGCTGTAATGCAAGAGATTTACAGGCTATATCCTGTGTGTTAAGCTAAGGCAGGGGTCTCCAAACTTTAGGAGACGAGCGCCACGTTCGATTTTTGAAGGGGCTTCGCGGGCTGGCTTTAGGGAGTGTGGGGCCCGATTTCGACGGGGCCCTGCCGCCGAAATACTGCCAAGGCGGCAGCAGTGTTTGAGCTGCCGCCGAAGTGCTGCCGAGGCAGGGGCAGCAATTGGTTGGAGGGCCGGACAAATTGAAGCCGTGGGCCGGATCCGGCCATAGTTTGGAGACCCCTGAGCTAAGGCAAAGTTAACACATCTATATTAAGACTTTTTACCCAGAAAGTAAAGTTGACCTTCATCTTGTTACCTAAATAGATAAGTACCCGCGCCTATATCTATGTCCTTTTATCTAGACCAGGGGTCGGCAACCTTTCAGAAGTGGTGTGTCGAGTCTTCATTTATTCACTCTAATTAAGGTTTTGCGTGCCAGTAATACATTTTAACGTCTTTAGAAGGTCTCTTTCTACACATCTATAATATATAACTAAACTATTTTTGTATGTAAAGTAAAGAAGGTTTTTAAAATTTTTAAGACGCTTCCTTTATAATTAAATTAAAATGCAGAGTCCCACGGACCGGTGGCCAGGACCCGGGCAGTGTGAGTGCCACTGAAAATCAGCTCGCGTGCCGCCTTTGGCACCCGTGCCATAGGTTGTCTACCCCTGATCTAGACCAATAGACAATGGAGAATGGCATAGGTTTTTTTCGATGTTGTACCCACAAACCTAACAGGTACACCATAAGGAAACTTATGTGCGTATATACGTGTCATCAATACGCACAAACCTACTAGCCTATGGGGTAAATGTACCCTAACATTTGTGGGTGAGGAATGAAATTTGGACATAGGAGGAAGGATTTCTCCTTGTGCCCTATAAAAGAGGCGACCCAGCTCGGTAGAGCACTTCACTCCGCTCTATCATTCTCACTTACTCTGTCTTTATCTATTTTATCTATCTACTATGACTACTACTATTAGTAGACTATACTTGTTCTTCTTAAACTTTTAAGTTTCAAGGGAACTAGGCTAAGCTTGCATTTCCTAAGTTTTTATTCTTACTTTGTTTGTTAGGTTTTGATTTTAAGTTTGTTAGTCAAGTAAACCCTAAGTTAGTTTTGATAGCCCTTAGCATTAATTTCCTCTAAGCACTGCATCCCTCACTCAAGAATTGAGAAACCTGAAGTGCAAGGCTGGTGCTCTCTCTCTTACCACCAGGTTATCAAGGAAGGGTGTGAGTATATTTACCAAAGCTTTGTTGCATATAATACTAGATTAGCATATGTATCTTTTGAATAGCAGTAATGCAATTGTAACTTTGTAACTCTGGGTATTTTACCATTTACTTACTATTATTAAATTTAATAAGTCTTTAAGGCTAGATCTGTCCCAGTGTGAGCTTCCTGTCATACCCCCGAGGGTCCTTTGTACATTCTGTGGAGCCTGATTCAGGGCAAGAACTTTTATCTTCTGATCAAACAGATTGGTGAGCCTAAACCCATGTTATTAATATTAATGGTTAATTATTAATATTCTTATTAATTGAAATAAAATAAATTATCAGTACACCCTAAATCAGGCTACACATGGTTCTTGTTAAAGCGAGCCTCCTCTGTCTGGTTTGAGGAATTGGGGTGGGTGGAGGGAGGGAGGACTGTGGCTATTGCGAAGTCCCCATCCTTCCCCTTTCCAGCTACTTTAGGTAGCCCATTATTTGTGGCACTTCAGACCCCTTTGTTGTTGTAACTGAATTGAAGCCCTGTGACAATGGCACCCTCGCTTCCTATTCACAGCAAAATGAAGAGACAGGCCATTGTCCTGAGCATAACTGAGCCTCTATCAAAACAAACACACAAAGAGATGGACAGCCCAGTTAAAGCTGCTTGTTTGAGCTCTAACAGCGGTGACTGCATAGGACTAGAAATCTAATTACTAACAATAAGCTCTTTAAAGCCAGTGCAGCATCCCCTTTTGAGATAAGGACATGCAGGATCACTGATTTATTAAACAAAAATTAACACGTTTTATGTCTGTGTGTTTGAAGACTACTCAGCCTCACGTTTTCAAAGCAGGAAATGTTTAGAAGTAAGAGTACATGTTACAATCCTTGTTGTCTGCTGCTGCCTCTGGGGAAGGGGAGTAAATTTCTTTCTCTGATCCAGTACAAGGTACCATCCATGCTATCTGCTGTCTTTCCTGTCTCTTGGTGTGTCTCAGTGTAGAGCATCATTTTGCATCTGTACTGTATAAAACTGTGTGTATGTATACTTGGAAGAGCCGATATGAAATGGAGAATATAGTGCAAAAAAAGCATATTTAGGCAAGTGTTCCCAGTGTAGATGTGAGTATTATTAGGGTGAACTAATTGAGATGGTTTTGGAGAGATTTGTGGGCTATGAAAGGCTGGTTAATAGGGACTGGAATGAGACATCAGGTTACTACAAAAATACTCTTCAGATTGTTCCTCAATCGGGAAACATCAATGTCCAGATAAACTAGTTGGTCACAGAAACCAGTTTTTCATGCAACAACTTATGCATTTGGAGTATTTATACCCAGCTGTGGTGGCCATAACTAGTATTTTGAGATAGGAGCTGGCAGTAAACCCGTCCTCTACTTTTCAGCATCAGAACAGGACAAACCTTTGACTTTCCAGCATAGTTTGAGAGATGTAGTTGGGAGTCATAGATAAGTTCTTACTTGCCACCATATACATGTAGAATGGAGGGCCTTACGTGACCCAAAGTGGGGTGTGTGTGAGACCAGGGGCTCCTACAGGTGTTACACTAAAACATTTAGTTCATTTCGCAGTTTTCTGGGTGGAGTTTAAGGTCCTGGCTGTGACCTGTCAATCTCTGAATGGCTTGGATCCTGCCTACTTTAGAGACCATCTTCTCTCCTTGTGGGATTCTCTCCTTGTATAGTCATTGGAGTCCCTTGAGTTAACAAGCCCACTGGTTTAAATATTATGGGTTTGCTGTCTCAGCAAGTTTAGTGGACCAGTTGTCCTTGATTCTGAAGCTATTGGTCCGGATTTGGGATGTAAGAACGTAAGAACGGCCATACTGGGTCAGACCAAAGATCCATCTAGCCCAGTATCCTGTCCTCCAACAGTGGCCAACACTAGGTTCCCCAGAGGGAATGAACAGAGCAGATAATAACCAAGCGATCCATCCCCTGTTGCCCTGTGCTTTGGGATAGTGTTTGGGGAATAGGTGGCTTGTGGGTTGTCTTTGGCATTGTGCCTGGTTGTAAACTTGTGCTTCACTGTTATTTTTTGTACATGTGCAAAGATAGGCTGATGGGCAACCCTATAAATCTAAATAAAATAAGTAAATCTACAAAAAAAACCCTCTCCTTGCAGCCTATTAGGTAGCTCTCACTATGGAGGTTACATAAGTTGACTCTAAACTCTACATGAATCAAAGTCACACGCACTTAACCAACCAGTACGTTTGGAGGTTTAGCTCCAGGCACTGCTCAGTGGTTGCCCTCTAACGCTGAGCTCTCTACTAATAAAACTTCTCCCTCCACCTCTGGGGATTATCGAGCTGTGCATGAGGCACTAGTACTTGGGGAGGGGAGGGGATGTTTCCATGGCGTTGCTGTTTCAAACATGTTATTCAGTGGTTTTACAAGTTATTTAATGAAACTGAACTGAAGGGAAGGGAAAATCCCTTTTAGTTTCCTCTGTTACTCAGAAACAGAACCCCAGACCCCAAACAGTAGTGAACCCCTCACCTTTGCTAATGATGCTATGTTAAGGACAGAAATACTATTTGGCGGTGTGGTTATTCCTCCTTCCCTGCTCCCCCCCCAGATAGATAAATATTTTTGGTGTGACTCTGTGAACGTTAAAAGGAAAAACACAACTCTTTTTAATCTTTGGACCAGCATGAGCTAGGCCCATGTTATAATAAACCTTTGCACTTGTTTGGCACCTTTCATCTGAGTAGCTCTCATAGTATATTACAAAAATTAATTTAAACTTAACAACATCCCTGTATAGTAAATCGGCCTAACTGATTATCCTCATTTTGCAGATGGGAAAACAGGCACAGAGAGTCTAAGGCCAGCCTTTTAAAATCTGCATGTACAATTTGTGCAAGCATACCTTAAGTGTGCAAAGCACTGTCTTTGTATAGGTTAGAGGTGTGTGGGTGTGTGTGTGCGCGCGCATGCGCGCAAAGGCATGCAAATCCTTGGCTTGCACACACTAGGTTTTCTGTATGCTCTGTGTTTGTGGGAGTGTTTGCCCACGCACATGTGTGTGCACTGATTTCTAAAAAACCATGGACTTAAGGGACTTGACCAAGGTCAGTATGTCAGTGGAAGAGCTGGGTATAAAACTTCAGATCTCTAGAATCTTGGCCCTGTGCATTCAACCCGAGATTTCATTCCTGTCATAATGTACAGGACTTTTTTGCAATGCTTCAAGGTTTAGTTGCTTTTGTGTTTTGACCATAAAGAACATTTATCTGAATCTGTTTTCTTTTACTTACAAACGTTTGAATTTGACATAGAGTTGCCCTCACTTGTTTATATCTCGGTGCAGGACTTCTGTAACTACAGCAGAGCAGTATGGGAATGATAAATAAATGGATACTGCATGATGATATATTTTCTTGATCTAGTTTTAGTTGGTCCTGAGCTACTGCAGGAAGTTTTTAATTGGCACCGACTGGAACACTGTGGGAAAAAGTGGTTTCCTGCTGGGGTTTTTTTTTTTTTTCTTTTTCTTTTTTCTGTGCATGCTGGAATCTGGCTTGGAGGTAATTAAAAATGTACTGCTCTCAATAACAGGCTGCTGTAATACAGCTGTAGCTTATGCTAGCACTGCGTGTATGGGTGTAGCTGGTCAAAATGGACAAATATTGAGGTATAAATAGCCGTATGTTCAGTGGATTTTTTTATTTGAGAAGTTGATCCATCAGAACAATCTGGACGATACTTTCACCAGGTAGCCTAGATTACTTTTTGAAATGGCCGTGAACAGGATTTTCACAATGGGAGAAAATTGAAAGGGCTGGTCCAGTCGATTTAAGCAGAGAACATGAGAATTTAGTCATAGGGATAAACAGGTCAGATTACAATTTGTGTTTTTGGACATTTTCCCACCCATACGTTTGACACTGAGGAGAATGTGTGAATGAGAAAGGAGAGCATTTAAATAAATAAATTAAAATCTTGACCACTTTCTGGAGATCTCCTCGCTTGCGATTGGAAACAATATGTTTTGATTAATTTGAGTTTCCCTTCCTCTCCCCCATCAGTTTGTCCAAGTCATCCTAATCCTGTGCTGATGACATCACAACTTGCTGCCATTTGACTTCACTGCAGGATTAAATGGGGGAATGGTAGGATGGGACGGGTGACCCTTGTCTAAATGCCGAAGCTTTGACAGTTTTCATACATGCTAGTAAAAATGAAGGCAGAGGGGAAAAACCTGGATCTTTGTGATTCAGACAGTAAAAGACGCATCAAGATATCGCATTAGTCTTCCCTAGGCGCTGAAATATTTCATAGTATTACATCAGTGGTTCTCAAACATTTGTATTGGTGACCCCTTTCATACAGCAAGCGTCTGAGTGTGGACCCCCCCCCCCCCATATAAATTAAAAACACTTTTTTAAAATATCTAACACTATTATAAATGCTGGAGGTGAGGCGGGGTTTGGGGTGGAGGCTGACAGCTTGCGACCTCCTCAGGTAATAACCTCGTGACCCCCTGAGAGGTCACAACCCCCAGTTTGAGAACCCCTGTATTACATGATCCTGTTCTCTTACTGAAAGGGTGGAGGAGGGCTCTCTTTCCCTCTTTGTGTTCCTGAATCTCATCTCAAGGATTCTCTGGTCTCCCAATATGTTAGTAACGTTCTGCATTTTTAAGTGTTTGTTGGTTACATAAGGGTAGAGGAGTGTTTTTTGGAGTGAGCACGTTTTAGAGGTCAAAGCTGGGAGTCAGGAACAAGGTGTAATATTCCTCACTGCTAATATGTCACACTGCTACCTTAATCTCTGCTCTGGTTCCCCCCCTGTAAAATGGGAGGTGTAGTTGGGGTGGAGGGACTTCCCAGGCTCATAGGTGTACTAGAAAAGGAAATGTTTGTGAAGTGCTTTGACAGCCTGGGATTATAGGTATTCCTCATGTTGTGTACTTATATCCTTGCTAGTGTGTAGCCTTCAAGGAGTGCTCCTGTAAAAATCTTAAAATGGGAATAGATTTTTACTGAAAGAAGTAGAATCAATTGTGTATCTCCCCTGTCCTTCACGTTTGTGTGTCTGTGTTTTTTCTGGCAGTGCTACCAGTTCAAAGCTCAACTGCGAAAGGATTTTAGCTGCCCAAGGCCAAGACTTGGAGTTCTTGTGTTTGTTCTGCAACTGTGGTAGTGCTGGAACCTACATCAGTACAGGAGTTGCATTCCTTGCACTACTGCAACTTGTTAGGCTGGGGTGGGCAAACTCTGGCCCTTGGGCCGGATCTGGCCCATCAGGGCTTTGTATCCGTCCCGCGAGATTGCCACCCCCGTGGTGCTGTGGGCCCCACGCCATTGCTGGAAGTGGCCAGCACCACGTCTCTGCAGCCGCGGGGTGGAAGGGGGGATGGGCAGAGGGCTCCATGGGCTACCCTCCAGGCACCGCTCCCTGCAGCTCCCATTGGCCGGGAACGGGGAACAGTGGCCAATGGGAGCTTCAGGGGAGGGAAGCACGCGGAGCCCTCTGCCCTGCCTCCCGCAGGGAGTGGTGCCGGCCGCTTCCGGGAGCGGCGTGGGACCAGGGCAGGCAGGGAGCCTGTCTTAGCCCCGCTGCCACCCTGGAGCTGCTCCAGGTAAGCGGCGCTGGGCCAGAGCCCGCACCCCAAACCGCACCTGTACCCCGCACCCCAACTCCCTGCCGCACCCCTCCCACACCCGAACCTCCTGCTCTGAGCCCTTTCCTGCACGCTGCATCCCCTCCCACACTCCCTGCCCCACGCTGCACCCCTCTCCAACCCCCTGCCCCAGCATTCATGGCCCTGCATGCAATTTCCCCACCCAGATGTGGCCCCCAGGCCAAAAAGTTTGCCCACCCCTGTGTTAGGCTGTGGCTACACGAGCATTGTTCAGGGAAGACTTCCACTGTTGCTCCACCACTGGTGTTACTGGTTGTGGGAGCACTTGTGTAGATTGGCTCCCAATGTTTGCCACTACTGTTTAACCCTTCACTGAGTATAGTTAGTAAAAATGCCAGCGTCTGGTCTACACTAGTGCTCCCACCAATGGAGCTGTACTGATGTTAGTGCCACAAAATATGCTAATTAAGAAAAGGTTGTAGAGAATATCTGCTATTTTACAAGAAATATAGTGTGCTAAAATCTGGTAGGGTGCACTAAATGAAGAGACCTGCAAATACTGGGCGTTTGTATGTTTTATGCTGCTGATTTTGGGGTCTTAAACTGATTTTTAAAGACATTCCATTACCTTTTATGTGTGAGCGTTTGAGTTAAACCTGACACTTTCCCAGCACAATAAATGTGCCCAGCGTGCAGTGGAGCCCAACTGGGCGGCAGGGAAGAGCTGATAAATGGTCAGTCTTCACATGGCCCTGCCTATCAGAGAGGCCGGGTTCAGGGGAAATGCTGTCACAAGGCCGCCTGCTTCCCAGCTGTTTTGTTTCCAAATGGATGAGCGTTCTAGGAAATGATAAAGCACCCAGATTTTGCAGCCTCATCTGGAAGAGGATAGGCTTTACGATGTAGTAGATATTGGCTGTATCTCTTGGGTAGCTGTGGGAGGGGAAGGAAAGAGAATGAATGGGAGAGAAGCTTACTGTAGAAAAGTCAGCATGTAACGTCAGCCTGATGCAAATCTTCAGCTATTCTCGCCTGGTTTCATCTCAGTGACTTATTTCTTCAAGACCAATTTAAGGTTGTGCTAGCTAGAAAGTACCCCCTACACTGTGTGCAGGGGGAGCTTTCTGTCTCTGTTGTAGAGAGTAAATACCTAGACACCAGTGACTAGGTAATATGGTTATGGGTGCTCTAATAAAGGACCATGAATAGAAGCCATAGTAGGTTTTAAGGAATGAGCCCTTGCAGGGCTTAATGTTCATCAGTTGGAAACCAAGCAATGTGAACGTGGAAGTTAGGGTGGGTTTTTTTTTGATTGCACTATAGTACTGAATGTACTTCAAGTACTACAAGCTGTTTTCCCTGCATCATCACCATCTGTTATCTTCCCTCTGGCCCTTATCTTTTACTCTGCAAATCCTCTTAGAATTTTCTTCTTGAAAATAGTGAAGGGGGAAAGCTAGCTGTAGGGTAATACGTTGACTCATAGGGACAAACATTTTTCTGGGAAGCCTTCCTTGTACACTCCACCCTTTTTATGTTCTATAAGGCTCTTGTAATCCCGTCTTTGATATACGGCAATGAGTACGGCTGCCAATGACACTCAGGCAGTAGAGTCATAGAAAGAGGAACAAAATGCAAGAAGCACTGAGATCCACCAGTGCCCACCCCCTCAAAAACAGAACACTAATCATGGGGGACATACCCATTTAATTCCAACTCTTGTGGTACTTGATGGGTGCCGCCCCAATATGATGATGTAGCAAGGTCTCCTGCCGAAACACATCTACCCTGCACCCAGATTTGACCATCTCTGCAAGTGAACGGCAATCCCAGCGGTTTAGCATTTAGTCCCATTTATACTGTATATTTATACTATACTATATGGAGACTATTTTGATGTCCTAGTAATGGTCAGTATTTTAGTGAATTCTATAAGGTAGATTCTGCAAGGGCAGAGAATTCCGAACATGGGTTGTCATCCCGGAAACCCCTCAGTGTATTTAACTCGAATTGTGTGCGTGTGTGTGGAGGGGGGTGTTGCTGATGCTTTGTAGTGTCTGTACATTTTTTTTGTTGTAAAATGCTCTGCACCTGAGGTTCAGAGGAGTATGAGTATTGTACTTTGTTAGAAGATCAGGTTATGTGTTAGAGTATTTTTAAGGGCGTTAAGCACATAAAAGGGATGGGATTTAATTCATTTTAGGATGAGTAATTCCTCTAAAAACTCACAATTTCTTATGGCTGTAGAGCTGTTGTGATATTTCAAATTAAATCATCATTTCAGAGTACTGACTTGTTTTATGAGAGGTTTGTAAAGAGATTATTGGTGTGTGCGGTATACTTCTTTCCACAGGTTTGATCATTAAGGCTTTTGTATTTTATATGCATCCTCAAAATGAAGGTGATTATATGATGATAGCTGAGTACTTTGTGTTCCGATTATAACAATTTTGCCTACTGTTCCTATCGAGCAGCTTTTTTGTGAGTGGGAAGCCAATATGTTTGGCCTACGTAACTGCTGTGTGGGCTGCCATTAGGAGATGTTTTGCAGAAGCTACTGAATCTTACCCGTTCCTTATTATAAAGACAGAGCATACAACTTTCTACGCGTAATCAGATGGCGCTATATATTTGGGCCTTAAATTGATTTTAAAACTTAGGTGGTCAAGCTTGCCTAGTATGTAGCTTGCATTCCAGCTTGACAAGAATTGCTGCACTTGCATCCTGAGTCCTTTTTTTATTATTAGTTAGGTATCTGGCTTTGAGAAGGGCACCTCGTTATTGTGAGAAATAGTAACTTGCATTACAAAGCAGGATTTTCAAATTCCGTTAAGCCAAAATACATGATCCTAAGCCTTTTCTTTCTAAGTATCGTATCTTGTGATTGGAAACTTTTGAGTAAGTTGGAAGGAAGCTAATAAAGGAAAATGTGGTGAGTAGTTGGAATGTCAATACCATGAAGAAAGATAAAGTTATCAGATCAAAGAATGCAACTGTAAGATACTGTACTTAACAGAAAATGGTGAGAAATATCTTGACATGGCAAATGTCTAGCTCGTCGCACAAGATCTCAGGTATTGGAGCATGCCAACAAATTAGCGCTGAGCTCATCAAACTCAAAATGAAGTTGCAGAAGAAAAACAACAATGATCATGCTTAAAATTCTCTCTCCTCCCCCTCCCCCGCCCCCAAAAGGAAAGAATTTAGACCATAAGGTGATTCTACCCTTAATGTCTATGCAAGGAACTGTAACCCCTCCAAAGTTTAGACAAATATGCATGTCAGAGACGTACAAAACATCAAAGAAAAATGAACAGAAAAGCAACTAACTAATAGATAAGCACTGCAAATCTTTATATTCTTATCTGAATCTTTTAGATTTGGAAATGGGATTGGGAATATCGAGAGATCTTGTTCTCATGATACGAACGATTCCTTGAAAAGTCTAGTAGAAATCAGGAGTTTACATGTGGTAGTTTGATTCATTATATAGAAAATAGAGCAGAATTGCGCACACAGCCAAAAAAGAATATCAAATGTGGTTTTACTTGCAGCTTGTAGAAGAATTTGAATAATGTATAGGGTAATTAACTGTTTGGCCATTTCTATTGTGCTTTGTGATAAATGCACTCCTAATGAAAATCAATTTTTTTGAAAACACAACAGGAAAAGTTGGAAAACTAAGAATCAGTTAATCCAACTATTAGTGCAGATAATGAGATCTGCTTGAAGTTATCACAGAAGATCCTTTTGTTCAAGCCTCAAACTGGGACTTAGATTTCAGTTTGGTTCTAATATTACAGTATTAGGAGGCACTACATTATCATGGGTGCCATTTTTTAACCGCGGTACTCAACAAAAGTCCCATCCACCATTCACTGGATGGTGTTCAGCAGGAAGTTCAAAGATGTCGTCTTGTCCTGTGAACAGGAGTTAACCTCAGATTCCTGGCTGGAAATTCAAATAGAATAAACTTATGTCCACGGCTGTATAGAGTACACAGAGTTTGCAGTTACTCTGTAGGAGATGCACACAAGCTACAGAATGATCTAACTTTGCACCCCTCCAGGGTAAGTGGCTGACCTAAATCTCCCTTGTACTACGTAGTGCTCATATGGGCACAGCAATGGGGGTTGTATGATTGGTGTTTTGACCGAAGCATAGTGGTTTCCAGTTCATTTGCATATGTAAGGGGATAACAGTCCCCTTACTAACATTCAGAGCTCCCAGTACCAAAAGGGGAAGGGTCGATGGGACTGACAGTCCCCAGGGGCAATGGGGAGAGGCCAATGCTCCAGGTCAGCCTGATTGACAGGGCGGGCAGGCGAATCGGGGTCAGGAGGTCAGGGTGAATCCCGTCCTCCCTGTGAGCTGAAGTTGCCTGAGTCAGAGTGAGTGGGGCCGAGCTGAGGAGAGGGCAGAGCTGAGCTGGGCCAGATCTGGAGGGGCCAGAAAAGCAGCCCAGAGAGACAGACCTGCCCTGGGAGCAGAGGTGCAGCCCAGAGACAGACCTGCCCTGGGGGGGAGAAGCTGCAGCAGCCAGAGCCAGAGGGCCCAGGGCAGCAGCCCAGGGAGCTGGAGGCAGAGCAGCAGCAGCCGTGCAGAGGCAGAGCGGTGGAGCTGGAACTGGAGCAGTCCGGAGCCGGGTGCGGTGAGCAGCTGGGGAGAGCGAGGGGGACCCTGGGCAGTGGGCCCAGCGCAGGGAGAGGCCTCAGCCAAGGGGCCCTGCAGGCCAGACTTGCAGGGGGATCTAAACCCCTTGACAGGGCGGGGGCAACGCTGGGAAGAAGGGTCCTGCCACCCAGAGCCTGCGAGCGTGTGGCCACCGCCAGAGCAAGTGTCCAAGCCACAGCGTCCCTGCAGCACAGCCAGGGCCTGAGAAGGAGCCTGGGACTTGCACAGGAACAGACTGAACTGCCCTGACATTGCAGAGACACTGTTGGGATGTTCCCTGCCACAGAGCGGGGTGATGTGTTTTCATTAGCCTTTCCCATTTTTCCTTATTCCTGTTACAAATTAATTGTTAATTAAATAATTTTCATTTGCTTTCAATTGTATGCAGTGATCAGTGGGTCAGGGAAGCATCCTGTTTAGAGAGTACACCCCGGAGTGGGGACACCCTACCCCCTGACCTAGGTGACCACAGCAAGGTTGGGGGTCGAGCCCCCCAGGAATCCTGGGCCCAGCCTTGTTGGGGGTTACGAGGACTCTCCCAGACAGAAGAGTGCAAGGGGAGTCCTCGAGGGCAGGGAGGCCTCTGGGTAAAGGAGGTGGGAGCGAGGACTCAGATCCTTCCGCTAGCCCATTTCACCGGGGTAGTGCAGAGACGAGGAAAGTTCCCCACAAGAGCGGGACTATTCCCCCGCTTACACGTATCTTTTTTTCAATTGTGAAGTCATAACCATGCACTGTTGAAATTCTTGATCATTCAAAAGGCCCCAGTGATCCAAAGGACTTTGGGGAGTATGTTCAATACTTTTATAAATTGCTTAGTGATACCCGGAGGCATAGAAAGTACTGTATGAAGTCAATTTCTATTCTTTTAATACTTCCATCACCTGTGAAGGCATTTTGTTACGTAGGATTATTTGCAACAGTAAGTCCTATTGTTTAATAATGACTTAACACACAAAATTGAGATCATTGTATGTTTTAGTAAAGCCACTTTAATTTACAGTATTTAAACAGGACGCAGTCTTGCTGAATGTATTGGACTTTAATAATTAACAGCTGGCTCATTACTAATCCTAGATAATGAGGTAGCATCAACAGGAAAATGGGCCATCTCAAGGAAATTTTGCCCTGGCCTCATAGTTGGCCACAGTGATCCATGCATTTGTCACCTCCAGTCTGAATTACTGTAATTCACTGTATCTGGCAGCAGTGCAAAGATTCCATCTTGTGCATAACATGGCCACCCTTAGATACAATAAGATGTCCTGCCATAGACATGTCACCCTTCAGGTACAGTCCCCTTGGCTCTCGTTTTTGTTTCTGTTGCCAGTTCAATGCTCTCTAGGTCCTGATCTTCAAAGCTCTTAAGTCAGAAATCAGCTACTTCAGTGATCACGCCCAGGATTCTCTCAATACCAACTTTGCTTCTCTAGGATTATATAGTTTACAAAGCCCAGGGTGTAAGCTGTAACAGAAGAAGGTGTTCCTAGATGAAGTTATTTGATTGGGGAATGAACTTCTGGAGGAGTTCAGATGAATTCTGAATTTGACTACCTTTAAGAGCTTTTCATAAAGATTTTTCATTATAACTAGAACGAGTGATAGAGCCAAAAAACTGAAACAGAAAACAGCGGCAGGCAAAACCTCCTGTAACCAGGAAAGAGAGAAGAGTAGAACACTCAGATTCTCTATGTGGTGACTGGTGTGGAGAAAGTTAAATAAGGAAATGTTATTTGCTCCTTCTCATAACACAAGAACTAGGGGTCACCAAATGAAATTAATAGGCACCAGGTTTAAAACAAACGGAAGTATTTCTTCACACAACGTACAGTCAACCTGTGGCGCTCTTTGCCAGAGAACGTTGTAAAGGCCAAGACTACAACAGGGTTCAAAAAGGAACTAGATAAGTTCATGAAGGATAGGTCCATCAATTATCTATTAGCCAGGGTATGTGGGATGTTTGCCAGAAGCTGTGAATGGGTGACAGGAGATGAATCACTTGATGGTTTTTTTCATTCCCTCTGAAGCGTTGGCCACTTTTGGAAGATGGGATACTGGGCTAGATGGACCTTTGGTCTGACCCAGTAGAGCCATTCTTATGTTCTTTATGTACCCACCTGTGGCTCTAACATATCTGGGAAGTGCTTAGATGCTATGTTGATGGGTTCTATAGAAAACCCTAAGATGTATAAGTTGTGTTTTCAGTATCCCAAAAGTAGGGTAATTGGTTTGCCGTTTATCCAGTTCCTCTTTATTTATAAAAGAAGAGAGTGAGATTTTTTTAAAAGTTGTTCTACCCTAGAAACATCTGACAGTTGGAATTAGATATGAAAATAGTGCTCATGGAGAAGACTTGCTAAAAATTTTCTGATGAAAATTGTTAAAGACTCGGGATCTGCTTAGTGTGTCCTCTGTGAACTTTTCGCAATGGCAACACTAAACTCAAAGTGAGCAGTAGGCCATGAGAAATACATCTCTGCCCAGTGTACTTGCGTATCACAGTGATTGAGTCATGGATCCACAGGAGAAAATGCTCTCTTTGCTGTGTATGTGTTGTGAGGAAAAAGCTAGATAAGTTCTAAGGTTTTAGGAAAGGAAGATATTTCTTTTGAACCTCATCAGGTATTCTACATACAGCATGCTGGTAATGCCAGAGTAGTTCCATATTAAGGAATTTTCTTTTTTTTAAAAAGAAGCCAATTTTAAAGCCAAAAGTGCTTTGAGGGCATTATATTGTACTGTTAGACACTCCAATCAGGTAATAACAATGTCACGGGTGTTTTGCATTCCCATTGTGCATGTACATCATTAGAGTAGTCTTTAATTACATGATCACATGTTATTTTTCATATACAATATAACATACTAAATTTTTTCCTACAACCTTAAATACAAACCTATAGCATCTTGGCATATTTTTTACAAATGTTATGGAGGGTACAGCACGTGGATATAACCGCGGGGATATTGTCATCGACCAGGTTCAGCTTCCCATACAGATAGCGCCAGCGGCCCTTTAGATGGCCAAAAGCACACTCCACAGTCATTCCGCACTGGCTCAGCCTGTTGTTGAACCGCTCTTTGCTGCTGTCAAGGCTTGCTGTGTAGGGTTTCATGAGGCACAGCATTAAAGGTTAAGCGGGGTCTCCACGGATCACAATGGGCATTTCGACTTCCCCTACGGTGATCTTCTGGTCTGGGAAAAAACTCCCAGCTTACAGCTTCCTGAACAGGTCAGTGTTCCGAAAGATGCGTGCGTCATGCACCTTTCTGGGCCAGCCTGCATTAATGTCAATGAAATGCCCACGGTGATCCACAAGCGCCTGGAGAACCATAGAGAAATACCCCTTCCGATTAATGTACTCGGAGGCTAGGTGGGCTGGTGCCAGAATTGGAATACGCCTCCCATCTATCGCCCCTCCGCAGTTAGGGAAACCCATTTGTGCAAAGCCAGCCACAATGTCACGCATGTTACCCGGAGTCACAGTTCTCCTGAGCAGGATGCGATTAATGGCCCTGCAAACGTGCATCTACACAATTCCAGCGGTCGACTTAACCACTCCAAACTGGTTAGCGACCGATCGGTAGCTGTTTGGAGTTGCCAGCTTCCAGATTGCAATAGTCACCCACTTCTCCACTGTCAGGGCAGCTCTCAATCTCGTGTCCTTGCGCCGCAGGATGGGGGCAAGCTCCTCACACAGGCCCATGAAAGTGGCTTTTCTCATTTGAAAGTTCTGCAGCCACTGCTCGTCATCCCAGACTTGCAGGACGATGTGACCCCACCACTCCGTGCTTGTTTCCCGAGCCCCAAAGCGGTGTTCCACGGTGGTGAGCATGTCTGTGAATGCCACAAGCAATGTCGTGTTGTATGCGTTACTCGAGTCGATATCATCTTAGGAGTCCTCATGTCAGTTTGGATCTTAAGGAGTAACTCGACTGCCAAACATGATGTGCTGTCAGCAGTTCAGGCTCCATTCCTGCAGACCGAAAGGGAAGGCAGCGCGCGCAGTACAAAAAACCTTGAAAGATGGCGCCAAATGTGGATGGAAGCACAGGGATTGCGGGGATGCGAACGGATGCATCATGGGGCGTTGGGACAGGACTCAGAATGCCCCGCACCCCCACCACCTTCCCACAAGCCACAGCGCCAGAATGTGAAGAGGTGGTCTGTGGGATAGCTGCCCATAATGCACCACTCCCAATGCCGCTGCAAGTGCCGCAAATGTGGCCACGCCAGGGTGCTTGCAGCTGTCAGTGTGGACAGACTGCAGCGCTCTACGAAGGCTGGTTTAACTCAAAGCGCTCTACATTTGCAAGTGTAGCCATGCCCATAGTATTTTTTAATGTAATTTACAAGGAGTTGTAAACAGGTGAATGGTCTGGGTGGAAGAAATGTTTTACCTTTGGCCCCAAGATAGTTAGGGCAATAGTTTGACTTGAGGTAGTCACTAATAGGGTGTGAGCAAAGCTTCCTGGAATGCCTTTAATGGCTGTTTAGTTGCTGGTGAACACTGATGTCTTTGATGTTGCTCAGGCAGGTTGTTTTGAGATTCCTGACATGGAGGAAGGTAAATGAGTAGGAGTAAATTTCAGCTTTCCAATTTCCTAACTCAGATGAGGAATTATTTCAAAACACTTTGAGGAGCAAGAAGACCTTTTTTCATTGTTTTTTAAACCTTCTGTAAAGGGAACGATTTTGTAGCCTATGGTGATTTGTCTTGAAACAGGTTTTGCCTTTAAAAAAAGGGGCGGGAAAGGAAAGAAATTCGTTTTGCTAAGAGACACTGTACTAATTCTGAGGGCAATGATTTAATTCAGAACATAGTATGAAGATACCAGATTATAAAAGCAGGAACATATTAAAAAGCTAGTTATGATTCAAAATCACCAAATAAAATTAAAATCTCTCCCCCTCCCGCCCCCCGACTTTTTACTTTTGAGCAAGGGCCCCCTTCTGGTGGGTTACGAAATTATGAACTGTGTGAGGTCTGCAACAAAGGCTAATTTTTTTTCCATAGCAGGCGCCTCCAGTTGCTGCTGCTTTAAAGTTACAGCCGAAAGAGAGGGCGGGGAAAACTGTTGCAGGACTGGAGAGGGGGAAAAAATGCCCAGGGCTCGGTAGTGAGAGGCCCCAAGCTCTGAAAGCAAGCCTTTGTGTCCCCCACTCCAGGCGCGCCCCCCTCCCCTACGGTTGTGCCTATGGCAAAACATTACACAATCCGGCTATTGTTTGTTTGGGGAAAAAACGACAGCATCCTATTGCAATTATTTATGGAAGAAAATATTTGATGTTTTTGTAGGAGGTGGGAAGGGGGTGGGGAAGCTGGATTTTACCTCTCCTGTTATGCTTTCTAAACACTTTCCTTTTGTTAATGATGCAGGGATCCCAGTCTCCTTTTCATCTCTCTCTCACTCACCCACACACACCTTAATTTGTGCTGCATTAATATTCATGCAATGAAAAATATTTGTTAAACCTCTCGTGTCACCATTAACAAAGATGCTTCATGAGCTGCCTCTGGGATCTGGTTAGGTCCAGTTCTGTGAGATTTGTATGGTGCATTTTCTTTAACTGGTGTTAGCTTTTAAAAAAAACAACTCCTATTCCAACCTTTCCCATAAATCTCACTGTAGATTCCAGCATGATTGATCTATTATTGTGTGCTATCAGCAGGTTACAATAGTTTGGTTTACAATAGAAACTTGCTCAGGATTTTTCTTGACCATTCAAGGTAGTTTACTGGTTCAGTTGTAGAAAGGTTTTTCATGTATAATCCTAATTTTTTTCCCGCTGCTCCCACTAAATAACCCTTTAGGACACTTCCGTTTGGCAAGTGGGTCTGGAAACGTCTCCAAGGCAGTTGTCACCTCTAATCTGTGAGAGTGATCCTGGGTAAGAGAATGGCCGTTGGCTCTGGGGGACCTTATTGTGATTCCTGATGGGTGTGTGTGTTCCTGCAGTTGGCTTAACCTGGCTTGCCTCTCCTGCCCACCCCATCAGATTGTTTTTATGCTAAGAGTAATTGGGTAGGTAACATTTCATACGCCTGTGGTGGATAGTGCTAGTTTTGTCGTTATATAAGAGCAGGTTGGGACTTTAAATTTACCAGCAAAAAATGATGATGCCAGAGGGAAGGCAAACCTGCTTTGGGCTCTCCCCTGTGGCAGCTTTTATCACAGCTGTGGAGGGTTTGTGGTGGATTAGGAAATATTTTTTAAGACTTCTGCTCCTTGGGCCTGTAGAACTAAGGCAGGTTATGGATTTCTCTTTAGAAACCATAACGGGTGGTGCTGGAAACTGTGCTTGCAATACATCAGACTCCAGAGAGAGACCTGATGGAAGTACCATTGTCCTAAACGGGTGGAAGGAGCTGTGAGCTACCTCCTCCTCAGAGTTGATGCAGTTCAAATGGCTATTTGGGAGTGAGTGTGATTGCATCCAGGGCAACCGTACTGTTTTTTAGGTGGTCCGGGTTTTTGTAGTAGTGCTAGATGTGGCCCTATTGCAGGGAGGCCTGTAACAGAGTTGGATGCTGTTGGAGTCACTCCTGGTAGCTTGGTGGAAGGGAAAAAAATAAAGTAGATGCACAGATGAGTGAGGAATGGTTTAAATTTCGGGGCAGGATTATACCTTCTGTGTCAGACTTATTATAATATGTTAATGAGGTACTGGCTAGTATACAAGGGGTGAAGGAAAGGGTAATGTTTAATATCCTTTAAGAATGTCAGCCCTGTCTGCTGAGGTCAGGAAAAGCTCAATAAAGCAGAAAGTTAGTTACTATTCTATAAAGATGTGTACTATCCTTTTGTGGTAATGGAGGAGAGCATGTATGTTTTTTCCAGCATCTGTATCCTACCTGATGTAGGAGACTAAATTGTTTAAACTTTGAGATCTGTGCTGCTGCTAATGGTAGTTATTAGTGTAAACCTCACATACATTAGCATGCACTGATGAGAGCAAATTCTGCTTTTTAAATCAACTTCTTGCATAACAGTGGGGAAACTTTAGTTACAGAGCACATGTTTGGCAGAAAATGTCCATTGTTAGCTAGCATGTCCCAAACCACACAAACTAACCAAAATAAAACCACACTTCAGCTTTTGCTTATGATATTTTCACTAGCTTTTCTTTTGCACATCATTGGTCTAGTGGTAGCAATAAGGGCACTGGGGATCAGCAGGAGAGTTCATTCCACCTATTCTGTTGGTGACTGTCACTTAAACACAATGTCATTCCATTTTCCTATGTTTAAAAAGAAGACGATAGTCCTGTTACCCACCTTGGTAAAATGTGCAGAAAGCCGAAGGCTAAAAAGCAGTTATATGTGTGATCTTGTATGACTAATGTACTGTTTTACAAAAGAAAGTTTTTAAATGCTTTTGATCCATTAGAATAGAAGACCGTAAAATGGTGTCACACCTTGCAAATGGACAATCACACTGGTAAGTTAAGTGACTGCTAAAGTTTATAATTGGCTTGGGTTTGTGGTGGCTTATAGTATTTGCCCTTTTATGTACAAAAGCACCTCCCAGAACATTTTTCTTTGTAGCATACGTTAAGATAGCAACGCTGTCTGTCTGGAAGCTGTATACTTGCATAACAAGGTGCCGGGCTCTCTTTATACATGGAAATGAGACAGGAGAATGTCTGCGCAAGACTACTGGAATGGGCATCCTTTAGTGTTTCACTGTTTCGTGGTTCTTAGATGGACTGTATGGTTTATGTGAGTTAAGTTTTTCAGTGCATTGTGCAGGAGATGTGTGCAGAAAATCCATTGTGTAATTACAGGAATTGGTTTTGTGTGCACAGATTGTATTTGCTTACTTGGTTTTATGTGTGAATCCTTGATACAACATTTTGAGATTTTACCCTTGGTATCTGCATTTGGCTGTATTAAAAGATGAGTACGCTAGAGTTTTGTTACAGTTCCTGCTGGGCTTGGGTTAATATTTTGTGCTTATTTGAGCCTTTGATCCTCTCTCCTATTGATCTGTATTTTTATATACATGAAAATATCTCTCTCTCTCTCTCTCTCTCTCTCTCTCTCTCTCTCTCTCACACACACACTCACACTCACTCTCTCACACACACACACACACACACACACACACACTATATATATGCTAAATAATATAATGTAGATGAAGCTACTTCCATTTTGTGCTTCATTAGGAAATTGCTAAGGAAACTAACAAAAACATGTTCTTTTTGTATCAAGCTATAGATTTACAAACTTAGTGAGAGACTTGGCATAAAACAAAACACTCAGAACAAAAAGCCAGCCACGTGGTTATTAAGGGGAAACTAGAGGATGTAAGATCATGTTAGATCTGTTCCTACTGTTAGCAAAAGCACAGGGTATTCAGTTACTCGGAATGAAGTATTTATTGAAGGAATTTGCCCTGCCGGTGCACTTCTATATATGTGTTGTATATGATGTCTGTGTATATACATATATGTAATTTTGTGTGTGAGAGTTTTGTTAACTGAGTCTCATTGTTATATTCCATATGGTTTCCATTTTCCAGTCTTCAGGTCTTTTTTTTAAAACAAACTTTCTAGGTTTTTACTTTAACCCTAGCTGAGTTGCAGTGAAGCGCTGAGTTTTTTTGGTTTACCTTCCCAGCAGTATCCTCTTTCTCCAGCTCACAAACACCGCTTAAAAAGGGAAACATACGGCCCTTCCATTTTACTCAATTTTGTTTAATAAAAATCCCAAGGTGGGGAATGCAGCTCCCATATCTGTGATGTTGCTGCTTGAGACATGCTTCCTTGCTCTTCTAAACTGCCCTGGCTAAGCTGTGTGAGGTCTGGAGGTCCCTGAAAGGGGGGAAGCTGAAATGCAAGCACAAAGATGAATAATAAAAAATGATGTCACTGCCAGCCAGTCAGCAGAATTGATGTCACATGCCTGACAGCCCCTTCATATGCCCACAGAACAAGAGTAACCACCTAAATGGTCCCTCTCTTGCTACCAATCAGCTGGCCAGCTGCTAGGGATCAGGCTTTTTGAAGTTTATTATATGAGACTTTGATGCACATTGAAAAAGGGATGATGCCTTTTTCTGTTAACGAGTTGTTAACCTCTTGGAGAAGGTTAAAAAAAATAATGTGGCAACCTTTACAGCTCCTTGTGAATGTTGCTTTTCAAACATTAAGAGCACAGTAACAGATTTTTCTACAGGAAATCCTGAGTGGGGTGTCAGTCTGTATACTTGTTTCCTTTATGACATGTATGAGAATCTAACCTTTTATTTTCTTGTTTATTCTTTTTATCCCTATCAGATAAATTTAGGTTTGTTTTCTTGTTGTTCCTTAAATAACTCTTGTTTAGCAGACTGCTCAGATTGGCAGCAACAGCATGCAGAGACCCCTCTGTTAGATGTGCATTTGTTCCCACCCCTTCTGCCCTCTCTTTTCTCCGTTGATGATAGTTTAAACTTTGCATCTAAGCAGGATGATTATAGTAGCAGGTCAACCCACTGAAGGCTGAATGAACTGTTTTCTGTTGATGGATCTGATGAAATGACATGTCAGGCCAGAAGAATTATGGGATTCTGGCTGATGTCCAAAACTCGGTGGAACAGGTTGCATATTCTGTTGGTAACTCTAAGAGCCATCCGTGTCGAGATTCAAAGGTTTTTGTTTTCATAATGCAATATAAAAATGATTTAATGTTCAGTAATTATTTTCTTGAAAGCAAAAAGATCTTTATGTGAGGTTCAGTGAAAGATGCAGCAACTGTAATTCATCTCTGAAGGACTCAGAATTTTTAAAATGTTTGGAACAACTAAAGCTAACTGTATTAAGAAGCCACACTGGAGCTATAAATCAGGAGGCATCCTTTGCATTTTTTCTGTTTTTAGCAGGCAGGTGTTTGATGATCTCCGGTGTCCTTAACTGTGCTGTGGGAAGATTTAAGATTTCAGTGGTACATTTATAATCACTTTTAAAAATTTGCCATTGTTTGTCATTGACACACACACACCCCCCCCCACACACACACAAATAAAATGCTGAGTAGGAAAGGGGGTAATGTTATTGTAAACACTTCACCTCCTCTTGGTTGTTTGACAACCACTGTGCCAAAGGTAGAAAGTAGTACCATATTTTACAACTGACAGGATATCTCAAGTGTTTAAAACATCTGAAGAGATGATAAAACATTCAGTGCTGCAGCTGAGAGATGGTTGTAGGTATGTACATATGCAGAGGTGTGTGTGTGTGTGTGTGTGTACGTACACATATACACAACACAGATTTTCCTTTCAAAGTGAGGCTAGAAGTTAAATGAACACACATTATATGAAACCAGTCGTGTGAGGTGATGAGAGGTGGAGAGGAGAGATCCACCAGAATGTAGTCATTAGCTTTAAGACGTTAATGGTATTTCCTGCTCTTAGCAGTAGCAGTTGACTACCCAGATGTTGGGTTTACCTTCTCAAGCAATGAAGCAACAAGAAGCCAAATCAGATTTGAGCTTCCTCACCAAAAAAAATGTATGTGTGTGGACAACAGACGTGATAACTTCACATGCTCTTGCAAACGTACTCATTACAAATTGCTATTGGAATATGTGAATTCAGAAATAAACTACGATTACTGCAAACTCTTTATATGACATCTTTCATACAGTGTGTCCCAAAGGATTTTGCTGTCTGTAAAATAAAAAATTCCCAAAGAAAATCCCATATTAAGTTTAAAACAGGTAGAGAATGTCTCAAATATTATGTATACATGTTTAAGGTTATCTGTTTCTTAAACAACATGGAAGAGTTACAGATTTTAGGGGAACAGCTAAAGACTAGACATCTTAATGTGTTGCTTATGCCTAAAATTTTGCTTATGCCTAAAATTTTCTAGAAGTCCTGCAAATATCGAGCCTGGGTTGGTACATGGGGACTCAAGGTCACCTTTGAATGCGCTGTAAAACCTCCCACTTAATTATAGCAAGGATTGTTTTGGAGAGTGTTTAAGTTAAAAGCAAGGAATGCTGAAGTTGTGCATGGGAGTTTCGTTGAGCCTTCATCTGGCTTCTAGTGAGTATTGGACGAAAAAATGATTTTGTGACCAATAGTAATTTAAAAAGCAGTGTTAACACTTGCAGTGTTAGCCTGTTCTCTTGACAGGCACAAAGCTACCAAACTTACGTCTGTACATTATCAGTTACCTGAGTGTCGTGCGGTGCCTTGAGTATAGTTCTCTAACCTAGGGAAAAGGGAATTTGGTGATAAATGGAGGGGGGCGGGCGGAGAAAATACAAGTCTTTCTCGACTTGCAGAGAGGGTAGTTGCAGGAGTTGAGAGAGACGCTATTAAAATGCAGGACCTCTGTTTCCTAACTAGGATAACTTAGTAATGTGTGCATCATTACTTTTTTGGTTGCGTTTTGCATTAGCAGATCCAATTAGGCCATGATATCATTTTCAAAATGCCAAATAATAATCTTACATAGCAAGTGGTTTATCTGTGAAGAAAAACTGTCAAAACCTTAATAAACTTCTGTGGCATAAACCTGTTCAGGCTTATTAAAACAGTTGTTTTATGTTCCTTTGTTGCCTATGTGAACAGTATGAATTAGAGAACATGACAAGAACACTGATAATAGATCTGGGATTTTTTTGGTTCATGCATCAGCAATTCTGAGCTGTTACTAATGCTGATTTTCCTATTGCTAACTTGTTACGTGGCCTTGTGTAGTTTTTGTAGTTAAACCCATTGACCAGCGAAGCAATGGTTTGTCCTGCGGTAGAACTAGCACCAACGTGGGCTGTTAAAATTGCTCAGTAGAGACTGTTCCTTTTGCCACCTCATCATACTTGTGCCTCCTCGTCAGTTATAGTTAACAGGAAAATGATCCTTAAGAAGATTTTAATGGCAATGAGTGTGGGGAGGTGGTGGGACTCAGCTCATTTGAAAATTGGGCCGCTTTTATTTTGATGCCTAAACGCAGGTTTAGGAGTCTCAAAAAGGGAAATGTTGGCCTAAGGTGACACGGAAGTTTTGGCCACCCTGTATGTTTTATCAGCGCCTTTAACATGTTGCATGGGCCTTAGTTTTAAATGCGAGGAATTCAACCAAAGCTGTATTCTGAAGTTGGACTTTGTTTCTGGATAGTCCTTACTAACGTGAAGCTCATGGAGCGAGCAGCCCAAATGGTTTGCAATATATTTTGGCTGTCCCCATTTTCTATGCTTTTGTTTTACTCCCATTTCTTTTTGGGTTATAAGCTGCAGTGACACCACTTGCAGAGTTTCCACAGAAGAGTGGCACAGCTGACAATTATCCAGTCACTGGGTGAATTGGCTGAGTGCCACAAGATTGCTCAAATGTTTTCTCTCTCCTAAACTTTGCCTTACCTAAGGGCATAACTGTTCTCTGGAAGGGCCTCATGGTCTCGGGTTAAGTTCTGGTTGCTTCAACTCGCACTGTGAAAAGAGTGAACAATGTATAAACAACTATATATGCTGATCATATTGTCCACAGTTCAGTCCCATGTTTGACACCTGTTGGAAGGTTCCCGGCTGCAGTCCCATGTTGCTCAGTGACACATGGTACTGTGTTTGACAGAGTCACTGTTTTGCTTTGGTTTGGTGAGAGCTGCTGTTTCCAGAAAAACTGTTCGTTCCATTCTGCAGGTGTTATGCAAATAGATAATTAAACTGTATTCTTCAACGAGGATGGTAAACAGGGAGTCTGTTATTTTAAATGCATATTTTGCAAGCCACCGTATAACATTTTGATGCACTTGAAGGGTGTTTGCCTGTAGAGGGGTGGTGATTGCTTTAATTCATTTTTTGTTATGATTTCTGTTTAGCACTTATGTAGAATCTAAAAAATACTGTTTGACCCCCCAAAATCGTAGCTCTTGAGGACTCCATGCTGTTTTGAAACTTTCTGTGGCTTTTACGTCTTTTAACATGTACAAGTTATGACCTTAAAAGAGGGCAGCTATATTGGAATTAGCCCACTGGAAATTTCTTCCTGAATGTGAATGTGCCAGAGACCAAAACCATTTCAAATGGACCAGAGATGACAACTGCCCTGTTATGAGCGCATAGTGACTCAGTGAAACTCAGTGCTGCTGCTTCACTTACACCTTATTTGTGAATTATACTTAAAAAAGAAAATAAAGAAAAAAGGCAAAAGGAAGTTGTCAATACATATAAATACAGAGGGGATCTCATTAGTAGCACTGCAATTAAAATCAGCAAGTTGTAAACTCAGTTACAAGAGATCAGTGTGTGGAACCTGATTTCCCCTCCTTCCCCCCCCCCCCCCCCCAAATTATTAACATTCCAAATATCGACGTTAACACTGTTTTTCATAATTGTTGTTTTTAAGAGAGAATCGTATTATGAAAAGATGCTTCATTTTTTGAAAATAAAATTACTTATGGAATAGCAAAGTTGTATCCTGGATTTACCTTAAGCAAGAGCCACTAAGCCACCTAGCTCTCTGAGTAGCAGTTTCCTAAAGTCTTATAGTTAGGAAGATTTTTCCTTAAAAGAGGGATGTGTGAATTTGTAACATTGTCAGGCAGGTGAGCGGCTTACTAAAAAATGTAATTCAGGGATTCCTTCCTTGTTTTATAATGTACCTCACACACGTATGGCACCGTGTATATATATCAGGATAGAGGTTGATAAATGTGTGTATAGCTGTAATATTAATGCAATAACTTGCACAGCCTGCTTAAACTGGGAATCAAGACTAAACAGAATGAGCACAGCCACAGCTGCCAGTTACCTTGACTACCTTGACAAATATACCAAGGTATGCAATCCATTGTAAAGTCGTGTTTACAAATTATTTGCAGACCATTAAGTATCAGAGGGGTAGCCGAAGAAGTGGGGATTCACCCACGAAAGCTTATGCTCCACTACGTCTGTTAGTCTATAAGGTGCCACAGGACTCTTTGTCGCTTGCAGACCATTTTCACCTTTAAGTGTTCAGCGTGCATCAGAGAGATCTTTGTCCATTTCCGTCTCTTGTGAGATTCTCTGTGGCACAGTATAATGAACTTGAGAACTGTTTCTGCGGCGTTCAGCAACAGACACCTATCCTAGTCAAAAGCTAAACGGCGCACATTTCTCAGCTGTCAGACATTGGAACTTCTTCACCAGCGTTTTGAGAGTTGAGGGCCCTACTTACTTGAGTGTAGTTGGCTTTTGAATTTTGGTTCTGAATGGACTCAGAATCTGAAATTGCTGGTTGGTAGTCCATATTGAAGCCTGTGCTGCCACGTCTACACTATTATTTTACCCATGCTAGCTGGATTAATGCAAGCATGGATGTGCCTACCCATGCTACAATCACCCTTCTCTTGCAGCATAAGATCTACTCTAAGATTCGTGACTAAGGTTGGCTAAAAATGTTCTATCAAAATTGGATAAAAATGGAAAATTTGGATTTTCAGCTATATGAAACTTTTCGCAAAGTGTTGGCTTTCCACAGAAAATACCAACTTTTCACTGAAAAATGGAACACCTGAAAACTAAAGATTTTGACTATAACACAAACACTTCTAGCCGAAACATGAACATTTCAGTTTTGAAAATGCTGCTGCAGTGCATCATGGCATTTGTAGTTCAGATGCCTCATGCCCTCATTCTTCTCTATAGGTTCCTCACCTGGACTACATCTCCTGTGATGCACTGTGATGATGGGTCTCCCATGGCGCACCAGGGCTACTCAGCAAGTGGGAAGGCTGGTGAATGTCCTGGGAAATGTAGTCCAGACAGGGAGCCTGTTTTTGTTGCATCTTGTGTTGAGTTAAGTCTACTGGGTTCGGTAGATTTGTCAGCTCTTATTTGGGACAGAATCTATTTTATAGCACTGTTTATTTACATTGTATTTATGTGAGTATCAAATAATCATACTCTTGCAAATAGCTTGCATTTAAGGAGCACCTTTAATTAGAGGACGTCACAGCTGTTTGCAACCAATTAATTAGTTTCTCAACACCTGTGTATGTGTTAGGTAAGGTTTTATTTGTTTCAAATTAGGGGAAACATAAGCACATAGTTTATGACTTGACCAATGTGTTCTAGGAAGTCATTAAGCTAGGAATCCCGACTATAGCCACTAGGCCATGCCACCACTGTTACAGAGTAAGTAAATAAGTAATCACTTTTTGTATCAAAAGAAATAGATTCATGTCCTTGAGCCATGTAAGTTCAGTTCCATGTAAATTCTTGATGTGAATTTTTAATATGTGGATTCGTAATATTAGTAATTCAAATTATTACTTGGATCAAAGAACTGTAAAGATATTTCCATTGGTTTGTAATGGGTCTTCTCAAATTAGAAACTGTTTAGTGAATGAGGGAGTCTCCTGTCAAGTTGGACAGATGAGCTACAATCACTTATTATGGCTGCTGAGATGAGATCAAAGACCGATTTTGGACCTGCCGCTCTGTCTGCAAGTGCCACGGTTGAAGACGGTTATAGATGAATGTGTGCTGCTTTTAGCTTTATCCCTCATGTGTCTCTCCTTGGTTGCAAGCTATTGAAATCTGTCAGTTGGAGGTGTCAGAGCTGCCGCCATCGGGTCTTGTGATGGGCTAAGAGCTCCCAAATGCTGAGGTCAACACTGCAAAACTGGAGGTTGGTTTTGGAAGTGTCTTCGTAATGCTTTCGTCGTCTGCCCCTAAAACAAGTTCCGGTCTCCAACGCTCCATAAAAGGTGGTGCATATTATGTCTTTAAAAAAAACCCAAACCATTTTTTGGCTTGTGCTGAAAACTATTGAGCATGCAGAGAACTCTCTTTTCACGTTAATCAACAAATGTTAAGGGTTTATCCTCTCCAAATACTAGAAGCAGACAGTCCAGGTTTTGAATTAGCTGTACACAAAATTTGTGGTGTTGTAAATGAAAGCCTAATGCTTATTCTTGGACGTGGCCCCTTCTTTCTAAATCAGATGAGAGCTGCACATGCTGTTACTCAGGAGCTGCGCTCAGACTTGTGAAGGGACTTGTCAGCTGCCATCCCTCTAGCCAGGTAAGGACTGGTTTTGGCTGGATCCAGAGTCTGGCATCCTTCTAGCTGAACACTATACAAATCATGGTGAGGCATCTAGATAGTTGCTGGGGAGTTTGAGAGAAACACTGGGGATTATCCTCCATCTGAGTAAAAAAGAAACCCATCAAGTCAGTTGAGTTATAGGAGCACATCTTAAACTACTCCATTTTTTCCCCCACTCTTGGAACCCACCAATTGGCTAAGCAGGTTTTTTTTCTTTAAATTTTATTTAAAAAAAAAATCTTTTACAGACCCATACGCTCGCTGAGATCTTCTATACGCCAGTTGTCAGCCGAGACAAAATCTTCTAGGTCACGTTATAAACGGCTGCAAGAAATAGGTTATAAATGGCAACACAAAGACCCATAACGATGATATAATGAGAGGCAGCAATGAATTGCCCCTCTGAAGAGAAGATGCAGAGCCTCAAGGTAGAAAAAGATATTTTAAAAAGGCACTATTTCAAAGGCTGAGGTTCTTTTTTAAAACAATTTGATGCCAAAAGCTTAACCAGTTTTTCATAAACATGGTTGCCAGTTGCAGCCAAAACAAACAATTAGGGTCCTTAAATGAACCTAAGTATGGAATCATAGTTACTGAAGCAGACCGCTTAAAATTATAACTGCAGTTAAGTATGATTCTGAAAGCTAGAAGTCAAAGAGCAGAATCCATGTAGTTTAGGAGGCTTTTGTCTCTCCTCAGCATTCCTTTGCATGGAGGTGTGCAAGGAGAGGGTTGCTTTAGAAGTGAGGTTTGACACAGGTCTCCTATGGAGATGATCTAGCATAGAAACTAAGGTTATTCCTCTTACAAAAGTGAGAAGGGGACCAGTATTGACTGGACATTCATACAAAGGTCAGGTATGTGAAGTAACCAGACATTTTGATCAATTTCTCCCTTCCGATAGCTGATCTTCACTTATGTGCCCCTGATTTCCATGCCGCCTCTCGCTCCGGAATCGGGCTGCCCACTTCGGATTTGCTCCAGAGCTCAGTGAACTCTCTGGAAAGACGCCCCTTGACTTCAATGGGTTGTGGATCAGCCCCACTTTGGGTACATCTATATGGCGATGGGGAGGGAGCCTCCCAGGCCAGGAAGAGAGACTCACTCTAGCGGTGTGGACATTGTGATTCAGGCTGCAGCTCAAGCCCAACTGCGCGCCTAGTTTTGAGAGCCTGAGCTCTGGCCTGAGCCACTATGTCCATGCTGCTATTAGCATGAGCTAGCTGAAGCCATCTAGTGTGAGTCTGTCTCCCCAGGCTCACCCCGCACGGCAGTGTGTAGACGTATCCTTTGTGAGCATCTCCATGAATAAACACCTTTTTGGGGATTGGTACCTTTCATTCTGTCTGTGAGATACTTTAATTATTTCCCAAGATATTGAGGACTACATGATAACACACACATTAAAGGATTATCAGCATTAGGGTTTGGAGAGAGTTTTGTGTCAGTTTGAAACCAGTGCTTGGCCACAAAATATAATAATGAAAACAACAATATTCTCTGAAGTTTTAACAGTAATCCTCCCATCTTTCCCTCCTAATTATTATTTATATTGCATCATAGAGCGGTATAACTTTCTTCCCTGTTGCAAGAATCTGGGTGAGTCTTCTGCAGCTTTGACGACAACCTGACTTCCTCCTCTTCCCCCCCCCCCCCCCATACCTACTGTATTTCCTGCTTGAATTCTCTTTTGGATGAAAATGAAAACTTAGAATCCTGCTATGTTATTTTAGTGAAATTTATTCAAGGAGTTAGGGGTTTAATCTTGAGTGTCCTGCCCAGATTCGGACCCCGTTCAGACAGAGGTGGTGGTCTTCATTTCCTAGTCTATTGCTGATGCTTATTCTTATCCTGCACCATTAAACTTTTCTGCTGCACCCAGAGATGGTTACATTTCAGTGGGCGAAGCAATTTGTGACTTGTATTGTAGGCACATTGTGATGAAAACGGTTACTCCCTGGTTTTCTGCTGGTGTTGAAATAAGTACTAAAACAAGAAGGGCCTTGGTGAACTTGGGCTGTTGTACAACTTGGCTGGCAGAATGAATGATGTCCTTTTACATCAAGATGCTGCCATTAGCAGGCTTAGAAATATCAGCGCTTGATTAACATTTTTTTCATGCGGAAGAACATTTTGAAATGTGTGTTTTCTGTGGGTTGTTCATTTCATCAAGTGAACGTCCAGATTGCTGTGTGGAGCAAAATAGGGCTACAGATTTCTTGTGAGTGTTCCTTCCGCTAAAAGGACAAATTATTTAATCCAGTGAACAACCTTTTCACCTGGCGTGTTGACACCTGGAAACTAGCCATGACCACAGTTTTGACATGATGTCCAGTATACTGCCAGCGTACCAGGTTGCTGTGTAGCGTACGACTCAACTCTTGTAAACCTGTGCTGCCTTTTCATTATGGGTCTGCTCTTTAAGTGGGAGTACCAAGAAGATGAGGTGTTGGCTTTATCCTTCCCTAACTGCAATTATTCGGATTTTCAGATTGCCACAAGAGATGGTAAGATTTTTCAAGTTTGTGTTCTGTTAACCTCCCTCTTGCCTTAATTTTTTCTTGATGCAGCTGCTGCCACTGCATCCTTGCGTCAAGAAGTAGGTGTAGAAGACAAAGCTCCTATTAACATGCTATTGATGATCATGGGCAGGATTCTTTTCTTGAAGGCTGGAAATAAATTGTTCTCCAGAATAATGTATGCTGGGAAGTCTTCACTTGCAGCTTAAAAAAAAAAAAGGGTAATGTAGCCTAATAAAAAGGTATTCAGCAGAACAAACACCCAGATATTCTGCTCACAACTCAAACACTGAAGTATTTATTACTTTGATTGTTTGTATTACAGTAGCATCTAAAAGCCTCAACGGAGATCAGGGCTCCTCTATGCTAGATATTGAACACACCCATACTGAGAAACAGTCCTTGCCCCAAAAAACCATATAGCTTAATTAGCCAGGTCAGGAAAAGGAAGGATTATTATACCCATTTTACGTATGGAAAAACGGACACGAAGGCTAAATGATTTGCTTACTGTCACAGAGGCAAGTAAGCCCACTTCTCCAGAGTTCCAGTCCAGGGCATTAACCACAAGGCCACCCTTTCTGAAGTAGAGCAGGGAATGCATTTTAGCTAAACTGTTGCTAGCTGAATGTCTGTAAGAGACAGTGCTTTGGTCCTTTTGGCTTTTGCCATCTGTATTTGTAAGATGATGCTATAAAGCTGAATGGCATCTATAGTTTTATATTATAGAACCTTGTGTGTGTGGGGGGGCAGCTGTGTCCCAGGGAACAGGATTGAGGGTTAGGAGAACTGGGTTACATTCTTGACTGTCACTGACTTTCTGTGGAACCTCATGCAAGTTACTTCGTTCCGCTGCCTCAGTTTCCCTACTGTAAAACAACACCTACGTTTTATGATGTATTTTCAGATCTACAGATGAGATGCGTGTGTTTATATATTTTGCTTACAGATAAAATTTCATATATTTAACACAGTGCAAAAAGCAGCTGGGGAGACGGGTAGTCCGTCTGTCATGAGCTAATTCACATTGGGCTTGTTGAAAAATGCCTTATAGTTTGAACTGTGCAAGAGACTGAATCAAAGTTGACCATTCCAAAATTTCAGCTTAGCCTGTTCTATTTTATTTTTTCATTCTATTGTTCTGATCCAGGAAATCACCCCCATCAGTTCCTGAAATGAATGGTCTGCAATAAAGCAAGAACCCAGTCTGTATTGTGTAACTGACCCAAAGGCAGTAAATCAAATGGTCGGGTTTCATTGAGATTGCCACCAGCTATGGCTGCACCAGAGAGCCCTCCCATCAATTTAATGAATCCACCCCCAACGAACATCGGTAGCTATGTCGGTGGGAGAAGCTCTTCCGTCGACATAACACTGTCCACACCAGCGCTTACATCGGTGTAACTTATGTCTCTCAGGGGTGGCTTATTCACACCCTTGAGGCCTGGTCTACACTGGGCGGGGAGGGGGAGGATCGATCTAAGTTACGCACCTTCAGCTGAAGTCGACATACTTAGATCTACTTACCGCGGTGTCTTCGCTGCCGTAGGTCGACTGCTGACGCCCCCTCGTCGACTCCGCCTACGCTTCTCGCTCCGGTGGAGTACCGGAGTCGACGGGTGAGCGCTCGACGGTCGATTTATCGCATCTTCACTCGATGCGATAAATCGACCCCCGCTGATCGATGGCTCCGGAGGTAAGTGTAGACATGCCCGTTGTGACACAAGTTATACCGACATAAGTGATAGTGTAGACGTAGCTGTGGTGTTCGCTGCTCTGCCTGCTCTCTTCTTATGAGCAATAGGGGACACTGGAAACAAGCATCCAGCTCTAGGAGGGACCAGGAAAGCAGTTTTCTTTTACATTTCAATACCCATATGCACAAAGGGGTAGGTGGAGCTGAGGATTGTTCACATCCGCAAAAGAAAACAAAGTTTGGGAGGCTAATTTTAGGTCTACCAACCTTAACAAGACCCTTTTTAACGTGGTGAGGAAGTAAGACTGTCTACACTGCACTTCCATCCCCCCTCCGACGACACAAGTGTTGACAACGAAAAGCGCTTCGTCGTCGGGAGATGCTCTTCTGCCGCCGAAGCTACCGCCCCTCGTTGGGGGTGGTTTTATTTTGTCATCAGGAGAGCACCTTGTACCAGGACAGCTGTGCTGTTGTAAGGTGCGCAGTGTAGATATAGCCTAATGGTAACTCCACATCATAAATGCCTCATTGAGGAAAAAGGTATTGCTGGCTCTTTTATTTCGTAATACTAAGGCTCCCACAGATGTGCCCTGGTTATCTAACTTTAGCAACCCGTGGAAGCCTAAAGATCGCCTCAGTGAACTCCCAGGAAGCATTGTGAGACAGATCAGCTGGCTGTGCATTCAGTTAACTATAAACAAAATATTTGTCTTTAAACATAAAGTCCAGAGGGAGTGAGCTAGTGAGAGGAAATATTAGTAGTCCTCTTCAAAGTGAGAATTAAACAACATTGGTGTTCTTTTAAACACAACCATCTTTTCTGCATTTTAAAAAACTAATCCCTACATTTGGAATGCACTTGGGTTAAACCTGCTACATGTTCATGCTTGTTGCATTGCTGTTGTGTTTTTTTTTTTAGCTGGAACTACTTTACCAGAATTCAGTAGTCAAGAACTTCTACTTTCAGTGGCTAAGCACTGCTGGAGGAAATATTGCCTAGATAGAGCAAGTTGAGAGAGAGAGAGAGAGAGCGCGCCGGAGGTGGCAGGAAGAGGTATGTTTGCTGTTTCTTCCGAGAAACACCAGTGGGTGTGAGAGATTTCGTTTGACTGGAAATGCTAGCGGTATCTTCAAAGCCCACCATTTTGGACTGATAGTGCCTCTTACTTGGAGTGACAGGCAGCAGAGACCCGTCAGTGGCCAAGTGACTTCATCCTTCCTTCCAGTCACCTCTTTATCTCTGACTGGAATTGCCCTCTTCTACTCACTGTGCCTTAGCAGGGAAAATGGAGCATCATGCTTCTTTGTAAAAGGTTTGTTTTCTTATTGAATTTCCTGGCATTACTGAGGGTGGGGGAAAGGGTTACCTTGCCTCGAGTGCTTGTAGAGAGGGCATCTCGTCTTAAAAGCTTAGTTCCTCAAACATTTGGGGTCTCTGCTATAAGCAGTGAAGTATTAAAAGTTGTTATTTAGTACCAGGAAAGCAGTTTTTGTACATATTTCAATATCCACATGAATGAAGTAGTGTTAATGTCCTGAAAGCTATTGGACGACAAAAGATGGCTGATTTTTTTGCATCAAATTTTATGTCTACCTATCGAGATCAATTGCGTTTGTTATCCAGAAAGAAATTACCTTTCTCTCATAATAATTTAAGCTCTGGTTCTTACCGGATATCCTAAACTGAGGCTTGTCTGCTGTGTGGATAAGAATCTAGAATCTCATGTGCTGCGCAAGGTAACTATGGATTACTTGAATAGTTTTGTCTGAGAACACGATGACTCCAGTGTCCCAAGTTTGGTGCCAAGGGGGTATTGTGGTATGCTTAGGTAAAACCTATAACCAAGGCCTGGACCACTTGTGGCTACTGAAGAATGTATGGCACTTTTGCAAGAGGTAGATATGGTAAGCACACATTGCTGTTCAAATCCTGAGCTAGGTAATTACATTCTGCCTACTTAAAGGTAATGTAAAAAGGATGAGTTATTGCCTCTAACTGAGAACTGTTGTGTAGCATTTCTTGTGTAGAATTGCTGCAGCACTCCACCCTAGAGGTGGCTACATCTCCGTGATGGTGAAGCAGTCCCTACACCACAATCAGTGGAGATCTAGTGCTGTTTTAAGATAAAGGAGCCATATACACATGAATATATTTACTAAGCTCTAACCTGGTTACCTAAGTCCTGCCAATTGTGAAGCATAACAAGGTGAACAGGAATCTTTATACCAGAAGCAGGAAGTCTGCCAAATAATCAGTGGGGCCAGTGGATGATCGAGGTGCTAAAAAAGCATCCAAGGAAGACAAGGGTGTTGCAGAGAAGCTAAATGAATTCTTTGCATCAGTTTTCACTGCAAAGGATGGGTCAGATTCTTTTTAGGTGACGGAGGTGTCCCAGATTGAGATGTCAGTAGAGAAGGTTTTGGAGCAAATCGATAAATTAAGTCACCAGGAACAGATGGGGTTCACCCAAGAGTTCTGAAGGAACTCAGATATGAAATTGCAGAACTAACAACTGTGGTATGTAATCTATTGCTTAAATCAGCCTCTGGTGGATAGCTAATGTAGCACTGATTAAAAAAAAAAAAAAAAAGCTTCCAGAGATGATCCTGGCAATTGCTGGCCAGTAAGCCTAACTTCTATACCAAGCAAATTGGTTGAAAATATAGTAAAGAAAAGAATGATCGGACATAGATGAACATGATATGTTGGGGAAGAGTCAACATGGCTTTTGTAAAGGGAAATCATGCCTCATCAATCTATTAGATTTCTTTGAGGGAGGACAGCAAATGTGTACAAGGGTGATCCAGTGGATATAGTATATTTGCACTTTCAGAAAGCCTTTGACAAAGTCTCATCAAACACTCTTAAGCAAAGTAAGGAGTTCTGGGATAAAAGGGAAAGTCCTCTCATGGATCAGTAACTGGTTAAAAGATAGGAAACAAAGGGTAGGAATAAATGGGTCAGTTTTCACAGTGGAGAGAGGTAAATTGCAGGGTCTCCCAAGGATCTGTACTGGGAACCAGTGCTGTTCAGCATATTCATAAATGATCTAGAAAAAGGGATAAACAGTGAGGTGACGGTTTGCAGATAATACAAAATTCAAAGCAGACTGTGAAGAGTTGCAATGGGATCTCACAAAACTGTGTGACTGGGCAAGAAAATGGCAGATGAAATTCAGTGTTGATAAATGCAAAGTAATTTACATTGGAAAACATAATCCCAGCCATACGTACAAAATGATGTGATCTAAATAAGCTGTTATCACTCAAGAAAGAGACATCCTGGATAGTTCTTTGAAAACATCTGCTCAGTGTGCAGCAGCAATCAAAAAAGCTAAATATTAGGAACCTTAAGGAAAGGGATAGATAATAAAACAGAAAATATCATAATGCCACTATATAAATCCATGGTACTCCCACACCTTGAATACTGCATGCAGTTCTGGTTGCCCTACCTCAAAGAAAAGATACTTTAGAATTGGAAAAGGTACACCGGGGGGGGGGCAACAAAAATGATCAAGGGTATGGAACAGCTTCCATGTGAGGAGAGATTAACAAGACTGGGACTGTTCAGCTTGGTAAAGAGATTACCGAGGGGAGGTATGATAAAGGTCTATAAAACCATGAATGGTGTGGAGAAAGTGAATAAGGAAGTGTTATTTGCCCCTTTACATAATACAAGAACCAGGGGACCCCCAATGAAATTAATATGCAGCAGGTTTAAAACAAACAAAAGGAAATACTTCTTCACACAACATGATGTCAATCTGTGGAATTCATTGCCAGATGTTGTGAAAGTCAAAAGTATAACTGGGTTCAAAAAAGAATATTAGATAAGTTCCTGGAGGATAGATCCATCAATAGCTATTAGCCCAGATGTTCAGGGATGCAACTCCATGCTCTGGGTGTCCCTGAACCTCTGAGTGCCAGAAGCTGGGACTGGACATCGGGATGGATCATTCCATAAATTGCCCTGTTCTAGTCGCTCCCTCTGAAGCATCTGGCAGCAGCCACTGTCAGAAGACAGGATACTGGGCTAGATGGACCATTGGTCTGACCCAGTATGACTGTTATGTTCCTTATATGAACTATGACAATATTAATAAAAACAGTGATTTAGGAAGTACCAACCTTTATGACAAAGAGGAACGTATGCTGTAAGACTTGATTATGAAGCATGGATTTCTGATTTTACTGTGAAACAGCAAGGTGTTTCTATCTAGTTGCCATAGGCTTACCAGAGATAGTAATTCCCGACCCTGTACTGGAAAGTTATAAACCAGACATATGCTGAGGTTAGTACAAATGTGAATTTTATGTTGAGCTGTGTTTGCAGTTGTTTCAAAGAAACAAAATATCATGCATTTCCTATTCTTGTTCATCCCACAGCCAGCAGATGTTGCCCTGCTTGCAATGGTAGAACCGTGCAAGGGACAGATTGGGATTTGGCAGCCCATGAGAAAATTCTTGAAATACTTACATTTTTTTATTTTTATTTTTTTTGTAAAGCGGCGTTTTCATTTTGTTTAGCAAATGGTTGGTGGGTTGGGCTCTTTAACATACAGGAGCAAACAAATGACTGGAATGGTATAGAGGCCAAATGTCCAGCTTCTAATATTGGACTAGTACTTTGTGGTCATTGCTATAGTAGCTTTTTTTCCTCAAAGGGGAAAGATGAGCTGCTGCTTTTCTTTGGCCCGTGGTGCCAGTCACACAGAGCATGTAAATAATAATAAAATTGTTCTCCCACCTTGGAAGTGGAAATAAAACATACCCCCCCCCCCCCCCACACGCTTACCTCCACACGTTTGCTTTATTAACTTGAGCTGACTTTGTGCTCAGAAGCGTGTGCGTCTGGACATGCCCTCTTTCACAAGGTGGATGCTCTCACTTTTAGGCCATTTTAGTGCCTAAATAAGAGGGCCCTTGTCCCTTCCCCCCTTGAATAGTCAGAGGAGTAGGTCAGACTTCTTAAATAGGAAGTGCCCCAGTGTAGTGCCTAAAATGACCTTCTTAGGAAATGCCATACATGCTGCAGCACATACCTTCCTGCTGATTGCTTCTCCTGCATAGAAGGGACAGTGGGGTGCAAAGTAGCCTGGGAAACCAAATGAAAATTCTTGTGTACGAAGGAGGCTCAGAATTCCATGGTGTACAAACAGGTCTTTCTGCCTTCCATCGTTAATTTTTTTTCCTTCGCACTGTAATCAGAGGAAATTTTTTCCATTAATAATTTTACTGTGGGTGGAGGGAAGGGAAAGGAGAAGAATCTATTGCTTAATGGAGAGTCAAGGCCTTGGGCAGCAAACAGGCCATTGGTTGGCTGAAATTCCAGTTGTGGGACTTGGAGGAGGAGCAAGAGGAATATGTACAAAAACAAACTTTACCCAATAGTGTAAACAATCTTCCTTTGTTTACCTGAACTTGGGCAGTTGGAGGTGCTTGTTTTTCCTGAAGGACAATGAACTGTAGTGTTAGAATTATAAAAGGATGATGTCATTTATGTGTTAACAGTATTTGTTTGTGGGGTGCTTCCCCCCCCCCCTCCTTTTTCCAGCTTATAGGACATGGAGTTATTTTTCTAAAGCCAAAATCAAAACTGTCAGTTGAAGGCAGAAACAGGCCTCAGGCAATGCTGTTTCTTCTGGCAGCAAGAGACAAAGATCCTTGTTCTTTAGGCCAGTTTTTGTGCGCGTTCCAGAACAATAATAATAATTTCAAATACACTGATTTTTTTTAAAGACGCATGCATTACAGCAGCATGTTAATAGAGCTATAGTTAAAATTGTTTTGCTCCTTCCTTTATATATATTCGTTAGAGAGGTTTTAATTGTCATAAAAATTGCTCCATATTTACACTTGGCAGAGAGAGAGAGGGGTGTGTGGGAGTGTGTAAGTAAAATTTTGAAGAAGCTCAGTTCTGCTGTTGTGGAGTTATACAAATTAAAATGAAAGCGGAGAAATTTAGAAAAGGTTGAAGGGCCCCTCCATCGTTTCTGTGTCTCGCATCAAGTGTTATATAGAGCTCACAGCCTTTAAGGTAGTAAAGCAGTCATGCTTTGCCCATTAGCTTGTTAAACACCTCTTAGCATATCTGGTAATTCTAGATTCCTCAAAATAGCCTTAATATTTTTTCACCTTTGCACTTGCTGTGCATGTGCTGACCAGTTACTAGCCCACCAGGATGGCAGTTGGTTGATGCACAAAATGTCTGCCCAGCAAAAGAGTAATTGAGATTTTACTCAGAGCTACAGGTAAACAGGGACATGTATATTAATTATCGTTAAGAGAAGTAGAAGAATTCTGTTTTTCCATGGTTTTGATTTCTTGTTGTGCTGCATTAATCTTTAACACTGACTCTTTGCTTTGCCTGTCTTTGATTTGCCCCTATTCCGACTCTCCTCAGTTGATATCTCAAGGTAGAAAAAGTGACATCTCTTACCAATATGAACTTGAGCAGTGCTCTTTTTTTTTTTTTTGCATGAACTGTAACTTTAGCATCCAGATGCAACCTATTTTTTAATGTTGTTGTAATTTACCAGAAGAGTTATGTCAAGGAATGGGACTCAGCAATATGTAAAAGATATTTGCTTCCCAGTCACACTGATATTATAGGGTCACCTGTCTTAATGGAGAAAGGAAAGACTTTTATTGATGCTTCTAATTTTTGTGGGCAGTTGAGATTTAAAATGCTTACTCTTCTTCCACAGTGGAATCTTTATTATTTTAAAGTAAATAATCGTGTTTTAAAATAGTGGTTCTCAGAGGAAATTAACTCTGGCTATAGTTAAGTGCTCTGTCAACAGTACTGTATTGTCATAATAGCAGGAAAGGAAAGACCCATTATCATTATCTAAACTAGGCAAAGCTAACACTGAAGAAATTCCCATGAATAGGGCTTTCTGTTCCCTCCCCTTTTTTTGCACAGATGGGTCTGTTTGTTTTTGATTAAACATTAATCAGAAATCAATTTATGACTCTTTGTAAGTGTTATTAGATAATTCTCTCTTTATCCATGGTAAATAATAACAACATTTCTCAAACGTGAACAAACAGCAATATTGGCTGGAGTTGAGTTTAAAAATAGACAAAACCAGTATTTGGAGGTATGATTATTAAAATTACAGATTGCATAATGTTATGCTTTCTTGATGCTTAGGAAGGTGGTAAAATACTTTAACTGTGCAGGGGAGGGAATTCCAGAAGTATTAAAACTCTAATCTCTGAAAGATCAAGAAAATATGATTCCATGGAATCTTTCTGTAGCATAAATCATCCTATTTTATGAGTAGGGAGGGGATTCCTGAATAGAGATAATGTGTAACCTTGAAGATCATGGAAAATTAGGACAGCCCACAGCATATTGGGCATTGAATGCTGTGATTCAGCTCAGGAATGCTATCATCTAGCCTGACTGCTCTAACAAACGAGTTCGTTTTCAGTACAGATGTTAGCTTGGCGATAACTGAGGAGATGCCGTCATAACCTTCATGCTGATATTTTCCACTTTTAGACTGGTTTACCAAGCCACTCCAAGTAGGAGTCCTTATTTTCGAAGTGCTGTTTTGGATGTGTAACGGCAACAAAGGGGATCTCCTACTGCTTGAGGTTAGAGTACAGAGCAGTAAGATAAAATGCGTGAGCATTGCAAAGCAGCCAATTTTACATTCTTACTGCCAGGTTAGGATGTAGAAGTTGCTAGTGTAATTTCGTTAGGCGTCGCAGAGCATGGAGAGGTGCATAACTGATGATGACTGAGCTTTCCAGCCAATGTATATTCTAGCCATTCGCTTCTGGGACCTGGATTTTTGGGGTCTCCTAGATTGGGATTAGATATCAATTTATCTAGCCTGCTGTTTTGAAAAAGTCAGAGTTGAAGCAATTTCAGCTTGATCACTGTGGGAGTATGCAACTTTAATGTTTAGTGCCTAACACCAAGAACCCTGGGAAGAGGTAACTATAGGGGCTAAAATGGAACCCCCTGACTCTCGGGAGTAAAATATCTCAGTGCAGAGATGATTTATTTTTTCTTTTTCACATTAGGTGCTTGCTCCCAATGTGTGTTAGGGTGCTAGGAGAGCTTGGGAGCAAGGTAGTGTCTTTGTACTAAAATGACGGAGAACCCTACCATCATAGTAGATTCTGTGACGAATGGGGTACGGGCAAGAGGAGGCATGAGAAGTCTTCACTACAGTTAGCCAGGGTGATCAGTGCCTGGGTTGAGAACAGCCACACTGCAAAGGGCATACTCACTAATGCTGCACTCCCCTGTGTTGTTGCTGGGACTTCGGTTGGCATATCCCATGGTTCTTTCATGCTGAAGTAAGCTGAGCTTCTCTGATCCTTACTTAGTGAGTTGTAGGAAGTCATTGGAAGACTACCAGCCCTTGTCCTCACTACAGAGTTGGTGGGTTACCAGCCAAAGTGAAACTGGCACCTATGCTCCAGGTCATACACTAGCTATGCCAACAAGCCTAGGTTGAAAGCATCACTGAACTTGAGTGAGAGCGTCTTCTGTAGGAACAGGAAGGGGATTAGGCGCTGAGGCTAATTCTACATTGACGGCACACCCCGAGGCATTCCTGCAGGAAGAAATGTTCTTGCTCAGTTACAGCCTGTAACCAGGTTCTTGGGAGTGATCCCTTTAGCATGCTGGATCCACGTGGTTCCATAGAGGCAGGCCCATGGCCACCATGACTCCAAAACTGGGCTTTCAGGTGCCAGCCATCTCTGTCCATCTCCGTGTAGTGAATCCTGCCAAGCCAGACTCCTGAAGGAGACTTGTTCCGACCCCTTCAGGGTGCAGTGCTCTGAGTACCTGCAGTGACCCTAGGTAGCCTTGTCAGGAAAAGGAAATAATTTGTTGGTCACCCGGCATACAGAATCTGAAAGTCCTTAACTGCTGTTTCTCTGTGCTAACTTAAGACATAGCTGAGACTGGTCCAACCCCGGGGCTCCCTTGAGCCACGCTGGTTTAGGAAACATCTCTGCTGCTTCTGTCTATCCCTGTTCCTTTGTCTCAGTCCCAGGTCAAAGGCTGAGGCCCTGTCTCGCTGTGGGGTCCGCTCTTAACACAGCTACGCACCTTTTCCCTTTGTCCTCCAGCTCGGGGACTTGGCTCTACTTCTTTGCAGAGAGGTGGGGAAAAATCTCCTTCATCTTCACTGTTGGTCACTAGGTATGAATATCCTGAAAATTGGGATGTCCATTCTCTCTACTGGATCTTCCATTCACATGTGTAGACTTCAATCAATTTGTTAATGTCACTGGTCTCCAACCACGCAGCTAAGGGAGTCCAGCACCTCATCCCTTCCCTTTACATTCAGTGCATAGCAGTATACAGCCCAGAGGGAAACTGAGGCATGCATAGGAATCATAAAACGATTACCATAATTCCTACATTCATCACAAGAGTGCCCTGTTTATTTTTCATACCATCGAGCTATTATATTAGCAACTCTTTTTTTTAAAAAAAAAAATCATTGGATTTCCTGCTACTGTGTTGTTTTTCGGGAGTTGGTGCGTGGGAGGCAATTTCAAAATGTTGATGTGAAGCAATCATTGGAGCTGTGATTGTGTTAAGGTTTTGGTCATGTTTACAGCTGGGGTGGGGTTGGTGGGGGACAGGACGTGTTAATTAGTGAGCGCCTTCGACATCAAAGAATCTTGTGTGTGCAATTATTGTAATGGCAAAAAGTTTCAAAAGGGTTTGTCTTGATCAGAAACACGTCAGTCATCAGGCTGTTGAGCTGGTAAATTTCACAAGGCTTCCAATTGCGCCTGGTGTGTGAGATTGCCTCTTCCCTGTAGCTCTTTTAGGTAGCTAGCTATTTTTAAAGTAGGTCATCTTCCAAGATGTCACCTTTGGTTTATTCAGTACAATGCAAAATAACAAAGTTGTGTTAAATTAGAAATAAATTTCCTGACTTTCAGGTTGAGTAGATCCACTGGCTTAGTGGGTTGGTATGGAGTTAAGATGGTTGCTTTATGTCAGTATATTTTGTTCAGAAATCATCTCCCCCAGTTATCTAAAGCTTTGCCTCAGAAGACATCAGGAAACAAGAGATACAGAAATGGTGTCTTTATTGTTAAGTATTGTATTTTTTTTTTAAAAAAAGGTAGCCAATTTGAAGACAAACTAGCCAAACATTGGTCCTGACTTGTGCCCCCCTTGTTTTTTTCATATAAATATATATATTTTTGTAAGATGAAGGGGAAGAATTAAGTGACCAATATGGCAACATGGACATTCCTTATAGTTGATAAATTTCAGACATTAAAGGCATATAAGGACATTGTCAAGGCAATTTTTATTTTAAACTTTAAGCGTTAAGAAACCCAGACATAGTTTGAGTCTTGGAGGCTCTAAAACAGGGGTAGGCAACCTATGGCACGGGTGCCAAAGGCGGCACGCGAGCTGATTTTCAGTGGCACTCACACTGCCCAGGTCCTGGACACCGGTCCGGGGGCTCTGCATTTTAATTTAATTTTAAATGAAGCTGCTTAAAAATTTTAAAAACCTTATTTACTTTACATACAAAAAATAGTTTAGTTATATATTATAGACGTGTAGAAAGAAACCTTCTAAAAACGTTAAAATGTATTACTGGCACGTGAAACCTTAAATTAGAGTGAATAAATGAAGACTCGGCACACCACTTCTGAAACCCCTACTCTAAAACAAGATAAATGAAACCCTTTTCCATTATGTAAAAAATTTAACTCTTGTTGCTTGGTATTCTAACTATTCCAGCACCTTTACTTAGTACTGCTAAGCTAGAAATGAACACTCACTTGAATGCAACAGCCAATACTCATCTGTTCTCTCATTTGGAGTAATCTGTGACTGAAGTCGATATTCTCTCGCCTTTATGACCACTGTATATCTACACATAAGTAATTTAGTAACAAGAGAAGATCCTTCTAGCAGTGTAGAAATTAGATTTTCAGTAGTCCGTATGAGGGCCATACCCTTAGGTTAAAAGACTATAGATCATTCTTTGATTTAACTAAAGATTTGTCAAGATTGGAGATTAAGAGCACGGATTTGAGTTTACTGTAGAGTGGGGTGAAATCTGTGTATAGGGTTCGTTTCAAACCAACTGAATGTATGCATCTTGGAAATTAACTATGGAGAGAAGTCTTGACTGTGACATGAACTGGGACCTCTAGCTCTCAAAGCAGATGTTTATGCCATTGGGCTCAAGCCAGTTGAGTCTCTGGATTTGTCTTCACTACCAACAGAAAGGTGTGTTTTTACTGCAGGATAGCTAATGTGTATGTATTGTCCTTCTCTAGACCTTAGTGGAGAGAAGGCACCTGTAGTTTTTACCAGAAGGTAGCTAAGCGAGGGCATCACTGTGATGTGTGCCTGTCCATGGTCCGTCTTGCCTAGCTACCTCATCGTAAAAGCTACAGGTGCCTTCTGTCCACTAAGGTTTTAGAGAGGGATAGGTAGTGCATGTTGGTTAACCTCCTGTAGTAAAATCCACCTTTTTACAGGGGAGACATTGTCTCCATTATATTTAACACCAAATTCTGCATTTCCTATTTAAGTACAGACCTCAACTTATATACACATTTGTTTATTGTAGCATTGTGTGAGTAATGCTAGAACATCATCTTTAAATTCAAGTAAGTACAGTGGCATTTAAGTGTTTATTTAGTAACAAATATGGATATTTTACAGGAATTTCAGTTACTATAAGAATGAATATCAGAGAATATCATTTCTCAGTGAAACTTCAAAGGTTCTTAAGGGTTAATTTTCTTCTGTTTCTGGGAGCAGTAGTTGTTTGGCCAGATCCTCATTCATTGACTTCAGTGGAGTTACACCAGTTTATACTACCTGAGGATATGGCTCATGGTAGAAAAAGCACTTTTGTGTTCTATGTGCTGTTTTTAGTCTCTTATAACTCATTTTGGTCTGGATTTCTTGTGCTTGTTTTTCAGTCTAGAAGATAATTGGGTTTTTTTGCTAAGTTTGAAGAAGCCATTTGTATCTCCCCCTTTGAGTTAACTGAAGGTAAAATCAACTTTAAATTAGTTATGCTTTAAAAGAGTAATTTTGGGTACTTCACCTGCCTCAGTATCTGTCAATTGTGATTTTTACAATCACATTTATTTTTCTAATGTTTCATACATCAGTTTGTCTTCCCTTTGCTCTTTAAAATACTCAAACAGGCAACCCTGATTATATCAGAGAAACCGTGAAACTTATTCTTCACAAAATAAACACTGAGGAAAAAGAATTTTCCTTGTATTCTTTTTCTCACTTTGGTGCATTAATCCTTAATGTTGCATTTAACTGTAGTAAATAAACAATTTTCTAACAAGTGACTTCTAAATTTATGATGTCCCTTCAGTTGTAAATGGAGAAGAAATAATGTGCAACAATAAGATTGTGTAAGTTTTCAGTACTTTTTATGTAGCTTTCTGTAAGGAATAAATCTGTCATATTTATGGGTACAAAGCATGCGGAAAAAGTACCCAGAGATGTGAAATGTTGCTCATTTACACTTTATTTTAATTGTGATTTGAGTGCGGTTCCCTTTGATATGTGTATGTTAGATGTGCACACATCTGCATATCGACCTAGTGAAATGTGCACAATTATTTCAATGGCTACATGTTTAAATGTTCGGTTTTTTTGTTTCATTTGGAGCTATAATGGCGTCACTGCAATTCTTGAAGACACACATTCAAAGGAACACACTAGCTTGTTGTTTAATTTAAATGCAAAAAATACATCCCTTTAATGCAAGATTAAGGTTAAAACATTGCATTAAAGTTGTACAATTCAAAACTGTGATTCTCAGTCACTTTACCATCTTGTGCCTATAGCTTTTTTTTTTTATTACTAGTGTTAACTTTAACACTTATGGATATGTAGGTATAGAACTATAGTACCTTGTTTTGTACCCCACAGTCTTTTGCATTAGAGGATCAATAAACTTCATAGGCACCATACTTGAAATTACTTAGGTTGTCTGGGGATTTAAATTTCAGCCTTTAATTTGCATCGAACATGGTTTTTCTTAAACAAAACCAAAACAATCCACCCCCACCATCTTTGTCTCTCAGGGATACAGAACAGGATGTCCTCTACAAGAAGATGCTGTAAACACAGTTTCTTCAGAATACAAACAGTGTGTGTGACTTTTGTTTAAAGTAGGGTCAACGGTGAAAGCAGCATAATGTCAGCAACATGGTACAAGTTGGCACACTTTCTCCCGTTCCCCACCCAAATCCCAGAGATAAGTCAGTGTACCTACCTCAGTATCTGTCAACTGTGATTTTTACAATCACATTTATTCTCCTGATGTTTCATACATCAGTTTCTCTTCTCTTTGTTCTTTTAAAATACTCATAAACAGGCAAATCTGATTATATCAGGGAAACCGTGAAACTTATTCTTCGCAAAATAAACACTGAGGAAAAAGTATTTTTCTTGTATACAACCTACCTGTCTGTACACATCTGATATACACCACACACAGAGAGGGAAGTTTATTCCATCATTTCAGCAAGGGTGTCGGATTTCTTTGGAACTGTTTACAGACGTGTCCATATCCTATAGCACTGCATATAAAGTCCTCACTTTGGTGAATGAGTTTTATGAGGCCATCTGTTTGTGTACAGGGCAGCCTCTTTGTTGTTGCATTGGTTATAGATGTGGCAGGAATAACACACGTAGGCATCTTGGTGGTTTCAGGCCCCATGACTCTCAGTTTAAATAGGTGCAGTTACTGTATCATCCATTTTGCTGTCATTATTTAGTATTGCATTGGAGGATTTTTCCTGCATTAGACTTTTCAGTTTAATTGTCATTTTGTTTGCGTGGTTTGAGCATTGGCCTGCTAAACCCAGGGTTGTGAGTTCAATCCTTGAGGGGGCCATTTAGGGATCTGGGGCAAAATTGGGGATTGGTCCTGCTTTGAGCAGGGGGTTGGACTAGATGACCTCCTAAGGTCCCTTCCAACCCTGATATTCTATGATTCTATGATACTGAGGGAGTGCGAAGACGGTTAAATTCAACTACAGAATCTTTTTAGCTATTGGGCCACATTCTCCAGGTACTTCCATTAAAGCCTATAGGAGGTTTGTAGGTATAAGGACAGGGATTTGACTCAATGTACAATAATAAAAAGCACAGTGTTTAGTATAAGGTATGTGTGGGGTAGCTCTAAAAAAAATGCTCTTGGCACACACACCATGCTATTCTATGTGACTCGGTACAGATAGCATTTCACTACACAAGACCGTGTCCGTCCCCACAAATGATTGACTTTGTGAAGGATTCTGCATCATGTGACCTCTTCCTGGCCTCAAAAAGCTATTGCACTCCTCTCACCGATTCTGTTTGTGGAGGATTCTGTTCAGACAACTAACCGCCTTTAGCTTGTCTTAGGAGCCAGGCGAGGGCTGAAATTATGTTTGGAAGGATTTGACAGCTGAAATATCATACTGTCTTCAGGACGCCATTTTTTTTTTTTTTTTTTTTTTGCCTACCGCCTTCTGGAATTTTTGTAAACAAAAAAGTCGTATCCTGACCCTGAAGTTTTTCTCCATATGGGATTGTTGCTGTTTACTCCACCTAGGGCTGCCATTAAGGTCTGCCTTGAAGCAGCAGCTAGTAGAGAAATACAATAACTCACTTGCCCAGGCCTCCATTCAGCCAGGTACTGATGGACCTGCCTACCTTGAAGCAGGTGAGTCTGCCCATTGAAGTAGATGGGACTCTGTGTGTGCTTAAAGTTAGCCAGGTACTTCAGATCCGGGCTTTAGTGGAGAGTACGTTATGCCAGTTCTCCAAAGACCAGGCCGACTTCCTGCTTGCTTATGGGTACATTTCAGTTTTATCAACGATCACGGTTATGTTTGATATATTTATCCTAATAGTTTGGATTCTTGCTTCCTGCGACCTGTATGTGTGTCTGTCTGCCTCCATCTCTCCTGCCCCTCATGGAGGTACGGGGTGGGGCATCCACTGGAGTTTATTTTCCTCATGTGTCTGTCAGACCCTCCAGGCATGGTATAGAGCCTACCTGTTTACTTAGGGTTTTGTTTGAGAGGGTGCATATAGAGGATATTGGGGGCACCTTTGTTCTAGATTTGGTTTTTGTTCTTAAAACTTGTTAATTTATTTTAGATTTTTTTTAAAATGTGATGCTTAGTGACAGTGGTGATAGCCAAGTTATTATAAATGTGATAAAAAGTAAGAAGTGCTATTGTCCACTGAAAAGAGAGGTACTTGAATTTTTAATTTGAGAGCTGAATCCTGGTCCTATCGGAGTTCTGTTTTAAACAAACCCATTGACTTCAAAGTAGCCAGGGTTTGTTCCTTTGTGTATTTGTGGAAAACTTTCGCTGCCTAATGCCAGGGTTCAAAAGGTGGCAATAGCAAAGGGCCTGTCGGATTCTTAACCCAGGGGTTTGCTTTTTAGAATTTCTCCCGTGGATCCTGGACGGCTGCCCTTTTTTAAATTTTTACACTGATATAATATGGATCACTTTTAAACATGATCTGAAGTCCATCATAGAATAGTCTGAATACTTTCAAAGCTAGCTAGTTACAGCAAAAACACAGCTCGGAACTTGCCAAAAATAGTCACCTGAATTTGAAACACAGGAGAAGATGAAATTGAGCTGCTGTTTCAGTATATCCTGCCTAGCTGTCTCCCCACACAGTCTTTGCTTGCATGCCCTTAAATCTGGGGCAGGGCCTCTTGAAAGCAACCTTTCAGACTCCTGAAGCTACATTGTGTAAACATCTTCAGCAATAATTTATCCTCCAGAAAGCAGCCAAACTAATGCTCCCATCCTGGTTAGGATTGCCTTAGATCTTAGTCTAAGCACTACATTTTCTGTGTCTCGGCTCATGTGGCATCACACAATTAGCAACATAATGTGATCAGAAACCTCATTTAAAACAACATTTTAATCCTCTAATATTGACAGCTGAACTGCTAATTTTTCTCCCTGTTGTCTTTGGCCATATGCTATCAAGCTAAATACCAAAACTTCCATTTTTTGCTGGATGGTTTCTATATGTGTGGAAATAATGCCAGTTTCAACACTTAAATTTCTTTCCCAATCATCACAATTATGTCCCTCTTTTTAAATTGATATCGGGGGAAAAAAAACAAAAATCTCTGTTGAAAAAGAAAAGGGGGGAATCCTGGTTTAATATAAACCTAAATGCAGAGAGTACAGATGAAACATTTTCAGTCTAGAAAATTCAGAGCAGCTACAAAAATGCTTTATATTTAAAGTGACTTATTAAAGCCTTCTAGAGGAAAATATGACTTTGATATTTTTTTAAACCTTTGCTATATAAGCAGCATTTTTGAAATACAGGCTCATTTGTGTTTGGTTTTTTTTGTTTGTTTTGTTTTTTACTCCGCTGTGAAAGCTTCTCATTGATTTTTGTCTTGTAAAACTCCAGCCTGAGCAAGGTAAAAGGACATGCCATCTTCGGATACACCTCTTTCTTCAGCCGACACAGAGGTTGTTTACTACTTTCTACTCTGAATAACATGCCAGTCATCTGGAACCTCCCTTCATGCCACCCAATTGGTTCCTTTTGAAATTCCACCTTTATGCTTGGCTTTGCTACATGACTGGCTTATGGGCTTGTCAGTCAAATGGGCATCCCACCAAGATGCAGTAGTAGTATTAGGAACACAGTTGTTAACCAGGCTGCGGAGAGGTAATCCTTTCCTGTAAACAGGATGGTATATCCTGTTAAATAAATAAATAAATACGTTTATAAAAGTGGGGACTGGGAGGAATGCACCCTCCCTTGAACCAAGAGTTCTGTGCCAGCATTTAATTTTAAGAGGACTAAACAGTTGAAACCCTTTCAAGAGCATGGTGGTTTTAATGATATTTTTGTGACACTGCAGGTTTTCTAAATCTGATTTACCCTCATTAATACAGGAGCTGTCTTAATCGCCCTTAAAGGAAGAGCATCAGGGTGACTGTGGCTTTCCTTAAAGGCAAAGAACTGGGTGGAGGGCGAGGAGGGTTTTGTTTTTGTTCTTTGTGTGGCTCAGCTCATTCTCGGGGCTAATGTACACTATTTGTATGGGCTATCATCTGTTCATCTCAAATTATACTAACAAGGGAAGTACTTGAATGGGAGGGTACTAATTTGATATTAATAAAGGAGGTAGGACAGGCATGGCTGCTGAAATGTGCATAATGCTTTTTTTTTCTTTTTTTTTTTGTGTGGGAGGGGGAAGCATTATATTCTATTCTTCTCCTCTTTAGAGGCAAAGCCTTTTGTTTTTCTCCGCTAAAGTTGTAGGTTTGAGATTGGGGAGCATTGGGAGAAAATAGGGCAGCTTTGTGTTAAAATAAGTGTTTATCTACCTTTTGCTGTGACCTGAATCAGGTTTCCCATTTCCAGTAGCACAATGTGCTTGTATTCAGTGTGATAGAGGAATAGTGGACATGAATTATTTGTGACAAGGCTCCTGGAATACGTGGAGTGGAGTTTTACATGGAATGGAATCCCTGCAGTATTGGAGGCTTCTGTGTTTGCAGCGAGGCTCAAAGTAGGAAGCAAAGCTGACATAACATGGTGCAATGCACAGATAGGATTTTTTTTTTTTTAGGTGGCGCTTTCTGTGCTGTGGTTGATCCCTAATTCTGTACTTGGATATATTTATCTTGCATGCCAGATTGGTTAGTTTACAAATATGCTTCCTTTTATGGCAGGGTGAAGAGTTACTGATCAGTAGGTCAGTTTCCTAATTAAAAGCCAATGATTTGAATGTTTGGTGATTAATGCTGTAGGGCATGGCTATGTAATCTGCCAGTATTTTTCTAATGGCCTGTCTGGCCATTGTATGTATCTAACTTTAACTGGCAGAGACTGGTGTACCTGGCAGATGGGTGATTTGCAGAATTGACTTGCTGGTGCAGCGATTTAGGAGCAATCCGTGTGGATCCCTTAGCAGCTCCTGAGCAGGCCACTGGCAAAGGTAGATGGCTATAGCTCTTCAAATGTGTCCCTGATAAATTCAGCTAGCTAAGAAGTAGGAATTAGACAAAATGTTTAGATAATAAACTGAAAGTCCAGTGGGGGTATTGTGATAAAAGCAAGTGCATATAATGTACCAAGGGCTTTCGGAATTAAAACCCCCTAGGAAAGGAACAAAATTGAGTTAGTTGTGAAACTTGTTCATTTTGTTGACCCTAGCTATTAGTCATTTTAAATTATTTGAGATAGAAATAATAATTGGAATTGCTAATCTTTTTTGCAATGTTTCAAGGCACCTACCTGTCCAGTAATTGGACTTGGTTTACCCCCATTTTATTTAAATACATCACTTAAACAAATTCAGTAAAGCTTTGTTGCGGTTTTGTTAGATTTTTAGAATACTTCATTGCTCCAAAACAATAGGATACATTTTTGTCTAAAGGAAAATAGCAGTGAAAGCCAGAGTTATTTGAAATCCCTTGTATAAATAATTCTATCCTGTTCCAGTGTGGAAAGGCAGAAAAAGTGGTTGTTGATAAGATCTAACTAGTAACATAGGGATCTTTCTAAATTCCAGCCATGAATGTGTGATTGGTCTTTTGATGGGCGAGAGGGAATACTCCCAAATATCACTTATTGTCCATACCCCGGTATTAGCTTTCCCAAAACTCATTTGTCCACTGTGCCTCCTTTATTGCACCTCCTGTTTCTTTTGGAATAACATCTCATCTAAATGATATGCAGCAAAATCGCACTTCAAGAAAAAAAATGTTCTGGTTGGAAAGAGTGTGAGGGGAAAAAAATCTTATCTTGTCACAAACACACTTATTTCTGGGACCAGATGTACTTAGCTAATTTTCTGAATTAAAGTGCAAAATGATACCTTGAATAGTGCAGGCTGCCAGTTTACTAGTGACTCTGAAATTCTTTTTCTGTCAGAAATGAATTGTACTGGCTTGCTTCTGAGCCAGGGCAATAAGAAGTCTCTGAATATGTGAAGTAACAAGAAGCAAAACGGGCAATGCTTTACAAAGAACAGGCCGAAGAGATACGTTATGGTTCACACCTTGGAATGCTTATCTTCCAGTAGTGTATTTTGAAAAGCTCTTTTTAAAACATTTGTGGAAAATTGTTTGTATACAAGGTGACCCAGCAATGACTAGCCCCCCCCAACGTGATTTTTAACAACATTTTAAAAAAAACCCACAGTTGAAGTCACGCAGTAAAATGTGTAGCCAAGATAAGAGACGAACGTTGTTGCAGAATCAATAGGGTAGAAATTAGTATTTTTAATTACTTCTTAATTTTGCAAACAGTGCTAACTTTCCATAAGGGTCAACAACATTTTTTTCTGTCTTTGCAAAGCTGTGTGAGCTAAATGAGAGAAACAAACATTCCTTCTGGTTTTTGAGACTTTCCTTTTTCTTTTTGAAGAGCACATAAGTGTGGTCATGTGTTGTTCAGTGCATATACTGATGGTGCTTTTGTAAGTGTGCTGTAGCTAATATAAAGATTGTGGAAGGAGATGTACTGTTTATGGAAAGGGGCAGAGTAGATAGAAGAAAATGAAACAACTGATAAATATCATGGTTCCAAATCCAGGCTTTAATTTTACTTTTGAAAGACATTAAATGGGCACTATTGAAAATACATATTTGTAATCCTTGCTTGTAATACAAATTTTTACCAGTTTAATAATGTATTATGTAATTTATTTTTTATTATTCATGCTTGATTTTTCACTTTTTTTCCCAGCATTTTACTTAGCTTGGACAAATAAGACAGACTGACTTGCCTTTTATAATGAGTTTCACCTCCTGCTTCTCATGTGCTAGCATGATTCTGTTTGTATTCACAAAATACCATGGGGATGTTTACATTTTAAAAAATGGAGGGTTTCAAATAAACAAAAACATATTTTATAACTTGCTCTTTTCTTTAACCCTAAATTCTACACCGCAACAAAGTTGAGATTCTGTAGTACATTCTTTCAACATTGGTATGACAATATGCCTAAACATTTTTCCCCTGCCAAATTTCGTACTCTATTATGTAGTGCCTGGATTTTCTTTTCAGCCATTTCCTACAGACCGCTGAAGGCATTGTACTCTGGAAACATGCTCCTTTTTCTGTGGTGCTGCATAGCATCCTTTGGCAGTGCTTGCAAATAGGATTCCCATCTAGTAGGAAACAGATTGGGATTTTGGAAACTAGAATTAAGAGTATAGGTTAGATTAACAGGCTACTTTCATTTGGGAAATGTAAATATTCCCTTCTTCTCTGGAGACATTCTTAAGGAGGGTCCAAAATGTCACCTGCATCTTTAAGTTTTTTTTTAACGTGATCACCTTTTCACCACAGTTATTAAGGAAAAACTGCCAACTGCCCCAGACTAGATATCAAATCCCAGTAGGTGAGCTGAGCCAACCTAAAGAAAACCAATTCCGGCTTCTCAGGCACTGAATTATCTTCCATCTCAGTCCCCTTCTAGCTTTCTAGCACAAAGGAGGCAGGGGGAGCAGTGGGGCAATGTGTCTTGTGCATCTGCATTCCTTAGTCTAGCTAGCATGCCCAGATTCCTGGATGTGCTGTTCAGATCATTAATAAGAGATTTTCAGTCAACATCAGTCTTTGTTCTGGAGGTAGATGTGTTTATAGCTATTAATTGTAAAGAGGATCAGATCTCAACTTGCTATAGTGTCCCTCTGAATTTATTTGATATCCACTGACTGCAACAAGAAGAAAAAAAAAAAAAGATAGCTCAGGACAATAGACCTTTGTAGTTCAGAGTCCTTCATAACAAATGACAGGGCGAGGAACAGGGTGGTTTTATGGTGTCTGTCTGATAGGTAGCTTTCAGTGCAGGAAATAAAGCAAAGGTAAAATCTGGTCATGACTTGTGGAAAATCTTCAGTCCTCACATGTCTCTACTAGAATCTCTATTGCAGCTCTGATTTTTATGTAATTTTATAGTTTGAAAATGCCTTTCTGTGTGATTTTTTTTTTCTTCCTTCCATCAGCTACTGCAGTAGGTAGGCCCGTTAGTTGAGCTGCTGGAAATGGAGATTTTGCTGCCAATAAAAGTAGGAGTTTTAGATTAGTTTTCTGTTGCTTATATTCTGAATGGACGTGCACACACACGCACTTTTTTTTTTCAAATCCACACCCGAAATCCATTCCCAACCCCTAAATACATGGGCTAGTATATGGTTTAGAACACTTGCTAATGATATACTGCACATTGCTAACTACAAAAATTCTCAGGTATCATTAAACTTAAGCAGCTGTGTTAAAACACAGGCAGAGTTAGCACAAATAACCACCAGCTATTTTTCTGAACCCAGCCGTATGCCCAGTGCAGCATTTATCTAGATGACTGCAGATCTGCATTTTTTCCTGTTTTCTCCTTGTCTCCTCCCCAAGGCTTGCTTCTACCAAACATATAGCAGGAATGTGCTGTGGTGGATGTCAGAGGCAAACTAATGGATCTTTTTGTTCTGTCTAGACTTCTAAAATCAGTGTTGACAATAAATAAGGGAAGAAAATCAGAGGAATTAAGAAAGCACTGTGATAAATGCCTCTAACAATAGCATAGTTTAGGATATAGAGAATACCACTGAATTCTTCTGTTTTGTGGTTGAGTCCTGTGTTTCAGACAGTTCAAGGTTGCTGCTATGCCCTTATCAAGAATTTTATGAATATGAAACAAAAATGTTGGCTTGAGAGTAACCTTTTGGAATTGGAACAGAGTATGTGTTGAATGGATTATGGAGGTGAAAGTCTAAAAGCATTTAATTTATGGAAAACATTTATCTTTGCATGGAATCCTTTAGGGGTTTTTGTTTTGTTTTGTAGAATATTGATTAAAACAGACCTCAGAAACAGCAATACTGTTTGGCATTTAATTATTTTTACAGATCAGAACAGTTTTTAATAAGAATGTCTCAGATTTTCATTTAGCGCACTCTGAATAGAAACCCATTACACCACCTTTTTTCTTAAATACACAAAATGGAAGGATGACATCAAGTGTGTACCCCTTGTGGGAAAATCCCTTGCCTCATTGTGTATGATGTACAATTGTACATCTGTCTTTATTTAATTCAGCATGTTTTCCTTTTTCAGTAACAGAAATAGGACATTTTTTATTCTTTGGTCACTGTTGTAGCACATGCTCGCCGCGCTGAGAGGTTTTATTATGATAAAAATGGCATACTACACAACCTTCCTGGGCACTAACTTTATAGCTTTCAGAGAAAAACACAAAGCAATGATACTTATTGGGTAGGGGTGTGTGTGTCTATACACACACCCCCCACCCCCCTACCTACTCATAAGTATCATTGCTTTGTGTTTTTCTCTGAAAGCTGTGAAGGGGGTGTGTGTGTGTATATATGTATTTATGAGTTCACTGACAGCAAACTGAAAACAGTGGGTTAAATCTGGCCCTGTTAAGGTTTGGGCTACACTTGAAAATTATATTGGCTTATCTTTATGGGTCAAGGATGTGAAAAAAACTATACCCCTGACTTAGCTATGCCAACCTGACCCGCAGGTTGACACAGCTACCTCGATGGAGGAATGCTTCTGTCAACATAGCTAGCTTCATTTAAGGAGGTGGTGTTCCTACACTGATGGAAAAACCCCGTCTGTCAGTTTAGACTGTATCGACACTCCTGATTTATGCAAGCACAGCAACGGCGATGTAGCTATTGGTATAGTCTCTGTAGTGTAGACATACCCCTACCCTTTATGCAATTTGTGTCTGTTTCTGAAATGTTAGCATAAAGAACCAGTGTGTTAAGAAATGAAATCACTTTACCTGTGCTTGTAGTTGTTGTTGTGTCCAAGTAGTGCCACCACATGCTAGGATTTGTGCAAGTCCACGGAAAGTCACATCACTATCCCAAAAAGCTCGCAATCTAATATGATAAGCAACATAGCAAGAAGGGTGAGGCTACAATAAATAATAGCGGCTTTACAGTTCAGAGAACAGGTTCCATATGTAAGGAGGGGCACTGACGCGTGATGCAATTAAAAAGCTCGAAATAACCCTTTATGGATTTTTATAAAGGGAAATCTATACACAAGGAATAGTGCTGGAGATCTGTTACTAGTCTTTTTTAAATTTGTTAAACTGCATGTATATGTTTTTAAAATTACATATCTGCTATTTCTCTGCTTTATCTTAAATGAGTGACTTTTTGTGTAGGCAAAAGCATTTTACTCTGATTGTTCTAGATGTAAACAAATTAAATCTCAAATTGAGAATCATGTTTTAAAATTCCAAATACTGATCTTCCTTTTAAAATTATAATTATACATGTTTAATAGAATGTAATATGTGTGCAGAGTTTTAAAGAAGAGATTTCTATTAAGATCTGGTACCCTGTGTTAGTTTGGTGCCTCAAAATCCTCTCAAGGCACCCTGAAAGATGTGCCAAGACTGTGTGTCTCCTTCTGCCTCGTCCTGGTAAGCAGGTCAGTGCTGTTTGTGTTGTTGAGGCAGTAAGCCTGTGTGTGTATGGAGGGAGGAGGAGGAGGAGGAGATGTCATGTGACTTCACTCCAGACTCATAAACAACTGTCATGTGGTCTCTCAGACCTTCAGTGCTCAGTGCGCAGGAGTAGGAAAGCAGCAACATTTATCCCTTTGGAACTCCTCTGTCAGTTGATGTTGATATTAGCATTTAGGAGTGAACAGTGACTGGAACAATGCATCACTTCTTATATTTCCATATTGAAATTTTTCCGTTTGGTCTGGACTTGAACACGTCCCGTGTCTTGTTCGTACTATGAAAAAGGGGAGGGTTGGGGGGGGTGTGTGCACCATTAAGTTATTTGGCCTGGAATAGACAAGGGTTGTTGACTCTATCCCGAAGTTTGTGTAAGCAGACAGAGCTGACTGAAATGCATCTGATTTTCAGTTTGGGATGAAATACACTACTGAGCATGTCCGTAGTGTTTAGTCCTTAGTGTGCTAGGAAATAAGTTTTTTTGATGCACATAGGATGGTATACATACTCTGGATTTCAAAGAATTCGTTCTGTAAATTTTTCATACTTAACAAATATAGACATTTTAAGAAAACTGACTTTTGATAGAAAAAATGTTCACTGTTTGGTTTCTCACACTGTAACCAATGAAAGTCTAGCATGCTGGATGGTAGGTTGTTCATTGGAACTTTCCGTTTACCTTTTATTATATTTCAAAATCATTTTGTTTCAAGTTTAATCACTACTAGATTTCTCTTGTGTTGAGCCTGTTGATTTATTTATATGGACATTGAAAATTTGACTGCATTACCATCTGTGAGAGCCCATATTCTGTACTTCCTCGGTGAGGACATACCATAGATCATGAGATCATACTTTTCTCCTAAATAAATTTCACTTGTAGCCTTTGTCTTTGATGATGCAGCTTCAGCCATTGGAATCTGTTTTGTAGTTTTTTAGAAGCTGTTGCTGAATGTCAGTAGTGCTATTTTATTGCATTAACCACAACCTGAAAGTACAGAAGCCAGATGAGAGCTTGTGTGTGTGTGTGTGTGTATATATATATATATATATATATATATATATATATATATATATATATATATATATATATACACATATATATATATATATACACAAATTCGTATGAATGAATCACCCAAACTGTTCTGGGCACTTCAAAGAAACAGAATAAAACCATCCGTTGTCCCCAGTAGCTTGCTATGTAAATGGACAATACTATATTGTACAGCCAAAGCAGTGGTGTGGTGTGTGCCCTCCTGGGGGGGCGCACAGAGGAACATTTGGGGATCTGCAGCGGGGCTCAGGCCAGCCCCCACAGGGGGCGGGGAGGAAGTGCCACCCAGCCCCACTCTGCTCCCAGATCTGCTCCGGCCCCGTCCTCAGCCCCTGGATCCAACTGCAGCTCCTCTCCCGACTGCGGCCGTAGTTGTGGCCTCGGCCCCTGTCTGCTGACTGTGGCCCTGGCTCCCAACCCCCCGCTGCAACTCTGCTCCCAGCCCAGCTCCTGACTGTGGCTCCTAGGGGGTGGTAGGGAGGGGGGGAACAGACCGACTCCTTTGGGGGAAGGGGGGGGGGCGACAGAAAAAGTTTGGGGACCACTGAGCCAAAGGAATGCGTGGCATGGGGGAAGGGGAGCAAATAGCGAACATTGGGATTGAGAGATTATAGGACTCCTCGCAAAGATGGAATGCTCATGTTAATTCCTTTATTCCCCCACCCCCCCCCCCACACACACCATGGTTTATAGGGAATAATTTAGCAGAGCTGTGTTTTGAGGGTTCATGGCAAGGAAGGGTTTGAAGTTGCTGAGGGAGATAATCCAGGCCAGTAGGGGACTCTGGGAAAAGGCCGGGGGTGCTTGTGGGAGGTAGGAATTAAGGGATGTGGAAGGTGGTAGAACTGGCAGGGTGTAGTGTATGAAAAGGAGAATCCTGGAAATTGAGGTTGAGTTTGAATTTGATGTGATGGGGGGGAATGAGGAGCCCGTGCAGGGTCTGGAGAATGGGGAGAGATGGAAGAGGCAATTTTTGAACCTTAGCGTGCTGGGTGGTAGAGGATCCTATTTTGAATTGCTACATTTAAAAAAAAAAATCAGTCTTGAGTTGTCACTGCCGGGGTTTTTTTTTGTGTTGAGCCTTTTGAATATTTTTTTATCTATTGCACCAAGAGCATCTAGTGCTTTATAAAATGTTTTCTCTGCCTCAGAAGTACTTCACTGCTGAACAACAGTGACCTGCTTGTTCTCTAAGCACCAGTTTCTAAACCATGTTGTCCTTCTTTTGCTGGCCCCTGGGAGAAAGGAATGGTCTTGAGAAGAAGACCCTCCACTGAATTTCCAGAGATCTGGGTTCTGTTCCCAGTTCTACCACAGCTCTGCTATGTGACCTTGGGCAAGTCACTTTACATCTGTATGCCTGTTACCTCATCAGGGAAATGTTGATACTACATCCCCACTTCTTGGGAATGCCGAAGATTAATTCACCAACCTTTGAGAGTGACTCAGGTACTGTGATGATTGCCAAAGAAAAGCCTGCAAATGAATAAATAGTATGACTGTCTAGTGGGAGCACTATGTACTTTGGAGGATGGATGAGAGTGAGTGTGAGTGGGGGGGGGGAATGGAGGCCAGCAAGACAGAATGGAAATCCTGTGTCCCCCAAACCGACTAAATTCTTCCCCCCCACCCCCCCAAAAAAGAAACAATCACAAACCATTTGCTCACACTGGCAAGTATATAAGAAGCAGAAAGGCAGATGAACAGATTTCTCTCAACATTAATAAAGAAGCATATTAAAGGTATTATTCTTTGTTTACAAATAATTACTGGCCTGTGACCCAGTTCTAAATATTCAACAAAATTTTTAAGCATTGGCATTTGCTTGGTCAATAGTCTGTGTGGATCTGTAGGGATAGCTCAGTGGTTTGAGCATTGGCCTGCTAAACCCAGGGTTGTGAGTTTAATCCTTGAGGGGGCCATTTAGGGATCTGGGGCAAAAAAAAACAACCTGTCAGGGGACAGTATTTGGTCCTGCTAGTGAAGGCAGGGGACTGGACTTGATGACCTTTCAAGGTCTTTCTAGTTCTCGGAGATTGGCATATCTCCATTTATTATTATTATTATTTATTATTATTATATTAAAGGGTGTAAGAAACAAAATTGTGTTTAAATTTCTGTACAGTGTTTAGAAAGTAGCGAAAGGTTCATGTGCCAAATTACTTTAAAAAAAAAAAAAAGAGAGAGAGAGATTGAGATTCTAGTGGTCTCTGGCTCTTCAAAATACATTATTGAGGACTTTGTTGAAAGATAAGTCTATTAGATATGCACTTCCTCATCACGAAAAGCCTAAAGTTCTCCAGTGTATTGAACTAAATTGTGTTTCCTTTTCACTGATGCATTTTGTAGTCCTTCTTCCAGGCTAACTCTTACATTAAATTAATCCAGCTCTGACTCACATACGTTCACCATGATTTATCATCGTAAGGCCACTGGTTCAGGGCCTGCTATATCTGGTCAGGTGAGCCTCATCACTTCCTTCAGTCGTGAAGATGTATCTGTTCTGCATCAAAGACAGCCACTGCTTTGATCTTTTAAAATTGGAATAATCTTCATCACAATGGTGTTTGGACGGAATGTGCTTTTTATCACAGCTGCCTTCCTGAGATTGGATCTGGTTGATTTTAAGTTTCGGGGGATTGATTTTGTACGTTCTTGAAGTCTTAATGAGTCTGCTCACCTGCAGTTGCTGGTAAGAACCACTGACACGCAGACATACATCCCCGTCCCAAACGAACCTAGTTTTTAAAACTCATTAAAAAAAATCTGGCTTTTGCTTTGCCTTCTTTTCTCATGTATGTACTGCCAGCTGGGTAAGTAAGTGTTCAGACCCGCCAGTCCCCTGAGTAGTATTCAGTAATACTATACAATGGGCTGTAATTTGGCTCTTAAGAAGGAGGAGCACAAAAACATTCCGTTTATATCAGATGTATTTTGGGGGAAGCAGGAGTGCCAGGTAAATGATAACAGGAGATTGGCTATCAAGACAATCCAGCTCTTCTGTTCCCAGCTCTGTCGCTGATTCAGGGTAACCTTGGATAACTGATCCTCTTGTTGCCTTAATTTCCCCTGTTTCAAAATGGGCATGAAAATTCCCACTTGTTTAGATTTAATGCTTTAGAAAGCATTTTGAGAACTGCTGATTAAAAGGCACTGTATACATGCAAAGTTTATATTTTCCCATCTTTAAGCCTTCATGAAGTTTAATTTGGAGGAGTCAGGGCCAAGAGGCTGATGCTAGCAAGAGCGTGTTCTTAAAAATGAAAAGAAAGGAACAGAAGCTTTGAAGGAGGAAACATTGGTTTAAAAGATTTTTAAAAGAGCTTCATGGTAAAACTGTCAATCGATTAAAAGTTCCCCTTGTGCAGGGGGGAAGATTGGGGTGGGTGGTGGGTGAAAAGCAGAAGGATGAGACAGTTCACCAGTTCTGAGATCCTTTTGGAACAGTTAATCCTTCTGCACTAATGTGGCACCAATGAACCCTACTTCTTTGGGGACCTTCTCATAAAAGCCGGGTGGTGGGTTTTTTTTTGTCTTTTTGGGTTTTTTTGTCATTTAACAACCCTTTTTTCTCTGGTGTGTAGACAAAATGCATCAAATTAATCTGGGAGATATTTGAGCTGAATATGTATTGAAGATAGCAGCTCTTCCCCCTCCTCCCTTGAAATGTCATCTCTAATTTATAAAAACAAACTGCTTAAAAAGAAAGCCCTTGAACTTTGTGCAGAAATCTGTTGCTATGTAATTTGCAATTTAAATGATACTTTGCTATATTTGACTACAGGCAAAATCAGCTATCTTATTCCCATCCAATTTAATGCTTATAGCTTTGGGTGTGTGTTGTCGTTCCAAAGGGGACGATCTTGGAATATTTCCTTTTTTTCTGGCTTTCTTGTGTTTTGAGGCCCTACTAGCAAAGAGGGTCTGCAAAGAATTCAACTCCTTTCCCTTCATTACTCTTCTACCAAAGTTCAGCCCTGGTTTACACACACATTTGTACTTAGGCAGAGGTGTGATTTTTAAACCGTTTTGTCCAGCCAGATATTTGTATTGCTTTAGCGAATAGTTGATTTTTAAACCGATTCTACTTAATCGAGTGACCTGTATGGTATATGGACACAAAGCCACTATCAATCCAGGAATTCATGGTTCAATTTGTTACACTAAGCAGCATCTTACCTGTTACGAGCCTTGGAAGAGGAAAAAAGGGATTTTAATGGTGAAAATCTCCACAGGCCTCCTGTGCTGTGAGGGTATTACACTATCTCATGACATAGTTAGGCCTATATAGACTAGAGCAGAGGTAGGCAAACTATGGCCCGCGAGACCATCCTGCCTAGCCCTTGAGCTACCGGATGGGGAGGCTGGTCCCCGCAGCCTCAGCTCTCCGCACCGCCAGCGCTCCGGCCTGCTGCTCCTGGCGAGCAGTGTGGGGCCGTGGCTGGCTCCGGCCAGGCGGCGGGGCTGGGAGCTCCTGCTGCTCTGAGCGGCATGGTAAGGGGGCGGGGAGGTTGGATAAGGGGCAGGGGGTCCCGGGGTCAGTCAGGAGACGGGGGGCGGTTGGATGGGGCAGAGGTTCTGGGGGGTGGGGCGGTCAGGGGACGGGGAATGGGTGCGGGGGGGGGGGGGTGGATAGGCGTGGGAGTCCCAGGGGGCCTGTCAAGGGGCGGGGGTGTGGATAAGGATCAGGGCAGTCAGGGGACAGGGAGCATGGGGCTTGGAAAGGAGGTGGGGTCCCGGACGGGGGCGGTTAGGGGTGGGGGTGGGGTCTTGGGAGGGGGTGGTCAGGGGACAAGGAGCAGGGTGGGGTTGGATGGGTTGGAGGTTCTGAGGAGGGCAGCCAGGGGGCGGGAAGTGGGAGGGAATGGATAGGGGGCGGGGGCCAGGCTGTTTGGAGAGGCACAACCTTCTCTACCCGGCCCTCCATACAGCTTCACAACCCCAATGTAGCTCTTGGGGCAAAAAGATGGACCTATGGGCCAAGGTGACAGATGCTCTCTCATCTGTATGTCTTCCTGCGGGACAATACCACTAGACCCTTAATAGCCAAGAATATATAGTGCTTGGACTTGGTCAACTTAGTAAGAAATAAAGCTGATTCAAATTATGTAGAAAATATTTATTATCATAGTTTGCATACTCGATATATTCTCGGACTATATTGACAGAGGATGGAAGAGGCTGAATATTTTAGTAGGAAGAACACTGCATAGATCGAGAAGTATGCCTTTAATAACTTGACCTCTGTAACAAGGGCATCTGCAATCTGTTGGCTGAATGTGAACCATAATTGGGAGGGATTTGAATTGTCACAATGTTTACTGCAATATGGTTGGGAACTAAAATGATAATGCTTGAGATTCGCATTTCTTGGCAAAGTTTCAGCTGTGTAGGTGTTCGTAGATTTCCTGTAAGTTTAGCAATTTCTAGGGCAAACAAAGCCATGTACAAACCCTGCATGCAGCCTGTGCTGACTGTAACTTGTACATAATTTGATGATATCTTTCTATGTAGTTTAGATGAAAGGTAGATATCACCTCTTCCCCCATTCTTGATACCCTTTACCCCGCTAAACATGAAACATATTCACCAAAATGTTAATTAAAAAACCCCCAAAACCTGGAAGTATGTAGGTTAAATTGGAAAGCTTGTCTGGAAAAGAGTCCCGAAGCTTGGAATGTTACAGTACAGTTCAAAAATATTATACAGTGCGCGTGAGTTTTTCCCCCCTTTGGAATCTATTACTTCACAATTTTAAAAAGATATGCTACACCTTGCTGTGCTCAGCTCATCAAAGAGACTTTTTAACAGTTCCTTCCTCCCTTGTTTGGATAGAAGGGAAAATACTTCCAAATACGTTTTATTAGTTCTCTCAAAGTGATTAGCACTTGAGCCCCCCTGGGATAATTTTAGGTTGTTTTCTTCTTGCTGACTGGGAGGTGACTTCTTTAATAGCTTTTTAAAAGTTTGTCTTGTATACAGGCATGTGCAAAGCAATGGAAAACAGAACTAAGCCAGTAACTTTATTGTGCAAATGGTGGAAAGGACTAATTTTTCTTACAAGCATGTGATGCATGAGAGATGCTTGTTACCTTGGCAGCTTTGTTAAGTAAAACACAATTAAAAAAATAACAAAAAACAAACAAACCCCACATACACCCTCACACTGGAAAAAAATGGTAAAACATCCTGCTTCTGTGTACATAGAAAATCTGCAGTATGACTCTATACCTGGAGCAATGACCCTAATCCTAGGATGAAAGGGAAGATGAGCTGGGTGTTCCCATTTTGCGTCTTCATGATGAGAATTGAATTTACAAGCAGTATAGAAGGAGTATGACCATGGCGGCAATTAACAAATGATGACTTCAGTCCTTGCCCTTTGTTTCCGGATGTTATAATTGTTTGCAAAACATGTTCTGGTTTTCTGTCGCTTGCCGGTACTTGTTCTGAGTGCATGTAAAACACAAACAAACCAAGAGGGATACTTTATGCCAATTCACAGCAACACCTCTTCTAACAACAGCTTGTGTTTTAAAGGCAGTGCTTTAGGATGCTCTGCTGAACTTTGAAGACAGCAGTTGCTTCGGCTTAGTATCCAAATCTATCTATATTGCTCTACATCAGGGGTCTCAAACTCAAATGACCACAAGGGCCACATGAGGATTAGTACATTGGCCTGAGGGCCGCATTACTGATACCTACCCCCCTGCCGCCCTCGGCCACACCCCCACTCCACCCCTTCCATGAGGCCCCGCCCCTTCCCTGAAATCCCCACCCCAACTCTGCCCCCTCCCTGCCCCCAGCAGGGGGTCAGGGTGCAGGAGGGGTTCGGGGTGCGGCAGGGGGCTCAGGGCAGGGGGTCGGGGTGCAAGGTGCAGCAGGGGCTCAGGACGCAGGAGGGGTGCGGCAGGGGGCTCGGCAGGGGGTCGGGGTGCGGGGTGCAGCAAGGGGCTCAGGGTGTGGCAGGGGACTCAGGGCAGGGTGCAGGAGGGGTGCGGGGTGCAGCAGGGGGCTCAGGGCAGGGGGTTGGGGTGCAGGAGGGGTGCGGCAGGGGGCTCAGGGTGCAGGAGAGGTGCAGGGTGTGGTAGGGGGCTCAGGGCAGGAGGTCGGGGTGCGGCAGGGGGCTCAGGGCAGGGGTGCAGGTGGGGTGTGGGCTCTGGCCCGGCATGCATTGGGGGCAGGTTCCCTGCCTGCCCTGCCCCTCCCCACTCTGCCCCCGCACTGCTCCGGGAAGAGGCTGGAACCTGGGGGAGGAGGGGCGCAGGGGTCTGTGTCACTGTTGCATCCAGGCACTGCCCCCAGCAGCTCCCATTGGCCACGGTTCCCCGTTCCCAGACAAAGGGAGCTGCTGGGGGCGGTGCCTGGATGCAACAGTGACACAGACCCCTGCGCCCCTCCTCCCCCAGGTTCCAGGAGCTTGCCGGAGTGGCACAGGGGCAGGGCAGCCAGGCAGGAGCCTGCCCTGCCCCCAGTGCACGTTGGGTCGAAGCCGCTGTACGTAAACGCTGGGGGGGGGCCACGGGGAGCTCGCGTTCCGCAGAAAATGACCCTGCGGGCTGCATGTGGCCTGCAGGCCGCCTGTTTGAGACCCCTGCTCTACATCTTTTTATTTTTTTTATTTTTAGCAAGGAGTTCTAAAACATTCAATGTATATGTTTTATGGCTTCGGAATAAGGCATCTGAAGGAAGATTTTATGTTAACTAAATGGAAATTCGGTCCATGATTTGTGTAGACAGTGCATTTCTTGTTTTAATGTCTTTGTTACTTTGCTGATTATAATTTCTGTTACTGGGGTAGGGGCATTTAGACTCTGTCCTAAGCATCCAAAACTTACAATTCTCATGATATGTAAAATTTGTTGACTCCTAAATAAAATTGTTTGAACTGGAGTGCAAATGGACTGCTTTACATTGTGGGTTTTTTGTGGAAATTGCCTTAGTCCTCATGCCAAGGCTGGAATGCCAGACTGTGGTTTAGAAAAAGGAAAATGTTTGCCAAGCTTCCTCTCCTTGTTTTCCATTTGGTGTTGGAGTGGTGGTCTCCACTGAATTGCCATTTCATCCCAATATACAGCACAACCTAGTCATCACACTGTTTCAGGGTGACTTTATATTGGCCTTGGAAACCTGGTAAAAATAGTTGTTATAGTTTTGTCACTTTCTGCAGCAGAATGGGAATGCTAGTCTTTGGTGTCAGTGATGATATTTTATCTCATTATGGTGTCTGTAGTAGGATCCTTCTGTAAGGTTAGACCATTTTAAGGAGTTATGTAGTGTCGACTGTGGCTAGAGGAAGCAGCAGTCGTATCTGCATCTTAAAATGCACCAGCATAAAACACTCCCGGGGGAATTCTGTGCCAAAAACATCAAAAATTCTGTGCACAATATTTAAAAATTCTGCATATTTTATTTGTCAAAATAACACAATATAATCACTCCAGTTTCAATTATTTTGGTAATTTATTTCAAAATACCTCTCAGCAAGTGTGTAACAATACAGACAACCAAAAAGATTCAGCATTTGAAGGCGGGGCACTTGAACTCATACTGCCAGATGTGCTTGGCTCTGCCAATCAACTGCATGGTGCTTGAATCTCTTCTGGGCAGCTCCCCAACCATGCAGCTTATAGGGAACACAGAATCCCACTCCCATTCAGCCCCTGGCTCAATGATATCACCGCACTAGCTCCTGTTCCCCCACTGCAGTCTGTCCCCCCCGACTAGCCCTTCTGAATCCCAGTTTGTGTGACACCCCCCCCCCCCCCCCAATAGCCTCGTGTGCCCTGATCTGGCCACCCTACCTCCCTATGCTGTCCCTCCTCACCTGGCCCTGGGGACTGGGTGCTCTGAGGAAGGCAGTCTCTACCCCCTCCCTCTCCATTGCTGGTGAGAAGGTGCCCTCTCTTCCAGTGCCACATCAGCCCCCGGTGAACAGAAGATGTAATTGCAGCTTCTCTTCACCTCCCCATCAGAATCTGCGCAAGTGCAGAATTACAGAATTTCCTCAGGAGTAATAAAAGGAGGAAGGGATTATTACAATATTGATAACTACACAATCCCCTTAGCTTTCAGCTAGTAGGAAAGATGGTCTAATGCAATGGTTCTTACCCTGTGGTATGTCTAAGGGGTTCGTGAAAGACTTATTGAAAACTGACCGAACAGAATTCAATTATATATACAGACAATAGATTTCCAAAGGGGTCCGAACCACCGTTTGAAATTTTCTAGAAATCCACAAATGAAAAAAGGTTGAGAACCACTGATCTAATATATAGAACAATGTGCTGCGACTCGGAGATGTGAATTCAGTTCCCAGCGCAGTCACAGGCTCCTCCCTGTGTGACTTTGGGCAAATCACTTAATCTACCCTGTGCCTTAGTTTCTCATCTGTAAAATGAGGATAATACTTCCCTACCTTACATGGGTATGTTGAGGGTTAAAAATTCATAAACTGTAAGGAGCCCAGATGCTACGGGGATGAGGGCCACGTAAGTTGTGTTGTGTTTTCAAAGGCCTGTGAATCTTTCATACTCTTTTAAAGCGACTTTTGGTTTTATCCAGTGCTTTGGTGTTTGTTAAATTTCACTCACTGAGAAATCTGCTTGATGAAGCATTGAAGCTGATCTGCTAAAATAAATATGAAAAGGTGAAGTGTGTAGCAACAGCTGTACAGTGTTGGGTTGTAAATGTGTCTGTACTGTAGATGATGTATCAGTAGCATTGATACATAGTCCAACACCAGTTAGGCATGTAATTGCCCAGAAATGGTCTCTAATACCAGTTTTAAGAGGAGCTGCCAAAACCACAAAACTCAGGGCCTCTCCCTCTGAATTTGAACTCCACTTGGATGAAACAGCCCCCAGTTTGTTCCTCCGGGACACAGGCCTGCCTTGTTAGGAAATCAGTGAAGTTTGGGAACCCACAATGCCTCTCATAGCTCTGTGTACAGTAACAGTGAGTGGAAATAGGGCCATAAGCATGAGCAACCAGACGAGTTATAAATATAGAATACACTCTCAATTCCACTTTCGTTAGTCATGGAAGGACAGTGAGAGTTTTATAAACTTATAAGGAATATACAAACAGTTCTGAATTTAAAATAACTCTGTATAATTTTTTTAGTATGTGAAAATAATATTCTTTTTTGAGACCATCCATGTAAGTATCTGCCATGGATGGTATAAGGAACTGTATTTTTATACGTTTATGTCAGTGCGACTTGATATAACAAAAAAAGTACTGGAGGGGAAAAGACAGGCATGATGCTCTTGCTTGAAAACAGAGGACATTTTTTTTTTTTTAAATGTAAGTATCAACTCTCAAAATACAAATTCCTTTTTCTTTTCTTTGGTAAACACCATCTGATGCCTTTGCTGGACTCACAGCAGCCAGTGAGCATGGCTGCATTAGCTGTGCTGCAGAGTAGATTTCCTGTCAGATACAGCTCAACTGTCCTTCGTTTGCCATCAAAAATTCTGTCTGGCTCGCCCTAGTCTGGTGGTGAATCCTCAATACAGGAAGGGATTTAGGAAGCCAAAAACAATGCTATGGTTTTAAAATCACAGTAGAAAATGTGTTTTCCCCCTCTTTGTTCTCTCAAAAGCGTATGTATGTGGATCTACGTAGTAAGATGCAATATATACCCAAGGGGAGGGGGGTGTGTGCGCGCACTTGTGTGCATGCGTATGTAGTTTGTGTATTATATATTTAGTGTGACTATATTATACACACTTGCATCTTCTGGGTGGTGGCAATAGAAAAGGGGGGCATCCTTTCTCATTATATTTAATTGTGTAGTCAGCATTGCAGAAGATCTGCAGTGCTTTTTTTTGTCTTATATAGAGAAGAAATTTCTACAGATGCAGCTGTCTAAATATAGCCCCTGAATGAGGCAGTGTTATCTAGTGGTTAGGTCAGGGGACAAGTTGAGGCCTATCTTGTATTCCCACCACATCTCCTGCCTAGCTTCTCTAGTCTTCCATGATTTTTGACCTCTGTTTCAGCAGAGACCATTCCTTCAGGGTGATAGATTGGGTCAGCAGCAAAAAGATGAAGTGCTCCCCCACACCCATCAAAGGCAGCTCCAGTTTTGAGGTGGTAATTAGAGCTAGTTGGAAAGTAAGATTTTTACTGTGAAAAATGTTGACTATTCTCATTTTTGTCAAAGAAAAAAAAAATCCACAGAGAAATGTTTATATTTTGGTGAAATATCATAAACTGAAATATTTTGATTCATAACAACACTGCGGTGCTTCATGGGAGCTGTAGATCATGTGCTTTATATGCCCGTTCTCCTTTTTGGACTGGGCTCTCTGGCCAGGCTAAATCTCTCATGATACATCAGTTTCTCCCATTGTGGGGAGGGGAGGAGGGCATGCCATAAGATCCCTGATCATGGTGCATTATGGGAGATGTAGTCCGCTTGGAGTTCCCATCCCAAAAAAGGAGAATAGGTGCATAAGGCACCCAAATTACAACTCCCATGAGGCAGTGAGACAGTATTTTGAATAACAACACTTCAGTATTTTGAGAAAACATTGAAATTTTCCTTGGAAAGCAGCCTCTTATGTGAAAAACTTTAATTTTGTCCATAACCCAATTTTTCGTCAAAACAGTTTTGGCAGAAAATTTTCTTCCAGCCCTAGTGTAATACCTTTTTGGAACGCTGGAAATGAGAGGGATCCCAAATGACTTCTTATTTTTCCCTTTAAGTATTTTGTGCTGTTGGAGTGGGATAAGTATGTATTACTTACAGATTTCACATGCCACTCAGAACCAGAATCAGAAATCTTTTGTGGGAAACATTCAAGACAGGATACAAGCATCCAAGCCAGTTCCTTAAATCTAGAATCCTCATTCTCCAAGCAAATTAAAGTTCACAATACAATTTGAGCTGCTTTTTTTTTAAAAAAAAGTCATTTATTTTGCAGATTGGCTGCAAATGATAATTTACTGGATAATCTTAGTCAAAACTACCTTCTCTTGGGTCTAAAGGGCAGGTACATCAGAGAACACTGGAGAGAAATTAAAGATCTGAACAAACACCACATTTTTATAATTATGAATGCTCTTTTCAGTGGGAGTTATTTGGAGTGGGTGAGAATCTATCAGAGAAGTGTCTCAAGGATGCATGCAAATTGAAACACTTGCTTTTTTAGTCCAGTGTCTTTTATTGGGGATGAAAGCTTTGTTCAGGATGTGCAAATAGGCTCCCTGCTCCAAATGATAGGCGTTCTAGCCATCTTGTTCTTTTGATGCTGTGATGCTGGTAAATCAAGTGCCAGCTCTGGCCAAGGCCATAGGTGTTAGCTAAGAACTGATAAATTCATAGCTGGAAACCAAACCAGCTCACCTGTATGTTAGTTTTGTTTAAAATAGGTCTTAGTCTTATAAAAATGTATTTAGTGTTTAGACTCTATGAAAGGCTTGTAAATTGCTGCCTGTATTAATCTCACTTGCAATGTCTGTATTCCATGCTATAGGAAAGCATGTAATTTTTGATTTATAACTTTGAAAATGTTTGCTCTGTTCTTGTGAACCCAGGAACGGGAATTGTCGTCCCTTCTACTCCCCCACCCCCCTGAGGAGGCATACCTAGATTGAAGGGGCCGTTAAGGAACATTGCGACGCAAAAAATTGGTGAATGGCCCTGTCAAGCCTTGGAAATGCTACGTGCAAAGGAGCTCATCTCATGGACTGGAAGACTAAATGTGAACCTGTTTTATCTTTTACAAGAGAATTTTTCATCTCTTTGCTGTTTGAACTCTCACAGGGCCAGAGACTCTACATTGAAGCGAGAGATCCCCCAGAGTCAACCCTAGGTTTGCCCTAAAAGACATTTCAAATTGACAGATCACTGCAACTCTGTCACTCTTAGGCTTGGTCCACACTAAGCCCCCAGTTCGAACTAAGATACGCAACTTCAGCTACGTTAATAACGTAGCTGAAGTCGAAGTATCTTAGTTCGAACTAAAAGGTACTTACCGCGGGTCCAGACGCAGCAGGCAGGCTCCCCCATCGACTCCGCCTACTCCTCTCGCGGAGCAGGATTACCAGGTGTCGACGGCGAGCACTTCCGGGATCGATTTATCGCGTCTAGACAAGACGTGATAAATCGATCCCAGAAGATCGATTGCTTGCCGCCGAATCAGCCGGTAAGTATGGACGTACCTGTAGCATTTAGATGGCAACTCATTGGCGTGTATATGCTTTCTTGCTTTAACTTGCAAATAACTTTTAGTTCTTTCTTCTAGTTTATTATGGAGTTGGCTATAGGTGTTGTCCTTGGTGTAACACCAGTTGATCTGGAGTAAATGACTGGTCTCTTGGGACTGGAAGCAACCTGAATATTTTGTGCTTTTTGGTGGAAGTGACAATGTCCGTCTTGCCTGGGTGGCAGGATAGACTGGAGAGCCTCAGGGGACTGTCTGTAACTCTATGGTAAGACTGATCTAGTGATTCAGGAGTTCATATTTGATACTGGGTTGGTGAAATCTAATTATAGAACATACCACCAGTTTGGGGTGTCTGCCCCGAGGTAGGTACTCATGGTACTAAGTCACTCCAGACAGTGTGACTTGAGCAGGGAAGTCTTTTTTTTTTTTTTTTTTTTTTTTTTTTAAACAGCTTTGCAGGATGGAGAAACAGACCCCTTTAAAGACTGTAAAGTTAGAAAATTGGCATTAAGTCAGAGGAAGAAATTCAGCATTGTCCTTTCTCCTTCTGGACCAGTTCAATCCACATCAATTTAGTGTGTGAGAATGTACTCATTCTGATGATGGAATTTCAACTATTTTCTCCCTCTTCTTCCTTCTGTCATCTATGCCAGTGAATTTGTATTAAAAAAGAATGAAGAAACTATCAGCATGTTGTATTCAGATTGCTTGAAGGTCTTGTGAACACAGGGTGATTTTCTTCTTTGTCTATATTTATAATGGAAGCAAGATTGAGAACAGAAAATTATTCCCCAACTCATTCAAGAAATAGCTCTATCTTTCTGTGACTGCCAGAAGCTGGGACTTGACAACCGGGGATGGATCATTTGATAATTACTCAGTTGTGTTCATTCCCTCTGAAGCATTTGTCACTGACCACTGTCAGAAGACAGAATAGTGGGCTAGATAGACCATTGGTTTGACCCAGTATGGCCAATCTTACGTCGTTCTTCATGAATATCAAGAATCCAGCCTTCTATTTCCCATAAGATATGGTCACCGTTCTTCCCATTTCTTGCAGTTAAGGGGAAATATTTTCTATACATGTCCATGTCATTTGGTACATTCTTTTCTTCGTAAGTGTTGTAAAAGCTCACATCAGTTTGTATATCAGGTCTGGATCACATGTATGATTTATAGCTGAAAATGTACTTCTCTCCTTACAGACCAGTAGCAATTTATAATTACATTTAAGAAAACTAACTCTCTCTCTCTCTCCTTGATATTCTCTCTGGGTCTTACACATCTTGCATCTCATTTTGAAGACAACTTATTTGGTAATTCTGAGATAGCAAGCCTCCTTTTTACCCAGCCGTTCCACTAGTACCTAAAACAACTTTGACTACTATTAATTTCTGCTACTCTCTATTGTCCTTAGTCCTTGTCACCCACCAAATGAACAGAACTGCCTTTATCACTCGTTATCAATGTGGCTATCTCAGTTGCATGACAATACAATCTTTGTAACATATATACCCTCATGGTGTATATACACTTGTAGTTTTATTGAAAGTTCTCTCACTTATACAGTAGTTGGCATTATTCCTGGTTTTCCCCTAGAGGAAAGCTGTCACTTTCTAAATTGTATCAAACTTCATTTATGTCACTTAGTTCCATAAAGATTAAGTCCATTAGCGTATCTTACTCCTGTTCATGAATGCAGTGAATGCTCTGAAATGAAAGCAGTAGAGAATGTCTTAGAGTTGGTGACCTATTCTCTACAATATAACTTTTTTTTTTCTTCCTAGCATCAAAAGAACTACATAATTTAGGTCAGTTTGCTAATGTTATCAAAGCCCTCTTCCTCCTTTAAAATAAATCTGGAATGAGAGTGGTATCCTCCCTCCAGCTGGGATTTTGCCAGCTGGTGATTGATTTATATTCTGTTCGCTTGCTATATATTCATGAAATAGTGTGTCTCTTGCCACCTGCAGCATTTGAAAGAAAGTCAGACAAATCTTTACTTCAAAAAAGTAGAACCCCACAAATATATATTGCTTGCAACTTGGATCTCACTAGATATCATCTTTTTTTCCTCAACCCTTCAGCTTGTTTAGTTCAGTTTAGAGCTGTTTTGCTGTAGTCTTTTTTTCCCTTGTACCGTTGGGGCGTGTCTATGGTGTATCTGGGAGTGAGCCTCCCATTCTTAGTCCACAGTTCCTGAGCCAGTTCTGGAATTTCAGATATTTCTTTAGGGTTATTAGTAGATTTTAAATAATGGAATTGTGAGCAGCTTTCCCATGAGGTCAAGTGTATTGTTTCTGTTTGTACAAAGTCCTGTTTTCATCCATGCTGATGTCTTGGTTATTGTTCTGGCTCACCTTTTCAGTAGGAAATTTCACACTTCCTTGTGGAATAAATGTGTATAGAGCAGTGTAGCAGTCAACATAAAACATTCCCAATTAACTTGTTTCCCTGTGTTGTAGATAGAGTAGAATTGGTGAGGAAACCCAGTATATGCTTGCATATGTGCCTTGGTTCAGTTTTGTGTGGGTACTGATTTGCCCTGGCATGGGAAGTGACTAGTTCCCCCTCCCCCCCCCTTCAAATGCCAACTGCAGCAATGCCAGTGTGAGCCTTATTGGGCAACGTAAACTGTTTTGAAAGAGAGTGCAACTCATGCTGCCTGTTTTCGTTAAGTAGTCCTGTTTGTACCAAGGTGATCACTGGATATAACATATTTGGGGGGAAATTGAGCAGCTGAGCTACATACTGGTTTCTTCTGACTGTCCCGTAATAGCTATTTTCATCACTTAGGGCTGGTCTACGCTAGCCCCGAAGTTCAAAGTAAGATACGCGACTTCAGCTACGTAAATAACGTAGCTGAAGTCGAAGTATCTTATTTCGAACTTCAAAGTACTCACCCCTGGTCCACACGGCGGCGCGCAGGCGCCCCCGTCGACTCTGCCTGCTCCGTTCGTGGAGCAGGATTACCGGCGTTGATGGGGGAGCACTTCCTGGTTCGATTGATCGCGTCTAGACAAGACGTGATAAATCGAACCCAGAAGATCGATCCGACGCCTCCGACAGAGCTGGTAAGTGTAGACTAGGCCTTAGATTTCAGTTTGTTTCAATTTGTAAATATGAGCTGAGTTGCCATTTACTGCTCCTGGAACTTTGTAACAAGTCTGAATGCCTCACTTGCAGAATTTCCAAGGGGTTGGTAGGTTTATTATGCCAGCGAGTGTGCCTGAATACTCTGGTCACTCAGACAAAATAAAATCAGATTAACAGGCACATGTTGTTTCTTACTGTAGCTTGCAAGCTTGATGCCTTTCCCATGTAGTGGGTTTGTGGTGAGGAACTAGGTAGTCTTCTAGAAAAGCAAGCTAACAGAGTCATCACGGTCATTCTGCTAGTGAAAATCTATGTTTAATTGAGAGCACTGTTCCCTCTAAGCTGTGCGCGCGCGCGCACAGATCCTAAACCCCATGCACATGGCGAAACACCACGCGCGCAACAATTTGCACAGAAGCACAATAATTTGCACAGATGAAATTTTTTGCGCACACAGCCTGTCAAAAATTTGCACAGAAGACATTTTTTTGCGCACACGGCCTGTCAAAAATGAGAGGGAACATTGATTGAGAGAATCTTTGTGTTTTTTACAGAGCTAACTGTCCTTTATTTTTAGGCAAGATGAAGGATGTTGTTTTTGTGAGGCATTTGTACGTTTGTGGGATTGTGACCCATGGCAAACAGCCATCAATTACTCAAAGGCGTGATTATCTGATGACTGCACCCCTTTGAAGTTATTTTATTACTCTGAGAGGGGAAGGGGAAGATACTATCATTTAGGATAACCGAGTGACATTGGTGACATTGTGCAGGGTAGTGCATGTATCTTTGCAGCAGGTCCAGAAACATGTTCATGCTTTTGAATGGAATTCCAGGTAATGCACATTTCCTCTCCACATCATTGGCCTCGATTCATGGCTGCCATACTTGTAGTCAAAGGGAGAACTGGAGCTCTTTTAAAGAAAAAAATCGTATTGTGTGATGCTAGACATTTTTTAACCCTATATCCAGTTCCTCTTCCACTTTTTATATAGGGAAAGAGAAACTGGAAACTATATTTGCAGCTGAGCACTTCCATTAGGCTACAGGGGCAACCCAAATAATTTTTAATATGGTTTTGCTGTTGGCCATAAAGGGTGTTCAACTTTCCAGCATGCTTACTGTTGTTGAATATTTGATTTTTAAAATATTGCTTTTAAAGGGAATGTGAATGTGTGCGTATTTCAGACTGCTTCTGCTCACAAGCTGATCATTTGTGGGGATTTTGGAAGTTTCCATGCATATACACGCTTTAGTCAAGTCATAGGGCACATTATAACTCTGACAAAACAACCTTGCACAGAACCCGACTGGATGTAGTTGTACTGAAATGGAACTGGTGCAGGAGGAGGAAAGTGCTGCCTGGGACAACTTCAGAATAGTTTGAAAATCCTTAGAAAGGTTTGTAGGATAAAATCAGGCTGGTAACAACTAGAACATAAACACGGAAACATATGGTTCTCAGTGGAATGAAGTTGAGTCAGATATAACTCTCAGACTGTAGACTGAATGCCCTCAGCTTACTACTTGGCCTAGAGTTTGTGTGGACCTTTCCAAATATTTTGCAAGTGGAGACGGTTGTATGCAAACTGGGGATTTGAAGAGGGAGGAGGTAATCACTCATAATTCATAGCAACAGCATGGTTTTGAGAGAAACCTTTAAATAGACCTTGGCAGGTAATTTCAGACAGTGTCGAATTGTGCCTTACTTACCAGAAAGGAAAGGAAGCTGTTGTGCCTGATGTTGTGACACTTCCCTTTCTGTGGATTTTTCCTGAGACACGTGTCTGGTGTAGTTACTTTGGTGAAGGGGGGAAAAAAATAACAAGGCAAAAAGTGTGTTGCTGTAACCAGATGATGATCTTGCATGGCTATTTAAAGCAAAAATATTGCCTCTTCTGGAGATGCTGTACCAGTGTGTTGTGGTGGAACATGTTATTGTGTGTATATAATGAGTATATCGACTTATTTACATGCTAGATTTGAGATTCAGCCCTAGTTGTGAATCACTGGAAGTGGGTTTTCTGGGTAATGTCTCTGTCATCTCTGGCTAGCTATCACCACAGCAGGTAAAAGGCAAGCATGTCTCCCGTGTGCTCTTTGCTACATGTAAAAGCCAGTTTTTCTTTGAAACACTCTCTAAAGTTAATGCTGCTGGTTTTTTTAAACCCTGTCATTTATAGGAATTAACATTCAAAAACGACCTGCCTTTCTGTCTTGATTGATACATTTTGACAGCTAATCTTTACAACAGTTGCCTGGGATAAAATGTTCTTTCCTCCTCAGTCCCTGTTCAAAACTACGTTCTTGATCTTTATACAGTACTTCGTGTTAGAGAGCTTATTCCTTCATTCTCCCACTTCCCTGGTCCTTCTCGCATGAACAGAGAGCAACAATACCCGAAGTCAGAAGGTGCAAACCATTCGATGTTTGTTGGGGTGAACTTCCAGCAATTTTAAATCCAAGTTCCTTTTTCCTTATTTTTGAATCCCAACTTACTTCCTGTTCACCCCTAATTTATATAGTAATATTCTGAGCTACACCTTAACCAATCATTTTACTGAAATTTACCTAACCAATCCTACCGTATTGTAACATGGTTAGCCAACCAGTTATATCCCATCACCTTAATTAGTTTACACCCAGCAAAATTAATTATACAGCAGACAGAAACAATCACAAAACCAGACAGAGACCATGCAAATAAACAATAGCAAAGTGGGACAAAACAATACAGAAGTGAGGATTTCACAACTACATCTATAAAGACATAAGGGTTTCCCAGCTGTGTCTGTTGACAAGTGAGCTCTTACCAAACAGAAAACTATCAAACTAAATTTCCTTTTACATCTCCTAGGTTCTTCCCTTCCTTTGGAGGTGATAGATTGGATCACCTTTCTAATAGCCCCAGATTGCCTTATTTCAATGTGACTGGTTTGGAATGTGAGGATGTGACCTTACGCTTCCCAGTTTATGGCTGCCTCTGCTGCTTGGCCAAAGGCATTGGCCTAAGAACAGGGCCTCAGACTGTCACAGTGAGAAAAGGCCCTTACACAGATTCTTTCTTTTATATCTTTATAACTAGCTAAATGATAAACATATACCTAAATTCTTAAAGTATAGGCCTTTACAGATGGGCCTGAATAGCTGTATCCTAACACTTTGATGGATTTAAAAAAAAGAGAGAGACCGAGAGAGAGAAAAGAAAGGAAGGATTGAATATCCTTTTACAAGGAGAGAGAGAATCTTTAAAAAAATACTTATCCTACACTTGGCAACCTTTTGCTGTCCTGCATGCACCTGGCATGACGCCAGCCTTGGCAGAGGCTAGAGCCTGCATTTGCCAAGCAGTCTTCCTCCACTTGCTGCGTTTTCACTCCCTGTGACTGACTGTTTATTCACCCGATTGCTCTATTTCAGCAGTGCTGAAGTCATGGCGTCTTGGAAATGATAAGAACACTGTCTGTCCAAACTGTAAAACAGCCATGATGTCAGAACTCTCAGAAAGTGATCTGTGAGAGCTTTAGCTTAGTGTACGCTTCAAAAAGCTTGAGATATTGGATGTCGGAGAACTTACTGCTACTTTTAAAAAGCTAAACAATCCAGAAAGGAGCTCTGCCTTTTTTTTTTTTTTTTTTTTTTTTTTTTTAAAGAGTAGTGTGCTAAGCTGTGTCTCTTGAGGATTTTTCCAAGCTTGCGTCCGTCTGGTTTCTTTTCATTTGTTTTTTGGGGGAAGTGGTGAATCCTCAAATCAGAATGTTTTATAACTACTCTTGGCTTTCTGTAAAGTAATTCCCCGATAGGTGTAAATGGAATTTGTTCACTGAACAAGTAACTTTAAATTGAGTGGTGTCAATTCCATGTTGTATGCATAGTGATCAGACGATTTAGACAGTATTTTAGAAAAACTCAAGTATTTTGTTAACTTGGAAATGCCTTTTCTCTCAAATTTTTTCAAGTGAAAGGGAAAGGCTGGGAGAAGTGAACATGTACTGTGATTCTTTCTGTTTTGCCCTATACCAAAGTTCTGAATTGAATGGCTTTTTTGGGGAGTAGATTGGCGCTCTCTTCCAAAGCTTTCCAATTTTGGGAAGTGTGCTGGCTGCTTCGCAGTTCACGCAGCAGGTATATTGGTTGTAGAATTCTTTTCAGAGTTGAGGAGGAGCAGGGCGACTGGCTGTTAACAGGTGTCATGATTTAAAACAAAACAAAACCCATTACAGGAGGTTGAACACTAGGGACCCCAATTAAGTGGCTGACAATAAATGAATGCATCACTTAAGTACTTCACAGAGGCCTGAAGGGAACATTAGAACATCTAGTCTGACCTCCTGTATATCACAGACCATTAAATTTCACCCAGTTACCTCTGCATTGAGCCTAGTAACTTGTATTTGGTTACAGCATGTCTTCCAGAAAGTCATCCAGTTTTGATCTGAAGACACCAAGAGACGGAGAATCCACTACTTCCCTTGGTAGTTTGTTCCAGTGGTTAATCAGTGTTAAAATTAGTGCCTTATTCCTAATTTGATTTTTGTCGGGCTATAGCTTCCAGCCCAGTGGTTCATGTTATGCCTTTCTCTGCTAGATTAAAGAACTGTTTAGTGCCCAGTATTTTCCTTCCCACGAAGGCAGTTATTCACTCTAATCAAATCATCTCTCCATGTTCTTCTTGATAAACTCAGCACTGATTGAGCTCTATCTCTCATTGAGTTATTTTCTCCAGACCTCAGATAATTTTGGTGACTCCGTTCTGTACCCACTTGAATTTTTCCACATCCCCTTTTAAAATATGAACACCAGAACTGTAAACAGTATTGGTCTCTCCAATGCTGTATACAGAGGTAAAATTACCTCCTTACTTCTTTTCACTACCCTTATTTCTACATTCAAGGATCCCACTAGTTTGTTTTGCCACAGCACCACACTAGGAGCTCATATTCATTTGTTTGTCTACTGTGACCCTAAATTTTTCTGAGTATATTACATATACACAGTTACATTTATCAACTAAACTTGTAATCTCATCGAAGAATGAAATCAGGTTTGTTTGCCAAAGCCTGTTTTCCATAAAATCATTTTGACTGACATTATACTCATGATCTTTAATTCCTTATCAATTGAATCCTGGATCAGCTTTTCCATTATTTTGCCCATTGTTGATTTCAGGCTATTTATTTCAACCAGCCTCCTGGTGGTCTTTTTAAATATTAGCACAACATTAGCCTTTTCCCCATCATATTTAATTTCCCTGGTATTCCAGTATTTATTATAAATTAATATCAGCTGGTCAGAATTCTCCTTAGCCAACTCTTTTAGTAATCTTGTGTGCAAGTGTCTGGGACTGCTGATTTAACAATGTTTATTTTTAGCAGATGTTGTTTACGTTCTTCTTAGTTACTAATGGACTGGAAAGTACTTCATCCTCATGTGATACAAGTATTTCCTCCTCCTTTTTTCCAAATACAAAACACAAATATTTATGGAATATCTCTGCCTTTTATGTATCATTAACAACAATTTTGCTGTCTCCAGCTACTAGTGGGACTATACCATTGCTACAGTTTTTGTTCCTAATATACTTTTTAAAACAAACCAACCCTTTTTTTTTTTAATTCTTCTTCATCCTGCCAGCCATGGATTTTTCCCTGATGTCTTTAGAGTCTCTCATCAATTAATATTGAATGCTATCCCTTTCCTTCTTCCCCCAGTCGTTGTAATTTTTTTTTCTAATTGCTGCATTCTTTTCACCACTGAATTAGGATGGGATTTTGGCCAAAGTTGTCATCTTGGTTATGGAAGCGTAGCTTTCTGGCCATCTGACAAATTCGTCTTTAAAAAGTCCAATTTTAATTAACTTTTTACTATGTTTTTCTTCCCAGTCATGTTTAGTTTGAAAAATTGGTTGCTTTTTTTTAAAAAAAATTTTTTTTAACAAACACTATCAGATTAAAAATAATATAACACAGATTTATATACCTGTTACTGTTTACATCTTTGTAGTGTAAATTTGTGTGGTTTTGCATGCTTCAGCTATTTCCTTCATTGGTAAGGTTCGGAGGATGAGCTATGAGATGTGGGGGGGAAATCCTGTTCATATGCTAGTTTATCCATGAATGGCAGAAGAATTGAGGAAATGAAAAAAGTCTTTCCCCTGGAGTGAAATAATTTAGACCTCTTTATACTATATTTATCTGCACTGTTTATGCAGCAGCCTTTGTTTTTTGTAAATGTCTGTCCAATTAAGAACAAAAATCATGTGGCATTGCTTTGATAAATCTAGTGATGAACTTTGGTCATGGAGGCGTTTTTTCTTAGCGGGATTGTGAACTGGAAATCTAGTTAACACACTAAATCTAAGTTTTGGCACCCACGCGGAACAGCAATCCATCTGCTGATGAGCCACATGGCCTGGGGTTTTTCAAGAACTCCCTCAATAATCCTGAACACTCTTAATATTTATATACATTAAAATGAAGCACAGTTTACAGCAGTCTCTAACAAGGCTGGCATCGAGACGCCCCATGCTGTTGCATTTACACCACTCCAGAAGCCGCAGGCTTTTGTCCTTGTTCAAGTTACAGTAGCGCCTCAGAGTTATGAACACCAGAGTTATGAACTGACCAGTTAACCACACATCTCCTTTGGAACTGGAAGTACGCACTCAGGCAGCAGCAGAGATGGAGGGAAGGGAGGGAGCAAATACAGTACAGTGCTGTGTTAAACAAAAACTACAAAAAAAAAAAAAAAAGGAAAGCAGCATTTTTCATCTTCATAGTAAAGTTTCAAAGCTGTATTAAGTCACTGTTCAGTTGTAAACTTGTGAAAGAACCACCATAATATTTTGTTCAGAGTTACAAACATTTTAGAGTTCTGAACAACCTCCATTCCCGAGGGGTTTGTAACTCTGAGGTTCTACTGTATATCCTTTGTCTACAGTCCGTGTACATGAGTAGTAATTTTTTTCATTTCTTGTTTTTACCTTTTAGTGTAAGGTAATTATTTTATTTATCTTCCCTGCAGAAAATACATATTTGGGTGTATTGGGTTTTGCATCATTTATCAATAATGATCTCGTCATTGCTGTCCTTTCTTTTAAGAGGAATCTGTCGTGGGATATATTTTGCTCTGGAGTCAGAAATATTACATATACAGAATCGTAGTTCCCGTTCACAGTGTAATTTAGGCAGAATTGAAATACCATCTTTAAGGAGCATCTTCCATTGAGACATTCGTAGTCCGCTTTCTTGTGCTAATTATAGTGGTGTCGACACGCTCCCCTGCAGTGGAAGCCCCATCAGCAATTTAGTTATAAATACCATTTTGCCGTGATGATTGTACTGAAGTCTGGGGTTTTTTTGTTACTTTGAAAAGTGACTGTAAAAATGACACCTCACTCTGTATGTATTCAGTCATACCTGCCTGCGTAGCGACTAAAATACATTCTTAACTGTTTTATTCCTGTTAGCACTGCAGAGCCGTTGTACAAGTGAGAGCTCTATCTGAAGCTGAGCGTCAGCAGCAAGATTGTTTACTAAGTTCCCATTAGTTTCTGCTGTGGAAACCCATTGAAAGCAATGGGTATCACGGAGGGCATAACTTGAAGACTAGGGGGCTAGTTTACACTGGCAACACTAAAGCGCTGCCGCAGCGCTTTAACGTGGCTTATGTGGTTGTGGCAGAGAGCTGGGTGGGTGAGAGCTCTCCGAGCGCTCTAAAAAGCCCACCTCCATGAGGGGCAAAGCTCCCAACGTCGCTGCACTGTCTACACTGGCACTTTACAGGGCTGAAACTTGCTGCACTCGGGGAGATGTTTTTTCACACCCCAGAGCGAGAAAGTTGCAGCGCTGTGAAGTTCCAGTGTAGACAAGCCCCGAGGTTTCACTGGTAATAAGTGAGGATAGAATTTCCCCTGAAGAATCATTATTACTGCTACTAATTCATGAAATAGAAAGAACCCAGCTTAGCCCTCCGATCCCAGGCTAAATGTTTACATCTGGCAATTAGGGGGAAAAAAGTCTGTAAACTTGAGCATATTTAATGCAGAGACCATTGAGAGTATAGACATGGGATCCCACAATGCCCCTATTACAGATAAACTTTTCAGAGTAGAACCGTACGTTAAAGCTGACAGTTCATATTCCCTCATAGCCAAGGCTTGGCGTACAGTATCTAAAGCCTGAAGAAACGTGTGAGGGGTTGTACTGTTTGGTTTGTTGTTAGTTATTTATATTATAGCTGTGCCCAGTGGCGCCAGTTGTGATTGGGCTCTGCTGTGGTAGGTTCTGTACAAACACGTTGGAAAACATGGCCTCTTATCCCAAAGTACATACAATCGAAGAGTGAGATCACCTCTTGGGTCCAGACATTTTTCAGTATGGTAAAACGTCTTTATTTGTAAACTGAAAATTTGCAGATAAAGTTTCACAGATAATGTTGTGTGCAAAGCTCTAGGAAAAAATACAGTTCTGAACTATCCTGCACTGGTTGAATGTAGTTTTCTCTTCCTAAATAAACTATAGCTTAATTTACAGACTAGTAGAATGTGCAGCAGATTTGAGGGGGGGGAAAGAAATATACAGGATGGGGTAGAATCTGGTACATCATCTTGGGAATTTCTCCATATCTATTGTTAGGTGGATGCTGCATCCTTGTTCACTTACAATGTTATCTGTGTTTCTCGTTGTATGCTTTCTAGTCATGTAGTTTGGTTACAGTTTCTTGTGTTGATTTGCTTCAACTCTATTGTAGTCCTACTGAAACTTTCGTTTTATGCTGCTGTTGCTGATACTGTTCTTTAGCTAAGTTAGAAAGTGGAAAACAGTTACCTAATGAAAACCAGATTTCCTATCTTGTGTTTATTTACAGAGCCTCTGGCATATAGCTAGCATGGCTAAAAGGCCATAAAACATTGTAATCAAAATGTTGTTGTTACATAACTATAAACGCTGCTGCTTCTTTTGATGTAACCATAGTAAGACTGTCTCCTGAAGATCCTTCTTTCTGTTCATTTTTTCCAAACCCAGTGCCCACACCTACAGATTAATGAGTTTTTAAATAAATATGCTTTTCACAAATGTATGTCCTACCAGTCCGATATTGGCGGATCGGGTGGAAATGTACTCTCTTCAGGGGAAAAATAATAAGTCTGATTCCACCATATATGATGTGTAGCATCTGTACTTTATTAAATCCAATTCTGCATACATAAGCAACATGGGGATGCTACAGTGGGGTCAACCTAGCCATGTGTGCTACAGTATAGCAATGCATTATTGTATGAATGTAATTAAGTTGTTTAAAGGGAGCTTTTTTGTTGCCAATAAAAGACCAATTTGAAATACAAATTGGAAAGACAAAAAACCCTCTCAAAGACTGTAAGTCAGCACTCAAAAATGTAACCATAATATCAGGGCTATCAAGTGGGTTCCAGTCCTCAGTTGTTTCTTTATCCTTACGTTGACATTGCTTTCAACAGTTTTCCTCGTTACTTCACTGGCTCATATTTTAATGTAAATCTGGGAGAAAGATATCTCCAGGCAACTTTAAAACTCTGAGAAAATGAAATTTAGTTCGCCAGCCTCCCAAGTGTCAAAGTTTTCAAGGGTTGCTCTAGACCCAAGGGGATATGAGCTCACAGAGTGTTTACATTGCTATTTTTAATCTCTCTATATTTTTTAAATGCCAGTTGTTCAGTCTTCTCTTGCTCTGTCTTTGCAGTGTGCCCCAGCGCTTGTGGCAAACGGGCTTGCACAGACCAAAATGAATGTTGCCATCCCGAGTGCTTGGGGAGCTGCACTGCACCCGACAACAACACGGCTTGTGTGGCCTGCCGCAATTATTACTACGAAGGAATCTGCGTGCCCACCTGCCCAGCGAACACCTACAAGTTTGAAGGCTGGCGCTGCGTTACTAGAGACTTCTGTTCCAAAGTCCCTGCTACAGAGATAAGTGACTATGAGAAGTTTGTGATCCACAATGACGAGTGCATGGCAGAGTGCCCTTCTGGATTCATACGCAACGGGAGCCAAAGGTAAAGGAAATACACAAGCTTGCATTATTATTCATATAGTTCCCTGCGTGATTTTAGAAAGATAATGCCCCAGTTCCATGGCATTAGCCATCTAAGGGCCTGATGCCATGTGGTGCTGAGCATCTTGGTCTTCCGCTGACATCAGTGGAGATAGAGTATGGTCAACACCACGAGGATGAGGCCTTTAAACTAGACAATAGCTCAGTGAAAATGGCAATGGAATAAGGTGGGCGGGATGGAGATGGGGAAGAGACGCCAGTCGTCAATGGAACGGAGATTCTGCTCTTGGAGAGCATTGCCACACAGAGCAGATTGTAAAAGTAGTTTTGTTTCTCATGTTAATTGGTTGTTTACTGACGTTCTGACTTTTCTGTGTTCAGGTCTCTTATGTACAGTCACGTTCATTGCAGCCTTTAGGTCTGTGCATTTTGTGGTTCACCATGTTTTTCCTGGAAAATGCCAATGCTACCTCAGTTCAGAGAAATAATACCAGTAGCTGCCATGTTATTTTATGACTAAGGCCCTACCGAATTCATGGTCCATTTTGGTTAATTTCATGGCCCGAGAGTTGTAAAATTAGTCAGTTTCACATTTTCAGATGTTTACATTTGCAATTTCATGCACCCCATGGGGGTCCCAACCCAAAAGGGGATTGTTGGGGTTGCAAAGCTGTTATTAGGGTTGCAGCATTGCCACCCTCACTTCTCTGCTGCCTCCAGAGATGAGCTTCCTGCAGCTGGGGGAGATAGCCAGAGGTGAGTCTGATTCCCCCCTGCCCCCTCTTCCCAAAGCAGTTGTGTAGGGGAGGAGGAAGGTCTTGTCTCTCCGCAGCCCGGCCGGGACTAGCAGCTAGGAGTCGCTGGTTGGGGTATTCCCAGCAGCATGGGGGAGATTAGACACATCTCCACTTCCGGGAACCTCTGAGCTTCCCCACAAGAGTGACCGTGCAGGGGAAGAGGAAATCTTCCTCCCTAGCCAGGCCAGGACTAGCAGCTGGAGCTCGGTGGACGGTGGAGACCCTGACTGGGGTGCACCCAGCCCTGCCCCTTCTCCTCCCCTCAAATAGCTAGATTTCATGGGGGAGGTCTGATTTCACAGTTCATGACGTGTTTTTCATGGCCGTGAATTTGGCATTTATGACTAACTGTTGTAGGGAACTGTTTTTTACAGGAATATTACTCTGACTTTTGTCAGTCATATTCCTGGAATTTAAAGAACTTGGAGTGATAGATATGTTGTTGGCTTGCTCACTTTGCCAGTGGCCAAGGCAACAATCTTAGGTGCCCACCCATTAACCCAATGGCACTAAGAACTGTTATTTCCTGGCAATTGCTAATATAGAGGAATTCTCAGTACTGTAGGACTGCATTGAAAAATGTCTCCATATAAATGGTCTGTATCATAGTTTTACCTTTATTTGTGCAGGTTAGTTTTGTTCAAGGGGTAGAAATTTCCACTCTTTGCTTTATAAAGCTAGAGAGAACGAGAAAGTATCATCCAAACAAACATCTTCCTAGGAAAATTTCCAGTTCACATTTAGAGGCAAACAGCGTTACTCTTTGCTAGCTTGAAGCCAGATGTTTACCTGAGAAACTGTTTCCCTGCTGTCTGGCCTGAGCTTCTAGTGGTGGCTATTCGAAAACACTCTCATAAAACAGTATTGATACAGCTTATCTTACCATAGTTTTGTGTTCAGCTGCAAAGGCGGAAAGGCATAACTCAAGGCCAGTGAATGTTTTGTCCCCCAGTTTCCCAGAGCTGGTATTAACCAACAGTTGCAAATGAGGAGTTTCTAGCATTCTTTGTACCCTTAGTTGAATGCCTCTTGCATGTCTTCAGCTCTTAGGCACATTATGCTGTAGCATTTGAAATAGGAGCTCATGACTAAGAAATGAAAGCTCCTTTCTTCCATTACATCAGTGCACATGTTTCTCCAAGCTGAAGAAGAAAGTGGGTTCAGTTACCCTTTAGTTAACAAATCCATGTTTACCAGTGTGCTGTCAGTGGCCTTCCTTTTCAGAGCTGGGGTTTTCTTTCCCTTTGCTTGTTCTCCCCCTTCCTCCCTCTCCCCCCAAGGTATAACGTGAATATAAATTAAAAATCACTGGTACTAATGCAAGATGGAAAAGTGGTGAAATAAAACAAGGAATGATGGGGTTATATTTTACCTGGAAGGAAGAACAATCCCATAGTGTCAGTGATGGCAGCCCATTCGTACATATTGAGGTTAGTATATGGATAGTGCCTACGATAGAGCGCTCCTTGTTTTGGTTCATGTTTGCTAGACCTGAACGTAAAACTTTGGTGAGAAGGGGTGGAGGAGAATTCATGTAAATGTTCACATTCCGGCCCTCACCCCAGTTTTGGAATTGAGCTATTTCAGCAGGTCTGGGCTGGATGAGGTCACAGTGGAATTGTCTCTCTCTCTCTCTCTAGCTCTTACATAAGCATGCTGAGGCTTGAGTTTTCTGAAGGTGCCTAAGGGAGTCGGGTACCGGAGGCTTACTTTCTTAGGCTCCTGTGAAAACTCCAGCCTAATTACGGTAGCAGAGATGTTTGCTAGAGCACTTCCTAAAGGGCCACCAATGTCTGAGAGAGGGCAATGACTTTTCCTGTATTCTTGATCATTTATCCTTCAATTATGCTGTATTAAGTGTAGGAATGCAGCAGCAATGACTTGCACTTAAAAGGCCCTTCATCCAGAGGGGTCCCACAGCCTGATTTACAGACTGTGTGTGTGGGAGTCACATTACTCACCACTCCATTGCAGCCACCAGGATGGTGACATATGGCAGCAGTTTAACAGCTAGCCATGGGGCCTGTAGAATTAACACTACACAACAGTTTAGGATGGGAAGTGACTAGGAATGGCATATTCTATTCAACTGATAGAGTGGTGAGAGTGAGGTTTCTGTTTTGTGCTCAGTTGTAGCTTTCAGCAATTTTTCCAGTCTTTTGGTACCGCCTTTAAAATCCAAATTGTGACACTGTTTTATTAGGACAGTAACCTCATTAGGAGATTTCTCTAATAACCATTTTCCCTAGGGCACTTATTTATGAGGGTCACGTCTACTCATGGAACTCATGCAGTCCTGGTTGCATGAGATATTTTCTTTTCTGCTGAGCCTCTTCTGAAAAATGGCAACTTTCCTCCCAGTTTGCGGGATTTGTATTTTGTTAGGTTGCAGATAGAGAAGTTCTTGATTTCCAAACAATGCAGCAGCAGTCTGTTGTGGATTGGGAACCATGTGTTTTTGTTTATTTCTGATCTCCCTTCCTTCCCAACAGCATGTTCTGCAGCCCCTGCGAAGGGCCTTGTCCAAAAATCTGTGAGGAAGAGAAAACAAAGACCATTGATTCTGTCACATCAGCACAAATGTTGCAGGGATGCACCGTCCTCAAGGGGAATCTGCTTATTAACATCCGCCGTGGGAGTAAGTAACGTTCCTCCTGAGTGGAGCCTTCGATGAGGGTCCTTTAACTTTCTGTTTTCTCTTTGAGTGTATCAATACACACTCACAAAAAACCTTAAGCAGGGTAGGGTCCTGAAGAGGATCGTTTGCTTTTTAATGGTGCTTCAGCTGCTTTAAGGATTTCTGCTGGAATCCTCAACTTGGCGTTCTCTGGCATGTCTGTAGACCAGGTATTTAGCCAGTGGCAAAACTCTCCTCCCTGTGCATGAGATAATGAAAACTCCTGTTTAAATTCTAACACTGCTCTGCCCAGCACTCGTTATTACTGTGTTGGTCATATCTGGTACGTGTCCTAACATAAATGAACTCTGGATACGATTTGTCAGAGCAGTGATTCATCAGCTGGGGAAATTCCAACGAACGCTGAGCTTTAAAAACCATTGTAAACTTGGTTGTTTGAAATATACTTCCCTATGCATGCAAAGGAGTGTGTGGGGTGGAGTGCCTTGAATTTTTGTGCCTGTGCTAGATGGATTGAATTCCCTATGAATACCAGGTTTGCTCCTAATAACCAAGGGGGTCGGAAACAGTTGTATGCGAATTGTTTTAATTATGCGTTTCACATGTTTAAGTAGAATCTTAACTTCTGCAGGGAGATGGTCTGAAGAACTTTTATTTAAGTTAACCCATTCAGCTCACCCACCCTCTGGAGTAATTGATTTTATTCCTGAGTACTATACAGTAGCGTAAGTTGTGTCTAGTTTAATGCTTAGATATTATCTCAAATAATTGAAGAGTATTCCTAATCTACACCCTCCCAACTTCTTTCAGGTGATTAACTGGCCACATGATATCCAGGCTGTACTTCTGTGCACACAGAACTTAATTTAGTTTTAGCGTCCGGCACAAGGAGCAAACAACCAGCCAGCTTCCATGGTCTTTGCCCATTTTGGAGAGTGCCTCCTACGCAACTACCTTGTAACTATTATACAAGCTGTAGAAAACCTGACTCTGAGCCAGCTTAATTCCATTAAGATGTTATGGCTTTACCTTCATTGTTTCAGTATTATAGGAGCAATGACTGCTTCAATAATGTAGTTATAGCGACACTATTTTTTAAATGGCCAGTAAAAGTCCTATGCTTTGGAGATTAGTATCCGTGCTGTCAGTTGAGAATAATAGCATAACTCTGTGGGGCTTCTCTTAACCTCCAATCTGATGCCATGCTCTTCAGTTGATCATTTCAGCCTGATCTAATGAATGAACTTTGCCTCTGTCACCGAGAGTAACAGCAGTTGCAGTTTCACAGATGCCTAAATTTACAACTGCACATGAGTCTTTTCAGTCTTGCCAAAAGGTTGGCTGTTGAAAGCTCAGAATTTGGTACTGGCACTAGTATGGAATATTCATGCAAAGGAAAGTATATCAGTAAGAGAGTTATAAATGGAGTTCTGATAGTGCCTTGTTTTGTGCTCCACCTGTCTGCCTGCATAGGTAAATAATGATACGTGCTGGTCTGCAGCAAGATGAATCTTGATTTTGTTTGCAAAAGCAGTGAGCGTAATAAATATTTATTCTGATATGCTAACCGTGCATTGAACAAAATGCCGAGTTAAACATGTATGAACTAGAATTTCCTTTTCTTTAATGTAGACAATATTGCTTCTGAGCTGGAGAATTTTATGGGTCTGATAGAAACAGTAACTGGGTATGTGAAGATCCGCCATTCCCATGCACTAGTCTCCCTCTCTTTCTTGAAGAATCTGCGATATATTTTGGGAGAGGAACAGTTGGACGGGTAAGTGTTCAAATACAATGAACTAATATTTGTAGACACAGCTTTACTTTAACAGAAAGCCGTGGAAAATAAGTCTTACCGTAAATACTTTGTTACCATCTATATAGTCTTCACCTCCACTAATATGTAGTATTTTTCTCCTACTGAACAACCATTGTACAATCATTCATTTGATCCTCTAGCATACAAGTAGTTAGATGAAGATTTTAAAGATATATTTACGGTAGCCCTGCTAGCTGCTTTCTCTTGTAGAGGATTTTTTAGGGAGATGTACATTTGTAAGCATCATTTTCCGTTATATTAGACATGTTCTGTTTTTTGATGCTCTAGTGCATTCAGAAGTGAACATCTTCAGAAGTCATTGCTCTTTTGGCATTGCAGTGTATTAGTGTTGTATCCTTAACAGAGGTCTATGGAATGTCAATTGGAAGAAGATAACAGGTCACTAACTGCAAGATAAGGGAGTGCAGCTGAAACTAGCTTGAGTAGCAGGAAACTGCACATAAGTGAGCCAGCCTCAAAATACTAACATGAAACTAAGGGCTAGTCTACACTACGTAACTGATTCGGCGGGTGGTGATCGATGTTCTGGGATCGATTTATCGCGTCTCGTCTAGATGCAATAAATCGATCCCAGAACCGCTCCCCGTCGACACCGGAACTCCAGCTCCGCGAGCGGAGGAAGCGCCGTCGACGGGGGAGCCTGCCTGCTGCCGTGTGGACCGGGGTAAGTACTTTTAAAAATCGATCTAAGATATTCGACTTCAGCTACGTTATTCACGTAGCTGAAATTGCGTATTTTAGATCGATCAATTTTTCCCCCCTCCCCCCCAGTGTGGACCAGCCCTTAGTCTCCTTATCTAGAGCCAGAGAAACAAAATATGAGCCTCTAAAGTAATCATGAGCCCCTGAAATGTTTGCTGATAAACATTATGGACTTGTCCTAATTCTGTAATATTCTGTGTAATATACTTTTAATAACACATCCTGCAATCGCTATCTAGAACACCACCTACTATCCTCACCCCCGAAGGTAGGTGGTGAAAGAGCAGAGATAGGTTTAGCTCCTGCAAAAACTTTAGTTTGAGGTGCTTAGATGGGATGATGTTCATTTGGGAAATTGCTGCGCTCCCTTTCTCTGCCCAAATTAAGTAACTTCCCAAGTTCAAAACAACACTCTGGAGAAAGAATGAGCCTTCCTCGCTAATGAGAGATTCAGTAAAATAAGAATTTTGGAAAATCATTTAGGAAAAGGTGGTAGGAAGGTCATGGGAAAGGTTGCATGTCTCTGATTTATCTGCCCTGACAGGATAAAGTTACAGCATGAGGGATTCTTCACAACCTCCCTCTCTTTCTCAGGCTACTCTTTGGTCAGTCTTAAATTCTTAAAATTCCACCATCTGACAGAGCAAGTTAAAGGGCAGCTCTTCATTCTGCACTTGAAAAGCACACTGTCTTTTTCAATAAGAACGTTTGGCTCTTTGGAAAAACATGTTTCTAATTGCAAATCCAAGAGGCTTGTCACTTTGCCTAGAACTAGGCTCTTTCAGCTACTTATGATGTGGCATACTCAAGCAGATACTCCAATTATACATTTGTTTTTGCTTTCTTTTAGTAAGGAAGTTCAGTAGTAATTATGTTTATGGAATCTCGTATGTCTGCAAGCATAACTGATAGGAAAGAAGCAGCAGTGCTATGAATCAGACAGAATTTTATTAATTCTGTCTGCCTGATTCCACAATGGACAAACAGTGAAACTTAGAAGAGAGGAAAATAGGGGTGCGTGTGGGAAGCAAAATTGATCCACGCTAAGGAATTCTTGCAATTGCATGCTGCTTGGGTCAGGAACGGTCTTCCTCTGTGTTTGGAAAGTACCTACACATTTGGGGCACTGTCGCAATCGGAAAGATAATTTTTCAAAAATATTCAGCTTAAGGCAGACACCACGTGTAAAAATTTCAGCCCAAACAGCTAGTTGGGCAACGTTATAAGCAACTGAAAACAGGGTCTTAAAATGGGAATTGTTAGGCTGCCCTGACTATAGCAGTCGCTGCCAGCACTGCATATAATAGATACAAAAAATTATATTGAAAGAACATTAAGGTTGTAAAGTGAAGCCCTTTTATTGTTGTTTCCTCGCTTTCATGGTTGCCTGTGCAACCTTAATTTGCCCCCCTTGCGCTGAGGTAAGATGCATTATGATACAGTCTTTAATTACATGACCACAGCCTCTTTTTCCCCCCACAGGACCCCACCCTCATTCTGTGTGGGGTGCTGAGTTAAAAAAGGCAGCTGTTCAAATTTTTTATCCTTGTCATTCAATTTGTAAACCCTGCCTTTTCCCCTCCTCATCATACAAAGTTCGCAATTATTCATTTCCGCATAGTTTTTCCTCTAAGGGTGCCTGTCACCCTAGTATCTGAGTGCCCTCATAAACAGTGAATTAACCTCTGCTGCATGATATGAGCATTATTATTCACATATAACAAATGGGGAAACTGAAACCGACTTGCCTGAGGCGACATAGTAAATCTATAGCAGAGCCAGGATTCGATCTCCGAATTTAGAAAAGGAGGAATGCACAGTTAGTGGCCATCTGTCAGAATTTATGGTGTAAATGAATTGCTTAGGATCACATAGGAAGCCTCTGACTGAGACAGGGTTAGAACCAAGTTCTCCATTATGGCATTCATGTCCCTTAACCACCAGATCATCCTTTTGTCCTCTGCCACATTCACTGCACACCTTCCAGAGCGGGTCCTGTGGGACGGTGCTCCCTGCCTGCCTCTCACCCCTGGCCCTCCGGTCTCATTATCAGGCTCCTGCCCCATGCACCTCCCCGGCCGCCCCAGTCATGCAGCCTAACTCATCTGAATGCCATCCAGCTGGTCTGCCTCTGAACCATGCCCAGGAAACATTTGTATGCGCTCATGTGTCACACCATCCACTCCCTCATCCTCATGACCTGCCCTGACACCAAGTAGCTGGGCCTGTTGCCACCTGAGGAGGACAAGGAATGCTGGTAGGACAGTATATAATCCATTCTGGTTCCCCGGCCTGTTGGGTATATTAGTTGGCGGTTCCTTCATGGAGCCGGGAGCATGGGCATGTACTTGGTGCAGTTCACAAACTCCCCCAACATCTATCTCTTTTGCAGTGAGAGGGAGACCCTGGTACACATCTAGGTAGAGTGCATCAGGTCATAAGCGCCGACTCCATGGGTGCTTATGCCTGCTGTCTCCTGGAACTGCAATAGATACACACCTTCCAGCGCCTGCCACAAATGAAGAAAAAGTCCCACAAATGGTCTCATTGCGACACTGCCCTGATTCATTCCCTTAGCTTGGTCGATCCTGTGCACTGAATGAGACAGGGTCCTGTGGACAAAATTGTACGTGATCATGTCATTAAAGTCTGTGTCATACTAATGTCCAAGGGACTGAATTAAGGTTACACAGGCACCTGAAATCATTTCCTCACTTTTCAGAGCTTGGCTTTCCAACTTAAGTAAGATTCTTTGATCATGTTTTTTTTGTACATCATTTCAAAGGTAAAAATAAATTCTGTGGGCAGTTATAACAGCTCCCCCATTGTGCCTCATTAGTAGAGTTTGAACCCTGAGCCTTCAGCTTGAGCTACAGAACTAACTACATAAATTGGCGTAGGTTATCTCAGCGGTAGGGAATGGGCTACCCAGAGCCCTGTGCTGAGTTCAAGGGGAACCTGGTCCCTGGGTTTTTTTGTTGAGAGCCCAGCCTGGTGCACTTTCTTCCAGTGTCGTTTATCTTTTTTCAGTAGGGATGAGGGGACGAACATCGCAATCTACTGTTGTTGACTTTGGCCCTTTTCCCATTAAGGCAGCAATCAAGGGTGCCAATTGCGATGGTGGCTTGTGTGTTTTAGACTCTTGTCAACTTAGAAATGGACACTAAAACCCTCCCAGTTCATTTTTCATAGACTGCTAAACAGCCATTAGGTAACTTTCAATCAGTGCCAGGTTAGCTGAACTGGCCACGGTCATCTAGAGGTGAAAGTTGCATTTACCAGTTAATGTTATATTAAACGTCAAAATGAAACCGCCTGGCCCATTGCGCTGCATCAAAATACATTCACGCCATGGAAGAAGAGGTATTTCTAGAAGCTACTATTATTTACAGGTCTGTGGTAAAGCTGTGGCACAGGAAAAAAAAATGGCTCCGGTAGGGGTTGTTTCTCCTCTTTGTTTTTGTTTAAAGGGTTGTTATGAAGAAACTGATGCTTTCTCAGAGACTCCTACCAATAAGTGACCCTTCAAAAGGGAGGTAGAGAACTTGTGCAATGTGGCATGACAGGTTGGATTTACGTATGGTCTCAAGTGCCCCACTGATTCCCCTCCTAGTTAGGGGAGAGCAAAACACCCCAAAGACCGCCATTGGGTAAAGTGGTGTCATGGCACGTGGCATCCAAACCCACTCTTTAAATTAAACACAATAAAGCAATATCTCTAGTTTCTTCCCTTATGTATTTCCCAACAGAGACTCAGTTGTTAGTAGAGCTGCTTCTAGCCCATCTACAGTGTACAGATTTACAGCTGTGCTGCATAATGAAGGGTCTGTTGGTGCTTTCATTATAAACCCCATTTTTCTGTTTGAAAGTCCCATCGGGCAGATACTGTAGAAATAAAGGAGACTGTACCAGAATTGTTACAACATTGGTTATTTGCTGATTTCAAAAGTTTGATTATGTCGGGGCTTGTTGGGGGAAATATTCTAAAATAATGGGAGAGTTTGATTTAAATTTGAATGGCTTGTAAACCAGTTTAAAAATGTCTCTCTTCTGATGATGCCTCTTGTACGCTATTCCCTAATTTGTTTGTTTTGCAATATTTCTATTGCGGTGGTGACTAAAACCCCTAGTCAGGGATCTGGGCCCCAGTGTGGCAGGCACTGTATGGACGCAGAGAGAGACACCCTCTGTGCTCGCGTGCTCTCTCTCTCTCGTGTCGCATTAAAAGACAGTCCTCGCCTAAAAATGCTCTACAGTCTTTTTTTTTTTTTTTTTTTTAAAGCAAACCAAAAATTTTCTAAAGATTATTCTGCTCTCCTGCTAATGTTTATAAGCAACTTTTTCCACAAGGGATAAAGTGATTGGCCCACTCTATGGGGGTAGCTGTGACACTGACGAGATACAGTGTGAAGCTCCTCTTACCCCTCGATCCCTTTTCTCCCTCATTGGCTGTGATTAACGGGCTAAAGAGCTTTTTGCCCATCCTAGCCCTGGTAGTTGCAGTACCTTCTTCTCTGGGCCTCCCTCGGGGGCTTCTCTTCTGGTCTCTGCCTGTCCGATTCTGTTGCCTGGTCTTCCCTCTGCAGTCCACTTCCAGACTGCTGGCTTGAGCCTGCTGCTCTCACACTGCTCTGGCCCTTTGTCTGCCTGTCCCTGTTCCTATCCCGTGGAGGTCACTTCCTTTTCCTGGTCATTCTGAATTGCACATTGCCCTCTCTTAGCAATAGGCTGACCTGGGTTCTTGCCTCTCTGTGGCAAGAATGAACTGTGGCACGATCCTTTCTTTTCAAGTCATCCCAAAAAGGAAGGTGGGGGATGCCCAGTAATGATCAGCAGAATTGCTACCGCATTTTTGTTACAGGGACCATTATAAATTTCAGTGTAGATGTATGTAGCGCTGTGAACATCCCATTGTGGCTGCAGGAGCTACATAAATATGTAAAATGTGGTGTGTTTTAAAAAACTCAGCCAGTAGTTTCCCAGTTATCAGTGTGTCCTGTGATTTAAGGTTGCACATCAGCTGTGCGATGACACTACCATGTGGGTGCTGCAGAGGATATGAACATCTGTTCACGTTCTTTCAGTCCTGCCACAAAAACTGGGCCTTGAAGGTCCACAGGCGTCTGCTCATAGGTTTAGACTGCCCTCCTTCAGGCCCCAACCTCTTCTCTTTTGGTTAGTTTCTATCTCAATAGCTGATTGGCCTAGGCAGCTGGTGGAGGGGGGACCTCAGGATGCCAAGGAAGATAGCATGGAAAGAATAAAAGAATCTCAACAGGAAAACCAACTTCTGCCAAAGTCTGATATAATCGTTACTTATAACTTGTATCTCCAGAACCCCAAGTGTGCTTTTTGCCCTCTGCAGCATCTTTTCCGTTTCTGCAATGGTTTACCTATCCTGTGATTGGACTTGTATACAGTATTCCAAATGTGGTTTCGCTGGTGCCAGAATAACTTCTGCTAATTTATGCTTGCAGTGTATATATACACCCGTAGAACTTGTTTACCTTAAACTGCTACTCAGACTTGTGCAGATGGTTTTAACATACTATCCACAGTTAGTCCCAACTGTTTCTTGACCTCTTTGCAGTAGTCTAAAGTACCAACGAGAATGCTTGACTTCATCCAGTCACTTGATTGTCTTGAAAACTTAGTCATGTCTCTCTAAAATAAGCAATGCCACATTTAGTTCTGGTATTTCAAACACAAAGTGATAGGAGGCATTCGATTAAACCTCTTGTATTAAAACCTGTTGTAATAACCGTGGAGGTGCTTTTTTGTACTAGCTGCATCTAATTTGAGTCCTGCTTTAGGTCTTTCTTTAAAAAAACAAACAAAAAAACCCACCTCATCTGCCGTCATTTATTCACATGACCATTGATAATGCACGTTTCATCTCATTAAAGATGTTCAGGAAGTTGCGAGCATAGTTTTGCTCATTGACTGCGAAGAGAGAATAGTGTCTGAACCATCCGCAGTCTCTCAGTACACATGGTGAACTCCAAGTGCAGTTTTGCGTAATGCTTGTAAAAGATGTTCTCTTGGAGAAATATATTTAGTATGACTTGAAGATGGAGCATATGTGTGAGTTAAACTGTATTAGTCAACAAAAAGCAGGTGTACTCACTTTGCTCAGCCCAAAGCAGTGTCAGGTGTATTTGTTTTGTTAGAAATAAAATACGAGGTATTTGGGGACACTTGGAAGTAGGAGGAGCAGGCTGTTCTTGTTTTTATATAGCATTGTAAGAGCCCTCAGCACTTGGCACTAAGAAGAAAACACATAAGAGAGAACTGCAATCCTGTCCCAAAGAGCTTGCAGCCCCACAAACAAACCATTCCATTCTCTTGGCTGATTCATTGGGTATTCTGAGGTGTCGTTGTTGTGTAATATGGGAGGAAACAATACTGAAGGAAAACTGTAAATGATGTTGTTGATTTGCTACCAAACCCATGGTTAGTCTATTACTATCCTGCAGAAACTCTTACTGGTGTTGCATAATGTGTTGAGAGGAAAAAAGAAATGTTGACTCCATTGATAGGGACACACCAGTGCAAAACAGGGCTTGCACAAATCACAAGGGTGTAGTGTCTTTATATTCAGGGTTTACATCAGTGTAGTTAACACGGGTGCAGATTTCCCTAATATTACAATAATCATTTAGACATGCCCTTAATTCCTTCTCCAATCCCTTCCTTTCCCAACCTCAAAATGAAAATACTTCTGTAGGCTCTTTTCTGCCATGGATACTTGAAATGCTCTGGTTTGTACGCATCTTGGCATTTCAGCCCAGTGTGGAGTTTACACAAGTAACTTGCATTGGATATTCATCAGAGTTAAGGTGTGCATGTAACTCCAGTTGTGCACTGAGAGAATAGACCCCCATCGTCTGTTAGAAAGTGGCTGCAGCAGGTGATCAGGTTGTGATGGTTCAGAGCTTTAAAGCAGTGAAGGTTTGTGCTGTGTTCACAACAAGAGTCATGTACGTGTGACCATTTATTACCAGACAGTAGTGTGCGAGAGGCAGAGTACTTGGTAGAGCATATGTGATACCTTTTATTGGACCAACAGATAAATTACAACACACTGTCTTCCAGGCAAAGAAAACTCATTCAGCTCATATAACACAATTTAGTAACACAAGAAAGGATGCAGCATTCTCTACCTTTCCATCTTATCTTGATGACCTAAAGTACAGCACACATTTTCTGCTATACAATATGCAAGGCTGTCAAATCTCATTAGCAGTTAAAGTGGAAAATACATTATAGAGATCTCTTTCAAAGGAACATGTATTGAACGTTGTATGTCAAGGAGTGGGACAGGAATAAAATGCTGTACAATTGTATTTTGTATAGCATCTTCCATACAAACTGCATTGTCAAACCCACACTGGAGTAAGGGAAGCCTACAACCAGTGGCAATCTGGGAGTCCCATGTTGCAGCCGTTTCCCCTCTTACCTGTGGAAAAATTCAAGGGAAACTTACTTCCTAGGGGGGGAAGAAGCATTTGCTCTCCTCGTTGGAGGCAGAGAGACTGGGCAGGTGTAATCAGTTCATGTCAGTAGGAGGATATTTCATTTTAAAAAAGGAATTGCCCCTGTGTTCAGCTAGTTTGGCTCAAGGAATTACCCATGAGCCGATGGTAAAACTAACTTTGCCTTTTGAAATCTCTTTGTAGGAATTATTCTTTCTATGTGCTGGACAACCAGAATCTGCAACAGCTGTGGGACTGGAGCCACCACAACCTGACGATCAAAGAGGGGAAAATGTACTTTGCGTTTAATCCCAAGCTGTGTGTGTCTGAGATTTACCGCATGGAAGACGTGTCAGGAACCAAGGGACGGCAGAGTAAAGGAGATATAAATCCAAGAAACAATGGGGAGAGAGCCTCTTGTAAGTCAAAGATCAGAAGGGGAATTAAAATAGGAGTGAAGCCTTATGCAAGTTTTAAAAATGACAACCACCCCACAATCCTATTGAAGAACACAGAACGTAGAAGTTAGCGATTTAAAAGACACATTGTCCATTTTAATTCAGCGGTTCCCAAACTGCGGTCCATGGTCTACTGGTGGTCTGCAGAGCTGGCTGGTCACATATGGATGACCATTTCTAGCTACTAAATTACATTGATGAAAAAAATGCATTGTTTTCCTAATACCGATTTTGATTTTGATTGCTATAGCTACGGTGTCACGGAGTGTGGGGGAGTCAGGCCTTGCACCCCTCTGCCTGGGATTCACTGTGACGCTCAGCCAGCCAGTAGAACAGAAGGTTTATTAGGGATGCCAGGAACACAGTCCAAACAGAGCTTGTCAGTACAAACAGGACCCCTCAGTCGGGCCCTTCTGGGGGCCAGGGAGCTTAGACCCCAGCCTTGGGGCTCCCTGCATTTCACCACCCAGCTCCAAACTGAAACTAAAAAGACAAAACCTCCAGCAGGCTCTTCCCCTCCCCACGGGGCTCCTCCTCTAGGCTTTGTCCATTCTCCCAACCAAAGGTGTCACCTCCGAACCCCCGTCCTGGCTCATGTTACTGCCTCAGGTAAAGTCTCGCATTCCCAATGCAGCAGGTCCCAGGGAACCTCCCCCGCAAGTCTCCCAGGTCAAATCCATCTCGCTCCCTACTCCGTCACATATGGGAACACAATTTAAAAGGTCCACATCACAAGAGAGTTTGAGAACACCCAATTCCATCACTTTGCCACACCACAGTATTTCACAAAGTAATCTTTTTTCCTTATTTGTGGTATCATCTGGTTTTTAAAATCTTCAGTGATGGAACTTCCACTACTTCCTTTGCAAGACAGATCCATGACATCATAAATATTGGGGGGAGAGGGGAATATCTATTTAGTTTCCTGATATTGAGGAGGCTGCGGAATTTTGTTTCAGTGCCTATTTATTTTAGTGCAAAACAGGTTGCTTTATTTTCATACTTCTGGCTGGCCTCTGCTGGTGCGGATTGCTGCTTGTCAGTTGCTAGAAATATTCATTAGAATAAATCTGCTGTGATTTGTTTCCGTGTCAAACAGATGATAACCTGAAATATTTCCAGTTAGTTCAGAGTTACAATGCCTGTGTGTTTTTGGGCTGTGCAGAAGCATATGCACAAAGGGCATGATTCAAAACCGATTCAAGTCAACGGGAAGACTCCCATTGCTTTCGATGGTCTTTGGATCAGGCCTTTTGATTTACAAACAAATTTAAAATCCCATCTGTCCTTTAAGGATTGCAAAGAAAAGAGGGCTTACAGGCCTGGCTTTGCCCCAAGACCCCTGCAGCTGATGACATGTTTTGTCTGTTAGGTTGTTTGTGGTGTTCTTGGAAATGAGTAAATTAAAGCATATCATGTTTATAAGTAAAGTCCCCTTGTGCTGGACAGTATTTACAAAACTAGGACACGTACACTGCTGAATGTCTCTTTAGGCATGATGCATTAATGCAGATGGTGCAGATCCTTGTTGTGCAAGGGAAGGAGTGTGCTTACATTCAATAGACTGAGTGCTCACAGTTCTGGAGGAGTTACAGATGCACAGCCAGTCCCTACTACCATGAGGCCAGTGCCAGCCACTGCCTGTTCCTTAAAACTATTACAAAAAGCTTTCTGACTCTCAAAAGGGAAAAAAGGAGAGAATTAACAAAAGCTAAATTGCCTTTGAAAAGATAGCGGCACCATTAGTGCCAGCGTACATGAGGGTGAAAACCTCTTTATTTTTCAGAGTTCTACTAAGATGTTAAAACTTACTCACAGTTGACACTTAACACACAAGTTCTCGGTCCAAGAATTACGTTTTTAAAACAGTTTTGTTTCAGGGCTGGATGGCTATTCATCTCTAAGTTGCTGGCTCAAATCCAGCCCAGTGTAGTATAGCGACTGTAAGCTGCTGCCATCAAATGGCTGTGCTGTATGTGGAATGAGTTTAATAGTTCTCAGTCCAGCGCCTAATGAATAGGAATGCAAAAAACACTATTGCAGTTGCCAGGGACTGCATAGGCCATAGAAGCTGATCTTTCCTTTTAACCCAGAGAGTGCTCGCTTAAACTCAGTGCTTAAATTTATAAGCAGAATAGAAGACGGAAGCTTGTAGTGCTAGCGGTACCAGTCCTGTAGATAAACTGGACTTCCATTCACAGTGAGAATCCTGAGCACCTTTTCACAGCATTCTAACCACACTCTTTAAAGTGTTTTATTTTTAAGAAATAAATTCACGTGTTTCCATGTATCTTAAAATTACTGAACCCTCACTTAGTGCTTTGGAATAAATAGAACGTATGTAGCAACTAGTAGGTTTCTGCAGTACAGTGGTGATGAGTGCTATCGAGACCTCTAAACTAGATAATACTGAGGCACACAGTTTTAAGAAACACAACAAAACCCAATAACGAAGTTGGGAATTGAACTAGTTTTGCCATGGTTACTGACAGTCATTTGTTTATGCTGTAGGCGAAAGCCACATTCTGAATTTTGTCTCCAACACCACCCTGAAGAACCGGATTAAGCTCACCTGGGAGCGGTATCGCCCTCCAGATTACAGAGATCTTATTAGCTTCACTGTTTACTACAAAGAGGCGTGAGTATACGTGTTTTGAGACTAATGATGTCATTCAGGAAATAACAGGCACAGTGGGTAGAGTTTCTCTCTTGACCGTTGTGTTTATTGGCTGAATAAAGTGAGTCAGCAAAGTCCCTTGGGCAGTTCTTATTCTGTGCAGTGTACTCACTTTATTCTCGAGTGCTCCTTTCTTACAAGGGTCTGTTTTGATACTATGTACTATACCAAAGTGCCTGCTAACGTAGAGGTGTTTAGGACCTGTTTTCTGCCCCCCTTCCCCTCCCAAAAATAAAATAATTCAGGACACTTTCAAATTAAAAAAATCCTAAGTGATATAAAATGCTTGCCTACTTTCTGGGTGCATTTCTGTGTTTATTGAAATCTCCAAATAATATATGTGCTTGTGTACCAATTAGCTCTTTCTCCTCCCAGCCATGACATTGGGTAGGCAGCAGCGTGGATTGGAGAGAAAGTTTGAAGTTCTGGTTTGGAGCCTCAGTGTTGTGACTAATTGGGCTCCGGGTTATTTAGGTTCTCTAGGCTGGGCGGGCTGCTGCAGCGTTTGCTGATGGTGGAATGTGGTAGGATGCAGCGGAGAACTGACTGTTGGGATCTGGTAGACCCTTTTTCACTCCCCCCACATGCACTCAAACCAAACCCTTTTGTATTCGAGATAGGCCTGAACCAGAGCTGAAATCTGAGTGAACACACATGCTCTTCATCCCCCTGTGCTCCAGTGTTTTGCAAAATGTTTGGATCCAAACGCTGACTTGAGCTCATTTCTCTTTCTCCTTCATATTCAAGCATTTTTCTGACCCGTGTTCCCTTTCATCTGTCCCTAAGCAGCTTTTCTAAAGAGGACCGATTGCCAGTGTCCACACTGACTAGCAATTCTTGGTACATCAACTACCCATGAAGGGTCTAAACCTACCTTTTTGTAGTCCTTTCCCTACTCCATTCTATCTCTAATCTCAGACCAGGTTTTCTCTCTGCTGTCCAGAGCTGTTCCACAGCCTCTGTAGAAGTAATACTTAGAGTGAGCAAGGAACACTTTCAACCAGAAACACATTAAATCAGTCAGCTGCATTGAGATTCTGTTTTGAAAAGAGAGAGACGTAACAGGCACGGTGAGCAGGCTGATTGCTTCAACATCCTGGAGCTGAGTTGTGAGCAAATGAAGCAGGAATACTATTAATACCACAATATGAGTCTGTAACATGGTATGCCTTCAGTATTGACATGTCCATGCTAAATAGTCATTAAATAAAAGTAATACCTTTGTATATAGTTGTACCAATAATACAATTTAAAATTAATCAGATGTGCAAATTACAGGTCCAGATTTGGTTGTTTGCCTACAATGTCAAGAACTAAAGCAGCCAGTAGGCTACTGAGCTACTAGTCAAAGTGTAGCAAAATCTGGGTTCTGGCAGCTAACATTCAACCACTGTTCGTAATTATTCTGAGTCGCATCTGTTTAATTTGTGCCCGGATAACCTGTGAATATTAGCTCAGAAACATTTCACTGTCTGCTTTTGAAAGTAAGATAGGGCAACTGAGAGTCAGTGTCCTTAGAACAAGTCTTGTTTACATTTTAATTGGCACAGTAATCTACAGCTGTGTAACCAAACACGTTTATATTGAGTACAAGGAGTTTCCTTCTGAACCGACGTGACTGTGATTGGTTCTTATGGTTTATTACCACTACCACAAGACAATAACAAACTAGCAATTTTTAATTGTTTTATGGTTCGTTGTATTTATATAGGGAGAAATAAGGACTTTTTATTATTTCATTATATGGGGAAGGGGTTACTTGTTTGGCACAGTCTACCTGTTGTATAATGCTAGGTACCTTTATGGAGCTCTATAAATAATAAATTAATACCCAGCAGGTTTCTTCTCTCCAATGTTTATTGGCCTATCGCTGAAGGTCTGTTTCTGTTTCACTTGCTGACAACAGTTACACATTATCTCTTCTTTGGCAGGGAGTAGTTGAAGATGTTTGTTCACACTGATAAATTATCCAACAGCTTTCCTTTTGTGGGAAGGGAAAGTAAGCCATGAGTACCTATTTCCCTGGATTTGTGACATTTCAGTAACTACAGAGGCTAAATCCTGCAGCTAAATCCGAACTCCTAGTTTTATAGCAGTTGAAAATAAAAGACAAATCTAGGCGCTGGGATTGTCTTTTATTCTTCTATAAAAAGCAAATAAACTTTTTTTTTTATTAGTTTCATTGGACAATGGCTGATGTGAGATTCCCCCATAAAAGTTCGAGTGTTTTTAAGAGGAAGTAAATGTACAATCTGTGCCATTTTCTTTTAATATTTCAGACCATTCAAGAATGTGACAGAGTACGATGGGCAAGATGCTTGTGGTTCTAATAGCTGGAACATGGTGGATGTTGATCTACCCCCGAACAAAGAGAACAACCCTGGGATTTTACTGCAAGGGCTGAAACCTTGGACTCAATATGCCATTTATGTCAAGGCTGTTACTCTCACAATGATGGAGAATCACCACATCCATGGAGCAAAGAGTGAAATAGTCTATATACGCACCAATGCTGCAGGTAAGGCCTGTGATGCATGGGACTGCAAAGCTATCAGTCCTGGGCTTTCACCCACTCAAATGGGTCTTTAAAGTTGCACATGTAATTGATTAGTCCTAGACTTTGGAAAAAACAAAGTGTATTGGAAAACATGAAACAACTTTAAATACTTGATACTCAGGAAATCCATTAGAGGGGCCCAGTGCAGTTTAAATATATTGCAGTCTCAGTTGAGGTCATTTGTAATATTCCTCCCAGAAAACTCTGCATTGAGGGGGCAGACAAGGGTCTGCTTGTCAGCTCTATGGAGAGGAACACAGGGTGTCTGTTTTTCACAGTTGTGTACTTGCCTTTAAGTGATGCTGATCACTACAACACAACACCAGGTGAACATATTTGATTCAGCGCCACCTTTTGACCACAATAGCTTCCAAAATGAGTGGGGCATTTAAGTAGCCTGGCATCAAAGATGAATTATTAAATAAAAACAAGTAGCTTGATAAGGTAATTTCTGAAACAAGAGATGGGAGAAGTTCAGGTACCCAGATACTACAGTGAAGTGCATAGTATAAAAATCTACATAGATAAAAGCTAGCTGTTACTTTTAAGTGTCGGCTGCCTTTTGAATAGACCATAATTTTGAGATCTACAAGCATGTTGCTTTTAAATGTTTGACTTTTGGAAGGCACTGAACATCAGGTCATGTTGTTTACCTGCTAGTCTCAGCTGTGTTCCAAATTGTTCTATTTCAAGTGTGTGTAACCCTATGTGCATTGTTATAGAATTGAAGTCTCTTTTTTTGTCCTATGTCTTCTAAAGCAGTTGGGATTTTGCTCTTATTTTAAAGCTCTTGGTTTTCTAGTGCATGCGATATAATTTTGTCTCGGAGCAAGCATTGAAGACCTTAAGCTGTAGAGATCCCCAAGATGCTGCTGCTGCATTGGTGAAAAGGGCTCTTGCACTGCCGATAAGGAGCCTCTTTCACCATTTGTCCATTGAAATGTGTGAGGGTGAGAGAGGTTTTTCAACCTTGAATTCAACAAGTCTCTGGCCATGCTGAGTGAGACAACTCAACCTTTTGTTTGCTCAAATTCAGGAGAAAACCCACCCTATATATTTTGAGTTGTTTTCGGTGTATTCTACACAAATTCTAGCTGAGAACAGCCACCATTGTACATATAGCACAATAGCAAAAATACAAGATGTGCCTATTTTCAGGGTATGAATCAAATGATGAGAGAATTAAGTCAAATAATTTGAAATTTTGCTCAGTGGGGTTTGCCTGTTCAAGACTGTATAAACTCTGTAGAATATCCAGTGTATTTAGAGGTGGGAAGTCCAGTTAGAACCTCACTCTCATCAGACCGCTCAAGAAATGTCCTTGTATGTTTTTGGATATTATTTCGTACAGAAATTCATCACACAGGTCTGCTGCAGGGTTTGTTGCTGTGGTTTGTTTACTCCACCCTCCTAAATTTCTCTCTCCTCATAATGCCAGTCATTTCCCATATGAAACCTCAGATGATGGCATTTTAAATGTTCTTTGCATAAACAATTGCTTTTATTTAGAAAGCAGCAACTAAAAAATATGGGACAGTGCTAGTACATAAATTGAACCTTTCTGGATTACATGGAGTAAGGAAATCAGAATGTCATTAAATAGTCTACCAGGGCATGGTTACAGACTTCAGGCCAAGTTCTGTGGTCATTATTCAAGCAATATTCCCTTTGGAAAGTAATGGGAGCTTTGTTTTAAGGATTGCAAAACTTGGCCCTTAGACAATAAGGAAAGTTGTTGAGTACATCCGATCACTGTTGTAGGGTGGTGGCTTTTAAAACGTTCATATCTGTTAGCCAAGGGGAGTCAGAAGCATTCTTCGTTCCCTTGAGGTGGGACGAGCTGTTTTTCGGAGTGATGTACAAAGCAGTTAATTGAAGCGTTGTTTCTCAGCTTTTCATATTTCAATATGAGTTGTGTGTAAAAATGCTATTTTTTTTCCTGTTCCTTTCCCCGCCCAGTGCCATCTATCCCTCTGGATGTTATCTCAGCATCTAATGCCTCCTCTCAGCTAATAGTGAAATGGAATCCACCCTCTCTCCCCAATGGCAACCTGTCCTACTATATTGTACGGTGGCAACAGCAGCCTCAGGACAGTTATCTTTACCGACATAACTACTGCTCCAAAGGTAAGGGAGCTGAAAGCAGTTGTGTGTTAAAATGCCTGAGATTCAGACCCGTCAGTCCTCATTATTCACATGACCAGCAAATGCAGCTGCAGCTACCGACTCTTTGCTGTTTCTGTGAATAACAGCCAGTATAGGGGGAAGGGTGAACATGGATTGTTAATGCACCCACTGGCGGTAAGGGGAAAAAACCTCGACATCTGGCCTTTTCTTTTAAAGATAAAGTCCCAATTCGGAGATATGCTGATGGGACCATTGATACAGAAGAAGCTACCGAACCCACCAAGCCAGAGGGGAGTGGGGGAGAAAAAGGACCTTGCTGTGCTTGCCCCAAAACGGAAGCAGAGAAGCAAGCTGAGAAGGAGGAAGCAGAGTACCGGAAAGTCTTTGAGAACTTCCTCCATAACTCCATCTTTGTGCCCAGGTAATAGAAGTTGGATCTTTGCTGTCTTTATAGGTGGGGATTAGCGGTGATATCATTTCCTGGGGCCCTTGGTATATACACATGAAAGCACTTTTTAATGGAACCTTAAGCACATAAACACTGCCTCATGTAAAGAGAGAGGTGATCTGCAGTCTATTTCACAGCTTCTTTTCTTCACTGATTTTTAGCTCTCACCCTATTTTAACTAATCATAATAGTCCTTACCTACATTGTTCAAAGACCTTTGTTGTGGTTGCTTTGTGGAATCGAAGGTCATGTATGAGTTCTTCACGTGTAATGGTTTCAAGGATGATCAACCGCGGCAGAGAACTGGCTTCAAACATGTTTTTTCTCTAAATGGCCTTTTCAGTGCATTGGTAACTCATCTTGAAGATGTATGTGATTTGGAAATTAAAGGAATATTGAGGCCTTGCAGAATTTGAAATGGTTGTCCTTTCTAATTCATGTCTCTGCACTAATTAAGGAGAGTGTCTTGGTTTCCTGGGCTTTGACTGTAACCAAGAATTAAATGTACACACTCTTTCATGATAAAGGGTGCTGCTTACATGTTAAGTAGAAACATATCCATTAAGCTCCATTTTATATGGCATCATGGAGCAGGTATTATTGAATTCATCAGTGGTTGTGATGCTCGAGTTTCTAATTTACCGCTTTTGTAAGCTGTTTTTACTTAAGATAATTGAATCACAAGGCCAGCATACTGTGTGTACCTGTAACACTACTATGTAAGCAATCAGCTTTGATAGTGCATGTAGTCTCATGATCTCTCTTGGCTGGTGAGGAGTAGGTGGAGTTGGCATTAAATGGGGCTTGAGAGTGTGTTCAGGTGTGATTTTTGTGAAAAAATAAGACTGAGTGATCAAGAAAAAATTTCTGTTCTCAAACTTAACTTGTAAAGATCTTATTTAAGACACTCTTAGACTGTGTAAGGCAGTGACACTCAGACTTGAGTGGATCAGGAGCCAAATTACCAATCAACATTACTCAAAAGAGCCACAGTAGTGTGAATTCATTGTTTAATTTGGCGTGCTATATAATATTCTCACAGCAAAGTGACTGACCAAGTATTCTACAGTTGGCTAATAACATAGTAAAAGCATCCTGATTGGTTAATAACTTAGATTGTGAGATTTAATTATTGACCAGTGTTTTAATAGCATGTGCTGCAAAGAGCCACACGAGACACATTAAGGAGCCTCAGTCTGAGTATCACTGGTGTAAGGTCTTCAGGGCAGGGACCAGGTTTACCTGGGGGTTTGTACAGCAGCTGTCGTAGTGGTGTCACTGACCTTGTTTGAGACCTCTGTGCGCTACCACAGTACAAATAATAAATAATATTGCTTCTTGGTGGAAGTGTCTAGTCGTTGTCCTGAGCTGTTGTTGATTTACTCCAATTTTGCTTGCACTGCTGATAAGTTAGCAGACCAGATCCTGAACTCATCAGGGGTTGTGTTAATCCTGAGCAACACCTTATGATGTAAACAAATTCGGACTTCGGCCCTCTGTACAACAGGTTTGGAAACCACATGCACATTATAAATTGCCAGAAGTGACATGATATTAGTTTTATGGAAGAACAGTATTTTTCCATTTAACCAAAGCTTTCAGGCATTTGAAACATGACATTCATTTTGTCTGGTGGTAAATTTTCTTGAACTAATTTTAAAAAAAGAGAAAAGTAAACTTTGAACAGAGGCAGGAACAAATTACTTAGCATTTACACTGTTTTAAAACTTAAATGCGAGCAATTCGTAAAGAATGCCGTGAATGTTTTACAGTTTTCCCCCTACTCAGCTTGCTTTCATAATGGGTATATTTTTCTTTTCAGTGATTTAACAGCAGGATCAGATAAGATACAAGACTTGTAAATAGCTGAGTTAGTTAAGTGACTTTTAAGAAGTCTGAATGTCAGGGAAATGTGAGATTATGACCTGGTGAGATTTCTCCATAGGACAAATCTGAGCAACTTCTTACTTGCAGATGTCTATTTTTTTTTTCTTTTCTTTCCCTGAGGGTGAAGTTAATTCATGTGTCAACACAAGCCTCATTAGAAGTGTATTATGTTTCCAGCTTTTTACCTGGGTCTTGCCTGTCTTGAGGATGTTATGAAAGAAGCGCAGCATGTAAATAAAAGGATCTGACCATGCGGCTTTCAGGCTGCTTAAAAACCAATACATCTGCGTTGTTACATCATCCTGCCCTGGCCTGTTTGTGATTTCTAAAGGGCCCAGTGTACAGCATTGCAGCAGGAAGGGTAGGGCCGACCCAAGATCATTTTTATTGCTGTTGAGGCTGCGTTCACAGCACCGCAAGAACCATTACTCTGTGGCTTTCCTTTTATTCTCTAGTGGTAACCGAGTGACACTCAGCATCTGAGAAGCTGTAACTCTACAATTAGCACATAGTCAGAGACGTGGTCTCCACTTAAAAATTAAATTAACATAGCTACAATGCTCTGGGCTGTGAAAAATTTCACACCTTTAGCACTGTAGGTAGGTCAGCATAATCCCGGGTAGATATGGCTATGTTGACAGAAAAATTCTTCCATTGACCTAGCTCCCTACCGCGTCTCGGAGAGGTGGATTACCTACATCAATGGAAAAACCCCTTCCATCGATTTAGGAAGCGCCTATGCTATGGCACTACAGGGGCACAGCTGTAGCTTCCTTGTGCTGCTGTAATGACAGTAACTAAGAAGGTAATTAGATTTTGCACTGACACACCCATTTCTTTTAAAGATCTCCTTTTTCTTTTCAGTGATTTTATTTTCTCATTGTTTGTTATCCCCTCCTCCCTATGTCAGAAAATAGATGGATTTACACGTCTTTTCCCCCAGGACCTTCCTTTATTTTTGGCTGTCTAGTTTCTTGGGTACTAATTTTTTCCTCATTTGGGTGTTCCAGCAAAGTCGGCAGCCGCTTGACAGAAAGTCATTGATTTCAAATCCCTCAGTATTTCAGTTGTGTTTGTCTTGTGGTTAATATGTGGGTCTCTCTCTTTCCCTAACGGGACTGTATTTTTTCGCCCACGCGTTCTCTGTTTTTATTCGATCTTTTTCAAAGTAAACGTAGGACCCTTTAAATTTTTCAGAGACGGTCAAGGAGCGAATCTTAGCACATCCTGTAAACGTGGTGGTAGGTAAGGTCACTCCGTCTAGTTGTGTGGTCGCCAGGATGTTCGCTTGCGCAGCAACACATGACTTTGTAGTTGATTTTTATTTCCAATCTCACTGCTTTTTGTCACAAGCGCAGATGTTCTCTAATAAAAGAACAAAGATGCCCATTCTTGTATGCGGGTCCAAAGGATTATTCTCTGTAGTGGAGTAAGGGGATGAATGATGACTCTACCAACACATAGCAAAGAGGCCTAGTGACTTCTCCAGTGATACTCGTTGTCAAAGAGAAGCTATGAAATTCTCCCATTTCCTGCTGTAGACTTACTAAGAATTTGTCTCTACCCACACTTGGTTCGCAGCAAGCTGGGATGTAAATCTACCCTGCGCCAGCCTGCCATGCATTACGTCACCATGTGGCGCCTGCTGCCACCTCGCACAGAGTTTCCTGGTGTGCTGTGATCTACTCAGCTTTGAAATGGGAGTAGGTCAGAGCACAGTAGGGAGTTTCTAGAGCACGGCAGCAATGTCCATGCAGCAGTTTAGCACATGGCAGGCTAGTGTGAGGTAGATTTGCCCCCCAGTTTGCCTTTGGTCGTATAGACAAGCCCTGAGTTGAGTTAATCGCATGGGGCGTGTTGCTTGATAACACAGGTAGTCCTTTCTTTGTCTTCGTATTTATTAGTTGAGACTTGTGCTGCAGTTTGCCTTCCTCGTGAGAGTCACATATCTGCAACCTGAGATTCGTTAGGATTTCGGAGAATCTGAGGCCATGTCTACACTAGCACTTGTGTCTGCAAAACTCTTGTCGCTCAGGGGTGTGAAAAGAACACTGGCCGAGCGACATACGTTTTGCTGGCATAAGCGCTTGTTGAGCTGGTTTTTATTATGTTGACGCGAGAGCTCTCTCCCCTCAGCATAATGCGGTTACATGAGTGCTCTTACAGGGGCCGCTGTAAGCTTGGCCTTAGTGAACTCCTTAAAAATTTCATCCAGCCTCTACCAATAGGTTTCAAAACCAAATGTGTCCACGGTTAGTTGTTTGGCACGTAGCGCCGATGAGCTCTTTTTGATATGGCTGAATGTTCTAAGGCTATTTATTTCCTAGTGAGCTACTTCTCTGATCTAATATGTTTCCTAGTTCATGGGGTGCTTTTTCTGCTCTTAATGCCCACTCCTTGATCAGGAATGTGTTGAAATCATTGCCCCCCTGTAGTAATTTGATAGACCCAGCACTGGCCTAGTAATAGACGATCATTGTGTAAGTGGTATAATGTGAGGTGAGGTACAATGAAGACAATATTTCTGGTGTAGATTCTTCCCTGATTTCTCTCCCTGCCACCTCACTCCTTCAGTGTTCTGTTAATTCAGATCTAATTCAAGAACGCTTGATTGATTAGGATTGGAGGCTCTGGAAATGGTCATCCTGCTTACGTGGTCTGCATTCCTGTGTAGAACAAAGACCCACATCCAAAACTGAAGAACACACGACACCTCTGATGTTTAATGGTGATATGTGGTAGCTAGCTTCATTCTATCACGTACACCTTGTCTTTATTTTAGCAACTATACTGAGAAAAAGGTCTGTCTGCACTGTCAATTCTAAAACGTGAAACAACAGAGGTTGCAGGATCATTGCTGTAGATCACTCTTTTTTTAATTCAATACATAGATTACGACAAATGTTTGTTTTATTTCCATAGTTCCATAGGTGCATATGCAACTTAAGACAAAATTAAAAAGCTCCCTTTTCTGAGGCACGTACATACTATTTTCTATATCTTTTTATATGTCCTCTATTGAGTTAATACCGGGGTGGGCAAACTATGGCCTGCAAGGGCTTTGGATCCGGCCCATGGGATTGCCACCCCCGCAGGCCCTGCACTGCTCCCAGAAGCAGCCAGCACCACATCCCTGTGGCCCCTGGGGGAGGAAGGGACAGAGGGCTCCATGCTCTGCCCTCGCCTGCAGGCACAGCCCCCTGCAACTCCCATTTGCCAGGAACCGCGGCCAATGGGAGCTTTGGGGGAGGTACCTGCACACAAGGACAGTGTGTGGAGCCCTCTGCTCCCCCTCCCCCAGGGGCCGCAGGGAGGTGGTGCCAGCCACTTCTGGGAGCGGGGCCAGGGCAGGCAGGGAGACTGCCCTGGCCCAGGTGCATGCCGCTGCCACCCTGGAGCCGCTCCAGGTAAGCGGCGCCGGGCTGGAGCCCATACCCCGCACTCCTTCTGCACCCCAACCCCCTGCCCTGAGCCCCCTCCTGCTCCCCAGCCCCTTTCCCTGAGCCCCCTCGTACACCCCGCATCCCTCCTGCGCCCCAACCCCTCGCCCTGATTCCTGCACGCCACACTCCCGCCCCAGCTCTACATTCATGGCCCTACATGCAATTTCCCCACCCAGATGTGGCCCTCGGGCCAAAACGTTTGCCCACCCCTGTGCTAATAGAATGCTCATGCTCCTTTGCCCACCACTTCCCTTACAAAATGAAGAAGCTGTAAACAGACTTCTCTCAAAAGCCAAACATGTCCAGTGACTGATTGTTGCTAGTAAAACACACAACAATGCAAGAAAATCAAGCCACTAGTGTACACTGGTTAACGTTAGCTCTCATTCTGTGTTGAGATGCTCGTTGGGCTGCTGATTTGCAAAGCTGCTTAGTGGCCTCATTTCAGTATACACCTGCACTAGATGGTGCTGATTTTTCTCAGATCATAAGGTTGGTCAGTTAGAGGCCTCATTACAGATAGGTTTGAGAAATGGCAGGAAAATGACGTCCATAAGGGCACAGCTGTTACCTTCCCCAGTTTTTAGTTTACATTCCTGGTTTGCCTCCTCAACACAGTAAATTAAGCAGCCTTTAATTACTATAATTTGATCATAACTAGAAAATTAAAAACCAGACCTTGGAGCTGTACAATTCATATCCTTTCAGATTTTTTTTGGAGGGGCGGGGGCGCGGCTTTTAAACCTGTACCATCTGATTTTATTTTGAGCCTCTAAAGCAGGCTTCAGCATCACCATGATTAAAAATGGATCTGGTTTGCTTATGTAATAGGCTTGGGCACATTTTGCCATTCAAGACATTGACCTCAGTGGGGCTTGCCCAGTGGAAGTTGTGCATGCTTGTCTTGGGGCAGAACTTGAGCCTCAGATAGCTTGGGTCGGTTTCCAAAGCAGTCAGAAATGGAATGTGCTGAACATATAGTAGATTCAGATAAAGAATGAAATCCATCTAGTAGTTTCCTTATTCTTTCATTTGTATATTCTATCTGTAAGCGGATTAGATATGTATTTTCTGACTTACAGTTTTCTCTTGCCTTCCCTGACGGTCAGTTAAGAAGTTTAATACATTAAAATGACCTGTTTCCCTATATTGCCCTTTGTTTTCTGCAGACCGGACCGGAAACGCAGGGATGTGTTCCGAATCGCAAACACCACTCTCGCCAGTAGGAACAAGAACACAACGGTGCCAGATCACTTCGCCAATGTGTCTGATGTGGAGGAGAGCGAGATGGAATATCCATTCTATGAGAGCAAAGTGGAGGGCCGGGAAAGGACGCTCATCTCCCACCTCCAGCCTTTTACTCTTTACCGTATTGATATTCACAGCTGCAACCATGAAGCAGAGACACTTGGCTGCAGTGCTTCCAACTTTGTCTTTGCAAGAACCATGCCTGCAGGTACGATCTCCAGAGTTTCAAACTTTACATTTCATTTTCTGGGCAGTAACATGCATCTTAGATACGCACGGGGAGGCACAGCTTTGAAAACCAAATATAAAACAATAGGTTTTTTGAAAGCATTTTCTTTTGTGTTTAAAAAAAAACAAACATTTTTTAAATGGGAGAGTTATGTAAAATGTTATATTACTGGTTCAACACCTTCTATTAGTCCATGAACTCCAGGGTCCAGTCTATGGCACTGCTCACTGCTATAGAGGAAGGCAAATAATCCCCATTGTCTACCCAGATAACTCTGCAAATCTGTCGACAGGTGTAGGGAGGGAGTGGAAATGGTTTCATAGAATCATAGAATATCAGGGTTGGAAGGGACCTTAGGAGGTCATCTAGTCCAACCCCCTGCTCAAAGCAGGACCAATCCCCAATTTTTGCCCCAGATCCCTAAATGGCCCCCTCAAGAATTGAACTCACAACCCTGGGTTTAGCAGGCCAATGCTCAAATCACTGAGCTATCAGGGTTTCCTGAACCCCTCAGACGCCCTGATGCAGGACGATTGAGTATGCCTTTCCTGACATGCTGTAGTCCATGGATATTTGTTCGCCGTTTCTAATCAATTCACTTTGGCCTGGTCACAGATGGGTGAGTTTTACTTGTGTGAGTGTTTGCCATGAAAACAAAATGTTTCCTCTGCCACGGAATGCTAGTGCACTCCTCCAGTCTGAGAATGGAAACAATATTGTGTCACTTTTCATGACCATTCACAAACAACTGGCCTATCTCAAAAATGGAGTACTGGGTACTCTCACAACTGTTTGCAATCACTGTAGTAAGGCTTGATCTTATACAGATTGATCATCTACTGAGAAGAAAAGACCTGATTTCAGTATAAACCCCTGTGCAGTCATAACTCCAGCAGATGTCTGGTTTCTTTTTGCTGCAAAATCGTAATGGTTTTGCTTTCTGGAAGGAAATGCTATCATAATCCAGAGCCAGCCATTGTCCGTACAGTGCAGAGGTATTGTTTATTTCAAATAAGTAGGGAAATCCATGAGATCAGGGGAAAGGAAACAAACATTCCCAAATTCCTAGCCTGTGAATTCTCAGAATTGAGGGCCTTTGTGATCATGTGGGCTTTTGAACCTAGTGCATATATTACTTGACTGGACCAGTATTCATAGTCCCCAGGCAGCCTGCTGAATAATTTCCGCAACCAAAAGCACTGGGGATAAGGCAAAAAGCACTGATATCTCTGCATCGTAAGCTGTGACTGCATACGCTGCAGATACTGTCCCTACACTGACAATTCAGTCACTCTGACAATGGAGCCAATTTTGACCTCCATGCAGACGCCAACCTGTGTCTGTTTTTCTGACAAGCCCATCTGTGCATCCTGTGATGTGGACGCTATTCTGCAAATAGCTCTGCAGAGATGCAATACCTGCTGCTGCTGTTTTGGGCCTTCTACAGCCATTAGATCAGAATGACTTTCACTCACTACCATGGGGAGTACTGTGGAGGACTGAAGAAAGAACCAGTCACTAATCTACTAAATTCTTCAGCCTGTACTTTGGATTAGATCACTTACTTATTGTGTCCTGATGTTTTTAGGCCTATGCACTGCATCAGCTGTAACAGTATTGTTCAGGCAATACTAATCTCTCCAACAAGCCTTCAAGTGCTTACTCCTTGCTCTCTGGGGATTTGAACAATATTTATTGTACTGTTCTGGCTCCTGTGGAGTAGTTAGGAATTTTGGTTTTTAATATCTTCACCTAGCTTGGCCCAGCAGTTGTCTCAAATTCAGACAGGCTGCAATGCTGTTTGCGTTACATCAACTCTTGTAATTATTTTGTAGAAGGAGCAGATAACATTCCAGGAACAGTAACGTGGGAAGGCAAAGAAGATAATGCCATCTATCTGAAGTGGTTAGAACCTGTAAGCCCTAATGGATTGATACTGATGTATGAAATCAAATACGGGCAGCATGGAGAGGTGAGGATTGACCAAAGACATGTTTGTTTGAGGGGGGAGGGGTTCTGTTGGAACTAATCTCACATGTAGTTTGTCCTTCCTACCTATTGTCTGGTCAACTCGGACAAGCTTTAGAGGGTCAGACTGAGTCAATACTCAGATGGAAGTCCCATTGAGATAACCCTCGTGTGAATACTATAGTCTTGTTTTGTGGGGTTTTTTTTTTTTTTTTTGAAACAGTATTTATTGAATGGCATAACACAGTATGAGGGTCTCAGCGACATAAAGCTGAGGTCCTGGGCATGTGTGGTTATTAAAGCTCATGTGCTACTATTTACAAGACTCAGAGCATTACCCTCCAGTCCCCATGCTAAATTCATCTCCTACATTATTAAGAGTTGGTGTGCATTGTTAAAAAAAATTACTTGATTTCATTCTGGATGAGCCCACATTTTCTAGATGGGAGGGTGATTTTTGTTTGTGTAAAGTTTGTAGAGGGCTCTGGGATCCATGTGCCTAGGAGATGCTTTATTAATGAGATCACTCATTTTAAAGAAAATAAAAAGGACGTTTAGGATTTAATACTTAAAATACAACTAAATTTTGTATTCCTCCCAAGCTTTCCCAAATTTCCCCCTTCTTAGTTCTCCCGTTAAGCTGAATATTTTTTAAAGAAATAAAGGTGCTTTGCTTTTTAAGGTAGACTTTGATAAAGTTATGAACAGATTTTAATACTAAACAGTACAAATACAGCAGAGTGGTCAGTATTGATGGTATTCTCTTTAAGGAAGAATAGAGAGAACTGGAAATACGAATGTAACTATTAGCTATTTGCGAAAGCAAAATCAGCCACTTTGTAATGGCAGTCATATTGCAACAAGATTTCCCTTTATTTTAATAATGCTGTTAGCAGCAGCTTTCATCCAAGGATTTGTAGATATTGAGTCTTGCAACATACCTCTGAGACAGTTCCTAAGTATTGTGCCCAATTTACAGGTGGGTGAAGATTTAAGTGACTTGTCCAGCAGCCGTGGCGGTACTTGAAATAGAAACAAGAAATCCCAACTCTGTCTCTATTTCTAGCCAATATGTTACAATCCCTCCCTTGTTTTACTTACTTTTACCATTGTTGGATTCCAAATATCCTTAAATTGCACAAAGGGAGAACTGTTCTGATTTTAGTTGAAGAAACAAGCTTAAATCATGAATACGATGTAAAGCCCAGCAAAATCTGTGACCTTATTGAGTTCCTGACAATTGCAAGTATAAAAATATTTACATTTAGTACAAACCATTCTTCTTCTTTCAGGAGAAACGGGAATGTGTTTCTAGACAGGAATACAGGAAGTTTGGAGGAGCCAAACTAACTCATCTAAACGCTGGGAACTATTCTGCCAGAGTTCAGGCCACCTCTCTAGCTGGAAATGGATCATGGACTGAACCAGTGTCTTTCTATGTACAACCCAAACGTAAGGAATTTTATAGGTTGCGTCAAACTATCTATGGTTACTAGCTTACTTCCTTAATTATCTCACTTATTCCTGTTGTTTGCATGCATGACTGGGACTTTGAACATCCTTCCTAAGTTCTCTATATACGTCCTCAGTTGTGCATGTTTCTTTGGGAGCTGTTCTGCATTCTCTTCACTGGAAAGTGTCTATGAATGAAAAGTACCTTTTGAGGCTAGGTCCTGTTCTGTTTTGCACGTGTATACACATGTATAGGTTAGTGTGTCTGTAGAAACGCATTAATAATAGTAAATATTGTCCCTCTGGTATACTGATCTTGGGTGAAAATGTACTGCTAGGAATTAACTATGCAGCAGTATTATGAATTGGAGTCTGGAACTCATGTGTCAATATGGAATACCTATGGTATGCATTAATGTGATAAAAGAAGCCAAGTTTATTTGCATGGAGCTTTGTTACAATTTCATTTTTAGCTGTTTTTTTCCTACTATGGAACTCAAGTGTCACTTTGACAGAAGATCAACATGTTTACGCATGAGGGGGTAGTGATACTGGAAATGATGGAATTATTTTACACAGGAACAAATTGGTAAACAATGAATTACATACACAAGTTTCACCCAGTACTTTTATGGCTACCATAGACATCTCGTCTTGTTCTTCTACATCTGCACGTCTTATTTTTGTTTCTGCTTATTTGCAAAGCAGATACATTTATTACCCTTAATATATCCAGGCAAAATACCTGAATTTTCTGATTTTGCAGTACGGCAATATATTGTGTAGGCTGAAAACTCTCATGGTGGTAGAAATTCTATAGCAATGTGAGAATTTTGTGTTCTTGTCTGTTTCAGCGGCAGACTATGGGAATTTCCTGCACTTGATAATTGTGCTCCCCATTGCTGTGCTGCTGATCTCTGGAGGGTTGCTCATAATGCTGTACGTCTTTAACAAAAAGAGGTGAGATCTTGCATACACTCGCAAGGGAGACTAAAATGTGGGAGGAAATGTTCATTTTGAACTCAGTGCCCATAGAGAGAGTTTGAATTTTAAACCAAAGTGGTGTTTGGAGGACCATACAGGATAGACTAAAGCTTCTCTTAGTGGGAGATGTGTTTCGAGTTACTAATGAGCATCTGTCTGCTGAGGGAGTTGAGGAGAAGCTTTTCATTGCCATGTTAAGCTTGGGGGGAGGGGTGACCTTTTGGGAATGTATCTCCATTGGGACAATGATAACAAAAATAGAACCTTATAGACCAGAGGTTTAGCCAACAATTTGAATCACTTTGAAAACCACAGAACCTTATTCGCTGGACAGATTGTAGTCAATCCAAGTGAACATACTTGGTATTTCGCATCTCGGTAGCCTCTTTGCAATTGCTGAACTTTTTTAATGAAGAAAAGGAAAATGTAGAATTTGCACTGACGTTTAAATAAGCTTTGGCTGTTTTTTGCATGTAGAGATTTACGTTAATCCCTTCTCCCACCTCAGATATAGAGGCAGTCCTCGGACTTACGACACAATTGGTCCCTTACAATTGTGACGTAAGTCGAAACGTCATAACTCGGAACCGCAATCCACTCTATTGCGGGACCGAACATCGTAAAGTCGAAACCAATTGTCGTACGTCGAATCAGGGTGTCAATTCAGAAACGTCGTAAGTGCCGTTCGTCATAAGTCAAACGTCATAAAGTCAAGGACTGCCTGTACTTACTGAAAAAACTCCCAATAACTACTGTTTACATTCACTTTACACATAGCATTTACCAAATCTCTATCTGTACCAGATAGATAGTTTTTACTGGCGCTGTTTATTCTGGCATTATAGGTTTGCTGATTGACACCCCTCTCTCACCCCACCTCTGTCTTGTACAAACCTTGCCAGCTCATCCCAAGCCTGCTCCAGCCCAGGGAACAAAATCTTTGGTCACCTTTGCAGAGCCTTGATGATAGTTTATTAATCTGCCAGTACTGGACCATAAAATAGGCCGCATGCAGCATGTTTCCTAACATCAAGACTATCCCAAACCCACCTAATCTCCTGCAGATTGGAAAGCATGAAGTCCCAAGACTGATCCCGAGCACAGATCTCCCGCATGGCACATCATATAATCAGTCCTGGGGGAAGATCTTTTGGGTGTTTTTCTAAAAGATCTGCTCTAGGAATCATTTTGGGGAAGTTGTGTGGCCTGTGTTATATAGGGGGTTGGACTAGATCACAATGGTTCCTTCCGGCCTTGGAATCTGGGTTTACATTCGGCCGTAAAAAGAAACCTGAGAACCTAGCGCGTTGAAATGTTTCATATTCATTCTTCTCTGGTGCAGTGGTGTGAAGAGGACTGGAACGGAACTGGGGAAAGGGGGCGGGGAGAGGGTCTCCCATGAAGACTCTCAGGCCATTTTCTCAGTTGGTGTGGTCCGTGTTGGCATATGCAGGTAGAACAAGAACTCTGTTAGGTCAACTGAGTCAGTTCCTTTCTCATCTTGTCCGAAAACCCCTCCATGTGCCACATGTAAGAAGCCACGGGACACGTGGTGGAGCAAATAGTGGAAAAGCCAAGGAAGAGGAGGATTGGAAATGTTAGTTGTGTTTTTAAGGATGAAAAAATTACAACTTGTGTTTTAACAGGAACAGTGACCGACTAGGCAATGGAGTGCTTTATGCTTCTGTGAACCCTGAGTACTTCAGTGCTTCTGACGGTAAGTGTGGCCTTGAGCTTCTGATGCTTTTACTTTAATATAGTCTATTGCCTGAGATCAGGTCAAGCCCCATTTTGAAAGATGCAGAGATATAATAGGACACAATCAACCTAAAACTCAGTTTGCTTTACCTATATTACTCACATATAAATAGTCTGTCAGTGGGAATGTATAATACCGCCACAGTTAATAAACTGAAACAATATTTTTAAAAAGTTTTATGTCTTCTTGCAATTTTCTCAGTCAAACTAGACAGAGCCGTTTCACTTTTGAATTCTCATCCACTCGACTAGTGTTGCTGTTTAGTTGTTTTAACTGAAATGAAAAAATAATTCATGAAAACCTGTGTTTGATAGTGGGCTGTATAAGCTTCTGACGTTTTAAAACAAACCTAAATACTAAAACTAGTTATTATTACTCCTTTATTAAACTACGGGCCCTTCTCCTTTGTAGAATAAGACACTCAAAAGATTTTTCACATTTGAAGATGCCGGCACACAGTGCTGTGAGCCGTCAGACACTACACGGGTGGAAATTGTATGTGAAAACAAGTACACATGTTTAACATCATCTATATCCCTCTGTGTTCATATCCTGTAATATAAAGGAGGGTTGTTCGCTAGCTGATCAAACAATTCTTTAGTGCTCGTTTCAACTTGATTTTATATAGTTGTAATTATTCTTAAATTCTCATCTCGAAATATAGATAGATATTTGTATCTGGTAGCACCTAAAAACCCCAACTGAGATCAGGACCCCATTGTGCTAAGCACTGTGCCATCACACAGTGAGATAAACAGCCTCTTGCCCCAAAGTCAGATACTGTATGGAGCTTTTAGGGTCCCCTCTATCCCTTTTGTGTCGTGTATATGGCCTGCAGTTAGGGGGGCAAGGACCTCATCTTTTAAATATAGGGAGAGGCTAGAAGAAGGGGCATCATAGTGACTGCCCTTCCTGACTTAAAAATAAATAAATAAACGGAGAAGTCCTGCTTTGGTTTTAAGTTCCATTTGCTTCAAGTGAAATATTTGCAGCTGTAAGTAGTGCAACTCCTTTCCCCCAACTGCCCCCAAGAAACCCTACCAAGGAGCTTGTTCATAGAACTTGAGGGAGCCAGTTTAAAAAAAAAAAATTTCTGTAGCTCTAGGCTGTTAAGTTTGAAGCATACTTTGGGCACACCCTCCTCCAAGAACTCGATTTACTGTAGACTCTTTGATTTCATGTTTAAGGAGGAATGATGAGCTTGTTCAGCGACTGTGAAAACTTCCTGGTGCTTCACCATACTTTGGAATATCCTGAAAATCCCTAGCAGGGAAATGCCGATGAGGTTGCATTCAGTCAAAGGACTAGTGAGAATTAAAGCTGACTGTTCAGTGATTAAAGCTTGTAGCTAAGTGGAGCTTTAATGTAGGGTAACTGTGCACAATCACTTCTGAATTCAGAATCATCAACAAGCAAAGAGTAGAAAATGATGGAGTTTTGGGGGTGGCATATGAAATGAGTTTGAGTGGCATTAGAGCCAGATACTGCACATTACACGATAAACTTATAGCAGATCTCAACTCAGGATTTAACTTCCAATAAGCCCTCAGGTGAGTGGGGCTAAACCATGACTCTTGTAGCGCTGGCATGGATATTGCACGTTTCGGAGAGTCTTTAATGATTACCAAGTGACCCAGAATTAATCTGTTAAAAATATCGAGAATTCAATTTTTCTACAATCGAAGCAGTGTGTGCGCGCATGCTGTATAGATTAAATATTTGAAAAGTTCTTGTTAGTCGTGAAGGAGGAGAGCAGGACTTCAAAGGCGCCTGCTCGAGACATTAACTCTCCTCTTTAGGGTCGAGCCAGACAGTGTGCTTTAGTCTGGCTACAAGAGGTGAAAGTTTCCAAAAGCTAACAATTTCAGCAAGGGATGCAGCTCTCTCCCTTCTTCTCTGCTGCTTGTTACAGTAGCACCAGTTTAGTTAAAGGTCTGTTAGCATGCACTAATTGCACCAATCCAGAGCTGGTGGCTGGTCTGCATCCTCCCTCGGTGATTGACAGGCGGCCGCAGTTGGACCACTCCTAGCTCAGATGTTTTCTTGCCTGTGGCAATAATCCCTCCCAGCAGAGAGGTCTCCTGTCTGCCTCCTATCAAAGGGTCACTACTGCACAAGTCCAGTCTTTATGGGAGCAATAGGCTTTGGGTGTGAGTGATCAGAAGTGATGCAAACAGCCTGCTAGACTATAGAGTCCATTCCCCCGTGGCTATAAAATCAGTCCCCTGATAGAGGATGCATCTCCAGACGCGGAATTGAAAGTATGCACATTGTTTGATGCTGCATGGAGGAATCTGAACACACAAGTTGCCAGAAAAAGTCTGCTGCACCATGCGTCTATGCACCATGGTTGGCTTTACAACTCATGTTTTGTATACTGAGTTTGCACATAGCTGTTCCCTAGTCATTTTCCATTATGCAAGCGCCATAGTTATGCTTCCTTTTCTCCACCACAGTCGCCATCCTTTAAGATTTGTGTATGCCTTCGGCTGGTAACAATCAAGTAATCACAATCCTAGATAGAACTGAAACTGGCCATGAAGTTGAGGGCCTCTGCTAAAGGTCATCTCAAGCGAGCTAGCTTGATAGTCATGATGACAACACAAAGCACTGATGTGGTTTGGGATTGTAGCTTGTTCCTTTGACTGCTACAGCTGGGGTTTCTGCAGAGAGGGAAGAAAAAATCTTGAGCCTGTGTGCTATGTAAAAACCGAAGGGAGGTGGACGGTCTGGGAAAGACCATGGAAACAATTGCATATGGAGCTTGATGCTGATGTCCTCATGCTGTGTACTTTTGCTTCTCTTAATTCATTGTTGGGGTTTTTTTTTTATCTTGAAGCCACAAGTCTTCTCCCCATTTGCGCAACTATGTGTGGAATGTCATTTGACTGTTCTCTTTATCTCCAGTGTACGTTCCGGATGAATGGGAAGTGCCCCGCGAGAAGATCACCATGTGCCGAGAGCTTGGGCAGGGTTCCTTTGGAATGGTTTACGAGGGAATAGCTAAGGGAGTGGTGAAGGATGAGCCAGAAACTAGAGTGGCCATCAAAACTGTCAATGAGTCTGCAAGCATGCGTGAACGGATAGAGTTCTTAAATGAGGCCTCAGTCATGAAGGAGTTCAATTGTCATCATGTGGTAAGTTGCTTGACATTGAGCACAGCTTCCTTTAACGTAACATAGTTACTGGCATGATGGTATCAAGTGCCAGGCTTGATTGACTCCATGATACCAAGAGTCAAGACCTCCTAAAGCAGCATGTTAATGGAAAGTGCTTCCTCATCACACAGCTGTCACGACGTGCACCGTGATAATGCATTCATAGGGATGGCCGCTGCCCAAGATTTGCAGGTGTTGGTTCCAAACTGGGGCCACTCCTAGTTAATAACCGGGCTTTTAATTGGTTAATAATTTCCCCAGTAATAATTAGCCATATCTGCTGGGTAATCTTAACTTTTCCCTTTCAGGTGCGGCTGCTTGGAGTTGTCTCGCAAGGCCAACCAACACTGGTTATCATGGAGCTCATGACACGCGGGGATCTCAAGAGTTATCTGAGATCTCTGCGGCCGGACACAGAGGTGAGCGGGTGGGTTGGGGTATTTTTTTCTCCACTTGCAAGAAAAGGTAATGAGGTCAACACACCAAACTTGCCCAGCCTGTCAGTCTCCTGCCTTGTTTGGAGCAGCTGTCCTTGTTAGTGGTTTCTGATGTAAACCTTCCTCACGCATGTTGGCCCAGTTACCTGCACTGGCTTGGCTTTAGTACGCAGTACCCCCGGCTTTCTGATGCATGGGTTAGCAGGTTTCTGCAGACCTTTTTGTGTGTCTCATTTGAATCGTATCTTATTTCCTCCACCCCCTTTATTTTAAAGGTTGTGGCCCTGCCTTTGTTAAATTACACATTATCTAAAAAGAGACCATTGCAGAAATGCAGGACTAGCTCTAGCTCACTCCTTGTGTTAAAGCCAACTGGTATCTTCATTGTGTCCCGTAATTTCCCTCGTTCTTTTTTCTTTTTGATCCGTAAACTAAGTGTCGTGCATAGTTTACTTGCCCTGCTGGCAGCTAACCTTCATTACTAGCTATAATAGGAGTCCAGTAACTGAGCAATCACCTTCATCACTTCATTGCTATCCTTTCTGGGGCGTTCATGCCCAGGGCTCTTCAGAACCTTCTCTGAGTTCTTGCCACTCTTCGCTCACTCCCCTGTGTCCGACCCGTGCATTTAAGGAGTTAAATACTTATACGGAATGAAATTTATCTTCTTTCTTGCAGTTATATTTTTTTCTCTTTGAGCTCTGTTAATGAAACTCCAGCTGTTCTGTGATCTGCTGCTCCTTATGCCAAAAGAGCGTTTTTCACAGGGACAGTAGACTAATGTGTGCAAAGCACACTTATGTGCCACCTCTACGTCATTGAGTGCCTGTTTTTCCGGTTTGAATTAAATCTTTCTTGCCTAATCTGACTCTTGATAAAGGTTCCAAACAGTACAATCATTTAAAAAATACACGAGTAGGGTAATTGCTCTTGGATGAAGCCCTACATGCTGCCCCTTTGGTTTTGACATAAATTATGAATGAGCACTTTGCAATAAACACTAATATTTAGTCATGCACATGATGTTTAATATTCAGCCCTGTCAGTCTAATAGATAAAATCACTCACGTATACTACAGGGTCCAAAAGGTTAGGAAAGAATCTTATAGGTCACTTCCTGCTCAAATTAAGGTTGGCCGTGTATAAAATGTGCTCAGCACTTTTCTGTGACCCTCAGTTTCACAATGCAGCATTTGTGATGTAAATAATTTACAACAACAGAGAGCAAACATCTGGTTTGTGTGAATGAAACTTAGGTGTAAAATGAAGGGCATTTTATGAAACAAAAGGCAGGTTCTTTAAAAAACACTGTTCTGTACTCCATCATTTAATGGGAATATGGATTACGTAAGGATTAGGAGCGACAAAGAGTCCTGTGGCACCTTATAGACTAACAGACGTATTGGAGCATAAGCTTTCGTGGGTGAATAACCACTTCTTCAGATGCATCTGAAGAAGTGGTTATTCACCCACGAAAGCTTATGCTCCAATACGTCTGTTAGTCTATAAGGTGCCACAGGACTCTTAGTCTGGATCTGTAGAAGCGACAACCACGGCTACCCCTCTGATACATAAGGATTAGGCTAGCTTCTCAGCACTGAGGCCAAGGCTTTTTTATAAAGGTACAGGTCCTGGGTCATCTCGCGGAGCTTATCAAGAGCAAAGGTAACAAAATTCAGCAGACTTTGGAGACTGGCAGCAGTGATATTATAAACAAGAGAATTACCGAAAAGGAATACTGCTTTTTCTCTTCTGCATGCTGACTTATTGTTCTCTCTCTCCCCCGCCCCTCCAATGAAAAGTGATGGCTGCGAGCGGGAGGCGCTGGGACAGAGAGGGGAAGTTGCTGATCCGCGGGGCTGCTGGCGGGCGGGAGGCACTGGGGGTGGTGGTGGAGGGAGGCTGCCGGCCCACCCTGGTTCCAAACCCCCACGGCCAAACAACATTATAAGCAAACACTGCGCAACTTTAAAGGAGTATGTTCTCTAATAGATCAGCAACTAAACAATGTTAACCGGGACGACCTTAAGTGAGGAGTTACTGTATCTTACAGTGCTTCTCATACTTAACTCTTTGTTCTGGATAGATGCAGTGGATTGGCTCCTTCCTGACTGACTGCCACAAGTTCTTGAGCCACTGATTTCACCACACAGTCATGGCCCTTCCACAAAGGGTCCCAACTTACATTGGTTCTTGCTGTCAGTAGGGTATAATAATTGCATACCTTCAGGTGGATGAATTTTTCCAGGTTTCCTTAGATCCATCCCGGTGGGTCCTTTGCTATGAGATCCATTGCATTTAGGAATTGGGGAACTTGGAAGGGTTCCCAGGGAAGGAGTGGAGAGACTCATAATAATGAACATGTGACACATATTTTGAAAGTGCTGAACAATCATCATAAACCTGAACACCATCAACTATAGATAAGTATCATTAACCCTCGCCTGCCCCACACACCCACAGTGAAAGTTTAGTGATTTGATCTGCTCAGGAGTTCTGCCGTCAACTTTCCTGCTCAACCCGCTATCCAACACTGCTTATCTTGTAGCCGGAGGTATAAGTCTTAGTCAAATTTCCACTGGCAGATGTTAAGCCACGGTGTGATGTGCTGAGGTATATGCAACCATCTCAAATGTTGCCCTCAGCATAGTACAGCTAATAGCTATGGTAGTAAAAGCTGCATATGCCTTTAGTTGATGATCATGAGTAAATCTATTTTACAAAAATTATCTGAAGGGTTTTTTCCCCCCCGTTTTGCAGGAGTATATCAGTAATTCAAGAGCATCATGTCACTGGATGTCAGGAGAAATAATTTAACAGTATCTTGTAACATTTTGTTTATGCTGATAGTAGCGCACTCAGTATAGAATTCTGAAGTAATGTGAGAAGGTTATTTCTTAAAACCTTTAGGAGAACTTTAATAGCAATAATGACCCGTTTAAAGCAAAACTTGTTTGTATTCCCCAAAATAGAATGTGCTCCTATATAGGAGCTAATTGTAACCAAGCTTTATGTGGGTGGAGAGAGAAGACATGATTTTCCCACTAAGCAGATGCTACGGTCTTCGTAATCATAAGTTTTTGTTCAGTCTGGTCCTGGTGTCGTGTCAGACTGATGATCTGATTAAGAAATGCATGTTGCCGTTTTTGAAGTGAAAACAATTTCTTCCCACCGCCTCACACTTCTACCTACTTATTCTTGCTCAGAATAACCCAGGCCAGACTCCTCCAACTCTGAAAAAGATGATTCAGATGGCAGGAGAGATTGCTGACGGCATGGCATACCTCAACGCCAACAAATTTGTGCACAGGGATCTCGCTGCAAGGAATTGCATGGTGGCTGAAGACTTCACTGTAAAAATTGGAGGTGCTTTTTCTTTCCTTTTTTCTTCCTTAAACTCAGATGAAACAGGAGTATAATCCTACGGTCAGCATTGAAAAAGGCACCTTAATTTCCTTAAATTGTTACTAAATCGAGTATTTGATTCTGGGAGATGAATATGTTCCATCTGAGGACTCACTACAGTTTCAGGTTCAGGGAGCGCAATTCAACATTGAATTGAAACAACCTCTTTTGTACCCATTGTGACAGACTGTGCAAAGAGCACGAAGCAGCAGCAGCCACTCTTCCCAGCCCGACGCTGCTGTAACAGCCAAGAGGATGGCCCAGAGTTGAGAAATTCTCCCCTCCCCTCCCCTCTCTGCTCTTCATTCTGATAAAGCCCAGATGTTTTAAGTTTGTTGGTGAAGTGACTTGCACCTTAGCCTTGCGATTTCAGCAGCAAGACCTGTTGTTTAACGATAATAGCTCAATTACCATCACATCACGGTAGTTCGGATTAACCCACAAACTAAATAAAAATTATTGAGTTAAACCTGCTTATCCAGAGCCCAACATTTTGGATGTGGTGATTAATAACAAAAAAATAAAAACAAAATATTTTCTGGAATTTAGTTTGGCAGGGTTGAGCACAAGGCAGATGGACAATGTTAGGCCCGAGTTCTGCAAACACTTAAATGTGCTTATAGTTAAGTCCATCTGAGTTTTCAGTATCAGGGATTTGGTCCAAGTTCAACGGTCACCTACTTGAGCATTCTGGGAAGGAACAGTATAGTCTTTCATGAGATCTGAAATAGAAGATATCAAAGGAAATTGAATTAGCTTGGGGGGGGGGCGTGGCTTATCTCCAAAAATAAAAACCATTTGAAATCATGAGATAAAAGGTACCAGTGCAAAGTGCTATGGTAAAAAGTGCAAGTTTTTTCTTAGATTTTTAGAGGAAAAGAATCAGTGTTCAGTGTACAAAGAGCCCAGCTTGTCATTCTGTAGATATATTGAAAAAATAATTTTGCTTATTTTATCTTGAGTGTGAATTTGTGCTGAACGTGATAAACTGAAGGCACTGGCCAGAGCTGTCCCTAGAGTAGGCAGGAACTGTTCTTGGCTCTTCTGTGGAACTTTGCAATGCCAGCGCTGACACTCCAGTACTGCTGCTAGACCAGTTCTGGAACTCCCATAAACACAATCATTCAAACCTACTCGTGACCCAGTTCTGTTCCCAGAGAAGTCAATGGGAGGTTCCAGTTGGTTTCATTGAGAGTGAGACCAAACCCTGGGAGATCAGGTATATATACACACACACAATATATCTCTGATGAAGTAAACCATTATGCTGCCAAATCACAAATACTTTGTGCTGAAGCAGTGATTCTCGATTGGGTAGGTTCTTTGGGACATGTTAATTATCCTAGCCTGTAGATACATGCATTTTATTTCCCTGCCTTCCAGATTTTGGCATGACCAGAGATATCTACGAGACAGATTACTATCGGAAAGGAGGGAAAGGTTTGCTTCCTGTGCGCTGGATGTCCCCAGAGTCACTGAAGGATGGAGTCTTCACAACACATTCAGACGTCTGGTAACAAAACGGGGGCTTTTAAAAACAGTTTAGATACTCTTCTTTTGGCCTCCATCAGATTTTTATGGATAAAAACAAACACCTAAGGTCTACTAAGTCTTCAAAGGCTCTGCTTCCCCTCCTCCCCCCCATTTTACTGACCATGAGTCACTCTGCTTTATGCTGTCCCCATTGCAAATTGTCCATCAGAAACCTTTTATGCCATATTCTGTTCTCAGATGCATGCATGGCTCCCATTAAAATCCTTGGGAGCTGAAGGTGTCTGCCTGAGACTGAAGGTATAGTCGGAGTTTGGAGAGGATACCTGCTTCCTTCAAGGATAGGGAATCAACCACTCATAGCAAAAATCTATGGCCTATTGACTACACTTACCCAGAAAAGCAACTTGGTCATTTCCAGTCGTCCTTGAAAGGTGTCAGATATGCACTCAGATTCTTTGACCTGATTCTTATCAAATTCTTCTGTGTACGTCACTCTGTTTTCTTACATAGGAAGTACAGAAGCTAGAACGCACTGACTTATTCTTTGGAATCATCCGTTATGTATTTTTCCCTTTAGTTTTGCACACTGTTTCACTCCAATACTACAGAATCCTTTAAAGAAAAAAATATTGCATAATAGCGATGCCCATGAAGTTGTTAATAGAGCTGTACAGGAAATATCAAAATATGCCTTTTAGAAAAAAAATGCTCTGGGAACAACTTTTTTCCTTCTCAAAGGTTTGAGGATAGGTGCCCAGCTTCTGAAAGTAAATGGAGGGCCTGGCAAGAGATTAATATGTACTGGCAAACCTACATTTCTAAGTCTTTCTTGGTTTCTCTGCCTTCCTAGCAAGAGGTTTTACTGCTGGTGTGTTACAGAATTGGCAGTTGATTGCCTCCAAATGTCTGAAAGTCAGTAGAAAAATTATTTAAGTAGTAAACTATATGATTTTTAAACAGCTTGGACGTTTGCAGTCAGTGGATGGTACTTCTACACAGCATCAGCTTTGAGTGAAAGTTTTGTAATTGAAGTTATGACAAAGGAAAGCAAGCGGGGGTTTTTTGGCATAGTTCATAACTTCTTTATAAAGCTACTAACCCTTCAACCTATGAAAATGTGTGTTGCTTAGAAATGACACAGACTGAATCCAGCCAAATCCTCTAACTACTGTAGGGAAAAGCAGTCACTGTAAAAGTAAAAGTTGCCATTTTAGCCACGTGTTGTTATTGTAAATGCAGTAATAGTTGCATTCCTATAGCACCTTTCATTACAACTTAGGTACATAAATAGCACCACTGAAAACAGCCTCCTCTGGGTAGAGGGTGACAACAAGCTAACATGACAAAGGAGTACATTGCTAGCAATCTTACTCTTACTACAAAAAAAGGGGTTTGGGACCAGTGAAGGCCTCACAGAGCAGACAGAACTTCAGTTTAATATATCATCCAAAAAACCTAAACACACTGAACCAACTGGAATTGAGCTGGTCTAGATTAAAGAGCAGAGCAACATGATTTTGACCCACTCTTATTGCCAGCCAATTGCCAACCAATGCCAGTGGTCCTCAGCTGTCCCTTGCATCAAGGACTGACTCTAGTTCTTCAGTTCTTACACCTTGGTACGTGATCCAGCTCATTCCACTTGCTTAGCTTTGCTCTTTAAAACTACCGCTTAAGCTGCATATTGCGTGAACAAACCCAAATGACAGACAGAAATTCTAGACGAGACGTGAATTTAATCATCAGAAGTAAATTAGTGCTCCAATACATGCAAACTTTGGCCGAGTGCTGCGCTCGTGTGTATCATCTAACTCTGCCATGTATCAGTGTCCTTAGAAATACCACTTCAGAAAGTTTTATGAGTGCTAAAAATGCAGCCACTTCTGCCATTTAAACATCAGTGGCACGAAACAAGTGTGTGATTCTTTACCATGGCAGTGTTGTGAGGAGCAGAGGGAGAATATGCATCACTGTAGAGCTATATACTCCATTACTCAATCCAAAGCAAGGTTAAACAAACACTACTTCACTTCAACAGTGCCACAACCATGTAATCCCAAAACATAGGTATCTTAGCAGCAGCTGCAAAAGAAGGGGCGGAGGGAGAAAGCAAATCACTAAAGACAAGGCTGGAAAAGACCAACCTTAAAAAAAAATATTTATTTGGCATAACAGACTTCTGCTTGTAAAAATAGAAATTGTCGTTTGTATGCTACTATACTACGGCTCTTACAAGAGGAACTTTAGAGCTTAGAAATATTCAGGCATGATGTTATGTAAATGAGTATATTTCAGAATGCATAGCTTCCAATTCCAGAAGCGCTGAAAAATAGATCTTTGCTTCCTTGGAAAGAATTTTTGGGAGGTGACTACATATGCTTTTCTGTAACTCCCTATTCAGTGTAAAAATTATAATACTCACCCAGAGAAAGAAATGACCTTTGGGGAATAGTTCTTCACCTTTGGGCACCACATTTCAGGAAAGATCTGGACGAACTGGAGAAAGTCCAGAGGAGCAACAAAAATTATTAAAGGTCTAGAAAACATGACGTATGAGGGCAAGCTGAAAAAAATAGATTTGTTTAGTCCAGAGAAGAGAAGACTGAGAGGGGACATAAGTTTTAAAGTATATAAAAGGTTGTTACAAGGAGGAGGGAGAAAAATTGTTTTCCTTACCCTTTGATGACAGGACAAGAAGCAATGGGCTTAAATTGCAACAAGGATGGTTTAGGTAAGATATTAGGAAAAACTTCCTAACTGTCAGGGTGGTTAAGCACCAGAATAAATGGCCTAGGGAGGTTGTGGAATGTCCATCATTGGAGATTTTTAAGAGCAGGTTAGACAAACACAGTCAGGGATGTATAGATAATACTTAGTCCTGCCATGATTGCAAGGGACTGGACTAGATGACCTCTTGAGGTCCCTTCCTGTCCTATGATTCTGTGAATACTTATTACCCTTCTAAAATCTTTCCTTTAGGATTATTTAATGTCTAATGCTAGAAACAACTTAAACATTTTTCCAAATCCTCCTTTGCAGGCCTAATTGTCAAGGTATGAAGGAATGGTTAAATATGGGGAATATAGTGTGTGTCTGTGTACACAATGTGTATCAATAGGCAGAGTATATTTCATACCCTCGCATTCAACCACACACATCCAGAATCCTTAAATTCAAAAGATTTAAACTTTTAAACATCTCAAAAGCATTGAAGTCCAACTTATCACTGTCATGAAATACTCAGTGCCTTGTTATTTGATCTGCTTGTGAGTAAAACAGCCATTCCAGTCTGTTTTAAATAACAGAGAGAGCAGACCAGATGCTATACATTAAAGACCTCCTTATATCAGGAAAATCACCTGACTCTCCTTTTCAGTGTTCAGGTTTTGAAGTTGCTTCGTGCAAACAATACTGTTTGACTATGTTTTTGTGGGTATTTTCCTTGCTTCAAAAAATAAAAATACAGAGACTATTTTTCTGCCTTTCTGGTAGATGTATATAGTGACATCAGGTTCCACATTCTTAGATGCCATTTTTAGAAGCCAAATGTCAAAATGAGAGAACTGCAAATGGCCAGACATCAGGATTTATAAGCTGTCAGGTGAAATGGCAAACTGTAAAAGTGTGTCTGGAGGGGTTGAAGGGCGAGGGTTTAGTTTGGCAATTCACTTTTTTATTGTTCTTAAAGACTGAGGGATGAGGTAGCTAGGGAAGACTTTTGGTTGGGCATCAAGGAGGAGGCCAAGATCTTAAAATTAATGCGGTATCTTTTGGGAACCATTTACAATTTCTGTTAGATCTGCTAAACTATTTTAAAGGAGCAACGCAGGTTTGTTCCTTGCAATGCAATTTCTAGTGTTGTAAGTAGTACTCAGGAAATAAACTCAGTAGCCTTTTTCCTGTGGCTATCAGAATAGCAGTAAGGCACCAAGAAGTTGAGCAGAGATTTTTGTTTTGTTTTGTTCCAAGTGTAACTGCATAGTTGCAAAACCCTTTTGTCATTTCTGATTTAAACAAGAACCCATTTTAGATACAGTGGATAACCTGAGATGTGAAACCATTCTACCATAATCACCTAATAATATTGAGCTCCTGTTTTCACAGCACAAACCTTACTACTAGCGCACACATCCTTGCTTCCCTGTAGCAAGTTGGGCTGGGTGAAACAGTGAAAACTTGTGAAAACAAGGATCTGATTTTGAAAGCATAGAATTGTTCTTCTTTGCTGCTCAGCAGTGTGTGAATGAGATGACTCATAAATCCTGTAGACATTGTTGATATTATTGTCCCTCTTGATCTAATGTTAGTTTACTAAACAGACGTTTTAAGAAAATTTCTGTAGGTGCATCAGGCCATTAAAAATGTTAAGTTTGCTCTTTAATTACATGAAGGAGCTGCTTAGTTCTGTGTAAGATTGTCATGGAAATGAAACAGGACATTTTTCACAAGTGCTTTTAAATCATAACTATACTTGTCTTTTTACCTAGTGAACAGCTCAGGCTACTAGATCAGCACCTTTCTCCTACTGTCCTTTTGCAGATATGTAGATAGGTACCCTGTGTCTTGCAAAGTGACAGTTGAGCTTCCCAAGATGGTTTAAATGTTCTAAATCGATCTTCGTAGCGCAGCGTTGGCTCTTAGTGCAAGAGGCCTAGGAAGATGTACATTTTCCCATCCTATATGATTAAACAGATGCAGGCGTCTCCCCCACATCTTCTCTAAAGCACGCAAGTTGCATTGGTTGCTGTCATGTCTCAGATATGTCTTGATGTTTGTATTGCATCTGTAAATTGGCACATGGGAGAACCTAAAGCAGAGTGACAAATGGGGAAACCAGTATTAACCAAAAAGTATTCCTGTGCCACAAGCAGGTTTTTATATGGAAAACAAACCATATGGCATTTGCAGGCTTAGCAGCATACATTTTAATAGGTAGCCATGTCATGGCTGAAGTCAGGAAAAACTCAGGGTTTTTTTTACTGTTCAGTGTTTCTGTTCTTGAAGCATGTCAGACCAAATGAAAGGAAAAAAGCAGCTGCCCTCAGTTGAGGGCTATGCTCCTGCATGCATGTCTTCCTGAGCTCCCTTTCTTTCCCCATTTGCCAGAAGTACCTGAATATTAGAGAGAAGTAATGTCACGAGTTGTTTTCATTTTCTTTTTTAACATGTCAGTGTTTCACTCATTATTTCAGTGGCCTTTCAGGCTCAGCCTCATCTGTCACCACAGCAGTTTTATATTCAGGTGTAATTGTTACACTATTTTAAGGTTATTTTTGTAACGAGTTTAGTTAAGGGTTGTCTGCTGGTCAGCCCTGGACACAGACATCCTCTAAACACAGAAAAGGGCCGTGAGCAGCAACAGTGCAAGTCTCTTCACTGCTCTCTCCTTTCTACCCCCTCCTACAAATGCGCCTCACACCTGAACTTGGAAGGCGCACCTGCGGAGATGAGAATGGAGTTCATCCTCCTTGCCATTTCCCCACTTGACACTCATGCTGACAAAGTAGCTAGGCTGCTTGTTAGAGTCAAGAACAGTGATGGCTTTTGTTAACACGGAATCTACATGGAGCCCACCAAACTCATTAACATTGGGCTACCACGTAGCTATCCACTGTCAACAGCTCTTGGGCACCACCAACTCAGAGACAGAACAGTGGCTTAGCAATGAAAGTTTTCTTATCCTGTTACCAGTATCTTGATCAGTCAAGTTGGTGGGTTTTTTTAAGAAAACACCCCGCCATAGTCTAAACCAAAATCTTGCTTGTTTAACACCTTTTAAGTCGTAATTGTTTTCCAGGTCCTTTGGTGTTGTCCTTTGGGAAATTGCAACATTAGCAGAGCAGCCATACCAAGGCATGTCCAACGAGCAAGTTCTTCGCTTCGTGATGGAGGGAGGCTTATTGGAGAAACCAGACAACTGTCCTGATATGCTGTAAGTATCGCCTGTCATCTTTATTTTTGACTTTGAGCTTGATTGCAGTGCACTCCAATATTTGATGTCCTCTTTAAACTGTGATGCTGAGTTACCAAGGTAAACCCAACTATTACTATAGTGTAACATTGACATATAGATAATGTTCTGATGAGAGTGTTAGATAAAATAATTATGGGCTTGCGTCTGGTGGCAGTTGGGAGACGTTCATACTCTTGTGAACTGACGGGACTGTTTTTAATTCACTGATGTTGTGGTATAACTATTGGAAGCATCAACAGTCTCTCTTGGAGCATGGGCTCCATCTGACTCATGGGATCAGCCTCATTCTGACCTCCACTGTTCATTGGTGCTGCAGTGCTACATCTGTTTTGAGCTAAGTATATTTAACGTGTCCCTTCTATGTAACCTCCCTTCTCCTCTCCCATCTCCTCTCTTCTCCCATCTAAATCCAAATCTAAATCCAAATAAGCAGCTAAAAAGACAGTATGAAGGATTGTTCTAGCAGTGCTAGTTTCTATTTGAACGGTCCCTGTAAACTGAACATGTGCCTTAAAATAACTTTGCTAGTAGCAAGAATCCCACATTAGCTCAACTTAGGTTCTCAAATAAGCAGAAAACAAGAGTTTTAGCTATATCCAAGGAAATATAAATGGTGTAAAATAAATGTTTCTGTTTTGGGGAGTTTATCCGAGTAGTCTTTCTTAAACTTTTCATTTGATTTAAAATAATGTGGTTGGATATCAAAGGAGAAAAGCAAGAGTTTGGGACGGGCTGAAATAAATTGTGACTTAACCCTTTGGAATCCAAGCTTTCTAATTCAGCATGCAGATAAAATAATGCAATAATTCTTCTTCCCAGAGCAGCTCTGGACCTATTACCACAGTCGATAGCACTCATTGCATTGAGGTCAACATTTTCTCCTCCCTTCACAGTTTCCTTTCCTGTAAGCATAAAGAGAAAGAAAGGTCCAAATAGCTTTATCCAGTCCTTTTATCAGCGTTTAATCAAGCCGCATTGCACCAGGGTGTCTACAACTACAACAGGCTTCAGCCTTTCGCTTTACATTGTTAAAATACTTCTGCTGGGTTTTGTGTACAGTAGTTTCAGTTGTTCAGTCTTTTACTACTTTGATATGCTTCCCAAACTAGCTTTCTGGAAGGAAATGCTGCGTCTTGCAGTTATTGAAATTTGTTGGAGGCCCACAAAAGGGATGCAATCACTTAAGGGCATCAGCTGCTTGGGATTCTTAGGAAAAGAGCCTCTGGCTGGAGGACTTTGGTTTCGGATGACAGTCAGTGTTTTGTTGTTGGAGGAGGGTGGGCCGTGGGCGGTGGAAGGAGGAGGTCTGGCTGCCATATGACGCCCCCATCTCACATTCTTTCCCTTCCACGATTCTGTGGAGAATTCCTGGCAGTCAGATGGCTTTGAAATTATGCTTGACATTATGGGAATTATACAGCAGGGGCTGGGCATGTGGAGCGACCTAGGTAAGGTGATCTTGTTTCAGGCAGCACTAGGAGAGCAAGTTGTACAATGGGAATGAACTTGGCAAGGGATTTAGCTTTAGAAATTCCTCCATAACCTGGCATATGGATAGAAATTATAGAACCAGAGGGCTGGAAGGGACCATAGGAGGTTATCTATTCTTCCCCCCCCCCGCACAAAGAGTCAGGCTTCAATATACTGTGTTGGGAAAATCTGCTCCCCCTGATGCCACCACCTCTCCTCCAGCAGAGAGGGAAAGTAGAATCTATCTGGTCAGTTCTCCTCTTCCTTCCCCTGCCAGGGAAGGACGGGTGAGTGATGCCTCATAGATTGGATTGTGCATAAAGTGCTTCTGCATCTTCTAAAATGCAGAAAATTAAAAGTGCTTTTAACGTTTGAATCTTCCGTGACTTACCCCACCCTCCCCTGCAGCCTGCCCTGTTTTCACATTCAACAGGCTCCCAATCTGGTCAGAGCCAAATGAAAGCACTAGAGCTGTGCCCTGACCCAGCTCCACACACCGACCTTTGCTTGGCCCTCTGTGAGCCTATTTGGAGTTGCTAACTCCTTGCGGAGCCATTTCTTCACACGTCCCGTCCCCCCCGTCTCCCCCTTGCCCACGCTGCAGCCCATCAACATGAGATGATGTAAAACAGGATCACCAAACAATGTCCGGCGACCACAGCCAGGGCTGAGGAGTGGGGAGGAGAGAGGGGACAATGGTACATCGGCCCTGAGGTTGGGGGGGGGCTCCCAAAATGTCTATAACATCTGTGTAAATGGGAGAGGGTGGGGTCCCAGTGAATACAATATACTGGGGCCCCAAATTTCTCTTGACAAGCCTGACCACAACTGCTCCAATTAATTAGCTCTTCCTTCTATATCACCATGCGTCCATACAGAGGAGTGGTCAGTATGCAGAGATCTCTCTTCCCCCACCTTTAGTCCTCCCTGTGTATCAGGGTTCTCAAACTGGGAGTCATGAGGTTATTAGGTGGGGGATCGTGAGCTATCAGCCTCCACCCCCAAACTCCACTTTGCCTCCAGCATTTATAATAGTGCTAAATATAAAAAAGGGGTTTTCATTTATAAGGGGTGTCGCACTCAGAGGCTTGCTGTGTGAAAGGGGTCACCAATACAAAAGTTTGAGAACCACTGCTGTATATCCTGGTTCTGGTCATCAACGGGTGTGTCAGGAAGAAGAAAATGCTTGGAAAGTACATTTCTGTGCTTTGTACTAAGGCACATATGGCCCTGGAATTCAGTGCCAGTCTCATTGCACATCTTCAGTCTATGCAAGGCAGTTGTTGGCAAGCGTTCTATGAAGACTCGTATCAAACGTGGGAAGTTCCTTTTTTGGTGGAGGGGGATAGGTGTGACATTTTTCTCTCTGGTTTTGACCCTTAAGACTGTAAGGTTTTGCTTTGAAAGCATCGTGTTCCCTGGCACGTCAGCCCCACTGGGAATTGTTGTAGAGTGCAGCCACCGCATAGCTGCATCAACCTTAATTTCGTCTGCCTGTAGATCGAAGGTATTTTAATATTCAGTTCAAGGTGTCCAGGAAGCTAAGTCAGTCTGCTGCAGGAAAGTCAGTACACTTTTTGCGCTCAGCATCGTGTACATGGCAAGTCCAGAATGGGAGCTAGGAATTGGGCAGTATAAATGTACCACAAGACGCACCTTTGTAGCCGTGGGGCCTCCTTCTCCAAATTTGTCTGTCTTGAAAGCAGCTAAAATAAAATGGTGGGTGGTTGATGTCTGAGGAGGCAGCCTACATGTTACACCTTTGGGGTAAATTGGAGCGCAACATAGTACAAAGGCTCCCCCAAAAGGATGGAGGGGGTAAAATGCTACACAGGAATAATCTTAATAATAATCTATTACATCAACTATCCAGATTACGGTAACAGAATGGTACATGTGAGCAATGCTCAGGGCTATTGTTAAATGCACTCATGTCTCTTAGGGCCTCTCTTGCGACACACACACACACACACTCACTCACTCACTCACTCTGCAGTGCAAGAGGCTCTGAGGTTCCATCTTGTGTGGATGTTATCCTTGTATGTTGCTATGCTTTGCTACCCTCTAGCAGTAGAGAGTCATTAACTTCTAACTGGATCAGAAAGAAAGGACACCTGACGAATGTGACAGATTTTATTTTGCAGTGGGGTTTTCCCTGGTGCTCATTAAAAGACAGACCTTGTTGGGTGGTATTAGGCAATTGCATTAGCATTCAGGAAAGTGGAAAGTACTTGAAAAGGGACTAAGTGCCAAAGAAGTACATTTTTAGGTGGTTGTACTTGTTTGGGTATGAGTGTGAAGGTATATTTTGCATAATGTCACACATTTGACCGTACAATAGGACATGGGTGCTGGACATTAGTAATAACGTAGATGTGTTGCTGTTTTTCCTCCTTTTGCCACGTACGTAGCATCTTATATACTGCCGTTGTAATAGCGGTGTGCTACGCGTCACACTGCGACTGTACATCAAGGAGTTTTGTTACCGTTAAAGCTCATAGATAGTGTGTTCCCACTGGGATTTTAAAAGTTAGTTTAGTTGAGGCGGGAGGGAGAATTCCCTGTTTGAAGCAAGAATGCTTTGAACACTGGCTTCCCTCATCTGTAGCTTAGATTACCAGCCAGTTTAAATAGTTCTGGTTTTTGCTTTGTCTGTGGTTACAGCTCATTTTAAAGCCAGGATCTACCACTTGCACCACTTAAGACAAATACAGAGGTAATTCCTGCTTTTTAGAGGATGTGTAGTGGGCAGCAGGATGGTAACACCCCTTACTCTTCCTTCTAAGTTCCTAGCTGTCATCAGACCCAGTCATAAGGAATCAACTCTGATGCATATTACAAATATACATTGAGTTAATTATAGTCTCTGTTAGTCGCTCAAAATATTGAAAAGGAATATGACTTTTCTAGCAATTTTCTAGCAATTTATCTGTTTAATGCCCCAGTGCAGAAAGCACAATGACTTTTGCTGCATTTCTGTGTAAGCAGAAAGTGGAAAATTAATTTCAAGGACACTCAATATTCTGCTGCTTGGTGATGGCTGTAACTTCCCAGGCCTGGCTTGCCATCCCTCAGAAACATAGGTATTTAAAATAAAACGAGTGTTTTATCAGCCCGTAAATTCTTCCAATTGTCTACTGGAAAGTTTTCTTGTTGAGAGAGTGTAAACAAGGCCTCCAATCCCACAGAGTAAAAAAAAAAACAAAGAAAAACAAAAAAAAACTTCCTTTTATGGGAAGCACTCTTAAGGTTTTTGATTCTGGAATGGCTTAAAAGAAACATCACATGTCCTTGTTTGTGCTGATGTCACATGCATTACTTCACTGCTTGTGGTATCTCCTTAGCATTGCCCCTAGGCCGCAGGGCTCTGAGCCAGTGAATATCCAGTGTTCTTGGCCCCAGCTGATGCTTCTATTCACGGACATAGCAGTCAGCTGGAGAGGAAAGAGCAATGAAGTAACAGAAATGGATTTTATATATATGTGTGTGTGTGTGTATATATATATATTGTGTGTGTATATATATATATTGTGTGTGTGTGTGTGTCAGACGTTCTCTTCTTTTGTAGGGGAGGGGAAGACACATTTTTATAGGTTGATTTCAGTCTAAATATAAAAAGGTTTTAAAAATTAAAACATTTTTATATGTATACATGTATGTTGTGATGCAGTGGCTAGCAGGGTAGGTGATTTTTTTTGTGTGCTACAGATTGTTTTGCTAGATTACTTTTAGTCTTTGCATGTTAAAGGGATATAATCAGGTAGTTGATTTTTGTTCTTGATAATATCAAGTTGTACCCAACAGAAATGTGTTGGTAGCTAAAAGAAACATTTCAGTGAAGATAATTTTTGTCATTTCCCCCCAAGCTGTTTGCAACCCAAACATGGCAGCATACTATCGAGCTTATCTGTTTTTTATCTCCATAGTATCAGTGCCTCCCACAAGTAAAAATAGCAATAATTCTGCCTCTCTCCCTTGCTGACAAGAAGCAGATTTACTGGGTGTTGATTTTGTTTCTTTTTGGAAGTACATACCCATGACTATGAGGGTAATATTGCAGAAAATCCTGGGTGAAGAGATGGGTGAGTGCATGAGAACTAGAAAGTGAAACTAACTGGTCTCCTTTCCTTACACGCGGAGTATACTGCAAAAAATAAACAGAGTAAATGGTGAAAAGTAAACTGGATGTTGAAAATTCTTCCATTGGGGTTAATTGGAGTTACTGGGGTATTGAGGATTACAGTGGCTTTAAGTCACCTTTGTACTGTCCTAATCCTGGGCTGCTCTGGAGACCAGAGAACATCCTAGCATAATTTAGACAAACCCAGTGGCCCTTCTAAATTATGGAGTCTCTCTGGACTTGCCTATGGGCTGCAGCACTGCCTGGAATCTCCACAGTACTGTTTGCTGTGGTCACTTCTCAATATACCCTCCCACCTCCAGCATGCTGCTTGTGAGGGGGTCCTCCGGAGGCAGCCTCTGTCTGTCTTCCATAGTGTCCATGCTGGGAAGTAGTCCTTGCCCAGATGTGCGGTTTTAGAACCCCGTTTACACTGCTCGGGCATGAAGGAGCCAGAGCCAGGGGTGAGGCTCTTACCCCAGATTTTTAACCTGACCGTGTTCATCCCTTTACAAATCAAAATGTATTTCCTCTGAAATAGTTACTTTTGGTAATTTATTTTCAAAAGTGGATTCTCCTCAGCCCGGATGACTCTGATATTGAACCTATATAACAGGGAACACTTTTATAGGCATTTCAATTTGATTTGACTTGCTTTTGTCAGGAGTAGATGTGAACCAAGCTTGCAGGGGGTTAAATGCCTCCTTGGACATCTGATTTATTTCTCTTTAATCCTTCATTAACTTGGGGATGTTTTACATATTGATCGAAGCCCATAAACGACATAATTTGGGGAATAAAATGCTAACTATATTATCAAAGAAATCCATGTTGCAAGTCTAAAGTTTTATTTAAATAAGTCAGATCTCTGAGGATAGTCTTGTTTTCAGAGGCGTAGGCTGTTTAATTAGCATAGTTGAAATCTATCTGTGTTGGTATTAGTATGAGTAGTCTCCCCCAAACCATTGGGGGCTATCCATAAATTATGTAACACATCAGGGTGGACCTTAATTTTGCATGTGTGTGTGTGTTGGAGTGTTGCAAAGGGATGGGTGGATCTTGAAAATAATCAAGAATGTGGAACATAATTTATGGACAATGCCTTGTAGTATCTGAGCACTTCATAAGATCATAGATTTATTCTCACTGCACCTCTGTGAGCCAGTGAAACATTATCCTCCCTTTACAGGACTGAGGCAGAGAGATTAAGTGATCTGGCAGAAAGTCTAGCAGAGCTTGGAATTGAACCCAGGGTGCCTGGGTCCCAATCTGGTTGCCTTAACCACAAGACCACTCTTGGAAAGAAAAATCTTAATGGGTCACCAGATCAGTCTTCTGGGAACTGCTCTAGGATTGTTCTCTACTATGTATTTTCTAGTGTACTAGTATTCTTGGATTTGCTTCATACTTTGCGAGCTATCCTTATTTCAGTATAGTAAAAGTTACAGCTTTGACCAGATTGCAAGTATTTTTCTGACTTGTGTTGCCATGTGCATTGGTTTGAAGTTTTTATATTTATTTTCCTTTTCTCTTAGTGTTAGCTGCAGCCTGCTTGTACCATAAGAACAAGAGACATCCCTGCCCCTGCGAGGGCGAAATACTAAGTTGTGTTGCATTCAAAGTGCAGACTGATCTGAGAGGAATATCCAGTCTTGCAATGTCATGAAAAACACTATTTTCATTATACGTGTGTCGCTGCCACATCTTGTGGTTTTGTTTTGCCAGTGTGGGATGTTGTCCTGGCAGATATAACCACAGATGTATTAAAACAGGTGATCTGTAAAATATTACTGCATCGCCGGCTAAAAATAAAAATCAATTGAGAGTTTAAAAAAACTGGGCTGCAGCATTCAAATATACAAGGCATTCAAGGTGATTGTTCTCTCTCTGAGCAAACATGGTATCACCTTTTTGCTTTCCAGGAGTTTGACATGGTATGATTTTTCTTTTTTTTCTTTAAGGCCAGACTTACAAGACAGGGGACTATATTTGAGAAAGTGTTGACTCTTAAAAGTACCAACTAGTCGGAGTAGTTAATTGACTGAACGTGTTCTCTGTGTGATGTTGTGGCAAAGAGGACTAACAGTCTTGGAATGAAACAGGAGAATGTTGAGTAGAGGTAGAGAGGTGATACATGGTATTGATGAGAGTGCTACTGGTGTCCATAATGGACAAAAAATATTGAAAAGTCGGAGACAATTCAGATAAGCACTGCAAAAATGAGTGCGTGTTTGGGAAAGCACTGTGCAGTGAAAGACGTAAAGAGCTCAGTCTATTTAGCTTCTCTATCCATTTTAGGTAATTTCTTCCTCATTCTTCCTTTAATCAAGATTGACTGTTTCTCTAAAATATATGCTCTAATTCAATCCTAATTTATTGGACTCTATGCAGGAATTACTGAGTGAAATGTCAGTGGCCAGTGGTGTTCAGGAGGCCAGAGTAGACAATTACAGTGGTCCCTTCTGCCTTTAAAATCTATTAGACTATCTTCTCCATAACTTTGGTGCAAATGATCTGCCTGAATCTCTCCCATGTCCTATAGCCAATTCGAAACTGGCGGGGGGAGGTCAGGTTGTAACTCCACCGAGGGTATTTCTGGTTTTAGGAGACTTGTACTCTTGGGCCAGGTCTACACTAGGGGCGGGGGTCGATGTAAGGTACGCAACTTCAGCTACGTGACTAACGTGTAGCTGAAGTCGACATACGTCGCTCAACTTCACCGCGCTGTGAGGACGCCGCAATGTCGACTGCCACCGCTCCCCTGTCGACTCCGCTTCCGCCTCTCGCCAGGGTGGATTACCAGTGTCTAAAGGAGAGCGATCGGGGATCGATTTATCACGTCTACACTAGACGTGAACAGTCGATCCCTGAAAGATCAATTGCTACCCTCCGAATCGGCGGGTAGTGCGTAGACCAGCCCTCAGTGTTGTATTTCACATTATGAATACTTTTGTTCAGTGCAATTAAGCGATGGCAGAATGTAAAAGCATTGGGTGGCTGCAGTGTGAAAAGTCAGAGTGGAGTGTCTTTCAGGGTTCAAAAAGGACTAATTTATGTAAATATATCAAATTGCATATGTGTGTTATTTTTGTTGTTGTTTTTATGGTGTTTGGGTTTTTTTTAATTCCAGATTTGAATTGATGAGGATGTGCTGGCAGTACAACCCCAAGATGAGGCCCTCCTTCCTGGAAATCATCGGGAGCATTAAGGATGAGCTGGATCCAGCCTTCAAAGAGGTCTCCTTCTTCTACAGCGAAGAGAACAAGCCTCCAGACACTGAGGAACTCGACCTGGAGACTGAGAACATGGAGAGCATTCCTTTAGATCCCTCCTCCACCCTCCAACCCACTGACAAGCACTCAGGACACAAAGCTGAGAACGGCCCAGGCGTGGTGGTGCTGCGGGCCAGCTTTGAGGAGAGACAGCCGTACGCGCACATGAACGGGGGACGCAAGAACGAACGGGCCTTACCTTTGCCCCAGTCTTCGGCCTGCTGATCCTTAAAACCCAGAATCTCACAAACACACACACACACACACGTTGGGGGAAGAAAGAAAGAAAAGGAAATATATTCAAAAGCCTACTGTACCTCAGTGGATCTTCAGAACTGCCATAGCTGCACACAGGAGAATCCTCTTTTCAGTAAACACGTTAGTTTTTTCTTTGTTCAATATGCAAGCAGATGTTTTTCAGTAAAGGACTCCATTCAGTGGGGCACACAGTCAGCCTTTTAAAACTCTAATGTTAACACTTAATAGCAACAGAAAACTTGAGATCTGATGTCTCTCTCCTCTCTCTCTCTCTCTCTCTCTCTCTCTCTCTCTCTCTCTCTCTCTCTCTTTCTGCTTCATAATGGGAAACATATCTGCGTGCAAGTTCAACCGTACAGCACTTTTATCAGATCAAAGAAATTGCAGGCCAGGTGGCTCCCCGTTAGCCCTTGCAAGCACCTGCTTAACGCTGTAGGTCTTTATAAAACCAGAATGAAAAAAAAAAGACTGGATTTTTAATGTTACTCTAACCTTTTTAGGAACACGTAAAAGAATTTAAAAAGGGCCATCATTCGTCCAAGGTTGTTACCATTTTCAACGCTGCCAAATTTTGCCAAAAAATAAACAACAACAAAAACAACAAAAAACTTTTTTGGGGTGGTGGTGGTTTTGTTTCGTGGGTGGGGAGGAGTGGGAGGTGTTGTTTGTTTTTGTAGGCTTTGAAGGAGCACAGTAATCAACTGCTCCATTTAAAAGAGATACTGACCAATACACTCCATTTAATCATACACTGGTATTTTAAAAAAATCAGATTGTCTAGATCTTTTTTTAAACTGGACAAAACATGATTTGTTTTCTCATGATGGAGAGGAAAGGGGGGGCAGGGTTTAGAAACCACCCTCCCCCACCAAGAATTCTGGACAAAACTGGCAGTGGTGAGCCAAATATCACACACACACACACACTCTCGCGCTCTCTCTCTCTCTCACTCTTGTATATATTTCGTGCAAAAAGTCGACCGCACGCCAAAAACAGCAAACCAGCCTGAAATGAACCGGAAGGGATCTCCATCATTGCAGCCCGCCTTCCTTCTCAGGCTAGCAGGAAAACACACGTCGAAACAAAAATTGGAGAAGACAAAAAGCGATAACGGATTCAAGCATACAACGCTTTGTTGACCTTTTCTCTCTGTTATTATACTTCTCGAACGGTTAAGACTTCTCGAAGGGTCTTGCAGTTCTATGTTAGACCATGGATCATTTGCATACACATTGTCTTTTGTGTCACTTTTATAACTTTTTTACGGTTCAGATACTCATCTATATGTCTGTACAGAAAAAAGCTGCTATTTTTTTTGTTCTTTATCTTTGTGGATTTAATCTATGAAAACCTTCAGGTCTGCCCTCCTTCCCTTCCCCCCACTCCAACAAATTTCTTATGCTTTGTACTATAGTGTGTAACTTTTACTTCCTTCTTCCTAGTAACTGATCCCTGTAACATGATTTGCCATGAACTGTTTAATGCCTTTTTATAAATACATTTCCTCCTTTTTTTTCCATTAGTTGTTTTACAACATCTTGGCTGTGTGGGCTACAGAGCTCTTGAAGGGACTGGGGGAAAAGGAGTACACAACCAGTAGCACTCCAGTGGTGCTGTGGTAGTGGTGGTTTTAACCATATCCTCCCTCCCTCCGCTAACCTCTGCCCATGCAGCACGCGAGTCTGTTACAGTGCAAGGCACGATACAAACTCAGGTCAGAAAAAAAAGGTTACATATTGCGTACATTCTTGTTCAGTGTTCATATTCATCGTTGTACAAGAGTCAGACCCCCTCTCCTTCCCTTGCCTCTTGTTTTGGTTGTGACACACGCATATATATATATTTTTTTAATTGTTGGGTACAACAGCGGACACCAGGCTTTTGGGTCTCTATTTTTTAAAATGAATATTTTAACCCTTCCATCCCATGAACAACAGCTGTGTTGAGTCTACATCGGTTGGGCTGTCAGTGCCAGGAGATTTTTATGCAGATGGCCATTCAACGTTCCGATCTAGCAGACCCCAGCTACTAGGCCTTCTCATTAGAAGACGTTGAAAGGCCACATTCTGGGCTGCACCTTGTTCAAGATCTCTCTCTCCTCCCCTCTCCCTCCCCCCCCCCCCCCCCCCCGCCGCGATTTGCCAGCAGCCTTGATGATAGCATGCTGCGGAGATCAGGCAGGGAGGATGTGGGTGGGGGCCACCAGGTTGCTAGCAAACAGTTAAATGCAGCAGCTATGGAAACTTGTTACAAATACAAAATTGTTGTTCAGACCATAGACCAATCTTCAGCACAAAAGAGAAATAGTAGCTTGCTTGTTTGGCAGAGGAAGCTTTATGAATGTGGGGGGCAAGGAGGCAGGGTTTAAGGAGGGTGTTGTGGGGGCCATAATGCAAGTCTAAAACAAACGAGCCATAACAGTTGCTCATCTGAAGTTAGTTATAGCATCTAACCCCTTGGTTAGCACTGATCCAACCAAATGATGGCAGTAATGAAGTTGTTCTGGGATGGAAATGTTAAATTTTTTTGAGTAAGAACAAAGAATTAAAATATACTGATTGCTCTTTGTGACTGGAGATTAAAAAAACATGTTTGTAGTGCTTTTTGCTTGTGTAGTTTTAGGTCCCACTATCTTCTCTTGCCTCTGTCCCATAGTTATTTTTCCCTTTAAAGAAAAGACAAAAAAAAAAAGTTAATTAAGAAGGTATTCTATGTAGGATTTTTTTTTATTTATTTTTGTGATATCAGTTTAAATCACTGTAGAGATACCCCAAAATAAATTTCAATACTGAGATAAGGGTTTTCAAGTATGACAGGGGGACAGTTTTTGATTTTTTTCAAACATTTATCTACCTCACTCTTATTTTTTTATATGTGTATATATAAAAAAAATACATCTCACATTTCTCAGCAGCCAATAGAAATGCCGTTGATACTGGTAACTTCTCACTCACTCTACAAACCACATACTCTAGGTTTTGGAGAGAAGCGGTCACTACTTTCAAAGGGTCACTTTGGAGGGTTCTCCTGTTATTTTATAGCAGTTTGCCCCTTTTTTGGTAGCATTTTTAAGATTTATGTTGAGGGGAGAGGAGGAGACACACCTGAGCATCGTTTGACTTAAGATCACCATTCTTTAAGGAGTTTCGGAAGCTGTGAAATGCACTGACGTTGCAGTCATAGTTCGGTTTTGTTCCGCTGAGTTGGGACCGAGCTGACTGCCGTAAGGGGATTGAACGATGATATTTGATCAAATTCATTATGGAAGCCAATTGTTTACAATATTTGAAGGTCTAGGGTTGTTAGAATGAAATAAACGGCCTTTCTGTTAATCCTTAAGAGTGGGCTAAGTCATTCTTGCCAATTTTTCTCAGATGCCACAAGCACCAAAAGGACATTTGACTGAATCAATACCTAAAAATAAATTGGAACATACAGTAGCATTGCTTTCTTGACCAAATCAAACAGGGCAAAAAATGTCACAGGCTACCTGATAACACTACACTGAGTTTACAACTTGGGATCTTTACATTTGCTGCTTCTGTTTGGCGAGAGCCCTGATTTCTCAAAACTAAACGTTAAATGGGAAATTTAAATGTGCCAGTAGAAATCCAGTCCCTCCCACCCCCCCCCCCCCCAATGCATACTTCATCACTGGATTCTGATGGACCAGATGTCAAATTCTGACTCCCCTCTGACAGTGTTTAACTGGTTTACAAGCGTACATACTAACATAAAACAAGCCTGCCATTAACACGATGGATAATGTTTCTCTTTTTTCTGATTCTGGCAGCTGTTCTTGCAGGTGTTAGTTGTGGTATCTGAATAATGTGGCACTTGGCTACTTTGAGATGTACATGGCCTCTTGAATATACAGTGCTGCGGTTAAATACGAGAGAGTTTGTCTTTGGAGGGAGTGTTTCTCCCTTACACCAGAAGAAGAAAAAAACATTTCAGATTGACTGGGTTTCCTTTTGTTTTTTAATTTCTCTAATTTGACAGTGACCTTTTGGTGTAGTGACTGCTCCTCTCTCTTGCACATATTGATTTCCACAACTGGAGATCCTCAGATCTTTCAGCTGGCTATGAGGGTTTTGTTAAAACTGTCCAAGTTAATGTTTTGTTTTTTTTTAATTGTTATGTAGGTGGTTAAAAGAAAATATTAGGAAAAAACACTAACAATATAGTACCCCATCATGATAAACATTTCAAAAGCACTTAAATGAAAGGCAGTCGTGACTAAACGAAGTATGCATGTGTGATGACAAAGTCAGCTCTCTTGGACCAAACCACCTTAACAATACCATTGTATTCTCTGCTCACAATTCTAGCCTAATTCCATATTGGTTTCTACAGCATTTTGTTGTTGGGTTTTGTGCATTCTGAATAGCTTTATCCACATGAGTTTTTCATGCAGACGTCCCTTTGACAGTAAATAACATTGTTTGTGCATGTGAACAACGGAGAATTAATGGCTTGATATTGGCATAAAATGGCGTGTAGTGCTTCCTTTTTCTGAGACCACTGGCTTGCTGGTATGGAGAATTTAGAACTTCAGCTGCGTTTGAATAAAACTGTAGTAATCCCATTTCTGAGCATGATTAAAAAACCAAAAACCCACCCAACCCGCAAAACAAGCTTTCTGACAAATGGTACCAAGATATAAGTAACAAATTGGCGTCACTAAGGGAGCAAGAAACTTTGATTTAAGTATGTGGCCCATTCGTCTCATCTGACTTGGTTGTTGTTAAATCTTTCAGTGGTACAGAAGGTGGTTTGGTTGCAAAGGAAGGTGACTATTGTATAAATACAGAAGCATCACATGCTTGGTACTAAATATGATATTCTTTTTGTTGGGGTAATAGACTAGACACAGAAGCCGAGTATGATGCGAAACGTGAGGCCAGCACATGTTCCACCAAGCCTCTTTCTCAGTGTGATGCCTCCGTTCTTTAAAGCTGGTTCTAAGTGATGTATGACTCTAGATTTGTTTGCACTGATGCTCCCGTTGGTGTCAATAAAAAGCCCAGTTTGCCCAGGATGACTGGTCACCAGATGGAACAGCTATTAGATCCTCTGGGAACTGCTGAGGGTTGTTAAATACAATCCAAGCCTAAATGAATGACGCTCCTGTTATTGGTATACATATATGTATATTTTAAAAACCCTTTTCATTCCAGTAGTACAAGTAACACTTTCTTCTGTTACTCTTTTTATTTTGTTTGTCAACAATGTATTTAATCACTGGGCTAAGCAACAATGGGGGAAAGTGCAAGAGATCCACTCCTTATTAACCAGTGAAAGCCAGATATTGCAGCTCTACTCCAAGTAGTTGATGCAAACAATAATTGCAAATAAAGGATTATGTAGATTAAACATTAATTGCCAGAGGTGCTGAAGATACAGAACTGTGGGTAGTCGGGTTCAGGGAGTGCCTCGATCCAGAAGATCGGTTGTTCTGAGTAAAGGCATTTAAATTACTTTTTGTGCTTTTAAGAAACTCAACCAGGTCAGTTGGAATTGAGAATGGGAGTGAGGAGAGATGAGAACAAAGGATGGAAATACATATTCACAAAGGCACGGGGCTTGGCAGAAGTTTGTGATCGTTCCAGAGCTTGGTATGTGGGACAGCATTGAGGCTCAGGCATCATAATTCTAATCATTTGGTACTTGTAAATAAACCTCTTAATTTCCCAGCTGTGGAGGTCAATTCATTACCAGGAGGTTTACAGAGGTCATTGGTCAATATGAATTGCCGTGCATCAGCTCTCCGTCAGTGTGTTTTGCAAGTACCATATGACTATCAATAGTCTGTGTGCATGTGTGGGTGTTCATCTTTTTTGTATGCATTGTGTTGATTAGTACTCCATTAACATTTTCAATAGGGCTTTTAAGTCCAGTAGATTACGGGTAGTCAGTTGACGAAGATCTGGTTTACAAGAACTAATTAAATGTTTCATTGCATTTTGTAAGTACATGGGATAATACATAGAATAATTTTATAAAATGTTTGTAGTTTATAAATGCCTATAAAATAATTTAAAGGCACTTTCCTGTGTCCGTGTGTGTGTTTGTATATGATCAGGTTTTTTTTGATGGTACCAGTTTACTAGCTAGCTTTACAATATGCCAAAAAGGATCATTAACTTGTCCAACTCATGGTTCATCCCTTTTCCCCCAAGCTTTGTGTCCCAGTGTACAGTAAATGAGTAAATAGAGGTTGGGAAAATGTTCTGTATCTTCAGTATCCTGGTCTTCCAGAACTCTCTGGTTGGGATGGGATCATCTTAACTGGTCATTTCACTTTACTGTATAGTGCAGTTAATGGATTGAAAGAACCTCATTGGTTATGGAAACAGAATAGGTATTGCTGCTAAGCAGTCTTAGTTGTGTTATTCAGTGCAGGTTTTTCTTATTGTTGCCAGGTGGGTTGAAGGATGTGACTGCGTAATAGACAGCATGGTGAAAGGCAGTTTTCATAGTTATCATTGAATTAAAGAAAACTATGTTTACAGATTTCTTATCACTTCAGATACAATGGTTTTGTATGCAGCCTATACAATTTATGTAGCTATCTAGCATCATTAGAGCTTTGTTGAGATGAACAAGGAAGGGTCCCTATTTATTTTTATTTAAATAAGAATACCGAAGATCCTTTTTTTTTTTTTTTTTTCTCCAAATTGGACTGAACATTTCCCCTCCCCTACCTTTTGAAGGTTATGGATGGTTTAGATGCCTTTGAGAATTATCTTTCTGTTTTCTAAACCAGTGAGGTTTGAGTTGAAAGGATTGGCCAGAGTTTGTCTACCTCTGGGACAAAAACAAAACTAGAAAGCGCTATGGAACTGATACATTTGCAAATACAACATTTACCAAGTTTTCTTGTTTAAAAAAAGCTTTTTTTAAAAAAAAAATTTAAAACAGTAATAACATGGCCAATTTATTACATTAAAAAAGACTTGCTGTGTATAAATTATTCCTAAAGAAATTCCCATGTTTATATTAAAATGAATCAGTAGATGATGATAAAATTTCAAAATGTTTTTGTATATTCTGTTGTAAGAATTTATTCCTGTTATTGCGATATACTCTGGATTCTTTACATTATGAAAAAAAGAAACTTTGTCTATTTTGAATGGCTGAAGCTAAGGCTCCTTTAGTTTCTCTTACTCTGCTTTTTTCTAGTAGTTACAGTACTACATGATTTAAGTTAAATAAAAGAATTCTGTATGCATTTGTCTGTCTTCTGATTTTTATTTGCTAGCGCAAACTTAAGCAACGAAAGTTTAGTCCCAGAAAAATAAAAATTCCACCTCACCTGTAGTTGATAGCGCTGCCCCCTACATTTTTCTTTAAAAAAAAAAAAAAAATTTGAACTAAAATACTTCTGTATTGCAGGACAGGTCAATTTTAAGATATCACATCTGTTTAGTGCAGGGATTGGCAACCTTTGGCATGTGGCCCGTCAGGGAAATCCGCTGTCGGGCCGGGACGGTTTGTTTACCTCCAGCGTCCACAGGTTTGGCCAATCGTGGCTCCCGCTGGCCGCGGTTTGCCGTTCCTGGCCATTGGGGGATGCGGGAAGCAGCAGCCAACACATCCCTCGGCCCACGCCGCTTCCCGCAGCCCCTATTGGCCTGGACCGGTGAACCCCGGCCAGTATGAGCCGCGATTGGCCGAACCTGCGGAAGCTGCAGGTAAACAAACCGTCCCGGCCCGACAGAGGATTTCCCTGATGGGCCGCGTGCCAAAGGTTGCCGATCCCTGGTTTAGTGTATAAATGCTAGGCCTTCCCTGTTTGACAGTGTCACTGAGCTAGATTTTGAAGCCTCAGGAGACGTTGAGTCCTTGGCTTGTGAAGGTTGTAGGCTCCTTTGAAGAAGGCATGGTGCTGATTTCTTTGAAGGAAGCATATGTTCAGCTACTGCTCAAAGACGTCTCTAGACACTGGCAGTCTAATTATCAACCAGTACCTAAGTGCATTTTCTACTAAGACTGTGGAAAAAGTTATGGCGAGACAGCTGTTGGTATCTTCACACTTTTGACTCATTTGACCCTTGTGCAGGGTTTACGACACAGAGACGGCACGTACAGCATGACGATCATAGCTTGGAGTTGGATAAAGATCAGGCCTCTGTGCTGATACATCTATCTGCTGTCTTTGTCACTGAGGTGGTGTTGATATTTTACCAGATGCGAGGGCTGGCCTGCTTTTAGGTTGTTTCTATATCTTTCCTTTGGAGAAATCCCAGAGGATCCAGTTGGGTGATTCCTCTCCTGCCCCAATGGCTGTTTCTTGAAGGGTATGTCATAGCTGTTTGGTCTCCCCTCATATTCAGCATGTATGTGAAGCCACCATGGAGAATTTGGGCTGAGGTGCTTTGAGTGCAACAGTGACACCCTACTTCATGCCTCTGTCCCGTCCAGTCCAGAGAATGTAGTATGAAAGTGTATTTTAACATGTTTGGCTGTGAATGAGACATGGATGAGAGCAGTGAAAGGATTTGGCTGAAAGCATGTCACCGTTGGTTACCAAAGGACCTGGTTTGATTCCCAGCTGCTTTTGATGATTTCTAATGGCAGCAATGACCAAGACTCCTCTTTCCATCAGTGTGGCTAAGAGGTCATTCTTTCCTCTTGGGTGCAGACGGTCCTACCATGATCCGTGCCTTTATTGGTGTGAGATTGGATTCCAGCAATACTTGTCTTGAGAAATGACTCCTTTAAATTCATTCAGAAGCTGAAACTAGAGTAGAATGCAGCAGCCTACTTTTTAAATGGGATAGTCTGCCATGACAAAGCATGCAGCACTGATGCTCCATGAGTTGCCCTTCCTGTGGGAATTTAAGCTGTTGGTTTTTGATTTATAAAGCCCTGAATGGCCTGGGACCATCTGACCTGAGAGTCTCTTCTCCGTGCTATACTGTGAATAAGGATTGCCTTTTTCCTTGACAGCATGGACACCTAGAGCATAGGGTAAGTGTTCCTTTCTTGGGATTAAAATCCAGCTTAATAATTGTATTGTTGTTGCCAAATTGGAAAAATCCATTTTCTGTTGTAATCCCGAATTCATCAGAAGTTTACAGTCTGCTTTGGGTGCACAGGCACACAGTACCAGCAGGAAGTGATACCATCTCCTTTGTGCCAAACGACAGATCCTGCCCTAAAAACACACTGATGAAGCCTTTGAAAGGTGATTCCTGCTAATGCACCCTGAAAGCAAATGCAAGGGTCACCACTGAAAAGCTTTGAGTTTTTGAGGAGGGGACAGTAGTTTGGCACATAAAGGGAAACTGCTGGGGGGAGAGGATATTTTAAAGGCCCACAAGATGGGAGCATTGCATGTGATTTTCATCCACAAATGAGAGCTTTCGTATGGCTGATCTAGTCTGGGCTTGGGGGGAAAAAATTCTCCCTTGTGTGTATATGAAGTTGTAATTTTGTATGGTCATAATCATGCACATCACTGCAATTTTTTATGTAAGCTGTACGAAGTCTACCTGCATATCGGACAGCAGGAACAAACTTTCAAAGTGCTTTTTAAAGCAATTTGTATCTTGATATTTCATTTCACAAGTCTTTGGGGTTTGGGCAAGGTAGCCTTTTAAATACCATTTTCTTGAGAATTTTCCTTGTATCCTAAATCAGAAGTAAATTTGTTACCATTAGCAAGATAAATCACCGGTCACTGGTGTTCCCCTAACAGATTTTTGTAATTTGTTTTACTTTCAAGTTTTTTATGTAATGAAAAATTTGCTAAAATAAAGTTATTGTAGGATTTTAGAACATATTTTAATTCTCCCCTCCCATGCTATGTAATTTTAGTTGTTGTTTTTTAAATATCTTGTGGGTTGCCTCAGAGGAAAATAATTTTACTGTATTCTGAGAAACGTGCATGTCTTCTGTAAACCATCCATTTTATTCAGTCTTTTCCCCACACTGCTTTAACATCTCTAAGATAATTATTTGGAGTGCTCTTCCTAGGAAGTCTGCTGTTAACAATTTGGATAATGGTGGCACATGTATAAAAGCTGCTCTTCCGTTACCATAATACAGAGAGGTATAATAGGTATAATCACAGATGTACCTACAACATTAAAAAAAAAAAAGCAGAATTAAGGAAAGCTAAACTTTGATTTAATTGAACACATTTTAAGCAGTTAAGCCAGATTTGGTTTCTGTGCTTTGTATTAGGAAAAATGGAAATTAAAAAAAAAACCAAAACAGTTTGAGAAACAAACATTCCTTGAGTGTTGTCTTGATTTGATGGACACCTACTTAATAGCTACTGCAAAATAAAAATAATTATACATGCATTGTTTTGTGAGATCACATAAAGTAAATTAGATTGGAAAATTACCCAAATGTGTGTGTACGTACGTACACACACACGTGTATACACACACACACACACACACACACACACACACACACACACACACAACTATAGCCCCACTTCCCGCCCCCTACATAAAAGTAGCACAATTTTTTGAAATTGTGCATGTGTAAGATACTTTCTGGATAAATTCTTCCCTTTTCTCATATCACATCACTCCGAGAGCCAAATGCTAAATAAAAACTAACTCATTTTGACCTTCAAGAATCCCGGTTTTTGTTTCTTGTTTTAAAGATTGGTTAAAGAATCACATTTTAAAAAAATTGTTAGTTGCCATAGACACTTTCTAAAAAAAAAAAAAAAAAAAAAAAAAGTTTTACGATGAAATTGTTTACTCTGAAGGCTGCTCGTTCACCTTTTGTACTCCTCTCACTCCATTTGGACAATGAAAGTGGATTAAAGTCGGTGGCAAGTCAGAATCACTTTCTCATCATCTTGCACAGTGCTGAAAAATTTGGGTCACTGTCATATTTTGTTTTAAAAATTGTTTCTACTGGAATTTACAAATTCAAGGAAACATTTCTGTTGGCCTTACTTTTTGTGCAAATCTTCAGTCTAAATTTTCAGTCCCTCATGTCCTTTTCACGCCTGTGACTGTTAACTTTAAGTAGATATATGTATTGGTGGGGGAGCAAGTCCTCGTAGTGATTCTTGAAGGTGAAATGAGCTGCTTTAATTTCCTCTCCCACTAATAATGTGTTTACCTTCCTGCATCTCTGGAAAAGGCGACATCAATCCCTTCCACCGAAATGTTTTTCCAGAGAGTTTTCATATTAATTGTAGACTCAATCCTTTCTGGGCCATCTAGCAGACAACAACCATCTTCTGGGCAAAAACCACAAACATCCATCTCTTTGTAGCCTTTGTTCTTCCCACACTGTTCAAGGATGATGATTGCTTTGGAGGATGAAGCAAGTCCAATGTGAACAGTAAGCTGTTTTTTTGCCCCCACCAGAGGGAATAACAGGAAATGAAAATGACAGACCTTTTTTTAAAAACATCCAATGCAATAGCGCCAAGCAGTTTATGAAATACTAGCTCCAAGGTGGAGTGTCTTACTTATAACTCCTCTGTACAGAAAACTTAGATAACCCTTTGTAATGTAGAACAAAATTGGACTTTCGTTTGTTTTATCTAGTCAGATCAGGAATCCAGCACAAGGATACATGCAGTATCTTTTTGTAACTTACAGCAGTTCTTTCCACTCTTCTGCATACAGCGCCATTGTTAAAAGCTAAACTATTTCCTCATTAGTATACGCATTAAGTTGTACCAGTTTTCATCATAAATCTTTAGCTGACTTTGAACTGCACCTCCACAATCTTGTCTGACATACACAGACACTTTTGGGGAGTTTTTTAAGACCCACTCAGGACAGAATCCTCTTAATCAAGCTATCAAAGTCAGCAGCTTCTTATTCCAAATGAGTAGTTTTCCCAGTTAAGCAAAGAAGGATTTTTTTTAAAGCCTCATTTTAAAATGACAAATATTCTATTGGATGAAAATGCTGGAACAAGAGATACTTCCTGTACTTCAGCTATATTTCCCCTTGTAGAGCTTATATCCTGAGTTTCTTGCGCACCCAAAACTTCATTAAATAGAACTTTTGGATGCACAAGGATTGCAAGATTTGGCCCCAAATCTGTATTTATCAATGGGTTGTAGGCCAGGACTATTGAATGCATAGTTAAGCACCATATATATATTTTATACCATGCTCATCACTATACCTAAGTGCCATTTAATCACTTGATACCAGAAAAATGCATCGCTATTAGGCAGAAGTTACGTTATTTATGCTCCTAATTCTCATTAGGTTAAACTGGTTCACAGAGAAACATCCCAGTAAATATGGTGCTCCTGATTTAATACCCCAAGATTCAATAATGAACTATTTTCTTTTCTAATTTTTTTAAGTGTTAACATTTTTTCCTAGTGGTGGTATGTATACATCTGATTCAAATTTATTCCACAAAAACATTGTTAAAAAGCCTGACATTCTGTGTTGATCTAGTTTCCTTTTATAAGAGGAAGATTTTTTTTTTGCTGGGGATCCAGTAAAAAACAAATTGAACAGTTGCCCAAAATGTATTTAAGGTGCGTACATTCACCTCTTGAACAACAGCTGTTCCTTTAAACTTCTCAAACATTCATGTGGTAGATTTCTTACAATGATATGTAGTGAGTAATGGCTAGCAGTCATCCTGTCCTATAAGGCTACACACTCTAATACCCTGATGATGAGCATCATCTAAGAACCTAGATAGATGACTAGGTACTGTAGGAGATGTTTGTTTAGCACGTAAAGGGCTCTCTTTAGCTGTCATTTGATTGCTGTGAAGGAACCCAAGGAGTTCTGCATCTCTGCACCACCACCACCCCATCTAAACTAGATACAGGAGAGAAAAATTCCTCCAATACCCATGCTTTCTCAGATGTGCATTCCAATCTCCTCATGTATTTTTCCATATTTGTTTTTCTGAGCTTAATTTAGCTACTGTCACAGAATCCAGCACTTCACCCCTTTTGCTCTTTGCCCAGAGCTACACTGGCTTTGTTCACACATTCAGCTACAGCTCACACTCCTAAGAAACGGGCATTGAGTCCATCGGTGGTCTGGTTAAGGTTCACTTTTCGGTCATGGTCTAATTGCTCTTTCCCTCTCCATCAGATCCTTGTTAAGAGCTGCCCGGAGCCATTCTAGCAACTTCTTTTGGGAAAGACCCTCCTCATGCAGGTTGCCAGCATAACTATTTCCAGTGGGGTAGATCACCAGTGGTTCATGAAGCCTTTGGTGATGGTCCACAGAATGGTTCTCGTATTGTTTCACTCAGTAGGAGGTTGGGAGAAGAAAGTGAAATCATGTAAGGGCGCTGTCTCTGATGAAGTGGTTCACAGAATGAAAAGTATAGAGAATCATTGGCACTAATATTCTTGGTGGCTGTACTATGAAAACACTCCATCAGTGTCCTTTAAAGACCTGATTGTCCACTTTGCCTGTCTCAGAGGGACAAAATTATATTCCATTGCTCACTATCACTTCAGGTGGTTGAAAGATATTACCCTTTGTTTCGTGTACTGAAAAGAGGGAGAGGTTTTTAAAGCTCAAATAGGTTTCTTTGGTCCATCTACCCTACCTCTCGGCACATGCTCAGGAGTTCTACCCTCTTTTCTATCCTGTTTTTTTCTGACTATATCTAGTGGGCAAGTTGTATCCACCTTCTGAACAAACACTGTAGTATTTGGTTCAATTTTAATTTAAGTGAAAAAAATTCATCTATATAACGATCACTCACTAGTGGTTGAAGAGTCCCCCATATCTTGCAGACGAGCTCCTTTGCTTTTCGGTAAGCCACTGGCAGTTGCATGATGTGTAGATCTATGTTTTCACCAAGGCCTAACTTGGACATCTCCTATACGTAGAAAGAAGCAACACAGACTTGTAAAAGCATTAGATTGTCTCAAAGGGTGATGTGAAAAATCAGACTTTGGTCCAATTCAGAGAGTACATCGCAATGCAAAATATCTACCCTAGTAGTTCCCAAATAGTCCATAGAGATGGCTGGTCACATGTTGTTAGTTCTTCTCCTTGTTTCCAGTGGCTAAATCACTTTAAAGGAGATAAAATATCTTAAATATTTTCCTAATGTCACTTTTTCAGGTAAGCCATTGCTTTTTTGCCAAAGAGATGTTTGGTTATCAGGGGGACGGGAGATGGTCCACACAATCATTAATGCTAGGGAAGTTGTCCATGAGACAGTGTCTCTCTCAAGATGTGAAACTTATGAAAAATGTTTTATAACCCTTGATGTAACCAACACTGTCCCTTCACAGGACTTGAGAGCCAAACTCATACTTCTGCTGAGCCAGACATCATACAAAATTCCCATGAGGATATCTAGTCCAACTTCTGCCAAGGCAGCATGCTCCCTCATACTGTTTTCTAGGGCTCATTCTAGTTTTAGGTGCTTTGGACAAAGAGGAATTACCTCACTCTCAACAAGGAGAAGGGCTGGCCGTGGGAAATATCCCTGGTTTATTAACAGCAGGGAGTTGTAATCAAATAGGCTGTGAGAGGTGGCCTACTTATTTCAGGCTTGGTGATTTTATCAGTGCAAGAACCCCAGCTGTAATGGACAAGGTTTCCCTGTATGGTGGAACATCTGCCTAGCTGCTGTAGGGGATTCCTCAATATAGGGAATGCCACTTATTGGGATGGGATTCTCCTTATGCTTTGCCTATAAAAGACCGGAACCCCCAGGCTTTTCCTGAAGAATTTGGTTTCTTGCTCTGGGTTTGGGGTGGGAGAAATAATGCCACCATCTAAAAAGCAAGATTGGAGGAGGGGCCAGCCAACCACCCTCAGAAGACAAAATGAGGGAATAGTCATTGAAAGGGGCATCCAGAAGATTCATAAGGATTCAGAGATTATAAAGCAGAAGGGACCATTAGGATTATCCAGTCTGACCTCCTGTACTACGCAGGCCATAGGACTTCCCTGAATTAATTCCTGTTGGAAGCAGAGGTATGCATTTTAGCAAAACACCAATCTAAATTTAAAAATTGCCACTGATGCAGAGTCAACCCTGATCCTTGGTAAGTTGTTCCGATGATTAACGGATGAATCATGGAGGGGGGATTCTGGTCAGGACAGTAGGGCTTAAGGGCAAGGGAGCAGGGGAGTGGTTGGTAAGACTTAAGGTAGATCTGCTGTGGGAAGTAGGCATCTGCAGAAGGAATCTGGTCTGTGTTAGGGAAAGGTCTGGTGGGAAACTAGGTGTGTACTGGGGAAGAGGCACCGTGAGAGAGCATCCTGGTGCCTTTAAGGGAAAGTGGACCCGTTTCTCACTAGGGACGCTTGCCTGGAAGGAGCCCAGGTCTAAACTGTGTGGACTGGGAAATTTGCCCTTGGACACTGGCTTCCTAAATAAACTGTTCCAATTTTCTTGTCAGCGGAAACATTGATTAGCTGTGCTCAATAAACTATGTGACACGAGCAAGGAAACAATGCCTGTGGGGAAGTAAACACATTTAGAGAACACTGCCAGCCTTTTTTCCTCTGGGCACTGACAGTCTTTGAGAGGCCGTTGCATCATCTTTGCTTGAGAATGCAGTGCTGTGTCTCTGCTTCCAAAAAAATAAAACCCCAGCCAATTTACGAGTAGCATTTTATTTTTAACGCATATTTAATCTGAATATTTAATGAGATTTTTCCTCTTTTAACTGCAAGGCCTTGGTAATGTGACTGATTGTAACTTCTCTATAGACGTGGGGACCAAAAATAAATGTTAAAGCTGCTGATGTCATTCACCTCTTGAACTCTTAGTTTGAATTGTAACTGCCTAGGCCAAATTCATTCCTGGTATTGCTCCGTCTAGATCAATGGCGACACACCCAGGGGTGAATTTGGCCCGTAGTTTATACAGGAGGAACTCTGATCAGCAGTAAAGTGCTGAAGCCTATATCAGGGACAGAAAGGAAGATACAATCTCTGTTAGATTCTAAATAATTTAAGTGCTTTATTATCTGATCTACACTACAGATTTAGGTTGATGTAAGCCGCTTTGCGTCAACCTATCTGTGCATGATTCTACGCTCAAATTTCTCTGGATGACGTACACGCCCTGTCATGGCAATGCAATAAAACCATCTCCTCAAACAGCGTGGAGCCATGTTCAACCTACTGAGGTTAGTGCAGTGCTAATGTAGGCGCTGTATGACCTGTGTCGACCCTAACAGTCCTCCAGCAGCTGTCCCAGAATGCCACGTTCCCTGCGACATTGACCACTCTGGTCTCAGTTGTAAACTCCGCTGCCCTGGAGTCATGGAGACTGGAAGCTACCCCCTCACCTCCTTTCAAGCCTCCTGCTTGTTTTTAAAATGTCTTTTCCTGATTGCCCAGAGTGGCAAGCACACCTAGCAGCTCTTCCTTTTCTTGCAACCGTCCAACCATGCTGGCTCCATGCAATCCTGCCAGGAGTAGATAGGAGGTATTGGATCTCCTGGGCCTGTGGTGAGAAGAGGCTGTGCAGGCACAGCTATGGACCAGCCATAGTAACGTGGACATCTATGAGCAGATGGCGTGGGGGAGGCAGGCAAAGGGGTATGACAGGGATCAGCAGCAGTGCTGTGTGAAAGCAAAGGAACTTGGCTAGGCATACCACCAGGCCAGGGAGACGGATCGATCTAGTGCTGAGCCAGAGACCGGCCACTATTACAACAAACTGCATGTCCTACTTGGTGGAGACACCCCCAGCACAGCACCATGGATACTTCTGAGGGGCCCCAGACAGAGACCCCCGCCGTGAAGAAGTGAGGCAGCGGGAGAGAGACGGCAGGAGACTCCAGGTGAGCACAGATGAGCCCAATGAAGGAGAAGGGACCTCAGGTAAGCGTATGCATGCATTTTTCCTTACAGTGGTTAAATTTAAGGATGGCGCCCAGCCAATGCCCCCTTAACAAGAGGGGGTTCATTCTCCTGTAGGGTTAAGCTGGGTGTGGAGGAGAGGCATGTGGAGCAGTTTGTTTATGTACATAGGGATGTCCCTTTCACCCTCCTGAAACATCTCAATTAAACTTTGATAGAGATACTCCGCAATCCTCTTCCAAAGTTTTGTAAGGCTTATAAGGACGGCTGCCTTATTTTTTCCTCCATGGTAGGAGGCTTTTCCACGCCACTTTGTGATGAGTTCAGCTGGCACCATTGCAGTACACAAGTTAGCGACATATGAGCCTGGGCAGCTTCAGCATACCAGTGGCAAGCTGTGCGCTCTGTGCTTTTGTTACCCTCATCAGCTAAAACCACCACTGTCTGTGGAAAACAGTGCCAATATTCAGCTCCCTTTGCTCATACCTGTGGACTACGGACGAAATTTTATTGCGTCATGCAATAGAAATCCTCCCCCGTTCTCCAGCCCCTGGTAGGCCATACGTACCTAAGCTGGGGCTTTGCCTCACAGATATTATGCAGGACACAACAGGCAACTATATCCAATCTAGCGAGTAGTCCAAAGGTAGTCCACCACTCAGGAAAGAATGTCCCTGCCTGCAGATTTCTGAAGAGTCCTCTGCTGTTAAAGTTGCACGCGTCATTCACCGTCTCTGACCAGCCCATACTGATAGCAGGGAAGCATCCCCAGTAATCCACCAATGCTTGCATATCTGTACAAAAATAGCCCTTTCTGTTGATGTATTCTATGGCGAGGCGGGCATGTGTCAGAATAGGGGTATGTGTGCCGTCAATCAGCGCACCACAGCTGGGGTCTCCATAGGTGCGCATCATCCACAACATCCTGCACATTGCAGAGAGTCACAGTCATGCACAGCAGGAGACAGTTAATGGCCCTACTCACTTGGATGGCAATGGCCCCATTTTTCAACTCCAAAACGATTTCTCACTGACCAGTAGCAGTCCGGCATTGCAGGCTTCCACAGTGTGATCACCACTCCCTTCTCTGCTGTCAATGCAACTTTTCTTTCTCGTTTCCCTGCACTGGAGGGCTGGGGTGAGCATCCAAAAGTTCTGCAGCCACTGCTGATCATCCCATTACCTGCATTACAATGCAATCCCACTAGTCAGTGCTCATTTATCAGGCCCAGAAGTACCACCAGCATCCATGAACACCACCAACAACCTTGAATTTTTTTTTCACTATGTCAGCAAATTCTCATTGAATAAATTGCCATGTCCCCCCTTGATGTGGTACTTCCTGCAGGTCTGCAAATACAGGAGAATCGTGTTCTGTACTTCCAATGTTCATGAGACTAGTGCACAGCTCTGAAGGCTCCATGCTTCTGTCCGAGATGGTGGACACTGACATTTGTCCCATGGTTTGTGGGATTTTTTTTTTTTTAAGTGCGGAAGTGATGGGATATGGATGGTATTAGGGGATGGAGAAATTGCATGCTGAGAATTTGACCCCTAGCTCCCAGAGATCCCTGGGTCATTTCTATCCCACAACACATTGGGAAAATTTCCCAAAAAGCACTGTGCCAGGTGGCAGCATGTGACACTCTGATACTACCCATGGTGCACTGCACTTTGCACTGACCCAAGCATACCAACTTTGGTGGCTGTACGCCAATGTAACTTGTGATGACCAAAGTCTGTAGTGTAGACATGGCCTATTTCTATATTACTATAGTTCCTTATAGCCCTAGTCATGGATCATGACCTCTGTTGTGCTAGGCATTGTCCGAACACAATAAAAAGACTGCCCCTGCCTCAAAGAGCTTACATCTCCATATAAGACAAGAAACTACTGATGGATACTGACAGGAAACAGTGAGACACTATTGGTCAGCATGATAGGCTGTGGTATCCACACAACAATGGTTTAACTGTTACCAAGTTTTTGTAGGCATTACCACAAAGGAACATTTTAAGGAGGGATTAGGAGGAGGATAATGAGGTTTGTGGATGGCTATGGGGAGCTCCTCCCAAGAGTGAGGAGCAGCGTGGGAGAAAGCACAAAGGTGGTACTTTGAAAATTTAAAAAGTGGTCAATGGAGGATGGCCTCATTGGCCAATTGAACACAGAAACCTGTTTGGTAGGGTGCTATGTGGTTAATGATTCAGGGGAGCATGGCCCAAACTTGCTGGATTTCTAGCTGACTGTCCTATGAAACGCCATGCTATAAGAACAGAGACAACAGTAATCTAGGAAGAACATGTGAACTCAGGTGTAGCAATTACAAAATGGGTCAGCTTCTGGATTAGCAGGTACCTTGAGCTTTAGAAACCTCCCGATACTGTCATGGACCATAATTTGGAATACTCAGAAGTTCTTCCATAGTTAAATATTGACAGGGTGCTCTCCTAGCAGTTTATTCCTCAAATTCAATCTGTTTTCAAACAGAGAAAGACGTGTTGAGGTGTTATCCTCCAGATACTGACTTGTTTTTTGGGTTTTTTTAGGACACTAGTCATTGAGCAAACAAGGTACCAATTTGTAGGGCTGCCTATTTACTAAGGGCTTGTCTATATGAAAAGTTGCAGCGGTTTAACTGAAGTTGTGACTTTTAAACAGACTTAGTGAAAGGGCGATGTGGACACTTATTTTGGTTTAAACCAGGCATAGTTTAAATTGATTAGAAACAGGCTTAAAATGAAACAAAATAAGCCACTTTTAATCTGGAATGCAAGTATCTACACAAAGGTTTGCACCAGTTTAACAAAAAAAAGTTTAATTCAACCAGTACAAATGTATGTGCAGACAAGGCCAAAAGCAATATTGTAAGCCCTGTACAATATGGTTCCCAGAATTGTGCCAATTCCTGGTGACATGGACTAGATTTTTCTCAATGACGTCCATGCATTTCTGTGCACAAAATCAGCAACAATGTAAGCATGCAAATAGTCAAAGAGGGAAGCAGGACAGTCTAGAGATTAAGTTACTAGGTTCAATTCTTGATTCTACCGCAGACTACCTATGTAACAGTGGACAAGTCACTTAACCTATCCTCTGCCTCAGTTCCCTGAGTGAGCTACATGGATGGAAGGGTTTTGCTGGCTATTGTTTGGTGGTGTGTGTCTAAACAGCAGCCAGAGAACAGGGAGAGAGAGGCCAAGCAGACAGCAAGAGACGCCCTGGAAACATAGCCCGAAGAGAAGGGAGATTTTGGGGCAGAGGACTACCTGGAAAGAGGCTTGGAACCATGAACAAAAAAAAATTGCCTCCTGTTTGAGTCCTATTGTGTTTAAGGAAACAGGACTCCATCATCAACTTTTCCTAATGGAAACAACCCACAAGACTCCAAATATTGGCTAATTGCTCAGGTCAAAAGGGGGTAACAGTACCTAGATAGATACACAACTGCATGTTCATGCAGTCAGTTACCATGATTTCACACACATTTTAAAGTAACTGTTCATGCAGATTAGGCACAGAATCATGCTGGCATTTTTGCACATGCTGTGTTATAAATGGTCCTAACAGTGTTGTGCTGGGGTAAGAATATGGGAATTAAAATATATATTTACCAAACATGTCAATAAATGTGAAAAGAGGTTTTTAAAGGGCTGCAGATATACTTTCAGCTCCTCAGAATGTTTTATAAATAAAGGAAACTTGAAAAATTGACATTAAAAACCCTTTAAAAATAGCTTTCAGTTCTCTGTGCCCATTCACTGAAGGATTTCAAAGCACTTTAAAAACATTAATTAAGCTCCACGAAAACCTTCCGAGGTAGATAAAATAGCAGTCTCTTCACTGCTGGTTAAAGTGAGTCAGAGAGGTTAAATGACAAATTTCCTAAAATCACAGAGTCAATGGCCTAGTAAAGAACAGGGCTTGAGGTCTGTCTCTCAGCTGCCGCTAGAAAAACTGCCTCCTAGAAGTAGTTGACAATTTCCCTTGTAATGCAATCATAATAGACTATGCTGAGTGTTTCCACTGTGTTTAGGCTTGAGTCCTGTTATCTAGTTGGGACCCTGATCTTGATCATGCATTCCCCTGATTTGGTTATTAGCTGTTGTCACATGGCAGACACCTGACCTTGTTTGGAGGAGAGTTACAAACAGGGTCAGGTGGAGGGGACTAGGTGGGTCTATAGTATGAAGAAAATAATTCAAGGCATTTGTGATTCTGAGGGAACTATGAATGACACTGAGCAGCCAACCTGTCATCATCACTGACTGTTTGCAGTGTTGTTGTCATGCTGGTCCCAGGATATTGGAGAGACAAGTTGAGTGAGGTACTATCTTTTATTGGACCAACTTCAGTTGGTGAAAGAAACAAGCTTTTTGAGCTTTCACAGAGCTCTTCTTCAGGTCTGATCCAATAAAAGATAGTCCCTCCCCCACCTTCTCTCTCTGCAATTACTGACTGTAATTTGCCAGCTGATCTGAGGTAAATGTATTGTGTGTGTTGCTTTCCCAGAAAGTGAGAATTATGCTCCACATTTTGAGTTAAAAGTTGCTGCGCACTTTCATGCATATTTTAAGAGGGTATTTCAGGTGACTGGAGTTATAAGAGCCATGAAAGACTTTACAAAGACAGGTTTCTAAAAGGAAAGCTCAGTCTTTCCAGCACTAGTCAACCGTGCCAGGCCGTGTGTTTAATAAAAGCTTTGAAGCATTTCTCAGTGACCCTGAATTGACAGAACCACTTATATCTTCACTTCCTTTGATTTGTCCTTTCCCCTAAATACTAAAGCGGTGTATTTTCTGATGAATGGGACCTCTATGCCCCCTCCCTCTGCTCCTGGTCCCCTCTGTTGGCTGTCGCCCTTGTCAGGCAGGTCTTCAGTGGCTCAACCCAGGAAGGAACCACTTCCAGGGTAAAAAGTCCTGTCCCTGTGCCCTTGTTAATGTCTTTAGCCTTGTCTCTGGGCTCAGTCCTCAGTACCTTCTGGGTTAGCTTTAAGTCCATGCCTACTGATATAGAGCATTGCCCCCAGGGCTTTCTCCCTGGTGACTTTTGTCCTCAGCAGTTCTCTGGTGTTCTGTTTAAATTCTAGCCCTTTTCTCAGGCCTTTAATACTGAGTCTTATTCCTCGGGCTTAAGCTGCTTCCCCAGCAGCCGGTGCGGGGACCAGGTCCCAACTCCAGGGACCCTACAAAGCAACCACCTGCTGCTTTCTTTAATAGTTGCTGCTGCTGCATTCCCTAGGCTGCTTCCCATGTAGCCCCTTCCTCTTCACCATTACCTCAGGGCTGAAGTTCTCAACTCCTCTTCTCCCTCACCAAATGCCAATGCCACCAGAACCCAACATCTGGTTTTCCCTGGAGCTCCAGCATCAAGCAAGAAGCACCTTTCCTTACTCCTCTGGTCCCAGCCCGGAACTGACTAGCTCAAGCCCTGCACTCCTTTTAACTGTGCCTGCTGTGCTGTGATTGGCTGCTTCCTTGCAGCCTTTCTAGGCAGGCCTAGAGGACTTACCTTTATTGCTCCTTTCCTGGGTGGGGTGTGGTAAGAGCAGGGGACCTCGAAGGGCCTGGTACACCCCATGACAATGTCTCTTTCCAGGACACTATGAATGAGTTCAGAGCCTGGTAGCAGTCATGGACCTAGACTGGCTCGTTCATTCTTGTGTTCTGGCTCAGGACGGCAAAAAAGGGGAATTCAGCCTAGTCACCGAAAATCGAGAGGCACTGTCCTCCAAATGACCCTCCCCACATTTGTGTGCCTGGCTAATGCGTTGAAATAATAGAAGGAAAGACTGCTCTCAATGGATCCATGCGGCTGGGATGGGGGAGTGTATCCTACAACTAGCAAGGAGAAGGGCTCAGTAATCATATGCGGAAGAGCAAAGTACTTGCCACTCCCTGAGGAGAGAGGTTTGAAGCTGCCGACCTGAGAGGGAGGGCCTGGCAGCTGGGCCTTCTTAAGGAAGCAGGGCTTTAAGAGGAAAGGTCTGGCCCAAGGGAGAGAAGTCTTTGTTCCCAGGATGAGAGGAATCTGCCTATAATGCTCCATGCTGAAGAGTATTGAGGGTGAAACTTGCATTGATGCTTTTTGGTTCTGTGATTGCTGCCGCGCTCTTGCAGGAACTGGGGATTAAGCTAAACTCTGACCTCCAAATACGTGGCAAATGGCTGCCCTGCTGGGACTGCCACATTATTCAGGCTTTTTACACAAGCCCTCGTGGTGAGCCAGTGTTTAGGGGAGAGCCAACTAGTTCTAGATCGACAGCCAGCCTGAATGGACATGGTCAGTAAAGCTGCTACTACTATACAGTCCTTTTTATATTGAACCTGGGTGTGTTAATGGTTGGTCCTCCGGGGTGGCAGGATTGCCTTGCGTCACTTAGTGGTCCACACACAGACCCCCAGTCACCTTAGAATTGCTGCTGATAAGCTCCACAATGAGGGCCAAACCCTGCCTTATTCCAGTCAAATTCCCATGGTCTTCAACAGGTTTTCAATGTAAATAAGGAGAGCAGGGTTTGGCGCAGTTCTCCTTGACTAGAAGGAGGGTGCCTATAATGTCAGTCCTTGGTGGCGGTGGAGCTGGAAGAGGCCCTCTAAGGAATATGGAGGATTGTGTGAGGAGTAGCAGGAGCTCAGACCAACCAAATGTACATGCCAAATTCTGCTGACTTTAGCTTGTGTGTGTAGGCCTCCTGAAGGCCCCAGGACTACTTGTCTGACCAAAGCCAGTGGGATTTGGCCCCAGATTGTTATTTAAGGGTAGGCCAGCCAGAACAACCCACAGGTCTATTAAAGTTCCAGACTCTTCCTGCTTTCCTGTTCTCTCCATCATCTGGATTTTGCTTCCTTGCACCAAAATGGAATCAGAAACCAAGGCAGTATCTCCAATACAAGCAGAAACTAATCCCGCATACAGGGTGTTGGAGCCGAGAGAAGGGGATTTGATCTCTCTGCACCGTGACTTAGGTATTTTTAACTATAGAATGTTTTAGCTATCGTTACATAATTTCCTGGCACAGAAGGCACATGACATGTTACAAAAACTTGTTTCATCAGCGCGTTCTGGCCGTAGGCTGTTATGCTTGCAGATAAAGAACGTATTTTATTTTCAACCAGGATAAGATGATACTGTGTCTAAAATTAGGACCAATGGAAATCAAGTGATGATGACCAAGCATATTGTCAAGTGATAAATATTTGTGGTTTGGGGTGTACGTCAAGCTCGGGCTGGGATAACTTATAGGCCTCCTGATATGCTTGGGGTACTGAAAGGTACAATAGAAGTGTTTGTTCTGCTTTTAGTAGCCTACAGGGATTGGATTACCTACCTCCTCATCACTTCATTGAATGTCTAATGGATTTCTTCTTCCAAACACTAAGATCCCCCTCCAGTGCTGATCTGTGTCCCCATCCCCTGCCCTCTCCTGCACACATTCATTGAAGACAACTGTATTCCTAGAGGAGTTGGTTTCTAGTTTGATCCTGGGGGAAATTTGCCAACAGGGAGTATCTCAATAATCTTGGCTTTACTTTAATTTAATTAATTAAAGTCAAACCTTCAATAGCTATCATTACAGCTCGCATAAAGGATGTAATCTTGTAGCAGTGGACACAGCATCATCACCAAGTACAGTTATTATGGTGCACTAACACCTTACTTCTGCTGTTACTCTATTGGCTCCTCATGTATTCAATGGTCTAGATGAATCTTGCACCTATCTTTCTCTCTCTCTTTCTTGTTTTCTTTATAGACATGTTTCAGCCAACCTAGCAGATCAGACCACCACCTCTGTTCATCTTTCCCTGGGCTTCTCTCAGCCCTGCTGTGTGCACTCACCATTATTCTCTGCATCTTCTGCTTTTCTACTATCATCTGGAACCTGTTTCCCCTGCACCTCCATCTCACTTCAAATCTCATTTTCATTTTCTCTTTTCCACTTTGCAATCCTGTCCATGTGACTCAGCAAAGTACATTGATACCGCTTGTGTGAAAGACTTTCTCTTAGATTAATTATCAGAGGGGTAGCTGTGTTAGTCTGGATCTGTAGAAGCGACAAAGGGTCCTGTGGCACCTTATAGACTAACAGAGGTATTGAAGCATAAGCTTTCGTGGGTGAATACCCACTTCGTCGGATGCAAGCAGTGGAAATGTCCAGAGGCAGATATAAAAAAAAAAATCTTAGATTAATGGTACAAATAAATACTCAAGGAGAGAAACTGGGATGGCGGTGGGGTTGTGTGTTGAAACCTGCAGCAGCCATTTTGTGTGTTACAAATGGCTGGAAATGGTACTGAACAGAGATGACGCGTACACACACTCAGCAGAAATCTGTAGCTGCTCCTGCTGCTCAGAAATGCATATGGCAGCCTTTAACCTTTTGAGAGCACTATGGTACTAAAATACCCAACTAATAAATCATATAAAGCCTGCTGCTGCAATAGTGCAGTTTTCAAATATTATGGAATGGGCTATTATTTTACAGTTAAGTCACATGCCCGCTGCTGAAATTTTGTCAAGTTCAGCCTCCCCTTATGTCTGAGTGCAACAACCCTACATCAGATTAGAGGAAGTGAGGTAACTCCTGCCTGGATTTGGCTTGGTTTAACACCAGATGAGCCTTTTAAGTTATGCTTCTGAAATGTAATCAGAAATTTACCTGAACTGATTCAGGGAAATGGTGCTCGCCAGGAAATGTGAACTCCTCCAAATATTAATTGAAAACCACCATTTTTTTAACACCTGCAGTAGATGGATGAAATGATCAAATCTGGGTCTCCCATGTGATTGGGGAGCAAAAAGGAGTTTCCAAAGCTCATCTTCCTTGGCTGTAGCAAGGTGGAATTCAGGGATGTTTTTGTTAGAGAGAGAGAGAGAGTCCAGCAATGGGAAAACCCATATCTGAATAATCTTGTTTTTAAGTATTAGCAGTGGAGGCTGGTAACAACTGAAAGGGACGTTGCTCGTAGCTATCTGACAGAACGGTGGGTAATGAGGATCCTCCTCAGACTATTAGGGATTGTTGTAGTAAAGTGATTATTTTCCAATTTTTCGATAATTAAGGTTGTTGTGTGTGTATATGCGTGTGTGTAAATATACAATTTTAGTTCCGTTCATTTAGCAGATGTCCCCCGGAATATTACAAACATATTGCCTTTGCATTTTCTTTGATACTGGAAGGTGGTGTTCTGGCACTATAGCAAAAATATATCCAGTTTTTAAATTCTTCAAGGCAAGGTTGTTACTTAAAAGGCAGATTTAAAAACCTCAAAGCAAAATTAAGCATTATAAGTAATATGTGCATTTTCATCTTTTACTCATTCAGCAGTTTCTGCTTTTTCCTCTGCCCTCTCCGCCCCCCCCCCCCTTTTTTTTTTTTTTTGAGTGTATTACAAAAGAACCAGCTTTGGGCTACGGACAAACAATGGAAGGAACGAAGCTATAGTCAAAGCATCCCTTTTTCTTGTTTCCTACATGGACCTGCATGAAAAACCTCTTCAGTTCTTACCTTCACTGCTTCCCAGCTAGAGTTAACGAGGTGTTGTCGAAAGGGACCAAAGCCTGAAACCAAAGAAAAGTGCTATTAAACTGTGCTTGAACTCCAGTTACCATGAGTTGGATTATATGCCTGACCTATCTGCACTTATGTGCTTGTTCTTTTTGACCTTGATATTCTTGGTTGTGGACTGAGTCGACTGGATAGACGCAGCCTTTGTAATACGTAAGGAAATTCTATTATCTCCCTTTTTACAGAGAACACATGCATCCACTTAGGGCCTGATCCTGCAATCCTTACTAAGCAATTCTTTCCTAGGTGGCTAGTGTAATTGAAGTCAGTGGGTATGTTGGAGCCAATAGGGCTACTTACACAATAGGAGACTCAGCCCCATCGTTACCTACTAAATCAGTGTCAAATGCTTTGGAATAGTTTTTATAGGAAAAGGTGTTGAAATCAAACTGTGTTCTGTTTCATTTACTATCGCTACAGATTCCTCATCGCTAGAGCTCATTGAAAAAGGTATATTTCACTATCATGTTTTAATTAATTTTCTTTTAAATGTTTTGAAAAAAATGGCTTTGGTAGGTAAAACTTCCCCCACTTTCTCTCGCTTATCTTTTTTCCACGTGGAGAAGGTGGGAAAAAAGTGAGGAAGTGAAAGGGGGTTGTCCATTGAGATGAATGGACAGTTTTTTTGAAAAAAGAAGATAAATTTCTTGTTTAAAAATTTTCCATCAAAAATGAAAAAATGACCTCTTTTCATTTTGGTTAAAAAGGCATTTTGTCAGGAAAAACATTTATTTGGAAAATTCACCACTAGCTCTACTCATCCCATTCTCTGCAACCTCATCCCAAATCATATCAGATAGTACGCACTTGTGGATTGTAGGCAATGTCTTAGATTCTGGTCAGTGGAACAACTAATACAGATCAGCCTGTAAAGCTATTTTAATCCCCATTTTTTAAAGTGCATCATTTTTTAAATAAACACACCCCAATGAAAAAAAAAAGTATAAAAATGTAATAAAATATCTGCAGAAGTGCATAAAATTTGCCATTTTGGTCCCTTAAAAAGTATGTTACTTCTATGGAAACTATGCAGCCTTAGCTATAGTATAAAGGCTGCAGTGACTCTGTTAAAAAACTCAAATATTTTTTAGGCCACCTGCATGGTACACCTGCCTTAAATTGCTTCCAATATTTGTCTTTTCCTTTTCCCTTTCTTTTTTATTTTTCTTCCTTTTTTCCTTTTCTGCCTACAAATATTGAATCCTTTTTTTTTAAATCATACTAAGCTTTTGGTCTCAATGATAACTTGCGGCAATGAGTTTCGTGTCTGTGTGTGTGTCTGTGTCTGTGTGTCTGTCCCCTTTCTTCCCAAAAAGGAAATATAGATCATTCCATGCTTGTTCTACTTCACTTTCAGTGAAGAATATAGTGGGACCAAGTCGGAATGAAACTCTGTTGATAGTAAAATGTAAGTTCTGAACTGGCTCACAATGCAATATGTAAATTACAGCTGTGGTCAGAAAGAACTATTGCTTAGGGTAAAGCTGTTTTATGAAAAGAAATCACTGTAAGAAGGTCTTGTATTGAAATAGTTAAGCCAACATAGAAATCAAATTGGCTGCAATATTATTAGGTAGTTGATAATAAAGCGAGCAGCGCCAGCAAGTTTATATTACAAGCAGGTGAAAATGGGATTGAGGCACGCTATGATAATTCTGTATATTACCTCTAAGTGGCACCTGTGCATCTAACAAACAAGTTGTTCTAAAGCTATTTCAACAAGTGGAGTCTCTACCTAAATGACCATGTAAGGGGAAAAGCTAACAAGGAGCTCATCATGGGCAAACATGTTGATGTAGCTTCAGCCTCATCCCTATGTCCTCAGATGCCCTATAGTGGAAAATTATCCAGAAACTCCCATGTCAACAGCTACAGTGGGTAGCAGCATTCCTTAAGAGTTTTAGCCTTTCAAAGCTCAAAAACCTCTCTAGTTGGTGGGTCTGCAGTTGTGATTCAGCATCATCTATAGCAGGGGTCGGCAACCTTTCAGAAGTGGTGTGCCGAGTCTTCATTTATTCACTCTAATTTAAGGTTTCGCATGCCAGTAATACATTTTACTGGCAGGGATAGGGCAGGGATAGCTCAGTGGTTTGAGCATTGGCCTGATAAACCCAGGGTTGTGAGTTCAATCCTTGAGGTGGCCATTTAGGCATCTGGGGCAAAAAATCTGTACTTGGTCCTGCTAGTGAAGGCAGGGGACTGGACTCGATGACCTTTCAAGATCCTTCCAATTCTGTGAGATAGATATATCTCCATATATTATTTTAAGGTTTTTAGAAGGTCTCTTTCTATAAGTCTTTAATATATAACTAAACTATTGTTGTATGTAAAGTAAATAAGGTTTTTAAATGTTTAAGAAGCTTCATTTAAAATTAAATTAAAATGCAGAGCCCCCCGGACCGGTGGCCAGGACCCGGGCAGTGTGAGCGCCACTGAAAATCAGCTCGCGTGCTGCCTTCGGCACGCGTACCATAGGTTGCCTACCCCGATCTATAGCTAACGAGAAAACTTTCAAATCTGGTGCCTTGATCTGCATGCTCAGGCATGTTTATTTGTTATATTTAATTTTAATAGTCTAGTTTAGCAGTGATGAGGCTGCTGTTCCTTTTGTGATTTTTCTCTTACCTTGCCATGAAACTGAGACCCTGAAATTTGCCATGTGTTGTTCTAATTCTAGACCCTGATTATGTGGTGGCATGATGCAACCTAGTTTTACTGCTTCAGAGCTCCTTTTGGGTCAGGTTCATCTAACATTAGTTTATACTGCCGACAGCTACACAACTTAGGAGAAGATGTCCTCAAAGATTTCTTTTTAAAAAGAGAGAAAGGGAACAACTAACCAAACTGGATGGCAATAAGGGGGCAGATATACATCTGATTTTCTTAGGAAGGCACAGCAGTGAGTTATTTTCCATTTGGAATTGCTACTATGACCAGTTGCTACTGTATTTCCCTCCAGGGAACCGTTTATGACAAAGATCAGGCATGTGTGCATTCCATGTCTGGCTAAAAGAGGAAGCAAATTAAAAAAAAATAATAAAACAAAAAACTTACCAGTCACAACCACAGTGTTGGAATTTGAATCCATGAAACTTAGCTCCAGAACATGAAATCTGGTAGTCTTTCAGTTCTAAACAACAGTATCGTAATTCATACATCTGTAGTAATCTGCCTGATTTGGAACACCCCTTTTTTCCAGTCCGTTACGAAACATGCCGGTTCCTATTGGACAGTGAAAAAGACTTCATCAGACTGAGACAAGTTTGGATTCATGTGACAGAGATGATTTGGGAATCATATAACTCTTTCAAAGTGTAAATTATTATGTCTCTGTTTAGAGGAGAGGTCTGACCAGTACTGCCTGAAGTTTGCTTTATCTTTTCTTTTTCTTTTTTTAGAAGACTTAAAACTGTGTTTAAGAAACACAGAAGAGGCTGAAAAACATTTTTATAAAATGTTCAGCTACATTCGATCAGAAAAATGCTCATGTACAAGCTAATTGGACTAAGTTGTTGTGTCTGTATACTTGTTACAAGTTATTTATAGCACAGTTGTAATCCACTGGGTTTTTCTCCCCTTAATGAAGCAGAGTGACTAACTACAAATAGATATGTATCCATTTCCACCCCACTTAAATTTTCTTTCTCATTGTCTTCAATGTTTTGTTTGCAGAAACCCACATAGATTTATAGATACCCACTCCTCACTATAGCATCAGAGTAATTATCTGACTATCTAGCTAATCTAACTTGATTTTGATACTATGCTCAGCACCAACGTGTCTGAGTTCCTTACATCTTTTAAAATAAACATTGAATAGATGAATGCTATGTATGGTAAGCTGGAAGCAAGCAAACAATATGGGTTTTAATATGGGTAAATGTATACATCTAGCAACAAGGAATGTAGGCCATTCTTATAGTATGGGGAAATCTATACTGAGAAGAAGTGATTGAAAAAGATTTTGGGCTCATGATGGATAATCAGCTGAACATGAGTTGTGTGGCCAAAAGTGCTAATGCAATTCTTGGAAGCATAAACGGCGTTGTAGTGAGTGGTGTGGCCTCCCTCCAAGCCGGAAGAGGAGGAACCACTCTCTGTGCCCAGGTAGACAGTCACGCTGGACTCACCCCTCCCACCAGAAGTTGAGAGGTGGGAGAGGAAGTACAAAACATGGAATCTCCAGCTTAATTAGAGCACAGCCAGGGAAAGAGAGAGATGTGCCTGGCCAAAGGTAGGCCTCTGTCGCTGCTGCCGGGCCAGGCAGCGCCCTGACCCAGGAGGAGACCGAGTCTGCAGGGGAGCTGCCGAGGGAGACAGACGCTACTCCCCAGACCGCCACTGCTGGAGTGTAGGATTGCCAACTTTCTAAGCGCACAAAACTGAACACCCTAGCCCCACCCCTTCCCTGAAGCCCCGCTCCTGCTCACTACATTCCCCCTTGATGGCTTGCTCTCCCCCACCCTCACTCACTTTCACTGGGCTGGGGCAGGGGGTTGGGGTGCAGGAGGGGGTGAGGACCGTAAATAGGGGTGCAGGCTCTGGGGTGGGGCCAGAAATGAGGGGTTCAGGGTGCAGGAGGGGGCTCTGGGCTGGGGCAGGGAGTTGGGGTGCAGGAGGGGGTGAGAGCTCTGGCTGGGGGTGCAGGCTCTGGGGTGGGGCCAGAAATGAGGGGTTTGGGTGCAGGATGGGGCTGCGGGTTGAGGCAAGGGGTTGGGGTGAGGGCTCTGGGGTGGGGCTGGGGATGAGGGGTTTGGGGTGCAGGAGGAGGCTGGGGGGTGGGGCCGAGGGATTCAGAGTGCGAGAGGGGGCTGAGGGTTGGGGTGCAGGAGGGGGTGAGGGCTCTGGGGTGGGGCCGGGGATGAGGGGTTCAGGGTGTGGGACGGGGCTCTGGGCTGGGGCAGGGAATTGGGATTCAGGAGGGGTGAGGGCTCTGGGATGGGGATGTGGGCTCTGGGGTGCAGGAGGGGGCTCTGGTTTGGGGGGCTAAGGGTTGGGGTGCAGGAGGGGGCACAGGCTCTGGGGTGGGGGCTGGGGGTGAGGGGTTTGGAGTGCAGGAGGGAGCTCCAGGTTTGGAGGGGGTCAGGACTGGGGCACAGGCTTACCTCGGGTGGCTCCCGGTCAGCAGTGCAGCGGGGCTAAGGCAGACTGCCTGCCTGTCCTGTCTCTGTGCTGCGCCCCGGAAGCGGCCAGCAGGTCCAGCTCCTAGGCTGGGGCTGGGGGCGGATGAGGGAGGGACGGGAGACAGGAAGCTGTGCAGCACGCGCAGCCCTGTGGCCCCCCACCCCCCATGTAGGAGCCGGACCTGCTGGCAGCTTCTGGGGCACAGCGCAGTGCCCCAGGACAGGTAGGGGCAGCACTGCCGACCGGGCTTTGAATGGCCCAGTGTCCCTTTTTGACCGGGTGTTCTGGTCGAAAACCGGACACCTGATCACCCTGCTGGAGCGGGACACTGAGTGGGGGGCCTCTGCTGCCCTGACGACTCACCCGAGTTTGCAGAGCCTCAGACATTGAAGCGCAGCTGGGACTACCACTGGCCATATTTCCCGGTGAGATGGAGGATGACCCCGAGATCCAGGTACTCCCCGAGGGGAGGAAGAAGCCCAGGGACAGCTGACTACAGTCAGGCTGTGTTGCTGCCAGGATCCAGATCAATGTGTTGCGGCTGGAATCCCCGCTGACCCAGTGGCCGAACACTTTGCCACTCCACCACTCTTAGGGCCCTTGGCTGAGACCCAGTGAAGTCGGGTGGCCCCCATGCCACCCCCCAACCCTGGGGTTGCAGCCTCCCCACCACAGGTCAACGGGCCTGCGTTGTCTGCCATCTGCCAACACTATGACAACAGGCTGCTTGATTGCTCTGCCCCTGCCTGAGGGCCAGAGCCCATAGACTACCCATTTGCTCTGCCCCGACTGAGGGCCACAGCCCATAAACTTCTAGAGCGTTTTGCCCTGCTTGAAGGTCAGGGCCCACCATCTGCTTAAGTGCTCTGCCCTGACTGAGGGCCTGAGACTATAGACAGCTTGTCAGCTCCGCCCTGCCTCAGGGCCTGAGCATTCAGACTGCTCGTTAGCTCTGTCCCTACCTGAGGGCCAGAGCCCACAGATTGTTTGGTGCCCCGCCCACTGAGAGCACCTGGTTTTCTAATTCCCCTGATATTTGACAGTAATCCCAGTGAGGAGGTGTGGCCTCCCTCCAACCCAGAGCGGGAGGAACAACCGCCACTGCACTACAAGGGGAATCTTGAATAGGAGTAGAGTTATTTTACCTCTGTATTTGGCACTGGTGGGGTTACTGCTGGAATACTGTGTCCAGTTCTGGTGTCCACTATTCAAGAAGGTGTTGATAAACTGGCAAGGGTTCAGAGAACAGCCAAGAGAATGATTAAAAGATTAGAAAATATGCCTTAGTTATAGCCTCAAGAAGCTCAATCTATTTAGCTTAACCTTCTCTTTCTTAAAGGGTGACTTACCTACACCGGGCTCAAATATTTAATAATGGGCTCTTCAATCTATCAGAAAAAGGTATAACATGATCCAATGGCTGGAAGTTGAAACTAAACAAATTCAGACTGAAAATAAAATGTAATTTTTTAACAGTAATTAACCATTGGAACAATTTACCAATGGATTCTTCATCACCAACGATTTTTAAATCAAGATTGAATGTTTTTCCTAAAAGATCTGCTTTAGGAATACTTTTTGGGAAGTTCCCTGGCCTATGTTATACAGAAGGGCAGGTTAGATGATCACAATAGTTCTTTCTGGCCTTCGAATATATCAATTCATCTATGTGCTAAAGCTAAACATTTACTTAGTGATATTCCTGAATCTGCAACATGTTGCACAATATTCACCCAGAAACTTACAGGTCTGAAGAAGAATATATAGCTGATGTGGAGCGGAGTCCTTGCAGTCCTAAATGAGCCAAAATTTCCCATTGACTTCAGTGAACTGATCCCGATGTTACGTATGTCATCTTTTAGGTATGTGGCCTATCTACTAATTCTTTACTGGTGTAATTTCTCAGTATAACCAGTTAGTAACACTTTTCCCTATGATATTCTGCGTGTAACCACAACATACCAGAATCATCTTCTAGTCAGGATCATAAAAAGTTATGCAATTTAAAAAATAAGTTTTTCATCAGTTCTCCAAGCTTAATAAAGATGATCTCTGAAACCTCTCTTGAAATTCCAGCATAAATGTTCTACCGGGCAATATAGTCTATTTAACTTGCTCTGTGGTAAATCACATAACTGCTCTATCTCTGGGATAATATCTACTTTGTAGTTGTACTGTGCTTTGAAGCCATGAAATGCTAATGTTTATTATTACAGATGTTCTAGTATAATTCAACTTTGTTCAGTATAACGTCTATGCATGCTGAAATAACAATTGACCGGGCACGCTCAAGATCTACGTGCTATTTTTTACAATGTTCATGATATAGGTAACGGATATCTGCAATACATATAGCAGAGAACAGGTCATCGATGTGTACTTTCACTGTTTTGTAATCTTTCATGGAAGGTTCACTGGATATGTGCACTAAAACCCAGGATACTTCAGCTCAGAACTGTCTTCACCAGTTTCACAAATTAGTCTCTTTTGTCAAGTATCCGAGGGGTAGCCGTGTTAGTCTGGATCTGTAGAAGCGACAAAGAGTTCTGTGGCACCTTATAGACTAACAGACGTATTAGAGCATAAGCTTTCGTGGGTGAATACCCACTTCTTCGGATGCATCAGAAGAAGTGGGTATTCACCCACGAAAGCTTATGCTCTAATACGTCTGTTAGTCTATAAGGTGCCATAGAACTCTGTGTAGTCTCTTTTGGTTACTCTGATAGGAGGCTGCTGATTTCTGAGAATGAATTAATAAAATTGTTGAGGCTTGTGATTTCATGTATTTGTGCATGTTAAAAGAATGTTAAGGTTTCATTAAATCGACAGTCCTATAACGGTTTATTAAAATTTCAGTTTTTATTAACTTCATTAACTGCTCATACCATCTGGTGTTATATTCCTGTATATACATTTATAGGAGTGTTGCAGTATTTAAGTGCAACATACACAGAAATGGAAGATTTGGTGATTTCATAAATGAGTTAGTAGTCTTTCTAATTAGGTCATTTTTGTAGAGGATTTTTCAGCAATGGGAACCTTTCTCCCCCTAAAACTTTGTCAGCTGAACTAAGGTACTCCCTAACATCGAATGGAAGTCTCATCATAGCCTTGAGATCTGTAGCAATACATACCCAGGTCATAGGCTATTTTGTCAATACAAATCCAGCTTACCATCTTTAATTAAGAAGCCAACTGTTTCTTCTATTTCTCTACACAAACACAATTGACCTGGCATTCATCTTGAGGTAAAAAGCAGCTCAGCTATTAAAGCTTTGTCTGGTTGTTGCCTTGAAGATTTTACTATGCCGTGGTTTGAGATGTGTAAAAGAAAATCTTGTACTGTTGGGTGGAAAAAGCGCATATTCTCTGCAATGCTATTCTGACTGCATAGAAGAACTTTCAGCACCTGAGGCTTTTGTGCTGTTAAAGGTAACAGGAAGTGAACTACGTCCAGCATTAAGAAATATCTGTTCAGGTTTTACTTCTCTTCTAGTATCGCTCAACTATTTTTTTAATTTCTTGATGTTGGCAGGTGCTATGTCCAATTTTTAAAACCCTTAAATGGGAATGTTTAATTTATTCCAATTATTATCTAGACTGTAGAGCAGGACAAAATGTTTTGGACAGGCCCTCTTTTTTTATTTAGCACTACAGATTTGTATTAATGGACCTGTTTAATAAATTCATGTTGATTTTGGAAAATTTCCGCGGGGGCACATCAAGAAAAATTCAGACAATTCAATTTCCCCGCCTAAACAGCTCCGTTTCAGGCTCGATTCCCCGGGGCAGGTAAGTGCCATTGATCGGTGGATCAGTGGTGGTCTCATTACACCCCATCGCCCATCTCCAAGGGCAGTGCCTACCCCCCCCTCCCCCCAGTTTCGTGCCTATGCCTAGGCTGTGTGGGGGGGTCTCTCTCAATCTCTGCTGTTGAAGCTGTTCAGGCTGGGGGAGGGGCGGCAGAGGGGGGGAAGGGGTATTGGGGGGGGAAGGGCCCAGAGCCGCGCTGGGGGAAGGGAGCGGGCCCCAGGGCTGTTCGGGGGGTGGGGGGGGCATGGGGCCCGGCAGGGGGCGGAGGAGGCCGGCTCGGAGGAAGTGATGGAAGCTGAGGAAACAGGAAGAGCCGCGGCCGGTAAGAGGGAGGGAGGGAGCGAGAGCCCGAGCCCGAGCCGGCAACTTCCCTCCCCGCACGGCGCCCCCCCACCCCCCCGCGCACGGCTCCCCTACCCCCCCCGTCAGTGCCCCCGCCGCACGGCACTGCCCCCCTCCCCCCAGCCTGGCACTGCCCCGCACCACGGCACTGCCCCCCTCCCCCCACCACGGCACTGCCCCCCTTCCTTCAGCCTGACTGCCCCCCCCGCATGGCACTGCCCCCCCCCCCCCCCCGCACGGCGCTGCCTCCCTTCCTTCAGCCTGACTGCCCCCCCCGCATGGCACTGCCCCCCCGCACGGCACTGCCTCCCTTCCTTCAGCCTGACTGCCCCCCCCCGCACGGCGCTGCCCCCCTCCCCCCACCACGGCACTGCCCCCCTTCCTTCAGCCTGACTGCCCCCCCCCCGCACGGCACTGCCCCCCCGCACGGCGCTGCCCCCCTCCCCGCTGCACAGCACTGCCCCCCCCCCCCGCATGGCATTGCCCCCCTAGCCTGGCACTGCCTCCCTTCCTTCAGTCTGGCTGCCCCCCCCCGCACGGCACTGCCCCCCTCCCCCCAGCCTGGCACTGCCCCGCACCACGGCACTGCCCCCCCAGCCTGGCACTGCCCCCCTCCCCCCACCACGGCACTGCCCCCCTTCCTTCAGCCTGACTGCCCCCCCCCCGCACGGCACTGCCCCCCCGCACGGCGCTGCCCCCCTCCCCGCTGCACAGCACTGCCCCCCCCCCCCGCATGGCATTGCCCCCCTAGCCTGGCACTGCCTCCCTTCCTTCAGTCTGGCTGCCCCCCCCCGCACGGCACTGCCCCCCTCCCCCCAGCCTGGCACTGCCCCGCACCACGGCACTGCCCCCCCAGCCTGGCACTGCCCCCCTCCCCCCACCACGGCACTGCCCCCCTTCCTTCAGCCTGACTGCCCCCCCCCGCATGGCACTGCCCCCCCCGCATGGCACTACCTCCCTTCCTTCAGCCTGACTGCCCCCCCCCCGCCGCACGGCACTGCCCCCCCCGCACGGCGCTGCCTCCCTTCCTTCAGCCTGACTGCCCCCCCCCGCACGGCACTGCCCCCCCGCACGGCGCTGCCCCCCTCCCCGTTGCACAGCACTGCCCCCCCCCCCCGCATGGCATTGCCCCCCTAGCCTGGCACTGCCTCCTTTCCTTCAGTCTGGCTGCCCCCCCCCCCCCCGCACGGCGCTGCCCCCCTCCCCCCACCACGGCACTGCCCCCCTTCCTTCAGCCTGACTGCCCCCCCCCGCACGGCACTGCCCCCCCGCACGGCGCTGCCCCCCTCCCCGTTGCACAGCACTGCCCCCCCCCGCATGGCATTGCCCCCCTAGCCTGGCACTGCCTCCCTTCCTTCAGTCTGGCTGCCCCCCCCCCGCACGGCACTGCCCCCCTCCCCCCACCACGGCACTGCCCCCCTTCCTTCAGCCTGACTTCCCCCCCCCGCACGGCACTGCCCCCCCCTCGCATGGCGTTGCCCCCCTAGCCTGGCACTGCCTCCCTTCCTTCAGTCTGGCTACCCCCCCCCCTGCATGGCACTGCCCCCCTCCCCCCAGCCTGGCACTGCCCCCCTTCCTTCAGCCTGGCACTGTCCCGCCCCCCGCACAGCACTGCCTCCCCTCAGCCCAGCACTACCCCCCCCTTCAGCCTGACTGCCCCCACCCCCATGGCACTGCCTCCCTTTCTTCAGCGTGGCCCTGCCACCCTCCGCACAGTATTGTCCCCCCTCAGCCTGGCACTGCTCCTCTCCCACCGCACGGCTCCCCTACCCCTGTCAGTGCACCCTGTATGGCACTGTCCCCTCCCACCGCACGGCTCCCCTACCCCTATCAGTGCACCCCGTATGGCACTGTGCCCCCTCAGCCTGGCACTGCCCCCTTCCTTCAGCCTGGCACTGACCCCCCTGCATGGCACTGCCCCCCTTCCTTCAGCCTGGCACTGCCCCCACCGCACAGCACTGCCCCCTTCCTCCTGCCCTGGCACTGCTCCCCCCTGCACGGCACTTCCCCCCCACCATGCTCCCCTATCCCTGACAATGCCCCCCCGCACGGCATTGCCCCCTTTCTCCTGCCCTTGCTCCCCCCCCCACCCCGCACAGCACTGCCTCCCTACCTCCTGCCCTCGCACTGCACACCTTGCACAGCTCTGCTCCTCTTCCACCAGTCCTGGCACTGCTCCCCCTCCGCACGGCACTGCCTCCTTTTCTCCTGCCTTGGTACTGTCCCCTCAGCATGGCACTGCTCCTCTTCATCTTGCCCTGGCACTGCTCCCTCTGCCCGGGACTGCCCCCTTTCCCCCAGTCCTGACACTGCCCCCTTTCCCCTACCCTCGACACTATCCCCTTCTTCCAGCCCTGGCACTGCCTGCCCCCCACATGGCACTGCCCGCCTTCCTCTGGCGGTGCCCCCTCCCACTGCTCCCCCACCCTAGCATTGTCTCCCCCCACAGCACTGTTCCCTCTTCCTCCAGCCCCTCCTTCCTCCAGCCCTGGCACTGCCCGTCCCCCACACGGCACTGCCCCTCTTCCTCTGGCGCTGCCCCCCCTCCCACTGCTCCCCCGTCCTAGCATTGTCTCCTCACCACAGCACTGTTCCCTCTTCCTCCAGCCCCTCCTTCCTCCAGCCCCGGCACTGCCCCCGCACCCCACACAGCACTGCACCCCCTTCTTCCAGCCCTGGCACTGTCTCCCCCATGGCACTGCCCCCCTTTCTCCAGTCCTGGCACTATTCCCTTGCATGGCACTTCCTCCCCTTTCTCCAGCCCTGGCACTGCCCCCTCGCATATTACTGCCCCCCTTCCTCCAGCCCTGGCACTGCCTCTCCTGTGGGCACAAAGGCCCTTTGCTCTCCCTGTGTCCTTCGCCCGTGTACCCCCTTCTTTCCTACTCCTTTTTCCAATGCCCACTTTTATTCTCCCAGTCTTATCACTGCTTCTTTCGGTGCCCCACCTCCCCGCTCACCTTGCCCCCTGGCATGCTGTCCCTTCCTCCCTGTTCCCAGGCAGGCTCCTAGACTGAGCTTTAATGATGCTACCAGGCTGGACCTGAAACAATATTACATTTCTGGGCACCACGCAGCCACAACAAATCCCTCTGGTGGGGCTTTGTGAGTGACAGCCTCTCACAATCCACTTTGGGCTGAGCTGGCTGGAAAAGGACCAAGATTAGTTTCCAGCAGTATGTTAACCAGCCACTTCCGTAGAAGTCTGCTGCTCCCTACATAACTTATCACACCAGACATGCTGTTTATTAAGGATGCTGTCTTTCAATAGTGTGTGTATTTCGTGCAGTATTACTGTGTAGACCACTTGAATGGCAACATCTAGCTAGATTTAAACACCTGACTTCAGGTTTTTTATAAGTTACCCAAACACACAGCAACAAGTTTGTGAGTGCCTGGGAAATTTTGCTCGGTTCCTGTGCAGTCACAGTCTGATTCTAGTTGTCCCTGGTATTTATTGCAAGGTTCCCATGATACTTTTTCCGGGTCCAAAGGTGGTAATTTTTTCTGGTCTTATAGCCTGATTCAAAACCCATGGAAGTAAATGGGAAGACTCCCCTTTACTGTGATGGGGTTTGGATTAGAAAGCAGTTACAGTTAGAAAAATAGCACTGTCCAAATGGCACCACTTCCTTCACACACCTGTTCCTTTAGTGTGTTTAGAGTCCTATCAATAAATATAGTGATACTGTGGTTTAGTAGATGAACACAGGAGAGGCCGTAAAGAGGAACAGAGGGAACACAGTATATAAAACAAACATCAAGTCATAAATCCAAGGCTTGAGTCTCATGCTAAAGACAGTGATGTAACCCTCCAATCCAAACTTTGCTTTTGGCTTAAGAGGAAGTAAAGGAAACAAGAATAATGGAGAACAGAGTAGTAGCTACGTTGTCTTTTGGCCACAAGACAGTAGCTAACTCGATTAGTATGATATGGAATGGAGATATATGGAGCCTTTCCTGCATATTGTTGCAGAGTTTATCCTTTGTTAATCCCTGGTGAATGGAATGACAAATAACTGTAGAAGTAGAAGCCGTGTTAGTCTGTGTCAGCAAAAAGAAAATAAGAAAGAAATACTTGTGGCACCTTAGAGACTAACACATTTATTTCAGCATAAGCTTTCGTGGGTTAGAACCCACTTCATCAGACGCATGGAATGGAACATACAGTAAGCAGATATTTATAAGCAGTAAATATACAGTAAGCAGTACTGATAACAGTTCCTTTCAATTAATTAGCCTCTTAAAGTTGATATAGATACTCCTACCTTTCCATGTTTCTCTGAATGTATAAATATCTGCTTACTATATGTTCCATTCCATGCGTCTGATGAAGTGGGTTCTAACCCACGAAAGCTTATGCTGAAATAAATTTGTTAGTCTCTAAGGTGCCACAAGTATTTCTTTCTTATTTTCTTTTTGTAGAAGTAGAAATATTTGTAAAGTAATGTTTGGAAATTTGAAAAAAAAAAAAAAGCAAAAATTAATTACAAATATTTCTAGTAGCAGGCAAAAAGAGTATCTCTCCCTAGCAGAGGCTGACAGAATGAAAAAATAACGCCAATATGTGTGGCAAGTTTCTTTTGCCCTAAAATAGATACTAATTTAGATCTATAGCAGTAAGCGAAACAATAATAATCAGTCTAGCATTTGATGCTTGGTAATGGATCTGATTTCACGACAGGTGGGCCTTTGTGCATGCTCGGTAGTGGATCTCCAAGAGAGTCTTGAGTGAATAGTGTTCTTGGTTTATATTTGACTAGGAGCATTTCCAAGAATCTCTGTTCACGCACTCTCTTGGATAAGGGCCGATTGCATCACCTCAGTTAACTTTTGCACTGCTTTCTCTCATGCTCTGTCTTTGCACTGTGCTTTCTTAATTTGTCAAGCTAACCCGTAAATGGAGAGAAAGGGAATTTATCTTCTGAAACACATTTTAAGTTGCTGCCATTTATCTAAAGCACCTACTTCATCCCCTTCAGTAAAATGATGATGATGATGTTCATTAGTTCTTCTAGCTGCTCGTGGTTAAATGTGCTGAAATCAGATTGCCTATTTTTTTCCTCCTATCAGCCACTTATGAAAGTCAAACATTTGTAATGATATTGGCTTTTTAGAAGACTCGCTATTCTGCTGATGCTTTTAAATGAAATATCTCCAGATGAATGCAACTTGGTGTTCCTTGTCCAGACAAATCTTGTGCTGCCAAGCACTTTAGGTTTTGTAAACATTTCCCCCCCATCATTTTGTATTGCTCCAAGTCATGTGTTTTGAAGGTTCTGCCTCCCCCCCGACTCATCCCCTCTCTCTTCTGGAAAGGATTTTAGTGTTTCTAGCTATTCTCACAGGTCTGCTTTATTTCTTTGATTGCACATCCTTGAGTTTAAAAAAATAATTCAGCAGCAATTGGCAAGTGGTCCAATAAAAAATGAAGTCTCTGAACGTATTGGAACCAGCCTTTAACTTTTCTTGCTCATACTGTGTTTTTTGATCTTACATTGCTCTATGACTGAGATGCTACAACTTTAAGTGTTCTTGTGGTCTGATCTTGCAACTCTTACTCCCAAAATAATCCCATTGACTTCAAGTGACAGGAAAGGTTGTTCATGTGAATAAGGCTCGCAGGCCTGTCCCTCTAAAATTAAACCTAATTGCTCTTTGTTGTAGATCCTGTGCCAACCCTAACATTGAGAAATGAGCTAGCTGCTCACCTGGAACGTCAGCTATTTATTTTAAATACAGTCTGCTCTCACGTAGGTTTTTTTCTTCTTCAAGGAGCCCTGAGGTTTGCATCTACCATAGGCTCTGGGAAGGGCATTTTTGTGGGTAATACAACATATGATCCTGGGGTATTAGTGATAGTTACTAAATGACTAATCTGTGTATCTAGCTTAACAATTACAGTAAAGGAGCCTTCAAATTACACCTGTCCTGCAGAAAGATTTCTTTTCCCCCCATGAAATCCTTGTTAATCACTAGAGTTTACCTTCCTGCGCAGATCTGCTGCAGGACAGGTGGAATTTTAAAGCTCCAGATCTGTATTTGCGACATCAGATGTGTTAGAAACCAGGTCAGTATGAATTTTCCACATCCACTAACAGTGGCAAAACTAAGAGGTTCCTGAGCTTTTTCTGTGGCAACACACAGTGCTTTGTGTTGCCTTTGCAAAGTGACTGGCAGCCCCTTGGGTCACACATATCCAAAGTACACAGTCTCCCGCTCGGTTACCAAGAGGTCAACGGATGCTTAAAAATGTTGCATTTTTAACCTTTGAAACTGAAGTCTGGTGACTGTTTTTTGCAGTATTACTGACAACAGATGGCAAACAGCTCTACTGATGTAATTCTTACTTGTAATTCATTCCTGTGAAGTTCCACAAACAGCTTCACAAAATCTCAGAGAATGTCTCCATGTTTTTTGCTGTGTTACAACATCAAGCCAAATTAAATAAAAATTCCATTTTGTACATTCAGATTCCCTTGGTGTCATGTGATGTTTTTGTAAAGATTGCCTTGCAGCAGTTTCAGATAAGTGCACGTTTGGTAGCAATTTAAGGCCTGTGTCCTTTAAGTAATGCTTATTAGTACGTAACAGATGCTGTTTAGAAACATTATGCCTTTTAATAGGCTCTGCTTTTAGACTGTATGTTCTCTTTTTCAAGGCAGACTGTAGATCAGCAAGCTTGGAGGTATGCTGTCGTTTATGCAAAGCCTAAATCAATTTTCTGCTCTGAAATCAAGCCATGTGTTTTTCCTTGTTTTTTCCATTCTGGTCATAACTATCTTGCTGTGTTTTTTCCCCACGTCAGATCTTTGGCTGTTTGTCAAGGCACTACAATTAAAACCTTTTGCATTTTTAACCACCAGAAGTGGTCCTTTTAGATGAGTCTGTGGAAACCAAATTTAAAGAACCTCATATTTGATGTCAAGTGCACAGACAGTACAGAGCTAAACCATTCCCGCCAGCCCCTTAAAAAAAAAAAAAAAGTAGGTATGGTGGTTTTGGCACAGTTTCAAAGGCGTAGAATAGCTGACACAAAAGCACAGAAAAACAATAGAGATATTTACACATTTCCTTCCACTACATGCGGCTGTTTATTGGAGCAAGAAATTCAGGACAGGCTCAGAGAGCTATGATCTAGGTAGCACAGGTATTCACTTTCATATAATAAAATTGGCAGTATCAAAATATCTGGATAACTGTAAGGCATGGAAAAACATTGGGGAAGAATGTTTCTTTTCCTTCCTTCTCTTGTTCAGATTTAAATGCATTTTAATTTTGAAAGGAATCTAGTTTAAAGATTGAGTCTTGCAAGTAATTTGGGGTGGAGGGTGTTCAACACCACCTACGAGGTATTTGGTACCTTACAGGACTGAGGCATTCGATTATAAATTCTTTGAACCAGGGATGTGTTAAGCCTGGTTTCTCAGAGGGGCTGAGCATCCACCGCTCAGCTGAAATGATTGGGGAGTTGAGATTGCTTGGTACGACTGAAAATCCAGCTCATTGCCTCTTTCATATCTGTATTGCTCCATGGTACTGTGTAAATAATGATAGTAAGGAGGAACTGCATTGAATGTAATACTAACTGCTAGCCCCAGTCTTAGCTAGCAAGCAGGGAAGGATGGCCCTACAGTAATTTTAAATGCTACGTGGCTTTAAAATATGGATTGGTGGGTCCCCCCCCCCCAAATATTTTTGACTGGTGGTCTTTCTAGCATCTCCCCTATGCACAAAAGCATCTCCAAACAGGACTGCTTTCCAAACTCAGATGTCAACTCCTGTCTCCCTGCTTTTTCCTCCTTTATCACTATGGGAGGATTTGTCTTCCCCTTGTCTCTTCAGGTGTAGGGGGACTTGTGGTTTTGTCCTTCAACCTCCTCTCTTCCATCTGTCTTCTCTGTCTGTGATGGTAAAGGATTGAGCCAACCCTGCCTAGATTTATACAGTGTGTCTTTTTATTCCTTTTCTTTTCAAATCATCTTCTCTCTCCAGAAAATCCTTCAGCTATACATTCCATTATTTCCCAGCTCACCCCCCACCCCTCAATCCCTTTTTTAGTTTATACTCTGGGGGCCAGACACCAGTAACACCGTTGTACATTTGGAGTACCACCCTTTATTTCAGGGGTGTAACTGAGATAAGAGTACGACCCTGAGAATTTCCCACACATTCCTGGGCTCCATGGGAGGCAGTAGATATTAGGGACCTAATTCTCACTGCGCTTATATAGGGGTATATTGAGGGTGTCACCCTGTCTGGAGCGGTTCACGAATGTGAATGCCAACCTCAGGGCAGAGTGTCAAAAAGCAGGGCAGACACCCCTAATTGGTTGTATGTTCTACAATGAGATTTCACCAACTCAGTAAAAAATTTGAACTCCTGAAGAGCTACAACAGTCTTATGATGGAGTCACAGACAATCACCTTGGGCATTCTAGTCTATGTTGCCACCCCAGGCAAGCGGGGCTTAGTGATAGTTGGTTGTTATCCACCAAAGACCACAAAAGATTCAGGTTGTTTTCAGTCCCAAGAGACCAGTCACTTACTGCAGGCCAATTTGTATCTCAGATCCCATACCAAAGACAATGCATGTAGCCAATCCTATAGTAAAATAACTAAGGATTTATTAACGAGGAAAAAGAAACGAGAGAGTTATTTACAAGTTAAAGCCATCAGAGATATATACACAAATGAGTTACAGTTGATGGTTGCAAAAGGTGACAGAGTTGTAGCAATCTGTTAGCACTGAATGTTTTTTAGGGCCGGAGGTGATGCTAGCCCATTGGGGGCCCTAAGCAGGAATATTTTTGCCCCCCCACCCGCAACACTGACAGCTAGAGCCCTACCACCTGGGGCTGAAATTGTGGAGGTCACGTAAAATCACTGAATCTGTGACCTCTGTGACTGACTCATAGCTTTAATAATAATAAAAAGCGAATGGGAGCCCCCTTGAGCTGCTCGGGGCCCTAAGCAATTGCTTAGTCAGCTTATGCCTAGTGCAGGCTCTGTTTAGGGCTAACCCAGGTTGACCATGGGGATCTCTGCTTCTGTTTAGTGGCTCTGGTTCTGTGAGAGTCCAAACAGCAAAAGAGATGAAACATTTTCTTGTTCACTATCTTTATTTTCTTCTTCCAGAATTCAAGCTGATGGGACAATCTCTTTTGCACCTAGCCTCTTCATGGGTGTGAGGGGGCAATTAACAAAGACTTTATGTTGTGACGTCCCACAATGGCCCATTTAGTTTTGATAGCCTTAATGAGCAGGAGATGATCCTTTCTGACAGGTTGACAGTTTCAGGGCAAACATTTTTTACAGTTATAAAGTAAAAATTTAAATATTACCTTCTAGCATGTGATATAGATATTATAAGTGAGATTAATGCATGCAGCAATTTACAAGCATTTCATGAAGTCTAAACACAGGGTTATAAGTCCAATACCCATCTTAACCATACTAACACAGAGGTGAAACAGACTGGTTTCCAGAAATGAATTTGTCAGTGCTCAGCTGAGGCCTAAAGACTTGGCAAGAGCTGGTTCACCAGCATCACAGGGGGTAGCCCCACAGAAGTCAATGGGGTTTCACTGCTGTAAGTCTGGTGTGAGGGGGAGAAAAAATGCTGGTTAGTTACAACCTTGGATGCTACTTCTTTTCAGGCCTACTTCTCCTTTGACCCGCTCTGAGATAGCTCTCCCTTCCCCTCCCCCCACTCTCCATCTTACATCTCTAAACTCTTTAATAAGAGAATGAAGTGTTCAGTCACTCTTTGCTGCTACACTATAGCTGTACCTGGTAGCATGTCCATAGTTTAAGGGTGTGTCAACATTAATGATTTATAAATCCTGCTTTCCGAGGCATAATACCTCAGCCTTTTTCAATTACTTCAGATTGGAACTTTGTACAAAGATTGTCAGTCCAGATGTTGTGTTTTATGTGGTATGACAGGAGGTAGCATGCTTACACAGATGGATTTCTATTTGTATGTGCTGTGAGTTGGGTGTGGTTTTCGTATTTTTCTTTTTTAAACGTAGCACTGCTGTAAAGAACAGTTTGAAGAAAAATAGAGACAGCTGGAATCTTCATGGTAAAACCTACAGGGGAATGGGACAGTGCAAGTTAACTTTAAGACAGAATAAACTCCTGTCTTAGTCCTATCATTTTATACCCAGATTCCTAGAGTTTAATATTTAAATTTAAAATACTATGAAACTCAGTAGTAAATATGTTGTTGTAGATGCAGTTTTTCTTACAAAGGAGGAAAAAATAGTTTGAATTAAAATTGATTAAGTATTAATTCTGTTTCACAAGCTTCTGATCACTCTTCTAAATTCTAGGAAATAAAAAGCTTGACATACAGGGCCCAATTCTCTGAGGTGCTGAGTGCACTCAGATTCCACCGAAATCAATAAGAATTGAAGGTGCTTAGCACCTCGGGTCCACCTATCCTTTGTCTATGTCGGTGGTTCTCAACTGTGGTCCACCACTTCTTCAGGGAAAGCCCCTGGCGCGCCGGGAAGGTTTGTTGACCTGCTGTGGCCGCAGGTTTGGCCGGTCGCGGCTCCCACTGGTCGCGGTTCGCCACTCCAGGCCAATGGGGGCTGCAGGATGCGGCGTGGGCCAGGGGATGTGCTGTCCGCCACATCCAAAAAGCATTTGGAAAGCGGGTGGTCATCTTATTTGTACACTTATATTCCAGAACAGCCTTTGGAGTTGATCCTGCTGAAATGCATCTTGAATGGGCTTTCAGTTCATCACCTAAATCACTCGCATCAATATTGTGCATGTCATCATGTGTCAACACTGTCTCTAGTGCCCTGCATTGCTGGTGTAGGTCGTCTTCAGGTATAGTGAGGAGTTGTGGAATATCATACAATATCCCAAATATACTGCTGTGTTCCTTGAGCTGCATGAAACGTTCTTCAACTGACTGTATTGCAGTTCTTCAACTGACTGGTTAAAGAATTCAACTTTGAATTGTTGTTTGGGGTCTCTTATGGGACCCCAAACCTCGTAATGCCTCATGTCTTGTAATCAAGATGTCTTCTTCGGTGACTCTTGTATTCTTGAATGGGTGGGAAAATAGCTTCAGTGTGAAGTTCCTCTGCCAACTTCTGTGCACTCTTCAGAACATTTTGAAATCCCTCATCTGACCGCTAAGACTGTAGGTATGACTTTGCTTTGTTCAGTTGTTCCATTGCTCCAGATATATCAAGGTCAACACCTTGGAGTCTCTTGCTTACAACATCAGAGGGGTAGCCATGTTAGTCTGGAGCTGTAGAAGCGACAAAGGGTCCTGTGGCACCTTATAGACTAACAGAGGTATTGAAGCATAAGCTTTCGTGGGTGAATACGTGGGTGAATACACCTTGTAGTAGGTGACTCCTGGGTACTCTTCTGGCTCTGTCAATCTGTTTTTTCACTTCAGCAGGTGGGTATTGCAGTTGTAAGAATGCTTGATAGAGATCTTGTAGGTGTTTGTCTCTGTCTGAGGGATTGGAGCAAATGCGGTTGTATCTTAGAGCTTGGCTGTAAACAATGGATCGTGTGGTGTGTCCAGGATGGAAGCTGGAAGCATGTAGGTAAGTATAGCGGTCAGTAGGTTTCCGGTATAGGGTGGTGTTTATGTGACCATCACTTATTAGCACAGTGGTGTCTAGGAAATGGACGGCTTGTGTGGACTGGTCTAGGCTGAGGTTGATGGTGGGATGGAAATTGTTGAAATCAGGAGTCACCTACTACAAGACAGGCCCAAAAAAGAAAATAACAGAACACCACTAGCCGTCACCTTTAGCCCCCAACTAAAACCTCTCCAGCGCATCATCAAAGATCTACAACCTATCCTAAAAGATGATCCCTCACTCTCACAGATCTTGGAGGACAGACCAATCCTCGCTTACAGACAGCCCCCCAACCTGAAGCAAATACTCACCAGCAACCACACACCATACAACAAAAACACTAACCCAGGAACCTATCCTTGCAACAAAGCCCGATGCCAACTCTGTCCACATATCGATTCAAGTGATACCATCACAGGGCCTAATCACATCCGCCACACCATCAGGGGCTCATTCACCTGCACATCTACCAATGTGATATATGCCATCATGTGCCAGCAATGCCCCTCTGCCATGTACATTGGCCAAACCGGACAGTCTCTACGCAAAAGAATAAATGGACATAAATCTGATATCAGGAATCATAACATTCAAAAACCAGTAGGAGAACACTTCAACCTCCCTAATCACTCACTGACAGAGTTGAGGGTAGCAGTGTTGCGACAGATTAACTCGAAAAGCAGACTTCAAAGAGAAACTGTTGAACTCGAATTGATATGCAAACTAGATTGCATTACCTCAGGATTAAATAAGGACCTCGAATGGCTCAGCCATTACGTTAATTGAATCTATTTCCCTTAAGTTAACGATCCTCATTCACACCTGTGTGACCATCTTGTTTATCACTTCAAAGGTTTTTCTTCCCCTGCTGTTATGGTTCCTCTCAATTAATTAGCCTCTTAAGGTTGGTCTATGCACCTCCACCTTATCATGTTTCTCTGACTGTATAAATATCTGTCTACTGTATGTTTCATTCCATGCATCCGATGAAGTGGGTACTAACCCACGAAAGCTTATGCTGAAATAAATTTGTTAGTCTCTAAGGTGCTACAAGTTTTTCTTTCTTATTTTCATTTTTCATAAAAAAATTCAGCAGCCTCATTAGAAGCTGATGCTGCATCACTGACCACCAAGTTCAAGGAATGAGAACTGCAGGGGACAAAAAAAGCTCGAGGGTTTAACTCTCGGATCTGTGTCTGAACTCCTCTGTTCTTTCCTCTCATGTTGGCACCATTATCATAGCCCTGACCTCTCATGTCAGCTATCACAATTCCCATATCTTCCAGCTTTTTAAGAAGCACATTTGTCATTCCAGCTCCTGTAGTATCATCAATGTCAGTAAATTCTAGAAAATGCTCTCTGACAGTCACCATTGCAGGGACATTTTCACTAGGTTCTGTTGTTGTTGTTACAAAACACACCATTAAAGTCATTTGTTCCGTATGGCTGATGTCAGGTGTGTAGTTCAGAATAACAGAGTAATATCTTGCTGACTTCAGATCTGCCACAATCTTCTGTTTGACTTTTGTTGCCAGTAACTGTATGATCTCATTTTGAATTGTTTTTCCAAGGTAGTGGTTTGTGTACATTTCTTGGGTGGTGATTCTTCTTAGATGCTCCTGGAGTACAGCATCAAACTCAGCCATCAGCTCCACAATTTTAAGGAAGTTTCCATTGTTTGGCACATACAGCTGATCTGAAGTGCCACGCAGTGCTAGGTTTTGGGTAGCAAGCATTCTCACAATGGCAACGAGCCTTTTCAGAACATTTTGCCAGTAAAGAGGCTCTGATGCAATCTTCCCTTGATGCTGCTCATCTATGGTGGCCTTTAATCTTAATCTCATCTCAAGCTCTTTCCACCTATGGAATGCTCTCTGGTGATTTGCTGCCTTCTCATGGCATGCCAGATTTCTAGCCAGATTTTTCCAGGCCTTTGTTCCTGTAGAACCCAATGTGGCTGGAACATTAGACTGGAAGAGTTTGCAACAAAAACAGTATGCAGCATTCTGGGTTTTTGAGTACATAAGCCATGGCCTCTCCACTTTGTCACCATTGGGGATTTCACGCCAGTAATGTGTTGGGTGGAAACTTCTATTTTCATTGTCTTTGGGGAACATGAAGTTTTTCACTTGCTGTGGCCCATGCAGTACAAGGAAGTCCCTCAGGCTACTGCTCAAGTGGGTCCACAGTCCTGGATCATCTAGACTTAAGGAACTAAACTCAGCAGCAGCTGTTTCTTGCGCCTCCACCACACTCTTCTCTGATCTACACTTTTCTTCAGGAATGTGCATGGTTACATCCATTTGAGATGGAGATATGGATGCTGCAGTAGCTGCCAGGTCACTTGCACTCTGACTAACTGGAAGATCAGGCATCTCCTCACCACTCACATCCTCACATTTGTGAACATTTGTGTCTATGTATCTCAGGAGAGCTCCTTCCTGCTTAGATAGAAAAGCTTCCTTTGCTTTCTTTCTTTTTCTGAATGCTGCCCCAGAGGAGCGTTTTCTTCTTTCACTCAGGACTGCTGTTCTGTGCCAGCTATAGTGGCTCTCAACACTCATTGAAGGGGACAAATAAGCAGGCTGGTAGCAGGGCCTGAGTGAGGGAAGATATCAGCGTCTTAAGGGCCTAACTGGCTCTTACTAATTCAGTTGACTGCCTGTTCTCCTCAAGTGGGTTCGGGGAAGCAGCAGGAAACAGGAAGCTCCCTGAGAAGCTGATATCAATCAGTCCAGGCTCCTGAGGGTGCTAGAGAGGTACATAAGAGGCTCATAGAATATCAGGGTTGGAAGGGACCTTAGGAGGTCATCTAGTCCAACCCCTTGCTCAAAGCAGGACCAATCCCCAATTTTTGCCCCAGATCCTCAAATGGCCCCCTCAAGGATTGAACTCACAACCCTGGGTTTAGCAGGCCAGTGCTCAAACCACTGAGCTATCCCTCCCCCTCTCCCTGCAGCTCCTGCTGCTTTCTGTTATTCCCTCACCTTTTCTCCTGCCTGCCTGTTACATCTCTTGTGCCCTCCTTCCTCCAGCACAGCACTCCACTATCTCTATGCATCTAGAGCAGAGAGAATATATATGCACCAGCAGCAGACACAATTTTCTACACTCTGGGTCCTAGTGGCGCCACCCACCCCCCCCAAGTCTGGCACCTGAGGCAGCCGCCTCAGTTCGGCTCATGGTAAGGCCAACCCTGCATAAGCCTTATCTGTAGTCCATTTGTTGAACTGGTAGAATGGGGGCAGTTGCTTAAATAGAGCTCATCTATTTAAACTGTCCAGCCACTTAATCAGAAATTGGATTATAATTATTTACTGCCAGAGCACTTTCACTTTCACTTACTGATTTTCACAGAGCAGTGCCTTTTAGACAGAAACTCATATTTTGTTTGCCCTCCTGGAGTACTCTTCATTGTCAAAATGCTAATAGAAAATAGTACAGGGATGGTATTACATAAAAATCCATTAAAACCAATAAACATTTTTTCTGTGAGTTCCCAGGTTATCCTGTGACAAATGGGTGAAAAGTAATGCAGTGTGAAAGAACACTGTTCCTGTTAATGATGTACAGCATGTGGTTAAGGGCTGCCATGCCATCTTGGACAGATATCACACCACAGTATTTATCCACCAGCTCTATTGCCACCACACATTGTTATGGTGTTACTGGAGGTTTCATTTATACTAGAACTTGGTATTTTGACATGTACTTGCTCAATTAAATTCAGGATATGAGAGTCAGGTTCTGCATGTACTCCCGGTAACATGCCAAAGACCTCTTCCTTCCTTTGAAAGGTTAAACAAATATGGAAGTCTAACGATAACCACATGCTTAGAACTGTTCAAGCTCAATTAAAGCAATGAATAAGACTTGGTACTTGGTACTGAGTGCTGCTGTTTAAACACAGTGCTTCTGCTCCTGTGAGGTTAATGGCAAGGCACAGTATTCATATGTGCATCATTTAGAAGAGCAAAAAAGTCACTCTCTCTAGAACCTAGAAATGGTCACATTATTGCAGCCATAGTATGGATATTCAAGAGAGACAAGTGGGTGGCTACAATGACACTGCATCTAGTATAGATATGACAAGACTATAAGAGAGGGGGAGGGAAGAGGGCTCTTTATAGTATATATTATATTACTCCTATGCCTTTGTATGTAGCACTTTGCATCCAAAGATCTGCAAGTGTTCTACAGACATTAATAGATTAAGCCTGTAATGAGGTAGGTATTGCATGCATTTAAACGATAGGCAATAGGCATTTAAACGATTGGCTGAGGTCACACATCCAGCCAGTGTCAGGAATAGAACCCTGATTCCCAGTCCCCTGTTCTAATCATAGGACCATTCCCTCCTAAATATTAATGTGATGTACATCATCTTTTACATCATCTGTAACCTATCATCTTTTCTGTGTCAATTCACCTAAATGTATGTGCATATTTGACCATCATAGATATCTGGACAAATGATTCGTTCACAGGAAAAGAGAATGAAGCTGAAAAGTGATTTGTGTTAAGAACAATAAGTGTAAAATACTGTTATGCCCAAGACTTGGATATAAGGACTCCTGATACTGACAGGAAAACTTAAAATAAATCTCCTGTATATTGTGGATTTCTGCATATATCTCACCCTGATTGTTTATTGCTGATCACATTAGCATAAAAATAAGACACCCCTCCTTTTTTTTAAAAAGCAACACAGTAGAACCTCAGAGTTACGAACACCTCGGGAATAAAGATTGTAACTCTGAACAAAGCGTTACGGTGGTTCTTACAAACATTTACAACTGAACATTGACTTCATAAAGCTTTGAAATTTTACTGTTCAGAAGAAAAATGCTGCTTTTAACCAAAGCACAGAAACAGTTTCCTTACCTTGTCAAACCTTTTTTTTTTTTAACTTTCCCTCTTTTTAGTAGTTTACATTTAACAGTACTGTACTGCATTTGCTTTTTTTATTTGTCTCTGCTGCTGATTGTGTACCTCCAGTTCCAAATAAGGTGTGTGATTGGTCAGTTCGCAACTTCTGGTGTTTGTAACTCTGAGGTTCTACTGTATTGCCATCCCCAAGCGTTCAAACATTAGTTAGTCCCCCCACCCCCCAAAATGATATTGGCTTAAAAATGGTAAGTTTAAAAAAATATTAAATGTTGGGTTCTTTTTATTTGCTTTTTGTTTCTGAGCCGTTAGGACTCACATGTTCAAGCTTTTCTCTTTCATGTGTATGTGTGAATGAAAATGAATGATATTGGGGTGTGTGTCTGTGCGTACGTTCACATATTGATAGTTTTTACTCTCAGTAATGTAAACATGTTCCTTGATGACTAAGGGCACTTTTTAATTGTGCAGTTCCTAATAAATGCATATAGTATAGTTCTCTACAACCTGTTTGCAGACAGAGTAACAGCAATCACAGGGGACATGATTAATTACTTAGTTCAGTACACTATGATTTTTTAGTACAGTACACTATGATTTTTAATTTTTTATCTACACTAAGGCTGGTGTTTCTTTGCTTTTCAATCATACTACAACAAACAGTCTTCTGCAATACTACTGCATCAAACAGCTAAAATGCTTGAAATGCTCCATTCAACAAATATAGCTTTCTTAGGAGTATGATCAGTCTTTAAGGTATCTTAATTACCTCTTTAATACGTCTGAAGCTGAAACAATTCTATTACCAACTTCTTAAGGAAACCACATTGATGTAGCTATATATGGATACAGTAATAGATTGCTCTAACTGAAGATAAGGCAGGTGTATTTTGTGTGATAATTAAAAGATATATTGGATTAATGCTCAAGCAGAAAAAGGTGATATTAACAATATGTACTAACTTTTAAATTAAAATTTGAGTTTTTGTAGCAAAAAGATCCAGCTAATTGGCAGAGTTAATTAGTAACTGTCTCACTATGTAGTGACAAATTAACAAAATTAGTGTATAAAAACATGAGATCCAGTAAACTGAATAAACTGGAGTAATAAAAGAGCTCTTGAAAAGGGTGGTGGCAGTTCAATACTGCTACAACATTATCGTCATATGATGGGATTATAAATAATATAAAATTACTATTTAAATTATCTGTGGTAGGAACCGGGATTAAGCTGCATAATGTTACCATCACTTTTCTCTGATTGTCCAAGTTAGACTGAATCCTTATAATAGTTGTCTTGATTGAGGGGCTTTGGTTTACCTTCAGTATTATAACTACTTATAGTTTCATTTGTGGAATTTCACATATAAGAGGGTGTGCACCATGTGTTTTCTGTTGTGCTGAAAAGAATAAATTATTTTGGCTATGGAAAACTATTTCCTGCTTACTTCAACCCATGCAGTGAAAATCTTGCTGGTTCAGTAGTGACGAGGTCTGTGTTTAATGTACAAAACATCACAATTTTAGTTCAAGATGGAAAATAATCTCCCATCCTATAAGTGACTAGAGGTATGGCTTTAAAAATAGACCTTATGCATGTTATCATTTCCCATCTAGAAACCTATGTTATGATCTGTCTTAGATCCCAGGTGAAATGAGTTTGGCTGCAGTTTTCCCTCCAAGAGAGAGGTATTTGTTCACTTCACAAAACCACCACGTTATTCAGCACAGTTAACTATTTCTGTTCTGGAAAAAGCCAGGGCTGGAATAGCTGGGGTATGTATTGGGAGGAGGGGTACTGCAGGAAAGAACTGAGGTGAATTTGGGGTTCAAGACTGAAACAGGATAGTTTAGGTTATTTGGCAGAGCTATATGGGATTCCAGGCAGGAGTAACAAGGAGTGCTGCATGTCAGGTTTTAAGGAGCAGTGCCAGAGCGGTATGTGAGAAGCTTACGCAGTGCCTGCTCGCTTTGTATTCCTCTCTAACTATTACTTTTCATTTTAAGGATCAAATCCTCAGCTGGTGTGAATCAGTGGCGCTTCATTGACGGGAGCGGAGACACAGTGATTTACACCAGCTGAGGAGCCGGCTCAGACTTTTTTATGAGAACAAAAAGTGCAACAAAATGAAATTGCCACTTTTTTGTTTTTTGTTTAAAATGTAGCTTTGTCTATTTGTTTCCAAAGTAGCTATATATGCTCAAAACAGAAATCTGAATGCCAATATAGCTTTATATATTTGTAATCAAAAGATTATCTATCTCTATTTTTTATTCCCCCCCCCCCCTTTTTCTTAAAGAAAAAAAAAAAAGCAGTTGCCATGTAAAAGGTCAAGGCTGATACCTACCTGTAAGCTCTTGTTGATACTGTTGCTGTAGAATCTATGTGATGTCATGACCTTGTTTACCAGTTTTGGCTATTTAAGATGGCAGCCCCTTTCAGCTCTGCAGAATTGCTACGGCTGGAATGTCTGGAATCCCTCTAATGCAGTAGGCCTCCCGTTCTAAATTTACTCTCCTTATGGTTATATGGTACCTCCTCTGTGGCTGCAGCCGGGAGGCCCCCTTTTTATGACTCTTTTTTTCCCCTTTGCCTGGTAACCCTTTGTGTGCGCTGCCTGTTTAAAAAACATTCAGCTTTGGTTAGCACAGTGTACTCTTTTGTTGTTGCTGCTGCTGCACAGGATCAAACTCTGTAATGAAATCCTGTAATTTAAATTGGTTTTATAAAGCTGTCCTTGGAACTTAAAGATCTCAGTCTCCTGAGCTGCCGAAAGGGGCCTCAAGCCCAAGGCATCCACAGGAAAACATTGCTTTAAAAGGAAAGCAGCAAAGTTAGACTCTTCTGAAACTGGCGATTAGATTTTTAAAGTCTTGATCGCTTCTTCTTACATTAGCCAGCAGTAATTATTTGCTATGAATAAAGTGCATAATAATAATAATAATAATACTTAATAATAATTCTTAGGACTTATGCAGCTCTTTTACATTTGTGAATTTGAAAGTACTTTATAAAGGAGAGTAAATGTGATTTCCCCCTCTCCCCCTCCCCTCCCTGTTACGCACATGGGAAGATTGAGGGTCACAGAGGTTAAAGTGAAAATCCAAACTAACCCGATCTGGCTTCTCCTCTACCTGCATTTGGCAACTAGACTTCCAAACTTTTAAAGATGGGATTTTCAGAAGTGCCTAAGTGAGTTAGGAGCACAAATCCTGTTGACTTTCAAAGGAACATGTTCTGATTCCCGTCGGTGCTTTTGAAAATTGCAATCTAAAGTGAAGAGGGAGTTGAACAGAATAACTGAACAAATTATTTTTTTGAGGAAAAAAAGGGACTCATCTAGAGGGCTGTAATGATAAGATGTTGACCAACATTGGTACTTAATGCTTCCATTTTTGGCTTGTGTCATTAACATCTTTATTTGATCACATAACTCTCCAAATGTTCGCTTTTAACTTACAATACAGACCTACTAGGTACTGGAAAAGCTAGTGTAACTTAAACGTACTAGATGTTTTCTCTGTGAGGAAGAAGTCAAAATCATGTTTATTTATTAAATAGCAGGATATAGCATTGTGAGTGCTGCGCTCATCAGTTGCATATTTTGGAAGGCCCATTATCTTTCTTTATGTGTCAGCATACATCCGGTAAAATTACATCCTTATGTACAAATTTTTTTTAAAGTAATTGAAAACAATCATACAGGACATTCCTGTATTTAAAAATAACTTACCAGTGTATCCTTCATTTTGTTTTTAACATACTACATGTCCTGTTTTCCTTATATGGATTGTTATTGCAAAGTACATGTGTGGGAGCCCACTACAGCAAGCTTTCTTTCTGCAAAGTGCTGGTTAGGATTTTATAATGTGAATTGACTTGACAATATTGCAGTGCTTGTCTGTCTGTCTGTTTTTCTTTCTTTCTTTCTTTCTTTGATACAAACGTGACAAAAAACATTTACACATCAGCCTTTAGAGATTTACTGTTCAGCATTCTGACTACATAGCACTGCTATCAAACTTCAGGATGTAAGCTGATCTCTTGCAAAGGCCAGGAGTGAGTTTTTAAACCCCTACCCGCCCCATTATATAGCAGTGAACATTGATGAATTATGGGTTTTGGTTTCTTACATTCTTTTAAAGAAATTGGGCATTGACCACTGCCAGAGTCAGGATACTGCCCAAATCTCAGGCCAGTGCCCTAACTACTAGACTGTCTTTCCACGCATTCCTTAGTGTATGCTTCCTTACTAACTATGTAATTGTTATTTCACTTTATCCTCCTAAATAGGAAGTGCCATAAGGGAGCATATTATTGTCAAAAAGATGGGGGATTCAAGGCTAAGAACCACTTCCCCTAAATGTAGCTTCGTGGTGGAACTGTTTCATTTTGGGTTTACAGCAGTTGCAGGTGGAGTTAGTCAATGGTGAGCCCCTTAAATTGGGACTATTGCCTTCTCGTGGTGGGAGACTTCATAGGACTGCTGATCCACCTCACAGGATATTCAGTCTCCAAGAATGGCCCAATGGATCTAGTTAATTATTCCTGATCCCCTGCAGGCAGTGGGTTAACACCTGGATGTGTGGAATTTCATATCTCTTGTAATAATTGGCATCTAAGATGGTGTGAAAATTAATATTCTTATTCATATAAAACAATTGTATACTATTAACCTATATTTTAAAGTAATATCCTGCAGGAGTGAGGTCCATGAGTTAAAATATATGGCATAAAAAGATAGTAATTATTATGGGAATGCCTCTGTGAGTAAATATTTTACTTTTTCTCTGGATTATATTCATCATCATGAATATGACTAATAGAAATGACTCTACAGAAAGAGAGAGTTGTGCTGTAATTGTACACAGCATACCACAGACTGACTTGTAAAAGGCCTTCCAAAAATGGCAAAAACACGGACGTATTTCCCCCTGTTTTATTTTTAGATATGCATTAACAATGAGGGGCTGCATTTTTAAGAAAATCACTTTGATCTGTGCTCTCCCACTCTCAGTTGAGCAGGAGGCTGAATTATCTGCAGACTTTTAACAAAGTCCCTGTTGAACTGAAAGGCAACAAATGTGGGATGATACTGCCATGGTTCTGTTCTGCAAAAATGAGCTTAAATAACAATGGTACTCTCTTACCGTTTTAGGCTGTGATTCTACAAAAGGCTATCGAAGTGCATAAGGGTCCACCCACTCAGATCCTTTTGCAGGTTCAGGGTTTTACGATGTGTGTAGCTACTTTCATTATAGAAGAAATGACCTTGTGTATTATTTTATCCATAGGACACATTTATCCAGTAGATATTTTAGCAGGTAATCCTGAGGTTATCCAAGAAGCAGCTGAGGCCTACTATGAAAAACTTTTGCAGCAAGCTTCATCATCTCCTGAGGTTTTTTCCCTTCCTGGTGGAGAGAAGGTAATATAATTACATTTCCCAAGTAGAAAGTATGTTTAGATATCGATGAAAGGCCATTTCAAGTGCTAGTGGCCAGAATCTATTTGAATATAGCTAGGCTAGTGTGGCAAGGTAAAAATCACTTAAAGTTTCAGATTCAATCAATCAGATTGTAAATATTTTACCCTCATAGACTAGAGGTAAACTCAAACCAAAAAGACTAGATCTGAAAACCACCAAAATTTGAAGTCCAAATCTGAATTTTGTGACTGGACCCTACCTTCAGATTGGGATTGAACCAAAATTGAATTTGAAGGGTGTCTAGGACTGAATCCAATATTTGCAGCTCTTGGCCCATCTTGTGCTGTTCAGGGTAGTTTAAATGATGCAGTGAATTTCCTTACTGTTGTAGAGATTGGTTCTTTCTATTGTGAGTCAGCAATAAACACAATGAAATTTTCTAATGTGTGCTCTTTCACGCAAGCTCTGATAAGAAATGGTTGGCAGATTGAATACAAACTTTTCAGTGATAGAGCTGCAGGGACCAATCCTGCATTGGTCGAGAGATGGACAGGATATGATTAGATAAGTCTTTTTCCTTTCTAACTTCAATCATTGTATGAAACCTTTCAGTCTGTGGGCCCTTTTTTGTGCAATGAAAGTTTCTGCTGGACCAGTTGTGTTTATATCATTACACAGTGCTGAAGCAATGCCACTCAGTTGAAATAACGGCTTGTGTGGAATATGGTGGCTTCTAAACAGTTTTTGGAAAATATTTTGTAGTAATTTCTAGAAAAAGTCAGTTCATGTGGGTGGGGTAACTTTCATATTGTCTGAGAAGTAAGGGTGACTCGTCTTACAGTATTCGTTTAATGCCCTCTAGTGGACCAAGATCATAACCGTCTGTAAGGTTAAATACAAAAGGGCTGTTACTCTGTCCTTAGCTCAACCCATCATGCAGGGATGCAGTGTTACCAGCCCATCTGGTGTTCAGTTAGAGGGGCTTAGAGCACTAAGCAATACTGCGTCTCCATAATAGCTAGAGCTAAAGAATGAAGTTTTGGCTTCAAGTCCGAAGTATCTTGCTTTCATGGCTTGTAGTGAGACCTTAAATATTACTTCAGACTTAATTTTGTATTTAATTTTGTTCTTGTCTAATCTGCACACGCAGAACAATACAATTAACGGGCATAAGTAACAAGAATTTTCTAGCTGTTTCTTTCTGTCCTGTAAACTGTATTAAATGCTTCAATTAATTCTGATATTTTCTAAATCAAAAATAAATTGAATTTATCTCCCTCCAAGAAGACCGTAGAGATCTGAGCTAACAACCTCTATTACCCCTACTCTGGGAAAACATACACCTAAGAATTTAGGGATGAAGATTGCTGTGATTGACTAGTCCCTAGTTAGTCTGACTAGTCCCTGAGCCTTTTGCTTCAGTAGACCTAGGTTAAAACCTGTCTCAGGTGATGGAGCCAGTGGGCCATCTAGTTCTTTAATGCATATTAGATTGTTGTCATCCCATTTACTCAGACCACTGTACAGCGTGTCGTGGTTGGCAGTCTTTGCTCAAGAGGATTATTGCAGGTCAGGGTGGAAGTACATTGGTAGAGTTCTGTGCAGGGAAAGCTGGTCCAGCTATGCCCGATTCATGCTTGTGCTGTTTGTCTCTCACTTTCATGAGTGAAAATTAAATCACAAATCAAAATCAAAACAGTAGGATTTGTCATAAAAACAGCGCCTGACTTTTACGTAAGGCGGTGCTCACAGATGCCACTGTGATGTCAGTGATGATGTATTTGCAGCATGCAAAGAAAGAGATCGAATCAACAGAAGATACTAAGATTTCTCAGGAAGGTCACATGCAGTATGCGAGTTACATTTCCTCAGTAGCTCTGTGGAGAAACAAATATACTTGTCCCTGGTGTTCTGACATTGATGAATTGGTGAACGCTGGTTCCAGGGGCAAGTTGTTACTTTGAATAGTCCACCTTGCTTATGTGTAGTAAGACCTACTGTATGTGCTTCTGATAATTGAAATGCTTTTTTGCCAGCTCTACAGCTTAAAACAGCTAAATGCCTGTTTTTAGGTTAAACTTGAAGATTCCTCTGTGTGTTTCCTTCCTGTGTACCGAGAAGACCCAAAATATAAAATTTTGGTGTTAACAGATCCACAGGATAAAGAAAGAGGTGAGATTCGTGCCAATATAGTTTGAAAATGGAATGATTATACTTTTTGTCTTACTTAAACAATGCCCAGTGGATGTATGCAAATTTCTAGAACAACAGTACTTTAACTCCATGCCGTGTTTTGAACATGAAGTAGATTTACCTAATATGCAAAGAAAATGTTTTAAAAGGCAATCCATGCGGGCAGAACCGGTGCAAGGATATTTCACGCCCTAGGCGAAACTTCCACCTTGCGCCCCCCACCCCCTTCTGGCCCAGGGAGCCCTGCGGCAGCTCCCCGCCCCCCCCCTGCCCTGCGGTGCCCCCCCCCGGACAGCTCCCTGCCCCCCTGTCCCCCCTGCGGTGCCCCCCCCACACCGTGGCAGCTCCCCACCCCCCCTCCGCCCGGGGAGCCCCCCCTGCGGCAGCTCCTCGCCCCCCTCCACCCGGGGAGCCCCCACTGCAGCAGCTCCCTGCCCCCTCCACCTGGGGCGCCCCCTCGAAGCAGCTCCCCACCCAGCTGACCTCCACCTCGTTTCCTGAGCACGCCAGCGCCGCTCCACTTCTCCCGCCTCCCAGGCTTGCGGTGCCAATCAACTGTTTGGCACGGCCAGCCTGGGAGGGGAGGAGAATTAGAGCGGGGGCGGCGTGCTCAGGAGAGGAGGCGGAGCGGAGGTGAGCTGGGGCGGCGAGTGGTTCCCCTGCACGCCCCCCCGTTACTTGCTGCGGGCGGCCTTTCCCATGCCCCCCTGCCCCAGCTCACCTCCACTCCACATCTCTTTTTGGCGCCCCCAACCACTTGGCACCCTAGGCGACCGCCTCGTTCGCCTAGTGGTTGCACCGGCCCTGCATGCAGGCAGTCTAATGGCTAGAGTGGGGGATTGGCTGTCAGGTCTGTGGGTTCTGTTCCCAGTTCAGCTGCTGACTAGAAGACTAGCCTTGGGTAAATCTCTCTTCCTGTCTCTCTGCATTTGTATAATGGGGATAATCATACATTTCTATCTCACAGGGATGTTGTGAAACTTAATTAATGAATGTTTGGCTTGAGCTTTGAGATTCTTGAAAGATAGGGCATATAGAAGTGCAAGAAATTCTGATATGTTATGATAGATTGTAGCTTACTAACATTCCTGTATTTTGTATTTTTCCTTTGTGGTAGCCACCTCCTCAGTTCTAGGTTTAATTGGCCCATATTTCTGGACTGCCTTGTGAGAGGTAAATCCAGATGTGCAGTCAGGAGCTGAATTAAACTAATTTTATTGGCAGATCTCCAGCAGTCTGCTTTATACCTTGTGCCAGTTTATGCACTACTTACTACTAGTAATGCTGGAGTTTTTCTTGTTACAGCCATATGGTGACCTTAAATGGGCACATTATTGTAGTTATTATTCGTAGAAATGGGTGTATGCTTACTGGCATTTCTACTCCCCAAGTCATTGGCTGGGTTATCATCAGGCCCTTGAGATTTGGGTTATGATTACATCTTAGTTTTTTGTCCACCCATCAAGGATCACTGCTCTACACAGTGTGTGTGTTCCTACACACATCCTGGTTTCTTTCTGTTTAACTCCATCAGTCACTAGACTGTGTGGCCATAACCCTGTCTGGGACTTACAACACTGAAAATAAATAGCAAGCTATGATGCCATAGTCTTCAGCAGGGATTGAATCCAAGTCATTTAGCAACAAAAGCACAGGTTTCTACTGCTTGAACTAAAAGAGAACTCTTTGAGCTGCTGGAAAACAAGAGGTTATTTAGTCTTGGGAGAAGCTACTAGAAAGAAACTGTCATGTACACCAGGTCAATGTATTAAATACTCCCCGCATTGGATAAGCTTGTTCCAACTGTCTAAGATCCACAAGAGTTCAAGTCCTATCTGGGGAGGAAAGCTTTTATTTAACCGTTCTTTAATATATATGTATAAGGGTATAATATGTATCAGGAAGTTGGAAAATGTTAAACCAAGGTGTCTTTTGCTCACTCCGAACTCTGGAACTCACACCACTATACAATCTGTGCTTTTTGACTCTATCTCTTAGTCCCTCTTCTCCCACAATACAGCAATAAGCTAAAAACAACACTGCAATTCGAAGTGCCTCTGAGTATTTTATTTCTGAAGGTATAAGCTATCAATTTTCAATAGAAAAGATTTGCAGCCAATATTATTGTTATAAGAAATATTACAAACAAAGACAAGGCAAGCTAGTGTTCTGGGTCCAGTCCTTAATGTGTCCAATAACTGACCTATGCTATGTTAAAATGTGAACTTTATAATGTGCTCTGTTATCACACACTGGTTCAGTTGGCTGACTCAGATCCCATCACAGCTAAACAACTGGAACCTGGAAGTCTTCTCACATGAACAAAAAATAGATTAAACTCACCTGCAGCTGGTTTTACATTGTACTTCAGAACAGCCTCCCATTCCATGTGCTCTTCCATGCTGGACTGATAATTCACTAACTGGCTGTAATTCAGTCAGAAGAAGGAGAGAAACTTCCTGGCACACAGACACAGCCAAAGAACTTTATGGTTCCTTTAAAGCTACAGATCCTTTCCTGACAGTGGTTTACACATCAGTATTAGCGTTTGCATGAACGGAATATCAGCACTGATACCATTTAGGGGAAAAAAGAACTCTACCTACTGCAGGCCAAATTCTGAGTGTAATTGCAGTTGTGCATCTCTATCAACTTGACTTCAGATGGGAGTAACTGAGAACAGTGATGAGGCAGATTGGTTTGCTCAAGAAGGGGGATGCATTGGTATAATAATGCATAATGATATCCAGAAAGGGATCATGAAGAATCATTGACTATATACAGGTGGAAGAAATAGAGTGCATACAGCATGACTATTCAGCAACATAGTCAAGTAGTAATAGAAACACTATGAATTAGTGAGATCTGTGTACACGAAGAAACAAGGTCTATCACCACGTGAAACACATGATTTCTGGAGACTAAACTTCCTAATAGTTATCTACAATAAATGTTTAAACTTAGCAGAATAGGGACTTCTCTGTGTACCTTGGGTCTGATCCTGTAGTTCCACTGGGATCAGCAAGACTGCTCATTTAAGTAAGGGCTACATAATCTGGTTTTTAGTAGTACCCTTTAAATATGCATTTAATAGGACTTTACTTGACGTTCTCTTTCTGTGGTTTACATACTGAAAACTCACGGCAAACCTCCATGTATTTTAAAAATGTTTCCTATTTATAGCAAACTTTATTTTTTTCTTTATAAAGAATTCACTATAATACATATCCACAAGCTCTGTGAAGTCACCTTGTAGATCCTTTCTTGTATACAGAAGCATTTTAACTGTTATTTTCCAAATGCTTTTCCAGGTAGCAGATTATTTTTGTCAGCTTTTGATTTCTCCGGGTATAAAACCTGCCATAACCCCACATGGTTTAAGTCTGTCCATTTATTGTAAATTGGTGTTTTAATAAATGCAAAGTTTAGTGCTTATTTCATTATTGTATTTTATATTCATATGACCATATGAGTGGTTTGATTTTAATGAGCCAGGCCTGTTTTGTAACATTCAGCCTAAATAGCCTTTCAGTGTACTTCACAGTCAGCTTTGCTAAATGCCATACATTTGACATCACTCTGAAGTTTCCCTTGGTCTTTAATATTATTACAGTATGGTAATGATATGTGATAGGGTGCAGGGATTTAGATTCCAATCTCTATGTCTAAACAAGATCTGAAGTGGATGGTATGCGGTGGAGAGAAATATTTGGGTTGCTGTTCCACAGAATGTCTTTATTTGGATTGGAGATGTTTGTTTGTTTATGATGGGCTGTGTGTTACCATGAACATTTTTCTGAGAATGTAAATTGTGTTGCAAGGGCTACTAGAGCATCGTATGGGTGATTAATATCTTTACAACCCTAAATTAACAAACATACACTATTGTGTATGTTTCTAAATACTGAATGTACTGTCTCTACTGGAAATATTTTTCAGTGAGCATGATTTCTAGTAATTGCTAGATGCCACAGAACATTTATCATAGGATAGTCACAACAATCACTGGGAAAAAAATGTAACTGTAGTGGGAAAACATAATCTGCTTGCAGGGAATCTATTCCTGGTACTTATCTGGTCCCCATTACTAGTATCTCAGCACCTCACTATCTTTTTAAATATATTTACCCTTAGAGCATCCCTGTGAGGTCGGGAAGTACTATTAGACTCAGCTTACTGAGAACAGAGGCAAAGAGAGACTAAAAGACTTGCCACAGATCACACAGGAAGTCTGCGGGAACAGAACCCTGCTCTCCCAAATCGCAGCCTAGCACCCTAAACCACCGAGTCACCCTTCTTGTCCAAAGTGGCAGTATGACAGAAATGAATGGCAGGTATCTTGAAGTCCTGTGCACACCATAGAACACCAAAATATTTCCAGGAATAAATAGAATAATAATGTCAAGAGCTGCGGCATGTCTAGCTCGGATATTGTAATAAACAGTGCAAATATACCTCTTTTTTTTTTTTTTAAAGTAGTGTTGGCTTCAAATTAGATTGGAACCCATGCTTCCCTGGGGTCTTAAAAATGTATCTTTGAGGTCTGATTCAGGGGAAAAGTGAAGAAAAAGAAACCCCATGCTGGATGTTGCTTGAATTTTCTTGCTTTTCTCTGTATTTGGGTGCTGATTGGGCATCTGATTCAAAGAGATAAAATGGAAAGACTTGTAGATGAATGTAACAACATTTGGCCAGCGTACAGTAGGAAGTGAAAATTAAATGCAGGCCTGTGTGTGGGGAAAAATTCTTCTCTTTGCCAATCAACAGAAGAGTTTGCACAATCACAGTTACAGCTTTTTAAGGCCTTGTTCAGCTCGGTGTTGTTCAGCAGAATCCTGCCGAATATCTACAACAGGAACAAAAGAAAAAAATGCCAGTGGGTCTGATATTTCACATACTCTCCACTTTCCATGAACCATACATCCAGTAGTGGAATGTCTCATCATCCCTTTTGTCCTCTGCTCATCAACTGTCAGTTTTGGCGAGAGCTATAAAACAGGGTAAGGATGAAATCAAGGAGAACTTGATCTTCTGAAACTTACCTGTGTTCAAAATGGTTTCCACAAAATTGTCTACAAGATGAGAATGAGAGTGTGTGGCAACATCCATAGGTTAAACTGTGAACTGGATGTTTACTTTAAAAATGATAATTTTAGAAGAAAGTACATACATTCGCAAGGAATTTGGGGAAGTGTTTTTCTTTAAGGAAGGCATCTGTGTAGACAAAGAAGCCCAAGTTATGTGATGTGACAGTTGCTATGTCAGCTAGTGTATTCCCCCCGCCCAGCCCCTTAAATTATTGAATAGCACAGTAAATGTTCTATAAAAGTCAAGTAGTTCCTCGCAATGTGTTTATGCACCTCCCTATTTTCATCAAAGTTTTTTCACTTTTCTGATCATCACACTGTGTTTAGTGTGTGTGTGAGGGGTGAGGGTGGGGATGTCGGTTTCATGCCAAATCCGTTTTGGGGTTAACCTCATGCATCTGCCGATGAAGTCAACGTTTGGCCCATTATATCCCTTTGTCTGACTCTGCTTTCTTTGGTAGCTGCATGTTTCATGGATATGTAATGGAGCAGTGCCGCTTGCACTGGAAAGTGGGGTGAAGGGATTGAGGGAACAGATTGAGTCCATCATTGAAAGTGTATGAAATAAGTGCATAATATTTAATTAATTGGATCTGGTGTTATAAACAGGCATCTGCAGTTGCTCCTTTCTTGTTAAACTCAAGGCACAAAGTGTAACACGTTTTGGCATGTACCTTAATAATTTATTCAAAATATAGTTTAACTAAGCCATAACCCTGGACTCAAAGCCCACTGGGAGCTAGTAAAGCTTGAAGCAAAAAAGAGAAACTAACCTATGCACATTAGAAACATTTGTATAACCTGGGGCTAAAACAGGTAAATGATGACACTCACATTAAAGCCTTTTCACTTGCTTGTCTGTAAATTTGTCCTTGGTTGGGTGGATCGTTCTTCGCTCCCTGGTGCTTGTCCCTGGTAGGATGGTTTGGGACATGATGATTAAAGCTACGTTTTAGTGACAGGTATTTTCAGGTGACGGGCAGTAAACAAAAATTCACGGCCCATGACCTGTCCATGACTTTTAGTAAAAATACCCGTGACTAAAACTTTGAGGGGAGGGGCTTCCCGGGGGCCCTGTAGGTGCTGGGGGAGGGCGGGTCCAGGGGGGAACGGCGGCTTACAGCCCAGGACCTGTGCTGGCGGGGCGGGGTTGGCAGGGCCAGCAGGCTCCCTACCTGGCTCTGCGTCTCCCTCCTCCCCCCACAGCAGCAGACAACTCATTTTGGATGTGGGGAGGGGGCAGGGGGTTGGGGCATGGGACGGGGTGAGGCGGGCTCTGGGCGGCACTTACCTGGGGGGCTCCCTGGAAGCGGCGACATCCCACCTCGCTCAGTTCCGTCCTAGACGGAGGCGTGACCAGGCAGCTCTGCACACTGCCTCCGCCTGCAGGCACTGCCCCTGCAGTTCCCATTGGCCGTGGTTCCTGGCCAATGGGAGCTGAGAGGGCGGTGTCCGGGGCAGAGACAGCATGCAGAGCTGCCTGGCCACACCTCCACCAAGCAGCTGAGCAAGGGGGATGTGGCCACTTCTGGGGAGCCTCCCAGGTAAGCACCGCCCAGAGCCTGCCTTACCCCATCTGGTTCCCCAATCCTCTGCCCCCTCCCACGCCCAAACTGTGCTGCTGAGGGCGGGGGGAGGGCACAGGGCCCGACTGGTGCACTGCCCTGAGCCATGTACACCGGCCGCTGCAGAAGTCACAGAGGTCATGGAAAGTCACAGAATCCGTGACTTCCGTGATTTTCGTGACAAACTCGCAGCCTTAACGATGATCCAGTGGTTAGGGCGCTAGCCTAGACTTGAAACCTTCATTCAGTTTCCTGCTGAAAAATCAGGCCACTTTTATGTAGGTATCGAACTTCAGGCAACCAGCTTTTCAAATGTTGATCTTCCTTTTACTCTCACCAGTGAATTTGCTTGACAGTGGTCTTTGCAGCAGCTATTTTGAATTAATGTGTCCCCGTTTCTTCTTTTAGTTTTGGCAATTTACCTTAACCAGTATTGGTGGCCCATTGAAGATATAGTGAAGACTGCTGATTCCTCTAGAGAAGGGCTTATACAGGTACAGACAATTGCCTTTATTGTGAGGCATTCCAGCGGTGATGACCATATAGTGCTCTGTGTGTTTGGATTTGTCTTTTATCATATTGTATATCTTTTGTGCTTTATATTGTATACTCTTTGTGGGCCTGTCTCCCTACTGCACAGTGCCATCCCCACTTCCTGAATAAATAATAATTTTCCATGTCCTATTCATGATTCATCTGTTGGTTATTCTCTCTCCATTTTTTTTCGAGATTGCCCCCATTGGCAGGTAAAGAAGCAATCAGATAAACCGAAATATGGCATCAACAATAACCCTACACATTAGTGCTGCTTGATTGACCATCTCTTGTGAAGATCAGTCTTCTTACCCTATGGCACAGTGTCTTATCTAGCTATTTACAAAGCTTTCTGCCTTGTATGTTTTTTAGATTGTATTTATTTTATTGAGCTGTTCTTATTTAATGGTGGATTTTTTATTTTATTCTTTCTTCAAATAAATACCCTTGGTCTGATGCAACAATCTTGTTTTGGGAGAATAGATGGAGAAATGTTACCGACTTTTAATTTAATCTATTCACAGCTGCTAAGAAGTCAGTTGCTTAGTGTATGTAGAAGCGACAAAGAGTCCTGTGGCACCTTATAGACTAACAGTGTATGTAGGATTTGCACTGCCATGCGGCAAACAAGTTTGTCTTTCTTTAGTCCCGTTTCCCACCCACCCCTCTGTCTCCCAGTTGGGTGCTTCCTGACTCCTTTCCTATGCCATACTTTCTCTGATTCTATGACATTTTTAATCATGCAGGGTTTAATTCAGCCCTCCCCATATGGCAGCCTGATTTAATAGGTTTTTCATAGGGAACTAAGAGGGGAGGTTTGGGAAGTAAACCCATCCCCCAACCTGCAGGTAGGCTTTTGGACAACAGCACTGGCTCTACGCAGCTGTTTCTCAAGCTTCTTCTGTAGCAATGAAAAAGGTATTTTGGCTCCTCGATCCCTTTTAACGTGTTTTGGTTCATTTTGTCTCCGGTATATGTTGTTTACTGTGACATGCAATATTGACACATTTCGATCGATAGGGGCAGGGTGGCAGAGGTATTCTCCTCTTAGTACACTTTGCAGTGTGGATAGTTCAGGACATCCCAGTTCTATATCCAGCTAAGCCACTGGTTCACTGTGACCATGGGCAAATCACGTCATCTCCCTGTGCCTCAGTTTTTCCATCTGTGAAAGTGTACTCTGCAGGGGCATTGGCAAGCTTTTTAAATGGAGGGTGATATTTAAGGGCAATTATTATTTCTTCTTATACCATGTTTAGTCTTGAGAAAAGAAGACTGAGGGGGGGGTGGGGAGAACCTAATAACAACCTTCAGATACATTAAGGCCTGTTGTGAAGAGGGTGGTGATCAGTTATTCTCCGTGGCCACCGAAGGTGGGAGAAGAAGTAATGGACTTAATCTGAAGCAAGGAAGTGGTTAGCTATTAAGAAGAACCCTACTATAAGGGTAGTTAAGCTATGGAATACGTTTCCAAGGGAGGTTGTGGAATCCCCATCATTGTAGGTTTTTAAGAACTGGTTGGACTGGTTTACTTGGTCTTGCCTCAGCAGGGGGCTGGGTTTGATGACTTTTTGATGTCCCTTCAAGCCCTACCTTTCTATCATCTGAACTGGTGTACGAGACATTTTTGCCCCAAATGAGTGGGACGCATACACCACTCTCTTAAAAAACAAAACTTTCTTTCGAAGGCAAAATCCCTGAAGTCTCTTGATTTTTCTTTTGTCTGTTTATTTTTTCTCTAAGGTCCAAACATTTGGAGAAAGGATTGTCCTCTTTGTTCTCAACTACATTATTTTTGGAATGTTAGAAAGGAGTTCAGTTGATGATACATTCTTTGTATCTCATTCCGCCAAGGAGTCTGCCAAAATATTCTGGAGAAGTGGAGATGCTGTTGCCTTTTACACAGTCAAAATGAAAGGTAAGGTCATGTCAGAGAAACATTCCCATCAATTCCATATTGCCAAAAATGTAGTTTTCCCCGCCCCGTAGTATAAATAATCCTATGCTCCCATTTAAATTTTTAGATAGAAATCACCATTGTAGAGAATGAATCAGAGAAACTAACCCTCATAGAATTTGGAAGCCATTCATATTACCATTAAAACACAATGGGTCCAAATTCTATTCTAGGTTACACTGTGTGATCTGGACTGTTTGAAAAGCTGCACCCATTCAAATTCCAGCAGTCTCCAATTCATCCTCCTTCCTGGCTTTCCTGCTTTGGCAGACCACACCCAAGCCCTATCTGGCTGGAGCCTGAGGTTTCTGGCTTTGGCTGCCAAACCCCTTTGTATCAGGGCAGGGCTGGCTCCAGGTTTGCTGCCGCCCCAAGCGGGGGGCCGCGGGGGTGGAAAGCCGTGGCAGCGCGATCGTGCCGCTCCACTCTTTGGCGGCAATTCAGCGGTAGGTCATTTGCTCCGAGAGGGACTGAGGGACCCGCCGCCGAAGACGCAGACGTGCCGCCCCAATAGCAGATGGAGTGCCGCCCCTTGGTATTGGCCGCCCCAAGCACCTGCTTCTTTAGCTGGTGCCTGGAGCGGGCCCTGTATCAGGGTCATCTCTGCAGCAGCAGCAGCCTTTCTTACTTCCTGTAATCTCCCGAGCTTCCCCTGTCACAGAAGCCACCTGCTGCTTTTTATGGGGAATTACTGGATCCAACCCAGGTGTGCCTACAGTATTTAATAATCAGGGTTGACTAACCCCAGGCCCTCCAAGTCCATAAGGGGCTTCACCCTGCTACGGTGCTGAGAGAGGCTGCTGCCTGTCAGAGCCTCCCTGAAGGGATGGAGACCCGAAGTAGGGAGGTCAGAATACGGTAGCCAGTTCTGGTGGTCATATTTTAAAAAGGAAGTTGAAAACAGAAGCAGAGAAATGTAGGGCTGGAAGGGACTTCAAGAAGTCATCAAGTTCAGCTCCCTGCTCTGAGGCAGGACCAAGTAAATCTAGACTATGCCTGACAGGTGTTTGTCTAACCCAGGGATCAGCAACCTTAAGCAGGCACCCCGCCAGGGTAAGCCCCCTGGCGGGCTGGGCTGGTTTGTTTACCTGCCACATCCGCAGGTTTGGCCGATCACGGCTCTCACTGGCCGCGGTTCGCCGCTCCAGGCCAATGGGGATTGTGGGAAGCGGTGCGGGCCGAGGGAGGTGCTGGCCGCCTGGTCAGCTCCCTGGTCTAACCTGTTCTTAACCGGCAATGATGGGGATTCCACAACCTCCCTTGGAAGTCTATTCCAGAGCTTAACTACCCTGATAGTTGGAACATTTCCCCTGATATTTAACCTAATCTCCCTTGCTCCCTTGTGGTGAATGAGGAAAAGAACCACAAAAATGAGTCAAGGGCAGCAAAAAATGCCATACAGTGAGAAACTTAAAAGCTCCATCTGTTTAGTTTAACAAAAAGAAGACCAAGATGGGACATGATCACAGAGTACAAGTACCTTCACGGGGAGAAAATACCTGGGTACTAATGGTTAAAGGGCTCTTTAATTTAGGAGAGAAAGGTATAACAAAAACCAATGGCTGGAAGTCAAAGCTAAACAAATTCATATTAGGCACAGATTTTAAACCATTGGAACAAAGTACCAAGGGAAGTGGTGGATTCTATATCTCTGAAAGTCTTCAGATCAGGACTGGATGCCTCTCTGGAAGATAGTCATTAGTCAAACACAAGTTATTAGGCTCAATAACTGGGTGAAATTTAATTGCCTCTGGTAGACAGGATGTCAGATTAGAACAGACAGTCCTTTGTGGGCTGAAAAAAATCTATGAATTGATAAGTCTGGTATAAGTCCAGACCCATTGCATTGATTTCAAAATATCTACACTGCGGATATTTGTACCATGGTAAGCTACAACAGTGGTTAAATTGGTGCCAGAAAAGAACAGTGTGGAGAACGTCTCCCTGGAATGACTCCGTATTTACAGTGGAATGTGTCTCTGGGTCAGTTACTGGTCCCAAGTTAAAGTGCACCGACACTAAAATTCATAAAGACTATCTCAGGAGATTTTGGGGCTTTGATGCTATGAAGTTGCAAAATAGGTACAGAGAAATTGGTGACAGAACCTCTTTCTGGAGGTGAATTGGGTTTCTTCAAGGCCATCAATCAGCACGGTCCCAAAAGCGGGGGGTGAAGGCTGGGAGAATCAGGCTTGCTGTGGATTCCAGACAGTAGATTAAAGTTGCCCTCCCCTGGTAGCCCTTCTAAGGGATGAAGCACTAGGAGAAGTTCTGCCCTCTGCAGTGGCGAACTCCCTCCCCACTCTGAGGTGTAGTTGGCTCTTCTGTATGCTCTCAGTGGTGAATCACATCTCAGGCGATGATTAAGGAGTCCTGGCTATGTCTATGAATACACTGTGTTGAGCTGTTTTATAATTTGCAAACACTTCAGTTACAACTGTACGTTTCCCTTTTAAGTCCATAAATATTTTGTAGCAAAGCTTTTGGAGAGAGACATTTGGTTTGTAATGATTCATGCTTCAGTAAAATAAGTTTTCAGAGTAGTCTGTTGTGGGTGGAATATCAGACAACCTGAATCTGTTTCCGGGTAAACTGGGAGTCACATTTTGGTTCACATTAAATACAAATGTTTAAAGTCCAGACTTGTCAGCATCTAGATCTTGTTGCCAGTGTTTTCCTCTTTGGGCAGCAGCATTTGTTTGTTTTTGGTTCGTGTCATAATTACTACAGTCGTTTTCCAAGGTCTTTTGGGGAAGCTTGGAACTGTGGTTGTTCACTTCCCTCTCTGCTTATCATGTAAAGCTCACTTGCTGTGTGCATTGTGCAATCTCACTTTCTGAGATTCTGTAAATGTGTCATACTAAACATGCTCTTGTTGATCTGATACTCTGTCGCTTACAATAAACCACCTAGGAAGGGACTCTGGATTTATTAACCCAAACAAGTTCAGCTAGTTCTGCCCACTTCTTTGGAACTGGTATTCCTCAAAAAGTTTGAATTCCTTTTTAATACTATTTACATGGTGCTAGTTTTTTCTGTTGCTGCCTTGAGTAGTGTACGTTATATATCAAATATTCTGTGTGTAAGAAATTCCATATTGCCAGATCTGCTTCCATAGCTCCTGCCCCAGGCAACTTGTTTCACGGCCCTGCCAGGTGATCCCAACTGCATTTCCACTCTCTACAACAACTTGGCCCTTATCCACTGCTCTTTGCCCTCCACTAAGTAATTTAGACTCTCCTGCTCATTCTGTACTCAGCTCTCTGTGTGTCTCATCTGTGAACCTTCCATTAGCTACAACATGACAAGATCAGAAACCAGGGTTCAGCGGAGCTAAATAAGGCAGAACTACATTTGTAGCGGATGGACAGTTAAAAGCACAGGTCTGGGTGGCTGGATATATGGATGAGACTGGGAGGAGTCTCTTCCTGTCTTTGCTGCAGACTTACAGCATGTCTTTGTCCAAATCAGATTTTCACATGGAAGTCACTGACTCAAGTTTAGCTCAGGCTGGCGATGTTTGAAAGTCGTTCCCATCCACCAACTCCTAGGTGGCCTGAGTTTGGTGATAGTCCTTTTTTTAATAGATATACATGCACATCACAGCTAGCACTTATTGGGATCTCTTTTTGATAGTCTCATGAGAAAGGGAAGGGGGACCGAACACCTATGTTGCTCCTAGAGACAGTTCCTTCAGGTCAGGTTTGAGACATATTGGCAAGGCAATATGAGGAAATGTCTACTGATACTGACCATGCTGCACCTGTTGAATGGATAAACACAAGACTTCATTTTCCAAGACCTTGAACCTATCATCTTTTATGAGCCTTAGACTTATTATATTCACAACTGCACAGCTTACCAATCTAACCTCTATGGTATGTGCCTATTTCTGTTTAGTGGGAGGCATGTGGCATTTATCACTGTGCACTTTGGCGATTGATGGGACATGACATAAGGCACTAATGTATGTTGATGAGACACTTTGTTGTGTGCCAGTGTAACCCACACACCACTTGGGTGTGGTGTTGTGTCCCATCTAGTGGCACTGAGACCACTTAGAGAGAGTGAAATGAGTCTGCTCTACAGCCTTAGCTTTTAGCTCATGCAGTAGAGGCTCATGCACTAAGCTCCGGAGATTCCCGGTTTGATCCTGCCCGCCGATGACCGGGGTCTGTTGGCATTACACCAGGACAAACGCCTCCAATTTGATCTATGTCAGTGACGTCCGAACTCTGCTCTCCATACTGGCAGTTAAAAAAAAGAAAAAGAAAAGAACATCATTTCCTGTCCTCTAAATTCTGTCACTGAAACTGCCGTGCTTTGGTCTGCACGCCATATTTTGCAGATGGCAACCATAACAGTTGGAATATTTTGCAGGTGACAAAACAAAGATCTTCCCATGGAGCCACTTTGGTGCTGAGAACCAAAGCGGCTTGTTTCTTCGTCATTTTTCTGTCAGGATTTTCATGGTATGCTCTACATTTGTTAAAAACCTGTTGTTTTTTTTAATGGATTAATGACTATAATACTTGAGCCATATAATTCCATGAAATGTTTGCAGTTTGCTTAGATTTGGTAATTATTGAAGATGGATCATACTGCCTTCACTTGAGTGCAAAATAATTGGGAGAGTATAAAAGATTCATGAGGAGGCAGTATGGCCTAGTGTACAGAGCACTGGACTGGAGACCTGGGTTCTGTTCCCGGCTCTGCCACTGGCGTGCTCTGTGACTTTAGGCAAGTCACATCTAGGGTGACCAGATGTCCTGATTTTATAGGGACAGTCCCGATTTATGGGTCTTTTTCTTATATAGGCTCCTATTACACCCACCCCCTGTCCCGATTTTCACACTTGCTGTCTGGTCACCCTAGTCACATCACTGCTCTGTGCCTTGGTTTCCCCATATGTAAAATGGGAATAACGCTGCCGCTTTCATTTGTAAAGTGTTTTCAGATCTTCTAATGAAAGAGCTATATAATATTTTATTATTATATAATGCAAAGAACAGTTGATGCAGAAAGGCACAATATGCTATTAAACAGAAGTGTCTTAGTCTTTAGAGAAGTTCCTTTAGCTTTTGTTGTTGTTGTTTAGTATTTGTATTGTAGAACCCCAGTCATGGACCAAGGACTCCATCGTGCTGGGTGCTGTGCAAATACAGAACAAAAAGATGGTCACTGTACTGAAGGGCTTATAAGCTTAAGTATCTTTCTCTTTCTCTATGGTATGAGGCTTGAGGAGGGCAGTTTTAGCAATTCAGCCATCAAACCAATTGTAAAAAAATATACTGGGGCTGAGAGAGAGCTCTGAAACATACTCGAACCAGCAGTATTTCCTGCTGGCTCCCCACAGAACTCCAGCAAGAGCTCTGTGAGCCACATTTTGGTAACCCCTGACGATAGCTAAATTAGCTAAATTGATCTAATGGCCACTTAATGGGCTGTTATGAGGACTGATTGGTTAATATTTGTAAAAATGATAAAAGCACTTGGTAGTCATTTTACTGAAGTGCGTCACAAGGGATGATAGGCTTTATTTCATTTAAATCAGACACCAGAAGTGCTTGCCCACATGGTGGGATGAAGTCCATTTCAGACTTTTTCACACAAACCTCTGTAGACTTGGTCTTTTAGATATTTCCCCCTTGAATTAGATCCCTACGGGGATACTATATATGTGTTTTCCATTGATCACATACATTTGCTGTCCATAAAATGAGATCAGAACAGAAAGTTAACCTGCCTGACACCTAGCAAAAAGTTTCTTTTTGGATAATTGTTCCCCTTCCCCATGCTTTTCTAGCAATAATATTTTTAATGTGCATATTTGAACCAGTTCGAAGGTTCTGGCTTTAATAAAATAAAATGAACACATGCCAGCCAAGACATGTGCTCATTTAATTTTATTGAAGCCAGAACCTTTGCTCCCCTTTTCACATCGCACAAGGGGTTGACATTGGGTTCTGTTCAGCAGAAATATTCCCCACCCTTTACACAAGCATCGACCCTGCAGAAGGCCTGTCTGAACTTGTGTGTGCAAAGCCAACTTGTTCAGCGGGGATGCAGTCCGTATGCACAACCTTGTTTTGTTTGGGCCCCTTAGATGTGGGGACAGGGTTGGGTTTTTCCTGGTTTGTGGATGTTTGGGAATGCTAATGGCTGTCTGCTTTCCTGCCCTGGTAATTGCTGTTTACCATTGTGCTGGCTCATAAGTTGGTCATTTGGCACTCATGACCTAACCAAACAGATCAAAGGCTTTGAAAGGGCAGACTGCATAAATACTTCCATCTCCCCTGCCAATGCCCTAATTTCCTTTGTCTCTTTCCTCACCCCAAAACTCAGTCTTTTTTATATGGCTGAGCAATGAAAAAAGGACTCCAAGCCAACAGTGCAAATGAACCTCAAGTCAAGGTCACCAATAGCTTATTAGGAACCTGCTCCACTATTAGAAAGGATCCTGGAGGCAAAATTCACTTCACCCCAAAGTCTACGGGTGGTGGCTTCTTCTCGTGTATTTGCTCAGGGGTAAAAGGAGAGAGTGGCTTCATAATTAGTCTATTTATGATAACCTTAGACTTTACAAATGTCTGTCTTCCTTAGGCACAAAATTAACAGCGCAGAAATTGATCAGCCAGCTCCTGTCCATTAGGACGGCTGCACATCAGTCTCTCAATCTGATTTCAGGGATTTGTAAGGGAAAAATAATGTGAGATGCCAAGAATCTCTCCGAGGGATAATATCAGGGATGAAGGGCCTGAAACTGATCCTACAATACTCGAAGAAACGGTAGACTTTGTGATGAAAAGTTTGTCAGCTCCCCAGAACGAACATTGCCAGAGTCTAACATCTCTGGTGGGCTGCCAGCCCATGATAAGACGAGGGTGTGCTCAGGTTCTTGGCTCACATAGGTGTATCATACTTCTCTTAGCTCTGTCCATCTGCTCTATTCTTTTGAGCAGGAAAGGGGAACTGAAACCACCTAAAACTGCTTCCATTGTAGTGCTTCAGAGACCAGGATTCTGGAATGTTTAAGTGCTTGGACTGCCCTTGTGAATGGAGGAGTAAAAAGGGGGATACTGCAGAACATCGATGCACATGTAGTGACTTCACGATTGCCAGTTAAACCACCCATGTGCAGGATTAGGCCAAGAACTTAGGACTTTCTGTTCCAAAATCACAGATGTCTCCCAGCTAAAGGAGGGGTTTTCTTAGCGGTTATTATTATGGTAGTGCTTAAGGACCAACCAAGAGTGGGCCTCACTGTGGTAGGCACCGTAAAGACACAGAGTATTAGACAGTCTCTGCCCAGAAGGGTTTACAGTCTAGAGACAGGACAGATACAAGCTGGGGGAAGAGGTAGAACACACAAGTAGCAAACGTCATATTAGTGCCACGAGTTTTTGGGAGTGGATTTAAGAGGGGATGAGCTACATGGAAAGAAAAGTGAAAGGAGAGGGGACGTTGAAGGGAAGAGGGGCGAGGGGGTCAGGGCAGGGGAGAAGAGCTTATTGAGGGGCAGATTTGGAGTGAAGCGGAGGTGAAGAGACTGGGAGGGCGGGGAAAGGTTGGACCAAATAGCCGGTCATCACAGGACGGAGGAAAGTCAAGTTAAAACTATAGAAAGTTCTCTGAATGTTGGAAGGTTCCTGCTTTGGCTGCTTCTGCAGCAGCACCTACTAGCTGGAGTGTCTGGGTAGTTCCTCTTCAGCTTCCCCCTATGCCACATGTTGGGGAGAGCACCATTCGAGTCCTCATTTTGCGGTGTGTTTGTGTCTCTCCACTGCAAGTTCTGGCTCCAGGGGGCTGCTGGTGAGAGGGGTGGCCCCAGTGGGACCCTATTTTACCTCCTCTCTGCTGCTGCTTCTACTGGCTGGCAGTTAGTCATATATATATATATATATGTGTTTTGCAGGGCAGGGCTGACATAATCACATATACTTGAGTAAGTCTGACATTCTGGCCAATAGATGCATGTACATTACATAGGGCATGCTCACCATTAAAAACAAAAGTCTCACTATGGAAGCATTAAAGTCACTTTGTCATGCTGAAACTGCCAGTGTTCAGAGTGTGATCTGAGATGTATATTTTTGGTCTTGACTTGATTATAGGCCATGGCTGGTTGTGGTGGTAACAGGGAGGAGGGTTGTTTATCCAACCTATTGTGGTCAGTTTGATTTAATGTACAACTGCATGTGAATAATTGTATTAATTTCTGAGCACTTCATTCCCTGGAAAATTTTAATTAACTTAATGGAACAAACTGAATGAACTTCAGAGAACAGCAACAAAAATGATTAGGGAGATGGAGGGATTAGCCTAAGAAGGAAAGGATAACTACCAGGGACGTGTTACAAATATTTGTAAATACCAGAACAAACTGTCTGTATTCAATAAAGCACTTGAAAAGTTAAGCACTTTCTCAAGTCTCATTGACTTTATTGTGAGTCCAAGGAAGGAGAGGAATTAAAGTCAGACCTGACTTCTGTTGAAGTCAGTGGCAAAACTCCAGCTGAAATCAACAGGAGCAGAAGCAGGCCCTTATTTAAGATAACAAGCAGGAAATGACTAGACGAAAACGGTCTGTTCTATTATGCTGTGAAAGAGACTCCCAAGAGAAGTGGCAGAAGAGTCATGACTTGAGACATTTAAAATGAGGTTGGATGTTACACTGGTAAATGTATAGTAGGGAACAAACTATGAGAGCAGGGCCGGTGCAAGGAAGTTTCGCGCCCTAGGCGAAACTTCCTTGCACCAGCCCTGCACCCCCGCCCCCAGCTAACACTGCCCCCCCCGCGGCAGCCAGCTTGCCCCCCCCCCCACGGCAGCCAGCTCCCCCCTGCAGCAGCTAACCCCCTGCCCGCAGCAGGCAGCTCCCCCCCGCTTGCGGTGGCTAACCCCCCCGCTCGCGACAGCTCAGCCCCCCGCCCACGGCGGCTCCCCATCCCCCCGCGGAAGCCAGCCCCCCAACCCATGGCAGCTCCCCATCCCCCCGCGGCAGCAGCTCACCGCTCCGCCGGCGCCAGCAGCTTCTCTGAAGCTACGTTCTCGGCGGCGTTTCGGTGGCCTCTTTTATTGCCACCGAATTGTTGCCACCGCCGAAATGCCACCCCCCAAATCCTGGCGCCCTAGGCGACTGCCTAGGGTCGCCTAGTGGAAGCACTGGCCCTGTATGAGAGGGACTAGATTAACAGGGAAAGCTGGTAAGAAAATGTTTTTTCCCTCTCATGCAAAATTTAAATGAAAATGTTTTGTTGTCATAGAAATTTTCAACAAAATATTTTGACTTTTCATCAAAAACTAAAAACTCTTCAGTTTTCTGACAAAAAAAGAAAAAAAATAAGAAAAGCAGATGCTGTCATGAAAATATTGGGGGGAGGAGGCAGAGGAGAAAGGTTTGATGGAAAATTGTCAAGCAGGGCTACTAAAAGGCCTCTAATTTGTATGATTCTATGGATTTTCAGTTGTATATAATCTGTATGAGTCCAGGCACTACAGCAGTGGGCATTTCATAAATGATTAAATACAAATCAATCAGGAGGAGACATTTGTAGTGCTTTTATCCTACAAAGTAGCTAGATAACAGACTGATTTCAACATAAGTTAGTTCATGATTGAATGCTTATGTTTTCTTGTTCTTTTGGGTTCGATTTCTTATGGCATTTTGAACTTTTATGCCTAATATACAAAGAGCTTCTCATGTAATTCTTGCAGAGTGAGGCCCTTAGTTAACTGATATGAACATTGTCATTTTGGACTCTGCATGTCTGTACTCAACCATCTCTCTTCTTGACGGCAGAGGGCGTTTAGCCTGGGTGATGACTGCAGAGTAAGGGTTTGAAGTGCTGGGGCAAGCTCTAATACTTTCTGACCATTTTACTGAGAAGTGGTTTGGTCCAGTATGCGGGACGCTAGGCTTGAGTCACTATTTTGGCCTCAGCGGCACACAGGCACTTAGTTAGTATCCGTCTCCATCTTTGTACTGGGGCTTGGCATTGTTGGCCAAGGAAATATAAACCTGACTCTAAATTTCTCCCTGACGTTGGTATTCCCTAGGGTTCTACCCAACATCACCTCCGTCTGAGTTCAAACTTTGTTCTCTGTAGAATGCTACACCCACTTCCCTTCTATGTAAAATAGAGTTAATGAACCCCTCTTGCCACAATTATTACTGTTTATTGGCTTGGAGAGTGGTGTATCTTTTCATTTATTGGTTGTAAGAGTGAGCTATTTTACTGTGTACTCCCAGGAAGCCTGTGTGATGTTAACACCAGTCAATGCTACCTGCTCCCAGTTCTGGATACTGTATTTGTCCGGAGAAAATACAGACGGTGCGGCCTAGGGATGAAAATTCTGCATGATTTCTGTCAATCTTTTGTGACCGAAGATGCCTTGGGGATCAGCTGCCCTATTTCTGCTGACATGTACCAAGGTAAAACACTTGATGTGGAAACATTAGGTAAAAGGTCATGCATAATTTATGCATTTCAAAAAATATTGGAAGAGGCTTCTTGGCTGCAGGAGAGTTCAGTGCATTGGAGTGAACACAAAGATAATGTCCTTGGCGTGCAGCCTTTCTAGAGACACATGGAGCTTCCTGTGGGGAGGAAATCCTGTGTTCTTATAAGATATTGAGTGATAGACACTTAGAAGGGTAGTTTGGTATTTACACTCTTATATAATTGTCTCCAAAAATGCAGTAATGGCTTTGGAATCAAGAATGAATTATCAACTTGCTGTTTGACAGGAAAGAAAAAGAAGAAATTGTGTGGCTGTCCATATACACACACCACACACATACCACATCTGTGGTCCTAATCCTTTTGTGATAAATTGCATTTGTTAGGCACCACACCTGAACCGTGCTCCCTAATCCGACTTGTCAGTCCTACTTCTTTCATTCCAAATCTCTGAGCAGCTTTTGAACAGCCACAGTATTTTTTTAAAATTAGTTATAATTTTCACTCAGTGGCCTGTACACTTGGATTCATGGTAACTGAGTTTCAGGTGGAAGCTTATATAAAATAGTCCTAACAATAACATGATTTTTAAAATCTCTAAAACATGTATAAAATACTTCTTTGTTATATATGTGGCATAAACCAAATATGTGGTGTGACATAAGGGGTCTTACTGCAACATGTTTGGGATGTCTGTGTCACCTACTCATGGCTTTACAGTTATCCCCAATTAATGCCAATAAAACCTTTATTCCCCTAGTCTCTCTCTGTCCCTCAACGCACATAGTTGTACACTGTTCTGTTCGTCTGAAATGTATGCACCTTGCAAACAAACGCATAGTCATGTATATTATACATTCACTCCCTCCTCCCCCAGCTCTATCTAGGATACTGTGTCCTCTTAATACAGGAAGAGGTAATACAGAGGCCATTATTTTTCTCCATCCAACAAAAACAGTTTCCCTGATGGCATGCATTGGATGGTTTATACATGCTGCATTTTGAGATTTGTTTATAAACACTAGTGGTACATCCTAAGAGTTAGTTTTTCATCTCTGGTAGGTTTGGGGCTAAGGTTCAGGGCTAGGACTGTGTCTTTGCTTGTGTTTATACAGTGCCTAGTACAATCATTCCCTGATCCTGATTGGGATCTCTGGATCTCACTGTAAACATAAATATTAAATATCAAGGGTGAAATCCTGGCCTTATTGAAGTAAGTGGACATTCTTCTGTGTTAGACTGAGGACTGCAACCCAGTGCCCTGTAAATATCCTTCCACTAAATGTGAGCAGTTCTCACTAGCATTTCTTATATAATATTCTCACTCTGTGCTGTACAGGTCTAAAAAGGAGCAATAAAGCCATGAAGTGAATATTTTGCTGTCACTGTACTTATCACTCCTGGAATTTCTTGGCGAAGAAATCAATTTAGCTTTTATCCTGAAGTAAAATTAATGACAGTGATCTACTCATTATTATGAGGCAGGTGTTTACTTACAAGAATGACAGGATTTAAAAAAAAAAAGAAATCTATGAAATCCAATTAAACGTTAAAGATAAATGAGCTTTCCAAACTCTCTCCATGGTATGATGAACTACCTAGGGTGCAGGGACAGAGTGTATCATGGATTATTATCTTAAAACTTAACTTGAGTCAGGCGACATGAGCAGGACCTCATGGAAAAGTGGTTGACAGAGGTTTAAAAATCCCTGTTTAATTTACTGAACAGTTTAGAACTGCAACACTTCGTTGCTCCTAAAGGGATACACTAATAGCATAAATCCTGTCGGCAGTTTCCTCACTTTGGCTCTGCAGCTAGCAATGAGGAAAACCTCCAAAGGAGACAGGTTTGGGTTCAATATGAATAAACAGCCCTAAATTGGAATGCTTATCTAAGTTATATGAATGTTCTGAGTCTACAGAATATGTCTGGAATACTAATAGGACCAAGGTTTCTCATGAAAGTTATACCTTTACCTCAGCTACATCTGTTGTCTCTGTCAGTTCCTCCTGTTTCAGGCTTTCCTCACTCACCCCAATAAGTAAAAGCCCCTGAATGCTCACCCGAAAGTAGTCTCACATTAGACAGAGGGACAGGGCTATCATTAATTTCTTCCCAGGAATGTCCTGCTAATTAATGCTCACTGTGATTCTGCAAACCCAACTTCATGTACATACTGTTGTTTATTATTTGTGTACCTCCAGTTGTGTGCTGAATACTTTAGCAATATGGTCCCTGCCCAAAAGAGCCTGCGGTCTTGACACCAAACAGATACAATATGCGACATGTGACCAGTGAGGTTCAAGCACTAATTTTGGTTGCATGAGTTATTGTTTTCAGTGGTCTGGTCTGATAACAATTCACTGCAGAGAGGAATAAGATTTATTAAGGCTCTGTGAAGCAATGCATTTCCAAACGGGACTTTAAAGGAGAAAAGGGAGGTATCGCATGCCTGTTAATAAACACCTGTCTTCTGCCTCTTAAAGTATTCTCTTTCTGTAAGGCAGAAATGAGCAAAACTCTTTATTTATCCTCAGCAAGAAGATTATGAATGTGATAACGTGGATTCCCATTATAAACCCCCAGGCAGTGACCACTTACCCAGTGTTTTAAAAAGGCTCCTGCCATATCTATGCACAATAGGGTAAGAAAGGAACAGAGTGGGAGACTTAATTCAGCCTGCGTCTATTTTTTTGGTTAGCTCTGGGCAGATTCTGAATATTGTTCCGTTGTTGGTTAAGTAACTTCAGTAGCCTTGAACAGATGCCGGGCAGGGCTCCTCCAGCCAGGTATAGGTACTCAGACCCCATGGCACTGGGTGCTGTGCAAAAGGCTTAGCAGAGAGAGAGAGAGAATGAAGGGTGGGAAGAGAGGGAAAACACCCAAACATACCTGTAAGAGAAAATAGGTCTCCGAGAGAACATCCTGAGGGCTTATGCTTGGTGCCACCAGCTGACTCTTAACTCACTAATGCTTCCCCTTCTCTCTCCCTCCGTCCACTCGACACACTTGGTTTTCCTGTTCAGTTTGCCAGAAATTCTTGCAGACCCATCCAGAGGAGCAGGATCGACTGTGGGAGGTGGAAGCACCGGGGGACTGGAGCCAGCGTGTTAGTATCTGGTTAAAGATTCAGCTGGAACCTGCCCTTTCAGAAAGTGAGTTACAAATAGTGCAGATTTCTCCTTGTCGTGTTCAGTTATTTAAACTTCACAGTTAAAAGCTAAGCTTCCTTAATCATAGAATCATAGAATCTCAGGGTTGGAAGGGACCTCAGGAGGTCATCTAGTCCAACCCCCTGCTCAAAGCAGGACCAAACCCAATTAGATCATCCCAGCCAGGGCTTTGTCAAGCCTGACCTTAAAAACCTCTAAGGAAGGAGATTCCACCACCTCCCTAGGTAGCCCATTCCAGTGCTTCACCACCCTACTAGTGAAAAAGTTTTTCCTAATATCCAACCTAAACCTCCCCCTCTGCAACTTGAGACCATTACTCCTTGTTCTGTCATCTTCTACCACTGAGAACAGTCTAGATCCATCCTCTTTGGAACCCCCTTTTAGGTAGTTGAAAGCAGCTATCAAATCCCCCCTCATTCTTCTCTTCTGCAGGCTAAACAATCCCAGTTCCCTCAGTCTCTCCTCATAAGTCATGTGCTCGAGCCCCCTAATCATTTTTGTTGCCCTCCGTTGGACTCTTTCCAATTTATCCACATCCTTCTTGTAGCGTGGGGCCCAAAACTGGACACAGTACTCCAAATGAGGCCTCACCAGTGCCGAATAGAGGGGAATAATCACGTCCCTCGATCTGCTGGAAATGCCCCTACTTATACAGCCCAAAATGCCGTTAGCCTTCTTGGCAACAAGGGCACACTGTTGACTCATATTCAGCTTTTCATCCACCGTAACCCCTAGGTCCTTTTCTGCAGAACTGCTGCCCAGCCATTCGGTCCCTAGTCTGTAGCAGTGCATGGGATTCTTCTGTCCTAAGTGCAGGACTCTTGCACTTAATGATGACAAAATGCTGCTTCCTCTCATTGGCAGCACATGGAAAAAGCGCTAAGCATGCAGTTCAGCACATTGTCTTTTTATCTGACTCAGAAATGACAGGTAGCTATCGGGGTGGGTGGTATGTGTGCCAAAAGTCTATGGTTAGACCCCCAAAGCAGGTATCTCAGCTCTAGTACGTAAAAAAACCAAAATGCATAGGTGCATTGAAAGGCAATTAGAAAACATTTTTAGATCCGTGGGGATGTGAGTTACTGAATTCACCGTTCAGAAGCAATTTACGTGCCATTCCATGACATAAACTTGAAGGTTCCTCCTCCTTTTGTGTTCATTTGGGGGAAAAAAAAAATCTGTGTTCCTTAGAGTACAGCACAGTACTTGGTAATCCTCAAGAGAGGACCAAAATATCTAGTAAACAGGGCCAGGATTAGAGATTCCGAAGTAATGAAATCAAATTACAGAGACTCCGAGGGCTACTGACAAAATGCAGCCCTGGTGTAAGAGGATGGAACTCCCATTGTAGTGCATTACACCAGGGCAACAATTAGCCCAATGAGATTAGCACCATATTTGGGTCTTAGAGATGGGTTGGTTTGTTTGTATAATAAGAAAAGGAACTTGTCGGTTTGGGGACAACGTGATTAACTTCATTAAAATATGCTGCCAATGCCTCTCTTTGATACTAATCCAATCCATGGAGAACATAGACATCCACTCCATGGGGTGCAGCTGTAGGATGCAAGTTCCCCATAAAGAGCAAAATCCTACTTTGTCCGAGCTTCTTCCCCTCCCCTCTCTATCCCTCCCAACAATAACGCCCAGGCAGCAACAGAGTACGAAACACTCATGGTGTTTTCTTAAGAACTCATAGGAGGATCTTGCTAATTCACCTAAGGTCATCCCTTCAGATGGCTTGGGAGTACAGCAGGCCCCTAGTCTGTCTGCACACTTACTGCAGTCAGCAGCAGGTCCTAAGGAAGGGCTTGTTCCTTTCAGGGTGAGCAGAAGAGAGTGCCGCAGAGGAAATTGCCCCCATGCTTTCCCTGATATATTCTGCCCTATACAAGCAGAATGGGCTGGAGATCCTCAGATTAGCCACTGCATTTCCTCTCATAACCGGACCCCACCGGAGAGTTTAGCCAGGATTTTGCCGAAGGCTGGGTTCCACTATTAACATCACAGTTCCATGTCTTCCATGCTCCTTTTTTGTTTTAAATGTTAAGCTAACAAGAACGGTGTTGCTTTTTCCTGGAATCAGTCATGCTCAGTTCAGTTTGTACCTGAGTGGGGTAAATTCAGATCAACAGACAGACACCGGTTCGTGGGAGGATGATCACTTCCTCTTCTTTTTTTTTTTTTTGGCCGTCACAAACTGTTCAATGAGACCCCACCCAAAAGGGAGTCAATAAAAATCCAAGTAAGACCCAAGAGCTGCCTTGGGCAGTTTTGCAGTTGCGGGGAGGTACTTATATTTGTGGAGGCTGCAGAGAAAGAGTATAAAACATATATATGTCCCTCTCCTATAACCTCTGAGCTGCCATGTGATCTCCATAGTGGAAAATGGCAGAAGCAAGTTAGCTTGGTAGCAAATAGTTAGTAGAATATGCTCTTTAGAAAGGTTCTCAGCTCGTCAGTGATCCCTTTCCTAGAGGGTGAATGTGCTGAGTTGGCTTTAACTTTACCATCTTCAGTGGAACTTCAAACTACCATAGAAATTGAGTGTTTAAAAGAGTAAGGTGTTTGTAATACATGTATTAGATATACATATATATTTATATTTATATATAAAATCTATGAGTGTGTGTGTGTATCTCCCAGTGCATGGTATATTATATGTACAGGAGTTAATGTAAAGGGGAGCATGGGACAGATAGTACCTACTACAAGGAGAGAGACAGCTTCCCCAAATCTTACTGAGCTTGGAAGAAGTGCTGATCCCACAGCATTCCCCCTCTTGGCTGATGAGGTAGCAGCAGAAGAACTTTATGGGGCATCATACTTTCTGCTAGTAGTAGGAAAAGCAGCAGCTCCTCTCAGCTCAGGTGCACCTTACCCATCTCCTCTACAGGAAGAGCTGCCTCCCCCCTCCACCACCTGCATGGTTCCCCAGACTCCATCCCTGCTAAGGGAGACTGGAATTGGAGCCTATGTTACCAGCACCATGTTTTTGCAGGAGAAAAGGGAGGTGAATGATAGGTCATAGAGTGGAGCTCTTGAGGTGTGCCCTTACCCAACTCTACACAAAAATGTTTGCTTGGATCTCTATAGGCTTATTTGAGGACATGAACGTCTTTTGGATTGATTTCTTCTGTGTTTCCTTCCCCCTTGCTGCATCCCACCAGCACGAGGCAATGTAGCTCAGCATCACCAAGTAATGTTGGTACATATGACAACAGCCACCAAGATTAATGAAAACAACGAGGAGTTTGGGGGAAATTAGGTTTAGGTTTGATAATGACCCACAGTCTCTACACAAAAGAATAAATGGACACACCTCTGACATCAGGAATTATAACATTCAAAAACCAGTAGGAGAACACTTCAATCTCCCTGGACACTCAATCACAGACCTAAAAGTGGCAATTCTTCAACAAAAAAACTTCAAAAACAGACTCCAATGTGAAACTGCAGAACTGGAATTAATTTGCAAACTGGACACCATCAAATTAGGCCTGAATAAAGACTGGGAGTGGTTGGGTCATTACAAAACCTAAACCTAATTTCCCCCATACTAATTTTCCCCTACTGTTACTCACACCTTCTTGTCAACTGTTTGAAATGGGCCACTTTCATTACCATTACACAAGTGATTTTTCCCTCTGTTGGTATCCTACTGTTAATTAAATTGTCTCGTTAGACTGACCTCCCACTTGGTAAGGCAACTCCCATCCTTTCATGTGCTGTGTATTTATACCTGCTCCTGTATTTTCCACTCCATGCATCTGATGAAGTGGGTTCTAGCCCACGAAAGCTTATGCCCAAATAAATTTTTTAGTCTCTAAAGTGCCACAAGGACTCCTCGTTGTTTTTGCCGATACAGACTAACATGGCTACCACTCCGAAACAAGATTAATGAGCTCCCCATCCTGTTCTGGTCTTCTTGAACAACCCTTCTGCCCCCTTTCCACAGCACTAGGCACTGTAGAAGAAAGCTATTTAATAGCTGTAACAGTGCAGCTCTTCTGCTGCATACTATGTAGTTTTTCAGAGAGTCGGGAATAAATTCTTGTCATGTAATGTTGTAGGGCTTTTACAGCAATATGTGTTCCAGAAAGGTTCCCACAAACTTGAGATCAGAATTGTAATTTTGCAAGGATATAGAGCTGCATCTAGTGGCAGCACGGATGAACTACAGCACTCTGTTCCCCAGAAATGGTACGTAGGTTTGGGTATGCACACTTCCGTAGACGTGTGAGAGGGGAAACTTAGATGGTTATGTTCTTTTCAACATGTTTGAATTTTTATCAGTGTATAGTTATAAAAAGAAAGCTCTTCGGTGCGTGGAACTGGAAATATTCACTTTAACTTATTTTTTGTTGAAAAATCAGCCAAGGTTAATTTATATCAAATAGTTCCAGGAACAGAGAAGCAGCAGCATTTGCCTACAGAGGCTGGCTGAAATGGGAAAATAATTTAAGATGAATATGCAGCCAGGCTCCTAGTTGTTGAACCAATAAGGCTCTGAAATGAGCAGTTCTAGAGTAATTGAGTGAAAGTGTAAGGTCTACAAATATAAAGTGAATGTGAAAAGATAAGGTGGGGAGGTATTGGCTTTTATTGGTCCAGGTCCTAAAGAGGAGTTCTGTGTAAGCGCCAAAGCTTGTCTCTCTTTCACCAACAGAAGTGAGTCCAATAAATGATAGACCCTCCCCCACCTTGTTACTCTAATATCCTGGGACCAATATGGCTCCAGTAGCACTGCAAGTGAAAAGAAAAGCAGATTTGGTGGGAAATAACTGCTAGGGTGACCAGACAGCAAACGTGAAAAATCGGGACAGGGGGTGGAGGGCAATAGGAGCCTATATAAGAAAAAGACCCCCAAATCAGGACATCTGGTCACCCTAATAATTGCTTTCCAGGCTTTATGGGAATCATGAAAAGTACCTTTTATTGTCTAAAAGGCAACTTATAGACCAGTGAACAATCTGAGAAATTGATTCCATTTAGTGGAACGAACTTTCAACCTAAGGCTAGGAAGGTTTTCAATGACATTTTAGTGCAGCCATTCACATGACGATGGAGGAACGTTCTGAGATTTTAACGCTATCTGGGAATAGGATAGTGACAGCTTAAGGGCAGTGTTAATAATTTATTTTTCTGGTCTCTCTGCACTCATTTTACCCCAATTAATAGTCAGAAAATCAGATTCAGTCAGAGCTAATTTGTTGGGCACTGGAAATATTAGCCACCATGCTTCAGTCTCAACCATTACAATTCTTCTGAAATAATCAGAAAGGATGGAAGTTTACAGTCACCCTAAAATTAGCCTGACATGCTGTTGTTGCATATCAGGACCCTTTATGTCAAGATAGTGGAGGCTCAGAAATGCCAAGTATAATTAAAAACTTTTTCAGATGTAATTTATACCTGGCAAGAAGTGCAGGTGTGGAAACGGAGGGCTAACTGTTCAAATTGCATCTACAGCACTGGCAGATGCATCTGTTTGCAGGTAGATGATGCAATATTTACACACAGAAAATTTTATGTGTGAAAATGCCAGGTGTGGGTTTTTTGCACATTCAGATGGATGGGCCTGCAGATATTTCAGGTGCAAGTGGGTGTCAGAAAATGGGGCTCTTCTGACCAAACCTATGCATTTGTCTTTTGTGGCATTGCCACCCATTGCACAAGGTTCTTTTTTGTTACTGGGCTGGGTGATTAATTGTCAGAATTGGAGGACAGGGACTGAAATTGTACTAGGACAGCATTTTTTTGATAAACTGTTGCAATGGAAGTTGTGCCAACATTCTTTCATTACGATCTTGCCCTCAGAAAAAACAGTTAATCAGACTGCTTCAGAGGAGGAAGGAGGCTGTCATGTAGAGAGAGCTCAGGATGATGAACACAGAGGCTTAGATGCAGGCCAGATGAATGAGGTACAGTGATTAATTTGTCATTTTATGATCCACTTTTTCATAAACATGTTGTCCCTACTTAGTGAGTTAGGGGGCCTAAATAGGAGAGAGTGACACAAATAACCAGGGATGATCTTCTATCACTGGGCCATTGATTTATATGGCTAATCTCTAATTGCTCTGGGGGCTAGGTGATGAAAGGACCATATGTGAAAGTGAAAGTTTGTACTTGGCTCCTCACTGAGGTATATGAGCGATAACAGAGCTGGAATGCTCAAATAGCAGGTCTGCAGTGGCTTTCTCAACTGACCTGCATACATAATAGTGGAGTGGTTACCACACCTGTATTGGGGTTGCTTAGCACTTTGCAATTATAACTCCCTCTTTTTAATTGCTTAAATTGGGAGTCTGCCCCTCCCAACACTTCATTGCAGGAACATGGCCTAAAATGATCTTGACAATTTGAATGGACCAGTTCTCCATAAACACAATAAAACATACTCAAGGAAACAAATCCAAATAATGAAGCTCTTCAAATAATAAATAAGGAGAGGGGCAGAAACAAAACAGAGTAAAATGAAGAACCATGGTTATTGTGTTTACTCCTCCCCTTTAGGTTGCCACCCAACGATTACTTGAACGAAATCAGTTTGTTGTTTTCTTAATACAGACAGTTCTGAGTACTTGTGCAGAGCATCAAGAATCTATTATATACAAACAAAATGGCTATGTTTTGGGGTCCCTTTTGTTTCTAAGGGCATCTTGGATTGGGGTCACATCATAGCTTTTACACTGTATATATATATACCTTTCATAACACCAGGATGATTGTTGTGTCTCGGTTCTAATTTCAGGGAGGCGAATGCATTCCCGATATTAGGAAAGGGGCACAAGAAGCCAGAGACGACAAAGATAACACAGCAGGAGAAGCAAGGACATTACACCTGCAAGTTCCCAAGGAGGAGGACTTTAGTCAAGGTACAGCTGATACTCAGCAATGTAAGGGATCTAGGAAAAGAGCAAGCACTATGGGCCTGCTTGAAGACAAGACTGCTAAGCATCTCCGAATGATGCCTTAATTGCCTCACTCAAGGATCAAGATATACCGTGCAGTCATAAAAGGCTAAAATAATAGACTAAAATAATCATAATCTCTAACCACACTGAGATTTCTCCAGATTAGTTACAAGGGTTTTGCAAGGCAAATATTCTGAATCTTTTAAAATAAAAATAAACTGTTGTTCTTTTAATTGTTCTTTTCTTCTGCCTCATTCCAAGAAATTAAATAGTAGTCGAGCCTAGTTATTTCCCTGCTTTGTAAAGATTTTAATGGATCGCGTGAGATGTCAGGAAAGGAGTAATTAGGTGACTTGTAGATACCGATGTAGGAAGATATTTCTATGGAAACAACATCCTGTATTATGCAAGGGAGATACTGCAACACGGGTTGGTATCAGAATGACGGTTCTGTAACCTCCCTTTCAAAAAGAACATTTGATCTGGAAATTCTTTCAGATGAGCTTTTCCAGCAGAAAAATCTGCCTTAAGCTAAAAAGTGGATGCGGGAGGTGGGACAAAAAAAACCCCATGGTCAACATTAATGCAGAAGTTTGGTACAGAGAGAAAGCTACCAGGCCATAAATTGCCTTTAAGTTTAGACACTGAGGTCACATTGTGTATATAATTTAAGGCACAGTTGCAGGAACTTTGCATGGATTGCTTATCTCAAGTATTGTATTTCATGTGGACCAGTTCCTAATGCTTTACAGTAAAAGAAAATGATGTGTCTCGCCAGCTTGCACAAGTTACAGTGTGATTAAAAAAACAACCCCTCACCTTTCAGTCCCTCCCTCGCAAGGTAAAGTCAGTGTGGTGCTGTTCTAGCTTGACTTACTGATGTATCAGGAACGCTTTATTTATAATACATAAATCAATGCAAAGCAGTGCTTACTTCTACCCTTACAACCAGCCTCCACTGCAGCACCAAATGGATGCACCAGGTTCCATGTCACCACAATGGATGTTGCATTAAAGGTGGGACACTTAAAGGTTTTCAACAGTTGTCATGGATTTAATCTTCTCTGAGGGTAAAATTTACCCCAACGCAAAGAGGCCTGTCCATGGCTCTCTGTGCTTCTGTGATCCCTGGGTGCCATGGAGGGACCTCTGAACTATCCTCAAGAGGCAAGGGGAGCAGTGGTGAGCCTGGGGTAGGGTCTGGGTCCACAGATACCCAGATCCTGTGGCCTACAGTCCCCACAAAGGGGTCATGGAAGGGGCAGAGGAATCTATTCCAGTCTATGGACTGGGCTGCACTGTACCATCTCCACAGATTGCGGGGGTGAATTCTTTCCCTTTCACACCCTCCATAGGTCCCCACATGAAGCCCTGTTGCTCCTTTTGTGTAGGGAATGGTGGATTTCACCCATAGACCCCGATTTAACATATCACGTAAGTATGTATTTACATCAATCCCTGTTCAACAATGCACTTCAGTCCCCTTTTCTGGGCATCTACAAAAGAGGGCGTTATCTACTGGTGCTGTAATAGGAAATGAGAATTTTCCCGTGAGAGGTGAAACGTTGATCACTGAACCAGCCATAATTCTGAAGCAGACATGATTAGCAACCCCTGACAAAGCTAGCCTATCTCAGAGAGTAAGATTGGCCCATCCATATGTGGCTGATCTGTAGAGGATAGGCTGTCCCAGTGCAATGAGTGTATGAAATGGGGATTCGCTTGGGAAACGGTGCCCTTATCCATGGCATCTTAGTTTCTCTCTACCTAAGTAGGGTACATCTGGCATCTTTTTGTATCAACTGTTGGATGACAGCAGGCCCAAGGCATAATAGAAAATAAAGGCCGCTGTAATCTTCGTGACAGCTGATCCCATGTTTCATTTTAGTCCACTATGACAGCTATGTTTACATGTGGTAGTCTGTATTCTAAATCTCATTGTAACAGACCAGAATTGTTCCAGCACACTGAGTGGATCCTAGGTTCGCCTTAATTATATCTGTCAACTTAAATGTATTTAAAGAAAACCAGGTGAGCCCTGTTTGAACTTGTCAAGTTGGAATAAAAGGGATGGACAATGTAGTTTGTGTGGAGTGGGGAGACATCTAATTTGGTGAAATTAATTCCATACCTAGGAGCTCTTACAGTCAAACAGAAAACATCAAGTTGTCAGTATATCCAGGTTGAATTTCTGTTCTCCCTCTTTGGTGCCCAACGATCCACATGCTGGTTTCCTAGCTGTTGTACCTGGATGGTTTTTTTTCAAAAGCGAAAAGATTTTCTTCCTCTGTTTCTGCCTATCAAGCCCTTTATTTTCCAAATACTACACCTTTCAGGAGAAATGCATACCAAGATAATGGGCATATCCTAAAGATGAGCCAAGGTTCAACTCTGATGGGACAGAGTTCTTGACAGGCCAGCAACTGCCCCAAAACTAGTAAACTCACTGCAGTTTCTCTAACCACTGACAAAATGCCAGCTAACCATGGGTAACAATTCCCCTCCTGATTGTGTGATTTAAGGAGGTCCCATTTTTGGCTCATCTGCCCTTCCCATCAAATGAAGGAGACCAAACACAAACATTGAAAACAAAGGAAGCTGGAAACTAGCCCATTGTTTACACCATGGATCTCAAACTCAAATTACCACGAGGGCCACATGAGAACTAGTAAATTGGCCCAAGGGCTGCATCACTGAAACCTTTTCATACAATGATACAAAAGTATAGTCAAAAATGAAAAAAATGAAGAGTAATATAGTATTCTATTAAAAGTCAATGTATTAACTTTTTAAAAACTATAATGCAAAGAGGGGTTTTAATAAAATATAAACACTCAGTAATGTTTGGAGCTTGGCTGCCAGTGGAGTCAGCACCTATGGCGGGCCGCAGGAAATAACTCTGCGGGCCGCATGTGGCCTGCGGGCCGCGTGTTTGAGACCCCTGGTTTACACCCAATAAAGCATCACAGCTGGGTGTTCTAAGTTAGCAGAACCAAAGGTGCCGGCTTCATTTGTCTCAATGACAAATGCTACATAAGGAAGTAGGCTTCCTCCCCCTCACATCATGTGCGTGCTCAGTCTCTCTCTCAATAAATAATACTGTATATCTAATATAGGAGACGTGGAACCTACTATAAAAGGAGTCTTTTTAGGACAGCTGAGTTAAAGGATGTCCCAGTCTGAGTACTAACCTCCTTTGTGTGCATTAAGGTATCTGATGCATTTAGAAGTTCAGGCCTGCAATTGATTTTTGGCTTCCCTTAACTGTTTTTGTATGAAAGCCTTAGTTGCTGCATTAGGTTAATGTGCCAGTCTTTCATTTTTGGACCCATTTGTTGAGCTCTGTTATCAATCGCAAAGGCAAAGAGTTTGATAATCTCAACTAGCGATGGGACTTAACTAATTTTTGTTCATTTATAGGTTTTGTACGGTACTCATTACTCTAGCGTCTGAGCTCATCATATGCAGTAATGGATTTATCCTCACAACAGTTGAGTCAAAAAGGTAGGGGAATAGTATTTCTATTTTACAGCTATTGAATTGTGGCACAGAGAGGTTACGTGAAGTCACACAAGCTTTCTGTGGCCGAAACAGAACCCACATCTCCTGAGTCCCATCTCAGTGCCTTTAAGGGGAAAAAAAACCCCTTTCCTCTCATAACAACATCCAGCACAAACCTTACCTTTCACTCAGGAATAAAACATTTAGTATGAGGGAGAGCTGAATGGTTTAGAGAGAGAACACTTTGGTAGTAGTTGGAAGTTAGTTTAAGCGTCCAAACCTTTTGATGATCATCTTGGCCACTAGACTTCTCCTAATGGTGTCCACATCTTCTTCATCACAACACAATTAGTGCTTCTGCTTTGGGGAGAGAGGAGAGAAAGGGCCGTGTGTGTGAGGGCAGGACTGCTGGCAGATCTGAGGTGAAATTTGCTCTGGATTTGCCTCCTGCTAGTCTTTATGAACATTGGGGCTAAAAATTCACCCAGAAATAAAACTTAACCTCTGAAATATGCATTAGCAGAGTCATCTAGGTAGATACCCAAGGTGGATGCCAACAAAATCAAGAGTCTGAAATGTAGATCATAGATTCTAAAGCCAAAGAAGACCACTATGGTCATCTAGTCTGACCTCCTGCATAACACAGGCCAGAGACTTCCACCCAGTGATTTCTGCATAGGGCCCGTAACTTCTGGTTGAAATAGAGCATGTCTTTTAGAAAGACGTCCAGTCTTGATTTGAGGCCTTAAAGTGATGGAGAATGTACCACATTCCAAGGTAAGTTGCTCTAATGGTTAATTGCCTTCACTTTTAAAAATGTGCACCTTATTTCCTGTTTGAATTTATCTAGCCTCAGATTCCAGTGATGGATCATGGTATGCCTTTTTGGCTAGATTAGAACCCTATACTATCAGTTTTCTTCTCTCCATGTAGGTACTCAAGTCACCTCTTAACTTTCTCTTTGATAAGCGAAATAAATGGAGCCTCTTAGGTCTGCCACTGGAAGGCTGGTTTTCCATACCTCGAATCACTGGTAGCTCTTTTCTGAACCCTTTCTGTTTTTCAATATCCTTTTCAAAGTGTGGGTACTAGAAATGGACACACTATTCCAGAAATGGTCTCACTAATGCCATAGAGTAGACTGAGGCAATCCCACTCCTTCTTGATATTCCCTTGTTTATATATCCAAGGATTACTTTATCCCTCTTAGCTATGGTATTGCATTGGAAGCTCATGATCAGCTGGTTATTCCGCAGGATCACTACATCCTTTTCAGAATCACTGCTTTCCAGAATACAGTCCTCCATCGTATCAGGGTAGTGTGAGCTAAAATGTGATACTCACAGTATCTTTATAACACAGATCCCCAGTTGTCCTAATGATGAGCATGCACTGTAAAGTTTGAACAGGATGCCAAGAAATTTGGAGCTATAAACCATTTTCCGCTCATTGCTTCAATGGCCAGAGTTGTCATAGTTAGTATACATTAAATCTGGTTCTGTGCCAGTGTTTTATTTAGTATTACCACAAGATGGCACCATTGTACAGCTTAAAAATTCAACAGTGCCTAGCATGATCTGTACATGACAGTGCCAAGAATGCAAACATGACTGTTTTACCTAACTTTTTAGCAGCATTACTGGAACAGGGCAGGGATGAATAAGGTACAAAAGAGGCTGTCTCCATATTTACTAATTTGATCGTTATAGCTATTGAGTTTGTCTTTTGATAATGAACAGACTTGTCCTTTCAATGCCTATGAACCTAAGGTAAAGTCACGGAGGTGGATTGAATACAAAATATACTTGGACTGTGCCCTACAGAAGGAAGCTTGGTTTGAAGTTTTTCATAACCGCTCCCTTCACAGTTTTTTCAGGACTACCAATGGATGATATTGAGAGATACAAAATATATTTTGGAGCCTCATGTCTACTCTCTCTAAAGTTCTCACCTGATCAGTAATCTAAATCTAATATGGTTGAAAAGTGACCATAGTATTGTATCTGTTTCTGATCCTTCTCTGCTCACCTCAACCTTAGCTTCAGAAGTCATAAAAATAATGTTGTTTGATTTGCTTTAATATAGTAACTACCCTAATATGCTATGAATCCGAACTCTGTATGAGAAAGCAAAGATGGGTCACATGGGCCTTTTGATGACATTTTTTCCTTTGCAACTAAACCTCTTTTGTGTCCATCCCATCAGGAAAAAACAACGTACTATGTAACCAGAATGATATAATTAAATGGATGAATAGTGAAACTTCAGTATTCTGGTGGATGTATTGGCTGTTGATTATTACACCCCTCTCCCCAACCATCTTCAAATATTTAAGGCAGACATTCCAAAATGAATAATTCTTTGTGCTCTTACTAAACACTTGTTATATAAGGATCTTCGAGATTTAGAAGCATGAACTGAGCTCCTATGAGTTCAGCAGATACTTTACCCATTTTTCATATGGGTCAGTTGACTCAGAGAGGTGACACTCCCAAGGTCACAGGGCGAGTCAGTGGTGAACCTGGACTAGAGACTAACATTGCAGCTTCAACTTGTGAGACTTCCCAAATAAAAGGTACAATATTGTACTCGGAACAGAGTGTCTTCTTTAATTGTGATTGGTTTGTGCTGACGCATTTTCCTAGGTAACGTGTTCCAAAAGAAAGCCAGATCATTTAGCTCAGTAACCAAATTGGAATGGTTTAAATATGAAGCCATGAAATCACATCTTTTGGTGTCTTTTGCTATGGATGAAGAAGGAAAAGAGAGTTTCAAGCTTTGTCCGCCTAACAGGATCGCTGACAAGATTTACATATTGATGATGCTGTGGATAGAGAAGGAATGAATATTTCCAAGTAGAAAATCCTTTTCTGCAAACCCAACACTGAGTTGCGTAAATAACAATGCTGTCGACTAAAATTAATTGACCCTTATTTTGTCCCTTTTTATTTTGTCCCTTATATTTTTGCTGTTACAGACCATGCAACATAATTTAAATGCACTAAAGACAAAACTACAATTTCATTACAAGCCTCTTTGTTAGTTTTCACTTGTTTTGTGATTTAATGCTAAAGTCCCAGTTTAATTACCTGTTTGCCTTAGCGTTTGTCATTGTTCTATTGAGTTTTTCTGTTGTGAGCTTAGTTCAGACAATCTCTTCTGGTTTTAATTTAACACGAAGGTATCGTTTTTACAAGATCAATAATCTCCATCCAGAAAGATTCTTTTCTTCCATCCTTTTGGTGCATAGACAAAGTTGAACTTTTTTTTCTGTCTGAGTGGATCACCCTGGCTGAGAAATGTTGCATTTGACGTGATCATAACATCTGATGCTGTAAATATATTTTAAGGTAAATAAATATACTGCCAGTGGGATTTGATTTGAAAGTTAATAGCTCAATCCCTTGTATCACACTATGTTCAGGTTTGGTGACCTGGAGGGAATGAGCATGCCTCATTGGCATACGCAGCCTCTGGTCAGCTGGACTGACCTCCACTTAACGGAATTTGTTGCCTTTGGAGAATACGGATGCCCGGCAGGTCCATAAAGCTCACTGCAGGGAACCTTGGGGGAATGAGGGGAGAAATACATCTTCCTGACAATTACCTAGACTGGCTAATTTTCCAAGTTATTTCATTTAACTTTTTGTCTTGGTCACCAAAAGAGCCAACCATCTTAACCCAGACGTGTCTAAAGCGAATTCAGTCTCCAATCGGCACAATATGAAATAGCCTCCCATTTCCCCCCCCCCCCCCCCCCCAAGATTCTGGGGTTGGTTCGATCGCTTTTAAAGCTCTTTCTATTGCACTGCCTGCCGAGCCCAGCTGCTGTATACAGGCTGAAATGTTGCTTTTATCCTAGTTTGCGTAGATGGCTGGTGGGTAAATCAATTGGAGTGAGAGGCTTGTATTGTCTCTCTTTGCTGCATGTCACAAGCACAAATATTTTCATTTTCATGCTTTGCTTGGAGGAGGCTGAAGCCTTTGGCACAAGCCGCTTCTGCTTGCTTGACCTCCTTTGTGTGTACGGAATGGTGAGGAGTAGCTCTGAGAGATACCGAACAAAACTATCCAAATAGCAAGAGAAAAGGTCAGGAAGGGATCCTGCTCCCCGTAGACATCAGAAGTGTCTGTACAATGATATTTAGCGTGTCCTGCCTGAGCAGTTAAGTCGTCAAAGACACTAGTACCTACAGGTAGGAAATATTCTTGGAGGAAGTCGAATGGATTGCATTGTACGCGGCTGCCATGCTGGAGATGGGAGGGAGGCTGGAGCCAAGAGCTTTTGGCCTCCCGTAGACAGATGCTGCTGCCCTTTCCAAGTGAGGCTCTCTGTTTACAAGCTGGGGCCATGGGGTAATATTGCCGCCTTGGAGGAGAATGTTGACGTGTTGTTCAATGGAGTTGTACCAAAGAGCTAGAATTAGGCACAAGCAATGCAATAGTCTCTTGGGCCGCCATGTTTTTGCCTGTCCACAGGCTTGTGCTGACTTAGTCACTCAGAAGCTGGGCCAATATCTTTCTCACTCTGGGATGAGAGTGAGGGAGGTAATTCTTCCTCTTCTCTCTCAGCAATGGGGTGTGAAGGGGACGTAATTGTTGTTTATTTTGTGTTTTATTAAAGCACCTAGTAGCCCTAGTTATATACCAGGATCCTATTGTGCTAGGCACTGTACAAACACAGAATAAAAAAAGTCAATACTGCCCCATTGGACAACTGGGGGAACCTGTAATTCCAACCCTGGTCAAGGGAAAAAGACACCGTTCCTGGAAATGCATGGAGGAAGCCAGTGCTCAGATGCTCAAGGCCTCCAGTGTAAAACAACCTCTTGTTCTGTAGGTTTGATACTAGAGTATGTACACAGAACCGTGGATCTGTGTGACTCAGATCAGAAACAAGTGACTTTGCCAAATCCCAAAGATGAATTAAAACCCAGGACAATTAGGTGATTTAGTGAGAACATGAGCTGTGTCTGATTTTATTGTTATAGATCAGGAGTCGGCAACCTTTGGCGCCCGGCCCGTCAGGGTAAAGCCGCTGGCAGGCCAGGCTGGTTTGTTTATCTGGAGCATCCGAAGGCATGGAGTCCCGCAGCTCCCACTGGCTGCGGTTTGCCGTTCCCGGCCAATGAGAGCTGTGGGAAGCAGTGGCTAGCACATCCTGTGGCCAGTGAGAGCTGCGAGGCTCCATGCCTGCGGACACTCTGGATAAAGAAACCGGTCCGGCCCACCAGCGGCTTTACCCTGATGGGCCACGTGCCAAAGGTTGCCGACCCCTGTTATAGATTTTTCATGGTCCCTTGGTTTCATCTGCCTTTCTCACAAGCTTCTGCTTCCATCACCTTGTACTGCGTTCAGAGTCTACTCCTGGGGGAATTCTGCGTCACTGCATATGCACAGAATTCATGTCCCCCGTAGATTTCTTTGCTTTCCTGCAGAAAAATGACTTCTGACGGGGAAGCAAAGAGAAGGTGCAAGAGCAGTCACGCGCCCCTCCCCGGCAGCACCGTCAGGTCAATTTGGGCGCCTGGAGCAGCCAATAGAGACGTAAATCACCACTGGGGGCATGTGAAGTGGTGGGCAGCCGTGCATAAGAGAGAGCGACACACTCTGTCCCTCTTGCTCACTATTGCGCTACGCCAGCATGGAGGGGCAGGGCTTTGGGGTGTGTCTGAGGAGGTAGGTCTGGTGCAGGCTCTCCCCTCAGGCAGAGCAGAATGTAGCAGCCTGCCTGCTTAGTGAATTGTTCCCATTGTCTTTGTGAATTCCCCCAGGAGCATAAAACAGATGTAAAAGCTTTCAGGCTCCTTTACATGACCAGAGTGGACAGTATTGCCTTATAAATGCTTATGGTGCTTTAGTGATTAGAACGGGTCTACATTTTTGTACTGAAAAACATTTCTTATCAAAATGTGCTCCATGAACTGTTTGCTACTGACCTTTCTGGAGACGGTCAGTAGCCAATATAAATTGTGAGTTTAATTCATCTCCCATCACTTGCTTTTCAATTGCTTATGATGTAACACTGAGCATATGGAAGCATATATTTGTTGACTAATAGCTAGAAATAAAGGGTCAAACCCAGCTACATTACTACTAGGCAAGGCGGGTAGGAGATTTCCTCCAGTGCTCCCCACTCCCTATCCATCCATTGTATCGTAGTTTAAATAAATGACCTAAATAACTGAAACCAGCGTGATTATATTGTGTTATTTTGACAAATAAAATATGCAGAATTTTGCAGAATTTTAAAGTTTTTGGTGCAGAACTCCCTCAGGAGTAAGAGTCGCATCTAGGAGCAGCAGTGAGCCTGAGCCATCTCTACTTTCCCACATGAAGCCCTGCCAATATCTGCCACTGAGTCAAAATTCCTTACCCTGTATTCACTTATCCTTATTCGCAGGGCTGGCAGTCTGTACGCGTAATGCATCAAAAGCCTGAATGGGGCTCTGCTGATATAAAGCTTCATGGAAAAATGCCAGCCTTCCTAAATATGAAAGATTTTAATGAACGTTGGGGCTTACACTGGCAAAAACTGGCTACATTGCAGGCAGGTGCCATGCTATGCACCCCACCCGCCCAATCCACATCAGGCCTGAAATTCCAGCTTTTTACCTCAAGTTGTGAACTGTGCCACATTGTATGGCGATGATTGGGGGGGAGGGGGAATGTCAAGGGAGCAACCACCACGCTCCTCACACTTGGGGTGAAGAAGGGCTTGAACCCAGGTTTGCAGGGTTGAAAGGCTAGTGCAGTAACACTTCGGGCCACTTTGCACCGCCTCCCCCCAGTTCAGGAATGCCATTTAGGATCAATGGCTGAGTCACTTGTGCAGCAAGAACGAGATCTCTGAAGACCAGAGTAAATCTGGAAATATCCCAGACTTTAATAAAGTCCTTTAAGATTTCCAGTTGTTTGCAAAGAGGCTGCAAAGCTTTAAATAGCTAGTAGGTTAAGGAAAAGAATGAGACCCTGGGATCTGGGGAATCCAGGGCAGTGGATTAGTAGGCCACTGTGTTTCTGTGAAGCACAAGAATGAAAGTAAGTGTCTCTGCAGCAAACTGTGATGGGACCTTCCTAATTAATGTTGTGTTCTCCTTATTGAAGAATAAGCTGTCCTAGCCTGACCTCCCAGTTCACAAGAGAAAAAGGGGAAGCTAATCAGAAAGGAGATCCCCTCAGCTGGCTTATCCCAAATCTTTACTAAAACTGTAATATCCATTCGCACAGGCAGAACAACACATCTAAGAATTATGTATCTGGTAGTTTAAGAACTGGGGGGGAAAAGTCAATGTTGCTTTGAGGTTATTTTTGAAACTGAAACTGAATAGGTCAATACCCCTTAAGCTTTTTGGTCTTTAATTCTCTTAATGGTATGGCAACAATCATTAATTGTATTATTAAAAAACCTTTGAAGACTGTATTAATGTAATGTGACCTCAGATCAGTCAAGATCACATTTTCATTATGATTAAAAGATTCCTTGTCCTGAAACATTGATCTCATCTGCAGTTAAATATGTTAGACGAAGAGCCAGAATTTTCCTGCATGAGCAGTAGATGGCAATATTGCACTTTGCTCTAGTGTTCCCGCTGCTAATGAATCTTCACCTTAGAAAAAGGGGCCATGAACTTTTCCCCTCAGCTTCCAAGAGTATTTTTCACTTACACGGTGTATTAAAAATTCCAGAAGCGAAATAATTTGAAATTACATTTTGAATCCAAGGCAGCTTTGATGATGGTATGAGGCGCTAAGTTTGCAAACCTGGGCACCCAAACTGCATGGCCTAATCCTGCACCCAGGCCTATAAAATGAGCATTTGACTGTTTGGTAATATTGTAGCATCCAAAGTTATTGACTGGATCCAGTGTAACCTCTGTAGCATCGAGTAAGGTACCACATGAGTCCTGGAAGCAAGATCACCAGTTAGGAGTTGATCTCTCTTTATGATCTCTCTTATGAATTATGATCTCTCTTAGTGTTTTCTACCTTTGATTGCGTCAGCAATGGGTGAAAACATATGTATTGGAAGGAAAAAAAATAGAAAACGTCAGAACATCCCATTTTAATATTTTCGGAATGAAAAGTTTTGATTTTTTGTTTTTAAATTTTACTTTAGTTTATAGTTAAAAAAAAAAAAAGGATGGAAATAAAAATGAAATGTTTTGACCGACCTGGAATTTCATTTTATGAACATTTTGGAAATTTTGGTTTTTTGTCCTCATTTGGGATACTTTTTTCCCCTTTGAAATCTTGACAATTTTTCATAGGATGGAAAAATCTGTTTTCTGGCCAGCTCTGTCCATCAGTTTGGTTCCTAACATGATGGAAAAAGTTCTGACTGATGCTTTCCATAGAGTTCACAGTTAGCATGTCCTCTTCTTTCACACTTCTGCATTCAGACAGATCCCGGTCGGGGTGCCTAAACAGCATGGCAAGGATTGCTTTACAAATAGCTAAGATTAATTATGTGGTTACCAGGTCTTAGCGGGCTAAGTGTGCTGTGGTGTGATGCGCTATAAAGCTGAGCAGGTGGACAAGGATTTCAGAATGAAAGTGACATCTAGGGTCAGCAATGTATGAAAATTCAATATGCTATGGCAGCTGACTGTGTCATCCAAACAAAATGGATGGCACATAGCTGCTTTTGTGGCTATATGCTATATATCTCCAAATTTTTGTCTGGCACTAAGAGTAGTGTCCCAGAATTCCACCCGGTACAGTGAAATAGTTTATACAGGGAGTTCTGGAAAGCAGCAGAGAGCGTAGAGCGGTGTTAGACCACAAACGCTGGCTGACTTATCTATAAATAGCTACTGTCTATTCAGACCCTGTGATTGTTCATAGAAAGGGCCATGGTGATTTTTAATAGCTTCACTGGCTGAAGGAAAGTTCCTGGGGGCATTAAATAGATAGCAGGAAGATTATTCCATCCCCCATCACTTCATCCAGCCTGTGCTGCCCCAAGTGGCATAACTTGGTGAAGCAGAAAACTGTAAAATAATGCAGAATTTTCTCCAGCTGGAGCGGAGAACAGATGTTCCACCACCGAAATGACAGCAGCAGGCCAGATCTGGTGCAGAAGGCTTGCAGCGCTGGATACCTCTGAAAGAAGAAATCTTTGTAAGATGTACAGCAATGTTCTAAAGCATTATTCTTTTTTAAAAAAAAACTTGTTTATGGTAGTACCCGCAACGTGCTACGTATTTTCTAGCCATTTAGGAATGGATGGTCTTTCCCAAGGAACTTGCAGACTAAGGGCAGACAGAAAAGTAGGCAGATGTTGGGGGGTGGGGGGGGGAGAGGGATGTATGCATGAATGAAGGCATGTGTGTATAATAAATATACCTATATATAATACTGTCACAGGCTGGCTGGCCCCAGTAAATGAAGTAGGTCCGTCCAGCTCCCATGTGCCAGAGCAGATGCTTCAATTTGGCCAGTTAAGAGGGCAGGGAAGCACCTGGGGGCTATGAAGACTCAGGGAGTGACCTGGTGAGAGGGAACCCCAGTGGATCAGAGCAGACTGGTTCAGTCAGGAAGAGCAGTTGAGAGTTGCCCAGGAGCGCAACCAGAATTTTGCTAAGGAGGATGCTCAGGTTCCCTGCCTGGTCACCCCAATTTGAGGGGCATTGTGACTCTGTGTGCCAGGTCACACTGCCACTCAAATTGGGCATTGGTGGGCCTCCGTCAGGACAGGGGGCCATCCAGGCGAACTCTGGGCAATTGGCGTTGCGTCCTGGCACATGGAGTCGCAACGCCACTCACTTAAATTTGGCCCGGGCAGCCTTCTGACATTGTCCGGAGCTAAGGGGGTGGGGTGGGGGGCTATTTCCCCTTCCCCCCTGTTGGGTTCCTGGAGCTACCAGGGAAGAAAGGAAGCAGAAGGTGGTTCGTGCAACAGGGCTGAAGGCGGGGGAGCAGCAAGAGCGGATGGCTGGCTGGTGTCCCTGAGCCAGACAGCCAGAGCTGGAGAGTGCTGAAGGCAGGAGGCGCAGCAGAGGAAGGTGCCTGTTGGCTCTATGCAGGAGAGCCAAAGCCAAGGGCTGGAGGGGGCTGAAGGCAGGGGAGCTGTAAAGGAGCTTATGCGCTGACTGCTCTGGGGCTGGAGGAGCAGGACTGAGGGGCGGGGGGGGGGGGGTAAGGGATGCTCCCCAGGTAAGGGTGCTCCCAGCAGAGAGACTGAGGGTACAAGACTCTCTGTCAGTCCTCTGTTTGTGTTAGACCACAAACGCTGGTACAAGGACAAGGAGGACTGACAGAGAGTCCCAGCATGGTCAAAGGTCCCAGTGTGTGGTATGTGGGGCACCAAGGGGGGAGGGGTCTTGAATTTTAATGTCTGCTTGCATAGGGTGAGAAATGGACTAAGGTTTGGGACTTTTGTTATGGACTGTTTGGACTACGTTGTTCTAATTAACCAGCCCCCAGCAGGGGTGGTATTGAGACAAGAAAGCCTGAAGTGAAATTATTGGGCGACCTGAGCGGGCATGTCATGCCATGGTCTGCCACAGGAGGGCACTCCAAGCAAGGTTGCCCTTTGACAGCTATTATATGTGTGTGTGGTATATTGCATCCTGACGCATTCCAAGGGCTTTACAGACCAAGAATAATGGACTTGTCTCAGTCATTAAAATGCAGCCACCTTTGGGGTGAAACAGAGCAGCTGTGCAACAGCTCATAGCAGCAACACACAATACTTTTAGACAGTGCAGAAAAATACTGTATCCAGTTAAAAGTTCAGAGAAAATTGTAGATGGACAGAGTGAAATTACCCATCTTTGGCCAGCACACGGGGGTTTAGCATCCCTCCTCTTCGAAAACTGCCACAAGGGCTTCAACCGCCAATGCAGAAGTTATGGTGGGCACATACGGTATAGCTCAAGGGTCACCAGGTCAGGTTTTTCAGAGTCAATGCATAATTTCCAGCTCCATCTTCAACGGCATTCACTCACTACAATACACACAGCAGTGCTTTACATGTACTAGAGAACGGATGCTTGACTGACCTAATAACAACTCCCCTCATGTCGGCAAAGATTTTATTAGAACTGAAATATTTCCAGCATTACACAAAAGCTGGCATTGAGACCAGGGCTATGGAGGGACTTGTCAACATTTAAATTGTCTTCCACTGGCTGCTATCTTAAGATTAGGTGCTATCATAGGGCATTTAATTTAACAATGAATTGCTGCGAAGTCTTGGTGTCAGTAGATAGTTTATAGTTGGGTATCTGCTATGTCTGGCAATTCTTTGGTTCTGCATTTAATGCATAGTTTGCTCCTTGTGATTTGGAATGAGCAACAAAAGCCTGTAGAGATTTGGGGCCAGAACCTCTCCTGCCCAGCATGGTGGGGGAAGCATCATGTATGGAAAAGGGGTAAAAAAGTGCAAATGGAGAGGAAAGGCAGCTGGGAAACATGTTCCCCCAGAGCCTCAGAAAGCCCCACCGTGTGAACAGTGCGGTCTTGGGGCTTTGAAATCAGGACGTGTGGCTAGTGGGAAGGAGGCAACAACAGCTGTTGCTGTACAAAGTGTGTTGCTGACATCCACAGAGGTCAGTGCTGCTCTGGCCAGCATTTGCTACCCCGCTATAACATTAGCTCACTACCGTTGGGCACGGTGTTTGCTTTTGCCTGCATGAGGGGGCTGATCTCCCAAGGTGCTAAAGACTCTGGCCCTGATCCAGCAAAGCAAATCTAGGAATGTGAGGCTAGCCCAAGATCTGTGCTCATTTGACTTCTGTGCTGAGACTGTTACACGACGTGTGTACGTACGAGACTGTGTGTATTAGAGAGCGAGAGAGCTGAAGATGCTTCTTGTAACGGCCTGCCTTAAAATGGAGAAATTCCTTTTAAAAAAATGCAGTGTCTACGGTTTACAGAAAGTGACTATATCCCAGTAAGTACTCTGTTAGTGCACTGAAGAGCTAATTGGCAATCGGCTACATCCTTCAGGGTAAACTGGAAAATGAGCGTGGAAATGAAGCAGCATGTGAAAATTGAGAGAGAACCTTGGAATTTGATCTTGAACTGAAGACCATCTATGATGCCAGAGAGGAAAGGTCAAAGTCCTAACCATGAAAGGCTGAGATTCCACAAATCTAGAAGTTAACAAAGCTGAGGAAAAAAAATATACCTGGGGTGAAGAGAAGATGGTGAACGGCAAGAAGGAGGAAAGGTTCCAGGCGGTAAGGTGGCAGTGATGCAAGTGAAAAAGGATGCTGATGTCCAAGTAATCAGCACACTTGAAAATTGCCCTTGAGACCAGTTAATCTTACCTAGTAATCAACACATACAGGAGCTAGAGACAATGCTGAAGCAATGAGTTCTGAAGGCTTTTTCTATGGAGAAACCTGAGACATTGGTAACCCACACGCTGTGGAGCGGAAGCAGTTCTCTGTCCAAGAAGTTAACAGTGAGGCCTTTCTCAGCAAATAAAGTGATGCTGCAGCATGCCCTGCTACCCATGAGAGACCTCCTCAGACACATGAGAAAGTGCAGTGCAGTAGATAACCAGATAGCAAGGCAGTGGCCACTTCACCTTGCTGAGGCCAAACTTCTGCTTTCAGGGAGTGATACCTTCTGTGCTGTCATACCACAGAAAGACGAGTTGTTACAGGCTGCCTGGCCCTTTAAGGTGAGCTGGGCCCAGCCTCACCTGTGATGGATCAGCTACTGCCCAGCTGAGGCTGATCAGGTGATGATAAAAGCCAGTAAGTGGCTCATTTGGGTTGGGGTAGAGAGCTGCCAGGAGCAGGAAGTTGCTGGGCCAAGGGGGAGAGGTACAGGAAGCAGTCTGGCTCCTGTGGTAGGCCCTGGAATAGGGTGACTCTCAGGCAAATGTCCTATTGAGGGGGAACCCGTAGAGCAGTGTTTCCCAAACTTGGGATGCCGCTTGTTCAGGGACAGCCCCTGGCGGGCTGGGCCGGTTTGTTTACCTGCCACGTTCCCAGGTTCGGCCAATCGCGGCTGCCACTGGCCGCGGTTCGCTGCGCCCGGCCAATGCGGGCTGCGGGAAGCGGCGTGGGCCGAGGGATGTGCTGGCTGCCCTTCCCGCAGCCCCCATTGGCCTGGAGCGGCGAACCGCGGCCAGTGGGAACCGCGATCGGCCGAACCTGTGGACGGGGCAGGTAAACAAACCGGCCTGGCTCGCCAGGGGCTGTCCCTGAACAGGCAGCGTCCCAAGTTTGGGAAACACTGCTGTAGAGAATAGACAGCCCTACAGAAGACCCCAAATTAGAGAGAAAAGATGATGGATGTGTTGTACTAATTTTATGTGAAAGAAATAAAGTTGAAGCCCTGAGTAAAGAGCATGAATCGGTTTCCCACCTTCCTGGGCTAAGGGGACAGGCCAGTAACCTACAGATGGCCCCAGACAACTAATAGTAAGTTAGTGAGCTACCTCTCGGCCTTCTCTAATTAGAATTTTGGCATGTGATTCTTTCTCCTTTGGCTGGTTAAGACCTCCTTTTGAGTAGCTGGCCCCTGGGTTTCACAGCTCCAGGAACAGTGGTGCATAGCTAGATTTTTTCCCCCCAAAGCTTTTCACTGACAATTATTGATGCTCTGATCTTCCAGTTGCAGGGAGGGGGAAATGAACAAACCCGTCTGATACCAGTTGGTGCCCTGACAGTAATTTGAGTAGAAATGGCTTTGCCTACCCAAAAAAAAAAAAAAAAAAAGTTGTAGGAAAAGCTTCAGTTGGAGCTGCCATGTTTCGTTCTTGTTTCTGAAGCCCCTACAGGCCATGTCATATATGTGGGTCATCAGGTCTATTGATTATGTGTCAGGCCCGTAGGTGTCAGTAATCAATAATACTAACCTACAGAAAACATGGCTGAGATTTGCTAACCCACCGCTCTTTCCCAGGCATTGTTTTTCTTCCATGCAAGTCATGTTGATCACTGAAAATAACAATATGTATACAAGTTACTGAGGAGGAGAGAAAAATATCATTTGGCTGCCAACTGCTGGGGGGAGAGTGTCATTTACAATACTTAATCATTTGATCTACCCTTCACAAGGTGGGCGGAGGGTGCGGGAGGGAGGAAAGAGGAATTCCAGTTGAATAGCTCTTGAGAAGTGGAGCTGAAATGTGATTGAGTCTGGAGGAGCCAAAGATTTTTGACCCTGACAGCTTACTCATATTTAACCAGGTGCCAGATTTTGGTTTACCACTGGAAATCATTGGAACTGATCTTCTTCAGCCAGGGAGGCTGCACTTCTTTCTCCATATCTAGCACTCCATCCCCCTCACATCTGCTCCCATGTGGAGTAATTCTCAGCCACGAGGCGTTCCATTTATTCCGTATTTGTGTGAGTAAAGAGGCGGGCGTGTCAGTTTGTCAGGAATCATTTCAGGCAAAAGTCGCATCTTTTTGCGTTCTCAGTATGTCTTCAAACAGGCTTTCTCACATGGATCACCTTTTCGGAATCATTCCCCAAATCATTTCTGCCAATAATTCTTGGTTTGCAGATTTTGTTGTGAGCAGTTCTTTGAGAATTTGATATTTTCAATTCAAGCTGTTTTGATTGGACGCATAGATCACATGGTATGTTTAGCCTTCCTGATTGGTTGAACTTAGCAATTTGGAATCTGGCTGTTTCTTCTTTGTCGTCTTCGTCTTCTTCAGGGGCCCATTGTGCTAGCCACCGTACAAACCCATATCGAGTGGCAGTTCCTGCCCAGAAGACCTTACAACCTAAAAAGAGAAAATAGACAAAGGGTGGGAGCAGGGGAACATGATTATATCCCCATTTCTGCAGATGTGAAACTGAGCTCATAGAGGCTAAATGACTTGCCCAAGGCCACAGGGAGTCTGTGGTAGAGTTGTAAATTGATCATAGATCTCCTGAATCTGTCCAGTGCCTTGAATACATAGGGCGGGGTTTTCAAATGTGCTAGAACTGGCCTGTCTTTGCTTCCATTGAAGTCAAAGGAAAAACTCTCAGTGGGAGAAGAGTTAGAACAACACTGAGTGCTGCCAGAGATTGGATACTTGTCTAGATAGGTGTTGGGTTTGATGCAGTCTGGCAATTCCTATGAATGCTTTAGAGATTCCCACCCAAGATCATGCCGTGATAAGCTCTGCAGTATGTGTTCGCAAGCGAAGCATTCAGAAACGTGGCTGTCAGTGTGCTCACTGGCTGTAGTTGTCTCTCTCATGTCACCCCAGTTTGGTATTTCCTTCGTGCTTACCAGTATTGATTTTGAAGCACTTCGGTTTACTTGTATGGTTCTTAGTAATGGTCCAGATCATCTTTAGGGTTTTGTTTTATTTTTTGCTGCCCCAGCTATTCTATTTAGACTAATCTAGGTCTGTTGATTTATTTATTTTCCCCTTAATATGCCCGTGGAAACATTTGGAGACTGAGATTTTAGTATGTGTTTATGCGCCGTCACTGGGGAATCTGCTTCCGCTTTACATTTAGAAAGTTTGTATCTGTTTCAGTTTTTAAAATCAAAATCTGAAAATGTTTCCCACTGTCTTTATTGTATTTGAATCATAAGGCACCCTGGGACACACTGTTCTTCTTGTCATGAGATTTTTCTGTATTGCATAAACATCAGTTAGTTTAGCAATAACCCAGTTACAACTGTGCTCAATTACCCGCTGGTATTGTGAGTAACTTCAACTGCCAAGTATTTGTCTAGTTGCAGAGGCCAGAATTGGTTTGGAAAATTGCTAATTAATTGGGTGAGGTGGGAAAACCTGGAGGGGCCATCTGGGGACTGGAGACAGGAACTTTGAGACTATGCGGGGGCCAGGACCAAGGAAGGAGGGACTGGAGCAGTAGGAGTTGAGAGCAGGTGTGAGGGGGACTGGACCGGAGAGGTGAATAGAGGGATTGGTGGTGAGGGGAAAGGAAGAGCGGAAATCTTGAAAGGAAAAATCTGAAGGAGAAGAGAAAGGGCGTGAAATTAAGCTGAGAGAAAAAAGTCAGTTGCTGAAAGTGACTGAAAGACGCACTCAGATTTAGGTAAACAGTAAAGGCCGGGAAGAGCAAAAGGAAAGAAGGGAGAGGAAACTGACTGAGTCCTTGGAAATCAGTGTCTGGAGCTATATAATTTAATTCAGGTTTGCTTGTGTCCAGTATCAGAGACCTTACATATGTTACCAGCCTATGCACAGGAAGGGGTAAATTCCTCCTGGAATCTGGCCCTGATTAAGTTTGACCCCAACCTCCTTTTTGCTGAAGTTGGGAACGATAGGCCCAAATCCTGCTGACGTTTCTGGCCCACCCAGTGTGGGATTCAGCCCTACACAATGGGAAGGAGCTGGGAGATCAAGGCCCAAATGGGAAGCTCCAACAGGCTCTGAATCTGCTCTCCTCTGGCACCCAACGGGCTGTGTGTTTTTTTGGTGGGGTGCTCACCCTTAGCTTGCAGTATGACGAGCAGGACTGGAGAAAGAGGATCAGGTTTCAGGAGGGGCCTACTTTGGTATGATGTGTGGAGCTCAGGGATGCAAGCTGGGCCAACCTGCTACCTGACGAGCACAGGCCCATTAATGTGTGACGGGCCTCTCTGCAGGGCCAGCAAAAATCTCAGTCCTGCACCTCTTCCAGGTGCATCACCCATGATTAATGAACACCGCTCCGACAGCCAGCTCTTTGGGGCACATTGCCTGCCTCTCTCCGAGGGGGGATCATGGAAGCAGTAGCGTAGCTAGGGGGAGAGCAGGGGGAGCGGCCGCTCCCCCTGAGCACATTTTCCAAAAGTGGCGCCTTTTTAATTTTTGAAAGGGTGGAGATGGAGAGGATGGAGGTGGAGCCACAAAATAACGCAGGGCTGACAAAAGAACGCCGGGGTCCCGCTGCTGGCCCCACCAAGAGCCCGCTTCTGGCCTGGGTTCTTTCACCCAGGCTGGCAGCGGGCTGAGAGACCCCGGCTGGCAGGAGCCCGCGGGGGGAATCCTAGAGCGGCGGCTGGCTGAGCCGCTGCTCGGCCCGCCCTGCTCTGGGATTCCCACCGTGGGCTCCTGCCAGCCGGGGGGTCTCTCAGCCCGCTGCTGGCCTGGGTTCTTTCACCCAGGCTGGGAGCGGGCTGAGAGTCGGGGTGGCACCTTTTTTATGTGTTTGCTCCCCCTGGTGTTAGAACCTGGCTACGCCACTGCATGGAAGCTCACTCCTTTGCATGCCTGCGGGGTATTTTGGGGAGGACTAACTGTAGATGTATACTGTCCCCTCCTGCCGACTGGGTGCTTGATCCTAGCCCCAGCTGGAGCTAGGGAGCTGCTGGTGCTTTTGCCCCATCAGCTACTAACAAAAAAAACCAAATAAGGCTGGGTCCCCAACTGATGCCGTGAGGGAACTTATTGCAGCTATGTATCCTCTGCCGGGCTGGACAACAAAGGGAGACAGTACGATCTAGTGGATAGATCACTGGACTGGGATTCAGGAGACTTGGGTTCTATTCCTGGCTTGGCCACCACTCTCTAAGGTGACCCTGGGCAAGCCACTCCCCCTCTTTGTGCCTCAGTTTCCCCATCTGTAAAATAGGAATTGTGATCTTTCCCATTCTTTGAGATGCATCCTTTAAAATCCCAGATAGGAGCTACTGTAGATCTGATTATTAGTATTATTTATTATTTATTCTCATCCCCTTGCTAAGCCTAGATTTAACCAGTGTCACTTTGCCCTTTTACTTGCAGGAGAACTAAAGAAAGAAAAACACACTGCTCCCCAGCTCTCCTTCAGGAAGGGAGGGATGCTTTTAATTATTTATGCACCTCCTTTTCATGTTGTGTCTGCTTTTAGAATCGTTATCATTATGGTTGTGAAGGCCATAGGCTGTCCATAAATCATCAAATAAATAATAAATAAGTCATCATTAAGTATTGAGCTGGTATTCTTTATGTCTGTCGGGATAGGGCAAGAATACTATAGATACCACTGTGCTTAACAATGAAAATATCCAATAGCTGCCTACATTAGTGGACTCATCATTTAAGAGTGACTTTCACAAGTCCAGGCCCCTAGTTTTGGGAAGGCTCAATGAGATAACGTCCTTAGGAATGTTGAGAGAATTAGCCAGCAAGGCATTATATATATATATAATGCACATTTAAGGCCTCAATTCTTCCAAAGACACATGTCAATAATCCCATTGTTTTCAAAAGGGCTACAGATGTGCTTAAAGTTAAGCATGTGTATGTCTTTGTGGGATCGAAGCCTAAGCTATTTCTGATTCACAGCCCTCAAGCAAAGGTCTAAGTAGATACATAATCAAATGTCAATGGACTCTGGGCTCTATCAGACCAGTTGGGGGAGAGAATTCCAGAAGCCAGGGCTCTCCAGTGATAACCTCATGTCTGCTGCCCACTAGGTTGAGGGGTTCTAAGCAGGGGTGCCCCAGCAGTTCTCAGTTGGGTCGGCAGTGTGTGGCATGGTTCAAGGAGGCACAACAGAGGGGGACATGTGCCCTCTCATAGAGTTTAAAAAAAGCATAGAGGGTTGGATGTTCGTCCTAGTCTGGGCTGGAAACATCTTTGTGTCTCTAGTAACACTGAGCAGGAAGGAGGAAGGCAACAGACACCCCAGTCATCGCAATATGTGAGGGGTAAATTTCAGTAACCAGAGCCGAGGGGCACCCCAATTCCCCTCAGCTTCTGTTTTGGATAGTTCTCTGTAGTTTTTGGTCTCTCATCTGTACCCATTTTACGGCCATGACCATTATTATTATTATTTATTTATTTTTTGCAGAAAGGTGCTTTTAGGAAAGCAAAAGCTGCCCCCTGCTCTTAGTGTCTGGGTGTAGTGCTATCTGCACAAAGGACCGTTCACCTTCAAACATTGGCAACCCCAACTGCCTCCAGATTCTTTGCTCCCTACTGCTCATTTCTAAGGATGGGGCTCAAGCCACATAGGAGAGATCCAGGGCCAAAGTTCAGGGCCAATTTGATCCAAAGTTTCTTTTGGCCAAGTGCAGATATTCAGGCAGCTGTAAAGGTCCGGATCTGAACTTCCCCAGAGCTCAGAGGGCTGAGGCGTGTTCAGAACTCAGGGAATTGGGTTTTGACTAAGGTTTTGATCATACGAGGTGATGTATTAGGGCTAAGATGTGTTACTATCCCTTCACATGACCCTTTGATAACTTTTTGTCTTCAGTGGCCATTTAGGTATAAATGCTAAACAGCTTCACAGTGGGACTTAAAATGAGGGTAATTCTCTCCTCACCCACCCACCTATCCAGATCAACTTCACTTCGGGCGAAAACCCTGGAGCATGGAATGCCCTGGATGCAGTGGAAATGGTGTGGGACTGGCGGGCAAGACTCTAGAAACATGTGAACATGTTTGCATCCACTGTGTACTATAGAGTGCAGCGCTATGGTGGGAGATCTTTCTACACCAGTGCACAGGGGCTTTTGGAGGCAGGCTGGAGGAGAGACAGGCCTTGTGGTCTGCAACTGCATAGATTCCCAGTTTTGGAGGGAGGGTGTCAATTCCATTTCTCTCTTCCCCCTTTCTGTGGATACTCTGGCTGTGGGCTGTGACCAGGATTTTTCCTTGAGATTTGCTGACAGACACATTACAATGCGATGAAAAAACGTGGGACTGACTTTCATTCTACTTCACTATAAAGAGAATTCCCCTATATGTAAGCACTCTGCAAACTGATTCCACTACGTATTGCATTTATTTCACCTACATTATTCATTGAGATGATACATCTCCATTCCAAGGATTCAGTAGATCCATTCAAGGATCCATTCCTACACCAGTGGCTCTCAACCTTTCCAGACTACTGTACCCCTTTCTGGAGGCTGATTTGTCTTGCGTACCTCAAGTTTCCCTCACTTAAAATCTACTTGATTACAAAATCAGATATAAAAACACAAAAGCGTCACAGCTCCCTATTACTGCGAAATTGTGACTCTCATTTTTACCATATAATTATAAAATCAATTGGAATATAAATATTGTACTTATATTTCAGTATATAGTAGATAGAGGAGTATAAACCAGTCATTGTATCAAATTTTAGTTTGTATCCCTTCACTAGTGCTTTTTATGGAGCCTGTTGTAAAACTAGGCAAATATCTAGGTGAGTTGACATACCCCTGGAAGACCTCTGCATACCCCCAGGGTACCCCTGGTTGAGAACCACTGTCCTAGGGCAACAGGAAGTTGAAGACAGTGATACATAATCTCATCCAGGCAACTGTATATATGATGTCTGAGCAGTGGCGTAGCCAGGTTTAGAGCACAGGGGGAGCGGCGCTATAAAAAGGCGCCTCCCGGCTCCCCCTGTACTCACCCCAGCGGCGCTTTAAAGGGCCCGTGGCTCCCCGCAGAAGCCGCGGGCCTTTTAAAGCGCCCCCGAGCCGGCTCCTGCAGCGGGGCTTGGGCAGTGCTTTAGCGCCGCTTCTCCTCACAGGGGGAGCGGCCGCGCCCCCTGCTCCCCCACTGGCTACGCTACTGTGTATGAGCTCATCTGACCCTCATTGCCCCTGGGCACAAATGCATTTTCGCCCTCTGAGGTGCTGTGCAAGCTAGGTGGTTATTTGGCAGTGCACCGAACTCAGAAGTGGAAGACTCAGTGGGCCAGAGGCATCACTGGTATAACTTCATTGAAGTCAAAGGGGTTCGATCTACCTGGTCTGAATCTGCCTGGCTTTCTCTGTCTGGGTCCCATTTATTTCATTGGAGCCTTTTTTTTTTTTTAACTAGGTATCAGTATCAAGTTCCAAGCACCTGTCCTGCTGTCCTTTAGCTACCAGGAGTTACCTTCCCTGGTAAAACCCATGGCTACAGTAGCCTCTGGCATTAGGAAAGTCCTGCATGTCAGGATATATATATTTGTTGGCCTTTGCTCACTTTTGAATCAGCTAAGTGCACCTGGCTTCACTGATATGGAAAAACTCTGAAGTTTCCTTTCCCCCAGGGGGTGACCATCCATCTCATTGCCTGTGAGAAATACCACCAAGTCAGCATGACTAAAATTCAGAAACGTACTGCTGTCCTTACTCTTAGTGCAAGTCCCCAGCTGGGACTCTAGTTCACTGCACTTGAAGGCAGAAGTTCAGTGCACTAAAACAGTTAGTGCATTTAGCCAGCATACAACCTACTCCTTCCTGCCCCTCCCCCCTACAGCCACTCATGTAGTTTGTTCCTGTTTGATATCAATGGGCTGGTAAAGTCTCTTAATTTTTTTTTCATTCTAAGTGTAATTTTTGTCAGTACAAGAGCGGGAACGCTGTGACTAATTATAAAACCATTACATGATTGAACTCAATTAACGTCCAATAACCCTTGAAATTTGCTTAATGCTAGCCGCTGGCCCTGATTGAACCAATAAATATTGCTCACCTTTTGCAATGTATATGAAAAGAGGTGGTTATAGAGTATGCTCAGACCTGGCTGCTCCAGGGGATGGCTGTAGGTCGGATGAGGTTTTGGCAGTGTATTATGGAACTGAGTTAACTGAAACAGGTCCCAGAGGTTCAGATGCTGCCATGTCAGGAAGCCCAAATAAAGAGGTTGAAGGCCCCCAACTGTTGGTACAATTTTTTCCACTTTCCCCATCATGCAATAATACTTAGCACTTCTATAGAGTCCTCCATTCCATGATCCCAATCTGCTTTGCAAATGTTAGTCAAACCTCACAAATCCCCTGAGACATAGAGAAGTATCCTTGAAACATAGGGAATCTCAGGGATCAAATCCCCTGAGACATAGAGAAGTATCCTTGAAACATAGGGAATCTCAGGGATCAAATCCCCTGAGACATAGAGAAGCATTTCTAGCCCCACTTTATAGACAAAGGCAATTGAGGCACACAGAGAGATTCAGAGATTTGCCCAAGCTTATCCAGTGGCAGTGCCAAGATTAAAACCCAACGGTCCTGATGCCAAAGCATGTGCTTTATCCATTAGATCGTGCTGCCTCTCAAATGTGGTGTAGATTTGGCATATCAATCTTCTCTTTCAAAATAAAGTGTGGTTTTATAGTAACTCCACTGCAGAGCCATTTCCATTTCAAACTGCAAGTACAAATCTTTCTTAGTGATTAAACACACCTGGAAGATGTTCTTTTCAGCTTCCTGCCTGCAGCCTACGGCTCTTACAACTAGATCCTGGCAATAGACTTCTGACAAGAACTTGGATTGGATAATAGAGCAGTTGTCACTACAGGCAAAGAGTAGATGGTGGACAGTTTGTCCGTTAGGTAGTTGGTTGCATAATCCTTAACTAGGCAGGGGCCAGATCATCTCATCAGTAAGACGTCATTCTGTCCACTGATCTCCATCGTGCTGTGCATTGGCCTCATTGAGTGACCTTCATAATCTTATTGACTGTCCTCCCTTTTATACCTTCACCTGTTGGTTTATGGCCTCCTTGTTGTGTCATGTCTGAAACTGGTTTGGAAACTCCCTTAGGAAGGGATCTTGTCTTTTATCTGCTTTGAGAGGCACCTGGCACACTTTCAATTGCTGTTTATAACAATAATAATAATAAATTAAATGAATAATTGGGTGCAAGGTCTTTAATAAGCTATACAGTTGGAAGGAACATGACCAGTTCACTGAGGCTGATGTACGAGGTTGGACACAGTCAATGGAGTTGGACCCATATGTGAATCTGACCCTCAGTACGTCACGGATCAATTTTCATCCAGCCCTGATGATCCCAACCACTCTGGGTCACCAATGGTAGCCTTGTTGACTTTCGGCATATTTTCTCTTCCCTTTGAGATGCTCAGATCACTTTGGATAATCTTGAAGGCCAATCATGTGAGGTCTCAACCAATCTATTAAACCATGGGGGGAAGGCACTGTGCTCCAAAGTGTTTCACCTCTAGGTTACTGCTTACTAAAAAACTTCTTTGAGTCTGATCGACATGTTTTTCATGTTGTGTCATACCTTCCTCCAGGAAGTATAGTCAGTGTGAGGGCAGAAGCTTTGGGTCCAATAGGATCAGTTAGGGGTGTGTGTTTAGATGAAATATTAGCAAATAGGCTGGAAATAACACTGGAAATGTCTAGCTGCCTTTAGCGCACATGTCAGGGTTGGTGGTCTGCCTGTTGTCCGTATGTTGGGTTAACGCTATTTAGCAACGCGAAGGGCGCCTTTCCTTCCGGCTGCTGTCGTATGACTTAGGAAGCTCTACTTTCTCCTTCAGAAGGAAGTGAACATCATGGAACCTATAACAAAGCGTTGTGGTCCATTGTGAAAGGGGATCCTGCAATTTGCAGAGTGGAGGTAAAGGTTCTGTAGGAGCCAGCAGCTTGCTCTGCAGAATTCATCCCGAGCAGCGTGGGTACATTGTGTCGACAAGGGGTTGGGTTGGTAATACATTCCTGCTGCCCTCCCACCAGCACGATACTGACCTTTGGCTTTCCTTTCCACTGGGTAATTACATGGTTGCACCACCTCCAAATGCCCTTCCCCCGTGCCCATGGCCTGCTCTTCTTATTCTCTCTTCTGTTGCTGCCCTCTCCATCTCTTGACTGTTTGCTCTTACCCCTCTCCTGCTGTCCTGCCCATAGGTCCTCATTACCTTGCACGATGTTTAAAGCAGCTGACTCCCTATGGACCCCTCACTAATACCTTCTCAGCGGGGGAGTGAAAATAGGCGCTTCCCTTTTAATTTTTGCTTTGTTGCTGCTTGTTTGACCTTTAAGCAGGTGCTTAGCTGTTGTTCGCCTGGCGCTGGTTTTCACGGGATCGTCCCTTGTAAATACGTAGAGAAAGGGCAGGAGACCAAATGCAGATGCTCACCACTGTATTATTTCCTGTGAGGCTGTTAAAGGCCGTTTTCAGCTTATCCGTCCATCTTTGTCGATTTGCCTCCTGTGTCCATCCACTTGTGCATTTATTTAGTGATAATATTAGCAACTGTATCATCCCCTCGGATTGCTTTTCAGAATAAAGCCAGAGATGCAAAGTGCGCTGAACCCATTATAAAAAAATAAAAGGGCTTTCCTTGATGGCATTTAGCTCAATAAACACAGTTTGTCAGAGATGTCTTTATCTCCTTGCATTTAAACGATTAAATGTTGGTAAAAATAGCTTCAGAAATAAAACATGAAGAGAGCTTCTGGCAAAGCCCTGTCCAGTTTAATTCATACATTAAATATTTGCTAGTAGGGTCAAAAGCTGAACGCTTAGATATTTTGCCCTTTGAATGAACCGAGCTAAAATAAAGGCAAGGAAATCAGTTCTGCAGAAGCTCTCTCCAGTATACTGGGATCAATTTAAACATCAAAGGTTTCATAGATCATACAGACAGACAGCTATATTATTGTGGGCAATTAATGCTCGGAGAGGTGTTGCCTGATTTCTGAATCTTGTGCAGGGAAGACAATATTAAAAATGCAGAGTTTTTAATTATGGAAAAGGTAATCCTTGATCCTTCGCGCCTGAAAAATGGAACAGTTTATTTTGCATTTAATTAATGTAGAAAACCCCACATCTAAATCTGCATTGATACAACATTTTTACAGTCAAATTAGCATTTATATTTCTAAAGGTAATTTTTAGACAGCTCGATAAATAAATGATATGCTGGTAACCTCCAAGTGGATGGAAAGACGCTCATACAATGCAAATTGGCACAAGATTACATAACAGTCAGCACTCTGTTGGTCTCAGATCGTGGTGAACAGGTATATATGTTGGAGCTAATAGGTATATATGTTGGAGCTAATCCTTAGTTTAACACCCCTCAAAACCCATCCATGTCTTGGTAGGTATTGTGGAAGAAAATAAATCCTCACTGTCAGGTTGGAATGCAACAAACCAGAGACAGCTTTATTTGCTTACAAGTGTAAGGAGAGAATACAACTGACAGAGTGCATCTCTGCCTCAGTTTCTCCAAAGTACAAACAATAAGCCACAAGCATTTATACTCTTTCATGGAATGCATTAAATTAAAACATCTGCAGTTTATTTGTTATGTCCTGCCCATTCCAGTATTTTCTCACTTCTGTTCTCAAAACATCGCTATCTTCAAGGTTAGGTCACACTGACTCTGTGCTGTTGTTCCCACCCGCTTCAGACACAGATCCTGCTTTTCCAAGTCTCGTGTTATGAGAGTAGAGGGTTAGCTTGACTGTGCTCTGTCTTGACATAACTACAGGCCTATAGGCAAATCCTTTAACCCTTTTTTCCACAGTATGATGGTTAATTAGAGTGCACAACAAGCAGGTTATGCACAGTAAAGGATCTCAGTCCAACCTCTGTCTCCTTTAGGTTTGGAACTAGGAGTATCTTCACTGTAATATACTTGGCTTGGTGGGGCCAAAAGCACCAGATACAGTCAGCTTTGTAATTAAATTCTGGGAAGGCTTTTCCAAAACAGCCCACCGATTCTGAAGTTGAATTCTTTGATCCTGTAGTTTTGAGACTGAGGAAGAGAGCGAGAGTCAATTGCTATAAGTAACTTGAGCTGGAATTCCTTTAATTCTGCTGCAAGTCTGCATATATCTTCAAAGACACTTGCGCAGACACCAAGTTTCAAACATCAGCTTTTTCTCTGGCTCCGTAATCTCTTTACGTTACTTACTTCTACAATCGGGTGCCAACCAGGGTCTCAGCATGGGAACGAAAGACTCACATGTAGTGTGTAAGTAACCTTGTAATGTCAAGATTTTTTTTTTTTTAAAAGTGACGACCTAAAGCTAGGCTTCTTTGTTTAGCCACCTAAAGAAGTAGCCTGATTTTCACAAATGCTGAGCACCCAACAGCTCCCATTTCTTTCAATGGGTACTGCTTGGTGGCCGTCACTTTTGAAAACCAGGCCACTCGTTAAATGAGCTTTAAAGACCCATTTTTGTAAATCATGGCTAGAAAGTTGTCTTCTCCTACTGTAGATGTCGAAAACCATTTCATTCAAATAGTGGGACGAGTTGCCGACCAGGTATATTTCATCTCTCCCTCGTATACTAATAAAAAGTACAATTGCCGTCAAAAGGATCATTTGCCACATCCAGGTCCCACTGGGAATTTTGCCATTGATTTAAATTGGATGCATCAGGGAATTTTTATTGTGTCAAAGAAGCTCTTGGAATAATAGTTTTGTTGTTGTTGTTCTTAATAAGTATTTCCCTGATTCATCTCGCATTGAAATCACTGCAATGATCACTGACTTCAGTTAGAGGAGAGTACAAACTTTCCCTATGGTATAGTGGAGCTTTTACATGTAGAAAAGTCCAGGATATCCTAAATTATCATTTTCTTGCCACCCTGTCTTGGCCTCTTGTGTTTACACAGCATTGCTTTATGAGGTGGTAATTTAATTCCCTTAATATTAGAGCTGGGTGAATACTGCAAATATTAGTATTTAAAAATTACTAAATAAATAAATTGAAGATAAATCTGTGTTTGCTTTCTGCAAATATTCTACTGAAAAGACTCGGGGGCATGAATGTTTGGGGAAGCGGACGACTTACAAACAGGAAAAAGATACATTTAATTGATAACACTGTTCACTACAAGTTTATACAGCTTAGCAGACATGGAGAAGGCTTTCCTGAACGACGTTATGAAGCCTTCCTCTTGGCTTTGGGTTGACACTGACCTGGTGAGCTGAGCAGCTGTGGACATGGTTTACTGGAACTCACACCACTTGCAGACTTCTTCCACTTTGGGGGTCTGTGACTCAGGGATACCACCTGTTCATGTTTGTCTGGTGTTAGCGTGAGCATGCTCCCTGCTTGCTGTCCTCAGCAAGAACCTGGTCCTGTGCTCTCCTAGTTAGAAGGACTGTGGGCATTGTTTGATGTCATGTCTAGTAGGAGATGTATCCTCCTCACCTTGTGGTTAGCATGTGTGACCCTAAAAGCACTCCAGTGTGAGATGGCAAGGGGCTCCCTGGTATGTAACAGTAAATCTCAGCTGATCTGACCAGCTGAGTTCATCTTGCACACTGTTGTCATGATATTTATTTAAAAGGTGTTTTATACAATATAATCTGAAAACGAATGGCACCCTAGTCAGTACTCTTGCTGTAAAATGTTTGTAACAATACTGTATGAGAAATTATAGCTATTCTCCAATATTATGTCTTGGAGTCTGTCAATAGGCAAAGGAGGCAAAACATTTTTTTCTAGACAAAGGAGAAAGGCAAACACCTCTTTGGCCAGGGCTGGGGCCAGGGCTGGGGCCAATGGGCTATTTATTTGCATCAGAGATTGGAGGACGATCACTTGCATTATAAATCACAGGAGACTGCAAAATGAACATGGTGCTGTCTCCCTGGTGGACACAGAAAGCTGAGGCCCAAGGAGGGCTTCCTGATTTCGAAGACAAGGTAAACGTTGGGGATATATGGAACGGCTGAAAGACTTTGCGGGCGCCATCACCTGACAAAGAAGCCAGTGCTTTGTACCTATGAAAGATGGGTCTACCTGCTAAACACGCTGGAGAATGCTGCCAACTTGGCGTAAGAAATGTCAGGCAAAGCTATATTTTGCTAGAATTAAGTTTTAGACGCTAGAAAGCGTGTTGTGTTTGTGTTATTTGTAACTCTTTTGTAGCTCTTTCACTGCTGCTTGAAATCACTTACGTCTAGGTTCTTCGTAAATAAACTTGATTTTAGTTTTACGACAAACCACCTCAGTGCTGTGTATCAAGGTGGAATATGTACTTAGGGTTGCTGATCTTGGTTGGATGTAATCCTGGAGGTTTCATTGCATGACATAACCTTTAATTAAAGATTAATTTCTAATTCCTGGAGACTCCAGGACCATCCCGGTGGGTTGGCAACCCGATATACCCCAGCTGAGCTAACAAACACTTGGACGTACTGACTTTTGGGAGGCAGCAAACTTGGTAAGATAAGAGAACCCCACAGGGGAAACAGCTTTGGGGAGACTTGGGACTAGACAGGTTGTTGGGGTCACCCTGCAAGGAATAACGGGGCTGGTGGAAGCTCAGGGTGAGACACCGTTGAGTTGAGCAAAGGTCAATACTGGCATTAGAAAAGGTTCAGAGAAGGGCAACTAAAATGATTACGGGTCTGGAACGGGTCGCATATGAGGAGAGATTAAAGAGGCTAGGACTTTTTAGCTTGGAAAAGAGGAGACTAAGAGGGGATATGATAGAGGTATATAAAATTATGAGTGGTGTGGAGGAAGTGAATAAGGAAAAGTTATTTACTTGTTCTTATAATAAAAGAGCTAGGGGCCACTCAATGAAATTAGTGGACAGCAGGTTTAAAACAAATAAAAGGAAGTTCTTCTTCACACAGTGCACAGTCAACCTGTGGAACTCCTTGCCTGAGGAGGCTGTGGAGTCTAGGACTATAACAGGGTTTAAAAGAGAACTGGATAAATTCATGGAGATGAAGTCCATTAATGGCTATTAACCAGGATGGGTAAGGAATAGTGTCCTTAGCCTCTGTTTGTCAGAGGGGGGTGATGGATGGCAGGAGAGAGAGATCACTTATGTTCTTATGAGGGCAGACTGCTGGTGTCACAGCTCTGAGCCTAAGCCTAAAGGCACCTAGGGTTACAAGGCAGACAGGGACATAACCCCTTGTTTTTCTGGGTGAACCCCCAAAATGACAGTGTGTGACTACCAGTCTGAGAGAGCCAAATCCTGCTCACCTTTCTCTCATTCACCTATCCACTCACTGGATATGGTCTCCATCACCGCAGGGCTGATGTATTTAGGCTCAAAAGACCCTATTCCTATATACACATAATTGAGCCATATCCTCAGTTGGGCTGTGTTGGCTTCAGGGCAGTGCCAGTTTACACCAACTGAAGATCTGGGCCTCTGCCGATATCTCAGTCTGGCTAGGTATCTTCTAACCTGGTGTCAGTCCTTTTAAGAGCTGGTCAGAGTCCTCTCTGCACCTTTCGGTTACAGCTAGGTAAGCTGCCGGACTGAATTCTCTTACCTGGGATGTGTTTAAATAGGGATCTGCATCTATATTGGGCCAGTGTATAAGCAATTGAAACTCTAATAGACAAAATGTAACCTTATCGCAATTAAAAACAGAAAAAAAAACCCCTCCTAAAATAGCTCAAATGTAAGGTTAATTGGAGCCAGAAATGTCAAACTAATGTAGCAATTTACCCTGGGAGATTGCCCTGGCCTTTGAATATAGCAATAGTACTGACTACTGAGTAGAGTAGTGAAGAAATATAATAGGGTTTTATGTAGTCCCCTGTCATATTAAACATTCTTTGCAATTAATTTCTTGTTGCAATATTATTTTCATTGACCTATATTTTTTTTGACCTCCCACATGCTTTAAGCTACCAAAGCAAGGCACAAGGGAAGTCAGATTTCTTTAAATTTTTTTTTATCTTAAACCAATATTAAGATAAATTTTAAAGTGTATATTGATATTAATGAGAGAGGCCTTAAAAATGCCATTGACTTATTCTAGAAAAGCATTTGGGTGACTAGCTGCACTGATTCATTCAGGAATATATTGGTTTTGCACAGCTTCTGCTACTTTTCTACTGGTGGACCTAGTTCAGGGGTTTTGCTGGAATGAGAATTTCAGGACTTCTCTCCCATGCATGGAAACCTGATGTTCCTATTCTGGGTGGCACTTTCACTCTGCCAGATGGCTGGTCCATTTTTTTTTCACCATTAACTGGATACAAGGCTAAATAGGCCAGTATATTGATCTGGTATGATATAACCTCAACTCCTATCCTACCAGGCTCCGTGCCCTTATAACACCTTTTGCAAAACAATAGCTGCGTTAGCCTCAGAGTCTTGATCCAGTTCCAGGAGTTCTGTCTGTCTAAATTCCCCACTGCAACCTCAGTTGGATCTTTTTCACTTCCTGTTCGACACTTAAAATAACATCTAGCCTTGTATCCAAATAGCATAATGCCTGTGAATGCAAAGGATTGGATCAAACTCCAGACTGACGGCCATTATTGTATAATTTCCTTGTGATTTGTCAACAGATGCATTTCATTCCTAGCTCCTTTCTTAGCCTAAACAAAGTCCTCAGTGGGTTGCAGGAGAAGTCATCTCAGCAGGGTAAATAAACATTTAACTGATTATTTAGTCAAAAAAACCATGCTCAGCTAAAACCAAAACACTCGATATTTTCCAGTGTTTACAATTCTTCTTCTTTTGTTGTGTCTTGGTTAGAGGCACTTGTATAAAGCCATCCATTTTCAGGAGATCCTTCCTGACACACAAGTGAGCAAGAGTCAGTGTCCAATGAAAGAACCAATCTGATATATAAAGAAATATAAAGGCCTGATTTTCAGATCCATCTTAACTTGAACATATTACTTGGTGTCTACACACTCTAAAGACAGACATTCACACACACCTACATATGTAGTTTCCCATTAATACTTTCATGCTCACAGGTGATGGATTCTAACACCTGCCTGAGTAGGGGATAAAATTTTCACCCGCAAAACCCATTTGTCCAGTGTATAGGGGTTGGGTGCCACGGCAATATTTAATTCTTCCTTGACAGATTAATAGAAATTTCATCTTGGCTGCATTCACCAGAAATAAAATCCTGCAGCTGATCAGCATTGCTCTTGGTCTGCAGTTTTTACATTGAGGTTGGGGCCATGTTTTATGGCTATGCGGGTCACATATTGTGCACCTCTGTCTAATGGGTCCCAAGGCATTTTACGGAATGTATACATACAGGCTCAGCTCACCCAGCCCTGAAATACAGCCACCTCTGGGATGTAATGTGTTGGCAATTCAGCACCAGCGACACTACGCCCCAGTTGTTAGAAGAGGAAGTGAAGAATATAAGTTCTCCAATTCAAACTGCAGGGGGAATTTTAGTGAGGGAGAATGTAATTACCCAAACTGGAATTTGGCCAAGATCCTGGAATTAATAATACCCACTACGCTTGCAAAAAGTGCCATGAGATCTTTAACGACCGGGAGTAGTTGGACCCACAGTATTATGGCGCATCCGGAAGATGGATATGAATCGGATCAGAAGAGTGCAGATTTCATTCTTGCATACATATGTCACCTTATGGCTGGTGGTTGGTGTTGCAGCCTATATTCTGGTTTCAGAAGGGAATTTAGGATTGTCAGCCGATAGAGATTAGAAATTTGTAGTAGTGACTGAACCAAGTAAGACGGGAGAGCAAAACAACAAGGACATACGCAAATGGTGAGGAAGAGTTAAGGCTTGTGTGGAGGTGCCAATAACACATTACACAGGCACTACTGCCAGTTACCTCAGGAGAGTATCTGATCTGTGAAATCTGCAGGGAAATGGGTGGAATAGGCTAAATTCACTCCCGGTGTAAATTCACCAGTGACTTAAATGACAGTGTCAGTTACATGATGGTTGCAAATGGGTTGGGAAATGGGTCTAAACGGGAAGGGAGTGTTATCTTATTTGGTGAGGCAATCATGAGTGTGCAAAGCCAGTGTAACTTCCACAGCAGAAGGAGAAGGCGTAGGAGTAGGAATTGCTTTAGTCATCCTTAGATTTGTCCAATGGTACGTTAATAAAAATATATATACCTTTTTTCATAGTGCTGTATGAAAATTAGTTTTTCCAACAGATTTCAAATGATCTATCTAGGTTTTTGTACTGAAGCCCATCATCACAGCACCCGAGGCATCAATTGTCTGTCTCGTCCATTTAATTTATAAACTTTTCAAAGGAGGACTGTCCTTTCATTTTTTGTTTGTACAGCACCTTGCATAATGGAATCCTGATCTCAGTTGGGGTCCCTAGGCACTATCATAATACAAATGATAATATATGACTGGGAGACCAAGGAAACCTGTACGTCTGTAGTTTAAATATTTTTGTGTGGTGCTTCCCATACATAGAGCCCCAGTACACTGGTAATTCTCCCATAGCACAGCATTATCCAGCAGTAGTCTAGTGTGCTACAGAATATTGCCAGTTTAACCACCTGGACTGCCTTTAGTGCTAGTTTCAGTGCTGTGTCAGAAATATTACCCCCATTTAAGATTAATTTGTGACAAAATGTCATATTAATACAGCTATATTTCCCAGGGGATAAATATGGCCTTTTGAAGAGCAGCGATGGCAGTGCGCTATATAGTACTACAGAGAGTTATGAAGAGACTTCTGCTTTAGCAAATGTCATGCTACCAGAAGCGTGGAGCAGTTTGCTGGTGACTATGGAGTAAGGACTGTCTTATTATGAGAGTGGGGTTGTGATATTTTCCTCCTCTTAATCCATATCTCATCCCTAATTACGTTAGCACCTTTTTGTGGCATCCGATTAAGAGTCTGATGAAGAATCTGTCAATTACCTATAAATCTGCATCATTTATCAGCATTGCATCATGTTTATCTTTAGGGGAGGGGGACTTCCCGGTCAGAGGGCTGAGTCTTACCTTTGGTTTTGCAACGTTGTCAGTGGAGTTGCTTCTGATTTACACCAGTGTACGTGGAATCAGAATCTAAGTCCTCCCATTGCTGGTGAAGAACTTACTCTTCTAGGGGTAAATTCAGCACTGGTGTAAGCAACTGCAATTCTGATGACCCCAATAATAGTTGCACCTGCTTGCGCTGGGCTGAATTTGGAACAATATATCGTATATTCTCTTTGTATGGAACACCTTGTATTTTGTTGCACCTCAGGTACCTGCAATGTGCCTTGGATATATCTGTGCTATTGAAACTAATTGAGAGACAAGGTGGGGGAGGTAATATCTTTCATTATTGAAACTAAATGTCACACCAAACTTCTTAACAGCCCTTAGATGCAAACAAAGTGAAGATGAACTCCCTCCCTCTCTCCCCCCGCCAACTAATCTTTTGCCTCACAGCGTTCCACCAAGATGACTCAGAAAATGACAAGGGAACCAAACTACAAATTAGGCTCTGGTGTTTGTTGGAGACATTTGCCACCGGTAAAAATGAGTTATTGGAACAGTAAAGCCGAAGACTTTAGAGAAGCTTTGATTGACAACACTAATTACAGCTATTCCTGTCCCCTGTCCCTCTAAGAAATGTAGCGAAGGCCGGGAGTAATAAATGTATCAAAACAATATTCTGGATCTTGGCAGAAGCAGATCTAGGTGTACATTGTCAAGAATATACTCCTTACAAGGCATGTGCATTTATAGTTGCAGCAGTTACCCGATGGGTGTGAAAATGCATTTGAATGACCAGTCTGATGACTAAACTGTGCCATTGATATGATTGCAAACAAGGAATCTTTCTTGTACTTAGTGTAAATATTTATTCATGCATTTAACATTTTCAGATGAACAACCTTGCCTGAGCAAAGACTATTTTGCATGCATAAGGGTTTGTAGGGTCAGGCCCTGGCAGTTTGGGTAGAATAAAAGCAAGCCCTAATTTATGAAACACATTGTGACGTTAATAAGAATCTTTTCATGACAATGGTCTATACAATGGTGGTGGATGGCAGGAGAGAGATCACTTGATCATTACCTGTTAGGTCCACTCACTCCGGGGCACCTGGCATTGGCCACTGTCGGTGGACAGGATACTGGGCTGGATGGACCTTTGGTCTGACCCAGTACGGCCATTCTTATGTTCTTATACAGTATAGTGCTATGCACTGTGGGGCTTTAGAGCGGCGACTGTGTCTTTGCTAGATATTTGTACAGTGCATACCACAATGGGGCCCTGGAGCAATGCAAATAATAAATAATAATAGTCTTGGTGGTAGCCAAAAGCCTCTCTCTTTGTCCCCCTTGGCTGATACTTGCCTCTTATTTTCTTCTCCTGCTTTTGCAATTATGCTTGTTACCCAAGGACTCCCGCATCCCTCCGACCCTCTCACGTAGTGAAGGGACCTGCAGCTGCACTCTGCCAGCAAACTGCTCCAGCAGATGTTTCTGCTATGAGAAGATCACTTTCCCTCTTCCATCTCCCAGCCTGAGATCTGGCTTCTTTTTTCTGACTGCGGACTGGGTGTTGTAGAAGGGAAAGTGTGGCTGACCCCTATGCCAGGGCCAAGCCAGAGGTAGGAAAAGATCGGTAGAGCATCGGTCAGCTTTATTTAACCCACTGGATCATGGGGAGGGGAGTTGAATGGAAAATGCCAACTGCTAGTCAATCCATAAACTGATGGGAAAGAGTTAAGTTAATGGGGAAAAAGTAGGGAAAAAAGTCTTAATGCTGGGGAATGCTGGCTTACTTATCGGGATCATGCTGAGTCCAGTCGTAATTGGAATGTATTCTTTGTAAAGTTTATTGGGTCCTGGGGCAGCTTGTTTCTGAACCGGTCAATTAATCTATTTTTTTAAATGAGTTAGGGGATTTCCTTGTGCAGAAAATCACCAGGAAGCCTGACCAAATGCCCAGATCTGGAGGAAAGAATGACCTTAACATGTCGAAAACCATTCCTGCACAATTAGGAGAAGAAATAGACACCTCCCACTACAGGTGGCAAATTGGACCAATCCAGGGACAAAATAGATGGGATTTCACCATTGACTTGGGGGTCATCAAGGGAGGATCACCGTGAAACAAGATTATTCGAATATGGCTTTGAGTTGTAGGAAATAAAACTGCTGAGTCTCCCTGCTGAGAGACAAATGATTTCTATTTAAAAACCTGTTTGTTCCATGCGGTAACTCCCAATGTAGCAATAATTAATGATATCAGAAGGTTACAAAAGACCTTCTGTTGTGCTTGCTCTGTTCTAGGCATGAAATTGGATTAATGTGAAGATAAACTTAGACTTTAAATCTGTTGAGCAAATCAGTAATTATGTCAAAATTCACAAATATTAAGCTGGTTAAGTGAGTCAGGTTAATGCTCATCTATCAGCTCAACCTCCTGCCTTATCAGTGTTCTTCAGACACGTCAATTTCTTAAAATACTTTTCGGTTTTTAAGTACTGGAACATTGTGAACGATGCAGCCTGTGAAATTCATAAGTACAGAACCCAGAAGTGGGTTCTTAACCCACGAAAGCTTATGCTGAAATAAATTTGTTAGTCTCTAAGGTGCCACAGGTATTTTTCTTGTTTTCTTTTTGCTGACACAGACTAACACGGCTACTACACTGAAACCTGTCATTAATATTTCTGTTTCAGTGGCATCCTGGTTGGGGCAAAATTGTGTTTGCGCTGTACAAACACACGGTTCCCGTGTTGAAGAGTTTAAAATCCAAGATAAAAAGTGATATCCAAACATGCATAGGGGATCAGAGTACCATCAAATATACATCACTAAGGGCTTGTCTTCACTACCCGCCAGATCGGCGGGTAGCAATCGATCTATCGGGGATCGATTTTTCGCGTCTCGTTAAGACGCGATTAATCGATCCCCGATCGCGCTCCCCGTCGGCTCCGGAAATCCACCTCATCGAAAGGCGGAAGCGGAGTCGACAGGGGAGCGGCAGCGATCGACTCGCCGCCGTCCTCATGGCCAGGTAAGTCGATTACGATACGCCGACTTCAGCTACGCTATTCACGTAGCTGAAGTTGCGTATCGTAGATCGACCCCCTCCCCAGTGTAGCCCTGGGCTAAGGCTAATTACTAAGGGGACTGAATTCTCTATTAGAATGCATTGGCTTTGAGGCAATGTCCATTTTTATATATGTATACAAAGTTTTTGTGTGTGTGTGTGTGTATAAAATTATTAGACATAATAAATATAATCTTTGTTGCTCAGCTCTCTAGTCACTGGAAATTTAGGCAGCAGGAATCCGTATAAATCCATTAATATAAGGTTCTTGATTTAATTTGATACAAACACCTAAAACTACTTCAGCTTTAAAATGGGTCTAGTTGCAAGGTGCTTGTAATTTGATGATAAGGTTGTTCTTGTTTATGTCACTTAAAAATTGCAGGCCAAGTATAAAATAACAGAAAAAGGAGACAATAAAGCAGGAGTTGCACTAAAGAGACTAAGAGCTGGTCCACACTGGGGGCGGGGGATCGATCTAAGATACGCAACTTTAACTACGTGAATAACATAGCTGAAGTCGAATATCTTAGATCGATATTCAAAAGGTACTTACCCCAGTCCACACCGCAGCAGGCAGGCTCCCCCGTCGACAGCGCTTCCTCTGCTCGCGGAGCTGAAGTTCCGGTGTCGACGGGGAGCGGCTCTGGGATCGATTTATCGCGTCTAGACAAGACGCGATAAATTGATCCCAGAACATCGATAGCTACCCGCCGAATAGGGCGGGTAGTGTAGACGTAGTTAGAAACAACCTTTTCTATAGGGGAGTAAAACCTTCCTAAATTCAGCCAACTTTACAAAACCAGCATTTCCTGGGAAACTGGCAAGTCTTCTAAGGAAAACGCTTATTGCTGCCACAGCTACTGTCCTAATGCTTTTACCTATTTCAAGTTGCATTTCTAGTAGGCGTATTAAAGATATGGCAATATCTGCCATTTGTTGGAGAGAGTTGTAGGTAGTGTGTCCTGTTCACAGACTTCCAACCTCTCTTTCTCCTCATGTTGTCGCTCTCGTGGAATCACTTGCAGTCTGGCTCGGTTCCCACTTTCCCACACCAGAAAGAAATCTAGTTCATTGTAAGATCACAGCACGGCCATGTTATTTTAAATGGCATCTCAGCTTCCCAGCAATGATGTCTGCTGGCAGCTCAGTTTGACCATCTTCAGCCACTTTGTTTTTTAAGCTTGCTTTTTACTCTGAGCCCATCTGACTCCTTATAGCTCCATTGGAGTCAGAGATTCCAGCCGAGATGCACGTGCTCAAGTTAAAAGATGATTTGCAGGTGGGATATGCAAGTCACATTCTGTTCTTTCTCTCTCCTTACCCTAATGAATTTACCTTGAAAAGTTATAGCTCATGGAGGAAAGATGGCTGAGCCATAACCTTGGAAGTGAGGAGTCCTGAATTCTATGTCTCTGTATTATCTCCGCTACTGGCTTCCTGTGTGAACTTGGGCATGTCACTTAATTGTAAGCCATACCCACATGGTGTGGCTCTCCGTCTTCCTCTGGTCATGGCTAGGCCAGTTAGAGATTGAGCCTGCTACAGCTTCAGTTAAGAGAACTGGGTGTTTTAGCTCAGGCAGTAGAGGCTGAGTGCATTAAGATTCAACCCTTTCTCACACAACTAGTCCTAGTGGTGTCAGCAAGACTACTCGTGAATATTCACCAATGTGCTGAACAATCGTATTCTGTGCTTCAGGTTTCCCATCTTTAAAATGAGATGATCGCACCAGCTTATCTCCTAAGGAAGCTTAATTAATTAATGTTTGTAAAGCACTTTGAGATCCTTGGATGGAAGGTGCTATTGAAGCACAAAGCATCACTGTCCCGCAAAGTAAATAATATTTAAATGCATCTTACTTCATATTGTAATCACATGAGTTTATGAGGAAGGAATTGAAATGAACATTGTAAACATAGGTGTAGTGTGACCGATATGGCGGGGGGTGGGGGGAGGGAAGAGCTTCAGTCAGGCCAGCAGGGCAGGACATGTGGGGGGGAATTCTGTGCCTGCCCAAGGCTTGCAGTTTGTGGGGGCAATGCCCCTCCTGCCCCTCAAACTGCGCCCATGATTGCAAAGCATATCAATTCAGCTTGTCGACAACCGCTCCCCAAATCAGCGTGGCCTTCTCTTGGCTGCATGCCAAGCACTGCAGCTACATTTCACTTGTCATTATTCATTGATAAATGCATCCAATATTGATAAGTGAATGAGAATTTAAACCTTGACAAAGTTTGAGAACCTCAAAGATGACCAGGATCAGCATGAGACCCTCCTGCCCTCTGACATGACCCCATTCCTTCAAAGAGTCCAGATTCCCTTTGATTTCTCTTCTAGGTAGCCTCCGATAATCTCCCCTCCAGCTTCTTTAGTGGGAGGCTAGTTGCTTGCTCTGATTCCTCATCCCGGCTCTTTGGAGGTGGCCAGGTGGCCCATTTCCTGCGTCCTCCCCAAATCCTGTCGTGGCGTCTTTTGGGGGGTGGGCAGTTTGCTCAGGTGCAGAAGCAGAGCTGGAAACACGCTTCTTGCTGCCGGTGTATGTTGGCCCTTTAGCTCTGGGACTGAGACCCAGGGTCACCCTGTGTTGCATACTGCGATAGCACTGCAGATTGCTTCCAGAATACGAGTATTCATTATGTGGTCACTGCAGGGAATTGAGGAGACGTCATGCTTTTGTGCTCAGGGCTGGCTTGCAGTGGGTGTGATGCTTTTGTGCTCAGGGCTGGCTTGCTGGCTTGCAGTGGGTGTGAGGAAGGAGGACAATCCTGACTTATAGTGAAGGTGATGATAGCCATGTAACACCAATATTTTGCTGAATAGGACACCAAGCTAGATATAGGGTGACCAGACAGCAAGTGTGAAAAATCGGGACAGGGAGTGGGGGGTAATAGGAGCCTATATAAGAAAAAGACCCAAAAATCGGGACTGCCCCTATAAAATCGGGACATCTGGTCAGCCTAGCTAGCTAAGATATTGACAAAAGCAAGCTGGGATTTACTTTTGAAACAACTCATAACGTTATCTGCTGGGGAAAGGATTTATAACAAGGAAGCAGCCCCATAAATGACAGTTGCCTTTTTGTGTGTGTAGTCCCATAAATTAAAACCATAACCCAAAATATCCTTCAGAACTGGAGGGCAAAAACTCTACCCTGCATAATAGCTGGGCAAACACCCTTTATTCCTTATTACTTTGTATTACAGTAGCACCTGGAGCCCCCAACCCAGCAGCAAAGTACTGTTGTGTTAGGCACTCAGCTGATATAGATAGTAAGAGGCAGTTACTGCCCTGAAGAGCTTGCAACTGAACTAGACAGGTTTAGGAGAGAGAAATACAACATACAAGCAGAAGGTGGGGAACAGACACGCAGAGAGACTAAGGTCCGATTAGAACTTCAAAGGTAGTTAGGCACTTAACTTCTAAATACCTTTGAAGACCTGGGTCTAAGTGACTTACTCAAGGTCAGACAGGAAGTCTGTAGCAAAGATGGAAAATTGAACCCAGGTTTCCTGAGTCCCAGTCCAGGTTTGCAACCACGAGACCTTTCTTGCTTACCTTGAGTGAAATGAAGTTCCATAGGTATAAAGAGGTGGAGGTAGGGTGGATACACTTGGGCCCCAAAATATTGTATAAAATGCCTGCCCTAGTTTAGCTGATGGGTTTGTCAATATGAGGAGGTCAGTGAGAGATTAGCTGTTCATCATTTTATTTATTGTTGTTTGCTTTATTATGCACTGCTTCTCATTATCCCACTTGCTTTTCACGTTCTACCACCACGCAAAGTCCTTTTCATATCGGAGGCTGAGTCTGTAGCAGGCTCGACCATCAAATCATCTCTCTGCAAAAGAAACATCCTTCACTTATTACTTCTATTTTATTTATTTATTTATTTATGATGGCTTCTAGTTTGAATTTCTTTAACAATAGTCTGGTTCTTTTCTTTTACTGAATTTAAACAGCTCCTTCCTGTGTCGTTTGGAACTGGCCAAAGTTGGCAGCTCTCACATTTTTTTTCCCGTCTTTGAAATGCGCAGATACTTTCTCCTTCAGTGATAATGGGCATTGTGCTTCCTTAGAAATATTTTTTTGGGGGCCTATTATTTCTCAGCCACTTCAGTTGGCAAACTGAAGGCTTGGAAACAAATTAGCTTGGATGGCAGCCCAAGCTGTCAAAATGAGCCTTCCATTCATTAGTGAATCATCCACCTACTGTATTTAGCGCTTCCCTCCGACTTTTCCAGACAGCTTTTCGGTTGAGTTCTTGGATTTTTTCCCCCCTGTCTCTTTTAAACTTGCTACTCCAGTCTACTTCACTTACACCCACACAGCAAACCTTCCATCTCAGTTTTCTGGAAGTAACTAACTAATGTTCAAGGTGCAGTCGGGCATCATTGTAGAAGATATTAAAATTATACGTGACCTTTGCTTCATTTCTTTCAGTTGCATAAGGCTAGCACTTCAATCACTTTGTCAGGAGAGAACAACCAGCGAGGAAAATGTCCGACTCCTTTGCAAGCATTAAAATCCAATTCTTGAGGCTTCCGTGAAAATTTCTGGGACCTCCGTACCCATTCAATTATCTGCTTAGCTCCTTTTTTGTGTTTTAGTCCCTCTTTTTGCTTCCTTCCTGTCTGCCACCGAAGAGCTACTGAGAATATTAAACACAGCTAGGAATGTCTTGCAGCCTTCTTGTCTGCTGATATTATCCTAGGTGGTGAATGACCATTGGCCAGGCTAGGTCCATCTTACTGTGTGGTGCTCTTGCTCCATTCTGCAGAATGACCGAGAGCATTTATGATTATTATGACACTAGTATCATTCTGAGGAGAGAGGAGGAATGAGCAGTGCAGCAGACCCATCTTGGACATGCAATACAAGAAGCATCACTTTTAGAAACTTGTCATATCAAAACTGTAATCTGTTCTTTGTCTTTGTTAGCAGATAACTGTGTTCAGGATTTACTGTAGTGAGACGGGGTGGATTAGGCCCTGAGGCTCCCTGCTGGAGGCCTTGTGGTCCTGCCACATCCCGCCCCAGAAAAGGGCAGTAGAGAGGTCCTCCAAGCTGCCTAGAGTGGCTCTGTGGGAAGCAGCCAATCAGGGCCTAGCAGGTCAGTATAAGAGGAGCTGCAGGGCCAGAGTGAGTTCAGTTCCTTGCTAGAGCTGGAGGAGAGTGGATGGTGTTCCAGGCTGGTTGCTGGGACGTCACAAGGACAAGGCCCTGAGGTAAGGATGAAGAATGTGCAGGAGCCATGGGGAAGTTGCCCAGGGAATTATAGCAGCAACACAGTTTATTTAAAGGGACATGGTGGATGGCTGCTCTCTATAGGATCCCTGGGCTGGGACCCGGAGTAGAGGGCGAGCCTGGGTCTTCCTCCCGCCCCAGTCACTGGGAGAGTGGCCTGGATTTTGAGGCACCCCAGAAGGGGAACTGAACTGTAGTGGCCCAGCTGAAGAGCTGGGCCCAGAAAGGCCCTGAAGAGGGTGAAGATGTTGCCTCCAGGGAAGGAGCCCCGGGGCACCGCTCTAGTCCAGAGCAGGAACAAACTAAGAGAGACATTACAGGGGCACTGTGAGAGGTCTTTGTTGGACTTGTACCCCGAAAGGGGTTTGCGTTGCTTTTATCTCACAGACAGACTGTGTATGACTTGGCCGCAGGGCTGAGTCACCGAAGAGCCACCACAAACAGAGAGAGAGCACAGGCACACACACTTGGCCAGGGGGCAGTCGTGAGAGGTGAGTATGACCCCATTACATGTAGTAAAACAAATGAGCACATTTCATAGCAAGTCAGATGTACCTTATTCTTACATTTTGGACCTATAGTAACTGCATGAGGAAATGCACGCTTTGATTATGTGCTAAGAAACCCAAATAAATAAGTCTCATTTATTTGTTCTGAGATATTTGGAAGCCTCTCTGAGCACAGGTACAAGAACTCCAAATCACAATAGAAAGCATGTTAATGAAAAACAATGCTAACAAAGAAGACTTTGCCCCCTGCTCCATATCCAGGGCCGCCCAGCTTTTTGGTCTGGCGCAGCTCTGTTCAGCACAGAACCTGAGGAAGGGGGGCAAATGTGACTGCATGCCATCTCTGTCCTTTCCTGATTTCTGGGGCAGCTGGAGTCAGTTTGGCTCCCAGTGGAAGTTAGAGCAGCCTCAAAGCTGCTCTAACTTATACCAGCAGGTAATGATGCTGAAGGGGGCCTTTTGTTAGCTGGGGATTGCAGAAATGAAGTGGTACACTGCCCACAGTCTCTCTGCAAGGCATACTCCTGACACACCACCTCTAAAGGGGCCCAAGAAAAGCAGATGTAAGACTGGCTTCCCCGGCTTTACTCTACTTGGGGATTCTCCCAGGCTGAGGAAATCATCAGTTGCCAATTTAGGGCAGTTTTATAGGCCCTTTGTTTCAATGGAGTGATGAGAAAGGGCCATATCGAGGGCCAAGATGGGACCCCAAGATCTGAGCTGAAATACCCTTGCTCACTTAGGCAAAAGTCTTTGAAAACAGAAGTCTTTGAACCATAGTCTGAAGGTCAACAGATTGGACTTCACTAGACTGCTGAGACGAAGTAAATTCCAGGGCTGTCATAAATATAAAGGGAAGGGGGAGAGGGTTGGATGCAGTGCTGTAAAATCCTCTTACCAGTAAAGGGTTAAGAAATGCAGGTAGCCAGACTGACACCTGACCTGGCTGGCATCTGACCAATAAGGGGACAAGATACTTTCAAATCTTGGGAGGGGGGAAGGTGTGTGTGGCTCTTTGTCTGAGTCAGAGTGATCTTGGAAGACAAGAAGTACCCGCAGAAAATCAATCTCCTCAACCAGTCATCTTCTCACCAAACCTCACTTTTCTAAAGTAAGTTTAGTCAGCATAGCGAGTAGTTTCTGTTTGTTTTGCTTGGTGAGCTTTTCCTGTGTTAGAGGGATGGGTTATTCCTGTTTTTTCTGTAACTTTAAGGTTTTGTCCAGAGGGGGAATCCCTCTGAGTTTGGAAATTGAGTACCCTGTAAAATAGTTACCATCCTGATTTTACAGAGATGATTTTACCTTCTTTGTTTTAATAAAATCCTTCTTTAAGAAGCTGACTGTTTTCTATGGTAGGTTTTTAGATCACTGTGTAACCAATTGGGTTAGGAGATTATTCTCAAGCTTCCCAGGAAAGAGGATGTACGGGCTTGAGAAGGTATTTTGGGGGAAAGGGGAACTTCAAGTGGTTCCTTTCCCGGATTCCTGTTTAAAGCACTTGATGGTGGCAGTGAGAGAAGCATTTCTCAGGATGCAGGGAATTTTGTACCTTGGGGGTTTTAACCTAAGCTGGTAGAAACAAGCTTAGGAGCTCTTCATGCGGGTCCCCATGTCTTTACCCTAGAGTTCAGTGTGTGGAGGGAACCCTGACAGGGGTGAAGGCTCATATCTGCAGCACCTAGAGCCTGGATCTAGGGACTGGAAGCAGAAGTGCCTCAGTGGGCTTAGCTGCTGGGATGTTGCATAAGGTGAGAGGCCAGCCTCGACCCATAGAAAGCCACACAGAGTGAGGTTTGTAAAAATGAGTTTGCACAACAGGCTGCAAATCTAGATCCTCCATCACCAGGTTTGGCTGGAACTAAAGGCTGATTCAGTGCTTCCAGTGTTGATAAATGCAATTTTGTCTTTTTGTTTTATCTCTAGAAATACTCATGCTCCCTTCCACTTAAACAGCAATATGACACTCTTGTGATAGCTGGGAGAGTGAAAGTCATGGACAAAGGGGTCTTTTGTGAAATTAAGGTCAAAAGCACTTCAGACATCTGGAAAAAGGTGGAGAGAGTTGGTCATACAGCCTAATAATTCTCTTCTGACTGTCCCATGAGCCAGACAGCTCCTGGCCACTACTATCCTGTCTCAGACCAGGAGGAAATATTTTATTGCTCCTGAACCCCCATCCCTTAGTCCAGCATTCAGTGTAGCTGCTGAACCATGGCTGGGAATAACAACTGTGGCAATGGCTAAATTCTCTTTTTGCCAAGGTTGTCAGTAGGGAACTGAAGGATAGGCTGGAAAACAGCTTTTAAGTTGTTTGATTCATGACTCAGTTGTAAATAAGTGCTGCTGTACACAGAAGAGCAGCATGCTAATGGCAGGGGACGAGCAGAATAATAGACAAGGTTTATTAAGCCTTGATTTGAAAATAACGGACTCCTGGGTATATAGTAGAAAAGGTTCACGAAGAGCCAGTGTTTCAATTATACGCAGTACATGCATCTTCGCCAACAATGTAGGAAAGTAACTCTGTCATGTACAGACAGCATCCTTAGAACAGGAGGTGAAACCAAGTGGGAAGCCAGACACACCCACAATGCTCTTCTAAGTGCTAGTCTCAGAGCTGTTCTTAGATTACGGCTTGAAAGCACGGATGACTTCAAGACAATGGGAGCTGCAGGTCTCCTCGGCTCTGAAAAGCGGGTGATAAGTGCATTCACCACTCAATCAATAATGGGAACAGAAAAGCACAGCGTGATACAAATGCTTTTTAGTTCTTGCGATGTCCTGTGCAATCTGGGTCCTTGCTAGTCTGCAGACTAGTGGAGACTGTGATAAATCAGCAACCTCTCTCCATGTGTATCACCTTCACAGTGGAGGTCAGCTGGGCACATAGCAACTCTGCTAGCCATTCCAGATGCATGCCTAACCAACCAGCACCTCCTCTGGCTTATCTGCTCTGATTCCCAACTAGACCGTGGGGAAGCAAAAAGTTTTCCTTATTGGTATCTGATGCACAAGAGACATAAAACCAGGTGTTGGCAGCAGATGGAGGGGATCCAAACCAACTCACTATCTCTCTCAGCCTTCTGAAATACAATGGAGATAAGGTACAACAGAAGATCTGGTGGTGGCTCCTTGCACAGGAGAGTACTGCTGGGGCAAATGAACAGACTTGTGAACACTAACAGAGGGAAAAGAACAGAGTCACTTGACGCCGCTCTATCTATCCCTGCTTGGCACTTTTCAGGAGTCCCAAATTAAGACATGCACTCACGCAACTACTCATTATCAAGGAACTCTGATCTCCCTTTGTTCCAGTGAAGTTGAAACTCCTTGTGTGTCTCTTTTTAAAAGCCTGTCTAAAGTAACCAGAGTTCCCAATCAGGGAAGTTTTTGAGGTTCATTCTTTTAGGCAAGTGAGTTAGTTGATCTGTTTCACTTTTTGGTCAGCAAGAACATGCCTCCAGAATTGGTTATGCATTTAGCAGAAATACATAACAGTGGGCATTGCAAGTCGGACTAACAATTTGCATTTCCTCTGGCTTTCCTGCTAAGCCATTGTGCCTCCACACTTACAGCGGTGAATTAACTCCCTGTGGATAATGTTGCCTTGTTCTCTGCAGATGTCAAGACTCTTTATTATCCAAATCTACCGGGTGACAGGTTCCCTTAGATTTAATAGGCGAGAGGGAGAAGACTTTTCTTCCAGAGCTGCTGCTTCTGGTCTTCCCCTCTGATTACCCACAATGTGCATCTTTAATATAGCCTCTTGAGAGCAATTTTATCTAGGGATCTGCAGAAATATTGGATTAAAATAGAGGATGATTTTCGTGAGATGAAAAAGTGAGTGAGGGACGGCCTCACTCAGCAGCAGCATTTTATTTGCAAAAAAAGGTGCCTGGGAGTGAGCATTTACACCAGGGATTGGCAGCCTTTGGCACGCGGCCCGTCAAGGTAAGCCCCCTGGCAGGCTAGGCCGGTTTGTTTACCTGCCACGTCTGCAGGTTCCGCCAATCGCATCTCCCACTGGCTGCGGTTCGCTGTTCCAGGCCAACAGCACATCCCTCGGCCCGTGCCGCGTCCCGCAGCCCCCATTTGGCCTGGAGTGGCGAACCATGGCCAGTGGGAGCCGTGACCGGCCGAACCTGCGGATGCAGCAGTTCAACAAACCGGTCCAGCCCGCCAGGGGCTTTCCCTGAAGAAGCGGTAGACCACAGTTGAGAACCACCAGCCTAGGGTGACCAGACAGCAAGTGTGAAAAATCGGGACGGGCATGGGGGGTAATAGGCGCCTATATAAGACACAGCCCCAAATATTGGGACTGTCCCTATAAAATCAGGACATCTGGTCACCTTAGGTAGGCCAGACAGCTCAGTCCCTGACACCAGTATCCTATCCACTGGACCACACTGCCTCTCTTGGTAAGTTGCTACTTGTTGACCCCTTTTTTTGGTATGGAACTTCTACTGAGGGGCAGGAGTTCACAGGGCTCAGAAGGCGATCTTCTTTCCAACTGATGTTGCTTATATATTGATCATACTCCAGCTGTTGGTTTATTTTATTTCATTGTTTTATTCCCCTTCACTTTTAAGCACCTATCCTACCCTCTAGGCCCTTTACAATAATTAAAATACTCAATACAAAGAAACAAAATATTGAAGTGCCCGCAGAGTAGTATTACAGGCCCATCATCATAACCCGAAAACTGAACATCTATCCGCCTTAGCCCAGCACTCCCCAAGTGCCCTGACCATAAATGATTTGCTCTGCAGCATGTCTGGCTCCAGCAGCCCAAGGGGAGGAAGGGAATTCCAAAGTACCCAATGGAAACTGACCTACCAGCAGACTTTTAAACCAGGGAGCTGTTAGGTAAAGTATCTTTAGTGCTGTTGTTGTCTGAAGGACAGAAGAAGCCTCTTGGGTAACCTGGTCCTACACATTTTACACCTTAAATCCCCCTTGGCAGATTATAGTCCGCACCACTGTACAGTGCCCTTTGCAATGTCACTTGTTAAATGGGGGTGCTGCACTCAGCTGCACAATAATTTCAAGGTGTAGTTCCATATAGACTGAGTTATGGCAATCTAGTCTTTCAATCACCAATTCATGGCTAGCTGCAGTCGTGTCCCTGAACGCTAGGGTTCTCACAGGGAAGTGCCCCTCGCTTACATCTGTGCCACACGTAAGCAGCACTTCTCCAAGTGTAGCCCTGGGGCTACTCAGACGTGCCTCTCTGGAGAGTTACTTCTGCTGGAAGCAGTAGCAGATTGTTCTCTCTCCAGCACTGGGCGGCAGATTCTCTCTCCAAGTCGGTGTAGTGTGGGGTGTACATCTATCCTTTTTATGCCCCACTTTGATCACTCTGTGTTGGAAAAGGCATAATTTGGTTTAATATAGTGAACCAGTTGTATAAGTTTAGGAGTAGAAATACCAGCCTCTGCGAGCATATACACTGATTTATTTAATACTGTATTGATGGTCTCTGTTGGTTTTAAATCCATGCTCAGCACTATGAGACACGATTAGTTTCCCCCAGAGTTTGTAGATGTTGTCCTGAGGAAATTCAGAAAAGGTCCATATTGCATTAAAGTCATTCTAGGTTATCTTCGATCACAAATGTAACCTTTTAGTATGAGGCTGCTGTTGCAAGATCTGTCAAAAATACATTTATAGATGAATCTCTTTCTGGTTCTACGAACTAATCCTTTTAGCAATCACTAGGCTGCCAGAGATTTTGAGCATGCTTTAGGGAGTCCTTCAATAAATTCCTAAAAAATCCAGAAAAACACAAATGGGAGATTCCCAGTGCGTTTTGTTTTTGATAACTTGGCCAGTTTAGACCAAAATTTTGTAACCTGTTTGTGATCCCTAACATCACCTAAGTGGTTCCAATGTTTGTTACTATTTCTTAACTCAAGCGTGATGGCTTTGGAGCGGCCCTGTGATAATTTACAAATGCGGTATGCTGGTCTGGTTATTGGGATGTTTACTGTATGACTGGAAGACCGGCAGGAAGGAAAAGGAATGGCTCAAGGTAGCCCTCTCTCAGCAAACCCTTGAGAGCAGTTAAGGGATGATGCCAGAACCATTAGCTTTGATGTGTTGCGTCAGTCTCCAGCCAATCTAGCCAGCTAATTGGATTTGTCCAGGACAGAAAAAAGGCCTTTGGACGTATAAGAACAAAGGAAGTCTGGCAGGATGAAAAGGAACACATTCTTGAGAGAGGCTGTTAGGGGGGAAGCAAACTGAGACACAGCACCCTACTGGGGGATTTCTGATGAAGCTGCTCCCACCTAGATGGCAAGAATTTAGGAGAGAAAGATTTGAGTGCAGACTGGTTTGTTTAGAATCCTTTTTTCCTCTAATGCTTTATTCCTGTTGCTAAATAAACCTTCTTTGGTTTTAAGAAGGCTTTGTGCTCACTATATACCCTGAGTCATGGGCTCCCAAAGGGAGGAACCACAGTTGCTCAACCTCAGGCAGATATGCATGGTCGGCACAGTTGATACATAGAGGGGTGATAGCCCAGGGCCTGATCTAAGAGCTGTGAAATTGCACCCCAGGACTGGTAAAGGCTTAACACCTGATGGGGTGCTCTCAGAGAGGTCAGAAAAAGGTCAAAGGTTCAGCTAGTCCTGTAACCATTGACAACAAGTTTGTGCATACATGGACTGGACTGCATTTGCCTTCAGAATTGTATTGGCCTTTATGTGATATTTCTTAATTATTTTAAAGCTTTTGCAGAGTGCTGTACCTTCGCCTAGCAGAATTCTTAGGCCCTACCCTTTCATTGCACACCTTGAGTGGAGATCAACACCTCTCCTAGTGGGCATATAAAGGGGGGGTTTTCAAACTTTTTGTCTCATGCCCCAGTGAAAGAAAAACACTTATCCCCACGACCCAAAACAATATCTTCTGACTAGTGTTTTCATAAAATCACAATAAAGGGCAACACATGCTCGCTTTAACCACATCACTTCAAGTAATAAGTAAAATTAGACAACTTACTTGTGAAACATTTTTAAATACAGTAAAAGATGATCAGGTTGAGTTTCATTTAGTTAATGCGACAGGTGGGCCTGCTTGTTTTTCTTGATCTCGTTCCAATTAAATAAAATCTGAAGCCATCCATCTTTTTTATTCCCCAATTTGAGATGACCATATCTATTGGATTGGATTTCACAAGATGAAACTGTCACCCTCATATCAAATGAACTGTTGAGTTGGTTTCTTTCTCTTGTTGTTAGCCTTGTCAAAGTTAAAAATCCAAGTTCGCACATGTAAGTTGTGACCTGTAGCAACAACAGAACACTAATCTTACTTAACAGTGGATATTCTTTGAAAACACTTATCCAAAACTATGACAAATTTAATGACTTGTGGTAGCATGTTTTGAGTGTGCTGTTGTAATGCTGACAGATCCCAGTTGCTGGTATCAAACCTGGAGCCTCTGGCTCTTAGTACATGAGTCTCTACCACATGAGCTAAAGCCATATGGCTGTTAGCTAAGGCTGGAGAGCAGACTCATTTTACCTCTCTCTCTAAGTGCTCTTGGTGTCACTAAATGGGACAGAACACCACACCCAGAAGGTGTGTGGGTTACACTGTCACAGGTGAGTTACGGCAGCTCTTTTTCTTGCTCAGGCCTCAAATTTAGCTCCATCATTGATTCAGGATTTTCGAAAGCAGAAGGATCTTTCACCCAATGCTTTTCCTTCAAATTGTCAACCCCCTCTGCAGGGAAGTAGTGACTAAAACTGTCAGAGCAACAAGATGTAACTGTATGACACTTTTTTCATTTCGTTCACCTTTTCACTGACGCTGTTCTCCTCTGTGTGTCATAACAGTGTTGGGAACATGTAGTAGCTTGGACGATTACTTTTCAGTTGTTCTTGCTACAGTGCTAATGACTTTTGGAATGCTTGTATCTGTTCAGAGTGTCGAAATAAATCATTGCCTCTTCCTTGTAACTTCAAACGCAGTTCTTTTAAATGTGAGAAAATGTCAGCTAGATACGATAACTTTATTAACCAACTGTCATCGTCAAACAAATTTGCCAAGTTAGACTGTTTCTCTACCAAAAAATATGTGAATCTAATTCCTGAGTTCGTACAACCTTGTAAGCACCCTGCCCCGTGACTTCAGTGTGAAATGGTAAACGAGTATGCTCTGCTCCCATTTCTGAGCCTAACACTTCAAAAAGCCTGCTGTTCAGTGAGCTTCCTTTTAATGAAATTAACAATTTTCACTACTTCCTTCAATTACTGCTCTAAGATCTGAGGAAATACCCTTGGACACCAAAGCTTCGCAGTGAATGAAACAGTGACTGCAAACAACATTTTCCCCCACAACTCTGTTATTTCTACCTGTCATATTTGCTGCACCATGATTTGTAAACTCCTTTGCAATTAGCCCAGTCCAATTTGTATTTTCCAACTACATAGTCACGCAGTGCTTTGAATATCTGTGCTCCTGTTGTATTTGTTGGTAAAGTCAGACAACACACCTCAAATCTTCCCTAAAGACATCTTGTCATACATACCTCACATAAACTAACAGAATTGCACAATTTGAAATATCAGTACTCTCATCAAGTTGGATAGCAAAATCCCCGGCTGACTGTAACTGAGTAATAAGTTAAGCTTCCAAATGCTCTGCAAGATCACGAGACGTTGTGTTCTCACTGAGAGGAATACTTCCCAATTTTTCAGCAGACTTGTCATCAAAAAATTGTGTGCACCATATCCAGAGATGCTGGAAGAATAAGCTTTTTGGCAACTGTATGGGCCATTTTCTCTTATGCAACCAAATATGATGCCATTTGTGCCTTTATCATTCAAAGTAGTTGGCTGACTAACAGCTTGCGCTGATCACTTTAATTCCCGTTGCTTCCTTTGAAAATATTCAAGAGGCTTATCAACGAGTTCCCCATGTTTTGTTTCTAAATGTCTTTTTAACTTGACAGTTTTAAACACTGGTTTGCAAGCACCTCGCCGCAAAAACCACAGCGTTAGCTTGGTTTGTGTTAGCACAATTGATGAAACCGTACAGTATTTAAAAAAAAAACAACCCACCATCACTATACTGCCATGTCCATGATTTGGTTTACTTTTTAGTGGGTGATTCGGATGACATGGACATGGCAGAAGTCTGTTTGTTTAGCACTTTCTGTTGCAAGATGATGTACTTACACTTGTATTTTCATTTTCAGATGTAGATGGATTTGATGACTCTGTTCCAAACTTTTTTCTTATTACAAAATGATCCATTTTTCAGGACGAACGTTTGTTGATTAAGCCTCGCAACTCGAGTTTCCACAGCATTAACAAAACTGACAGTGTGCGGAAAGCAGTCTCGTTAGGTGATTACATTCAAAACGGTGACATTGTGTATGCAGGTAGTGCGTGCTACGTAAGAAACTCTCTGCAAACAAGTAAGTCTTACCGAAAATAAGTAAAACGTCTAACATTTACATGATTGTAATGTTATTTTAAAACTATCATGAAAGACATTTTAAGAGATCATGACATTTTAAATTCGTAAGTGACCCGTACCTAATATTCCATGACCGAGTATTTTTTGTAATATATGTTTAATCAGAAATGAATCTATTTGTGAAAAATGTCATTTTTTGGCCACACTTTTAATAGTAATTGTTTTTTAATTAAAGGTTTAAACAAATTAAATTCTTTGAAATTTCAAATAAATTGTCATTTAAAAATAGTAAGAGAATTCCCACTTTCTCTTGATTAAGTTTCCCCATAAGAAACATTTTTTTTGGGGGGGGGGGAAGTGTGGGGGCAACATAAGTCCTTTTCCCTTCCCCTTTCCCCACCACTTTCTTTCACATTACTTCCTCTCTTTTTTTCCTCATTGTGAAAAAACAAAACCAACCAAAAACAAAACCAAAAAGAAAGTGATAGATATGAGGAGAGAAAAATGAAAACCAAAACATCCCCAGCCCCCCAAGTTCAAAAGTCTTAGACAATGATTAAGCTAGATGCAAAAGCCAGTTACAGACTTCTGATGTGTTAAAAACCATCCAGAAATGCCTATGCTTTTACAGAAATTATCTTTCATCATCAAAGTACAAAATACAATGTAATGGACAGCTCATCCCACTCCAATGAATATTTAGCCACCAGCTGACAAGATAATAGAATAAACACCACTCTATAGCAGACTTGATGCTGATAAAAGTAGTTTAAAATGTTGGTCTTGACATCTAAAGCATTTAATGGACTGGGTTCAAGATATCTTCCTGATCTTCTAACTCCTTACGTACCATCTTGCCCTCTGTGATTTGCAGGCTTAACTCTTAAAGCCAGGCGTATTTGGTGTCAAATAGGGTACTATCTGTATCTTTGCCTTTGTTGTGGCCTCAGCTTTATGGACTTTTGCTCCCACTGGCTTCAAGCCATAGACCGATCTTAGTGTTGTGTGTGCAAGAGCTTCAGTTTCTTTCTAAATATCTGTTTCTCAAAGACCTCGTAGTTCATGTCAGGATTGACAATGATTTTTTGGCCCCAATAAATATTCTAGTAGGACCGCTTCAGTTCTGCACGTGCTTTGCCTTGCTTGTTCAATGCTATGTTTGTTTGTTTTTGTTTTTAACATGGAGGTAGAACTTGAATCGGGTTCTGTCTTTCTTTTTAAAATATCTCCTCCTCTCTGAATCTTGGAGGTTAGATAAGGATAATGTAGTTTCACTTTAGTAAATAATACAGTAGATGAATTCATTCCTACATGAACTGTGCTGAATGCCTTCTAGATAATTTTTGTGGCTGAATCTACAGCATAGTACCACATTAATGGGATCAAGGCTTACTGGTAAGGCTCTGTGTTTGTCAGAGAGGTAACAGAAGTCACGGATTCCGTGACTTGTGCAGCGGCTGGTGTGCTTGGCCCGGGTGCCACATAAGCAGCTCGGGCAGCCCCTGGGCCACTTGCACCAGCTACTATGGGGCAGTCGTGGATCTACCCACCCGAGCAGCAGGAGCTTGTGTGTGGGGAGCTCAGGGCTGGGGATTGGGGTACAGGGCGGTACTTACCTGGTGTGGGGGGGTTTGCCAGAAGGGTGACAGGAACTCCCCTCCCTCAGCTCCTAGCTCCCCGTGCTGCCTCTGCCTGCAGGCACCGCCCCCGCAGCTCCCATTGGCCGCGGTTCCCAGACAATGGGAGCTGCAGAACCAGGGCTTGGGGCGAAGCAGAGGCAGCTCGTGGAGCTCAGGAGCTGGGTACAGAGCCTGCCCCAACCCCACCAACTCTTCCCCTCCCTCCCACCGGAGCACCCGCTGTGCCCCCATGGGCCACACACCCCCAAGAACCCATGTTGCCCCCCCCAAGCCATTCCCCCGAGCTCTGCCCCCCGTTTTAGTCAGGGGTATATAGAAGTAATGGACAGGTCACGGGCCATGAATTTTTTGTTTGCTGCTCGTGACCTGTCCGTGACTTTTACTAAAAATACCTGTGACTAAAATGTAGCCTTACTTATTAGTCACGGGTTAGTATTGTGTATCCAAGAAACTGATAATCAGCAAATTATGGGAAGGAACTTTATCTAGTGTTTAGAGCATGTGTCTAGAGTTTCTTCTGTTTGGTTATTTTTTTGTTTTGCAAGACCAGAAGTTGGATCAGAGTTTTGTTTTCGCTGAGCTGTGCAGGAAGCTTTGGGCGGGGGATCACGAGAGGCAGGGTCGGATTAACTCTGCTGTGGGCCCGGGGCTATTCGATTTTGTGGGGCCCCTGTAGACAAGTATTTTTCCTGGGAGGGAGTTTGGTGCAGGAGGGGGCTGGGGCAAGCGGGACCCAGCCAATGGGAGCTGTGCAGATGGTGCTGGGGGCGGGGGCAGCGTGTGGAACCTCTTCCCACCCCCAGGGGCCGCAGAGATGGGCCAGCAGCCAGCTGCTTCTGGGAGCAGCGTGGGGCCAGGGCAGGCAGCCTGAGCACCCCAGAAATCGCTGCCTGTGATTTATTTTTATGGGGCCCCCCTTGAGCTGGGGCCCCGGGCTGAAGCCCCTGCCTTAATCCGGCCCTGACAAGAGGGGCTTTTTCCACATCTCCATTTCAAACTAACTACAAGCAAACCTACTATATGTGGAGCAGAGCTAAGGGGAGGCCAAAGACTTTAGGACCTGATTTTCCCAGTTCCCTGTATGTTGTGTGAGCATTTACCCCTGTGCCAAGTGGGTGGGAAGTGCTACCATTCTGATGTGGTAGTGGCCTGGAACTCGCTTTGGTACAGCTGTGAATGACCATGTAAGGTACAGGGCCGTGGGAAATCAGGCCTGTTGATGTTTAATAATTTAAAAAAAATGTAAACTGTGTGTTTTGTTAACCTGCCCATGGACCCTTCAACACACACGTGTGCTCACACATTCTCTCATTCACTGCATGCGCATGCGTGTGAGCGTACACTCGCTCTCTCTTTTTGTGGGGGATGAGGTATGACAGATTTTTCTGAACTGGTATTTTGGGCTGCGAGGGAGGGATCGGATCTTTTTGTGGGGGGAGAGCGGGGGACATAGTGAACCGGCATTTCCTTGTCTACAGGGAGGGAATTCGTAACTATGGCCGTCCTATGTTTAATAGTAGTCTGGGTTTTTTGTTTTATTTTTTTTTTTTTAAAGAAAACTCTTTACTTTTCTATAGTGCTCTTTGATTCCAGGGACCTGATTCCAATCTATCTGGTCAATCACAACCAGGAGTGACTCCACTATAGTCAGTGGTCTCTTGGTCTGTTGGAGCATTTCCTTCTCACCCCAGTTGTTACCTGCTCTTGGAGAGTTCCATCCATTCGGCATAACTAAGCTTGAAATCCCTGTTATAATCAGTTCTTATAATTCAGTAAGATCTTACTTTACACGGGGAAGTGCATGTCTGCATTTTGCCGTCAGAAAATAGTCTTGCATTTTTAACGAGCTTCTCCCTAAGCGACACACTGTTCAGCCAAAGGCTTTAACTCGGTGTCTTTTTTGCTAAAATAAGTTTTTGCTGACTTCTGGTTGGTGATGGCTGTTATCACCATATGCCGGACCTGTACCTACTGAAGGTTGCTTTTTTTTTTACTTTGCACACGCTGAGCACGCCGGCTAGCTTTTCTCATTCATCTGGGGTAAGCTTGCTTAAATGTCCCGTGCATATTGTAATGTCATCCGCTGTGGGAGCTCAGACTTTTAGCACCTTGCTCTGGGCTTGTGGAACTTGCTGCTGAGGGTAGCCTGCATTAATGATGAGTTTCTGCCGTCTGCAGCCTTGTGTGGGAGACTGTATGAAGAGTGTGATGGGAAATATGTTGATGACAAGCTCTCTATTAATTCATCAGGTTAACCAGGGTACCATGCACCATGCCAATTGGTGTCAGCCTTGGGATGAAATACTCGGCTCATTGACATAGCAGTTTAAGCAGCAGTGTAGCAGACAGCTTCTGCCAATCCCTTGTTCCGAAGAAAACCTTGTTTTTAAACTTGTGTTTCTGCAGTAGATTCTGTCACTAGAAATCCCAAGAGCGAGGTGGGTCTTTTGCATGAAATTCTGTATAATCAATGTGTTACCACTTTAAAAAAATAGAAAACCTAAAGGAATTTATTAAATTCTAGGGCCAGGTTCTCAGTCAGTATAAATTGGTGTAGCGCTGTAGTAGTTCATACAGCCAATTGTGCTCCATCGATATCTACAATGCTACTCTGGTTTTATATCTGTCTCCTAAAGAGCAATTCTGCCATTGTAAAGGCTGTAGTAAAGAGAGACGTTTTAAGATGTGATTTGTAAATGGAGAGAGTTGGAGGGCAGAGGAGCAAAGTATAAGAAGAGGGAGATGAAATCGCCGCTGTTGTTTATATTCCACCCAGCACCAAAACTATGCTGGCTGCATCCCAGTCAAAAAGGAGACATAATACCTCATTGGAAGAGCTTGTCATCTGAACAGAGTGGGAGCATGTGGGGGATGGGATCTAACTAAACCAGATGATGGAACGAAGAAGTGCAGCATGAGTTATGTAAGTTCCATGGAGGATGGTGATGGCTATATTTAGTGCTTCATAGTGATGGGGGACTAGGGTTAATAGTAGACCCACTGTTTTCAGAATGGAGTTGAGGAGATGATGGTCCACAGCAGGCTGAGTCAGGAGGAGGCTTCAGGCATAGGGAGGGTGGCTATAAGAAAGAAGAATACATAGAAGAAAGACCAGAGATGAGGGTGGAAGAAAGAGACAAAGGCTAGCTAATGGGAGGAGTGAAGAAGGCAAGGATGAGAGTGGAGAGAGAGGGCAGCAGAGAGACTGGCAAGTGCTAAGTTATGCAGAGCACTGATTATGAAGGGATGGAGCTTGAATTTGGTGTGTAAAGGAAGCCAGCGTAGGATAGGATCTGAAGAAAAGTCTGATATGGTCACAGTGGTAGGCAAGGTAGATGATTTCTGAAGGAACCCTTTGGATGAATGGACTGAAGGAGTCTAGGGCAGCAGATGGGGGAGGAAGATGCTGCAGTACCAGAGGTGTGATGTGATTGAAGGGCATTAGTGTGGGGATGGAGATGGACAGGCAGATTTTAGTGACAGTTTTGATGTAGTCTGTGCAGCAGGGAGAATAGTGGAGTTGATGATGATGATAAAGAAGGGAAGAAGAAAATTTGTTAAATGAAGCTACAAGTTCAAAGGGCCTCACTGTTGTGGTATCTTGAAGCCGTTTTGCATCCCAGACAGGAAGTCGGGGGGAGGGATGCCGTGGAAGTCCATGTTCTGTTATGCAACTGTGTCTCTGAATAAAGCTCTTTCAAGCACCGTGAGCCCTTAGTAATTATTGATCATTTCGTGGTACCAGAAGTAAATAGAAATTAAAGAAAATAACCCAAGTGGAAGAATGGAGCAGCTAAATGTTCAACAAGAGCTGAAACTCTCTGGAAATATGGAAAACACCTCAAAGAGATTTAAACAGCACTTCACTCTATATCTGCAAGTTCCCAGCTGCTTCTGCAAAACTGAGCACGGGCTTCTGCAATGTCCCTTCTCCAGACTTACTTTCTGGAAATCTAAAGCACTTAAATGTACAGTTCCCAATACTGCATACTGCACTCCATGTAAAAATAAAGCATAGGAGAGAGAGCCTTTTAACTTGAGGGTAAAAAATACAGTGAAAGTGTAGAAGAGTCTGAGACTGATCTAAGGCTGAAGAGCCAGTCTTACAATTTCAGGACCTAACAGAGTCCCTGGCAAAAGAGACTAGGGCCTTCTACACAAAACTCCAGAGCTGCTAGGCTGAAGCTAAACAAACAACAAATGTAAATTCCATGTAATGGAAATAACATACGTGTGAGACAAGTAAATATAGCAATGGGTACACGTGGCTCATGGTAAGGTGGAGGCCAACACCAACATGCCTGCCACTACAGACAAGGAGGGTGTACAAATATTTCCTCAAATGGTATGTAGGGAAATTTGTGCGTAGTCTGGCTACCCAAATTAGCATCCCTACTGTGCCAAGAAGTCCAATGAACATGCATCAAATCATCAAAGTATCTGAGCAACTGAAGGTTTAATTATAGCACCTCAGGTTTGGGGTCTCTAACAGTACGCACAAAACGAGGTTGTCCATGGATACCTCCAAGAAGGAGACTGGTTCAGTCTTCTTACACAGTATGGTCAAAACTGGAGACCAGTGCTTTATACGTCACAGACATTAATAAAATCTGAGCTCACTATGCTCAAATGGAGAAGGTGGCTTTGTCCTTAGTCCAGGGGTATAAAAAGTCTTTATTTATGGGAAGTCTGTGGTTGCTGAAACTGGTGATAAACCACTTATTGCCATTGTCAAAAGGGGCCTGGCAAACACTCCCCAACAATACTGAGTTTATTTTTTCAGTTACAAATGTATGATTTCCAAACTGAACACAAACCGGGGCGAGATTTGGTGGTTGGAGACACACTTTCTACAGCATTTGACAAAAGTGCAGTAGTCCCGAACTAGATTTTGTACATGCCACTCTGATTAAAACAAACCTGTCTGACCTCAGAAGAAATTTGGACTGTGATTGGCAGAGCAACAGCTCCGGATATGAACTTGCAGAAAGTGATTAAGGCTATTAGCACAGGGAGGGTAGGACAGCATGTTCCCAGCTCCTATCACCAAATCAAGTGGGAACTCTGAGTCTTAAATGGGGTGTTGTTTAAAGGCACCAGGATGGTGATCCCTATGGTTTTACAGAAAAATATGTATTAAAAAAAAAAAAAAAAACTAGGGCTGCCGATTAATCGCAGTTAACTTTCGTGATTAACTAAAAAAAAAAAAGAATCGAGATTAAAAAAATTAATCGTGATTAATCGCAGTTTTAATCACCCTGTTAAACAATAGAGTACCAATTGAAATTTATTACATATTGTGGATGTTTTTCTACATTTTCATATATATATTCTATTCTGTGTTGCAATTGAAATCAATGTATATTATTTTTTTATTACAAATATTTGCACTGTGAAAATGATAAAAGAAATAGTATTTTTCAATTCACTGCATACGAGTATTGTAGTGCAATCTCTTTGTCGTGAAAGTGCAACTTACAAATGTAGATTTTGTTTGTTACATAACTGCACTCAAAAACAAAACCATGTAAAACTTCAGAGCCTACAAGTCCACTCCGTCCTACTTCTTGTTCAGCCCATCACTAAGACAAACACGTTTGTTTTACATTTACAGGAGATAATTCTGCCCTCCTCTTGTTTACAATGTTACCAGAAAGTGAGAACAGGCATTTGCATGGCACTTCTGTAGCTGGCATTGCAAGGTATTTATGTGCCAGAAATGCTAAACATTCGTATGTCCCTTCATGGTTCGGCCACCATTCCAGAGAACATGCTTCCATGCTGATGACGCTCGTTAAAAAATGTGTTAATTAAATTTGTGACTGAACTCCTTAGGGAAAACTGTATGTCCCCTGCTCTGTTTTACCCGCATTCTGCCATATATTTCATGTTATAGCAGTCTCAGATGATGACCCAGCACATGTTCATTTTAAGAACACTTTCGCTGCAGATTTCACAAAACGCAAAGAAGATACTAATGTGAGATTTCTAAAGATAGCTACAGCACTCGAACCAAGGCTTAAGAATCTGAAGTGCCTTCCAAAATCTAAGAGGCACAAAGTGTGGAGTATACTTTCAGAAGTCTTAAAAGAGCAACACTCCATTGCGGAACTACAGAACCCGAACCACCATATGAATCTTTAGTGCATCTGGCACGTAAATATCTTGCGACGCTGGCTACAATAGTGCCATGAGAACACCTGTTCTCACTTTCAGGTGACATTGTAAACAAGAAGCAGGCAGCATTTATCTTCTGCAAATGTAAGCAAACTTGTTTGAGCGATTGGCTGAACAAGAAGTAGGACTGAGAGGACTTGCAGGCTCTAAAATTTTACATTGTTTTATTTTTGAATGCGGTTTTTTGTACATAATTCTACATTTGTAAGTTCAACTTTCATGATAAAGAGATTGCACTACAATACTTGTATTAGGTGAATTGAAAAATACCATTTCTGTTTTTTTTTTTTTTTTACAGTGCAAATATTTGTATTAAAAATAAATATAAAGTGAGCTTTGTACACTTTGTATTCTGTGTTGTAATTGAAATCAATATATTGGAAAATGTAGAAAACATCCAAAATATTTAAATAAATGATATTCTATTATTGTTTAACAGTGTGGTTAATCGAGAAATTTTTTTAATTGCGCGATTAATCATGATTAATTTTTAATCACTTGACGGCCCTAAAAAAATACATGAGGCTCATTTAGTGACTGAAAAATGTAAGTGAAGGCTGGGAGATGTTTTATACTCTCAAGTGAACAGAGACTTTGAAGACGTTGTTGAGGCTTGTCGCATATGCCAAAAATGCAGGCCAAGTCAAGCAAAGGAGCCCATGTTTGTGGCATCAGGAAAATTGGTTCCCTAGAGCAAAGTAGGCATATATTTATTTACATTGACTGGAAAAAGCTATGTATTCATTCTAGACTATTATTTTCATGTCCATGGAATTGCTTTACTAGAAGGTGCTACAGCGAAACGGGTTTGTGCACGTCAAATCTATTTTTGCTTGACGTGTACCTGACGTCGTCATGTCTGATGATGGGCCGCCGTTTAGTGAGTGTGAGTTTAAGAAATTTGCAGTGAAGTTTGGCTTTAGATCTGTAACGGCTAGTCCCCATTATCCCCAGTCTAACTTGTGAGGTCATCAGTCCAAATGGACGTATACCGAGAAGGAAAAGGTGCCACCAATTCTAACTTCCAGAAGGGAGGTGGATATGGGGTGCTGAGTCTGCTGTTTTGCCTGAGAAGGTCTGAGTGAGACAGCAGCCACAACGGGTCTAGATAACTGAGTCCCCCCCCGGTATTACGCTATCAGAACAAATGGACTTACCGCCTCCTGATGACAGCACTGATATTTCAAGAGAGACGTGCAAATCTGAGCAATAGTGCAAAGCACTTCACAGGTTGGTCGAATGTTGTCAGTAGGTTTTGCTAGTAGGTTGATTATAGGTATTTGTACAAATAATTGTGTGTTATATAAATGTCGTTTAAGTGTTGCTGTACATTTTTGGCCCGGAAAAGATGATGTGACATTGGGGAGAGAACCTTTACATGGCTTAGCATCCCAGATAGGAAATCTGGGGGTGGGCACTGCAGAAGCCCACGTTCTGGTATGCAGAGGCAGTTGGGAACTGTATCATTGAGTAAAGAGAGTCTCTTTCAAGCACCTTGGGCCTGGAGTGATTCCTGAACATCCCAATTGCCTTAATACATCTGTAGAAAGGAGCAGGGAGGGAGTAAGGATTGACCCTGCCCTGCTTGTGTTTACACTACATCTACCTAGATTTTTACGTTTGGGCCTGGTACAGAGTACAGGGCTGCACAGTTGCTGCTTCCCCTGAACAAGTGGTAGGAAGTGGATGGGGCCATGTTTCCACCTCCCCTATGGACCAATCAGTGGAGCTAGCTGGATAGGCTGGGGAAGGAGTAAGCTGCATCTTTGTCAGGGCAGTAGTAAGTGACTTCTCCCAATGCAAAATGGACGCCCTGGGAGGCATAATGGCTACCTGAGTCACCCTTCTACCATGGAGTAGACCTGGGGCACTGCAGCTTATCCATTGGCCTTTAGTCGGGGCTGTGACCTAAAGGCTCAGCCTAGCCCTCAGTTAGTAAGGGCTGCGTGTCTGTATTTCAGCAAGCTGTTAGTTTTAAAGCTCTAAACGGTTTGGATTTGGTTCCCCGGGAGACGACCTCTCTTCCCAGGCCAATAGGAATGCCAGACAGACATCGAGGAGTGTCTACTTTGGAACTTGCTCCCCTGCTCTGCTTGGTCTGCCACAGCCCAGATTTGCTCATTTCCCAAGTACAATACAAAGCCCCCAATTTTTCTCAGGTTTTGGATGAGGGGATGGGGTGGGGAAGGGTTGAGTGGACATTTATAGGCAGTCTGCTATTTTGTGCGCTTTAATTGATGGGATAGGATGGGCAGGTATGGAAAGAAACTAAGATTTATCTAAAGTGATCCAAGACTTTGGATGCCTCGCTTTCAGGTTGCCTAACCTGAGACCCCTCAGGGTTTTGAGAAAGGGCTGGCCACCTGCCCAATGTCAATCAGCCCTTTTTAAAGTGTCTCCAGTTGGGCACTGAACACTGAGACACTCAAAATTCCTAGTTACTTTTGAAAATTTTGCCCTGATATTTTTTATAAATTTAAAGAAATAAAACGCTAAACATCAATATAATGAGAAAATGTCTGCCCAGGGTTAGTAAAAGGACTGCGTTTCCTGGGTAGTGTGTCTCTCTTTTTAAAGAAAGCACAATTTTTCAACAAGTTGCTTTCAAACATGCAAACATTTAAAGATTGTTGGGTCAAATGTATCCCTCCTGCAACTCCACAGATTTCAACAGACTTGCACCAGAAATGAGCTGAACTTGACCTATCGTTTGTACCTGATTCATTTATGTTCACTTTACTTCTCCAGTGCCAGTGAAAGATTCTTATTGTTCCCTACAAAAAAACCCTCCATGCTTAGAGGCATCCAACTCTTCAGTGAGTTGGTATTGTTGTTCTTTTTCTTTCTGATTTCCTCCATGTAACAGAACCAGATTACACTAGGGGAACGAACTGTGTACTTGGCTCTCTAGGGAATTCAATACACGCCTGCAATTAACCTGCATTTAACTGGCCGTTGGATGTTGCTGTTCTTCCACAATAAACACAGATGGCAGACAGTTTTGACTGAGTATTTGTATACTGTAGGTTGGCACAGCTCTAGTCAAAATAAATAAAATTTCCAGACTGCTCAGCTCCTTGCTGCTTCTTTTTAGTTTTCGACTGGGGAGGGGAAAATCTGTACAGTGTAAAAAAGTCAACCTCAAGGTCAACCCCAAAAGAAACGTTTTGCTCGCATGACGCTATCCAGACTACACTGACTACAAATCAGCGCCGTAAATATGTTACGGAGGTAATAAAAGATAGAGAATTTTTTAAAAAGAGGATTTAAAGGGGGAAGGGAAGTTCAATGGGAGAGAAAATAAATTCAGAATTAAAGGTAACATCTAAGGGCCGATCCTGCAAAGACTTGAGCATGTAGCAATTGCCACATTGAGCACTACGGGGATAATCATGTGAGTAAGAGTCTTGGGAGTTTGCAAGATCAGGGCCTAAAATGTTCTTATCTGTGTTTCTCAGGCTTGTAAATATGTAGACATACTGATCAGTGTAGCTTTGCTTGGTTTGTAGGGTTTGTTTAAGAGTCTCATTAGTTATTAATTTTTTCCCTCATTCACAAACACAAGATGCTTCTGTTTTTGCCATCACTTGACCAAAAAAATGTTTTCGGTGGGGAAAAATCTGATCTCTAGGAAGATTTTTTTTTTTAAAAAAAGTAAAAAATAAAATAAACGGTATAAAAAGCAAGGTTGTTAAGTTTAACGAAACTGAGCTAAGCATATAAAAAATCTGCCACCAGGGTCAAACTGGATGCCATGTGTATTTTTTTTTTCATTAAAGGAGTGCAGATTTTGAGCCTGAGCTATTATTTCCGGTGACTTGAGGCCCTCAGGGGGCAGCAGTGAAATGGAAAAGAGCACGGCAGCCTGCTCTTGGAACTGATGCTCACTGAATCTGAAAGGTCATGTCATGTTTTCTGGCAATTGACTCAATGGGTTTGGATTCTACAACATAAGGTCGGGCCGTTTTCACTCAGCACATGTTTACTGGGTAATGTGCCTTCCAGTTGTTTTCACATTGACCTTATTACCCTGCCACACTGATGAGCCTGGCACAAAAACTACTTTTTGTATTACTGCGTGCACCATTCTCTTCACTTACCGTTGCTACTTTGTGAGGCTAATGTGGGATTTGGTGTGTGCCTCCCTCCCTTCTCCCTCCTTCTTTCCACGCACCTATTACAACACTGTGTAGCAGAAGCCCCTTTCAATCTCATGTGAGCATGAGGAGCGAGAGGGAGTAATGGGATTGACTGACGTATGAGGTTAATGTTCCTTTTTGTGTGTGTGTATTGGGGGGGAAAGGGAGCTGAAGTGTGTAGAGAATAAGGTGACCAGATAGCAAGTGTGAAAAACAGGGACACTTCTTTACTGGGTGTGTGTGTAATAGTTGCGTATCTAAGACAAAGCCCCTAATATAGGGATGGTCCTGATAATATTTGGGACATCTGGTCATCCTAGTAAAGAAACTGAGGGTGAGGATGGCAGAGAGCTTATATTGTAAACTCTGTGGGGCTGGGCCCACCTTTTAGTTTTGTGTTTGTACTGCACCTAGCACAGTGCCCCCCGGCTGGGGCTCCTAGCAGCTACAGCAATACAAATAATGAGGGAAAAGTTAAGTTTTAGGAATAAACAAAGTGTTACTGGCTCTACAAACAAATGTTTCTAGGTCTCTCTTATCTGGGACATGGAGGCCTTCCTTGTGACAACAAAATACGATACCTTTGCAATCTTTTCAGACTTGGAAAAAATGCTTTGTCCATCTGTAGCATCTGGGAATCCCAAATCCGTTCACAAGGAATGTGTTTTTCAAAACACGCCCCCTTGAAGTGTCCCTCCCCCCACTTTACAGATGAGCTGTATAACCGCTTGCTAACCGTGCCTTCCTGTCAACCCCCACTGTCCTATAATGACATGAAGTGTATACACTGTTTGTTTATTGGGTATCACTCTGTCAGGAAGACCAAGGCAGGGGGTTGCAGATGACCTAAACCACACTAGGTAAAATGCATTATGGTATTATAGGGGTAAGTCTAGTCATGTCTAGTGGATGAGGACACTGGCCAGGGACTCGGAAGATCTAGGTTCTCTTCTTGGCTCTGCTGCTGGGTGACCATTTCACTTGTGCCTCAGTTTCCCCGTCTTTAAGCTGGGGTTAATGATACGGACCTCATTTACAAAGCACTGTGAGCTCTGCGGATGAAAAGTATCATATAAGACCTTAGGATTATATTAATTATTAACTTCCTATCCCTCCGAATTTCTGAAAAGTCTTGAACATGGAAGCCGGGAGTGGGACTTTGGATGTGCTTCTGTCAACAGAACAAGAGCTTAACTCCTGAGGCTAGTATCAGTGGTGTTGGCCACTTTCCTAAGGTCCTGAATTTGCATAACTATTTTATAAAGAAAAATGTGTAATTGACTAGTACGCTTCTTCAGGGTCGCTTTTGTATTGTGAGTAGTGTTTCACAAGCGGTACAGGTAAGAGAGCTTCCCAGCTTTGCTTTGTGGTTGGTCCACCCATACCACTTACAAGGTGACACTCGGGCTAATTGTCACAGGAGCCTCACTCTGACCTCTCACTCTGTGGGTGAAGTTTTGTACATACATGTATTCGTGCATCCATTTTTTTTCAGAGTGTTTTTGAGCGTGCATGTTGAATAACCATCTTGCCTGAGATGCGCACTCAAATGCAGTTTGCTTGGGCAAAATCCTAACTTTTGCATGGCAAAAAGCTGGAGAGAAAACTGTGTGCCGAGCAACATCGAACAATGTAGGTACTGGAAACCACTTCTAAAAATGTCCTTACGGCATATGGGTTGAAATGTGCCTCTTGCAGACGAGCAATACAAAGTTGATGCACCACTTAACACTCACCATAACCCCCAAAATTAGACTTAAATGATGCGTAGTGAATGTCACCCAGTACGCAAAGTGGAAGATGAGACTGCTTGAATTCATGAATATAACATTGTGAGATCAACCTGCATCTAATTTCCTTATTATTTAATGGATGCTGCATACATATCCACCTGGAATGGAAACCATTTAAGTGGGTCAGCTCATGAATGACGACTTCACAGCACTTTGAACTTGAAGCATAAAGATTCCTTTAAAGGGCTGTGCTCTACATTGAGATTGTTTTCAACTTGGAGATAAACCTCCGTGTTTAAACTACACAGTACTAGTTCTTAAGCAAGTTTTCAACTGCCTCCCAGTTGGTTGCTCTGTTTTCACTTACGGCCAAGGCTGTGGATTAAGAACCGCAGGCTTTGGCTAACGTCTGACTACAGACAAGGCAGCAAATCCCAAGGGTCCAATTCAAGGAGAGTTGTGCAGGTGTCATAATTAGCAGTTTCCTGTGACTGCTCCACCAATAAGCTGCAATCCTCCAGGTACCAGTCTCCCAAACCCCATGCAGGTTTTTTTTTATCCAGACCAAATAACATTAACCGGTAACCTGCTTAATTGCCCAAGCTGTATGTTTAGCTACCCTGGATCCACTGGCCGAGATCTTACAGAGAATCAGATGTGAATGGGGATTAATAGTTTCAGTTGTTCATACCATTCAGCCACCATGCAGAGTGCAGCATGCCCTTAAATGAGGCCTCAATGCACAATAGGCGAGTGAGCCCTAAATAGAGGAGCTCAGTTTCCTATGTTATCCCTCCTTCCCCTTCAAGACCAATAAACATGTGCAAAGTTAGGAAGACAAACATTGCCATTAATGGGCTCTACATGTGCTCAAGTGAAAGTTGCGGTCCTTGGCATCAGACTTTTTAGCAATTTGACAAAAGAACCCCGATATCTTTTTCTCATTAGTCTTTGGGGAGGCAGGGGTGGAAAGGCCATGTGTTAATTTCCAGCTTGTGCTTGTCAAATGGTACGGGAAAGTTTCTCAGGTTCCATAATCAGCAGGGCATTTGAGGACTTTAATGCTTTTCACAGTACAATAAAACTACCGGTGCCAGCTGGAGTCTTCAGCCAAACTGTATGCCTTAGAGCTTATGTGTTTCACATCACTGAAGGGCTGCATAATACTTTCAATTGGCATTGTGTTCCATTTGGTATGTCTAGGGATGGAGCTAATTAGATAAATAATGGCAACGGTGGATGTGTTAGCTCAGACAATGACCCCCCCCTGCTCTTTAATATACATTATTTGGCCTATTAGTTTGGGGAGCAGGGCACAACCGCTTTGCATCTCTGTTTTGTTGCTGTTGTTCTGTCTGTTGCTCTGTTTAGCCTCCAAATGTTGACAAGCTGTGTCACTGGTAACCCTGCTTCCCCCATCCCTGTACCTTGAGCAGGGGTCTTCGTAGTACTATAAAGAAGGGTTGGGCAAAGTTTTAAAAAGAGATCACAACTAAAGCAGGGAGAAATAAAATCTTCAAAGTTGGTTTATTCTAAAGTGGAGGTTTTAGAATAAATATTGTGCAAAGAGGGATGACTATAACCAGATTAAGGTAAACTTGGCGTGTGCTGTCTCTTCAAGCAGTAAGTAAAAAAGCCAGAGGTTATGTATGAGGACAGCACGTGGGAATAGAATCCTAGTTTTACTGCGGCTGTTTCCTCTTGTAAATTTTCACTAAATATAATTTGAAGGTTTGTCCTGCTTAACCAATCTCAGTATCTGGTTCCTACCTTTAAATTCTGAGTCTGGCACCTTCCGACACACACGTGTTTATAGAAAACCAGTGCTGTTGTGACTGTGTGGGATGATCATTATCAAAATGTACAACACCGTCTGTTTATTTAATCATAAGCTAAAGAGAGCTGTAGAGAGAGATGTTGTAGTTTGTTTGGCTGTTGATCATCAATATTGCTGCATTAGTTACTACATTATGGCTCTGTTCAAGTTTATGGTAATTTTTAAAAAATGATTTGGTCATACAAAATTACTTGACAGATATTTGGACTTGCAGTTTTGCTTGTGCAAATTTAGTCTGCTTTGAAAATTTGGCCTTTAATTCATTAAACGATCCATTTATGTTCTCTTGAACTATATAGAGCAAGCAACCACATTCTCCAGACAGTACTCTGATATAACATGGCCAACTATTGATTAAGCTAGTGGTGCTTTCAGTATTGTGGCTGCCAACAAGTGGCCAAGTACTCAGAGTGCATGCTGGTTAACTTAGAGGAGTTCCCATCTGATGCCTTCTCTTGCTCTATGCATGGGAGAGAGAGACCGTCATGTCACTAGAACTAAAATAAGGTCTCTCATAGCCCATAGCAGCTATACCAAGTGACCCACAGGATGGTCGCCATGTGAGCCAACTGGAAGAGGCTGGGTTTTTCTCGAATTGAAGTTTCCCTTGCATATGCTACGCTTGGCAGTGATTTAATAGGGTCTAATGGCTCTCAACTACAGAGGGAAAGAAGCAAGAATTACCGAGGTGAGACTTCTAGTCACCGAACACAAAACATTGTTGCCAAAACTAAGGTTCATAATGACTTATGTCCACACAGGAACTTGAACTCTTCCTTTGCCCTTGTTTTGCAGCCTTTGGATCCTGTTGTCCAGGAGAATATGGCCAGGAGGGAGGAAGGATAGTCCAGAGGTTAAGGAACCTTCAATTTAGGAGACCTGAGTTCAATTCCCTGCTGTCACAGGCTCCCTGTGTGACCTTCAGCAAGTCACTTCGCCTTGCTGTGGCTCAGCGCCTCATATTTAAAATGGTGATGATAATATTTCATTACCTCGCAAGGGTGTTGTGTGGATTAAAAATTGTCAGTGCTCAGATACTATGCTAATGGGGACCAGATAAGGACCATAGGTAGGCTTTTATGGAGGGAAAACTTAAATAAAGAGATTCTGCAATATGTTCGGATCATGGCAGGACTTGGGAGGTCACCCTGATCTGTGTGGGGAGAGATTGACCTTGCTTCTGTGGCACATGCAGCATTCAAAAGAAAAGCATCAGAGCGGTGTGAGACTTCAATGGAGCAGCAGAAGTGGGCTCAGGAAAGGGTGTGCTGGAACCTGTCACCAGGCCCAGCTGCTGCTTCTAGTGATCTGTGTCTCCAGTAGACAAACTGCCTTGAGATGAGACAATGGGGCAGACAACTTCTTCTCAACGGGAGTTTCATTAGATGCAAGATGTAGCTACGTAGCCTTCCCACAAAGAGGAGTTGCTGGATGGAGCAGACAGAGCTATGGATCTCCTGAGAAACTCACCGCCTGCGGATCATCAAAGGTAGGGGAGAACTGGGATCTGTTTAGGGGGGTGAAGAAAGAAAGAATTGGGGAGCGGCAGAAAAGATCTCCAAACAGTCCACCATTTTGATACCTATCTGAACTGAAGCACGCCTCTGAGCCTTTCGGCTTAACCTAATTCTAATTGAAACTTAAAGCAGAATTAACCTCAGAATCCAAGACTCCTTCTGAGTCATGAATGACAAAGCCCAGCCAATTGCAGAATTGTTTTGCCATCTTGCTATTCTGCTTATGAAGCCTCCTGGAGGGTGCCAGGCCCATAGGTTTGTGTGTATGGTATAGGTTTCTAAAACCCTGCTACCATTCAATCCAGATTATCTCAAGCAGAATTACCTACCATAAAAAGGGTAAGATGATCCTTAATCTTTCAGCCTTTTCTGTCAGATATAGCAAAAGCACTGGGCAGATGGACAGGAACAGATTCCAGCTCAGCTGGGCACCTGCAGGGCAAATGTAACACCTTGTGCTCATCTCTTCTTTATAAACTTCGGGAACTAATCTCCAGCCGCAGCATGAATGATGTGAAATTCGGGTCAGAGTTTCATACGGAGGTGATAAACGAGGGCGTGGAGTTCGTTGGGTTTATTGGTTTTTGCTTCATTGTTAAAACTTGTGTTACAAGCCAGCTGTTGTTGCTCTTTTAATGGCTAATTATTAAATGGAAACATGTCTGTGTTAATTCCAGGACCAGAAACAACTGGAATAGAAGGCGATTAGGGTTCACCTAATACAGTGTTTTGCAAAATGTGGGTTGTGCGCATGGTGTTGGTGGGGCAGTGGTGGGGGAAAAGAGATGCAGAATGGGGCAGTGCAAATTTCTCCCAGCCGCCTTGCTAACATGACAGGGTCCAAGAAGGTTTATTTGTGATTGGTTTAAAGGGGGGGGGGGCGTGGCTTTCAAAAATGCCAACCTACTCCATTTAAAAGGTACAGTCAGCCTGTGGAACTCTCTGTCTCAGAGTCAAATACTGTGGCTGGATTTGAATATCAAAGTCTGAATCGTTTAATGGTCGCTAATAATATGCATTGCTAGTGATTCATGCAAGGAGCAGGGATACCCAATGTCAGGCTTGAGATGAGTGGAAGTGGGCCTGGACCAAGCACTGGGGTCCACACCCCTCAAATCAGAGCCAGAATAAGGCAATCCAGGGCTCCAGGCCCACCCCCATTTAGGTCCCCCTATAGCCGTGGCCCGGTGCGGAGGTAGGGTGATCACCCATCCCTGATTGGGCGGGACAGTCCTGAAATGTACATTTCAAGTCCTGGTCCTGGGCTGAATGGCTCTGGGATAGCATTTGTCCCAGATTCCTTGTGGTGCTGCGCTGTGCCTGCCCAAGGCTCAGGGGCAGTGCCAGCTTCTTCCTGGTGGTGGTGGGGGGCATGTAATGCCTTCGCCCTCCCTTGTCATGTGGCCCTGGCCCATGGTCCTCCTCTTTCCCCCCAGACCTTACCCTCTGGCCAGGATGGAAGCCCGAGCCGGACAGTATGAAGAACTGCCCAGGGAGCCTGGGCAGCTGTGGGGAGCCCCGGACCCTCCACCAGCCCTGGGTGGAATGCACAGGGGGCAGAGACATGAGTTGGAAGCTGATTTGGGGAATCCTGGCCCAGGGCAGGTGGAGAGTTTGGGGCTCCCCACAGTGGCTTGGGCTCCCTGGGCAGCTCTTACCACGGCCTGGCTCTGAATTCTGGCCTGGCCGGGGGGGGAGGGCCTCAGGGGGAAGAGGAGGAACTGGGGGGTGGGGCCACAGAGGGGCAGGGCTCCTATATGTCTTCCATTTTTGCATTTGAAAAGGTGGTCACCCTATGCTGAGGTCCTACCCCACACCTGCAGGAGTCGTCGCACGGAAGCCACTTTGGGCAGCCTAAAATTCATAGATTTTCAGGCAAAAAGGGTCCGTTATGATGGTCTAATATGACCTCCTGTGTCTTCCCCCTTCCTGGATACCACTCTGCCTTTAGGTGTTTGGGGTCTACCCAGGAGAAGGAGCCCCTACCAACCTGAGGGCCCAATATGTGTGTAGGCCCCTGCTCACACCACTCTATCAGAGTCATGGCAGGGTGATAGCAGTGAGTCTTCCACAGTAGGGAAGCCTCAATGGAGGCCTCTCCAGAGGAGTGGGTGTCAGAATTAATGAGTCATTATGATGAATGTGGTAGATCAAACTTATTAGAACTATTATTTCAAACTTTCTTCAGACTCAGGCAGAAAATACTGCATTGTCTCATGTTTTTAATCATTATGTTCATAACCATGAAGGCTGGAGACACAATTCTTTTTTTAAACGAAAACAGAATTTCTGAAGGTGACACGTGACTCCAGGAGCAGGGGACCTAGTCATGGGCCAATGGTGCCCTAGCCTTAATCTTGCCCTTTCTTCAGTCCTTGGGGAAATTTGGATCTGGATCAAAATTTTGCAGCTGGCCCACTCCTCTATACGGGGGCTAAAACAAAACCCCAGATCCAAAGACTCTTGAACTTCAAAGATGTTTGCGCTTTGCTTCTTAGGTCTGTCTCTCAAACTGACCACTGTGGGGATCAGGAATTTCCTCCATGTGTCCCCTGTATGGCATGCCACAATTGTCTAGGTGCATTATGGGTGTTTCTTTTTTGCCTTGTTCTGAAGCTGGAGGCAGACTTTGTGGACCGAAAGTTTGGCACCAGTAGGGAAAATCCTGTGTTCTGGCCCACAAAGCCATTCTTACTAGTGCTTTGTGTTGTTCCCATAGCTTTCCCCACTATACTGTATATCACTGTGTTACTATGCAATGGAGTATGCAGCTGTCAGCTCAAAGGCACACGTTCACAGAAGACTACACACACAATTGGGTGCACGCATCTTCTTGCTGTTGTCATTAATGGGAGTGATGTGAATAATAACCTCATTCCCCACATCCCCCCCAATGAAAATGTACCTCAAAGGGCCTAGAACATATCTATTTGGAATCTTCAAATCTTTGTTGTGTTCGGGAACCAGTAAAAGTGTTGAATAATTTAGCACATCGCTGCAGCTAATGTGATTTTTTTTTTTTAAAGTTCACTAAACTATTGTGATAGAGGCTACAAGTTATCCTCCCATGACTTCAAGACTGTTTAGCTCCAGGCTCAGTACGGTCCCTGCTATTTAACTAAGCATAGAAAGCCTTGGATGTCCTGACTTGACTCTACTAGTGATGTACAGTACCATGCTGTGTCCTGCTATTTTAATCATGAACCCTCTACTTTCTTACATGAAAATACGGTGTGTGTCTGAGAGATAGAGAGAGAGAGAGTCAGGGATGGAACCACAGATATGCCTGGCCTGCAGTTGCTGTCTTCTGTACTGACCCGGAGAAAATGCCCAATTTCTACAGAGAATTCCACCTACTAATTACTTTAATTGAATTATCTTCCTGAATGTGAATGGGAAATTTTGGGAGGAGGAGTGTGGAGTGGGAACTAATGGGACTCATACATTCCTTTCTTCTCTATCTAGGCATTTTAATTGTCTGATGAGTGCCCATCACTCACCTCATCTAATGGTGTTTTGGTGGGGCTTGTAATAGTTTCCAGTCAACCCACAGTGAGTGGACTCTTCTTCCACTGTCAGTCCGGTTTGGGTTAGTCTCCCTTCTCTCTCCCGAACACCCAACAGCCTGCCTTTGTTTACTGAAATCCATTTTGGGGTCTTGTGATTTCTGCTATGGTGTGTGATCTTGTCAAATAGTACAAGTGCCTTGGCTTCATTGGGGTTAGAAGGTGAGAGAGGAGAAGGGCCGTTCATATGATCCTTCTAGTTGGTGACTCTGGATCAGGAGAAGTCCTGATGGAATATAATTAAATAATCAGGGTTTTTTGGGTGCTGGGTAGACTGAGTGACCTCTTGGGAGTGGAGAGTCAGGAAATCTATTTGGAATAGGGGACTGTTGAGGACAGTACGTTGGAGGGAGTTAAGGGTCAGGGGAAGAGGTAGGTAAATTCAGATGGAACAGAGGAGGAGGAGAGGAATAATAAAGAAGAGTAGGATTTTCTCATTCAGTTTTTTATTAGAGCATCCCAATATGAATTGGGCAGTCCCATTAGCTTGCAAGACCTTAGTCTCAAAATTATTTTCAGGGTCCATAGAGCATTATCATGTCATGGCAGAGCAATGGACAGGACAAATAATTACAGGTGATAACTTTAGGGGAGACCTCAAAAAGTTCCTAGCATCCTGGTCCTTTAAATGTCCTCCTTGTTTAGAGGAAAAAAGTATTGTTTCTACGGGAACTCCAAAGTTATTCGATGGAAATCTCTGACATGACAGGACATGTGATAAAGGATTGTATCTGGTCAGCTAAGATCCGAGTGTTTGGCACTTAAGTGCACCAGACCTCTGAACCTTTCAAACTCGTCCCAGCTGGAGGGACGTGGAGGAATGTAGAACACCTGAAGCAGGGTCTCTGGAGGAGAGAGTGCCTTGCACAATTCAACTCAGATTCCAGTGACTCATAAATGCCATTGATGTGCTCTGAAGAACAAATCCCCAGGCTCTCTAATGAAAGACTCTTTGGCTGGGGAGAAAGTGGATATTCACAGAGGTGACTGTACACTAGGCACAGCACCTGTGCTCATCACTACTGTTAGTCTAATGAATCTGGACGGGGAAAGAATAGTATTAGTTGAAACAAACTAACAGGGCCTTAACGATGCCCTTAAAAATGGCACCTAACCTGTATTTTTATTTGAAACAAAGCAATGTATTCATTAAGGGCCAGATTCAGATTCCTATACTCACCATGAGCAGTGCCTTAGTCCTCAGATAGTGCTAGTGAAATCAAAGGGACCAATCAGGGAGCGAGGTAGTAGTTGGGGTGAGCAAGGTGAGTGATTCTGTCCCATTTTAAATGGTGGTTCCTACCTGCAAGAATAGGAGGAGCTCAGTAACAGTCAACCACTATTATATCTGAGCTGAAAAGTGGGCCATTTGGCCATACACTACCACGCTTCATCAAAGCACGGGATGAAGCTATGCAGCTATCAAGTGCATTGAGTAAATAAAAACATCTGTGGGTTATGCCAAAAATCCTCACTCTAAAGAAATAATAATATATAGAGATATACCTATCTCATAGAACTGGAAGGACCTTGAAAGGTCATTGAGTCCAGTCCCCTGCCTTCACTAGCAGGACCAAGTACTGTCCCCTGACAGATTTTTGCCCCAGATCCCTAAATGGCTCCCTCAAGGATTGAACTCACAACCCTGGGTTTAGCAGGCCAATGCTCAAACCACTGAGCTATCCCTCCCACCCTATTGCTGTCTTAGGGCTGGTCTATACTACCTGCCTGATTCGGCGGGTAGCGATCGATCTTCTGGGGATTGATTTATCGCATCTCATTTAGACGCGATAAATCGATCCCAGAAGTGCTCCCCGTTGACTCCGGTAATCCAGCTCAGCACGAGGAGTAAGCGGAGTAGACGGGGGAGTGATCCTGCGCCGCGTGGACCCGAAGTAAGTAAATTTAATTCGATCTAGGATACGTCGACTTCAGCTACGCTATTCTCGTAGCTGAAGTTGCGTATCTTAGATCGCTCCCCCCCTAGTGTAGACCTGCCCTTAGTTTGGAGCTTTAGACAGGAATTACTGGCTGAAATTCTGTGGATGGTGTTATGCAGGAGTCAGACTAGATGATCATAATGGTCCCTTTTGGCCTTAAAGTATAGGGATCTTTTTGTTTTATTTTTTTTATGGTTAAACTATCCTATCCCCCCACATTAATCTGTACCCCACAATGTCAGGTCTTTTAGGACGCCTAACACAACAAATGGAACGTAGAAAGAATAATAACAGTTTTCATTATTATTACCTAGCACCTTCCATCCTCCAAAGATCCCAAAGGATTTCACAGACATTAATGAGTTCATCCTCACACAACAGTGCCTTGATCCCTAAGGTAGGTAGATAGAATACTCCTGAGAGATTGGTAATTAATATTTCTCCTGTTTAACAGGTGGGGAAATGAAGTCGAAGGTATGTTAAAAGAACTGCCTAAGGTTGCATAGGAAACCTATGGCAAAGGTGGGAATAGAACCAATATCTTCTGGACCTGGGCTTTAACCATAAGGACATCAAATAGCTCCAGGCTCCCAACCGATCACTGCAGAGAAAAAGCACGCTTCTTCTCAAGAGTGTGATGTAAATGTGACCCCCCCCCCCCAACTGGATTTTCCTCTATCAATCACATAGCGGCAATGGGAAGAGAGATGCAAAAAAAAGCTGCAATTACCTCAGCAGCAGAAGTCCTTGAGAGGAGCTTGGGCCGACAGTACTGAGAACAGTGTTGTAGCCGAATTGGTCCCAGGATATTGGAGAGGCAAGGTGGGTGAGGTTGTGTCTTTTATTTGTCTCTCCCATCAACAGAAGTTGGTCCACTAAAAGATGTTTCCTCCCCGACCTTGTCTCTCTAGTACTGAGAACAGTTACTTGAATTGGATGCACTAACAGCCTTGACCCTGCTAACCAAACATCTGCAGCCTAGGTGTACTAGGTGCCGGGCTAACCTTCTTTGGCTTTTGAAGTCTAGGTGTAACATTTTAAAAAAAAAAATTCAAACATTTCTCTCAGTTCCAGCCCTTTGAATGCAAAATGTTGTAAAAGTGCAAAGCCCGTGACTGGCACAACGTTATTTTTTTGCTGCCAGTGAATCCCCAGAATGTGGATGAAGTGCCCTAGTTTAATTTTCCTGTGGGAGTGTTCATTCCATGGCAACCAAATAGAATTTGATCCCAAGTAATGTCCTAACCATTAAAGGACTCTCCGGCTTGCCTGCTGCTAATGGAATCCCCAGCCCCAATGCTACTTGTTAGAAACCCTTAAGCTAATAAGGCATTCATCCAAACTCTGACCTTGGGCTGACAAACACAAGAAACTGTCCAAAAATGATACGACGTCTGTTTAAATGTTGAACCTTGGAACGTTTAAAAGAAAAAACAAGTGCTGAATTTTGAAAACTGGGCAAACAATGGAGCAGCCCTGGGCAGTGTTAATAAATTAAAACTGATCCAAAAGCCCCAAACTTTTTATAGGTAATCAGATCACTTAGCTTTACTAGTAGGAGATGAAAGTTAGACTCAGTGGTGACGGACTGAACGAGAACACATTTATCCTGGCATTTCTCTGACCAGCGTAACTGATCAAGGGTGGCATTAGGGACGAAATATGTCAAGGAGTCAAGACAGTAATAAACTTCACTTGCTGAATGGGAGTGGGGATGAATCAGGGCAGGTCTACACTACTGCTTAAGTAGATCTAACATAAGTCGCTCAGGCGTGTGAAAAAAACACGCCCCTGAGCAACGCGAATTATAGTGACCTAAGCGCTGTCCACACCAGCACTATGTTGGCGGGAGATGCTCTCCTGCCAACATAGCTTCTGCCTCTTGTGGAGGTGGAGTAATTATGCTGACAGGAGAGCCCTATTGTTATAGGATGAGACAAGAGGTAGGGCTACAAGAACACCCTTTAGCAATAAGCTAACCCTGGGTTCTCTCATTGCTATGTGAACTTGGGCAAGTTACTGCACCTCTCTTTCCCTCCACCTCACCTTTTGCCTGTCTCTCTATTTAGACTGTAAGATCTTCAGCATAAGGACCACCTCTGATTATGTGTCTCTACAGTGCCTAGCCCAATGGGTACCCAGTTTCAGTTGGCATCTCTTAGGCTCTACTGCAATATAAGTAATAATAATAAATATTTTAAAATGAGATAAATTTTCTGAAATAGTATGATTATATTTACCCCTCGGATATAGCCTGATTGGCTGGCTCGCATCCCTATGGACCTCAAGCATTTGTACCTTCAGCCAGTCAGCCAAACAAGTTCTCAGAGTCCCCTTCCCTCACCCCAAGGCAGAAGATTTGATCTTTAATTACTAAATTGCAAGGAAACCTGCAACTTAAATACACTGGCAGGTGCTCCTATTATAGACTCATAGACTTTAAGGTCAGAAGGGACCATTATGATCATCTAGTCTGACCTCCTGCACAATGCAGGCCACAGAATCTCACCCACCCACTCCTGGAATAATCCTCTCACCTATGTCTCAGCTATTGAAGTCCTCAAATCATGGTTTAAAGACTTCAAGATGCAGAGAATCCTCCGGTAAGTGACCCGTGCCCCATGCTGCAGCGGAAGGCAAAAAAACCTCCAGGGCCTCTTACTGCTTTGTTTCCTTCAATGATCTGTTCCACCCAGTGACTGCTTTCTCCTAGTCTTTGACCACATACTGCTATAGGCTGAGTTGGGGCCAAGATAGTCACTTAACAACCAAAATGCTGAACCAGTTGTCATCAGAATGCAGGATCTTCAAATCAGACTCTTGTTACAAAGATGATAAACACAACATTAAAAGGCCCATCAATCTGCCACTGACATGAGAAATATTTAACAAGATCAGGAAATGTAGTGATGGACTATAACTAGGAGTAATGCTATAAAATTAAGCAAATGGCATTTTTGAACAGAGATTTTTAGGATATGGTGTAATCTCTTGCCGGACAGTAGTGGAAGATCTACCACTTGGTTCATTTAAGACTTGACTGGACAAAGCTGTGGGCAATGAACTGTTGAGAAAAACTTGTACTGACCCTCCAGGAATGGATTAGATTTCCCATTAGATATTTTATAGAGCTGGTCAGAAATTGGGGTTTTGTTTCTGTGGAAAAATTTGACAAAAACAAATTTTCCCCTTTTGCTTAGAAATTTTGCATGGAAAATTCTCATTTTTCCTTGAGTGATCAAAACTTGAAATATTTTGGTCAAAAAACGAAATGCTTCATTTTAGTGAACTATTGAAATGTTCAGCTGACAGAAGACAGTTTTCGTGAAAACTGTCAGTTAGTTGAAAACCCAATTTTCTGTGAAAAACAGTCAGCAGAGAAATTTCAACCAGCCTAATCTTTTTGCCAATTACTGAGAGTCAGTTAAACCTGCCCGTTCCTGTTACGATGGTGAGGGTGCTATTTTATTCCTGGTTTGATGGGGTTATGGTTAAGGCAGTGGAGGGTGGCTTAGGTGGTCAGGATTCAATTCTTGGCTCTACCACACACTTCCAGTGCCTTCAGTTCCTTATATGTAAAACGGGGATAATAATGCTGCCATTATCCATTTTGGTTGTAGTCATTTGATAGCTCTGCAAGCTCATGTCTCTTATTATGTGTCTGTACAATGCCAAGCACAATGTGGCCCAATCATGGTTGGTACCTTTATGTGCTGCATTAACACAAATAATACATAAATAATTTTAATGGTTGTCATAATGTATCATCCGTAGAGGATAAAGGTGATGGTGATAATTAGCACTTGTTCAGACTGTTCCATCCACAGATCACAAAGGGGTGTGGGTGGATAAATATAAGTAATTCCATTTTACAGATGAGGCAAATGAGGTGCTGAGGGGTGTGGTGAATTCTCAAGGATCCCTGGATACAATTCTGTGAGGAACTTTTGAAGTTTCCACTTGGTTTATTGTATTTATTTCATGACACGTGGCACGAAATATCTGTCTTATTGTCAAAGGCACTTTCTGTTCACTTCATGATTTATCATGAGTTTTGACAAGTCCTTCAAATTTGGTTCCCCCCACCTTCACCCCACCATATTACCAAAAAAGAGACTTGATTGATATTTTGAAAGTTGACAGGTCAACTTGATCTTTCTGATCAAAAATACACTTTGGGGATATATTGCATCATGGGAACAAAAGCCAACATGGAGATAAAGAAATCATGTGAAATTGTGTCCAGGAGTTATATTTCTGTACATCACCATACCAAGAGGTTTTGGATCTCATCAGAAGCTGTGAATGCATTTCAGAGTGAGAAATCCAGTCTTCAAAGCAGACCTGTGAACCTGACCAATGAATATCAGGCAAAAATACAACTTGTTTTGGACCAATAGTACATTTCAATTTTATTTATAACATATATATTCTTGTTTACATCTTTTTAGCTGCTTTTGCCTGTTGGCCTGGAAGCTTATCCAGTACTCTGTGCTCTCTGCCCCTTCATTGCTCACAAGAAACCAGATTAAGCTTTCTTTCTTTCTTTCTTTCTTTCTTTCTTTCTTTCTTTCTTTCTTTCTTTCTTTCTTTTCTTTCTTGCCATATTGGGTCAGACCAATGGTTCCATCTAGCCCAATATCCTGTCTTTTGACAGTGGCTTGGGCCAGATGTTTCAGAGGGAATGAACAGAACAGGGCAATTTTGAGTGATCCATCCCCTATCATCCAGTCCCAGCTTCTGGCAGTTGGAGGTTTAGAGGGACCCAGAGCATGGGGTTGCATCCTTGAGCATCTTGGCTAATAGCCACTGATGGACCTATCCTCCATGAACTTATCTAAGTCTTTTTTTGAACCCAGTTATGCTTTTGACCTTCACAGCATCCCGTGGCAACAACTTCCATAGGATAACTGTGCACTGAGCAAAGAAGTGCTTCCTTTTGTTTGTTTTAAACGTGCTGCCTATTCATTTTATCGGGTGCTACCTAGTTTTTGTGTTATGTGAAGGGGCAAATAATACTTCCTTATTTATTTTCTGCATACTAATGATTTTATTGACCTGTGTCATATCTCCCCTTGCTCATCTCTTTTCTAAGATGTACAGTCTTTCTTTCTTGTAAGGTTTTTCAAACATATAATTTATTTGAGAACAACAAAGTAGGTGAGATAATATCTTTTATTGGACCAACTTCTGTTGGAGGACAGTACAAGCTTTTGAACTACACAGAGTTCTTCTTCTAGGGAAGGAAATCAGAGTGCCTGAGATTTCCTTCCCCAGATGCTCTGTGTAGCTTGAAAGATTTTACCTTCCACCAGTAGAAATAGGTCCAATAAAAGATATTACCTCACCTACCTTATGTCTCTAATATCCTGGGACCAACATGGATGCAACAGCACTGCAAAAATAATTTATTTGATTCATTGTTGTGCACCGGGAAGATGTCTGGGCTCTTGATTTCTTTTTTGCAGTGGGGTTTTGAAAATAAAATAGAATGTCTCTCTCGCGGTCAGTCTGTCTATCAAAGCTCTAATTTAGGAAAGCACTTTTGCACATTCATAACTTTAAATTTCTATGCTTAAGTTCCATTATATTAGTTAAATGTACTTCCCATGGGTATAAATGTGTAAAGTAAAGCATGTTCTTAACTCTGTCTTGAACAGGGATGTGTTCCTGAAATGAGGCTTTTATAATCAGATTCTGGTAAAGAAAGGCCTTTCCCTTTGACTTCAGTGAGAGTTTTGGTAAGGACTTCAGGATTTATCCCAGAGTGGAGCTTAATAATGATGCTTTAGAGAAACACAGCATCTATTTTGTGCTTGGCAATTGTTCACAGCCTGGGACATGTTTTATTGAGTAGGGGAATGTTGGCCAATATACTGGGGTTATCCCTTTCACTCTTTGAAGAGTGTCATGGGATCTTTAACATCCACCTGGACAGTTATGCGAGGTGTAGATCGGACCCCTTAATACTCATCTGTAGGAAGGTCTGTCTGATGACAGCCCCGCTAATATGATGCAGCATTGGGTAGAATCTCACCTCCTGCTGTGAGGCTTGAACTGTGCTACTTTTTGACCTACAGGCGAGACATTCAATAAGAGTAATTAAAGGGCTTTTTAATTATTTTTACTGCACACATACAGTATTCCCTTACCGATTGTCCCCTGATCTGAGTTTAAATGGAGGGCAGGAAGCCATGACTTACAAAACAATGATATAAAAACTCTGTTTTCAGATTCCCTTCCTTAGCTATCTATTTAAATGTCTAACTAGTGAAAATATGAATTAATAATGTCACCTGTGGTAGAGAGGTCTACAATTTCTTTAAAGCTATGGGGACAGATCCTCATCTGGTGGAAATCAGAGAGCTTCACTGAAGACAGCCCTTGATTTGCACCAGCGGAGGGATTGGTCCATTTTGTCCTTTGTCGCTCTTTTGCTCTATAAATCTAAATTGAGGCTTTTTTTTGTTTTACCTTGCCTGATTTCATTTGTTACCTTGGCACTGCAGACGGTATGACTGTACATCTTTCATAAAGTGCCTTGAGATGTCTCAGCATGATAAGGGGCTAATTAAATTGAAGTTGCTGTCAAAGGAGGAGAGGGAGTGAGAGTTCAGGGTTAGCTAGCTGACACACTGGTTTATTTGATGACTTTAGTGAAACTAAACGGGAGACCTTTAGGCACTTATGAAATCACAAAACTTTATGCTAAACCATGGCAAATGGCTCTCCAAGAGCTCAGTGATTTGGTTTGGATGCCTACGCAAATGCTGGCATGACCTTTAGGCAAAAATCTCTTGAATCTACAAGTGGGATAGTCAGTATTTCCTGCTTCTAGTCGGGTCAGAAATTTCACAAGTACAACCCTTCTCTTTTTCTGTCTTACAGAGCATGCAATATGGCTAGGCTGACATGAGAACTCTTCATTATAAGGAAGCTTTTCTGGTTGGCCATCAATGGACAATGGATGTGCTAGTTCAACTACCTCTTTATTTTGTCCATATATTTAGTTTCCTAAGATTTTCCAAGCTGTGGATTTCTTACTAAGCCTTTGTAGCTGTGCCTTACATTACAACCTAGAAAACAAAAAGGTGTCCGGTGGCACCTTAAAGACTAACAGATTTATTTGGACATAAGCTTTCGTGGGTAAAACCCACTTCTTCAGTGTAAAACCATATGTGTCAGTATAATAATGCCTGCATCTGTAATTTTCACTCCATGCTTCTGAAGAAGTGGGTTTTACCCACAAAAGCTTATGCCCAAATAAATCTGTTAGTCTTTAAGGTGCCACCGGACTCCTTGTTGTTTTTGTGGATACAGACTAACACGGCTACCCCCTGATACATTACAACCTAAGGGTACCTAGGAATGCACTAATGTTTGTTTGACTTATACCTCCATTCAACAATGTTACCTTTACTCTCAAAGCTTTTATGATGAGACCTAGGCCCTTGTATTTACCTAACCGCTCGCACAAACAAATCAATACCACTCTGATAGCTAAAATGATGCCACTGGGTCAAGATAATGATGAGAAACTTCTGAAGGGCAAGAGATCTGGTTGAGATAAGCACCAAAAATTCTGAATGCCTTACATGAAACTAACTATGAGGTGCCCCAGCATGAAAACAGGCAGGCTATGGAAACTAACATTTGGTATCTACTTAGTAAGTTGCACCAGCTTCTGCTTCTTGTCTGGCTAATAAAGAAAAATGGTCATCAAACTTCTTCACATCTTTGACCTGCATTTTGTTTGAGTTCTGGATGAATTCTCAAGTCCGTTCTTATTTTATATGAATCAATCATATAATATTAGTATGTTGAGTAAAAAGTAAGTATCTCAGGATTTAGCGCTACATTTCAATAGTATTTGGAGAATTGAAATAGAACCATTTTTTTGTAACCATCAACAGATAGCTAGCTCTGCAGCATTGTACGAATGACTTGTGAAAGAGGCCAAGATGATGGTTTGCAAACCATGGCGAAAAATACTATTTGGGAAACTTCCTTCTACACAATGGAATGATTTCTAAAAATACTGTCTAGTACATGTGGTTAAGTGGGCAGTGCTTATATTGTTACCTGCGTGAATAAGTACTAGAGTACATCTTGGTTGGGGAGGGGAAAGGCGTATGTCCCTTTTCATCTGTATTTGGTAAAGGATGTCTCTTCCCCATGCAAAGACCAAACAAATGGCCTTGTACACCTTCTATATGAGGGGCTGGTAGCTTAGTGCAGAGAGGCTGGGAACTCTTGTTTTTTTGCCTCTGTTATGCCCATGGGATGCAGTAGCAGCTGTAGTCCCTGTGCACTTCCTACTACATTTGGCTCGCTAGCCCATGGATCAGAATTCCACCGCGTGCAGGGATCGTGCATCCTCCTCTCAGCTTCCTCTAGCCCCTTGTGCTGCAGGACTGTGGCGGTTTCACAGTGTTTAGCGCCTCCTACACCTGAGGAGGGCAGAAAGTTTGGCCCTGTCTAAGTGCATCTTCCGTTGACATTGGCTGGGAGATTCACCCTTTTTGTTGTAGCATAAAATCCAACAACTAATGAGTTAGGTACTGGTATGTGGGCAGTGAGAGATTTGGGAAGATTGATGTAAATTACAAGTTGATGGAGAGGGACATAAGAATGGAAGGGACCTCCTGGGTCACTGAGTCCAGTCCCCTGTTATTACAGGCAACTCTGACATATAACCCTGTTCAGAAACTTATCAACAGCCACGGTAAAACTGGTGAGGTTGTTTGCCCCATGACTCATACTGGGAGGCTGTTCCAGAACCTCCCTCCCCTGATGGCTAGAAACTTTCTTCTAATTTCCAGCCCCAATGCATATTCATGGCCAGTTTCTACCTGTTTGTTCTTCTGCCACCATTGTCCGTCTCCCTCCCTGATGTTTTCCCCCCTGATGTATTCATGGAAAGCAATCAGATCCCCTCTCAGGCTTCATTTGGCCAAACTAAACAAGTCAAGCTGTCCTAGGGTCATCCTGGTGTCCCTTCTCTGCACCTGTTTCGGTATGAATTCATCTTTTGTGCGTGAGATAGAGCTTCAGGCCATTTTAATGATGTTCCTTTTGTGGAATTAACAAAACTCTAGGTTAAAATCTAAGAGCTAAAAAGAAAACGTGTATGAAGGGATGGGGGGGCGGGGGCTGAGGAGCTTTGTGCATCCACTTTGAACCAGCCATTTTTGTCAGAGCCCAACTCTCACTTTGACTTTTACCTCACCCGGCTTTTACCCCTGCGCATTTCCCTCTCCTGATGCTCTTGGTAACTGACATTGTTGTTTTTCTGCAAACACATTACAGCTAGAAAAGTATGCTCAGAGCATGGCTTCCCCATGGTGCAGCATTCGAGTCCTGAAATCACTAGATACAGGGGCCCAGAGCTGTTACGCGAGGAGAGGATCGATTCAGTCAATCAGAAGGAAAATCCACTGTCAGGCACTCAGACCTTTAACCTGCTCCTCAGAATTATTAGAACTCCCAAATCTCTTTGCAGGGCTTTTCTATTAGATGGATATTCCCATGTTTTGATTTTTTTGCTCCAAAAGTAATTTTTTTTTATAATTACCTGCATTGAACTGCACTTACCATCTGGGAAGCGATAGGCACTTAAATGATTTATTAGCCTGGGTTCCTAAATGTGCTGAACAGCATGGGATTGATTTGGCGAGTGACAAATACAGGGTACATGACAATGGGTAGGTGGCCAATGTCTGATGGCGCATCATGCTATACTTGTGGGATTGCACTGCGGGTATGCCGGCTTCATTCCATCCATGCAGTAGATCAATAAAAGGCAGGTGTGCCTGGGATCAGAAATACAAAGGAATATCTTGAAGTGCAGTTCTGATCTCAAAGAGGGCTGTAAAAATTGTTGAGCCCCATGATTCTTGTCTCTGAATAACTCTGTGTTAAATTTAGTAAAAAGACCATTGACAACCTTGCAAGCCTTTCTATGATCTGAAAGTTATCTGGGTTCCTTCTTTTTCATGCACTGGTTGAAATTCTTCAGGCTGATTCAGGCCCTCAGTTATCACTGCTGTTATTATTTGCTATTAGTTTTACAATAGCTTCCATAATGTGTGCAATGCTTTCCACACACATCCCGGGGCAACCCCACTAGCAATCAGGAAGGTGGAACAGGTGTATCACAAGGATATAATCAGAAGACAATTGAGCTGCATAGGTATAACTGCAAGCATGATTAGTCGACAATGGGAGCTTGTAGGTTTAAGTGAGGGCATAATTTGTCTGGCAAATGCTTTATTAGTAGTGATGAAGTATGGGAAACAAAGAATACTTTGCTTTTGCTTTACTTTCACTGTGCATCTACACTGGAAAAATGGCACCTGTCATTCACTATTGGTGCCCACCAATGCACCTTCCAAGTGGAAACTGTATTGTAGACAGCACTCTGCTTTTTTATCATCTCACCACACCGCATCACAATAAAAATGCCTGAGCCCAGAGCTCTAGTCACAGTACAACTTTTGCCTATACTGCCAGTTAGGAAAATCAGCTCTTTACCTGTGAACAGAGCAGGGCATAATTTACAGCAGCCTTCCTCTGCTCTCAATTGCGCCAGAGATTAGACTGGCCCCAGGAGCATAAAAATGGTGTCACCTTTGCCTCAGCCCTTCTCTCCTTTGTGTTAAGCAGGAGCCAAGGATCTATCCTAAGAAGAGAACTCTGCAAAGTTATGATCAAAGGGGCTGATCCTGCTAGGTGCTAAGTGCCCTTATTTACTATTTAAGTCAACACTTAAGGAATCTTGTGCAGGGTCATGTTAATCTTCTCTTCACTGGTCGAATTTAGTGTACGTGCCATAAAAGCATAGAATCATAGAATCTCAGGGTTGGAAGGGACCTCAGGAGGTCATCTAGTCCAACCCCCTGCTCGAAGCAGGACCAAACCCAACTAATGCATCAGGCATTCAAGATCAGGCCTTTAACCCTAACAGAAATGATGGAATATGACAGGAGCTAGCATGCTGGCTTCCAACACCCGAACGTGTATTTGGATGGCAAATAGAAATGGATGACCCCAACTGGCAGCTGGCAGAGGAGAGTTTATGCCCTGCCAGTTACGGGGCTCTCCAAGAAACGGGATGTGTATATTCCAAACAATTGTTTTCAGCGACAGCTGAGCTAACCTAGTGGCTGAGCTGAAGAGAGCTGAATAGCAAAAACCAACCCACAGCATTCCTGGTGCTCCTACAACCCCCTACTGCCCAGGGCATTGTCCAGCTCAGTGATGGTAACAGAAGAACCTTCTGCTTATTGCTATTCTAAACTGGGCCTTCTGTGTTATGTATGTCAGAAGCTCTCGCCTCCATGTCTTCAGGATTCTCCGGCAGCACATGCAGAGCCTCTTCTGGCTTGGCCCTGATACTTGTCAGGCCTTGGTGAAAGGGCTGAAATAGAGGTGGTAAAAGATACTAGGTCTGAACCCAGAGCATGGGCTTGTAAAGAGCAGGCCTGGGTACAAGAAGCCTGTGAAGAATGCGATGCACACGCAGCTACAGGTCTTACACTGGCGATGGTGCAGGCGACCCCAAACAGAACTAGTGGGAGCTAATGATTGTTGCTCTAGTGCCACCTGGTGGTTCAAAAGTGCAGAAAGATGACCCTTTACCCGGAGGAAATGGCCAGTGGTGTAGGTCTGCGGTAGGATGGACACACAGCAAGAGAGGTTAAAAAGGCTGGGATAGAACAATGAGGGAAGATGGGACTGAGAAAGACGGGTGGGAGGAATGATTTGGGAGTTGGGCGGGGAAAGGTATAATTGGCAGAGAGCTTGCCTAATGTAAAGTTGCCCTGCTCATGTGTCTTGTGGGGCCTGGTGTCGGCTGCCGGTTGGGTGAGAATATGCCGTGCTGCCACCGGGTCTTTGGAATCACCACAGAAAATTGTGACCCACCTGTGAAATAAATGTCAACAAAAAAAGTGAGGGGAGAGGCACCCAACTGGTGTGGAAACATGGGGAACTCTGGGGCTACAATGAGCAATGGCCCTGGCCCTCAGCATGAGGGACAATTGAGTGGGATGAAACCTTTTCCTGTAATATCTCCATCTACAGCCAGATCCACAGGCCAGGGGCTTGGCAAAGGGCTGGAAATTTGTGGGTATTGAGGAGGATTTGTACAGCTGATCTGACATTTACTCATCATTTGTATTTGCCCAGAAAAAGGAAGGAGGGTTGCTATTATTTGGGTACTTTTAACCGAAATGTGACTGGATTCTGAACATAAGTACTAGCTTATAATAAGTATTCTTATTACTACTGTTCCAGTCAGTGCCAATGAAGATATGCAGTAAAGTACCCACTTTCCCTGTGGTTTGTGTCCCCTTTGGAGTGGCCCAAAGACTGGTTATCAGTTCAGTGTCCATTCCTTTCCTGGGCATCCAGGTCCATGACTGGGGATCCTAGGGGCTACGATAACACAAATACAAATAATAATAATAATTTATGTAGCTCAGTGTTTCAGGCTAGAGCTGGCCAAATAATGGAATTTTTGATTTGCTGGCAATCATAGGCTAGATGTATAGGGCTGAAGGGGGCCTAGATCCCACCCCCCCAATCTATCTACCAGCTCACCAGTTTTGGCTGAGTCACTCCATGGGCGTGCCCAGTTTGGCGGCAGGAGCCAGGAAGGGGGCAGGGCCGAGGGCCCTGTCTGAGCACAGATGCATGCATCACATGGTGATGCCATGGTGGTCAGGGCCAGGAAGACGGTGGGGTAGGCAGTTGCAGGGGGAGGGCCCCTGTGCATGGGGATGAGCGTGTCATGTGATGATGTGGCAGGGTGGAGGAGCGGGAACAGGAACTCTGCCATTGTGGAGTAAGGGCAGGATGGATTCCTTCTCCACAGCCACATTCTCCCTGCCCCCCACAGCCTCCCTCTGCCTAGCGATCTCCACGTATTGTCCCCCCCTACCGCCATGGCAAGGTTTAGGCCAACCTATATTCTAGTTTCAGCTTCCTGCACCTTGCATACCTGGCCCTCCTCTATGAAATTTCTGTTCTTTCATCATAATACCTGATCAGATTTTTAAAGAGATCTTTCAGCTATAGTCTACAAATTTAAATCCGGTCTTTCCTTTTCCCTGGGCAATCTTCTCTGTTTCATTCCATGCTTAATGCATGTGCTGCAGAAGCAAATGTCCCCTGTGCATCTGTGTGCCGTGTTACTGGAGTAATTGTTCTTCCACTGATCCACAGTATTTATTTCCTGAATGACCTAATACATTTCTTAATACAGTTTCTTGTCCACCTCCTGCATGCAGCTCCCCACAGTCTGGTTGTTTTTCCTATCTTGTATTGAGCATTGCAGGCATTCAGCTCCGATCTAAGGTGCAAAAGGCTTACCAAACTGATCTCTTGTGGGTGCTTGAGTACCGGAGGATGACTTGGCATTATTGGAGCCGGGGCTTGGTGTTGACTGAAGAGTAAACAGTTAGGGAGGATAGCTGTCCGTTCCAGTCAGATTGCACTCTAGCTGTTTACCATCACCATAATCGGACGGCTTGGAAATCCAGGAAAAAAAATAAGAGAAAGAAAGGAAAGACCAAAAAAGTACACAGCATCAAATGGCAAGTGAGAATGGGAAGGGCACAGTCCAGTTTCAACTGGCTTTGGGAAGCCAAGGATGGCTCACTTATGCTTAATAATTAAAGGAGTTATGCACTTTCCTACCCACTTTATTTAAGATGAGTGAGGTTTTCGCTCTGTACTGTTAGCAATGCGAGTGACATGATCATAATGCAGAAACACATTTCCCTGCACATTATAGCAGTGAAGGCGACTTGTGGCAGTGGGCCAGAATCACTTAGATCATTTTACCGGGGGCACCGCAGAGACCAGAGGACCCCATCAAGGAGCCGCTCTTTCCAGTCCATAGCACCCCATGTTGTGACATTTCTCTCACAGTTGTCCCCCTGCATTACTGCCGACGAGATAAAAAATGATTGTTGTCTTTAGATATAAAAATCAGTTTAACCAAAGCCAGGGTCAAACTGCTGTCAGTGTATTCAGATGTATGTTTCAACTTAGTTTTGTCACCCTGTGAGATGGAAAATTGCAGCTCTGGGTAAGGTCAAAGCGGGGTTATAAACTTTCTTTGTGAGCAATTGACTATGAAACGAAATCTGATTTGCTCAGATACAGGTAATGTTTCTTCCCCTCCCCCCCCTTTAAACCACAACCCTACGTCTTCGTGCTGGTGTTAAATAATTCAACATTCTAGTGCAGGAGGACTTGAGGAATTTCAGAAATAATGCATACGGAATGCTTGCCTTCATATTAATAATGGCTGTAGGGTTCTATCGCAGCATTATTTTTGTGTGTGTATACACTCTATGAATTGATTATGTAACCCGAATGCCTCCTAGGGATGTCTTCTGTCTCTATGGGGATCTGGTATAATTTGTTCTCTGAATTACTCTGCCAGTTGTATGCTCTGATACTAAAAACCCCTTCTATGGATAAACAGACAGAACGGAAACTGGCGAGCAATAAAAAGAGGCTGTGTTTAGATCTAACAGCTACCCTTTTTCTGTTGCTAAAATATTTGCTCCTAATACCGTTGATTTTATTTTTAAATCATCACGCAAATATTAAATAATCTGAGTCCCTCTTCCCTCCCCCAGAGAGGTAGGTAAGTAAAATTATTCCTATTGTACAGGTGGGGAAACTGAGGCACGGGGAGCTTAAATGTCGTAGCCAAGACCATAGAACAGGAAGGAGGCCTGATTGCAATTCTTCAGGTCAAGGTTCTTGCGCCTATGCTCAAACCACCAAACTACGGGTTAGATTCAGCTCAGTGCTAGAGTAGTACTCTTGGCATCACGTCAGGTACAAGGCCCCAAATTATCAGCCAGCAAAGCAGCTGCAACCCCCTTTGGCAGGGGATCCTAAAGAGGCCAGTATAGCCTCCAGAGTGTCCAATGTTAGATAGGAACCAGTATGACTAGGGCACCAAGATTGGAACCCCAAGAAAGGGCAAGGTGATGCCAGCTCCCTCATGGGGTGAACACCCTCTAAATGCAGGTGGTGAGAAGCACGGTGGGCAGGTTGGTGCAGAGAGGTGTGGCTTACCCCTCCCGGCATCAGTAAGAGTGAATTTGGCCCTCTGATGATCCCTCTTTCTCCCCTCTCTCAATATAGCAAATGTGTTAACTCTGATCTCCCCACACATCCCCTTTTTAGGTGAGGCCTTTAAAAGAAAATTGAAAGACGGCAGGGGTGGGGAGAGGTTTGCCAGGAAGGATGAGCAAGTTTCAATTAAAAAAAAAAAAGGAAAAAAAAAAAGACCGACCCAAAATATTGCACGGGACTTTTACTGAGCCATTTTTAAAGCTCAGAGACGTCTGAGCTTCCCATTATTTTTCATTTTCAACGGATCAGAATTAAAGATGCTAATCCAGCTCCAATCCCGTACTCTATTTGTCTCATTTTTCCTTTCAAAGGGATGCCCCTGTTTCTGCTCAGGTACTGGACATTGAATTCCCCAAAGTGCCCTAGAATCCTTTGCTCTGGCCATGGCACTACTACAAGATGCTGAAGCACTTGATACCAAAGACTCATCACATCCAGACTGAAATGGCAAACATGGGAAGAAAGACCTTCCCTTCCTTGCTGTTATTTCCCTGTGCATACATTTCAGGGTTGCAGACTGAAGGATCCTGCCTAGGGATGCAGACTTCTCTGGCTAGGTTATCTTGTTAGCAGGTGCTTGAACTCCACCTGTAGAGCAATTACTGCTGAGTCTTATTAGCAGGTGGGCCCAGTTAGGTCCAAGGAGAGTATAAGAAGGTTTAGAACAAAAGTCTGGGACAGAGAGATCCTGCAGGGAAACTTTAGGAGCAGCCACACTTAGGGAGAAAGTTTAAGATGAAGTTTGTTGTGGTGTTATTTATCATTTGCATTTACCAAGAAAGCCATACCCCAGGAAGGGATTTTAAATAGTGAAAGGTGTATTATTGCCTGCTCCAGCTCCTATCTACTCCCCCAGTGGTGTATAGAGGCTGTAAACAACTTGCAAGGGGCTGGGGAAGAATTTCCCCTGGCACAGGAAATGCATTGGGCCAGCTATAGCATAAGGGAGGTATGTGAGAGGGGGCAGTTGTAGTCATATGCAGCACTGGGGAGAATGCCATAAATTAGAGCAGCCCTGTGGGCTCTCTGAGTTATGCAGGAGGGCATTTCAGCCCCTGGAGCAGCCCAGAATCATGAGGTGTAGAATGTGAGCCGGTGCGGGTATGCTCTTCTTGCAAAGTATTAAACTAATGACTAGGGCTGGATGAATATGACACTTCAAAAATGTTTCTGCTAACATTACGTTGAAATGTAAAGCAAATTTGCTATAGCTGTGTACATGCCCCTTTAGGTTACGTTGCTGTGGATGTTCTAATGAACAAGTTTATTGGCTGGAGAGTTTTGGGAAACAACAAATATTGGAGAATGTTCACAGGAAGTGAATTCTGAAGTCATTGTCATAAGTATTTGTGCCAGGAACCTGATTCGAAGAGCTACGTTTCATCCAGTCAAAGAGGTGACCCATGAGCCCAATCAAAACCATCCACTACAGCTCAGATTCTGAATGTCAGGTACTCTCAACTAACGGCTCATATGCAAGAATCATTTGTAGAAATTTATTCAGCAAAATTTTAAAATGACTAATGAAGAAAATCATGAGCTGTTCATAGACAATTCACACAGGGGAAAAAAAGAGGTGAAATTCATCAGATAAATTATTCTCTAGGATTTACTCACCCAGTGCTACTAATTAAGTATAACAAGGGAGCTGCTTGATGTGTTGAGCTTGTTTGCACCTCTAGAATCGTCTTGCACTGGTATGTTTTGCATCATAAACATTCATACCAGAAACAGACCCAATCTCAGCAACCTTGAACTTCAGGTGGCTTTGGAATCTGCACCAACATCTGGATCGGTGTTTTGCCACTGGCAGCTCCAAACCCAGAAATGTGTACTGATTAGAGAGGACCCCACGCCACAAACTATTTCTGTAATGAACTGACTCTAGAACGGAACCCTTCCAAATGTTGAGAATCTTTGAAATCTGAAGTTTGTGGCTCGGGGCCCTCTCTAATCAATAGACATTTCTGGGTTTGGAGGCCCTCTACTTTCTCTAAGATATCTGTGTAAAGGGCTTTATGGTGAGGTTTCTATAGTTTTGCTGTCTTCCCTGGCGATATTCTAGGCCCCGCTTCCACTAACCAAGAGGCAGGCTACAGCACGAGGAATGAAGATCTACTTGAATTCAACACGGCTTCCTATCCTGCTAAGCGTTCTATCATTGTGCCAACTTTGCTATATTAATCTGGAGGCAGGGAAAAACGGGAAGCCACTCAGTCCTCGCGGCGAGGAAGGGTTTATTTTATTTAAAGCAAATTGAGCCATTTTATGGCAGAACTGGGTTGCAGTTCCAGCTGAGCCCTTTCAAGCTTGCACATTCCTCTTCACAGCACACCTCTGGGATCACGCAGCCCAAAGTATAAGTTAATGAAGACAAAGAGAGGAGGTGTTCCAGACCCTGCTGCCCTGCTAGCATATGTGATATTTGAGCAATGCGATATATACTGCTTTATCTAATCACAGTGGAACGAGTTTCTTGTCCTTATTTTAAATTTTTCTTAGCGTAAACTGTGGCCAGTAGCCACCTTTCAATTTCTCCAGCGCTTCTGTCTCCCAAAGTCACACGCGGGTACTTTGATATGGTATAAATCAATGTGACAAAATATTCCAGACCAACATCCATGACAAATGTAGGAAGTATCCTAATCTATTCAGAATTTTGCATATTCAAGAAAAAAAATCAGAAATATTTCAGATACAAGACTAGGTTGATATAATTAGAAAGTGTCTCAAGCTGCAAAAGTCAGATTCAGATTTCAAACTCCTTGAAGTTGGGGGTTGCTTTGATCTGGGGGGTCTGGTTCAAGATAAGGAGCTACTTTCCAAATCTGGAACTGATTCTGGGTTTTGATTCCGAATAACTCTGATCTTCTTTTCTCCAACCAATGTATTAGAAGATGTAGAATCTTGAGTATTGGACCAGCCCGTTCCTATTAATAATATGAACATTTAAAAAATGTCTTCTCTGATGTGGACTTTTCCCAGCATCTCTTTACCCACTTCCCCATGTTGCTTTAAGAATTAGAAACAGCATGGTAAACACTAGAGGTTTTAATGTTGCAAAGTCTCTCATTGTATCTAAAACTGAAGCCCAAGCCAGGTGTGGTGCAGTTCTGAGGAGAGCTGCATGAATAACAGATTTTTTTTGGTTTGGTGGTTTAACTGAAAAATAAAATAAAATAAAAAATATAATTTAATGTCAACCTGAAGCCCAAATAATTCAAAACATTTTTAAAAGTGAAAAAGTGTACAAAAATAATAAAGTCCGGGATTGAAGAGAATATTTTATTTGATCCAAAATTAAACATTTGTTTTTTGTAAATAAAATTGAACTAAACTTTGGAATGAAAAGTTGTTTTGAATTGAAAAATTGAACTTTTTTGTTTAGAAATGTCAAAACAAAACATTTTAAGAGTTTTTTTGGGGGTGGTTTTGACCTGAATTCATAGAATGTTTCAGTCAACCTGAATCTGCTTTTTTTTGACTGAAAAAAAGTTTTGTCTGGAAAATTGCAGTTCTCATTCTTGGTCCCATTTTATCCACACCAGGAAGTTTAGAAAAGGGATGTGGATAAATGCGTCCTGTTTTTGTCCATCTCTGCTGTGAGTCCTCCTTACCAGTCACTCATTCTCTTTCAATTGTTCAACTATGTTGACTTCTACTGTCCCAAGTTGGTGAGGACATTTCAGCTGAAATGACATTTCAGCAAAAAAAGAGGGAAAATGTTTTCTGTTTTTGAACCAGTTCTAGTATTTTCTATGGGGCTGCCCATGGCAAAAATCACAGGAGACAATGGGCCCAAATTAACCACTAACATAAGGGGACTTCAGTAGTGATATACACCTGCTTAGGTGACTGATGAATATGGCCCAAAATGTGTTTTTTTTTTAAACTATACCAGCCTCTTCTGTCTCATGTAATCATAAATAAGTGAAGTGCCTTGCAATCTGTAGAATGTATTTTTCACAAAATCACCATCTGGGCTAGCTTCTTGTGACTGGAGTTCTGTAACTCTCTTAGTTGGCTGAACTTCTAGTTGGTGTCTGAGTTTTGCTCGTGGGCTTTCCTTGAACCTTAGAGGCTTTCCACAACGACACCTCAGTCTCTTTCCCGACCTCGTTGCACCTCATGTAGGACCCAGCAGGTACAAATAGTTTGTTATTCTTCCCAGTGCGCATTACCTTTCACTTTTCAGCACTGAATTTCAACTGCTAGCAACCTTGCTTTCCCTTTGTAATGTTCAGTTGACTCTTTCTAAAAAGTTGGATGATAGTAAGCCAAATTCATTCTTGGTGTAACTCCACTGGAGATAGATTCATCCCCAGTCTATCTGTCTCACTGTGTATTAAATGCGCAGTCCAATGCCCACTGAACTAGATGGAAACACTCTTAATGATTTCCATGGGCACTGGATCAAGCTCTAAAATCATTGTGCCATACAAAAATGCATTGTACCCTGAGTAGCCATTTCCTTAACTCTTCTTCTATTGGACCTCCCCATTCCCCATTAATGTCTATTAAAGGAGCATCATGTCTTTAGCCAGTGAACAGGGGTTCCTTTCAAGGCATTTGCAATTCAGAGACCAGGAAGTAGGTGGGTTTTGCATAGCAGAGGTTAGTCTTCCTTCTCCAACCAATAGCATCCCGTCCATCCTGGCTGGAGAACAAGCGTTCCAAAGCTTCCCATAGACCTAGGGAACCATGTGTATAAGTGTGATGTGCTGCTCCACTTGGCTGGCTCTGTGCATTGGTCACTCGATGCGTGGTAAACATGGCCTACAAGATTGCCAACGCTGTAGCTCATGCCATACCAGCTCATGTCTTCATTTTGGCTGGAAAAAGCCATTATGTCAGCTACTGGTGGATTCCTAGCTTTCCTTGCTGAAAATAGGCACCTCTCTCTTCAACTCTTCAGTGCGGAAATGACACTTTATCATTTTAATTTTCGGATGATAAATTAAATTTTAAAAAAACAACGTATGCAAAATCCCCTTAGCTTACACGCCAGAATACATAACATAGCCTATAATTGCTTTGGGGAAAGCGTAACAGTTGATTAAAGTATAATGTCACTCAGAATATTTGATGTTTTGTAACTCTGTTTACAATAAGGGTGAGTGAGAGAGGAGAGAAAGTAACCAAAATTGAAGGCTCTAGAAATGCTAAAGAAAGAAGCAGCATCCTGCGATGTGCTTAACCCAGCGGAATAGTGAAATTCTGCATTAGCCCTGAATTGGGTAACAGGACAAATTCCTCCCAGGTGACACTCCCTCCTGTACAAATTTGGCCCAAAGCTTTTGTATTAAGTTTGACGAAGATAAAAAAAATCAGGTGTAGAACAACACAATCATCATACAGGCCCCAATTCAGCAAGGTATTTTAAGCAGAGGCCTAACTTTAAGCCTGGAAATAGTCCTTAAGTCTGTGCTTAAAGTCAACCATGTGCATAAGCAGGGGCGGCTCTATGAATTTTGCCGCCCCAAGCATGGCAGTCAGGCGGCCTTCGGCGGCACGCCTGTGGGCGGTCCCTGGTCCCGCAGATTTGGCGGCGTTTCTGCAGGAGGTCTGCCGGTCCCGCGCCGTCGGCATCCCCGCTGCTGAATTGCTGCCGAAACCGCGGGACTGGCGGACCTCCCGTAGAAACGCCACCAAAGGCTGCCTGACTGCCGTCCTCTCAGTGCCCCCGCGGCTTGCCCCCAGGCACGCCCCTCCTGCACTGGTGCCTGGAGCCGGCCCTGTACATAAGTACCTTTCTGAATTAGGGACAAAGTTAATAGGCCTACATTGAACTTTAGACAAAGTCAAAGACAACTTCAACTCTAAGCTAAAGGAGGGAACAGTTCCAAATATGTAACTCATGACTAATGAGGTGTTCAGGTCCCATGAACAGTTTCCTCCTTATGAATGATATTATTTGCAATGAATTTGCAGCTAGTGGCTACAGTAATATCTCCGGCAGTAAAAGCAGCATATAGTCCATCCTCCAGTATCAAAGGAATTGTTATATTTTGTTGACGTGGAAAATTAATTAGACATTTCAGAGAACATTTAAAAGGGATTTATTTTCAGGCAAGCAAACCTCTGATAGCTAACCCTTGGCTTGCGTAAAATGAAGAATTAGTAAAAGAACCTAAATGAGCAGTTAGCTGTCATGTTTGTTGCAGCTGGAATGTTAAGACTTTTTCTGGGATTAACTTCATCCTTTGCCTTGGAGAGAAGAGAAGAGAAAAGCATTCCAACAGATATCTTTTCTGGGCTTCTCATTCCCCAGCTGTAAGCTGGGCTGATCATCATCATTATAATAATTAATACCTAGCTCTCATATAGCGTTTTTCATCAGTAGATCTCAAATTGCCTTACAACAGAGATCAGTATCATAATCCTCATTTTACAGATGGGGAAACTGAGGCAGAGAAGGTGAAATGATTTGCTGAAGGTCACCAAGCAGGCTAGTTGCAGAGCTGGGAATAGAACTAAAGCTGTGCAGAGAAAGGTAATTCTGTTTAGTGGAAGATTCTGATATTCTGAAATTTGATTTTGTTCCGATTTGGAACAAACCCCCAAAATTTCAAAATTCTTCCCGAAAAAGTATGGAGTCATGGCTCAGAGCTGTCTGCCTGGTGTGTGGGCCTGAAGCTGCGGACCCTGGAAGCCTGGACTGCTGATGAGCTACAAGCCTGGGAGCTGGCAATATCATTGTGCCTGTCTCCATGAAACATTTAAATTTCAACACATTGGCATTCTCCGATGGAAAAACCTTCTGTCGGGGAATTTCCAACCAACTGTAAGTACCAGGCCAATGATTTATCCACTAGGCCACGCTGCTTTGCAGAGTGTGGTGAGGCCAACATCCTTTATGTTCGTAAAGTGCTTTGAGATGCTCAGCTGGATTCTCCACTTTGTATATTTATTATGAAGTTAGCATTGTTATTAGATTTGCGTGGGCGGAGAGGAACCAAGGAGCACAGGCCTATATGACTTTGGGCGGAAGGAATCAAGCCGAGGCAATTTTTAACTTAGCAGATCACTTTTTTTTTTTTTAATCAGAAAGCTCTGAAGACCAACTTCACATCATCTTGCTGCCCATCTAAGGTTACCTGGTGAGGACATGGCTGAGTGAGTAGTCTCTCAAATCCTCAGTCAACCAACTGGTTTGTGATGGTTGGTGGTAGAGAGAGAAAAATATTGGTAGACGGGCTACCCTGGTGTCAGGAGGAGTGTGGTATGTACAGCAGCAGAGGGGTGTGATAAGAAGCTTTGTAAATGGCAGGCTGCGTGGGAGGAATTGGCATGGCAGAGGTGCAGTTGTGAGGTAGCAGGGGTGCTATGAATGGGTCCTGGAACAGAGAGGGAAGGGAGATTTGAAAACAAGGGTGGAAGTGAGTGTGGATGGAGGTTAGGAGAAGCCCTCAGAGTAGAGAGGGGGGGATGGTCTAATTAAGCAGTCAGATCATTGCAAAGAGTTAATGTGCTGCCCAGATGCTCTGGAGATGTGTGTTTTAGAAACACATGGATGATCACAATTCATCATACAATGTTTTTAAATCTACAAATGTTCCCATCCCCTCCCTGCTCCTTTCCAATTCCACGCGAACGTCCTCTCCCTTTCTTTTCCTCTGCACTCCCCCTTCTACTTTTCCTCTCCCTTCCTACTCTTGCTGTCCTTTTGCCGCCTCCTCCCTGATTCCCCCCCCCGTTCCATAAATTTGTTCCCACTCTTTATTTTTTAAAAATTATTATGACTATATTTTAATACTCATGAAGCCAGGGGACCTACTATCACTGAGTTGAGGCAGGCATTGTTCAGCCAGGTCCTTCGCAAGCTCATCCTACACAGCTGTGCCAATGCACCTCACTCATGACTTGCACCCTTGTTATTCCAGTCTTGTGCCTCTTGTGACAACAGACTATCGTTCATGCAAACACAAGGTGGTTTAGCTGTGGTAACTAAACAGCACAGAACAGTATGTGAAGGTCTTATGGTGCACCTACAATCATTGGATAGTCATGGTGCAAGCTCTGCAGGCTGGCCCCTGGGCACAGACTCCAATCATGCAGTTCTGACACCTTCACTTTTGGGTAGATGTGAAGTCTGTAGGCCGGCTCCAGGCACCAAACGGCAAAGCACGTGCCTGGGGCGGCACCCTGCAAGGGGCAGCAGTCCGGGAATTCTGGAACGGTGTTTTGTTGTTTTTTTGCTTCGGCACTTCAGCGGCAGCCATTTTTTTTTTGCTTCGGCAGTTTGGTGGCGGCCATATTTTTTTTCTTTTTTGGCTTGGGGCGGCCGAAAAGCTGGAGCCGGCCCTGTCCGTAGATACTTACGGACTTCAGCCCAGCAGTTTAAAGTTATTTAGGCATTGCTGCGCTCAGTGTTACAATGCCTAACTGATTTAGGAACCTATACCTCATTTTCAAAAGGGATTTAGGCAGTTAGGAGCCTGAATGCCATTGGCTGTCCACTAGAGAGACGAGATGGATGAGGTAATATCTTTTATTGGGCCAATTTCTGTTGGTGAGAGAGACAAGTTTTCAAGCTTACATAAAGCTCTTCTTTTTTTCCCCAGACCCAAAGAAGAGCTCTGTGTAAGTTCTAAACCTTGTCTCTCTCACCAAAGAAGTTGGTCCAATGAAAGATATTACCTCACCCACCTTGTTTCTCTAATATCCTGGGATCAACATGGCCACAACAACACTGCATCGGCTGTCAATGTAATTTTGGCTCCTAAATGCCTCAAACTCTTTTGAAAATGAGATTTATCTTCCTAACTCGTTAAGTGTTGCAATGCTGAGTGCAGCAGCGCCAAATGTTTTTAAAAATCTGGGTCTTCACCACCAATTGCTGGTCAGCTCAGTAAGACCTGGTGGAACCTCACTTATATTAACCTTATTAAAATGACCTTGGGAGCATGAGCACATTTGGGTTGACAGGGGTTTCTGATCAGTTAGGTTTGGTTAATTTTAGTGCATTTCATGTGAAAGATTTAAAAAAATGTATAGCTTGGCATGTTTGATATACAGAGATGAGATCCCTGTACTCCTTTTCACATGTCTGTAACCTGAAACTTGAGGCTGTGGAGAAGCGGGGCTGGCCAGAAGAACCACTTGTATTATAGAATCCATCTCCTTCCCTGTGGGTGTCCTTTCAGGATGGCCATTGACATCACTAAAGAGCGATCATCACCAGAGGTGATGCCAGGAATACACACTGTTTTGGACTTTGAACTCTCCCTCGCACTCTCCTAATCTGCACTGCTGCTCGGAGTCCCAAGGACAAGCAGGCTGCGGGAAGAAAGTATTTCTGGCCTCAGATATGATTGTCAGAGTTGTCTGATGATTGATGGTCACCTTCAGCGTGCACTCCCATACAGCAGAGCGTAGCGATGCATTTACCACAACAGATTTGGAGGGGGGGGCGCCTCGGGTTGGTTTGATTGGAACAACTTGTGCTTATCCAAAACTAAATTGAACATCCTGGGTTTTTTGGGGGCTGCAGAAATGGGCTGGAAAGCTCAAAGAAACAGGCATTAGAGAATGGCACTGAATGGGTTAAAATGATCAACCACAATGTCTATGTATCTCCTTAGAAACAGCTAGAGTCTTTAGAACCCCAGAGTCAATTTTCAAGCAGGGGTTGGTTCAGCTCTTCTTCCTTTGCACCTTCAAGGTAGCTTTCCTTAGAGATTCTCAAAGGGCTCTACAAATATTGATTCATGAACTCTGCCAACGACCTGTGAGGCAGGTTAATAATGGTTGTTACTCTCCCTTTACAGATGGGGAAATTGAGGCAGAGAGAGGGTGAGGGCTGTGTGTTCAAAAGTGCCATCTACATTTTGGGTGCCTCGCTTTTGCGGCCTGTGGTCTGATGTTCAGCAATCACAGTGCACATCCAAGGGCCGGATCCTCAACTGATCTAAACAAACAGGGCTCACTTGAAATCAATGGAGCACTGCCAATTTACTCCAGCTGAGGAGCTGGCCTGTGGTTTCCTGACTCACCTGCCTCTCCTGTAACCACTAGAGCACTATCTTGTCCTGGGTAGCATGAAAAAGCTTCTTGTTAGAATTCATCTGCATAAACAGAAGTGGAAACATTCTCTGCCAATGAGAACTCTTGCAAACTCCAGACCTGAAAGAAGTCTGTCTCTGCAGCTAGGCTCTTTCACCAGCTTCAGAGATTTGATAATGATCTTCGGGCTGGAGGATTTTTCTTGTCAAGTAAAAAAAGCAACAAGAGAGGATTTTGAAGCGCTCAATATGAAGGATAAGAACACTTGAATCTGTTCTCCAGGACGACGGAGGGATTGTATCATTCTTTTTAACACTAGAGGTCACTCTGTGACCAGGGATGGGAGATTGTCATTTACGGGCCTTGGGAAGGTCAGCTGCTGCTAATCCGTATAAATTGCTGAACTACATGCAAAATTTGTACCTAATTATTAACCTCTTTGATGCAGTATCGCTCTTATCAAAACTTCACAGTGCCAATTTCGTCCCAAACAAGTAGATGATGTGATTCATAAAGTGTGCGACTCAAACCAAATATTTCAGATGCAAACCCTGTAACTCTTAGCAAATCGACAGAGCCTGGTTCTAGACAGTATCCCTCTTTGCAGCCCCATCTGCATCTCTCTCTGTCTCTCCTGAAAGCACCTGTCAGTTATGGTATCAGAATGGTCGGGAATTAATTGAGTTGATGCTGTTTGACGAGCTCAGGGGTAAAAGAAGGATTTAACACAGCCACTAGATGTCTGCGTGCTAAACTCACTGACTGTGGAACCTGCATGGAAAGGAGTTGGTTTCATTCTGTAATCATCCCTTTCCTCTCAAATAGACCAAGCTAAACAGGGCTGTTGCTGCTGCTTTTGGCTGAGTCCATTTTGATGTTGTTGGCTTCAGAATTGGTCAGCCACCCAGCCCAACATTCACATGCAACTTTTCCCTTAGTATATTATCAGACTACCCAGATTTAGCACTTCACAAAGGGTTTGTAGAGTTCTTATTTTTAAAATTTGCTGTAAATTCCATTTGGATTTTACGAGCCTTTTATTGATCTCTGTGGAAGCTTTACGTTTTCTTATGGGGGGGCGGGGGGGTTTGGAATATGCCCATCACTCAGCTATAGACTTATTTTCCATGGAATCATGTCATTAGTGACTCTGTTTTGCTGGGGGGTTCTAATATTCTGTGAGATGGATTTCGCAGCGCTGACAGCGCTTCACCTTTCTCCTCCTGTTAAGGCAGGCACCTGCATTGAGGCTGGATGCCAGAGTAGTGCAAGCATTGCATGAAGCTAGACAGAAATAATTGGAATAACTGGGAATCGTTAGTTTTCAGTCAGTTGCAGGGTCACAGGACATCGGATTTGAACTTCCTATTGAAGTCAGCTAATCTACTGGAAATAGCCTGGTTTTCCCCTCCAGAAGCCTGGGCTCAAATGTATCCTAAATTACAAGTGACATGAGTTCAGTGGTCTCAATTAAATCCCAAGAGTGCATCAAAACTACTAGCACAGGCTTTGGAGCAGCTGTGGGGCAAGGTTAGCGCTCTCATGGCCCGAGTGCACAGTGGAGCAGGGTTGAAATGCATTGGTAAGAGTAGGCTTGGGGAGTTTATACATGCCCTAGCCAGGTATCAATCTTTTATTTAACGTGCAGCATGTATTCTGCTTACATTGAAAGCAGTCAAGCCTGTGCAAGATCATTATTCTGTGTAGGGAGATAACAAAAAAATCCTCCATGGTCAGTTATCTCCAGCACCTCACCGGCCGAAGATTCATTGATTTCCAACTCAGTCTCTAAAGGTGCACAATGAGGCTGATCAATTTAACAGCACTGATGTGAATAAAGCATGCCCCATAATCTGCATTATCAACGGCCCGCTTCCTGATATCCTGAGCTGACCTGGTCACGCCTGCCTCTGACTCAGATAAATAAGCTGGCTGTGGCTAACATGGGATGAAAGCCTTTAAAATAGGAACCAATCAGATTCAACGCAGGCCTTCCAGGGAGGGGCTAATCTTTCCAAAGCCACCCCTGAGCTAATGCTTTCCTAAATGCAATATATGTTCCTAGCATTCCCCTTCATTTGGATTTAAATTAAAAGCTCTAATTAATCTCCTGATTTTTCCAGCAGCATCTTTTTTTTTTTTTTTTTTTTTTTTTAAAGGCCCAACTACAAGCCATTTAGGGAAGGGACTGTTTGGAAAGCAGGTTTTTATTTAATAAACAGCGATCAATTGAATTGATTAACCATGAACACATTACAGCGGGGTTTGTTGTTGCTGCTGCTGCTAATTGCAGTTCATGTGCATGAGAATATTAAATGGCTGTTTGCAGGATCATTTTCCTGCGCTTTTCATTTAACGGAATGGAGGAAACAACAACTGTTGCTAGTGATTTTTGGGTAGGACTCAGCTGACGCAGCATGTGCCCTCAGGAGGCCCGTGCAATAGCTCTATCAATTGTGGCCATTTACTCCACACTCGCAGACATTTCTGCAAACCTTGCAGCAGTTTTCTTTTGTTTTTTTTTTACTAATTCACTTGGTAATTAGATCTTATCATGCTGGCTCCCTGCTTTCCATAAACTGTAAGCAGTTGGAGCTGCCACAAACGGCATTTTCGGGCCAGCTGCGTTGACGTGCGCAGCTTTACAGAGACCGAGGTGCTCTCCAAAAGAAGCAAGAAGAGCCAAGCGGTTCAGATAAATTTGCTGCCACTGAAGGAGTTTTGTGGGGCTGAATTAAGAAGGTTTCCATATAGGAGAAGAGCGCCTTTGCTCAAAGTTGCCGCTGAAACCGAAGTAGCATGAACGGGCTTAAATGGACATTAAATCTGAACACCTACTGAGAGCATCCTCCACCCTTTGATTTCAAATGGGAGTTGAGGGCATTAAGAAAAATGTCACCTTTCTTGAGATTTCATAGATTTTAAGGTCAGAAAAGACACTTGTGATTATCTAGCCTGACCTCCTGAGTTCTGATCAGGTAATTTTCAGGCATGCTAACAGCAGTCCAGCGAGGGACTGTGATTCCGTGACTAAAGGAGGGAATCAGATCTCCTACATTCTGTTCTCAGCACTGACACTCACGTGCTGTGACACCTTGGGCTTAATGTCTCTGACTCAGCTTACCCCTGTGCAATACTGGGTGTAACACGAGGTATGACAATGCTGGTTGTTTAGTGTATCCAGATCAGTGTGAGATCCCAGGAGGAAACTGATTATGTAGGGACAAAATATCCTTAATAGCGATGGCCGGCGCCAGTGAGAGAATAGATTTGCCTTGTGCACTGAGAGAAGTTACTAATGAACATTCGGTGAGATGGCAACACTTTTACGCTGCAACGTGTGTGGAAACACGTCCGGTACGAAGACAATCGCTGTGATACTGACGAATAAGAGCCAGTTGCCAGCCACACTGCCCAGGGGCCGGGAACCATCATGGTTTAATAATGCAAAGCATTTTTATTTTCTGATCAGATGGTTTGAGAACTTTTCTCCCTTGTTGGCAGGAGAGTGAACGTGACAGAATGGGCTGACATAATGGGGCAAATATGGCTCTCATGGCCCAATCCTGCTTTCGTTTCACACTCAAGTTTACCACTGAAATCAAAGCAGAATTTAATGGGCTGGATCCCATGAGGTGCTGTGCACCTGTTGGGAGCATCCTCCACCCCTTTATTTTCAATGGAAATTGAGGGAGCTAAGCAGTTTAAGGATTTCCCCTATGAATGTGTCACATTCTGGCTAGTGGCAGCCTTAAACACACCTCCCTCTTGCAAATTATTCCCATTTCTGCCAGGAATAATCTTTCAGGATGGAGATGCATAGTTGCTATTGCTGGCATATAGGGTGTCTGTGCACAACCAGGAAAACAATGCCCCTGTCCATGGACCCCAGCCAGGAACTGAGGGGGGGGAGGGATAGCTCAGTGGTTTGAGCATTGGCCTGCTAAACCCAGGGTTATGAGTTCAATCCTTGAGGGGGGCCACTTAGGGATCTGGGGCAAAAATCTGTCAGGGACAGTACTTGGTCCTGCTAGTGAAGGCAGGGGACTGGACTCGATGACCTTTCAAGGTCCTTCCAGCTCTATGAGAAGCCTCTTTGTAGGTGAGTCGTTGGGGGTGGGGTGAGAGCCACAATTGGAGTGGAATACTTCTACCTTGGGTTTCAACTAGTCCCCTGGGTTTTCTGCTGAGCACATAACTGCCTGGGCAAGCAGGATCTGGCTCAGTGTCAGCGTTAATGTCTGTTTACTGCAGATCGCTTAGCCCCAGCATGATTTTCTGCTGTGTGCTCTGCATGTGGCACATCCATTGGCCTCCAGGGGGAGTTCAACATATCCCTTGAAAACTACAGAAGGGTATTTTGGCCCGTATGAAGTGAAACTTGTTACCACTACTGTGCAGAGAGAGTTACCCAGGAGACTCCATAAGCTGCAAGACCCATATCTTTGGAACGCTATTGCTGCTTATAGCTACTGAAGATGTTCAGCCGTAAGGATGCAGAAAATATACTGGATAGAACTGATGTCAATGCAATGTTTTCGCATTGGGTTAAGTTAATGTGAACCCTTTGTAGTCAAAGTTATAAAGAACTGGATAACTTTACTGGGCTTAATAATACATGTGGATGGGTGTTTGCAGTTATATCCTTCCTGTGAAACCTGCTGTTGCTTTTGTTTCAGTGGAGGTAAGCTGGAAAATTTTCTGCCTTTTACAAGGGAGACATTTATGCTGCTATCAGCATTTGTGACTTTTGGGGTGTGTCTGGCTCACGGGTCTGTAAATACACAGATCCACTGGCTTAGTGGAGTGGGGAGGATGTAATGGCTGTAGATAGTCTAAGTGTGGTCTGTATCAGTTCTTATGCTGTTATCACCACAGTCCACGGGCAGAAACGGTGGTATCTGAGGTGCTGCATATGTTCTCCAGAACCTGCAGGAAAATTCTATTCCCCTGAGTGCTAATGAGCCCCTAGGGCAAAGTCCATTTATTTAGGGATTGTGCAGGACGAAAGGCTTTGACCCTCAGTATGCAAAATTTACAAAAGTTACACGTGTTTTTTTCCCCTCCTGTGACATCAGTAGTTTGTTTAATTAAATTCACCCCTGGTATAACCTCATTGGTCCTGTGTTTTTAAACTTAAAATTTTCCTACATCTAGGTCATCAGTTCAAATTCCACCGAGGCTGGTAATGAATGAAAGTTGCTAGAACCTGATGGCCTATGTGAAATGTGTTTAGGGGGTCTCCGATCAATTTCCAGTGGACATAAGTAGCCCTGATTGGCACTAAAACTGCTTGGAGAAATTTCAACAGAATCATATTTTGCTGCAATATGCATTTTTGTCTAAATGGAAATGCTAATGAAATAGGGTAGATTTTCATAGAATCATAGAAGATTATGGTTGGAAGAGACTTCAGGAGGTCATCTAGTCCAACCCCCTGCTCAAAGCAGGACCAACTCCAACTAAATCATCCCAGCCAGGGCTTTGTCAAGCCAAGCCTTAAAAACCTCTAAGGATGGAGATTCTACCACCTCCCTAGGTAACCCATTCCAGTGCTTCACCACCCTCCTAGTGAAATAGTTTTTCCTAATATCCAATCTAGACCTCCCCCACTGCAACTTGAGACCATTGCTCTTTGTTCTGTGATCTGCCACCACTGAGAACAGCCTAGCTCCATACTCTTTGGAATCCCCCTTCAGGTAGTTGAAGGCTGCTATCAAATCCCCCCTCACTCTTCTCTTCTGCAGGCTAAATAATCCCAGTTCCCTCAGCCTCTCCTCGTAAGTCATGTGCCACAGCCCTCTAATAATTTTCATTGCCCTCCACTGTACTCTCTCCAATTTGTCCACATTCTTTCTGTAGTGGGGGCCCCAAAACTGGATGCAATACTCCAGATGTGGCCTCACCAGTGCTGAATAGAGGGGAATAATCACTTCCCTCGATCTGCTGACAATGTTCCTACTAATGCAGCCCGATATGCTGTTAGCTTTCTTGGCAACAAGGGCACATGGTTGACTCATATCCAGCTTCTCGTCCACTGTAATCCCCAGGTCCTTTGCTGCAGAACTGCCGTTTAGCCAGTTGGTCCCCAGCCTGTAGCGGTGCATGGGATTCTTCCTTCCTAAGTGCAGGACTCTGCACTTGTCCTTGTTGAACCTCATCAGATTTCTTTTGGCCCAATCCTCCAATTTGTCTAGGTCACTCTGGATCCTATCCCTACCCTCTTGTGTATCTATCTCTCCCCCCAGTTTAGTGTCATCCATGAACTTGCTGAGGGGTGCAATCCATCCCATCATCCAGCTCATTAATGAAGATGTTGAACAAAACCGGTCCCAGGACCGACCCCTGGGGCACTCCGCTTGATACCGGCTGCCAACTAGACATTGAGCTGTTGATCACTACCCATTGAGCCCGATGATCTAGCCAGTTTTCTATCCACCTTATAGTCTAATCATCCAATCCATACTTCTTTAACTTGCTGGAAAGAATATCGTGGGAGACCGTATCAAAAGCTTTGCTAAAGTCAAGGTATATCACATCCACCACTTTCCCCATATCCACACAGCCAGTTATCTCATCATAGAAGGCAATCAGGTTGGTCAGGCATGACTTGCCCTTGGTGAATCCATGTTGATGGTTGCTGATCACCTACTTCCTCTCCTCCAAGTGCTTCAAAATGAATTCCTTGAGGACCTGCTCCATGATTTTTCCGGGGACTGAGGTGAGGCTGACCCGTCGGTAGTTCCCTGGATTCTCCTTTTTCCCTTTTTTACAGCTGTGTACTATATTTGCCTTTATCCAATCATCGAGGACCTCCCCCAATCACCACGAATTTTCACAGATAATGGCCAAAGGCTCTGCAATCACATCAGCCAACTCCCTCAGCATTTTGCCGGAATTTAATTTTGGAAGAAAACTGGACAAATCAAGTTTCAACGATGTTGACATCTTTTGAAAGAAAAAATTTGGTTTTTCTATATTTTGATTTTTCTTCAAGCCACGGAGACTGAACTCCTCTGCTACTCCAAGCAGAGCGGTCCCTTCAGAAGAAGGGTGAATCTCATCTCTGGGTTAGTACTGCTATGAGTTGTCATTCCATAATCTGGACTAGAATTTTGGAATGGTGTTTTTAATGGCAGAGGTGTTTCCATTTGAAAAGTGGTTGTTGTCCACAGGGAGTAATATTGCTTCTGACAACCGTTCAAAAGAGCTGTTAGAATGTGGATTGCACAGTATAGTTGCCCTTCAGTAAAGTTGTGGCTTGAAGGGAGAATATGCCCCTTAGTGTTCATGCAGGGCAAGCATGCCATGCAATAGTGTGTAATGGCTTCTTCTGAGCTATTATGGGCTCTTGGGTCAATAATTCACAAATTAAGCAGGATTTACATGATCAATTGTAATAGTAATAGTTTCAAAGAAGGCATTGAAGTCTATTTGATCAAAAGAAAGCGCTTTCATGTGCATTTACACTATAGACGTATGACTTTATTGGGGGCAGCCCCAATAATTCATGGTTTAGAAACATTTGAGATGCCTACAGTATGTGAATGCTACACATCACTTGGAAATCCATGGCTCCAAAGTAGTAGAAAACTAAAGTGTCAAAATTATGAGGGGAAATGTACTAGCTAAATATATATAAATTAAATATAGTTATATATAACTTAATTTATATAACTATTATATTTTATTAGTAATATATATATATATATATATATATAACTATTTGTCTAAAATGTTGGTCCCTTGGAAATGTTACTTTAATTTTTCATGCACAATAATTGGAGCTCTTTATTAATAACAATCCCCGTGGAACCTTTTATGTCAAAGGACTTCAAAGTGCTTTTCAGAATGTCTTGTACAGGGATTGCTTCATTCTCCAGTGAAATGCAGTCACCTCTGTGATGTAGCCATGGCAGCCATTTTGCTCCAATATTCTGACAGATTTATTTCTTGGTGGGATAATAATTTAATTACAGATACATAAGTGTTAGAATTTAGCTAGGGCACCAGGGTTAACCAATTGCGGCATGCAAATAGCTAAGCTTTTGTTTCACATTTCATGTATAAGACTCCAGCAATACAGTGAGCCCGAACATCATTCTGGGATATTGTCTCAGTAGTGATTCTGATGGAAGTGTATCACTGATTGACTCACTAGAACAACTTCATACATTACCAGTATGCATCCATCTGTATATGGGCCAAATTTTGCTCTCAGTTACAATAATGTAAACCTGCAGTAACTTCAATGAAGTGTGTGGATTTACTCTAGATTTACACTGGTTTAAACAAGAGCAGAACCGGACCCTATGAGTTATGATAACGTCATAAATGAAGGTGTGATGGATACTGGGTAAAAACTTTTTCTCTGCTTGTAAAATCGATCATATCACAACAGATGGGCTTGAACTAAACTCCCAGTTCCAATGCTCTTTAAATGCTTTGTGAAAAATCTGGATTCAGCTCCATCTCCAAGCGTCAAACTAAATACAGTAGAACCTCAGCATTATGAACACCGCTGGACTGGAGGTTGTTCGTAACTCTGAAATGTTCGTAACTCTGAACAAAACGTTATGGTGGTTCTTTCAAAAGTTTACAACTGAACATTGACTTAATACGGCTTTGAAACTTTATTATGCAGAAGAAAAATGCTGCTTTTCCTTTTTTTTTAGTAGTTTATATTTAACACCGTACTGTATTTGCTCTCCCTAGTACATCTCTCGGCCCGCGCCGCTTCCCGCAGCCCCCATTGGCTGGGCACAGCGAACTGCGGCCAGTGGGAGCTGCGATTGGCCAAACCTGCAGACGCAGCAGGTAAACAAACCGGCCGGGCGTGCCAGGGGCTTTCCCTGAACAAGCGGCGTCCCAGTTTGGGAAACACTGATTTAAAGGATGCAATTGAGACTGAGGTTCTGTTTTGCTAGGCGCATAGTAAAATGCAGTCACTGCTTGCAATCTAAATTGACAAGACAAAAGGTGAGAGAAAAGAAGTATTATTATGGCCCTATTTTACAGATGAGAAACTGAAGTGCAGGGTAGATTATGTGACTTGCCCAAACTCACATAAGAAGTCTATGGCAGAGCTACAAGGAAGATTAGTCCAGTGGTTTAGGTGCTAGTCTAGGACTTTGGAGATTGGGGTTCATTTCCCCACTCTGCCCCAAACTCCCTGTGTGATGTTGGGTAGGTCACTTAGCATCCCTGCGCCTCAGTTCCCCATCTGTAAAATGGGGATAATTTCATAGATTCTAAAACCAGAAGGGACCACTGTGAGCATCTACTCTGACCACCTGCACAGGACTTCCCTCAAATAATTCCTGTAATAGTACTTCCCTACCTCACAGGAGTTTTGTAAGGATAAATCTATTAAAGTTTCTGAGGTGCTCAGGTACCATGGTGAGGAGGGCCATCTAAGTACGTATGATAAACAGAGCCCCAAACTACAGATGGTCAAAAAGGGAGTAACAAATTTGCAGAGATTAAAAATAATATGTATATTAGTAAATGTTGAAATGTCATCAACATGTTTGTCAAATATGATGGCAACCATTGTAGCTGGACATTTTTTTATTTAAAAAATTGTGTGAACATTTTCAGGGTGTTTTTTTTTTTAACTGAAAATCAAAATTTCAAGGAAAAATTAGGCCAAAAACCTAATGTGGGCAACTGTTGAGTTGCAGCTCTACCTAATACTGACCCTAGACTCCCTGAGTGCCAGTCCAGGGCTTTTAATCACAAGACTGTCCTTCGTCCTGATGAACCGGTACCATTCCTTAAATGTCCCCGTGAAGCCTTAAGGGGAGGGTGGGGTATTCTTCTTTCCCTTGTGCAAACGTGTAGAGGGAGAATTTACTCCTCAGGTTCTGAAAGCTCTGTATGAATTTCAATGTGATTGTGCATATTTTAATCAAAGAAATGTACTGTGGCCATCCCCTGTATTTTTACTCAGGCCTCTTTGACAGAAATAGAATGTAGAGTTATGCTATAGAAAGAAAGAGGGTGGAGGGGGAGAAACCCACCCCTAGATTCATTTTGCTTGTTGTTATTCTGCTAGCATAATGACCTATACATGTAATTACAGGCGAGACAAATGACATTTTTAGCTCTGGTCTTTAAAGACAGGACTTAATTTCAGGTGTTGACCACAACTATGTTAATTAGCCTCTACTCACTCTCTTTGTATGGAAGTACATCACCCTGGACTTAGCATAGCTTGGCTTTTCTGTATCTTTGAGTAATGAAAGGACACAGCACGTCAACCAAATCAAGGGCTGCTGCATTAACAAGGCCACTTTTATGTCCATTTATCATCTATTAAAAGTGCACTAGTTTGTAAAGTAACACCACCTTCAGCAGGGCCGCCAGGAATGGCTCCTCATTTATTTTCTGCATGGTTTAAGTTGGAGTTAGACCCACCTTGTAGCACAGAGGTGACAGGCAGTAAGAAAAAGTACACTAATTGAGACATCTCAAGGGAGAAATAGAAGAAAACTGAAAAGGTAATTAGAATGAGAGGGTTTCAAGCTGGGTAAGTAAAATCGAATGGAGGTGCATATTAGGGGCTGTTACAGATGGGAAAGAAAGCACTTGGAGAATAAAAAAGAGAAATGAATATTAGAGAACAGAGCACCCTTTTCACACTTGAGGAATAGAGAGATGATAAAAAAAATAATGTAATACTGGAGATACAGGTTGGAAAAAAATCCAGAAATATGAAGGACATATTTAAATATAAGAAAGGATGAAAGGGGAAAAAATAATAGAGCAGATCAATTACCACAGCTCTAGCCAAGGAAATAAAAATTGTCAGGAATATTTTTCAAGCCCTGGAAATGTCTCTGTTGCTTTCTGAGGGATGTAAAGTTTTGTTTTCGATTTTTTTAAAGTGGGGGAGTTCTTTTGGTGGTTAATTTAATATTTGAGTTTGCTGCACAGTCAGCAGCCAAAATAGTGAGTTGGGATAAATGTTTGCATTGCTATAATGGATTAATTGGCTGCTACTTAGTCCAGTCCATAGCTCGTGCTAAACTTGGGGTGGAAGGAGTTCCATAGTATAAGGCTTAGCCCCTAAATGATCATCCTCCTGATGTAGGTCTAGTATTAACTTAAATTGTTAGGGAAATACCTTATTTTCCCTTTTAAACCTTCTCAGACAGTGGAAATATTAACAAGACATTTTCAACTCACTCACAGAGATGCTAGCTTTGTCATATTCATTTCCCCAGATAAACAAACACAGAAAGACACGTGAAGAGGGAAAAATGAAAAGAAAGAAGTTATCTCACGGGTAGGAGTGGAAGATGACAATTATTGTCAGTTCAGGCCATAGCTGATTGGGCAGGATGTCTCCTTTTGGTCCCTCTGAGGTCAGAAGGGTGGCAGTGGGGACAATCTCCTCTGGTTCTTGGGTGAGATGAATCCCTCCTCTTTCCAGGTGTCAAGCAAGAAGATGAGGGTCAAAATCCAGGACTGTCTAGAGTGCATTGTTAACCCTGAGAAACCCTATGGCCTGAACATCCTGTAGGCTCTACACCTATTACTCCTGTAACTTAGAGTAGAAAGCAAAGGAAAAGTTCAGACATTAAAATGCCAACAAAAAGCACCTTATCTTTTAGAGACTGTTAGGTTTTTATGTCAACACGGTCCATGGAAATCTATCCAGACCATTATAGCAGTTCTTCCAGACTCCTCCAATGATCATGTCTACTCCAGATGACTAGGGATTGATAACCTATGCAAAACAATAGGTTTCAGTGTAGTAGCCGTGTTAGTCTGTGTCAGCAAAATGAAAATAAGAAAGAAAAACTTGTAGCACCTTAGAGACTAACAAATTTATTTCAGCATAAGCTTTCGTGGGTTAGTACCCACTTCATCGGATGAAGTGGGTACTAACCCACGAAAGCTTATGCTGAAATAAATTTGTTAGTCTCTAAGGTGCTACAAGTTTTTCTTTCTTATTTTCACTATGCAAAACAGTCTCAAGAGAGATCCACAGATGTTCAGTTCTTCAAGGTTCCCAGCATGCACTGGGTCCTCCATAGCACAACTTTGGTTATGTAATTGTAGGCCTTTTTCCAGTGTCCAAGGATAACTTGTCCTTATTTTATAGTCCTTAAACCCATTGCAGTCTCTCCTTTATAGGTAGACTAGGCTTGTCAGTCCCATTGCCACAACATGCTTTCATTGCTTCTCTTTGTGTCCCTATACAGATGCGCCTTTAAGGTGGGTCCTGGGGGCAGATGTGGGCTATAGAAGACCCTGGCAGTGCAGCTCCACTGTAGCCATGCTGCTAAGGAATGGAGCCAGAACTTGAAGGGCCAGCGCTACTGTGGAAGCCCAGAATCTCAGTGTGGAAGGCTCTGGCCATTTGTTGATCCCTTGGGATCTACATGATTTGTCAGTGAGCCCCATAAATAAACTATAAGAGGGTAAGCGAGAAGGGGGAGAGTAAGGGAGAAGGGGGAGGGCAGGCAAATCCTGCTTTCTTCCCTCATTAAATGATTGGGGAGATATTGGCATGAGAAGACCTTATTTCCCTCTAGAGCCAGACCTCATGATCAAGCCCTATTCTTTAATTTTAAATATTACATAAAAGTGTGTGAGCTCTCTTCTGCTTTTCATAACATGTTACAGCACTTCTGAATGAACTCTAAGAAGATTAAAATGCACACCACTAATGGTCACAGAATTCTCTTCTCTGTCTCACTAGAATGTGTGTGTAAACATATCATACAACCGACAGTATATTTACCAACCATTGTTATAAGAACGGCCATACTGGATCAGACCAATGGTTCATCTAGACCAGGCATTGGCAGCCCTTTGGCACTCGGCTCGCCAGCGTAAGCCCCTGGCGGGCCGGGCCAGTTTGTTTACTTGCCGCGTCCGCCGGTTCAGCCGATCGCGGCTCCCACTTGCCGCGGTTTGCCGTCCCAGGCCAATGGGAGCTGGGGGAAGCGGCGCGGGCCGGGGGATGTGCTGGCTGCCACTTCCCGCAGCCCCCATTGGCCTGGGACGGCGAACCGCGGCCAGTGGGAGCCACGATCGGCCGAACCTGTGGACGCGGCAAGCAAACAAACTGGCCCGGCCTGCCAGGGGGCTTACCCTGCCAAGCCGTGTGCCGAAGGTTGCCGATGCCTGATCTAGACCAATATCCTGCTTTCTGATAGGGCTCCTGCCAGATGCTTCAGAGGGAATGAACCAGAACAGGGCAATTTCAAGTGATCCATCCCCTGTCATCCAGTCTCAGCTTCTGGCAGTTGGAGGTTTAGGGACACCCAGAGCATGGGGTTGCATCCCTGAGCATCTTGGCTAATAACCATTGATGGACCTATCCTCCATGAACTTATCTAAGTCTTTTCAGAACCCAGTTATACTTTTAAAAATCAGTAAACAAAACCCAGTCACGGTTACTAAGTTTACTTGTACTACTAAAAACGAATAAAAAAACCTATGGGGGAAATTGAATTTTCTAATCAAAGTCAGTATTTGTGATGTAAGATGCTAAAATCTGCCCCTTAACTGGAACATTTTCTCTAATTTATTAGCAGTGAGATCTTACTGGTTGAAAAATCAGTAAACAAAATGTGGGAGGGAATTTTTCAGAGATGTATACTGACAAATTTCAAAAGTTTGAAAAATATCAACATTTCATCAATATTTTTTTACCATTTTGACTGAGTGGTCAACCCCCCAATTTAAAAAAAAATTAATTGAAAATCATATTTTTAAAAACAACCAAAAAAGTCATTGAAAACTCAAAAAGTGGGAAATTTCAACCAGCACTACTCTTTACTCATCCTGATTCAAATCTGGCTGGGAAATAACTAGAACTGGACAAAAGTTTACCCACATTACAAATCAAAAGAGCAAAAGTTTTGGATCAATTCTTATATGAACATTTTCTGAGCGGCACCAAACCGTCTCCAAACATTTCACAGGAACTTCAAGAATGCTCCACTACAGTTTTTTCAACCTGTGGTCCATGGACTATGTCTCAGGGGTCCGCAAAAGGTTGTCGTTACCATAGAACAGTGGTTTTCAACCTGTGGCTCATGGACCCCTCTGGGGTCCGCAGACTAAGATTTCCAAAGGGATCTGCACCTTTAATGACACAAGTGTTCTAAATCTTCCCTTTCATTACTACAAACTAGTGTGTATTTTACTTTTGCAATGTGCATTGGGTCCCATGGACAGGAAAACATTAGGGAAAGTGCAGGGGAAGTAACAGTTATCCCAGTCCTGGAGTTTCAAAGATCTCAATGTCACAGTGAGGACTTAAAATAAATAAATAATAAAAAGAAAAAAAGATAAACCCCCAAACCGAACCCCCAAGGATATTCTTCTTCATTTATCATTTGAAACCCTGTATCTAAAAGTGGTAAGAGCAAACTATTTTCAATATGAGTTAGCCTATGGGGACCTGATAACCGGAGCCTTTTCTTTTCCAGCTGGCTAATGAAAAGTAGTCTACCGAAGACCTCACTGGTTGGCATGGCAGTTCTGAAACTCCCTCAGACTCAACAAGCTTTTGCTCATCTGAGGAACCAAAAACCAAGATGTGTCGCTGGCTTGAATGAGTATGGGAGTCGGGTAGACAGCGCTCATTCATCAGTTCTATAGGCTTAGAATTCTCCCAGGGAAAGGTGGAAAACAAATTAATATCATTTCTCCAAGTTCCTGTAAGCTCTTTAGCACTGAACTATTCAAAGGGAGGAAGGTAAGTAACAAAACACAGAAAAATCTGTTTTTCTCCCACAGGACAGTTACACAGTGTTTTCTCAGGAAGAGTGCTAGATAGGCGTTATGTCCCTCTGTGTGTATCTACCTCCCTTCCTTCTTTTAGAGGCAGCTTCTGCTCTGAACTATACCACTGTAAATCCAGAGTAATTCCACTGAAGTCAAGCATGTTACCTGGGGGTTACAATGGTGTAACAGAGATGAGAAGTTACCCCTGAGAGTGTCACACTTACAGTTATATGTAGCTGTGTTAATCCACTGTCCAAGTGAGTGAGGAGGGCTTACCCTCTGACAGACCCTCCTAGAGCCACTGCAAAGGCAGGTCTGGTGCCTATAGAGGAAGTAGGAGGTCTCAGACCGACGTTCTTCTACGGGGATGGTGTGCATTCCCTTCTTACCCTCTCTGTGCTAGACCAGCTCCATTCATCAGTACAGACCATGAGTGGGGCCCATGCTAAATTCTTCCCATATTTTCATAATCCCTGTGGCGATAGCTCTGGGCCAGACTGTTTCCTTCTATCACGGCAACATTATCCTCCGTGTTCTCCAAGTCCCCCGTGAGTGCCTGTCAGGAAGCAGACCCTGTGAAGAGGAAAGAACAAGGCTGCGGGGATGCCTGCTCTCTCTGACCTTGTGTTCTCTCCCCCTGCTTTCCCCCCAAGTGGCCAGTGGGAAATAAACGGCACAAACTATGCTACTCCTGGCAGCATTTTTTTCTCCCTCTCCTGCTCCATGGTGTGAGTCACCTCCCAGGGGCACAGTAGTGAGCAGGGGACCCCATTTCCTGTAGAAATCATGCTACCGTGGAAGCTGGGTCAGGGGAAACAGGAAACATTTGTGATTGCTCTGATAGCCCTGACCTCCAAAGATCCCTGAAGCCTGTGTGAGTTGTGGAGAGCTGTGGATTTAAGGGGCCAAGACTTGGGGATAAGGGAAACTATCTCATCCTTGATCCCCTACTGACAGAATAATGAGTTTGAAATGTTCTTCATATGAGTGTAGGTGGGTAGGGATGGGGTGGAGTGGGAGTTTTGAGTAACCTGCCCTGTCTCCTACATGGTTTTTCCTGTAGTCTGGCAGACTGGACCTCTGTATTTATTAGGAAGAACAAAAACCAAGGACTTGTCATATGAAAAGAGACTGCTGGTACCCTCTCTTTGACAGTGGCCAATGCCAGCTTCTTCAGACGGTGACACTTCTCCCCTCATGTATTCCTCCCCAAATGCAACTAATTCTATACCCCGATGGACATTTCGTCCTGACTCCAGCTGATTATCCGCTTGCATCCTGAAGCATAAAGATTGATAGCATTGGGAAATGACATAAAGCAGGCCCTTGAGTGAGTGGTTCCCAAAAAATAAATAGTTCTGAATACAAAGGACAATGTAAAATTCTCTTCCATCATGACAACATTTTGTTGTATTAATTTATTTACATAGCTTCAAAAAGCCCCTTTAGAATAGTTAACCAATGACCACGTGTGTCACTCCTTTCATGCTTGCTCCATGCAATTAACCAGCTAATCACAACAGTGGATGGACATGGATATAAGTATAAACCAATTCAAATTAGCTATGTTATCAATTAGTATCAAGCTGTGCTGTTTTCCCCTTCAAAAATTATTGCTTGATTATACTCATAATAAAGCTAAATGAGACAGAAACAGCCAGAATAGACCCAAACCTTTCAAGGTTCATTTATGATCATTTAATACAAAGAGAACCCCCAGATACACTTCACTGCTCTTAGGAGGGACATCTGGTGACTAGGGATTACATTAATTGTGTATGGAATCCATGAGGTAAGAGAGAGAACCATGTTCCTAGAAGGTGTCTGGTTTAGCCTGCCCCTCCCTGTTAATAGTATTTATATTATGCAACCTCATCAGTTGCATTCCAAGAGTGTTTTCTATCTGAAGTGAGGATTTTTCTTCTTTTAACTTTTCATGTGGATCTGTCTTTGTCCATGCCAAAATGTTTTTCTATTTGAGAGTCCAGATCAAGACTGACAGATGAGCTAAGCAAATGGCAATCAGTGATATTGGATATCCCAAACTGCCTTGCCCAAACATTCCAAACAGCTGGTTAAAACAGATGACTCACTTTTCTGCTGTGCTGGAATTCCCACAAAAGGAGCTTCAATGTCTTTCAACTGGTGGTCACTCTGATTCCTCATCGGCTGTCCCGATTTTGATATAGTAGCTACGGTAGTATAGTAGCTGCTTTGAGGTAGTACATTTGCTACCTCTTGAACTTCAGCATTAATTGCATTGTAAACAGTGTCGTAATTAATAATACTGGGTTCCACTGCATGCTAGCCTCTCCATTCCTAGTGTACCTGTGAAAAGCCTGCGGTGGCCTTTTTTTTTTAAAAAAAAAACAGTGGGAAAAAAACACTTGAATAATTCATCAAGAACCTTTTACATGATGAAAAATATAATCAGCTGGCAAGGGTGAGATATCTTATTTCTACAGGCCGTTAACTCAAGTGTTACAAGTCACTGCCTGATTAATGCTGAAAGCCGGTAGGTGTGGATTACATTTTCCTCATTGTTAGAGGCAATCTCCCCCAGTGCAGGTGACTAAGGGAAGACCTTGTACTCCATGCCATGCCTATGTGCTGCTCTTTAATAATTTAAATCCATTAATCGTTTAAGATGAAGACTGTTTTGCTTGACTCACCACTGGCAGGGAGTGTATTTTTCCAGCCTAAAAATATTGTCTGATTGCAATATAACTGAGTGAACCAAAGCTTTCTCCTTAAGAGGCTTGGGCTTTTAGTGGGGGTTACTGTGCCGAAAGTGGTTAAATAAACAATAATATCAGACCATCATAAGTAGATGTCTCACAATATTAGCTGTTTATTTCGCTGATATACTCTGAAGTGTCTACAGGGGGCTTTTTCAGAAGTCAGGACCTCAGTGTAATATACAAGCTTTGATTCTGATATTTCCCTTGATATCTGTGCTCTACCATATTGGGGTCGGAAGTCAGCAAAGGTTCATTGGCTGCTGTAATGCTCACTGTCACCAGTAATAAGTACAAAGGACGTGCTTTAAAAGCTGGCTTATAAAACTTTAAGGAAACTTGGATCGCTTAAGTGAACTTCCAGGGCTCTTCAGGGGCTAAGTGCACTTTGGTTGTCTCCTTGTATTAATTTCACAGAGTTTAAAGGGTCAAGCAATGCAATTGGTGATGCTTATTAATTTATGAAACACAGAATCTTGCGCTATCTAGCTTTGACTACTTTTGCTCCCCTTTTAGAAAATTTAATATAAATTAAAACTTACCAGACAAGAGTGCCCTAAAGGATTAAGCCTAAAGTTCACAGCTGGACTAAAAGGTTCAAAGATGTTGTACCCACAACACTGATTTGATTTCAAGTGACATTCAAACAACAGTACTAAATTGTAGATGTTGGAACATGTAAGGAAACAGCAATTAGAGGAATACCACAGACAGGCAAAGGATTAGAATTTATTTTCCTTAAAATGGTAACACTGATTGCAGTCTTAGTCTTTCTCGCATAGAAGGATGTGTTTGATCAAATCATCCTTTTGGGTCAGCAGTTGTCAAGAACATTTTTTTTTTTGGTGGTATAATAGAGCCTGCTAAGCTGTAAATGTTCACACTGCCCTAGTAGCTTTGCCGAATACGTCTGATTGTTGTGGTGATGCTGAATTAAGTTCTGGGCATGAAAATGTTAGCCAGGAAGGAGAAAAGAAGTGTATAGCTACTCAAGTAACAGATTTAAGAATGAGAAATCGAAGGAATCATGTTCTGGGATATTTCTGCATTCTGTTTACTTGCCTTTGAATGCTCTGGTGTCCTGTCCAAGGAAGATAATTGTAGGAGTCACTCAGTACAATTACACCCTCGCTGCAAATGTGACACTGCATTCATGTGACAAATGGACTGTGAAAATGATTGTTAAAACCACAGGGACAATAGAAATCAAGTTCACTATGATGGTTTGACTATGTGGTCTACTTTGGGAAGGATCTACAATGGGGGGAGTTAATGAAGACAAGGAACGCATGCCCTCCTCTATAGATGATGGTCTAGTTTTGCCACAGCTGGTGAAAGGGGGTGCAAATTACACAGCTCTGGGTCAGCCTGAGTCCCACGGACCTCGGGTGTTTTTTACCTTGAGGAAGGGCACACGGTGGTGTCTCCACTTGTACTCCTTTGGAAGAGCAGCTCCAAACTACTGTATGGCACCCCATCACCAGCAGAAACTGCCATGAATGAAGTTCTAGGGCAACACTAACTATAGTTCCTTTCTGGCTAGCACAGTCTACTTGGTGTGACCCCATTTTGGGATCTCAGCCTGGCAGAAGGAAGCTTGTGGTTGCTGTGTGCTGCCATAAACTTCTGCATAGTGGAATTTCCACTGTTGAGGCTCTAGGCCCATGCTTAACTCTTCTTCCAACACTGTAAATACAGGCTGAATCTGGACCCCCGAATAGGAATATAAGGAATGGATTTAAAGGCAAAGAGGTGCTTGGATTAGGAGTGGACTAAGATTTGGAAAAAATGAGGTTTCCTATATTTATAACTGAATCTTGTTTCAGGTTCTGAGATCTTCAGGCAACATAACACTTGCATTTCCACCTGCCTTTGCAGTCCCCATTTCCAGCCAGAAATGGGACTGGCATGAGAAATACCAGAAAACCCTCCCAGCAAATCTGTTCTTGTGATATTCTCCAGGCAGCATTGGAAATGGAAGTGCCGAAATTTCATGAACAAGACAGTTCTCTTTGGGTTTCCAGACCAGCCCCAAAAGACTCAATTTTGGATAGTTGGAGGGAGCATCAGAGAAGCATCCAAACATTAGGGGGCTTAATCAAGGACATACCCTCACTTCTTGAAGTTCCTTCATCATTTGCTGTACCACAAGTGCTGAACTGATGTAAGCCTGGTCTGAATGAGCTTTCCCTTGACATTTAGTGATAACTGGGGAAAAAAGATTTCAGGAGCCGACTGTATTTGCATAGACACATTCCCTCCGCTGACTTGTTCAGTGGGCTGAGCTGTTTGCTAAAGTGATCTATTGTGGCTGGTTTAGGGTTACAAGTATTGAATGCTGGAATAATGAAATGTTGTTATCCTTACTGTATGAGTAAAGGGCAGCAGAACTATACTTAGCATGCCCTAATTAAGTGGGTCACCCTAAACTGAACCTCACTTGCTAAGCATGGGGTAGGGATGCCAAATCCCAGTGAAAGTCCGAGCAAGTGAGAATAGAGCTTCCTGTGAGGGCTCTGCTTGAAGAGTCCGGTATGCCATTTGACCTTTCTCCTCCAGAGTTAAAAGACTAGAGGGCTCAGCTGAGAGTCCTTGCTTCCGTTCAGTGATCGTTAGAGCTGAGATCACCGATGAGCAGGTCTAGTGGCTAAGCCTTAGACCTGGGGTAGGGGCAGTATTGCTGTGAAAGACAATATAGAGACTGCATTAGCAATGAGGTTCCCCACTACCCAGAGAAATCACTAAAAGCTGAAATCACGAAGTGGTGGAACCTCGCATTGCAGACGTGGCACTGAGCGGCAAGCAGCGGCATTGATAATCGTGGTGGTAGCCAGCCGCAGCGGAGAGAACAGCAGTGGCAAGTGGCAGCAGAGTACAGCAGCCATGACAGAAGCAGTGGCAGAAATAACAGCCGGAGCAGTGAGCCAGCATTGCTCGATGCCCCCCTCCCCACTTTCAGAGGAGGGAGGTGAACCCACGTGAATGCTGCACCTCTGAGTCTTTGCTGACCATTGACAACCAACTGAGAGTGGGGTGCAGGAAAGGGGAGTGGCATGTAAAAGGGAGATTTGTTCGTCAGACTTTCGCACCGCAAGGTGGGAAACTGAGGCAAAGGGCATTGCCCATTCCTGTGGGGTTGGTATTTGCTTGTGGTTACGGGTTTTTGAATTGTGGTTGTGTGTTTTCCCACATTAACGCTGGGTTCTCTTTCCCTTTGAATAAACGTTTTCTTTGGTTATACGCAGACTCAGTGCTTGCGAGTGAGGCGGAAGGTTACAGTCACGAAGAGTAAGTCCTCCTCCAGCCAGGTTTGGTTGTGGTTTGTATTATGAGAGAGCCTGGAAGCCCCAAACGTGACTGGGAACCCCATTGTGTATGATGTAGCGAGAGACCGTCCCTGCCCCAGAGAATTTACAATCTAAACAGACAAGACAGATAACGGCTTGGGAGGTGAAGTGATTTGTCCAAGGTCACATAGAAGGTCAGTGGCCAAGCTAATAATTGTACCCTGTCTCCTGCCAATGTCCTGCCCAATGGACTATGTGGCCTCTCAGTTCTGATTTAAATCAGTTTCAAAATGTTATCTTGTGTATGAAAAGCAAGTGTGTTAAACTGGAGGGAATCGGACACTCACATGCTAATATGGGAAGGGGTTTGTGCTGAATCCTCTTGCTTACTTTGTGTGGTTTTTTGCCTTCGCTTGCTAATGAAAAGGATTTTTCTTGTAGAATGATCTCTAAGTTTTTACACTATTGCTGTGCTTGGTTTAAATTTATTGTTACCTTTGGTATTTTCATTGATCAGACCAGGCTTGAGCACTCAAACAGTAATCCACTAGCTCAGACTATTGCCTGAGGATTTAGAAATTTTAAATATGTATTCCCTGCTTTGGAAACCAAGGCATAAAAATGAAACAATCATTCGAAAGTGTATATTGTTGGAGAAAAATTAACGACGGCTTATATTTTACTTGTCTTTAAGATGGGACATTTTTGCAGAATGGACTGGATTTGGAAAATACTGTGCATTGTGCCACTGAAAAGTGTAGCGTGTGAGAGAGAGATTGAGAGACAGTGAAAGAGGGTGTAGTGGCTTGACCATCACCTGAGAATCAGGAACTCTGCATCCTGAAGTCTTTAAACCATGATTTAAGGACTTCAATAGCTGAGACATAGGTGAGAGGATTATTCCAGGAGTGGGTGGGTGAGGTTCTGTGGCCTGCATTGTGCAGGAGGTCAGACTAGATGATCATAATGGTCCCTTCTGACCTTAAAGTCTATGAGTCTATGAGCTACTAAATTCTAATTCTGGCATTGGTCTTGTGCATTGCAGGCATGGTTTTTATTAAACTGCATTTACAAATACAGGTGTGTGATCACATGCCGAGTTTGCATTCACAGATACCCCAACTGTTCACACAAAATGGGTAGCTGCACATACAAGTGCACATGCAAGTGGCCAGATGTGCATCCAAGTAGTTGCTTAAGTTTGTATACACCACCACAGTTGTGGTGCATAAACAAGGGGTGCGAGAATGCCCACCTTTTAAATCTCAGAACTTTACTGTGCCTGTCTCAGTGTTGCCAACTGCAAAATCTATTTCTGCCCGTTCAAGCATTTGTAGAGATGATCACCGTGATATCATGCTTTTACAGGGCCTCCCAGGGATGTTGTGAAGGGTGATTAGATGTTTGTGAAGCTCGTTGAACCTGAAGTGAGAAGTGTGGAGAGACAGATTGGGGCTGAGCTGACTATGAATGTACCCAGAGTTTTGGGGTTGTTTATAGGTGAGTTGGTGGTTCCAGCATTTTTCTAGTGCTAATTGTTTTATTATTATTAAATCTTCAGGGAGGTGTGAGGTGGTATTTAGTAATTTGCTGTTCACTCTGCTAAGCCTTGAGCAGAAGTTGGTTTGTCATATCAGGAATCTGGTTTCCCTAGAAATCCTGCCACCCGTGGGCCAGATAGGCATTTAACTAATTCCCAGGGCACATGACAAGAAGTTTCAAAACAAAGGAAATACTCTTTTCTTGCACTGGTAACCCACGAGCCAAAACCATGTCTTTCCCTGGAAACTTGAATTGCTATTAGGCGGCATTCTGTAGCACTCTAGGTGCCTGGGAAAGCTTGCCAGTGGCAGCCGTCAATCAAATACATATTTGATTTGTTTTCCCTAACAGCTGCACCTTAAATATGCCAGACAAAGAAGTCAATAGATTTAAGAGCTAATGAAACCCTGTGATCACTGCGTCTGCAAGGGATGATACATTGTCAGCCACACCTCAGTGGCTTCTGCTCACACAAATATGATGTAGAAAGATTATCATTATTACAAGTGGCCTCTGCAAGCCCTGCCAGCAGATAAAGACACTGTCACAGTGAGTGGGCCTACCTTCCAGGGACCACCAATATGAAGCGATGTCTCAGTGGTGTTTAGGATTCTCATTTGCCCGACTGCATTAGAGGGATAGAAAAGTCTTTTCTCTCTTGTTACATAATTAATTTTATCCCATTCTCCGTGGCTATAAACTCAAAGCTCTGTTCGTCCTGAAAAAAAGTCTGCTTACTCCATGCAATGCTGACCCTTAGAATAAGAAATGGTGAAAGCCCTTTAAAGCAAAGACCTCGATTCTGTATGACACATCTACTACATTAAACATCGCCGGTATATGACTTTCCTCTAGTGGCACTTTAGGCGCCGATGCAGGGGAAAAATTATGGTCCCAATGAGTGGGAGTCATTAGTTGTACCCTGTGGACATGTAGAAATAAAATATTCTTTCAGTATTTCAAAATCTTTGAAGAGGACAGACTGTTCCCTGGGTTGCTAAAGGAGGTAAAGAATTGTGCAGAGTACACAGGATACATTTTGTGCATCTTCCTCTACCTTAATCCATGGCTTATATAAATGGGATCTGAGAGCCGTCCAGATATATGGTCCCATCTATAAAAGGCATAAGTGAGGTATTTTAATTTAAATGTTCTTTAGATTCTTTAGTGAGTGCATTCTTGTTCGATCCAGGACAAAGGGCCAAATTCTGACCAACCTAATTCTGAGAGTCACGTTCATAGAGACCCAGATTTAGAAAAATACGCAGGTGCCTAAATTTAAGCCTGTGAGTAGCTCCACTGACTTTAGGCACATGCTTAATAATCTGTCTGAATTGAGGCCCTGATTAGGGAACAAAAACACGTGACCTATGTGCCCAGTCAAATAGTTCAGATTTCAAATGCTGGCCTCTTGCGAACGAGCTACAGATTGTTTGGTTAAATAATTTGGCAAATAATTTCAAGTCGAGGATAAATTTGAGAAAATTATAATCCGATGGGTTGAAAGAGGTGAAATTTGTGGCATAAATTATTCACTACAAATTACTTCCCTGGTTTAGATTATTCAGAACATTTCCCCTTTCCTGCCATGTTACTCCCAACAAACAAGTTTTGACATTTTAGTTTGGAAAAAAGGAAATCAAAATTGACACCCAACTTTTATATCGGTCCTGTAATTTCATCATAAACGCAGCATAGTGCATAAAATATGTATATACGGGTGGAGGAAGGTAAAGAATGAAACATTATTTTGTAAGTTGCACCATTTTTTCTCAGACCTACATCTGCTCCTGTCCCTCTTCTGTTCTCAGATCAGTGCTTGGCCTCCCAGAGGAATACAGTTGTGTCATCACATCATTTGGCATTCTAACATTTCATACTAATTTTTAAGCCAATTAGGAATGACTACTTGGCATGCTGAATCATAGGAAGAAAAAAGGGATAATGTGTCCTTCATATAACGAATCTCTCTTTTTGGCAAGAGGGGGATCTCTCTCTCTCTCTCTATCTCCCCCCCTCTTGCCAAAAAGAGAGGTTCGTTATATGAAGGATATGGGGATATATAAATAATTATCCCCATTGTTTTTCACTGTCCCCAATTAAAATTTTAGCACTACTGTTTTTCACATTGCTTCCATTTTTATGGGAATTGTTTACAGAGATATTGCTTGCTGAAATATCTGACCTGGTACCAATATACTTTGTATTTAAATAACACCTTTCATTCTAGGATGTCAAAGCATTTTACAAAGGTGGTCGTGTCATCCCATTGGATGGGTCAAGGAAGTAAGGCCCAGAGAAGTTTAAATAATGTCCCCAAGGTTCCACAGTGAGTGGAAAAAGGATCTAAACCCCATTACCACATACAGAGCTGGTGGCTGGTGTTTATTCAGTTCAGACTATAGAAGCTTTGGGCAGGCTTAAGAGACAAAGGATGGTCCAGTAGTTATGACACTTGCCTGGAAAGTGGAAGGTCCTGGTTTAATTCCCTGCTCTCACACACATTGCCTATGTGGACAAGTCATTTAGTCTCAGTTTCCCAGCTATAAAATGGGGATAATAGCATGGCCCTACCTCACAGGGGGGTTACTGGGATAAATACATTTGAAGATTGTGAGGTGCTCAGATGCTACACTGATGAGGGCCATAGGAGTACCTCAGAGAAAGAGATTGAGTTATTCCGCATGCTACACTCATCTATGGACTCTTGTACTAAGTGGTGAAGAGGCTACAGCAGGTGCCCATATAACACAGGGTAGACAGACCAGTCTTCCGGTAGTACAGAATGGGATGAAAACCTAAGGTATGATTTTAAGTGGAAGTGAAGTACAGTCAGTCCTGGCAGGGCACTTATATATTTGGTAAGAATCAATGTTAGATAGCCTAGTTCTGCTTTCCAAGCTGCTAAGCAACCTGTGATACTTTTGACCTTGAGTGTTTTTTGTTTTGTTTTTAAAACTCGCCTAGCAGGTGTGGAAGCTGGAGTCATTCTTTGAAGGCCCTTCACAGCCTATCCCCACACTGCCAATCATCTCTGTTATGCCACTGAGATGTTGACACCCATGCCCGCTCTGCCAATGATGCCAGCGTTCATCACCCACTTGTTACATTGGCAAACAAGCCCCTACTGCCTCTCCTGCTTGGGAGGAGCTCCCTGTAAACACCCACCACACTACCTCATGGCCCGCCTTCAAATCCCCTCTTGAAACTCTCCTTTGCTGTGAGACCTACAAAACACTCGACAATGGTTACGCAGCTGGTGGGCTGACGCTGCTGCCTCTTATGTACAGCTGGTCTGGATGAACTTCCAATAAAAAAAGAGGCAGGTTCCAAGGGGCACACAAGTTCTCCCAGATTTCACTGGGAAAGAATCACAGGGTGCTCATTTTATTGCCGTGCTAAGAATTGTGGGATATGCCCCCAGAAGTCGTAGTGATGCACATGGGTGAGTGCAATACCATACTGAACCTAATAACTTGGGTATGGTTTGTAATGTGGCCACTCACACCCAGACTAGGCAAGCCAGGGTGCTCAGACCTGCATGCCAATCACCTGGGTTAGCTCTGTAATGCAGACATACCCAAGTATGTTATAGAGATTGGAAGCTACTAGAAGACAAAGTCATGAGATATTTCAATTGCTAAATTACTGAGAGGTGTCTTTGTCAAGCAAGTTGAAAGGGAATTAGTACTGGTGTAAATGTTTAGTGCTTAATCGGAAATATAGCCTGTTTTATGGCCTTAGAAATTTATTGGCCTTTAGGAGAAGACTGTCCTTTTAGGATCTGTAACTTCCATATTGTTGTTTAAAATGTCTCCTTTAGTTAATCATTGTAAAAGGCCTCTCTAGCTTACATTGCAAATTCCTTTAAAAATGCATCATGTGTATAATTCATGTGGCTCTTCACGTAGATAAGGGTTCATCTGAAATGTCAGAGTGGGGAGGAAAGGGTACCTGACCCAGGGGGCAAGGATATTGAATGCACCCAGTGTTGTACTTGACATTCCCCTAGTATTCACTGGGATAACATCAATCTCAAGGAACCCTCCTGGCATTAATATAGAGCTTCTACATTTAATATGTATTTCCCAAGGAATGTCATCGTAATAGAGCATTAAAGAACGTCCACTTATCGTAAAGTCTTCATGTTTTTGTTAAAAATTAAAAATGGGCTTCAACAGAACAGAAGATGCCCGTTTCATGCCAGTCTATATGAGTGTCGTTATGCTATAATTGTCGTGAACGGTCTTTACTGTATTATTTCTAGATAGTTCATAATTTTCTCAGCTGAAGATTTGTGAACAAAGACTGGATTACTTAGTACTATTGATTTTATTTCCCTTATTTCACAGAATACATATGAAAATCCTACCACTCATCTATGTTATGGGCATTATTAGCCCTCTGAAGAGCTGAGGTGGGTCTGGATGATGATCGTGCATATTGCTCTGCTATGTTAAACATCCAAGAAGCGACTTGAAAGTTGACCTTGGGATTCCTGCTTGTCAGGAAGGAAACGGGGAGGACACTCTGGTCTCACGGAAGATTGTAATTAGACTGTCAGCTCTTTATGGCAGGGTGGTTTTGTTCTGTGTGTGTACAGCACCTAGCACCGTGGCGGGAGTTCCTAGGTACCAGTTTAGTACAAATAATAATGGAAAAGAGGGACCCTGGTAACAAGTCTTAAATCCTTTCCCGCCTTCAAGCGTATAAACAGTCACTAAAGTTGGTCAGCAGAGGGAACTTTCAACCAACCTTCTCTACCAAAATGGAGGCCAACAACAGAGGAGGGGAAAAGGATCGGGTCTGTGAGAGACAGGTGAAAGGAATGTGAGGTATTTTGCAACTGTGCAAAGAGATACAGGGAACAGTCAGGCTCTGAACTCATAGGAACTGCTCAGCTTTCCTCAGAGACTACCCATTTTTCAGGGCAGTGTCTACGAGTGAAACAACGGCTTGAAACTGGTGTCATCTGTGCATAACCTCTCCTTGCTCAGCTTAAGGCTGAGATGCCAGTCACAGTACACTCGTTGCAAACCCCAAGCAGCCAAGCCTCTACATAAATCCCACACATTCCTTGAAATAAAGGATGTTAGTACTTAGTAGCAAAAGTTGAGTAAAGAGAATCAGAACTGCAAATTTCACTTGTAAAACAGTGATGGATTGATCATGGTACCATGGCAACTACCAACCCAATCCCCATCTGCATTGGCTCTTTCATTGCTTGTAAAGATTGGGAAACATTAATTGCATTGGACAGAACTAAGTATTGCTTGATTCAAAGACGAGTAAAATGTTAAGGGCTGCCTAATACATACAGGATGGGGAAATTGACAATGTTTATTTCTTTTATTAGTGGTACTAGAGTATTCACTGCAGTATTAATCTTCTGGAACATTATCATTATACGTTATTGCCACTAAACAACAAATAGAGAAACCAGCCTGAAACAGTAAGGCCCTACCAATTAAGGCGATGGCTATATCCATTATTTTTGTGCGTATACTTTGCATTCCTGTGAAAGGATTATCTGAGTGAACCCATCAGCTCTGGCATGTTGCCTCCAGGAGTGGCTTGATGCTTCCTGAAAAGGCAACATCTGCCACAGTGAACCTGGCCAAGGCTGCAGTGTTAGACACAGGGGGAAGACATTTCTCCCTGGCTCTTGAATAAACATAGGGATATATGGAATCCTTCTACCATGTGGTTAATAGCAGCACAAAGTTCAATATATTTAGGGTCCCTCTTGACAAATAATTAAACCGGCTTGAGGTTCCTCCCCACCCTCAAGAGACCTGGGAAAACTAAATACAGCCTCCTTGGATGCTCTATAACAGGCAGAGATTCCCCATTCTCAAGCACTCTGAGACTGTGTAGAAACAGCGGAATCTTTATTAAGGGAAAGAGAACTTGGGGAAACACAATAACAGCATGTCTATGGAAATAAAGAGTAAAACACCCTCGCTTCTGGTAACTTTGGCAATAGTGCTTCCAACTCTCTTCCTACCCACCAGTGAGAATATCTCACAGGCCCACACCAAGCCACTCCTGGTTGGGATCAGTGAGTAGCAATAGTCCAAGTGTCTCTTTGCAGGTCTGTCGCCAGTCCCAGGATGCCTGATTGCACCTGGAGGCCCCAGTACCTACCTCATCTTGGAAAGCCAGCTTTATTAAGGTGCTGGATAGGCAGAACTTCACCGCACTCCATTCATATAAATATTGTTCAGGCATGCAGGAGTGAAATTAGGAAGGCCAAATCACACTTGGAGTTGCAGCTAGCCGGAGATGTTAGGAGTAACAAGAAGGGGTTCTTCAGGTATGTGAGCAACAAGAAGAAAGTCAAGGAAAGTGTGGGCCCCTTGCTGAATGAGGGAGGGAACCTAGTGACAGAGGATGTGGAGAAAGCTAGTGTACTCAATGCTTTTTTTGCCTCTGTCTTCACAGACAAGGTCAGCTCCCAGGCGGCTGCACTCCGCAGCACGGTATGGGGAGGAGGTGACCAGCCCTCTGTGGAGAAAGAAGTAGTTCGGGACTATTTAGAAAAGCTGGACGAACACAAGTCCATGGGGCCGGATGCACTGCATCCGAGGGTGCTAAAGGAGCTGGCCGATGAGATTGCAGAGCCATTGGCCATTATCTTTGAAAAATCATGGCAATCGGGGGAGGTCCTGGATGACTGGAAAAAAAGCTAATGTAGTGCCCATCTTTAAAAAAGGGAAGAAGGAAGATCCGGGGAACTACAGGCCAGTCAGTCTCACCTCAGTCCCTGGAAAAATCATGGAACAGGTCCTCAAGGAATCAATTCTGAACCACTTAAAGGAGGGGAAAGTGATCAGGAACAGTCAGCATGGATTCACCAAGGGCAAGTCATGCCTGACTAACCTAATTGCCTTCTATGATGAGATAACTGGCTCTGTGGATGAGGGGAAAGCAGTGGATGTGCTATTTCTTGACTTTAGCAAAGCTTTTGATACAGTCTCCCACAGTGTTCTTGCCAGCAAGTTAAGGAAGTATGGGCTGGATGAATGGACGGTAAGGTGGATAGAAAACTGGCTGGATGGTTGTGCTCAACCGGTAGTGATCAATGGCTCCATGTCTAGTTGGCAGCTGGTATCAAGTGGAGTGCCCCAAGGGTCGGTGCTGGGGCCGGTTTTGTTCAATATCTTCATCAACGATCTGGAGGATGGTGTGGACTGCACCCTTAGCAAGTTTGCAGATGATACTAAACTGGGAGGAGTGGTTGATACGCTGGAGGGTAGGGACAGGATACAGAGGGACCTAGACAAATTAGAGGATTGGGCCAAAAGAAATCTGATGAGGTTCAACAAGGACAAGTGCAGAGTCCTGCACTTAGGACGGAAGAATCCCATGCACTGCTACAGACTAGGGACCGAATGGCTGGGCAGCAGTTCTGCAGAAAAGGACCTAGGGGTTACGGTGGACGAAAAGCTGAATATGAGTCAACAGTGTGCCCTTGTTGCCAAGAAGGCTAACGGCATTTTGGGCTGTATAAGTAGGGGCATTTCCAGCAGATTGAGGGACGTGATTATTCCCCTCTATTCGGCACTGGTGAGGCCTCATTTGGAGTACTGTGTCCAGTTTTGGGCCCCACGCTACAAGAAGGATGTGGATAAATTGGAAAGAGTCCAACGGAGGGCAACAAAAATGATTAGGGGGCTGGAGCACATGACTTATGAGGAGAGGCTGAGGGAACTGGGATTGTTTAGCCTGCAGAAGAGAAGAATGAGGGGGGATTTGATAGCTGCTTTCAACTACCTGAAAGGGGGTTCCAAAGAGGATGGATCTAGACTGTTCTCAGTGGTAGAAGATGACAGAACAAGGAGTAATGGTCTCAAGTTGCAGAGGGGGAGGTTTAGGTTGGATATTAGGAAAACCTTTTTCACTAGTAGGGTGGTGAAGCACTGGAATGGGTTACCTAGGGAGGTGGTGGAATCTCCTTCCTTAGATGTTTTTAAGGTCAGGCTTGACAAAGCCCTGGCTGGGATGATCTAATTGGGTTTGGTCCTGCTTTGAGCAGGGGGTTGGACTAGATGACCTCCTGAGGTCCCTTCCAACCCTGAGATTCTATGATTCTATGACTAACGTAAACAAGCAGTGAGTAAACTGGATGCTCTAGTTATGCAAACAGGTGTGAACGAAATAGCTCTCTCACCATATTTCTTTTGCCTCCTCTTCCTTTTCTGGCAGCCTCCTTAACTTTCCTCTGGTTTTACTCAAGTGTGTGGTGCGATTAGTCATTCCTGGTCTAATCAATAAGCATTAGGCAGAGCATCCTCTTTTAAAAGACCTTCATTCTTTTCCACCACAAGTCAGAAGGTGAAATCCTGACTCCACTGACATCAAAGACAAAACTCCCATTGAATTCAACAGGACCAGGATTTCACACGTAGAGTTTTTATCTGCCTAAAGTAGATAGCAGGAAACACCTGTGAAGATTACTTTCCGTGCAGGGCAAAAATGAACACACCCAAACCAGCAAATAAGTGCTTCCCCCTCAACTCCCCCTTTGTACAAACAAGGTCAGTATGATATATTTCCACCTAGCAGGGATCATTAACCACTCATCATCCATTGTACTGATATTTCTGACCATTCAAATTGAGAAGGACCCGAGTGCTTCCGTGTCTTTCCTTTCATGCCTCTTACTGTATCCAGAGCCCACTTAATCCATGTTCATTCTGAAAGCTATAACTGGCTATATGTTCTAGTTTATATACAGAGCAAGAGAAATTACCCAGCTCACTCCACCGACCAAACTTTTCACACAGCTCCAGTGGAAATGAGTCCCTGGGGACACACAAGACGTCGCCATTGCTTTTTAAGCCTTCTTGACAGGCCAGCCAGATCTCAGTTGTTAATCGTAACACATCATCCAAGATGCTTTTTATCTCCTCCTGTAACGTTAATGCAGCTGGAATTCCATAAATCAAATCTCAGCAGTAAAAAGGTTAATAAGTTTACACTATATAATTGAAAGCCATATTGGTGATTAAAAGGATTTTATATATCAGTTTTCTGGGTCACCAACTAATTATTTTTGGTGGCCTGCAATAAAACACAGCACCATAGGCAGATAGAGGCTGTAATCACATAATATATGGAAAAATGCATTTAAGTGAATTTGATAGAAAGCTGTGTGATGCTAGCTTGTTGAATTTCTTTTCAGCTATATTGTAACTAATTCAGGGACAACAGAAGGACTGCACATTTTGTGTACCCCATTAGGTTCATAGAAAGTTATTGGATCAAGTTTTTGAGTCTCTCTCTCTCTCTCTCTCTCTCTCTTACTGTAATGCTAAGCCCAAGGGAACTAGACTGTCACCCATGATGGAAAGGTTCTGCCGAGGCACTGGGGATCAGATTGCCATTATAATTCATTTTAATGCATTATCTGCACATACTAATCCTTTATTGGAGCAGGATCTTTTGTAATAGGAACATGGCTCTGGAGAGACACAATTGATCATCCTTGCATAAAAGGGATGATTAAAATACAAACAAGAATGTCCCCTCTGCAGCAGAGGGACAGGTGTGCGTATGTGAGGCAGACAGGGTCAATTTTGAGGTGGTTCCAGGCCCTTCGCTCTGAATTCTGAACCCGGGTGGTGTTTGAGATCAGAACTTGGATTCAAATTTCTGTCTTTGTGATACAAAACCTCAGAGCCACAGTCCTTCAGCATGTGAGTATTTGAATCCAAATCCAAATTGTATAGCTCTTATGATGTAGCATATCTTCCCAGTCCCCATTACCTCTTTATAGACACGGGAGCAGATTTTGGGATGTGGCTGATCTGCAGAGTTCAGGTTAGGGGTTTGGAGCACACAGGTAGCTTAACGGTTTTTATATTTGCACTCTCCTGATCCTTCTGTGGTTCTATGCAGAGCCAGTCCTTCTGTGCTAAGTTGCCCTATGCAGCCAACAATTGCGCTGAATCGTGCTGGTTGTTAACCCAGGGGCCAAAAATGTATCTGATGATCAGCATGGTATATAAAGCCCTAGTTATGCATCTTTCCTCCATCAGAAGAAGAGTTGAGGTGGGATCAGAAAGACCTTAGCAGCTTAGGTCCAGATGAGTCACGGCCACCATGCTCAATTGTAGATCACCTTTCAAGGGTGGGACTTGGATTATTTGAACCTGCTGTAGTCTTCTACCTAGTATTTGACACAAAGTATTTCTGCAGTATTTCCATAGCTTCTTTGATTACTACTTTGGCATCTGCTCATTATTAACCCTAGAATGTCCATTCTATAGAAACAATGCTGTATCATAGTGAAATGTACATGGTCAGTATGCTGATGGTTTTAAATACTGCGCTATCACCATCACCAATAACTAAGCCAGAACTCTCCAGCACCTTGAATGTTTCAGAAAGACAATATGGCCTTTACTCTCTACATTTGAGTTTTGGTCAGTTTTTAAACAAGGTTTTATAGCTTTACAGCAATGGGGCCAATGGGTTTTCAACACAGCTTAGTGGGGTTAACAGGAGAATGGCAATTGTGTGAATAATGGGCTATGAATCAGCTGCTGATCTTTACATCAGAATCTCTATCTGCCACTGAGTCAGAAGGCACTGTGACTAGTCCGACAATTTTAGGGTAAAAAATATTAATGTGCTTTAAGGTTCATCATACTGGTAGTGTCTCCTGGTAGATGGGGTTTATCAGTTTTTTTTATATGGGGACTGGGAAGAAGCAAAGTAAAACAACCAATAACAATAATAATGAAAATGAGGCCAGGGTGTTGATAAATATTCTGAAGTGACGTGGCTAAATCACACCGCACCTGTATTTATGTGAAGTCCCATATGAAGAATAGTGGCATTCTGGGTTGAAAGATTGAAAGAAAGAATCCAAATGCAAATAAAATACACATGCATATACACAGACCCACTCAAGGTCAATGGCTGCTTTTGAACTTCAGATTAAATAACCCAGTCTTCGTAAAATGTGGTCAAGAATATTTTCGAAGTCCATTTTGTAAATCCATTTGACAGAAGTAAAGCAAAATAAGACAATGGATCAGATTCCCAGCAGATGTCATTTGGCTTAGCTCTGCTCACTTCAGGGGAGTTTATGCCAATTAACACTAGCTGAGGATCTGGCCCAATGATTTTTTACTACTGTACTACCACTACTAGTACTAATTAATTAATACCTGGCTCTTATCTACCACTTTTCATCAGTAGCTCTCAAAGTACTTTACAATCTCTCTCTTTTAATGGACTTAGCCGCACAACACCCCTCAGAGGTAGGGAAGTATTATTATTCCCATTTCACAGATGGGGGACTGAGGCACAGGGACACTAAGTGACTTGCCCAAGGGGACACAAACGGAAACTAGGGACGATCACTAGACTTGAATCAGGGCATTGACTTGGACAGCTTTGGGGATCTGTAATGTATGATGTAGGGCCAAATGTCACTCTCAGATTAACTCCATTAACTCCAACGGAACTGTGAGATTAAGTTGTTTGGAGTCCTTCACCTCTAGGTTACCTTATTCATCTCAGGACTATGGGCCAGTTTTTATCGTTTAACACCAGTTAGCAGCCCAAGTAAAATGCAGATGGTCTCAATTTAGTTTCTAATGGGCAATGCCCACATCATTAAGAAAGCACCACCATCATTGGCACTGAAGGGGGCAATCTTGTTGGAAGTCAGTCCAGAGGAATTGAACAGTGAATAGATCTTGGGTATTTTAGCCACAACAGGTTTGTGGCCCACTGGCGGGCTTGTGCAGGAAAAAGCTTATACTGTTGCTGTTGCCCTTTTTGAGGACTTCTGTTGCCAGCATGGTCAGTCCAGCACCTCTTGTGAGCAGTAGATGCAGACACAAAATTATTTAAAAAGTGAGAGGGAGGGACCCTTGACTATGTCCTGTTGAAATGTTCCTGAACTTTAACATTTTTACAGGGCACAGTGAGAAGGAATGGCACTGGAACATATGTATGATATGCATTACAGGATAGGGTTATCTGTGTCCAGAGTGGTATTTAATGCTATTTCACAGAGTGATCTTCTGTATGGACTGTTTTGTTTGGAGCATAGAGGGAAAAGGCTGATAGTCATCAAACTGCACAGTAACTGCCCTAGTACAACAGGTCAGGATCATGATATATTCTCTTGTACTCCCTGTCACTGAAATCTTTTCACTTCACGCCTTATTGCGCAAGTTCAATATACTTTTCGGCTAATGCTCTCTTGAGCACTTAGTTCTATAAACTCCCTACTCAGCAGGTGGCTTATTTAAATGTGGCTGTCGGATTCGCTAGTGGCCAAGAGTGAATGGCTCAATACAGGAATTACGGTGTTTGGGTCTAATTCTGCTCTCACTCACACTAGCGCAAACCCATTGGCTCCAGTGGGCTGTTTGGGCACAAAATTTGGCTCTCTGTGTGAAACTGTTTATAAGACAGATTCTGAGGGCCCATCGTTTGCATCAGGTTACATAAGAACATGGTCATACTGGGTCCATCCAGCCCAGTATCCTGTCTGCCGACAGTGGCCAGTGCCAGGTGCCCCAGAGGGAGTGAACCTAACAGGTAATGTTCACGTGATCTCTCTCCTGCCATCCATCTCCACCCTCTGACAAACAGAGGCTAGGTACACCATTCCTTATCCATCCTGGCTAATAGCCATTAATGGACTTAACCTCCATGAATTTATCTAGTTCTCTTTTAAACCCTGTTATAGTTCTAGCCTTTAGACCCTCCTCAGGCAAGGAATTCCACACGTTGACTGCGCTGTGTGAAGAAGAACTTCCTTTTGTTTGTTTTAAACCTCCTGCCCATTAATTTCATTTGGCGGCCCCTAGTTCTTATATTATGGGAACAAGTAAATAACTTTTCCTTATTCACTTTCTCCACACCAGTCATGGTTTTATATACATCTATCATATCTCCCCTTAGTCTCCTCTTTTCCAAGCTGAAAAGTCCTAGCTTCTTTAATCTCTCCTCATATGGGACCCATTCAAAACCCCTAATCATTTTAGTTGCTCTTCTTTGAACCTTTTCTAATGCCAGTATATCTCTTTCGAGATGAGGAGATCACATCTGTACACAGTATTCAAGATGTGGGTGTACCATGGATTTAGATAAGGGAAATAAGATATTCTCCATCTTATTCTGTATCCTTTTTTTAATGATTCCTAACATCCTGTTTGCTTTTTTGACTGCCACTGCACACTGTGTGGACATCTTCAGAGAACTATCCACAATGACTCCAAGATCTCTTTCCTGATTAGTTGTAGCTAAATTAGTGCCCATCATATTATATATATAGTTGGGGTTATTTTTTCCAATGTGCATTACTTTACATTTATCCACATTAAATTTTATTTGCCATTTTGTTGCCCAATCATTTAGCTTTGTGAGATCTTTTTGAAGTTCTTCACAGTCTGCTTTGGTCTTAACTATCTTGAGCAGTTTAGTATCATCTGCAAATTTTGCCACCTCACTGTTTACCCCTTTCTCCAGATCATTTATGAATAAGTTGAATAGGATTGGTCCTAGGACTGACCCTTGTGGAACACTGCTAGTTACCCCTCTCCATTCAGAAAATTTACCATTTATTCCTACCCTTTGTTCTCTGTCTTTTAACCAGTTCTCAATCCATGAAAAGATCTTCCATCTTATCCCATGACAACTTAATTTATGTAAGAGCCTTTGGTGAGGGACCTTGGAAATTTGGGCTTTCTGGAAATCTAAGTACACTATGTCCACTGGATCCCCCTTGTCCACATGTTTGTTGACCCCTTCAAAGAACTCTAATAGATTAGTAAGACATGATTTCTCTTTACAGAAACCATATTGACTTTTGCCCAAGACAATTTAATTCTTTACTATTGTTAGGTTAAACTAAACATATTTCTAGAACTCTACAGCATAATAGACGAAGAGTAGTTAGGGAGAATTTGAAATGAAAACGATCATCAACTCTCATTTAAGGAATCAGCATTTCTTCTGTTGCATGTAAATACCTTTTATTTTACAAAGCCACAGTCACCTGCCTTTAAGAGGCAATGTAGATTTTCGCTAGACAGTCATTGCAAACAGGAATATTGGGGGTTTAATTGATTCTCCAGAATTTAGGCTTTTGGCTATAGAATCTAGAAGAAGAGAGTGAAAGAACATGGTTCAAAGTTATTTATATATAGAAAATAACTGCTGAATGTTACAACTATATTTTAAAAGTAAGCAAACCTGTTTTCCCACTGCCTCTCCATTCAATGTATCAGGAAAGGGCCTTTAAAACTGGCTGGTAATTAGAGAGGAAAAAGCAGAGCTCTGCATAGCAGTCAATCCATCACATCCTGCAAAGTCTAAATGTTACCGGCAATTAAATAAGTTAGTGGGGGAAAAACTTGACAAGGAAGTTTTATCACAAATCATCTAAGTGGCAAAGTATGTGAAGCAATCTTATTAGATTCCCTCCTCCAGCCCCAAAGATTAAAAAAAACCCCACACACATGCACATTAAAAGCAAAATGGAGATTTCTTCCATACTATATCTAGGAACATGGGAGATTAGAATGATAAAAATAAAACAACTTTTCCCACCTCCCCCTTCCCCACCCTGTCCAAAGTCAAATCTATCCAGGTTGACTGCTCCATTAAATTCAAGAACAAAAAGTTATAAATTGAACATACGGAGAACAGTGCCTTTTCTTAAAGTGATGTTTCCTCGCCTTAATGGATTTAGCTATGGCAGGGAGTCAGAGAGAAGCTGTCTTAACTAAATCTTTGACTGATTATGCATTTTTTTTCTATTCATACAAGATAGATTCATCATTCCAATTTGTCAAGCTGGCGAAGTTCCAATTAATTACACCAGGAAAAGCTCAGGCTGCATTAGGCCTCTGTCAGGCCTAATCTAGTGCCTCATTTACTGGAGCCCCAAATGAAGAGATATCAGAGGTGTTGTTCCTCTTGGTACTTAATTTGATGAATGCCCTAGCGGCATGATTGGTGGCAGAGGTGTATATGTGTGTGTCTCTTCATCAGCCACCACTACTAAAGTCGTCATGCTTCCTGTACTAATTTGAGGGCTCATCTGTATAGTGGATGTTTTCGGAAGGCCTATCCTTCATAGATATGCCAAAAGGTTTCCTGGTTTTGTGTGAATGTGTGTGTGTGTGTACACGCATATTCTGGGCCTGATTCTGATCTCAGATGTGTAACTATATTGCCTACAATGGAGTTAAATCTAATTTACAGCAATGGAAATGAGACCAGAATCTGGACCATTGCATATAAAGATTCTATATTTTCGTCATCTTTGCCCTTGCCAAGAAAAAAAAAAAAAGGAGCAATTTGTCCTGAAGAAGACACCTTCTTCAAGCATTTCTCTCAATGTGGATGTCATGTATTGTGTTAGCGGGATAGTTGAGTCCAGGTTACTACCTAGATATACTGTGTAAACGCCAGGATCTCATGATGAGTGTGTTTTACTATGTGTTTATAAGAGATGTGTGTTGCATCAAAACTTTGAATAAAGATAGATAGGTACAGATATAGATTATAGATATAAAGAGATGTTCTGACTTTGCACAGCAGGTTACGATTGGACATATACAGCTCATGCTGTTTCTTAAAGTTGTACTTTAAAGTTGTGATGGGCCAAGAATCTATGTTTCTGTTCTGCAGCCCTTTACATATTATTCAGCATATTATGCCAATATGTTTAACTTAGTATTGGCTTTTAACCAATCTTTGTGATTAAAGATTTAATTGGGGCAATGCTATCATTCTGCTCGTAGGTTTAGGTGCCTTGAAAAAGGTGCAACATTAGCCAAGGACAAAGTAGCAGCGTTAATTGTCTGCCATTGAAAAGTTGACATTTGCCAACTGAGATACCATGCTGAGATATCACATTAATTTTCTGTTTAGCAAATAGATTTTGAAAGATGAGATACCAATATGTAGAATGGTTGGGAAATGTTGATTTTTTTCATTGGCATACATTAGGGTGACCAGACAGCAAGTGTGAAAAATCGGGACGGGGGTGGGGGGTAATAGGAGCCTATATAAGATAAAGACCCGAAATTGTGACTGTCCCTATAAAATCGGGGCATCTGGTCACCCTAGCATACATACTTGTGCTGCCCAGTAAAGAGGTCATTATTTCAGCAAGGGATGAGGGAATTGTGTTTGTGAAAGCAGTGCTCACCATTAAGAGGCTGATTTGCAGAGGTGCTGGTTTACACTGGAGAGGGGCACAAATCAAAACTCTAGATCTCAACAGATGCCAACTTTAGGGAAGTCTAGATCCAGCTCAAAATTATGCAATGTGAGACTGTCTCTAGTTTGCAAGTTCAGATTCATTTCAAGTGCATCACTAATGGTGGGTTTGAGGGCACTTGATCTTTTACTGAAATGAAAAGTGTCCATTTCAGTTGAGGAAGGAGTGGCTGAGGGTTGGATGGTTGTATTCATAGGTTAACTTTTTGTAATATGTGTTTTATCCTATGGGCTAGGTACCCATTTTACTATTTTATCCGTTTACCCATTTTACCATTTTAGGCATCACATTTTACTGGGTTTTTTTTTTTTTTTTACTGTTTTTTTTCTCCCTGAAGTTTTGTGAAAGCTTGCACCCCCAAGAGTGGAAACTGACTGACTAACTAAGCACAATATAGAGTGAAACTGACTACACACAATATGATACCTAATGCACTAAGGAAAAAAATGCGCCCTTGATCAAGACCCAAAACAAGGTCGATGCACCATTCAAGTCACACTTAATCATTCAAAATAAGGCTTATGGGGTACATTAGTTTAGTGATCCTCATCCTCTCCAGAGAGGTGAATTGCACCTAAGGTAAACAAGCAAAATAATAGGGGTAGCCAGAAAACAAAAATTCTATTTCACAAGAAAAAAAAGAGATTTTGGTAATTGTTTTCGTTGTGAGGTAGAACGGAACCAAGACCATTTGAATTTTTTGTGCAAAAAAAACAGAGAGAGAGAGAGAGAGACCAGTAATCCAGTGGTTAGGATACTCTCCTCCCCCCCCCCCCCCCGCCCCAATAGCATTTTTGTTTTCCAGCCACCTCTATTATTTAGTTCAGGGATCGGCAACCTTTGACATGCGGCCCGCCAGGGTAAGTCCCCTGGCAGGCCGGGCCAGTTTGTTTATCTGCCACGTCCACAGGTTTGGCCGATCGCGGCTTCCACTGGCTGCGGTTCACCGTCCCAGGCCAATGGGGCTGTGGGAAGCGGCGGCCAGCACATTCCTCAGCCCATGCCGCTTCCCGTAGCCCCCATTGGCCTGGAGCGGTGAACAATCGGCTGAACCTGCAGACACTGCAGATAAACAAACTGGCCCGGCCCGTCAGGGGCCTTATCCTGGCAGACTGTGTGTCAAAGGTTGCCGAGCCCTGATTTAGTTTATAGGAGATCAGGGTTCAAGTCCCTGGTCTGCCAGATTTGAACCAGGGTCTCCCACATGATTACCCTAACTACAAGGCTATTAGCTATTTCGGATCTCTTGTGCTGTCTTCTTTTGACCATAAATTCCTCCCAAGAAGCCTTCCTGTAGAAAGTTGCATCAAAACTGAAACATTTCTGCAAAAAGTCTCAGTTTCGATGAATAGGCATTTTCCAGTGAAAAGGTGTGTTGTTGAAAAGTTCCCATCCAGCTCTACTAAATAATGGAGGGTCAGGGAAATAGAAATTCCAGTTGCTTAAACAGCATATTAAGAAGACCAAAATCCAGCAAGATTTTTTTCTTATACACATATGAACCAGGAAGCTGAAGCTGATGTTCCTCAAACTCTAAGGGTACGTCTATACTACCCACCAAATTGGTGGGTAGTAATCGATCTATTGGGGATCGATTTATTGCGTCTCATCTAGACGCGATAAATCGATCCCAGAAGCGCTCCCCGTCAACTCCGGAACACCAGCATGGTGAGAGGTGGAAGCGGAGTCAATGGGGGAGCGAGCCTGCCCCGCGTGGACCCAAAGTAAGTAAAATTACTTCGATCTAGGATACGTCGACTTCAGCTATGCTATTCTCGTAGCTGAAGTTGCGTATCCTAGATCGATCCCGCCCCTTAGTGTAGACCAGCCCTAAGTAAATTTAGATTCAGATCCAATTCTGGATACAAACTTTGCAGTAGTTTAGGTTATGTCTCTAACAGGTACCCATGGGAAAAGGCTGTGGATGATGAGTATCTCCTTTAGGTCAAGAATTATTCACACGTCCAACTCTTACTTCAGTTAAAGGATTTTCTGATAGAAGAAAAAGGAGTGTGTTGTGGTTGTACTGATAATGTCCTTTTGGGAGTTACTGGCAGAAATTCTGTGGTGAATAATTCTGAGTATCAAATAAACTTGAGAAACTTGTGATATGTGAACAGAAAAAGAGGTGTCAAATTATTCAATATGAATTATTCTGCCAGTTCTAATAATAACCCAGCTGGTGAAAAAGAGAAAATAGCTGATCTGTCAAGCAGACAGCCACTTTTGGGCTAACTTCATCCCCTTGAGGCTGAAAAATATAAACTTCCTCTGAGAACAGAAAATTAGAAAAGACAAGAAGAATGGGATCCCTGCTCCAAATCTATCTTTTTAGCTTAATGTACACTAATGGATATTAAAAGATGGGAGATTAATGAATGTCCGGAACACCAACCAGCTGAAAAAGCACACTTTATTTGGCATCGACACTCACAGAATCCACAGGTTAGAGAGTAAGTCAGACTACATCACTCTCTGTCCAGAACTATGGAAGTGTGTCCTTGTCCAGGTAAACGTCTTCATGAAGCTATGTGGACTGTACATATGTTGGTGGGCTACTCTTCACACAGATTGTGAATGAAAGTGTTTGGATCCATTGCTTGTGAGGACTTGAATGAATGGAAAAGATACTTATTAAACAAGGTCTAGTAGACAGGACACTAGAGTGGGACTCAGTGACCTGGGTTCAATTCCCGGTTCACCCATAAACTTCCTGTCTGACCTTGGGCAAGTCATTTAATCTACACTTTGCCTCAATTGCTCAATCTATACAATGGGAATAATCCTTCTCTCCCTCCCTCACAGGAGTACTGTGAGAATAAAGTCCTTTTGTAAATGTGAGGTGCTCAATTATTACAGTGGGGTCATGAGGATCATATGTGAATCTAGGTAGATTTGCAGATGCTGAGAGGACAACAGTCAGGAAGATCGGGCAGGATACCTGTGAGTAATTTAGCAGGGGTTTGTGAGAAACATTTATTGTTTTAGTTTCACTCAGCGGAGGTTTGAATCTCCAGAACTTTACTCTGGTGGTTCAAGCTCTCATGACACCCAACATTAAAACACCTGTAACCACTGTGTTTTGCTTGGTTTCCACCCCAAACCTGCCTAGATTTGCTAACTTCATGCCAAACTTAGCCCAGATTCATATGAAATTCACCTTCACTTGGCTGAGAGCTCGCCCAACTTTGACAAACTCTCAGTTAACTGGCCTGACGTGAAGAGTTTGACTGTTAACTTTAACCCAGATGAGTTTGGGCTGGCTTGGGGATTTGATCAGTGGGGGTGGTAATTAGGAGCTTTAACTAGAGCTTTGGATGGTTTGAATGTTGGCTAAAACTCCACTTATGAATGGGGAAAGGAGAGAGGAAGGAATGTCTGATTGCTATGCAGTGAACAGTCAGTTTCCCCATTATCATTCGAAATCTGCCTGAGACCCTAATTGTCCCTTAACTGACAGCGAGAACTCTTCTCCAAAATTCAAACAGTCCCAGCAGACGCCAGTAGGAATCGAGACATTGACTCGGTGCTGTTGCTGGGGGGCAAGGCAAGGCTTCCCTGCTAACCCTGTGGCAGGACCACCCATCACTTCTAGGGCCCTGGGCTGGGACCTGGTTGAGTAGGGCAGGCCTAGGGTCCCCTACCCCTCGGTTCCACACTTAGAGCTGAATGAGTGTTAACCCCTAGGCCAGGAGGCCTGATCCACAGACGGCTTACTTGCTTAACCCCTGTCCAGGAGGCCAGAGCTACCAGTGGCTCAGCTGTGAACCAGGACGCTTGATTGACCCACCCAGCGTGAGCATCGATTTCCCTGCCACTGCCAAACGGGTGCCCTGGCCCTGAGACCCAAGGAACGTTACATAGCTATTCAGTTCTTCATGAACCATACAAGTTAACCACTTTGGGCCCAGTCCTGCAAGCCCTCATACTCCTGACATCAGTGGAAGGTCTGTGAGTGGAGAGAGCTTGCAGATTTTGGCACAGAGGATGGGCTACCTAAAACCTTTCTGAACTGTTAAATGATGCATTTCCCATTTGCCTAGTGCTGAATGGTCTTAATCAGAAGCTGTAGCTTGATAACTACAGCAAATGGGTGAGAGAGTGGCAGCCTGAGCATTCTTTGCAAAACTGAACTCTAGCATATTAAGTGTTTGCCAAAGGCATCTCAGGGATAGGTTTCCTTTCTTCATCAATAATTTAAAATATTCCCAAATCTCCTCTGACTAGCTACGAATGAAAGCTGAAGGCACAGTGGCTCCCCAATTAGTCAGACAGAGAGCTTTTTTGTTGACTCAGCCAGGGCAAGGGTGGCTATGAAACCCAGACTTAAGTCCTTATCAGGTCTTTAATTTTTTTAAAAAATTTGTGGTAATTTTGTAAGAAATGAGTGGGCAGTTCAGCCCCCAATCCACTTGGGTATTCATTAGTGTCACTGAAAAAACATATGGGCAATTGTATAAGCTGGCTATTGTAGTCACTGACAGAGAATGGGTTGAGTCCTCAGTACCATTGTGTGTGTGACTGACACCCATAGAAGGCTAGCAGTTTTCTGAATCAGCTACAAACTTTGAGAGCATTATCAGCCAGTGAGAGTTTGATTGGATTGAGGTAAGGCTTCTGAGCTGGTGTTTCATTGTTTGAATGTGTAACCATTAGATATCCTGCTGGAGAGTCCTATGTATATGGAGTTCTGAGGTTCTCTCCAGGATATGGAGTTCTTATTAGAATCATTTCTTATTTTGTTACAAATTCCTTCTGGACTCTTCATTGCTCTGAATCGATACCAGGGCTGGCCTTACCATGAGGCGAACTGAGGCGGCCGCCTCAGGTGCCAGACTGGGGGAGGGGGGGGACCACTAGGACCCAGAGTGTAGAAATTGTGTCTGCTGCTGGTGCATATGTATTCTCTCTGCTCTAGATGCACAGAGATGGTGGAGTGCTGTGCTGGAGGAAGTGCTGCTGCTTCCCTAAACCCACTTGAGGAGAACAGGCAGTCATCTGAAGTAGTAGGAGCCAGTTAGGCCCTTAAGACACTTACATCTTCCCTCACTCAGGCCCTGCTACCAGCCTGCTTATTTGTCCCCTTCAACTGAGTGTTGAGAGCCACTATAGCTGGCACAGAACAGCAGTCCTGAGTGAAAGAAGAAAACGCTGCTCTGGGGCGGCATTCAGAAAAAGAAAGACAGCAAAGGAAGCTTTTCTATCTAAGCAGAAAGGAGCTCTCCTGAGATACATAGACACAAATGTTCACGGTGAGCCTTCTGGCCCCAGTGAGGATGTGAGTGGTGAGGAGATGCCTGATCTTCCAGTTAGTCAGAGTGCAGGTGACCTGGCAGCTACTGCAGCATCCATATCTCCATCTCAAATGGCTGTAACCATGCACATTCCTGAAGAAAAGAGTAGATCAGAGAAGAGTGTGGTGGAGGCGCAAGAAACAGCTGCTGCTGAGTTTAGTTCCTTAAGTCCAGATGATCCAGGACTGTTGACCCACTTAGGCAGTAGCCTGAGGGACTTCCTTGTACTGCATGGGCCACAGCAAGTGAAAAACTTCATGTTCCCCAAAGACAATGAACATAGAAGTTTGCATCCAACACATTACTGGCGTGAAATCCCCAATGGTGACAAAGTGGAGAGGCCATGGCTTATGTACTCAAAAACCCAGAATGCTGCATACTGGTTTTGTTGCAAACTCTTCCAGTCTAATGTTCCAGCCACATTGGGTTCTACAGGAACAAAGGCCTGGAAAAATCTGTCTAGAAATCTGGCGTGCCATGAGAAGGCAGCAAATCACCAGAGAGCATTCCATAGGTGGAAAGAGCTTGAGATGAGACTAAGGTTAAAGGCCACCATAGATGAGCAGCATCAAGGGAAGATTGCATCAGAGCCTCTTTACTGGCAAAATGTTCTGAAAAGGCTCGTTGCCATTGTGAGAATGCTTGCTACCCAAAACCTAGCACTGCGTGGCACTTCAAATCAGCTGTATGTTCCAAACAATGGAAACTTCCTTAAAATTGTGGAGCTGATGGCTGAGTTTGATGCTGTACTCCAGGAGCATCTAAGAAGAGTCACCACCCAAGAAATGTACACACACCACTACCTTGGAAAAACAATTCAAAATGAGATCATACAGTTACTGGCAACAAAAGTCAAACAGAAGATTGTGGCAGATCTGAAGTCAGCAAGATATTACTCTGTTATTCTGAACTACACACCTGACATCAGCCATACGGAATAAATGACTTTAATGGTGTGTTTTGTAACAACAACAGAACCTAGTGAAAATGTCCCTGCAATGCTGACTGTCAGAAAGCATTTTCTAGAATTTATTGACATTGATGATACTATAGGAGCTGGTATGACAAATGTGCTTTTTAAAAAGCTGGAAGATACAGAATTGTGATAGCTGACATGAGAGATCAGGGCTACGATAATGATGCCAACATGAGAGGAAAGAACAGAGGAGTGCAGACATGGATCCGAGAGTTACACCTTTGAGCTTTTTTGTACCATGCAGTTCTCATTCCTTGAACTTGGTGGTCAATGATGCAGCATCAGCTTCTAGTGAGGCTGCTGAATTTTTTAACGTAATTCACATACTAGTTCCCACCTAGGCCATGTAAATACTACCTTCTTTTAGGAAACAATTAGGCAGATGTCCCAAACTTAAACTTCCATCAGAACAAAACTTGAAGCATGGTGAAGTTCAGACCTCAGTTGGGACCTTGCTATTCATCCCTGTTGTTATTGCGAGGCAGGTCTGTTGAGAGAAATTTGGGGCCCTGTTACATCATGTTTGTGGGAGCCCACCCTTTCCCATTCCACTTTATTTATACCAGTGGATCTCAAATTTTTGTACTGGTGACCCCTTTCCCACAGCAAGCCTCTGAGTGCAACCCACCTTATAAATTAAAAACACTTTTTTATATATTTAACACTATTATAAATGCTGGAGGCAAAGCAGGGTTTAGGGTGGAGGCTGACAGCTCCCCCCTCCCATCCCATGTAATAACCTCCTGATGCCCTGAGGGGTCCGGACCCCCAGTTTGAGAACCCCTGATTTACACAGATGTTTCAGATATTTTGGTGGTTCCCTTGAGCTAGGTTTCCTGGTACAGTTGTCCCTCCTGTTCCCCCATCTCCTCAACCCTGTAATGAAGCAAACCAAAGTCTGGGGTTGGGCATCTCTAAACTTTGCCTCTGGATCCAAACTTAGTAGCTTGGGCCCATCTCTAGAAAGAATAAGTCAGATACTGCGTTAGTCCAAGTTAGGGTGAAGGTGATGTGGAGAGGGAACCCCCCCCGCCCCCGAGTCCCTGCCCAATCATATCTTCACTGACTGGTGAAGCTTGTTGATATTACTTGTGGTTGCAGTATAAGATTGTTTCAGTAGCAGCATTGATCTATTGTCCTCCTCCTCTTTCTCTGTCTGTCTGTGGGCACCACTTTCTAATGACAGGCCCAAAGCCTGCACTTCCCGCAGATTGGAATCCCATGATTCACCCGACTTTTAGACTTGGTCCCCAAGCTACAGTAGCCCAGCTTACCAACTGTGTTTCTACAGCAAGTTAAACTGGGGTTAGCCCCTACTCTAGACTTCCCCTTGGGAGCTATGAACAGTACAAACCACAGTAGCACTGAAGAAATTCTTTAAAACAAAGTGTCATTTATTTTCCCATAGGAATGTAGGCATCAGTGAGAAAAAGGTTAACATAACAAAAAGCCTGTACAGATATTTTCTTACCTAAGCTTACCATTTCCCTCAGGTGCCTCAGGACTTTCCCCTGGTACCCCTGCTCTTCTGGGGACTGTTACAGTCTGCTTCTCTGCAGACCCTGACTTGTCATCTCTCTTGAGCTTCATGGACTGTTTTTCTCTGCATCCACATACTGCCCCTCTGTGTCCCCCACTTGTCACAAACCAAGGGGGTGTTGTGCCCAACTTGAAAAGAGGCAAAGTTTCAAAGGCCTTGAGACCCGTATTGTCAGGTAAGCACTGGTGACTGAGCTATTTCAACCCCTTGACTTTGGTTCCTGCAGACAAAAACCACTGAAGACTGGCTTAACCCTCACTTATCATTTAGGAAGCAATCAATGACCAACAAACAGAGGGTCACATAATAGTCATAAAAATATTACAGATATCGCCTACATTCATCACATTTGCTATGTAATACAGTGACTGCCATGATCACGGTGAAGCAAATAATACTATTTTGCATTTTTATAGTGCTTTACATATTTAGAGCCCTGTACAGACATTACCTAATTAATCCTCACACCCTTCTGGGAATTAAGCAGATAAGTGTTGTTATCCCCATTTCAGAGGTTGGTAAACTGAGACAGAAGGGTGAAGTGACTTGCCCAATGCCAGACAGTGGCTCAGTGACTGCGCTGGAGTTAGAACTCAGGATGTTCTGACTCCCAACCTGTGCTCATTTCTATATCTTTGTTAATATGACAGAATTTAGTTAGCTACACAGTATGGCTCTAAATTCAATCCCTTTGTCCTAGATTTTAAGACTCTCTCAAATGGAATTATTCAAATTCCTTGAGCCAAATTCTATTCTCAGTTACACTGTCTTGAATCCAAAGCAACTCCATTGGAATTACCCCAGGTTTACATTGACATAATTGGGATCAGATTTGTATGCTCACTGTTCCCAGATAACTGATTCTTGATTATAAGATTAATTAGAGCTACGGAGGAAAGGGGAGGAAGGGAGCCAGTCTGGCAGTGGTTGCCCATCCAACTTGCCTTGGGTTTTGCTGGCACTAATGACTAAAGAACTGGTAGAGCATCACTGGGCCAGGATCTTAATGCAGGAATCACTGGAGGCAGCATTTTATGAGGATAACAAGGCATTTGCAGACATAAAAAGCTGGAGAAATGCTTATTAGTTATGGGGAAGGTGAAAGGCTTAGAAAACTGATTAGTGTAGCAGTGTGGTCAGATTGAAATGAAAGCTCAGTAGCATAATCATTAATTGGGTGCTTACTTACCTACTAATTTGAGCTTGGATGTCAGCAATACTGCACTTCATTTCAAACCAGAGGTCAGACTTTAATGCTACATCATAAATTACGTAAAGGCACAACACTAACAATTAGATAATTATGGAGACCCATGCTGTTGCAATTTAACTGGGCAAGTTCAGGGCAATCATGACAGGAACAATGCTTAACCCTGAATCTGCTGCCTTTCTTTTCATCTGACAGCGAAATAAATGTGGTTAAGGATGTATTTAGGTGTCTGGCAGCCCAGGGGTTAAAAGCTTCTCCTCCTATTAGTCAGATTCATCGACTGGCCTTGGTGAACTCAGAGGAAATATTGCAAAAGTGTTAATTACATCTGAGATAGAAAACCCATCCCTTCAGTCCACTGCAGATGCTGGGCTGGGCCGTCTTTCTAGCCAAAGATAATTTCTACATTGTAAGAATGTTCTGTTTGTGTGTGAGATCCCATCGTGTTCTGTATCTCTATCTAAAGCAAATCTACAATTCTTTTCAGTATATTTGTTTATCTACTTAGCTTTTCTGAATATACTAGCTAAACTAAAAATAGGGTAGTTTGCAGTGCTCTCCCCTTAAAGGAGTGCTGATTAAAGAAGGTTTACGGTTTGCAATATGTGTGCACCCAGTACAACAAGGTGGGGGTTTCAAAAGCATTCAGCATTGGTCTAGCTCTGCTCCCACTGATGTCAATGGTGACTTCAGTGGGAGCAGAGTTAAGCCAACGCTGAGCACTTTTGAAAATGGCATTCCCATGAGAGGTATTGTAGTGATAGTGAAGACTAGAATGGAAAGCTATTGTCCTGTGGATTGAAAAAGTGCTTGACAATGGGATGAAATTAATGACAGGAAAATGTTAAAATGTTCAGCTGTTTGGTTTCAAACATAACCAACGTTCTCTGGTCTAGAAATATGCAACCAACGCTAAGAATAGCCCTTCTTATGATGTCCTTGTACTTCTCTTTCACGTCCTGTCTGAAACCAAGAAGTGTATGAAAATAAACACCCACACATCTTAATTGTTTGAAACCTCCACAAGGATTGGAGTTCACTTAGAATTCTGGGTGAAGGTTTAGTTGGTTCTTACTGTATCTGGACCAGTTTGGCATTGTGGACCTGTTTGGCTTATTTGGGACATTTAGTTCAAGACATTTTAATTCAAGAATTAAAAGTTTCCTTTGGGGACTTGCCTGTTGTTGGTACTAATGGTGTAAAGTCATGTATTGTGCAAATATATGATATGCGCAAAGTTGCACTCCTGGGATGATAACATGAATGCATAGATTAAGGATAGAGAATCACAGGTGCTGGCTTCCAATTGTCCCGGGAGGTGCTTAACCCCTGCTCGGCCCCAAGCCCTGCCCCCAATGCCCCGCCCCATCCCACTTCTTCCTGCCCTGCCTCTTTTCACCCCTGCTCCTGAGCGTGCCCCGTCCCTGCTCCTCCCCCTCCCTCCCAGCGCCTCCTGCATGCCATGGAACAGCTGATCCACGGCGGGCAGGAGGCGCTAGGAGGGAGGGGGAGGAGTTGATTGGCGGGGCTGCCGGCAGGCGGGAGATGCTGGGGGGAATGGGAGAGCTTGGATGCCGATGAGTGCTAAGCACCTGCTAATTTTTTTCCATGGGTGCTCCAGCCCTGGAGCACCCACAGAGTCATTTTATGCTTATGTAGAAGAACATTTCCTTAGTTGTTAAAACACCTTAAGATACAGAGTGTGTTATTAAGAAGGTGGCACACCTTTAATTGTGGCAGAACCACTTCGCTAAATAATATAGTTATTATATATGGGCTTCCCAGCAAGCATGGTCAAGTAACGACACATCTGGTAACCTACATTAAAGGGTTGAGTTATGGTGAGCCTTTTGCTTTAATTAGTCTGTGATAAACAAAGAATCAAAGGGTGTTCTGCTCTGGTGGCTTTCATATTTACTGCACCCTTCACCTGCACTAGCAGGTTTATGAAGTGTAGCAAAATCAAAATGTCACACTCACCCTGTCTAGAGCTCTGTGGTAGATCAAGCGTTGTTTCGGCCGAGGTTAAAACGCTATTCCAGGTCTGAAGGTGGGGAAACTTCGTTTTGTTCTCTTTTTAACAGAGGACCAGCGATTTGTGTGCTAACCGAGGAAAGAAAAGTAGGCCAGTTGGAAGAAAATTGCTAGCTAGTGGTGGGTGGACCCCAAAGGTTTCTGAGGTTCAGATCAGCAGCCCTCCTGTTTTAAGAACGTTCATACCCTTTCACCTCTTTAAAACAACAAAGCTGCATTGTTTTACAGTGAGGACACCCGCCCTAATGGGGCTGGGGAGGAGGAAGTCATCCCACATGATTAAGTTACTGGGCTCAGGAGAGGGGTGACTGGTTGAAGTTCTACAGCCTGCATTATGTAGGACTTAGATGACCTAATGGTCCTTTCAGGTCTTAAAATGACTCAATGCCCTACTGAGTGGCTGTGTTAGGGTCACCTGGATCTCGGTTTGACTGCTGCCCTCCCGGTGTGGCCTGTGGAAGTGAGTGGGGTATAGGCAGAGACAAGGCTCCTATCTCCAATGTGTTAGCCAGCGGGGTGACCGGTTCTGCCACCCTTTGTCACTCTGGGTATAAAGGAGCCTTAAAGGGGTTGGAAACAATACCCAGAGGTTGTCCCTAGTACAAGGGTGGTGCAGGGGTGGCCCCAATGCCACCCTCCCACCCGCTACACTGCCCCACCATGCTGGTGGAATAGCCAGGGGTTTGAGGAATGTTCAGTCTATTGGCAGCTGTGGGGAAATTCCTTTAGGTTCGAGCAGCCAGCAGGGGTGCTTTAGTCCCCTGAAGCAGCCAGATCTGTGAACGCCTCTTTTGCCTTCCGGGCTGGGACTCTGGGGAGGTGCAGGACAAAAACGGGCCCATATTCTCATCTCATCAATGCTTTAGGCCTATTTAATGACAAAAAGAGCACGGGTTGCTTCAGATCAGCAGCCGTGGGAGGTTTCAAAATACATCACCCTCTTAAAGGGGCATGCCAGAGGGTAGCTGGCCCTCTGAGGGGGTCTCTGACAGGCTCCACAAGGGGGAATGAGTCTGCTCAGGTTCACCGGGGCGTAGTTCACTCACTGAGTTAGTTAATGAGGCAGGGAAGCAGCTGGGCATGATAGAAGGTTAAGGCCCTCAGTCAGAGGGAGGACTCCTAAGGCAAAAGGTGGCTGGCAGAGAGATTGCAAAGCGGATCCCTCCAATAACTGGAGAGAAGTTGCCTGCGAAGCCAACACGCCAGAGAGGGAGAAGCAGTGCAAAAGGCTGGGGAAGCCTATCGAAGAGGAGAGGCAGGAGGTAGCTCTGGGAGCAGCATGGGACTGAGAAGGATTAGTTCTTGTTGTTCCAACTAAGGGCCTTGAGCTGGAACCCAGTGGAGAGCCTGGTCCTGGTTCCCCTACCTACTCCAGACAAGGACTTTGGAGATGAAGGCTCTAAACCCACGGAGACAACGCCAGAGCTACCGAACTTCTGACTTTCCATTATCCTGAAGGGGACCAAGACTCGGCCAGAAGGCTGGGTCATAACAAGGACCTGACGAACACAGAACTGGGTGCGGTGACATCAGGGGGATGGAGTCAGGTAATGTAGCTCCCCATCCTGCCACAAGGGCACTAACAGATAAAGGCCCCATATTACAGGACAGCAGCAAAACAAAGCCTTAATAAAAGATTCCAGCTTTGCAGACTCATACAGCCTCTACTGCAGGCCAAAGAGAAGTCTAGCTTTCCCAGGTGCAGGCCACATAGGGATCCCAAAGCAAGCTTTGTTCACTGCCAATGCTAAGCATTGGGCTGTCCAATGACACATACCCAGAAAGCCTTATAGGCCATTGCTTACAGGGCTGCTGACTCTGGCAATTTTATCACGAGTCTTACAACACCGAGTCTTTTTTCTTGAAGCCAGAGCTGCTGGGATCAAGAGAATGAATGGGAATCTCAGCTCTCTTTTTTTAAAAAAAGTTTCCAGCCTCCTGATTGTAGATAACAGCTTAAAAATGGGAAGCCAGTGCACCCCAAAGACTCGGGAACCAGAAGGCGAATGAAACGAACACAACGTGCATGCTTTTAAAAGAATTGCATCCTTTTTAAGCCAGTCTCATGATTTTCTTGTCAATGCTTGGGGGTGGAAATCCTGTTCATAGTGGGATGGGCTGAGATTGGCACTCTGGGCATGACCCTGACAAATGAGTTCCTGGTGCACCAAATCCTGGCATTTGGTACAGTGGTTAAAGGCAATATGTCAAGGGTGATGGTCAGTGCCAGTGAAAGGTCATGGGGCTGGTTTTTGTTACAACTTAATTACAACCCCCCTAAAAAAAAAAGTTAACTTTCATGAGTCTCTCTCTTCCTGCAGGCCCAGGGACTGTGGTTCTCAGAAGCTTTTGAATTCGTAGTGAGTTATCTACCATTTCCGGTGGGAATTATTGCTGCTCACCTGGACTAACATGAAGAGCACTTTAGCTGTATGGGCTGCCCAGTAAACCAAAAAACTATGCCTGCAGGAATAAAGTTACAGGCCTAATTTACTGTAAATCAGTGAAGGCCAGGAATCTCTGAGTGAAAGCTGCTGCCTGTTCCTAACTCACCCCCTTGTGCCTCAAGATTTCACTGTGGCATCAATGGATTGTAAGATCAAGAATTCTTGGGAATTCAGCAGTGCTTGAGCCCATTGAAAGCAGTGAAACATTGATGGTTTCCTCAGAATGTATTTGCTTGTGTCAGCTTCTGTTGTTTGCATGTATAACAAGGCTTAGAAAAATAGCAATGTGGGATTAGTTGTTTGCAGTGGTGTTGTAGCCATGTGGGTCCCAGGATATCAGAGTGACCATGTGGGGGAGATAATTTTATTGGAGAGCTTGTCTCTTTCACCAACAGAAGTCGGTCCAATAAAAGATATTACCTCACCCACTTTAGCCCTCTAATATGGGATCAGAGCATTTGTCTCTTTAGTAGGATACTGGGTAGGGACTGTCTAATCCTCTGTGTTTAAACAGTGCCTGGCACAATGAGGTCTATTTTTAGTTGGCCCCTTAAGCACTGCTGTAAAACATGAATATTACTCATAAATACTATGCGTCTGACAGGGGTTAAAACATGGTGCATGAGAGGGAGATGAAAAAACCATCAGTACCTCAAGCCAATTTTCCAGTGCTGTATATGAGGAGGGTTGTTTGGGGGTAATGCCCATCTGACTCCTGGAAGTGTGCCACTTGAATCCTGAATGGTGAGAGTTAATTCTCCTTTGATTTTACATTGCACTACTACCGTGATGCATACAATTACCCAGGCTGTCTCATTCACTTCCTGTGTCACTAGTGAGTCTATGCCTTTGTGTAATTAGTGTGAAATGTCATAGAGAGAGACACAAGCCAGAATCTTTCCTCCTAGAAGTTGGGTAAAGTGAGATTAAAATATTCCATAAATTCCGCTATGGATTTAAGACTTAGATACTATGATGATGGGCACTGTGGCAGGCTTTGTACCTCGTCACCCCTTTGGTTCCAGGAGAGGATGAGGTTAACCCCGCCTCCCTGCTCTTCTGGCAGTTCTACTATCTCCCCGGTAGTCAGGGCTGTATGGCCCAATGGTCAAAATCCTTCTAAATCCACCCCCTCCCCAGCCGCCAGCCCTGACTGAGCAGCTCTGCAGGCTTTTATACTTGGCTCTCTGTTGGAGCATGCCCAGCAGAGCCTCAGGGGCGTGGCTTCCTCTGCCAGCAGGGAAGGGTTAACCCTCTCAATGCCAGTCTGCCCCGTCACAGGCACCATAGAAAACCCTAGGATAGAGTCAAAGATGCATTTTATCTGGACATTCTCCTCACCATCTGCTGCTTTAAACATTGGTGCTTTGGATATAAGGAAATCTGGATCCAAACCTGCTTTGATTTGGAAACCGCCAACCTGATAGTTTTTGCAAAACCAAATTCTATACCTATCCCTAGTCTCTTCAGACAACTCTTAAGATGAAGTCTAAATGGCAATAGCTTGTTTGCACACAAAGAGGAAGTACTGCAGTGAAACATGGCTTCCAAAGGCAGAGAGCTACCGGCGTGCACTTTACAGATGTCCCATTTTGACACACAGATTTTACACACTGAAAACGTATCACCTTTATGTCAGTATCAGCACTCAAAAATGCCTGTGTGTGCAGGAGCACAAGTCCTGAATCATTCTGTCTAAACCCACTGTGGAGTTGAAGAGTCTTGACTGGTTTCCCAGCCCAAGGATGGTAAATGAGGTGGTAGCTTCTGTGTCGCAGGCCGGATTTCACTGCGAGTTAGCAAAGATTTTTAAAAGATGGCTAATTATTATGCCAGTGGCTATTTTTGACCCAAACAGCAAAGCAATTCAGCAAAGGGAATCTTGGTATCAGGGAGACTGGGTGACAAGGGGACAAAAAGATCAATGCAAGTTTAAGGGGGGAGGGATAGCTCAGTGGTTTGAGCATTGGCCTGCTAAACTCACGGTTGGGAGTTCAATCCTTGAGGGGGCTGCTTAGGCATCTTGGGCAAAAATCTGTCAGGGGACAGTACTTGGTCCTGCTAGTGAAGGCAGGGGACTGGACTCGATGACCTTTCAAGGTCCTTCCAGTTCTAGGAGATTGGCATATCTCCATTTATTTAAAAAAAAAAGTTAGAGCCAATTTGATAAAGGGGCTAAAAACAACACAGTGACACTGAAATCGAGTTTGCAGGCTCTGAGTGCTAGTAACCCAAGCCAGGAACTTCTGAACTAAGTGTTCCCTCAGCCCCCTTAAATCAGCCCATTTTGTTTAGGCATTGCTGCACACAAGTGCCTTTATGAGCTGGCCCCAAAACAGAGGATGATAATACGTACGCTAGGAAGATTTCTATGTCATCAGCTATCAGCATGACTAGAACTTTGCTGGGCACTAAGGCTCAAATCAGCAAAGGTATTTAAGCTCAAACTTAACTTTGTGACGTTTGAGTGGGACTACTGATATGCTTAAAGTTAAGTATGTGCTTAAGTGGCTTGATAAATCAAGGCCACAGTGTACTCCAGAAAACATATGCACTAGATCCGTGTTTCCCAAACTTGGGACGCCGCATGTTCAGGGAAAGCCCCTGGCGGGCCGGGCTGGTTTGTTTACCTGCCCCGTCCGCAGGTTCCGCCGATCGCGGCTCCCACTGGCCACGGTTCGCTGTGCCCAGCCAATGGGGGCTGTGGGAAGCAGCAGCCAGTACGTCCCTCGGCCCGCGAGCACTGCCTACACCAGGGATTAGGTAGGTTTAACTGCGTCGCTCGGGGTGTGTGTGTGGATTTTGTACAATCTGAGCGATGTAGTTATATCGAGCTAATTTCCTAGTGTAGACCAGATCTTAATGTTAGGTTTATAGGTGAGGAATGATCGGGGGGGATTTGATGCATTGACATTGATTAAAGGGTTGTGATGAATCAAGATAAAACTGACTTTTAATTTCTCTCTGACTAAACTAATGTAAAGGTGAATGGTCTTCTTTCTTGGATCAACAATGCAATCTGAAAAACCTTTAGTCAGAGCAAAGGCTTTCCTTAATTACCAGTATCTAATTAGCCCCCAAGTCATCATGGCACACTGATTAAAATAAAAGGTGCTTGCCACTCTTTCTTCTTCAGGTACATATCAGAAGGGCGCAGGATGCAAAACCAAATGACACATTTGTCGCCTCTTGGAAACATTGCTGACGCCTGAGGCAGTGACAGTTCCCTAGTTTTCCTCTTTACTCACAAAGCCGGTAGATTCCTTATTCAGGCAGAATAAATCATCTAAGCTGATGGGTTTTTATTTAACCGATGGCAGGGCCTGATCCCTGCAGATGCTGAGCTCCTCCTACAGGAGAGTGGCAGTATTACACAATGCGGAGCACCCTCACTGCCCTTCATTCCATTCATAACTGAGTGCTCACAACCTCTCACAGGTTCAAACTCCTATTTAACACAAATAATTTAGCTCGCGTCGCAGTTGGCTGGAGGGTTTTTAGACGGGTGATTTAATATTTCATCATTTATATTAAGGCACCACACCCCAGAAAAGGCTTTTGACGATAATTGACTTTTTCTTGGTTCTCTTGCCATGAAAGAAAGAGAAAATAATACCTTACTAGCAGCCCCATGCTGTTGATTACTCTATGCATACATACAGACACATTGACCTGAAGAGCTTTGAGGTGATGATGTTTAAAGCGGCAGTTAAAGCTCATTCTCTAGCCCTGATTGACTTGAAATATTGCTCATTGTACCAAGGTGACTAAGACAGGAGATAAGATCTCAGAGAAGTAGCATCCTTTTATCAGTAGATGGTAGTGTAACAACATGCAAGGATTTCACCAGCATCTCAACTGGTTCTTTAATGTCCCAAGACTCAGACTGCCGGCACTTTGAGCATTAAAGTGAAACACAGGATAGAGAGGTTCTGAATTAGTTAAGATTCTCATTAAGGCCTTCCTTTTGCTATACAGTAAAGTGGGTTCATTTTATTTTCATCTATGATTTTTGTATGGTTTATCCAGGATATATATTTTTGGTGGAATTAACTCACCGTATCTTTGCCACCTACATAAATCCTTTAATGCTCCGGTAAGTTCATTGCCGAAATCTTCCTAAACCAAGGACATCTTGCATTAAATGTTTTCATATTCAAAGCCCATCTTATCACCTTATGGCAGGGGTAGGCAACCTATGGCACAATTTTCAGTGGCACTCACGCTGCCTGGGTCCTGGCCACCAGTCCGGGGGGGGCTCTGCATTTTAATTTAATTTTAAGTTAAACTTCTTAAACATTTTAAAAACCTTATTTACTTTACATACAACAATAGTTTAGTTCTATATTAAAGACTTACAGAAAGAGACCTTCTAAAAATGTTAAAATGTATTACTGGCACGCGGAACCTTAAATTAGAGTGAATAAACGAAGACTCGGCACACCGCTTCTGAAAGGTTGCCCCGCTCCGGCGTTTTTTTTTTTGCTCAGCCAATCGCGTCCGGAGGTTTGCTCAGCTGATTGGTGACGGGGCCCCGCCGTCGTTATTGACGTGGGGCCCCGCACCCGATAAAGCCGGCCCTGGCCTTACAGTTTGGTTCCCTAGAACAAATGTAGATGTGAATGGGTTGAACCGAAACCCTGTATCAGAACCTCCACTCTTCAACTTGGAAAAGTTTTGATCTGGATCCGGTCTTTGCCGCTTGGGCCCATCTCTTCGTTTAAGGCACTGATGATGTGCACGTACTATGCACTGCTTTTTAGTACACCTTTAATGTCATGGAAACACAAAGTGATGGCAGTATAAAATCTGCATGTGCAATGTTGTACTCCTGTGGTTTTGTCACACGCAAACCTTTCTACGAAAGTTTGTGAGCCCAAAAGTTCATGGGGCCAGATTCTCAGCGGGTGTAAATCCACTTAGCTCTAATAAAATTTCATTGATGTACACCAGCGAGGATCTGTCCTCATATTTGCACAAACTATGCTTTTTGTGTGTATCAGTTGAAGAGATGCCTAACTACCCAACCGGCACATGGCATTACAGGCTTTGCCTTAAAAAATAAAAAGTCAAGTTTTCAAACAGACCATGAAAAAACGCATTTGCAGAAATACAGGCGCCCACAGCTTTATAGGCCACTAAGTAAAATGCGTACACACATACAGGCATGCATGCACATATAGTGCACCTGTTGTCGGTAGGGGGCACCTGAAATCTTTAGGACACAGAGTGGACAGATAATCCGGGATGTGGGCTTTGCAGATGTTTTACAGAGAGACAGCAGGGCCGATTCAGCAGAAGATGCCATAGAAGGTGGTGGAATCCTCAAAAGCCCCTAAGTACTTAAAGACTTAATTGTATAAAACTTTATATAGCAGAAAGGGAAGTGTAGCCAATTCAAATCCTTAAGTGCAGATGGCTTTCAGCTGCTCCATTCCCACTGCACACTGTCCATCTGCCCTACTTCTCCAGCCCAGGTTCCCGTCATGTGCCACTGAACCTTGGATAAATCACACTCGCTATCCAGGCATCCCTGTTATCTGGGATAGGGCAGGGGGACGTGACCGTGTCTCAGATACAGACCTTTTGAATAATTGATATTTGGATTAGATTTTAGTTGCACTTAATAATTTTGGTTGAAAAATTAGAACATTTTTTGTGGAAAATTTTTGAGAAACAATTTTCTGTACTGAAAATTTTCAAATTTCATTTTTTTGGACCAGGTCGATCGTTGGTCAAAAACAGCATGATTGTGTTGTTTTGTTTTTGTTTGCAAGCATGTTCACAATCTCCCCCTCTCTTCTCTTTTGGTTAACCCCCTTTCTCCTCAGAATGTGATTTTTTTTTAACCACCTCTAATAAATATAGCAATGAGTGGTAGAATGTGAGGGTATCAATTGCTAATGGAATAAATCTGGTACCGTCATTAACCACAGGAGGGAAGTTTGAAGGGTTTGCCTTCAGAAATCCAAGCCAGGATTTCCCTGTGTTGTTTTACAGCCTGGTTATGATAGTTTATAATCCAAGGTAAGGTTAGAATATTTATATTTGAAATGTTGTCTGGGTTTAGAGCTGGTGTAAAGAGTAGCTAGAGAAAGCTATTTGCAGCACAACAAGAAGTTGTATTGGTCGTATAAAACCCAGGAACAATGCTAGATATTCTTGAATGCCATCACTATTAATTATTTACCTGTATACAAATATAGAGCACTCTGATACCAGTATGGGAATCTGCAGTGATATCAGCTGCATTGCTACGATAAAGCATTATTCCCATTGTTCTCCTTTAGTTCAAGTGGTTAGGGCAGGTGCTTTCAGAACTGGAGGATCCAACCCTACGGTCACAGCGAAGTTCCGGGTGCCAGTAGTGTGCTATAAAGCGACACATGTGAAGTCCTAGAGGCCAAGTAGACTCTGCAGAGCAGAGGATGCCTCTCACTCTGGATGTGCGCCTGGAAAACGGGACCCCCAAATCTGTTGGAGCCTCTAGGCAGTACTGCAGTATTGATGATAATAGTTTGTTGTATGCTTAAATCAAGATTGGATGTTTTTCTAAAGAGCTGCTCCAGTTCAAACAGGGGCTATTTTGTGGAAGTCCTCTAGCCTGTCTTATGCAGGAGGACAGACTAGGTGGTTACAGTGGCCCCATCTAGCCTTGTGAACTACGAACCTGTATTGTACAAAAATTACAACTGTCTAGCAGACCGCAAGTAATATGACTGTTTGGTCTTGGTCTTAGGTTGAGAGCTCGGTAGACGGATATGGGTATGTAATGAGAGATTGCTCCTGATCCTAATGTAGGTATTAATGAAGTATGTATACACGGCCCATGCAGTATGACCCCTTTTAATAAGGCCTAAGAAAAACTCTATGGAAACAAGCTTTTTTTGGTCTTTATTTTGTTACAGCTTTCCTTAGTTTCCTCTCTCCCTGTTCTGCTGTTCGGGTGGCTGCTACTGGGGCATTTTTGCTGCCAGCTCCATCTGACACTGTTGCTCCTCTGTGCAGGAGCCGCAGAGCAGCCAGTGTGGGAGGCAGGGGCGGTCTTTCTCCAGCAGTCTCTTTTCCAGTGCCTGAGAGGATCAGTTCTGTGATTCACTTAGCATTTGCTGGCCTCGGGTGCAAACCCTGCTATCCTGTCTGGCAGTGCTGTGCCTTCCTGCTGCCGGCTCTGCCTGCATACCTATGATCAATACAGAAATATCACTCAGTCAGGGCACAATAAACTTTGCAACAGAGTGAGCGTAACACTTGAGGCGGCACATGACAAAATCCGTTAAAGTGCAGAGGTATTCAAAGCATGTGGAGGGGGAGGAGGAGATGCGAAGGCATTTATAATACCAGTCGGTATAAAAAAATCATTGCCTGGTACACACAGTGCTTTTATGGGCACACATGCTAAATGTGTAATTAACAGAATAACTGTGCGACTTGCACTGAAAATGCACAGCTATTAAGACTGTTGTATACAACTTTCTCATTATTCACTCGGATCGAGTTGTAAAACACACAGCTGCACAGTTTGTTGCCATATATCAGCAGTTACCTTACCCTTTCTTTTCTGAATTGCCCTCATATCTTCATTAAAGAACATCTTTGAATCAAACAATCCTGACGGAATAGGAATATTATGATCGGAATGAGTATAGATCTATTAGGCCAGTTTCTTACCTGGTGTAAATCATCATATTGTTGTTGACTTCAATGACACCATGGTACAGTACCTGAGGAGGTGGCCCATTTGCACCCTAGATGGAGATATGGTAAACGTTTGTTATTGAATGCACTTCGCTGAGAGAGGCGGGTTTGTCTCTGTGTGGGAGAAACCTGGATGAGTATTTCCAAACCATGGGCCGGGTGAATGACTCTGTTGTGAGAGAGAGAAGGGCTTTTGGTAAGCTCAGATGTCTTTAATTAAAGTGAAACCAGTGTTGGAATAGTGCCAGGGCCTGCCATGCCTGAACACCTGTAGTTTACAGCTTGTGATGGAAGGTCAGACGAAATGAAAATGGAGTATCTAGTTCTCCTGGATTGAATCCAGCCTGGGTAAGCCCTCCTTGCTACCTCCACACAAACAAACACATGCCTGAAAATGAAGGTCACTTTGGTGTTTGCCAGCTGGACTCAAGAATAGAACTTTTTTGGTGATTTCTCTCATGACTCTGAAATTAAAAGGAGCTGCAGGGTTCACTTCTACTATTTCCTTGACACATGAGCCTATGTCAGCAAGGACTAACTTATATTTGCCCTTATAGTGATCTGCTGTTGCACATATCGGCTACAGTGGCCATTGGAATGTCCAGAACAAAATCTTTTATACCCAGGCTCTCAATATTGAGATCGTTGTTCATTTGTACAAAATTTTAAACCAAAGAAATCCACAGTTCAGGTTCAGTGCGAAATTCCTGCCATGCAGGCAGATGTCTAAGAATGGGACTTCCATGTTTCACAACACAGTTTAACCCTTGCAGCTAAAATATGTGTGCACACGCATCTCGATGTCTAATAACAGCAAAATGGCTGTAGTGAAAGCATTTTAGAGGTTTCTTTGCTTTATAAAATGTTTGTTTGAGGCTTTAAAGCCCTCTAGTGAGACTGAAATTGTTTAGCAGCACTTTTAGATGATTTCTAGTTATTTTCCTTTAGTTACTCCCCTGTTGTTGTTGTAGTATACAAGTTATACTATTGCAGAGCATTTTCTCCAGATACTTGCAAAATGGAAGGAACCTTCATAAGCTACATTAAACCAAATATATACTGTAACAGAATATGATTAAAGGGAAACACATTATCCCAGCCAATCTTTTCTTGAAGACCCCTAGAGCAGCAAAACATACTATGTTTATTGCAAACTCCAAATGATCCAATTACTTACAAGCCTGTGAATCTTTTGGATAATTTGGGTGCAATTCTGGACAAAGTATTCAATTCAATCCAGAATTCCAGATAAGTATAGATCAAATTCTAGGCAAACTTGGCCCTAAGTATAGGTTGAAATCCTAGTTCTGTTGACTCCCCAAAGTCCCATTGACTTCAGAAAGGCCAGGATTTCACCCATGATTTCCATTTAAAATCAGGCAAAATGGGCTAAATTTTCTGTGAATTTTTGGGTTCATTCACACTTGACACTCAAGGAAAACTCCAGTGTGAACCTGTGATGGGACGCCTGCCCCACACTGGGTTCTAAGGGATTAATAGAACCCTTGGGAGGCTGCGCAGGAGGCAGCCAATCAGAGAGGGGCTATGAGGAGCAGCCAATCAGGGCCGGGCTAGCCCATATAAGAAGGACTGCAGAGCAAAGCAGCTTCAGTCACTCTCTGGAGCTTGAGGAGGGAGGAGGACAGGCTGCCCTGCAGGCTGAAGGAAGCAAACACCCTGGACATAGAAGTGCTGCAGGCAGAAACCAAGGGAGCTAAAGGCATCTCCTGGCGGGCTGCAGGGATCTGTAGGCTGAGGCCCTGAGGCAAGGGCAAAGAAGGTGCTTGGGCGGCGGGGAAGTGGCCCAGCGAGATCTACAGAGAAGTTGGAGAGGACGCAGCAAGTGGCAGCCATCTACAGGGTCCCTGGGCCGGGACCCGGAGTAGTGGGCAGGCCCAGGTGCCCCCTCCCCCCAGTTGCCATTGGGGAAGTGGCAGAACTCTGGACTGCAGTTGCCCTTGATGGAAGTGGCTGGACAGATATTGCAGAGTCCCCAGAAGGGGGAAACCAGAGCATAACATGGCCGGAGGGCTGTGTCACTGAAGAGGACGCTACGGTCCTGGGAGTGACGTGGGTCCCAGAGCAGAAGTGACAGTGGTGTGGCACCCCCAGAAGAGGGCGCACTGGCAAGAAGAGCTAATCCCTGTGACAGCCAGCAGGAGGTGCTGGAGTGGTGAGTCGCACCCTGTCAGCAAACCCATAATAACTAAATCTGGACCAAAGAAAAAAAAGGTTTACTCAAAATGCCTGTTACTCAAAGCCACTGAGTTACTCTGGGATCTCCTTAGGAAGGAGTTTTTTAACCAGTAAAACTTCAGACTATTGCATGGCCATGGACTGTGCTTTAAATTGTACGGAACTAGAACTCGCACAATGGTTGGGATCCTTTGTCTATGCTTCAGGACAGGCCAACCATGGATAGTCATTTGCCAATAATCTGCAGTTCTTACCACTGGGATATAAAAGCCCAGCAGACAGATCTGTCTATAGTTCTCCCTTTAGTTGGCTAGTCACCCTAGATTATAACAGTTTTGTACCTAGGATTGAAACCATCATAGGGCTGTGTAACAGGTTCCATGGTGACATTCTGTTATGACCTCATCCAAAATCCATTAAAGTCCATGGAAAGATTCTTATGCAGATGTGGTTACCCTTTTCATTTACCTTACTCCCTACCCCTTAACTGCTTGTTTTCGTGGGGCCCAATGGTTTCTACTCTTTTTAGAAATGCACAGAGAAAAATAGTCAGTTACACTGCGAGCAAAGAGCCACTTTAAATGATCCAAACTGACTGGGGAGTTACATTTCAAACCATTCGCCTGTGCCATTAAAAAAACCACTATGGCGTGTGCATCTCTACAAAATAATGATGGGCAGAATAAACTGTCTGGAAGTACCTTGCCTACTCCATACCATTTAATCAAGGTGCAGTGAGTGGAACTGGCCTAACATTTACAAAGGGAGAACTGACACAATGCATATTTGAACACCATGAGAAATAGCATCACTGGGGACAGAGAGTGAGTTTAGTTAATAATGAATGGCACATCCTATAAAATACCATTACACAGTGTTCAAGGCCCAAGAATGATGACATAATTATTAGGAGACTGGGAGATTAAGATATAATTTAAAGAAACATGACAGGGGAGGGTGTAATTGGGGAGACAAAATACACAGGAAGTTTGTAATTTACATGTCAAAATACCTTTTTCATGTTTTGATTGGATTGGACGCCGCCTTTCCACTTCATTTATCTTGGCTTCAATTAGAGGCAGCAGAAATGACATCTCACGTTCATATTCTTGACACACGCTGCTCATAGACACTTTCTAATTCTAACAGACAGTGAGGGGAAAAGGGAAACTCGATTCTGCCTCCGTCATGGACTTCTTCGTTAACCCCTAATTTGTTTCTAAATGAGGCTGTCACTGTGGTTCAAATGAATATGCGCTCAGGAATAAGGGGGCGTGTGTTTTGGTATTAGCTTATAGGCAGGGCTTTGCATGCCGTGTTCCTTCATTGCTGGTAGTACCCCAAATCTGCTTAGCTACATAAAGGAAGCAAAGATCATTTTGCCACTGATAGGAGAATTTTTCAATATGAACAGTGCTGGGTTTCTTTTAATCAGAATGATCATATTCCCAATGCAGCACGTAATCAAACAGAACCATCTCCAAAGTAGAGGATGTTAAGTTGTGATTGCCTCTTTGTCGGAAATTTTGCTCTTTACTTTTTCTGCCCATCTTTTATCTAGTGTCACTACCTGTTTCCTGTTGAGCTGTAGCAGTTTGCTCCCTTTCTTTTCTTGCTCTTTTCCACCCAAACATATACGCTAGAATAGTCAAAGGTAGGTTTGAGATAAAGGCATGTATTTCCCAGAGATTGAAATATCTACTCACCTGGAAGCATCTATTGTAGCTTCCCATCTTAGTAACTATAATGACCTAATTCCTCCCATGTATCCTGTGGGAACCAAGATTTACATTTTAAAAGGGGCTGGTGATTTTGGGTGCTTCTATTTTTGGTTGGGCAATTTGAGGCATTATAAAGATGCCCAATTTTCTGAAAGTGATGAGCACCCACACACTAAAAATCAGGCCCTTTTAAGGTGTCTCAAGTTCACCACCCAACATCACTAGTCACTTTTGAAAATGTAGGCCTTTGCTGCAGCTTAAGCCCATTACTTCTCATTCTACCATCAGTGGACATGGAGAACAATTGATCAACATTATTTTTATAACAGCCCTTAACAGATTTACAGAATATTACGTCCCTCCTCAGTCTTCTTTTCTCAACACTAAACTTGCCCAGTTCTTGTTAACCTTTCCTCATAGCTCGTAGCTCATGTTTTTTTAAACCTTTTATCGTTTTTGCTGCTCTCCTCTGGACTCTCTCGGATTTTTCCAGTTTTCTTATGTGTGGCAACCAAAACTGGACACACTACTCTAGTGGAGGCCTCACCAAGGCCAAGTAGAGTGGGATAATTATCTCTTGTGTCTTATGTAAGACATTCCTGTTACTACATCCAAGAACAATATTATCCCTTTTCACAACTACATGTATCACATTGTTTGCTCATATTCAATTTATGATCTACTATAACCCCCAGATCCTTTTCTGAACCACTACTGCCCAGCCAGTTGTTCCCCATTTTGTATTTGTGCCTTGCGTTTTTCCTTCCTGTAGTGTAGCTGTAGTACTTTGCGTTTGGCTTTATTGAATGTCTTCTTGTTGATTTTAGACCAATTCTCCAATTTATCAAGGTCATTTTGAATTCTAATCCTGTCCTCGCAAAGGCTTGCAACCCCTCCCCGCTTGGTGTCATCTGCAAATTTTATAAGCATACTCTCCACTCCATTATCCAAGTCATGTAAACTTGAATGGTTTCACCAAGCCCTAGCTGTGTATGGATTCCAATTAAAACCAGTTTCTGGATATGTGTAATGATTGGAAATCCTTTTGACTGGAACACATCAATTGTTAGTTGGCATAAATCTATTTTTCTCTTTTAAGCCAATCTATAATGTGCCCACCACCAAATAACTGGGCAGCAGTGGAACTAAGTTTGTGTCTATATTGCTGCATATATATTACATTAGAACCATCGTAGTTTACAATACCAGGAACTGCCATTAGTGAAAATGGCTACTTCATGAATTTTTCCAGTCAATTCAGTACATAACTTGTTCAACATCCGCAGGGATTTACTTTCAAAAGTTTTCCCCTAGACAGTGTAAAGTAAAATTCCAGAGAACCATGTTGTCCCCTCTCAAACCACTAAAGAAAATTAAATGTTTGTGGAAAAATCTAGGTGCAATGCACCTGCTGCTAAGTGCATCTGGAGTTGAGGATCAGGATTATCCTGACTTGATTTCAAAATTCTATGATGTTTTACTGCAGTCGCACTCAAGACATTGGGCTAAGCTGGCATGGCCTGATCTGATTACCTGACCTGCAAAAAGTCATGGCACCAAGGCTGAGTTTGCACTGGCAAGAATGAGACTCAGTGTTTACCACTGGTGCAGCCCCATTGGTTGTAAGGGGCAAGTGGACGCGCTCAAAGTCTATTGTTTTTACTACCATATTCGTCTGACTCTGCTCTGAGAAGGGTTGGGTGGTAACAGCGACTAGGCCCAGCTCCTCAAAGATTTGTAGGTGTCTCACTCACACTGGAAATCTGGTAGTTAGGTGCCTAAATACCTATGAGGATCTGGGCTCTAAGCACTAGTTCTACTACAGCTTTCACGCCACCATGTTCCCCATTTTTTGCCAGTGCAGACAAGGCCCAGGAGTGACTAAGAAAAAGAGCAGACAGTGGAAAACTTTTTTATTTAAATATTTATTAGGAACAAAGATAGAGGCCTGTGGAAAATACAGGCCAGAGCTCTTAACCAAAGGCCATGGAACCCCAAAGATGAGGCATAGTGCATACCTCATTAAGCCACTGGCAACAACACACAGACGCCCTGCCCAAATTTCAATTCTTACACTTCAAATAGTCTCAGCTTTCACCAGACCAATTAATATTTAATGCACACGAGCACACTGTAATATTCCCAACTGTGCGATCTAATATTAACAGCTATTTCATAAACCAACAGGCCCATTCAATCGGCGACCATTTAAACTCTAACATGCCATTAAACCATAAAAGCAGCCATGAAAACACAATTAAGATACATGTTTGTCAGTCCAGCACTAAAGCAGGGAACGTCGCAAGGTCAGGGCAGAAAGTAGGCTTGCCGTTTCTAGCAGACCATCCAAGGCAAAAGGCCTGTGCATTTTAAACGATATGAGAAGTGGGGAACCAACTTCCTTTCTTGTAACACTGACTGGGTGCTGGAGCAAAGTGTATCCCCTACATTGACTTAATGACGGACAGCTCCCAACTCAAGGATGACTGTAAGATTTCTATGGACGCAAGTGAAATAATGTGTGTGTGACACCATCCATTCCCCCACCCTCTTCTTTAACCAGGGCCCCCATCACCGTGTATCCACAAGACCTACCCTATTCCCCTGCCCCATCTTTCTTGGCTACTGCTGATGCTAGAAGAGTTAGTGTGATCCTTGGCTATATAAACATGAGAGAAGTGAATTGGAGTGGGGAGGAGATTTTACCTCTGTATGTGGCTTTGGTGAGACTAATAGTCCATCAAGTTCTGGTATCCACATTTTAAAAAGGACGTGGAAATGTGGAGCGGGTGCAGGAAAGAGCCACACAAATTATTTGAGGCCTGGAGAAAATGCCTTACTGCAAGAGACTTACAGTGCTCAATCTGTTTGTTTTATCGAAAAGAAGATCAAGAGGTGTCTTAATGACAGTGTGTAAGTACCTTTACAATGAGAAAATATTGGATACTAAAGGGGGCTCTTTAATCTAGCGGAGAAAGTTCTAACAAGAGCCAAAGGCTGGAAGATCTAGTCAAATTCATACTAGTCAAATTCAAATTGGAAATTCATAGATTCTAGGGCTGGAAGGGACCTCGAGAGGTCATCGAGTCCAGCCCCCTGCATTTGTGCCCCCTGGCAAAAATGGGGCACATGGTGGCGTGAAAGCTGTAGTAGAACTAGTGCTTAGATCCCAGATCCTCAAAGGTATTTAGGCACCTAACTACCAGATTTCCAGTGTGAGTTAGGCACCTACAAATCTTTGAGGAGCTGGGCCTAGTCGCTGTTGCCACCCAACCCTTCTCAGAGCAGAGTCAGGCAAATACGGTAGTAAAAACAATAAGGCACACACTTTTGATTAAACTATATGATGTAGCCAAACACAGGTTATAGGGCTTAATACAGGGGTAACTGGGTGAAAAGTAATAACCTGTTATGTACAGGAGGTCAAACTAGATGAACTCTGAGTCTATAGAGTCTGTGACCTTTTACAGGTGGGGAATGATCTCTCTCCAATATCTCTTTGTGAAGCTTTGTGGTGCCAGTCACCCTCTGTTCCCCAAGGTGCTGGGCAGCTAGTAAATTTAATCTCTCCCAGAGGCTGTGAAATCAGATGGAACCATGAGCACGGAACCAGGAATAGAATTCTGGGGGGTGGGGTGTGTGTGTGTGTGTGTGTGTGTGTGTGTGTGTGTACACACGTACTCCTGGCAGAGTGGGGCCTATACAATCACATAGGCCTAAACCACCATCATTCTATCCATAGTTCCTATTGCAACCTATGGTTACTATTGATTTAGGTATTAAATTCCTCTTTAGATAATGAAATGAAACACCATCAGTCTGAAGGCGGCCAGGGCCGTCTCCTTGCACTATTTAATCTTCACTGTAGAATTACTCCTGTTAGGAGAAATGGAGACTGAAGCTAGGCAGGGTGACAGGGTAAAGAAAGGGACGGGGCTAAGGCAGCAATGTTATGGCCACGTGAGTGGAGAGTTTGGAGGGTTGTAGCCAATCACAGCAAAAGGCATTATAGTCCTCGATCAGAGCACCAGCTTGAAGGCAAGGAGAGCATATATCAGCATGACTACTGCAGTAACTTGATTTGGGCTCTAGTAACTCAATAATAACCATTTCCTGGGCAAATAAACTCAAGGAAGTGTTTTTAGCCCAGGATATATAGTTATTAGCTCACAAACAGGAAGAGCCTTTTAGTTATTATTTAAATTTTCCAAATAATTCCCATTCTTTCCTCTGATCAATTACATCTTGCCAAATGCATGGCCGTTGGTCCTGTTAACACAAGATGCACAATGTAGAATGTTTATTGTGTGGCTGGTCACCAGACTCTTTGCAGTTTGCAAATTTCCATTTGACATGCTACAAAATTCCTGGCACATCATATGATCTACAGGCAATACGTTTACAGGCGCGTTTCTTAATAAAAGGGCATATACTCTCTATTCAGTACCAGTGCAACATGGGATTCATTTAAGAGCACTCTAGTATTATATTACCGAATCTTGGTATGTTTGTGTCAGAGTTTTAGCATTATTTTAATGTTTGTCTTGCTTTTATTTCTACTATTTCTTAATTTTGAAAAAACAACAACAACCAAACAAGAAAAAAAAATCTCCTAAAAATAACCATTTCTTATGAATTGGTACTCTGATGAAGGGAGCTGATCTAAAAAATCCTTGAAAATATGAGCGCCCAGGCAAAGTTTAATACACATATGATTGAACTCAATATCTCAAGGGAGAGCAATGGAATGTAGAACATGTCACCTCCAAATCATCTCTTAAACTCCGACTAAGGTCAGAAATGACCAAAAGCCATTGATGTTTGATGTCTAACATGAAGTGACCTGGTTATCTTATTACAGGTCTGAATCGTTGTTCATATCACAAAAACTGGCATTACAATGGTACTAACTGTCACTCCTTGTTGGCAATCACATCAGAGAGGACAAAGAATGAATCCATTTTAGATATGAACAAATACTTTTCTATCTATCAAAGCTGGTAAAAATTGTAAGTATGTTTGTTAATATTTTTTAAAAATGTTAATTTTTCAGGGTTTTTTGGTCAACCGTTTCAAAACTTTCCAATTTCACAATGGAAAAATAAAACAAACCAACACTTCCCCCAAAAATTAGTTTTTGAAAACAAAAATGTGGTTTTTTTTAATTTTCAATTTTTCAGTCCCCAACTTTTCCTCCTCCACTTCCTCCTTTTTTTCCCTTTTTGAAAAAAGGAGGCAGGAAATGAGGGAAAAACAACATTTGAAAAAATTTCATTTTCAGTTTAAAAAAAACCACCAAATATTTTTGTTTTTCCAGTTTTGTTTTATTTCACTGAAAAATCAGAAAGTCTCCAGAAAAGCCATATTTTTTTTAAGGGTTTTGGAAAAAAAATTCAACTATCTTTATCTGTCTACCTACCTAGCCCCGGTAAATCAGACTAGGGTAGAAAGCCTTAATAGAGGTCAGGGAGTCTTCTGTTCCTTTCTCTGGGAGCGAGACTCTCTGCTTGGAGTAGTTTGCTGTTGTAAATATAATCCTAGTTTTCGTGGGTCTTGCAGCATTTCCTTGAACCCTGATGATCAAGGTTTGAATTAGCTTATTCTCTTCTGGAAGTTCCTTGCACAGCTGAATCCCCTTGACCGAGAGTGCTCTGTTTCCAATCACACTCTTCTTCATCCAGCACTTAGGAAACTGCATAGTTTGGAGCATAGTTGTCTTGTCTGGGCATGAATCAGATCACAGAGGTAGCTGGGTGCTAATCCACGGAAAGCCCTGAAAATCAGGACCCAGGCTTTGAACCGACACCTGAAACAGACTGGGAGCCTGGCGCTCTACGGGAGGATGTTCACTGCCTTGAGAAGTTGGATGACCACATCTGCATAAGCTGGTGTCACGGCATTGCTTCCACATTCAACCCCAGATACAGCATGTTATAGTAATGCAGTCTGCGGGTGCAAAAGTATGGATCTCTGTGGTCACATCCTCCTCTAGAAAGAGGGAGCACCTTTTCCTGGCATGCTGGAGGGGGAAGAAAAAGCTTTTCACCACTGACACTAGCTGATACTTTGTACTAAGGCCCACATCCTCAAAGGTATTTAGGCTCCTAACTCCCATTGATTTCAGTGGAAGTTAGGAGCCTAAATAACGTTGAAGATCTGGGCTGTAAAGCCTAGCTGAACAGGACCCTCAAATTTCACACCACTTGGATGAACAGGAGGATAGGTGCCTTTGACAGGAGAGATCAATAACCCAGCTGGGTCTTAAAAACTAGAGAGTATGGTTTAATGTAGTGTTTCCCAAACTTGGGACGCTGCTTGTTCAGGGACAGCCCCTGGCGGGCCGGGCTGGTTTGTTTACTTTCCCCGTCCGCAGGTTCGGCCGATCACGGCTCCCACTGGCCGCGGTTCGCTGTGCCCGGCCAGTGGGGGCTGCGGGAAGGGCGGCCAGCACATCCCTCGGCCCGTGCTGCTTCCCGCAGCCCCCATTGGCTGGGCACAGCGAACCGCGGCCAGTGGGAGCCGCAATCGGCTGAACCTGCGGACGCGGCAGGTAAACAAACCGGCCCGGCCCGCCAGGGGCTGTCCCTGAACAAGCGGCATCCCAAGTTTGGGAAACACTGGTTTAATGGATAGAGTACTCGAATAGGACTCAGATTCTAGTCCTACTCTGCTTCTGGGTGACCTTGGGTGAGGGGTGTCTCTGTGCCTCAGTTTCCCCATGTATAACATTGGGTTAATGATGCTAACCACTTTTCTAAAGCATTTTGGAATCTACAGATGAATGAGCTAGGTACTATTATTCAGTCTTACCTGCCTCTGGCCTGCATTGTCTGGGTTAGGTTTGATCCAGCAGCTCTTCATTTAGGAGCTTATTTCTTGCAGACAGTGTGGCATCCTTACTGAGGCCTAGGTAAAGAGCTGCATGTTCACACTGTTATGAGCTTTGAAATAACCCACATGAAATCGTTTCTTTAGATGTCTAGCAGGAATCCCAGTTATTCTCTTCTACTGCATTACTCACAGAGCTGCCAACATCTAGTAGTAGTTGGTGATGGGACACAGCAGATCTACAAACAAACGCTAAAGAAAAAATAGGACACTTTTTGAATACCATGAAAATATTAGCATTAGAAGTAATGGCTGGTATTATTTTCATAGTGTGACTGGCATCCGATAAATACCTAAGATAGATTGTGTCTAGGAGCCATTTGTAAGAAGTTTCTTTGCATGAGAAAGCTACAGCTTGGATTTGAGTTTTTAAACCCTCCAGAGTCTTCCATAGTTTTTAAAGGACAAAGAAAACCCTTCTTCTTCTTCTGCATATTCCTTTCTGTGCACCAAGGTTGCACCACTGTGCTGAACTACAGATCCCAGTGTGTGGTCAATTATATACTCTCACTGCTTTCAGATTCACTTATCCTGTGATGCTGACTGTCTATGAGCAAAATCCATCAGAGAGTTATTATCTACAAAGAAAAAGCATCAAATATTCAGGCTTCTAATCTGCCTCTGAAAATCAGTGCCTGGTCTCGAAAACACAAGACCTCAAATGACTTATTATTTTGGATGCTCGAAGGCTGGAAACACTTTTGAAATCTTGTTTGTAGCTTGAGACATTCAGGATGTCTCAAGCCCAGTGGCCAAGTGTAAAAAAGGTACAATATATCACGTGCGGTAAAGGCAGTCATTAAGGAGCATGTTATAATTACATGAGCCTCATCATTGTGCACTGTGATACCTGCAGTAAAGCTAACTAATGGACTAGCTAGATAGCATGCTAACTGGTTGTACAAAATGGTCATTTTTTAAGCAGCAAATTCTCTCTAAGTACCATACTATTTATGACGTGCCCATTGCTGCAATATCTGGACACAATCAGCAAACGTGCTACCTAGTTTAACAACTAAATAAATGGAGATACGCCAATCTCCTAGAACGGGAAGGACCTTGAAAGGTCATCGAGTCCAGTCCCCTGCCTTCACTAGCAGGACCAAGTACTGTCCCCTGACAGATTTTTGCCCCAGATCCCTAAGTGGGCCCCTCAAGGATTGAACTCACAACTCTGGGTTTAGCAGGCCAATGCTCAAACCACTGAGCTATCCCTCCCCACACAAAATTAGTTTCCAGAGGTAGATTTCTTCCCACCCTCCCAAAGTTCAGGGTGGGATTTTAGTAGCCCTCATCAGACATTTTCTGACAAAATGTTTTTCCATCCGAAAATGCTGATTTCCCGAAAGGGAAATGTTTAACAGACACACGTTGACGTCAATGAAATCTTGTTTAGAAATAACAAAACAAAAAACACTGGACAGAACGTTTTGTTGAGGTAAAAATGATCTTTTGGAAAGGGAATGTTTTGAAATGACTTTTCATGTTTTTTTTCTTGATTTTGCTTAATATAATGTGAAATGAAAAGAAAATAATTCCATGGTATCACAAGAAAGCATTTCAATTAAAATGATTTTTCAAAATTACATTTCATGGGAAATTTCTAATGATTTTGATTTCATTCTGCCTCTAGTCTGGGAAATAGTAATGTACAGGTGTGACGCTGGCAGGCCAGATGCCAACTCTTGCCCAGGCTGCAGGCATTAGCTAAGAACTGACAACCTCATAGCTGGAGAGCAGACCAGGTCACCTGCATGTTAGTTTTGCTTAAAATAGGTATTTGTTTTATACAAATATGTTTAGTGTTTAGCCTCTATGAAATGCTTGTAAGTTGCTGCATGCATTAATCTCACTTGTGTGTATTCCATGGTATGGGAAAATATGTATGTTTTGCTTTATAACTTTGAAACTGTTTGCTCTGAACTTGTGAACCCAGGCATGGGAATCATCCCGTCTGCCCATCCAGAAGAACTATCAAAATCAGATGGGCCAGCAAGGATCATTACAATACGAAAGATTGGTTAATAGCCCTATGTGCAGAAGGCCTCGTCTCATTGCTTTGCTGGAAAAGGGAAATAAAAAATAGTTGATGTGACAATTTTTCATCTTTTTAGCTGTTTGAACTCTGAAGGGCCAGAGACTCTAAACTGAAGCCAGAGATCCCCCAGGGCTGTCTCCTTGGTCTGCCCTGAAAGACACTTTGAGCTACAACTCTGTCACTCTTAGGATTTAGATGCTAATTCATTTGTGTGTATGTGTTTGCTTTCTTTAACCTGCAAATAACTCATTCCTTTTTCCTAGTTAATAAACCTTTAGATAGTTCAATACAGGACTGGTTACAGGCGTTGTCTTTGGTGTAAGATCTAGGGTACCGATCGATCTGGGGTAAGTGACTGTTCTCTTGGGACTGGAAGCAACCTGAATGTGGTGTGATTTTTGATGTTAGTGACCATTTATCACTAAGTCCGGTTTGTCTGGGTGGCAAGATAGACTGGAAACCCTCAGGGGACTGTCTGTGACTCCATGGTAAGACGGTTTCAGTGATCCAGGAGTTCACATTTGTTACTGGCTTGGTGAAATCTAATTATAGAACACACTATCAGTTTGGGGTGTCTGCCCTGTTTTTAACAGTCTGCCCTGAGGTAGGCACTCTTGGTCTTGAGCAGCATGACAACAGGATACAGAGCTGAACAATTGGGAATACACAAACTGGTCATTTCCTCTTAAATGTCTGGTTGCTAATTGGCTGGCACAAAGCGTTCTCCCCTCATGTGTACTGTGGTCCATAATGGAGCTATCTTTAAGAGTGGTTTATTGGCCAAAAATCCCAGCATATGTAAAACCAGGTATTTAGTCTTAGTAATTAGCGATGACCAAGCCTTGAACCTTAGACAAAACTCAAAAATTTGTCTCTTTCTCCCTACCTTTTCCATCCATTAGAAGAGTCTCTGTCATGAAGTAACTAGCACTTTTTTCTTCCAGTCAGGAGGACAGCTGAAGCACCACAAGAAAAGTCTTTCATGTAATATTTCAGCACTTCTGCAATGATGTGTCCATTTAAGGCCATGTGACAGGGCTCGGACTCACCCGGCGGCGCCTCCTGCTGGTATCTTCTGGGAATTAGCTCGTCCAGCCTCTGGAGCGCCCTCTGTTGGCCGGGGATCCGGCTGCCCACTCTCTGGCCCGTGTCCCTCCCAGGAGCCGGTGCCCCTTTAACTGGGGTGCTGCCCCCTGGCAGTACCCCTCCGGTCTTACTTCTAGGGTCTCCCCTCCCTAGGGAACCCCCAACCCACTATCCCCACCTCGCCTCAGTTGTAGGCTACTGCCAGTCACCAGCTAGCCCCCGCACCCTGGGGCAGACTGCAGTATAAGCCACTCATCACCGGCAAGGTTGGGTTGGACCTGCTGCCTCGGCCTACCCGTGGGTTACCCCCTGCAACCCCTGTACCTAGTGGGCCTAACACTAGGCCACAGCCTGGGGCTTTCCTAGCTGGAGCTCCCCAGGCCTTCCCCAGCCCTGCTCCACCCTAGGTACCTGGTCAGGTCCCTGCAGCCAAGCCCTTCCCTCTCTAAAGACAGAGAGAGAGTGTCTGCTCCAGGCCCACTGCCCTTTTATAAGGGCCAGCTGAGCCCTAATTAAACTGGCCACAGCTGTGGCTGCTTCCAATCAGCCCAGCTTCCAGCCTCAGCCCTCTCCCAGGGCTGTTTCCAGCCCCTCAGGGCAGGAGCGGGTATCCACCCCGCTACAGGCCACCATACCATAACCGGAGGACTCCAGCACTGGCGGCTCTTAGAGTCTAAAGAAGAGTTTGATTAACAACGGAGGAGTCACAGAGAAAGGACACAGGTTGCAGTCAGAGAGATCATGTGGTAACGCGGGTAAGTTATGTGCACATCTTGACGGTACAGAAGGCTCCACCATTTATTCTTCATTCTTAATACAAATTTACCTTTTGGGACATCTTCCAGTGGTCATTCTGATGTGGTAGCGTTTTGCGCACACTGTGACTTCCCTTTGCACTGGTCCAAATGACGACACAAGCTGTAGGGCATTGGAGAACGGGTTCCTAAGTGCCCCCAAATGCATTTTCATTGGGCTCAAGCTGCAACACTTGACAGCAGCTAGGGAGTCCTTGCTGCTGGGCTGCATGTGCTGATGTGTGGCTCACTCCTTTTAAAAAACAAATGCCCTTTGGAACTCCCCTTGAGATGTGGCAGTAGGTACAGTGTAGGGCAGCTCTGATAGTGTCTGCAATGCAGGACACTGAAGCTCCTACGGGGAGTCTATGACAATTCTTTCGGAAATCAGGACGGGATGGAAACAGGGACATCTGGCAGTTTCAGCGGAATGGCTCAACTGCAGATTCCCCTGTTGGTGAACTTGGCCAGCAAGCTACTCCAGCAGATGTTTTTCCTTAGGCATTGAGTGCTTTCTGGACACATCTTTCCTATGCCTCTCAGGAGCAAATGCCAGCACAATGTAAATTCATATAAGCTCACTGACCAACATTAGGAAGTGTTGACCTGATCATGAGTTCCAGAATGTAAGCGAGGTTCCATGGAAGAACAGAGGCTAATGGCTTTTCCTTCACTGGGGAGCAGAAATGAAAAAAATATTGAATATAAAGAGCATTCACATAATATTTATCAGCAGCTCTGAGGTGCAGTCTCTCTTATTTTTGTTTCCTAACTCCTGTGATCTGAACATCATATTGACTCTGCACTATATAGTCTCAAGCAGGTAGATTAAATATGCAGGAAGCACATTATGCATTTTGAGTTGGGGGGAGAAGGAGGAAAAAAAGAAAATAATTATTGTAACACCTTGGAGCACATTAATGAATACATTAATAATTGATCCACTGTTATGTTTTCTCCTAATAGTCATCAAAATCTTTATAAACCCGCAGTACAATACATAACATCTCATTACAACGTTTGCTCAAAAAATCAATGCATATCTAAGTTATTTGTGTCAAAACTCATTTATTTCCACAATAACATGGACTGTCAAACCTTGACATCCTGTTAATAACATCCAGGACATTTGCATATTATTCAAATATTTCCTTTTATGAAAAGGGGGACTTTTACTTACACCATCCTACTCGCAGAGCTTCAGATATTTGCACATTAGCTCAGTTCGCACAGTTACAGAAGGGTTACCTGTGGCAACTAATTATGCTACACTTTATGCATATTAATGAGCCTGGTGAGCATCCATCCTCTGTTCTGTGGAGAGAGGGGATAAAAAAATAACAAAGTGGGAGACCTCTGACAGGCAAAATGCAGGCGAGTGGGAGATGGCTATATTTTAATGTTCTCTCTTTGATGCCCACAGCCTTTTAGAGTAGACTATCCTGGGTCAGGGGAACCACTCAATCCTCCCTTCAGCTTTGAGGTCAGATTTGAAAAACCAGCTTTGCTTTTCTTCTTCTCTCTCTCTCTCGCTCCTGCTAATACCTCCAGTTCTAGGATCCTATCGTTGCCAGGGGCTGAACATCCTCAACTCCCATTGAGAGCGGCACGTCGCAGGGCCAGCCCCCCAGTGGTTTGCGTAGAGAGAGCTGACTGCCCTAAGCTAGAGACATCTAGCGGGTCCTCTCCCTCATGAAGATAAGAGTGATGTATTTTGTTTTTAATGAATATTTCTCCAGCACATACTAGGTGGAATGGAGCAAGGCTGCTGTCCCGCCACGAGGTGCCATAAGGCCAGCAAGAAATGTCCAGCCATAGGACTATGCAGTGTATGCGATTGGCATTCCTACCAAACACTTATAGAAGGGCAGCATCCTTTGCATGGAAATGACTGAAGAGCAATAAAGCCTCTTATATGGCACATACCAGGGTACAGTCTGCAGAGTGTATGCCCAGAGACCATTCAAAGGGCTGACCCATGGTGCATCAAAGTCCCTTCAGATTGCAGGCATCGCTGAGCCACGCTTCCCAGCTGGGGAGTTCCTGAGCTTGTTTCTAGACCATGGGTTGACACAATGGAGGATAGAAAAGAAAGATTTGATTTTATGCAGCAGCAGATGTCTCTTGAGCAGTAATCACAGTGTCAGATAGAGAAACTCTCAGGGGCTTGTGCAGATCTCTGATTAAGATTCAGTGATACCATTCCTGGATCCTAAAATGCAACAGTCATCAGAAACAAAAGAGAATGCATCATAATTAATGCAATCGAGAGAGCTCTTCTCTAATTTTTTTTCCTGAGTATACCACTTTATCAGCCACTTTACTTGTGCTCGATTCTGACTCAACATGTGTGCTCCTGCAAGGGAGTGAATTCCCCCAACCCCTTACAACCATACATGGATTACATACACATTAGTCCTAGTCAGGTAAGAGTAGGCAGGTCTCTTTGCCACTTACTCCCTCCACAGAGCGTAGCCCAGTGGGCTAGTTTGCCTTTGTTATATTTACTGCTTTGCATAATATTCTGCTTTGCATTATATTCAGCAATAATACAAGAAACCCACAGGCCTGTATCCTGTAAGACGTTAGCTTCAGCAAGATGGCATAAAACTTGAAACCTATGAACTTTGCACAGATAAACTTTGCACAGATAAACAGCCCAACAGAAAACCCCAAATATATGGGGAACTGAAAATAGAGTGTAAGGGGAAGTTCTGACCACAGGTAAATAATTCAACCACAGAAGTGTCCTGGCAACGAACTGACGTACATAACAGTTCCATGAGATGCATTTAAGGCTGGCCTGCTTGCTTGCCTATATATCTTTTCTTATAAGTTTCGTATTTTTGTATGGGTTTGATTATTTGTTTTATTATAATAGGTTTATAGGTCTATATTAGAGTATATTTTGGCTGTAACACAAGGGACCAACAGGTGACATCCTGTATGGTGCGCTAAGGCAAAGTTAGCATACATGTGTTTGGGATCTTTCACCTAGATAGATGGTGATGAGCTAAAGCATAAGGTCCATGTATGGCTGCGACCTTTAACATAGAAGATACATTAAAGCAGGTTGGCATAGGGGCTTTCCTAAGTTCATACCTTTTCAACTTAACAGGTACACCACCACTTGAAACTTGGAAAGAACCGAAATAACCAGTTAGGACAGAAATAACAAATGTGATACCTAACCATAAAAGGGCCAAGGTAACGAATGAATGTATATGATAATAAGTTGAGATCATTGATATACTAACCTCCAGGAAAAAGACACTCCAACATTACTAAGGTGAGGAAATACAAATAAGGAAAAGGGGAAAAAATCCCCGCTGAATATGTATAGAACATGGTGGTATCAGCGTAATATATTATAAAAGTGGCATCCCAGCCTAGGGGCGGAGGTAGAGAGAGATGTAGTCCTTGGGAGGTGCCAGAATGATGGCCACTGGTGATGATAGGAAAGGTGATGAGGAAGATGATGGCTCACATTTCAGGTTGTTCTACAGGAGGTGGTGTGCGTATATGAATGTGCAGATGTATGTTCTGTAGTGTCTCTATCTTACTAGGTTGGGGGGTTGTGACTGTGCTAAATGTATTAATAAACTATATTTGTAAATATAAAAGAGTTCCTATAGTGTGAGTGTTGCAACCACTCCCAGGGTTCCCAACTATATATCAGGGTTCCCAACTATATAATTCTGAATAATACTGGGCCTGATCTTGGGGCAAGAACCTGGCAACACTCAAGGTGATAACTGGGGATTTTGAAGTAATCAATATAATTAATACATAATCTAAAGATCAGGCAACAGGAGCAAGTGGATGGAGTGGCAGGAAGGGGCAGGAAATGAGTTGTCTCCACTCCATTACTCACTGGCCAGTGTAGCTGTGCTAGTACTGGGAGTGTTGTTATTTACTGCTGGTACAGACTTACTCAAAGCTGCACCTAAAATCGCAATCTAGTCAAACCCTAAAGCCCTGGATGTTTACATAGTCCATCACTCAGGCAAACTCACACAGAAGTCGATAAGACAGTGGTTTTCAACTTCTGGTCCGCAGCCCCCTGGGGATCTACAGACTATGTCTAAGATTTCCAAAAGGGTCCGCCCTTCCATTTGAAAATTTTAGGGGTCTGCAAATGTAAAAAGGTTGAAAACCAGTGCAATAAGAGATTATTTGGGTAAACTCTGAATAAAACTAGAATAAGGACTTCAGGAGCAGGCCCATCATTATCATTTTTACTGTTTGTCTAAGGAGTGCTCAGCCCTGTACAATCACTGAGTATAGTCTAATTCAGACATGGATATCCTTGCTGTAACTCAATTGGAATCAATTACTACAGGAGTGAATCAGGCTCAGGATACACCAGTTGAAGGGACAAATCAGACAGCGCATGGTTTTGTTATTTAATTTTATTTGTTCCATATTTATTTGGATTTGCAGCTCTGGGTTACTGGTGACAGGCTTCACAAGGAAAGTTTGTTTTCTAGAGGGATTTGGATTGGAGACAAGTTCTGGATGAAGGTTCAAAGGTGTGTGTGGGGCAGAGCTCTTAATTTACCTAAAATTAGGGACAAAATACCTAATACTCAAAGGAAATGCAAAAACCAACCAGCAAACCAACTCAGTCTAGTATAAAATATCAAAGTGAGAAGTTGTTTTTTAGCAAAGCAGAACATCTGTAGATCTTTCCATCCACCCACGCATCCACACACCATGTCCCTACAGTAGTATCTAAAGAACTGAACTTTCCTTGAACTGTGCTTGGTATTGTTCAACATCTTCGATAGGAAAAAGTTACATCCACTTGAGGAAGTAATATGTGGCAGAGATGTTTAGAATAATTGTTTTGTGCTATATTTCATGTTAACTCATCTACCATGAAAAGACATTGAGTAAGAATGAAAGACAAGTCAAGAGGTATAAGCATTTGTTTTCTTTCAAAGCATCTAAACTCTTAGTTGCTAGTGCAGGGTGTTTAAAAAAATACACATACACTAATTCTTCACTAGAAAATCTGACAACCTGCTGCCTTATTAGCATAACTCTGACATGTCTGAGATCTCCAACCTAGCAGATTTGTTCTGTTCATGTCTCACTGACAGTATTGATGATGATATGCTAGTAAATATAGCAATGCATCACGAGTTTCTGAACACAGAAGTCTTTCTGTGTCATTTTCTGAATGAGCTACGCAAATGGGAACCACTCCCAGTTACTTGTACATCTCAGCTATTACACTTAAGATGAGAAGTCTACGCTGCTAGGCAAAAGTACATCTGGTTTAACTGAATGGTTCTTGGAGTCTCCATATTGTAAGGATGTCACTCAGACAAGCAGCACTATAGTTAGGTCTGTAGATTCCTAGAATAAAAAAAGTCCATTGATAAGGTTTTCTTTCCCGAAGATACAATAAAGTGAATTAATTCCATTCCCTATGTAGTTTCAAATAATCACTGCACAGGAATGTTGGAATTGCCGCACTGGGTCAAACCAGTGGTCCATGATTTCCACTGTCTGTCCCTGACAATGGACAATACCAAATGTTCTAGGAAAAGATAATGGATAATTATGGAACAATTGATCTTTAGGGAAGATTGATTTTATGGGTAAAACACTCATTTGGTGTACCAGGACCAGTGGAACTGGAGTCAGAGGTCCATAATTCCCTGGAGGGACTATTTTCGATCGGACACCAGCAGAACTGGGGAATGGGTGGAGTTAGAGTGGAAGTAACTCAGTCTCACGGGACTTAATAAAACTCCACTTGTTCAACTGAACCTGCATTTAGCTTCACTCTTTGTTAATTAAAACCCCTGGGACGCAGCACACAGGGTTCAATTCCTGGCACTTCCACAGACTTCCTATGTGATCTTGGGAAAATTAAAGTGAGTTAATCCTCTGAGCCCATTGGTAAAATAGGGGCAATGATATTTCCTTTCTCATACCATTTGTTTGTCTTGTCCATCTGGATTATAAACTGCTCAGCACAGAGACTGGCTCATAATTAAGGCTAAGATTTAGTCAGGGGCATTTTTAGGAAAAGTCATGGACAGGTCACAAGCAATAAACACAAATTCGCGGCCCCGTGACCTGTCCATGACTTGTACTATATACCCATGACTAACTCTTTGGTGTTCTGGGTGGCTCTGGGGCACAACTGCTGCACTGGAGGGGAGGGCTCTTGGGCACCTGCTGAGTGCTGGAGGGGGGCTCCAGGGTGCCCGCTGGTGCTGGGGGGGGGCGGCCTGGGACCGTGGCAGCCACTGCTGGTGGTGGGGGGTGGGCCAGGACAGTTGCCATCGTGGCTGGTGGGGGATGGCCCAGGACCATGGCATATGCTGCTGGTGGGGGTTGAGGGGGTTTCGGGACTCCCACCACTGTGGATGGGGGGTGGCCCAGGACCGCCGTTGTTGTGGGGTGGGGTGGGGTGGGGCAGTCGCACCTGCTGGCTGCAGAAGTCATGGAAGTCTCAGACCTCTGTCACTGACTTGCAGCCTTACTCATCGTTTATGTGTGGACAGTGCCTAGCACAATGGAGCTTTGATCTCAGTAGCTTTACATGCTACTATAATATACTGATAATACACAGTAAGAATAACAATTGGGGGGTTATAGAATTATTTTCCCCCATTGTTTCTCATTTTATGTTTCATTATTAGTTGGGGAGGGATAGCTCAGTGGTTTGAGCACTGGCCTGCTAAACCCAGGATTGTGAGTTCAATCCTTGAGGGGGCCATTTAGGGTTCTGGGGCAAAAATCTATCGGGGGCAGTACTTGGTCCTGCTAGTGAAGGCGGGGGACTGGACTCAATGACCTTTCAAGGTTGTTCCAGTTCTAGGAGATTGGCATATCTCCATTTATATTTATTTATTAGTTGCAAGTTGGAACAGAAAGATCCCTTCATGGCCAGTGTTTCAATCGGCCGGGGCTTAAGACTGGAATATTGCCCTCAAAGTCACCCCATCGTTTTATGAAACCTGCCAGAAAATAAGATCAGCAAATGAATCAGCATGTGAGTGAGTGTTTAGCTGTGATTACTAGGCAAACACTGTTGGGGCCATCTCTGGAATTTCAGATTTCGAGCTGACTCGCAACAGAGGCCCGGCGCCTCCTAAACAGAACCAAATTAGAAGCCAAAAAAGAACATTAACGAAAATTCCCCTCCAAGCCCTTTTGGTAGCACAATGCGCTAGCAGATTCTGATGCTTTCAAGTGTGGTGACAGGAAGCACCATCCCTTTTATGCTGCCAGTCTTTGCAAGGTGTGCAAGGCTTTTGTAGGCCAATGTAAGTGGCGGCTGCGTATTGGCATGAGCACGGGTTGGCGCAGGGCAGGGTCCTCTGCACTTAGCACCTTTTAAGTCTCAAGCTGTCTGTAAGGGAGCAAGCATACGGGGTGTAGAAGGGACATGGTCTGAAGCGAGTCTGGGGAGACTTGGGCTGGAACAGGATCCTCATCATGCCGATTCATAGATTTTTTTAATTCCAGAAGGAACCATCAGACCATAGTATAACGCAGGCGATGGAGTTTCATCAGTTACCTTGGTATTGAGCCCAACTGAAATAAATGGGACTGATGCACACACCTAAAAGATAAACACATGCTTGAGAGCTTTGCTGAATTGGGGCCTTTGACCTCCATCCTGGTGCTAGACAGGAGCACATTTTTGGCTACTCAATAGCACTCTCATTCATACAAGACCAGCTTCCTTGGCCAACTCATCGCTTTTGACCTTGCATGTATCTACACAGTGCTGCATAGGATCAAGCCCTAAGTCTGAACTCTATCATTATTGTTTCTTATTTGTGTTATGCTAGTGCCTTGAGGCCCCATTCAGGATTGAGGGTGCATTGTGCTAGCAGCTGTACAAACAGAGACGAAAAGGATCTCTGCCCAGAAGAACTGACACTCTAACTAGACAAGACGCAACAGATGTACCTTAAGAAATTTGAAAGTTTTGTGCTCCACAGGCCACCGAGTTTTCCCTGAGGTGGCAATTTAGCTTCTAGAGTGCAGGCAACATCGTTCTGAACCACTCGTGTAATTTCTAGTCACACTGATGGCTATTTTGGAATACGTGACCGTGCTGCTCACAGAAGGGAAAAGTTGCTTTATAGATGAACCCTCATTTGGATTGGCCTGAGTTAACTTTGATGCTGAAGCTAAGATGCCCCTTTGTTGTGGACATTGGTTTGGACAGCGGGTTAAGAAATACCCTCTCAGTAAGCCAGGAGAAATCTAGTACAGTGGTAAGAACGGGACCTCAAAGATAGTACAGACCAGATATTATGATCATAAGAGAGGCCATGAGTGGCTAGGATACATAAAATAATGTGTACATTTCATGGCACAAATTTCCAGCTCTGCTTAGACTTGTGCTACCATTGGGACATTGGTGTGATAGGCTTTATTGTGCCCTACAGTTTTAAAGCAGTGGTTCTCAAACTTTTTTACTGGTGACCCCTTTCACAGAGCAAGCCTTTGAGTGCGACCCCCCCTTATAAATTAAAACCATTTTTTAATATATTGAACACCATTATAAATGCTGGAGGCAAAGCAGGGTTGGGATGGAGGCTGGCAGCTCGCGACCCCCTATATAATAACCTTGCGACCCCCTGAGGGGTCCCATTTGAGAACCCCTGTTTTAAAGGAATTCGGGACTGCTGGAAACAGTATAAGTGCAATACTGACAATTGAAGGGATTTTATTGCCTTTGGCAGCAATTCTTTCGTAATGTAAAACGGAGCTACTGTATCTTACAGGAAGGAGCTAAACAATGATGTATTCAGGCTGATGGGACTGGATTAACCCATTAATAAATAGGAGGTGAAGAGAGCAATCTTGTTGAATGTAATGTATGCTAATGATGTGACCTGGCTAATGGAGCCCTTTTCTATATTCTGTCATTGCGCACATCAATTATGCAGCCTCAATTATCATTCTGTTTTTGTATCGCGTGGCTGAGAAATGAGAGGCTTAATAGAGATGTTTCACCCAGTAAAATGCCTGATTAGGTTATGAAAGCAGAAACTCAGGGAAAAAAAACTTTGTTACATTATATCCTGATTTAATTAGCCAAAAGATATTATTCTCAGTGAGGGTCTTTGAAGTCGTCGCAATATTGTTCTTGGCTCAGCTGCAGAGATGACTGTCTTAATACCTACAGCAACTACACTGACCTCGCACTTACATAGGGACAGAGCCTTAGCTAAGCATCTCATATTAGGCCCAGATCATTGTTTGTTCACTGTGGCTAAGGTTTCTGTCTAAACAGAAGGGAGCAGAGTGACTTTGGAGATGGAAGCTGTGTTACCAAAGCTATCCAGAAGAAAAACAACAGCAACTCTGTTAACGGTGATGATTCTGTTGCATGCCATCTTATTGCACAGCTCTCGATAAGCTGCAATGTGCTTCATAGGCAATTCTCACATGGACACGTGGCCTCTCATATAGGCCAGATCAAGTTTGAGCGTTGTCCTTGGACTTGTGTGGCCCTACCGCAACTACAGGCGTAGTGTCACTGATGTCTGTCAGGCTCAGGCCTCGTTGCCTCAGGGAAATACATTGGAAATAGTGCTGTTGTTCCACAGGTTTGTGTGCTCTTGGCAAGATACAAGTGCTAGTCAGATCTGCGGGACATGAAAGGGAAGACCTTGGAGACAACCTGGCGAGTGATGGGGAGAAATAACCCGAGTGGGAAATGGAAAAAAAGCCATCTCTATGCAGTAGCAGCACCATGCCAGTACTGGGAACTCCTGTGACCTTGGATTCCGTTAGTGCTCTTTAGACAAAACCTGCAACATGGGACAAGATAAGAAAAAGAGCGAGTGAAGAGCACCTTTTCCCATTCATGTTTGTTGTTCTAGGTCAGGGATCGGCAACCTTTGGCATGCGGCCCGACAGGGTAAGCCCCCAGGAGGGCCGGGCCGGTTTATTTACCTGTCACGTCCGCAGGTTCGGCCGATCGCGGCTTCCACTTTGCAGGTTCGCCATCCCAGGCCAATGGGGGCTGCGGGAAGCGGCGTGAGCTGAGAGATGTGCTGGCCGCTGTTCCCCATAGCCCCCATTGGCCTGGAGCAGTGAACCGCGGCCAGTGGAAGCCGCGATCGGCTGAACCTGCGGACGCGGCAGGTACACAAACCAGCCGCATGCCAAAGGTTGCCAATCCCTGTTCTAGGTTATTGCGGCACTTTATGAACTTTCACTCACTTTTCACACTTGCGCTCACAATTAGGGTAAATTTGTAGGCCCAATTATTCCAAGAAGCCTCAAAGGTATCTATGCACCTAACTCCTATGACACACCTAAGTATCTTTAATGAGATGGGTCTTAAAATGTCTCTGAGCCTCGGTTGTTAACATTTTTCAAATATAGATGACATTTCAAAATTTGAGGGGAAAAAAGAAAAATGTCAAAAAATGTGTTATGAAAAATATTCCTGTTTTTTCCTCTAGCCATAGAACTGGTTGAATTTTTTTAATATTGAAATTCTGAATTTTTGAATTTTTGAAAAATGGGATTTTTAATCATTAGTTTCCCTCTCCCCCATATTTTTTGACCAGCTTTAGTGCAAATTTTATTTTTAGTTTGTGTGCCTTTGTGACCTAGTCAGGGGCCGTGCTTTTGACTCGTATGCCCTATTATCTCGCTATGTCCTTCCCTATTAACTAACAACACAATAGCAATCCTATCACTACTTGATTCTTCATGCAGCTCAAATACAAAACTGACTGCTAAATCTGCAAATGTTTCCTGACCTCCTTTTCACTTCTATTCAATGTCCATATGATCAGTTATACATGTAGCTGCAGTAGCTTTGAAAATACAACTACAGGGGAGAAATTTCTTTGCTGTTTTCTCGCAGGACTGACCCTTCTTTTTTCCTCAGAAGCCATCAGATATAGTTAAAGCTCATTTCAAACCATGAGAATAGATCAACACAGCTCACATTAGAAGACTTTTGCTTTGTGCTACGATAGCTGTGCACAATTTGGATTGGTCCTTAGCTACTTGTATTTCACCTTTGGGATAATTAGTTGCTCGTGACTGATGAAGATTCTCGATTGCATTTTGACCTGTGGTATGTCTGAAAAGCAGAGATTTGCCTTCATGCTTCTGACAAGGAAGGTCTGATATTCATTTCTTCCAGCATGATATTATATTAGCAGCATTGAATGGTGACACTCTATAAGATGAAAGGCTCATTACTTCTTCATGGTCATCACTGAATGGTTTTATCCCATGGCCTTCAAGCATTTCCACCAGGGCTTTGACATCAGCATAATAATAATAATAATAAAATAAATAATTTCCATTTCTATAATGCTTTTCATCCATGTATTGAGAAAAAAGTGCTTTGTAATTATTAAAGAGACAAGGTGAGTGAGGTAATATCTTTTATTGGACCAACTTCTGTTGGTGAGGGTGAAAAGCTTTCGAGCTACACACAGCTCTTCCTCAGGTCTGGGAAAGGTGAAGTGGCCTGTCAACATAGTCACAGGACAAAAAAGGAGGTTAGAAGATTACAGATTGTTGTAATAAGCCATAAATCCAGTGTTTTTATTAAGGCCGTGATTTTTAGTGTCTAGGAAAGCTATGCATTTAGGCTTCCAGGCTCATCTTTTCAAAGTGTTGGGCAAGTTTCCTTTGTGGATGAGGACTGATATGTCAGCTATAGAGCGATCGCTTTGTGTACGTATATTACCCACAGGTGTTAGGGTGTTTTTGTCTTTTATCATTTTCCTGTGTGAGTTCATTTGAGAATATAGGGATTGTCTGGTGTCACCCACATAGTTGTTATTGGGGCATTTAGTGCACTGAATGAGGTACACCACACGTTGTGATAGGCATGTGTAGGCCCAATGGAGCTTGAAAGGTGTGTTGTAGGGTGGTGTTGATCAGTGTAGCAGTGGAGATATGTCTTCAGGTTGTGCATCCGCTTCTTCTGGCAGGGTCTGGTGCCCCTTTGAGTTGGTGTGTCCTGGTCTGTGGGGAACTTGCTTCATAAGATGAGCTTGTAGAGGTTGGGGGGTTGTTTTAAGACCAGAAGAGGGGGTTCAAGAAAGATTTTTTCAGGATATCGTTCCTATTGAGTATGGGCTGTAGTTGTTCGATGATACCCATATGGGTATCAGTGTGGAGCGGTAAGTGATAGCGAGGGTTGTGCGGTCGGAGGGGGTTTTATTTCTCTATTGAAGCAGGTTCTCTCAGGGTATTTGGGTGGCCCCTAACACAGTAACATTGCATATTACAAACGTTAATTAATTTTACCTTGCACCCCTGTGAGTTAGTGAAAATGTCATTAGACCCATTTGACAGATTTTGGAGAACCTTGCTTAGTGAAACTCCTTGTAACTGAAAGACAAATGGTTTCAAGCATAACATGTGTGTCAAACTATTCTAGACATTTTTTTAAATTGGTAATATGGTATATCAATTGATTAAGGCAGAGTTCTTTATGGCATTTGATTGGAGCTGGTTGGAAAACTTCCCCCCCAGCCATGGAAAATTTTGGGTTTTCTGTTAAAAATCAAAATCCTAAATATTTCAGCCAAATTAATATTTACATTCTGAAATGCTGCTGCCATGTCTCATGATAATTGTGGTTCAGGTGCCTCGTACTCCCATTCTCCTCTATAGGACAGGCTCCCTGGTTGGACTACATTTCCCATGATGTACTATTGACTCCCCTCTTGCTGAGAGGAGGTGGTACATCACGGTAGTTGCGTGGCTGCAGTGCATCATGGGAGATGAAGTCTAACTAGGAAGCTTGACACATAGAGCATAATGGGAACATGAAGAACCTGAACTACAACTCTCATGATGCTCCTTTTTTGCATGGAAAGCACACATTTCATGAAAAATTTTGTTTAGTCAAAACTGCTTTTCAATGGTAAATAGAAGGCCAGCCTTACATTTGATACCTACTTATTTTCATTTGCAGTTTCTTCCAACAGTTGTCCAATTGGATCTCCATTAAATAGAAAACCTTCCTAATTCAAAGATGGCCATCCGGAATATGTGCATAACAGAGAATGGCGCGCATAGAAAACCCCCTTTAGCATCCAAAACAAAAATGTTATTAAGTGCAACAGCTAATGGCTTGCAGCAGCACTAACATGATACTAATTATATCAAGATAGGATATTTAAAATTCAGCCAATGTGCTTTATATTTAGCAGTTTGCACAAGAGGGGTTCTTGATAGTTTAACCAAATGTTTTTTGACAGAGTCTTTCACACATTCCTCCTAGGTGGTGCAATGAACAGTGCTGCTTTTTATCGCTGTTGATTGGATGCTACCCAAGGCAGACATTCTGTCCAAGCTAGTCACAAAACAATCCATTCAACACATTGGGAAATCTAAGTGCACCAGGCCACTAACAGATCCCACAGCAATTACTTCTGAGTGTTCATGCAAACATGTTTGCCAGGGATGGAAAGCAAGTTGGAGATCATGGGAAACCCAGCCTTCGTGAACAATGCTTGGTCTCAGAACATTCTAATTTGTTCAGGCTGAAGGCTGATCTTGGCAAACCGACCCAGCACTTATCTGACAGTTGATGTCTCTATGACAGAAGCATTTATTGCTCTCCATTAATCTATGGCCTGTGCTATGAAGGAAGTCAGACACGATGATCTTAATGGTCCCTTCTGGCCTTAGAGTCTATTAATTGTATAGTCCATGTTATCTCGTGGCAAGGATGCAGTATCGAAACTGGACTGCCCACTCATCATAGTGTTTATAGACTAACCACAACCCAATGTTGCTTGATGCTCTGAATCATCCATGGCATTCTGAGGGCAGAGTTCTCCCTGGCCTTCCGAACTAAAGACTGTCTGTTACATCTGCACTCCTTTTTCACCCCAGGGCCCCACTGAACTCAGTGGGGAGTTCTGTGAGCAAAACACATGCCCGATAAAGAATAAGCTGTAGAGATCCTGACAGCATTGGTTACATCCGATGGACATTAGCTGATTGACTCAATCCCCCATTGCTTCAGACCTTTCTAATGTGCTGCACTGACCCTGAGTAAAGTGTTTTCCCTATCGCACCTAAATAATGAATGCTGCATTTCAGATGTATGAGGCAGGAGTCTCAGTGAGGCGAGAGTAACCAGAGCACCTATGTAGGGGGGAGTCATCGTTTGGGTGCAGGTGCTGGTGAGTTCTGACAAGGCTGACAGTCGTCAGAAATGCTAAAGAGTAGAGGCTCAGATTTAGTTCACTGGCCCCTGGTGGCAGGACGTCTGTGTGACAGCTAAGTTATGAGTGTTCAACGTGGTACTGATGACAACTCTGTGATATGGAGCGGAAAAGCGGCCGTTAAAAACAGCTGAGGAGAGGAAGCGAAACAGTTCTCAGTGTGAAAAGTTACGGCGCTGGTTTGATTTTGTCCCAAACAACGAGATGCTGAATCCTGGCAAGCTGCCGTCTTGTGCCAGTGGAAAACAAGGTGACTGCAATGGTCGGGTCACGTACGTCCAATGTGTAAAAGGAGGTAAGCTTTTACATAAGTCTCAGAGAGCTGAGGTTGAAGGAAGCAGAGCACAAGGCTGACCATGCATGAGGTTGGCAGATGCAATTTTGAGGGATTTAAGAAGCCTGCACCCTTCCCTATTGATGCTTGCTGAAGGAAGAAGACTTGTGAGGGACCGACATGGTATGCATCCGATGAAGTGTGTATTCATCCACGAAAGCTTATGCTCCAATACGTCTGTTAGTCTATAAGGTGCCACAGGACTCTTTGTCGCTTGTAAGGGACCATTCAAGATGGTCACTATGGCTACATCAGGGCCATGTGAATCTGCTGCAGCTGGTGACTGCAAGAGAGAAGGGACCTGGCTAGGGCCGCAGGCAACGCCAACAGCCACAGAGGCTGCATAGTGGCTGGACTGTGCTGGTGAGAACAGGTCTAGCCAAGGTTCTCTCTCCCTCTGCTCCTCTGGTGCTCCTGGAGGATCACACATTTTACACCCTCTATAAGCAATGGGCCAAATCCTGTGATATGATGCTCACTTGATCATGAGTCTCCTCTCAGGCAAAGCTCCCAATTTAGTTAATGAAAATTTTGCCTGAGAAAGGACTCTGTAAAAAGTGAAGGTCAGATCTAGGAATGTGCACAGGTACCTCTGTTCATGCCCATCTTGCACATGCACAAGCTGGGGCTGATGCATGCAGACTCTGAGCTGCGTGTGTGCAGTGAGTGTGCCCAGCAATGAACCAGGCACTTTTGGGTGGGTACTTTGGTAAACTCTATCCCTGAATAAGGAAAGTCTCGATTTATTCTCACCAGCGGGAATAACAACAGCATTTATTAAAGGCCTGATCTGTCAGGGAAGTGTCTATTTAAGTGACAAATTCTTTACTTAAGTGGTGATCCAGGCTCTGATCTGATCCAGGTTATGCAGGTGACTCTGAGGTTGCAAATTTACTATATGTGCTTAATTGCAAAGTCAAAGGCCGTGCGGTGCTCTGTAAAATACTTGATGTGGTTCTGGCCTTTGCTAAGTAATAATACTCCTAGGCCGAACTTAGTATTGATAGCAAATAGGCCTTCAAAACGTGGTTGAAAACTAGAGAAGGTGACCTCAATACTCATGCCGTTGCCTAAATGTCCCTATGATATTGCAGATACAGGGGGAAAGTTGTTTAGTTGGCAAAGGCATTAACTGAGGCAATTGGCTAGGGTCAGAGGTGGATGTACAGCGTTTGAATCTGTTGAGCAGCTGGGCACGATGCAGGGAGTGTGGAGAGAGGGGTTTAGTGGAGAGTGTTCTGGTTTGGGTTGCGGTAGCATCCTTTCTGTGGGGCAATTGCCCGTGTGGAAAAGTATTGAGTATATTTTAGTCTGTGTTTAATACACTCGGTGTGTTGTCCTTTTTGAAACAGGAGAACTGTCTTGCTTCATCTCCCATCCCACCTGCTCTCTTCTCTGCCCCCTGCCCACTTCCCTGCCCATTCCTCTCTGCCCTCTGACACCTTTCTCCCTTTGCTCTGCTACCATTTCTCTCTTCCTGGTGCTTGCAATGCCAGTACCAGTGGTTCTAATCCCAGCTGCCAGCTCCCGTTTCCTTTCCTCTTTTAATATGGAGAAGCCAGTACCATGTGACCAGCCAGATCTCTGCTAGCCACCAGCAATTGCTGTGTGGATCACCAATGAACCGCAGACCAGTCTGGGAGAGGCTGGATTAGGGGGCATGTATGTTAGTGCGGGTGTATATCTGTGCACAGATCAAATGATTGGTTGTGTATGGATAGTACGTGTTTCTCTGTGTGGATATATATATAGTATGTGTGTTGGGAGAGGGTTGTGTGGTGTGTACAGTATGTGTGTGTGTGTGTGTATACACACAAGCACACTGCATGTGTTTGTGTTTTCTCTGTGTCCTGTTTGTGCATGTAGCACGTGTAAATATGTGAAGAGTAGACACTGTTTTGGAATGTTTGTGTATATGTGGTTTGGGAGGGATTATTGGAATGAGGCCTTTTATTTAGTATTGAATATTGTATGATCATTCCTTTGCTAAATTGGTTGATCTGATAAGAGGTGGCTTTAAAAAAAACCCACAACCTGAAATGAACAGGTGTCAGACATAAATACACAGCTGTGCATGATTGCAGATTTTATTACTATTTTAGAAGGTTGTCCGTGGTTATTTTACAACAGTTTTCTCTCGTCATGACATTGCTGTAAATCTTGTAAAATGGCTCTAATGTGGAACGAATGCCATGAAATAAAATGGGAAACTTCAAGGATCAGTCAAATGTAATTAAAAGAGAGGGAGAGAGAGAGAGAGAGAAAACAAGAGAAAATAAAGGAAAGCCAGGGGGAAAAAATTAGGCTACTGAGTGTCTCACTGTGCAACAACATTCATCCTCTCAAGTCAAAGAAAGCTTGTTACAGGAGAAAGCACTTGCCCATTGATCCACTAGGTGGAGCCATGAAGAAACATTTTCTACATGACGATAATATTTCTGGTTGCTGCCTGCTCTGCACTTGCATTCCTTACTGAATGGCTTTTACGTACAGTATCTTACGCCTGTCCTTAAAGCAATTACATTATTTCTCCAGAGTAACATTTGGCATGTACGGGCTATATCCAGGCTCTTAGCACTGGCTAATTTGTCTAGTCTGATTTTTATATGTTTGCATTTATATTCATGGTCAGATTCTATCACTGTCAGCCGTTGTCTTACAGAGCTTGCTTTATTCTTTTCTTAATTTTAGCAAGGATAAAGGTTTCCCTGCTCCTTGTGGTTTAGGATGGTGGGGTTAGGGCCCTGGATGTATTATCTTTTCCACAAGATCAACAATCTGATAGGGTTTTACTTTTTCCATCTCTAAAGGTTTGTCCCTGCTCGGGTATACAGCTTTACTTTACGTAACACTCTAACAATAGCAGTGTAACGGGGATTGCACGGGCAGCGGCTTGGACTGGCCTCCCAAGTACATACCCAGAGGGTCCGGGTGGGTTGCACCAGTGCTTAATTGGTAATGAAAGAGATGCCGGAGCTCGAGTAATTTTTTTTACATTGATAACTGATGCAACAAGCCCAGAGGTGCCGGGGCTCTGAACTGCCAAGCCTAAAAGTGCCAGGCCTCAGCACTGGTTTCCACTCAGGTGGCTAGCCCAAATTGGCGCCTGTGTTATAGCTAACTACACAGCTATTTTTAATGTGTTTGCTCAAGCAGACCTACAGTGTTTGTCTGCTGGAACTGAGGAGCAGGTTCCCAGATGCAGTGTAGATGCACCTAAATTCACTCACTTCTCGGGCACCTGGATTGAATTTAGTTTATGGACCATATATTTAAATGCACCATCACCTGATGTCCTCTTGTAAACCACAGATTGTACATACACAAATACCTGCCCTCTGCCAGTGCAAACACGCACGTGTGTGTTTAAAAATTCAAACCCTTGCATGCAAGTGTAAAGAGTGTGTCACATGCTCTTCTAGCAGCAGGTGCATAGAGAGGATAACAGCCTGCTACTGCAGTTAGCTAGCAGAGTTACTCCTTTAGCTCATATGTTAGAAGTCAGTGGTGGGGGCTGTAGGTTCTGGATTCAAAACTTGACAATGGCCTGAGGTGAGGTTTGTTACTCATGCAAATATTAGAATTTTTACTCCCAACACTCAGTGGGGTTTTGCAGATGTCAAGTCCAACAGTTGGATGTGTGCAGCTGTTACAATTGTTCAAGTCGGTGTAGCTATTTGCTGCTGCCAAGTATGGGCTCACGTGTATGTGTCCAATTGTGGGCACACTTGAACGGAGCCTGAAACTTTATGTCTATAGGCCAGAGCTCAATCAGTATAATATTGGAAGGGCTCCATTCAGAGGCTTTTTGTAGTTGTATGTGCAAATATCTTTGTTAGATGTCAAGTGGGGTTCGTTTCCATGTCTGGACGCTTTCTCTGGTACTGTGCCTTAGGAAAGGGAAAAATATGGCTTTGTATAAGGATGCTTGGGATGGATTTTACTGGTCACTTATAAATGCCTATGAATTTCCAATGGTGATTGTGAATGTCTTTCTTTGCTGGAAAGGATGAGCGCAAGGTGGCGCTAGGTCTGAAGTGGGTGAAAACTGGAGATAAGGCACCTTTAAGTGATATCTGAATAACACCTGTAGAAAAATCACAGTCATAGACTTTAAGGTCAGTAGGGACCATCGTGATCATCTAGTCTGACCTCCTGCACGTTGCAGGCCCCAGAACCTCTCCCACCCACCCACCTCTATCAGTAGCTATAACACCATGAATGGTGGGCAGGTCTCAAATGCTGTGCAAGTTCATGTCTGCTCATTACTGGGATGGGAGACCTCCCAGGTGTTACAGTCGTGATCCTTGCCCCAAGTACCTAGAGCATTCTGCAATGCCTTCAATGTGTGGCTTGTCTCTGTTACTTACTATCTAGTGATACTGAGCAGAGGAATGCCAGAAGGAAAGTAAACTATATGGCTGGTTTTCAAACTAACTGGAGATCCTTGAAGTATGGCAGAACAATGAGATCAGAGCACAGAACCTCTTGTGTGATTAAAATTAGGCGAAGAGTCTCTCATTATCCAGCCCAGTCTCATTGCATCTCTCATGTGCTAAGACTGAGGTGAAGAGCCTCTCATGTGATGAGACTGGATTGGAAAACCTCTCGTGTGATTACATGTGGTGGAGAACCTCTTCTGTGATGAGTCTGTGATGGTGATTCTCTCATGCCATGAGGCTGGGTAGGAGAGCCTCTCTCACAGTGAGCGTGGATTGGAGAACCTCACATGCTATGAGTTTGAAGTAAGGAACCTCTTTTGCAATGAGACTGGTGTGAAGAACTTCTCATGTGACAATATTCTAGTGCTAGTCACCACTGGAAAACGCATATTTGAGAGGCATGCCAGCTGGCTGGTCTCTTTTTCCTCCAGCACGAGAATAAGAATTTTGGATTCTCCCCCTGCTGTGTGGCGGCACCTCTATGCATCAATGAGGAACCAGACCCGTATGGCTTTTGTATCCATGGGTTTGATGGAAACACAGGTAACATGTTTATGTTATGCACTTTGTGCACCAATGTATCTATTTCAGGGTAGAGCAGATTCATTTCAACTGCCTAGCGAGATTAAATTATATTATTTACTTTACATGACAAGGGGACAACACACTCAGGTTTCACATCGCAGTGGTAGGCAGTCGAGCGGAACTTTAAACGTGTACCTCTTTCCTCTCAGGTACAGAACATATTGATTGAAGAGCCGTGTAGTACCTCAGAAGGAAAAGAAAGCGTGAATTAATTTAGATATTATAATGTAGAACAAGTATGTCCCCTCACTGGGCTAACTCACAAAGGGAGTGCTGGGCCTGACAGATAATCACTCCAACAGACAGCAGGTGTGTTGCCAGGGATCCCAGACTATCAAGGGGAAAAACAATTTGGCAGTTTGAGGTGGTTTTTCAGGTGGGTTGTTTAACTTCTGACCCCACAACAGAATAGTGCCACTTTGTGGGTAGAATCGAAGGACTGGAGGGACCTCAAGAGGTCATCTAGTCCAGACCCTGCACTCATGGCAGGACTAAGTAGTATCTAGACCGTCCCTTACAGGTGTTTGTCCAACCTGCTCTTAAAAATCTCCAATGACGGAGATTTCACAACCTCCCTGGGCAATTATTCCAGTGCTTATCCACCCTGACAGTTAGGAAATGTTTTCCTGATGTCCAGCCTAGGTGGGTTGAACTCATCCACAGCTTTTCCAGCTGGGAGAAGGGGTGTCCCACTGGTGAGGGTGCTAGTCTGCAACTTGGGAGGTCTGGGTTTAATTCCCTGCGTTGCCACAACTCTTTGACCTTGCCCAAGTCACTTAGACCGCAGTTCCCTGTGTGTAAAATGGGGGATAATAGCACTTCCCTACCTCACCCGGGGGGTTGTCAGGATAAGTACATTAAGGAGCGTGAAGTGCTCAGATACTATAGTAGCAGGGACCACATGAGAGAAATAAGTGGTTGTGATGTGAGGTTTAACTCATATGTGTACAGTGTTTTGACATCCTTGTGTGAAAGGTGCTATCAAGCATTTCTGATATAAGGCTGTTGCCAAAGCCCTGGGGGAAATGCTTGAAAGCAAACGGTTTCACTGATGAACATAAACAACAAATGATCCTCTGGGAAATTTGCTCCCCCTCACCTTCCTATTCTCCTCCACCTCAGAGGGACCCATATGAATCAGAAATCCCCCAGCACCTTCCGCAAGGTTGTGGCACAACTTCATTGGTCCAGAGTTTTGAAAAGTGATGCAGTAACGTTTACTGGACTAGTTCAAAACCATGCAGCTCTGCCGAGATGTTTGGCTACATGTCCTGCAGGTTTCCATGCAGCAAGACCTGGAAAGGATCAGGTGGCGTGTTAGCTCCGAGGAGCATGTCAGCAAAGCCCTTCAGCACCTGGTGGCTAACATCAGCGTTCCTGCTGATCTTGCACTTTTATCCCGCTCCATTGCTACCTAGCATGGCCGTTCCTTGCATTACAAAGAAATCCAATGGTCTGCTGGCATTCTGAGTGCTTTGATTCCAGGGTAGTATCAAGCAGGGCCGGCTTTAGGCTGATTCCACCGATTCCCCCGAATCGGGCCCCGTGGTGTAGCCAGGTGGAGAGAATGGGGGGAACGGACATAAAAAAGGTGCCACCCACTTGTACTCACCCAGTGGCACTCCGGGTCTTCAGCGGCACTTCAGCAGCGGGTCCTTCACTCGCTCCTGGTCTTTGGCGGCACTGAAGGACCCACTGCCGAAGTGCCGCCGAAGACCGGAGCGAGTGAAGGACCCGCTGCCGAAGTGCTGCCGAAGACCTAAAGAAGAGAAATATAATGCATGGAAGAAATGAAAGGGTTTTTTTACATGTTTTTTTTTTAGTCATCCCTGCCGGGGCCCCGTCGAAACTGTTCAAATCGGACCCCGCACTTCCTAAAGCCGGCCCTAGTGTCAAGCTCAGCATTGCTCCCTTTTCCTGATGCTCTTTCAATCAGACATACCTTTGATTCACCTCGGTAATACAGAGCAAACACTCTGGGGACGGACTTGTAAGGTGGCTCGGACCTCTGACTTTCAGACCCAGTTTGAATGAGCATCAGACAAGTAGCTGAACTTTCAAACCTCTGCAAGTTTGCTGCTATGTTAGCACATTAATGCATTGCTGGCAAGTATATTAATGTCAAACCCGCAGAGCTCCACGTACTAATCATCACGGCATGCTAAGTCTCCTCCTGCACTCCCGTATACCGGGTCACATCAGACATCAGCTATATTAATGGGGAATTATGCTTAGAAACTGATGGCTCAACATTGTCCACTGGGGTCAGACTTGATTAAGAAGCTCTCACCAATATACACGAGACTCTATTTGCTTCAGAGGGATGCGTTCTTAAATACTTCAGTCCTATACAGAACTGCATATACAAAGCATTCGTTCTGCCTAGTTCGCTAACAAGATTTATGTACACTCTCTGCTGGAGGCAGGGGGCGCATACTGCGCCGCAAATGCTTTTCTCTGACAGTGGCAACTCAAACTCTGCGTTGGATACCGATATTTTATCATAAAAGCTTGACAAGCTTAACAATGCATTGGGTAGATTTACTCTCTCCTTGAGTTTAATGTTCATCATTCACTTATGTTCCAGAAATGATCCTTCCTTGAGGTCTGGAGGCAAGGGAAGCCAGGTTACAGATGTAATGGGACTCAGAAACCGTTATTTGTCAAATCAAATTGTTCCTTTGAATATTGGCTACAGCCTGCAAGATGCAGAGTGCAGGACTTTAATGCTACCAGAGGGTTTTTCCTAGTACAGAGAAATCTTTCTGTTGGTATTCAATAGTTTCTTTATGGGTTCTTTGGTCTCTAGACATTAGAAAATCCTGGTGATTTAGATCATTTGGAGAGAATGAGTAATGCTTAGTACAGCATGTAGCTCTTCAAATCACCGATTATGCTTTATTTTCTATTATGTTGAATGGAGCGGTTTTATTACGGATGATCATTTTCTGTTTTTACTGTGGTTTATTTCAATGATCCCTGCTGAAGGCCTACCTACGGAGTGTTTCTAGATAATAATCAACCACCCAAGACTGTTTCAGTCACACTGATGGGTCTAACTTAAAATAACCAATTGAAGGAAGGGATTCAGGGGTAAGAACAATCTGAACATATGTCATTCTGAAGCGTTAAGGGAAAAGGTGACCTGATGGCATGAATTAAGCCAGTGTCAGCTTGGGTGTTCAGCTCTCACTGGAGTCTCAGCCTTAACGTTTATGTTCCTTCCTTTGTGGGCTTATGACAAACCTTTAGGGCTAAATGATCAGTCTCTGATTTTTGCACATCCACCTGCTCACAGCTCTGAAAGCGGGGGTGTGACGGCTGCCATCTTAACCAGCACTCCTGAGGCCCTATATGGCCAGGAGCCATGAGTGTCTACAGCTGCACCCCCAAAGCCAGGCTCTGTTTCTGGGGGCTGTGACAGATCCACATCTTCTGTGGTTCTGGCACAGAGGGGGACACTTAACATACACTGAATAGTAGGTTACCAGTGCAGCTCCTAACATTGAGATACTTATCCACAGTCTCAAATTGTTGGATGGTAAATCTCAGGCTTTCTGGTCAGGTTAGGGTACTTCCAGTGAGATTACATGGGAATCACCTTTCTTGTGACATTTTATAACTTTCCATCCAGAATCTGAAAGTGCAGAGAGACACAGGAAGGGGAACAATGGGTGGGTAGTTCGAGGGGAAGTTATCCAAACTCCCTTGAAACTCTAAACAACCCTAAAGATGGCTCCCGTTAGGTTTCAGATTCCAGGCAAAGTTTCAGCTCATTTCTTGTTTGATTGGCTTATCCATCTCTAATTATTAGGCTTTCACAGCATATGTAATAATCACCAGGACAGATAATTATGTATGGAATTAAGGAATTATTAATGGGGGTACTACAGTCAAAGTCTTCAAGCTACAAAACCAGGTACTTTAAACGTTCTTTTATTGGTTTTTAACTTGCAGAAATGATGACAAAAGAGCAAAGTTACTGACCAGAGGGTTTTTTCCCTTGTAGCTCTAATTATTAAATCTGACAGTAAATTCTAATCTAAAAAACCCAGACGGATTCAGGCACAGTGATCTAATAATTCCTCTCACTCATTAGTTATTAGAATATCTAGGAGCAATTTAATTTCCCCCATATATTACCGTGGTTATCTCTCTCTCTCTATTTATCTCTCTCATATATTGCATGTGAAAAAGTAAAGTCTGAGGAGCATACAATTTCTCAGAGGAGTGGGGGAGTGCAGTACAAAGATGAAATGTATGCTCCTTTGCCTGGATATCGCTGGGACAGTCCTTGTGTAATTTAGGGCAGCCTTTAGAAAGTGCATAGACGCATATGAAGGCTGATGTGAGTTACATCAGCTGCCAAAGACCCCAAGAAGCTGATGTAGCAGCCACAGACCAACAAGATATAGGATTGTCCTGGACATTCCCTTTTGACTCTGGCCACACGGCTCATACCGAAAGCATAGAAGGGGGCAGCATAGGAAGCACTATATCAACTCTGTGACACCTGAGGTGCTAAGAAGTCACACTACACCCCAGGATCTGCCTAAACAGTAGGCTTGAAACATCTGCCCTCTCCAGATCCACAGGTTCAACTATCAGATCAACTTGGCCCCTTATCCAATGAAGGCAGATAAACTGAGTATAGTGCCTGTAGAGCTTTCAGATGAAACCTTAAAACCCAAGGTCCTGTATGGTCTCTAAAAGTGTGTGGCACTTTTAGCATGAGTAAAGTGTTGTGCCAGTATCCACGGACAAACATTTCCTTTTGCCCACTGTTGTGCAGAGTTACTGAGCATAGGTTGTTTGAAGTCTTTCACCCCAGAGGTGGCTGGATTTGGTGGTGTTTCCCAAGAAGGCCCCAATTCAGGAAAGCACTTAAGCACTTGGTTATATTCAATTGAAGTTACTGGGATGTAAACACATGCTTAAAGTTAAGCACCTTCTTAAATGCCTTCTTGAATAGCCACAGACTTGTTGGGGGTAAAAGTTGGGAAACTGAGTCATAAGTCCACCCAATTTAGGCTTAATCAATTTTCACCTTTATTTATGAATCATAGAATATCAGGGTTGGAAGGGACTTTAGGAGGTCATCTAGTCCAACCCCCTGCTTAAAGCAGGACCAATCCCCAATTTTTGCCCCAGATCCCTAAATGGTCCCCTCAAGGATTGAACTCACAACCCTAGGTTTAGCAGGCCAATGCTCAAACCACTGAGCTATCCCTCCCCCTGAAAATTATACAATTTCAGATAGAATTATTGTCACTTATAGTGTCTGGACATACATTTATGACAGGCAAATAATAACAGATAAAAGAGAATTGGTAAATGGGCCCAAGTTACCCCATTCTTGGGCACCAGGAAGTTCTTCCACCTTCTATGATAGTCATCTCCTTCTCTGAGCCCTTTGTCTGGTACGTCAGTTCTGTCCTTCAGTTTCTGGGCTGGTGTTTCTCCAGTTTGGGCCCATGTTCACTCAGATATGTTATACATTTCTGAATTGAAGATTACATCATATTTATACAATCAGCTTTTAGCACATCAAGCCTTTGGATTTTAAGTAACCCGTACATCACCCATGTGAAAACTTCAGTTACCCAGCTTCTGCATTTTTCCTGCTGGTTTTGCTGTTTCTGGGGCCTGTCATTTTATGTCACCCTGCCCTGGATCATTTCAGAAAAAGTGTTTTTTATTTATCATTATGTTTGTGTGTCTCTTACTTGCATCTTCCAACACAACATGTGACCTTTGTTTTGGCAGCAATAACATTTTTTAAAGCAGATTAGCAATTCTATGTAAAAGAAGAATTGGCAAAACCACACTTATGCCAGCAAAGGCTTGGCCTAAGTGTTACCTCATCTGTTCTCATTCACTATCCATAATTACTAGGGCTGTCAAGTGATTAAAAAAATTAATCGTGATCAATCGTGCAATTAAAAAAATTAATCGCAACTAATCGCTCTGTTAAACAATAATAGAATACCATTTATTTAAATCTTGTGGATGTTTTCTACATTTTAAAACATATTGATTTCAATTACAACACAATACAAAATGTACAGTGCTCACTTTATATTTATTTTTTATTACAAACATTTGCACTGTAGAAAAACAAAAGAAATTGTATTTTTCAATTCCCCCATTACAAGTACTGTGGTGCAATCTCTTTATCATGAAAGTTGAACTTACAAATGTAGAATTAGGTACAAAAAAACCTGCATTCAAAAATAAAAGAATGTAAAACTTTAGAGCTTACAAGTCCACTCAGTCCTATTTCTAGGTCAGCCAATCGGTCAGACAAACACATTTGTTTGCATTTGCAGGAGCTAATACTGCCTGCTTCTTGTTTACAATGTTACCTGAAAGTGAGAACAGGCATTTGCATGGCACTGTTGTAGCCGGTGTCGCAAGATATTTACGTGCCAGATGCACTAAAGATTCGTATGTCCCTTCATGCTTCAACCACCATTCCAGAGGACATGCGTCCATGCTGATGATGGGTTCTGCTCGATAACAATTCAAAACAGTGCGGACCGATGCATGTTTGTTTTCATCTTCTGAGTCAGATGCTACCAGCAGAAGATTGATTTTCTTTTTTGGTGATTTGGGCTCTGTAGTTTCCGCATACGAATGTTGCTCTTCTAAGACATCTTGCTCCACACCTCGTCCCTCTCAGATTTTGGAAGGCACTTCAGATTCTTAAAACTTGGGTCGAGTGCTTAGAAATCTCACATCGGTACCTTCTTTGTGTTTTGTCAAGTCTGCAGTGAAACTGTTCTTAAAATGAACAACGTGCTGGGTCATCATCCAAGATTAATATAACATGAAATATATGGCAGAATGCGAGTAAAACAGAGCAGGAGACATACAATTCTCCCCCAAGGAGTTCAGTTACAAATGTAATTAACACATTATTTTTTTAACGAGCGTCATCAGCATGGAAGCATGTCCTCTGGAATGGTGGCCGAAGTATGAAGGGGCATACAAATGTTTAGCATATCTGGCACCTAAATGCCTTGCAATGCCAGCTACAAAAGTGCCATGCGAAAGCCTGTTCTCACTTTCTGGTGACATTGTAAATAAGAAGCAGGCGGAATTATCCCCTGTAAATGTAACCAAACGTGTTTGTCTTAGTGGTTAGCTGAACAAGAAGTAGGACAGAGTGGACTTGTAGGCTCTAAAGTTTTACATTGTTTTGTTTTTGAGCACAGTTATGTCACTGATTGGTCCATCAGCCCTCACAGAGAAAGCGCCGATCACAACATGTCAGATGCGGTGCTCCAGCCAGTCCTCCAACTACCCGCTGACCAGGGGCGGCTCTAACAATTTTGCCGCCCCAAGCAGAGGCGGTGGCCCCGCCCCCGACGCAGACAGTCCCAGTCCGCGGCGGCAAGGTAAGAGCGGCGGACCTGCAGCCCCATTGCTGCTGTGGCGGCCGAGAATGGGGCGACAGTCCGAGTCCCGCGGTGGCAATTCGGCGGCAGGAAGAGCGGACCTGCCGCCGAATTGCCGCTGCGGGACTCGGACTGCCGCCCCATTCTCGATGCCGCCCCAAGCACCAGCTTGGAAAGCTGGTGCCTGGAGCCGGCACTGCTGCTGACCAAGCTGTCAGTAGCACTGGACACCTGATTGACATAGCACACAGCAGCCTAGAACTCCAGAGCGATTCGCCAACCGCAGCCTCCCGGGCAGCTGGGATTATAGGCGTGCGCCACCACATTGGGCCATGCAGTTATGTAACAAAAAAGAAATCTATATTTGTAAGTTGCACTTTCACGATAAAGAGATCGCACCACAGTACTTTTATGAGGTGAATTGAAAAATACTATTTCTTTTGTTTATCATTTTTACAGTGCAAATATTTGTAATAAAAACTAATAATATAAAGCAAACACTGTACACTTTGTGTTCTGTGTTGTAACTGAAGTCAATATATTTGAAAATGTAGAAAAACATCCAAAAATATTTTATAAATTTCAGTTGGGATTCTATTGTTTAACAATGTGATTAAAACTGTGATTAATCGTGATTAATTTTTAAAATCACGATTAATTTCTTTGAGTTAATTGTGTGTTAATTGCGATTAATTGACAGCCCTAATAATTACAAATCATTAAAAGTTTACCTATCAAAGCTCTTAATCTTGCCATTAACAATTCTTCATTTTATATTTCAGTGTTATAAGTCAGTATATGTTATTCTGTGCTACCCTTAATCTATTATAAAGGTGAGGGGAATTATAGAAAACATGATGATTCTATAATGTCAGCATTTCTGACCCTCTTTAAACATAGGTCTTTTTCATTCAAAGTCCAATTTTGTTTGTGAATCATTACAAAGAAATGTAGTTAGAATTCTACCTGTGAATGCATTTTGAGAGGGGTGACCAGACAGCAAGTGTGAAAAATCGGGACAGGGGGTGGTGGGTAATAAAAGCCTATATAAGAAAAAGACCCAAAAATTGGGACTGTCCCTATAAAATTGGGACATCTGGTCACGCTAATTTTGAGGGGGTGCCTCAATTTTAATGCCTGGATATTTAATTGCTTTTAATGGCACCCCAACAGACTTAAGCACATACTCTCCTGATTCAGGGCCTAAAATAAATTGAATGATGCTAATATTGTGCCTAGTTGCAAATTTTGCTTTTAAACCCACATTCAAAACAACAACATGGAATCATATCAGCACCAATCTCATTGTCAAAGCACTCTAATGTTTTCCATTGATCAGGCTTTCATCTGTAAATAACACATCACAAATACTTCTTTAGTGGTGCACACCTATGAAATTTCTGTCATATTTGACGTTGGCATGTTTCTGAAGGTGTATTTTTCCAACACAAGCCTGAGTCAGGAACAAACAGCTTCCAGGAGAGCCTGTGCTAAAGTAGGGAACAGAGGCAGTTTTTTTGTTTTCGTTCTTTGAGGGCTTTGGGTTTTCAAAAAATAAATGTCCCCTGGTGTGCTTAATGCACTTATGTTCTGTGCTCCAAAGGCTGATGTGTAGAAGACTGATAATCAGTATGGAGCTAATTCCTGCCTTCATTGTTACTCACTTGCAAACTTCAAAGAAGAGAGGCCACTCACTTTGCACCTACAAGCATAATTTCCAGAGCTGAAGAAGGGTAATTTTCACATGCAAATTCAAGAGGCGAGTTTGAATTATCTGAGCCATTGCACATGCTGTTTAAAGGGACAATGGCACCTCTCCTACACTTCCCAGAAGAGGGACAAAGCAGGCAGCAAAGATAATAGCTTTTTTTTAAAGAAGAAAAAGACTGACGCTTTTGCAAAAGGTGAAGACACTTCCTTGTGGTTTTCTTTGCTCATATGCAGCGGGTTGTGTCACGAACACAGGGCAATCTAGAATTCCATTTAACATTTAGATTTGATTTTAGATTTTCCATAAGCAGCAGGAACAGCACTGTGTTGGAATCACAGGCTTTACAAAAGAGTGGGTCATTTTTACCATTTGCCTTGTTTTCAGGTGTTTGAAATATACAGATTTGTGTGCATTAATCTTAGCATTACTGATGTGCTGAGAAGACCAAGAGCAAAATCCACCCTATCTACATTTCTCACCATGTCTTTTACGTATTCTATTTGGGACAGCAATTTCTCTAGTTATTGTTTCCAAACCCTCTTTAATGCTCCTGCGTAGAGTTTGGTTTGTGAGTGACAGCACTGTGACATTAATAATGGAGGAATTATTTGGGAGCGTCACATAATGATTGGAGCAGGGGAGTGGGTGCGGGAGCAGTATTCTCAGCTTGAATACTGACTGGTTGTGTGATCTGGGCGGGTCACTCAGACCAAATTTGGCTCCGTAAGCTTGGGCACTTTTAGATAAGTGACCTGATATGTCAGAGGGGCTGAACTCTCACAGCTCTCTTTGAAGGCTATGGCAACTGCATGTTCTCAGCACCTTTGCAAACCAGACCACTTTTTTCACCCGGCCTTTGACACTTTATTGTGGCATCACCCAAAGAATATGAATCATCTTAACCCAGGTGCAATATAAAAATTCCAACCTTCCTCTTAAGGGCACTGATTATTGAATGTTTGTAAAGCTTTTGAAATACTCAGCTAAAAGGCCCCAGAGAAGCGCTGAGTGTTGTTATCAAGGGGACAACACTTCTCAATGAATCAAAGGTAATGGCACACTGTGCTAACTGAGCTTTGCACTTCTTCAATGGCTCCTTTTTTTGCCAGGGGATGCCATTTTTATTCATTAATCTATACATGCAATGCTCTTCCCTTCTCTGCATGACTTCTCTTCAGTCAGCTCTCTCTCCGCTGACTGTGAGCCAAGGAGGGATGGCTGATGGCCATACTGGAGATGGAGGAATTCGTTGTTAATCGCAATTAATTCTTGGTGTGATTAAAGTAACATTATTAAGTGAGCGCGATCTGTTATTACTGTCTGTGCCCTTATGTCAGGGATAGAGATAGCAAGTTACAGGTAATATCATCTGGACAATATTATCCTCATTACAGTTCAGGTGCAGAATAGAGATGTGGCCCCTACCAAGACTCCAGCTCAGAGCATCCCTGACATTCAGTTCGGATCCAGATCTGAATTTTGCAGCTCTCCCCTCTCTATATAATGGACCAAACCAAATCCCCAGATCCAAACACTCCTGAATGCTAGGAAAATTATAGGGGGTGGGGGGAGGAAATCAATGTTCCCTCTAATTTTTGACAGGCCGTGCGCACAAGAAAATTTCTTCTGTGCAAAGTTTTGACAGGCCGTGTGCGCAAAAAATTTCTTCTGTGCAAATTGTTGTGCTTCTGTGTAAATTTTTGTGCACGCGGTGTTTCACCGTGTGCGCAGGGTTTAGGATCTGTGTGCGCGCACACATGCACAGCTTAGAGGGAACAGTGGAGGAAATACAGAGGTAGGGATGAATTTGGCCCTGCGTTTCTCTTTGCCGTATTTCTCATGAATCAAAGGTAATGGCACACTGTGCTAACTGAGCTTTGCACTTCTTCAATGGCTCCTTTTTTTTGCCAGGGATGCCATTTTTATTCATTAATCTATACATGCAATGCCCTTCCCTTCTCTGCATGACTTCTCTTCAGTCAGCTCTCTCTCCGCTGACTGTGAGCCAAGGAGGGATGGCTGATGGCCATACTGGAGATGGAGATAGCTCCTCTCAGACCCAGACGTTGTGAGGACTGTCAGGGAAACACAGAACAGGGCTCCTGATGTTTGTGTCTGCATGCGTGGCTCTGCCCTTCTGCTTTATTTGGCTTTCCCTCTGCGCTCCTGCTCTGTGCACTGGGGTTTGGCATTTAAGTACAATTATTTTAAACGTGGATTTAACCGTTCAGAAAGTTTTACCTAAAAGACCTTAAAGAAAGAAGGTAGCGAGTCGTGATGACAAAATCCCTCTCTCCCTCTGGGAGCAAATCCCTCTTTGCATGAATGTCTGGGTCCTGGGACATTTGGGTTCTGAATATCACATGGGTTGGCTGGTGTTGTCTAGGAGCCTGACTAGGGGACTCTCGCGATGGGATGCACCTGTGCAGCTGCTTCCTAGAATTGATACGTTAAACAGCCATGGGACGGATTGAAGATAACTTGTTTTTAGGCCCTGGTGGGATGGAAGCTGGTGATATTGGGACATTATTCTGCAACAAACAGGGCCGGTGCAAGGACGGTTAGTGCCCTAGGCGAAACTTCCTTGCACTAGCCCTGCGCCCCCCCCGCCCGCGGCAGCTCCCTACCCCCTGTAGCAGCCAGCCCCCCACCGGCAGCAGGTCCCCCTCCCCCGCAGTAGCCGGCCCCTCGCCTGCGGCAGCTCCCCACCCCCTGCGGCGGCTCCCCACCCTCCCGCCCGCAGCAGCTGCCTCCCCCCTGCCCGCGGCAGCTCCCCGACCGCAGCGTCTCCCCACCCCGCCGCGGCAGCCAGCCCCCCCGCCGGCAGCAGCTCCCCATCTCCCCACGGCAGCAGCTCACTTCCACCGGTGCCAGCAGCTCCTCTGAAGCTGCGTTCTCGGTGGCGTTTCGATGGCCGCTTTTATTGCCGCCGAATCGCCGCCGGGAGTTGCCGCCGCTGAAATGCTGCCCCCCCAAATCCTGGTGCCCTAGACGACTGCCTAGGGTTGCCTAGTGGAAGCGCCGGCCCTGGCAACAAAGGCCAAGCAGCAGGAGAATCATGGGATGTCACAACACAGCTTCAGCATATGGCTATCAATGGGGAAAGTAGCATTGCTGCCTAAGTAGGCTGTTTGAAAGCTGTACACCCCACAAACAATGCAGAGTCCAAAGGGAGGTGAAGGCCTGCACTCTGGGTCTAGGTTGGGAAGGCCTCTGAGGGCACCAAGGCTGCCAAAGAAATCTGATCATCAACCAATGGCTAGTTAAACAAACAGCACTTCTGATCTGCTGTGACTCCTTGTGAATGACCAGACGCCATGTGCTTCGGTACAAAGTGACAGCGAGGTACATGGTGTCTGACAGTGTCACAACAAAACATCTCCTGACCCTTTTCCTCTTCCCACTTCGCCTCTCAGTTTCCACAAAGCTGGGTGGTTGTTTTTTTTCAATGGCACTTTGTGTTCATGCTTTTGTTTTTCATGAGCACCACACTGGGCTCCATGCACGGGTCTAGAGCCCATTCATTGCTACAGGATGGAGAACCTCCAAAGTTCTCTGTGATTAAACACCAAGTGAGAAGGTCTGGCCCCGCTGATGTCAATGACGAAACTCCCATTGACTTCAGTAGGGCCAGGATGTCACCCCCAAGACTTCAGATGATATGTCCAAACCTCATGTATTTACAAACTTGGGCTTGAAGTCCTGTAACAGTGGTGCTTCCGTGAGAGACCTGGTCCTTCTGACATCCAGCCAGACTAAGGATACCACAAAAGCAGCCTTTTATGTAGTATTTTGTAACTGGTCTCCTCTAGCCCTGGCTTCAGTGGCAGAAATAATCATCAAAATTAAAGTAAAAATGGGGGGAAAAGCAAAAACTTATTTGACTCCAAAAGGTTTGGTTTGAGATTGGGATCCATTGTATGTTCTATCTCGCCAAGAAGGATGAGGACTTACTTAACATAGTGCAAGGAGAATATAACTAAGAGTAACAGGCTAAAATTAAGGGAAGGAAAATTTAGATTGAATAACAAACTTTCCAATGGACTGTGGAATAGTCTCTCAAGGCAAGTGGTGGACGCCTCATTGCCCAGGATGCTTATAAAAACAATAGACTGAACCAAACACTAGAAAATGTGCATATGGGACAACAATGGCAATATTTCTCAAGGAATGGACTATATGACCATATAGGTCTTTCAGTGCTAATTTCTCTCATACTATCTGGCTTAATTTGCCAGTGTCCCATCAGCAAACAAACATCTAATCCTACCTGTGAGGCCCGCCACATCAGTAGTCTCAGTTCCTGTTTGAAACTCCTAAAAGGAGTGCAGATAACAGAAATGCAGGATCTTGGGGGTTTTTACCAACACAGTAAAAGGCTTACTTTGAAGGCAAAATAAAACGGGCAGTTATTTATTTTTTGTAAAATTAAGCTCTTAGGCAGGAAGTATATATTCTAGCTGGAGGCCAGTCAGAGCTTGAACATATATATATATGAGTTTTTGCCTGAATTACCCCACCTTTACTGCTGTTGCTGATCCTCCTAGGAAAAGGTAAGTGGATTCTGCTGGTTTCTCTGAAGCAGAAGGCTCATTACCCCACCTGAATATAAGAGAAGTGTAGGAGTGGCTCTCTTGAGAGAGAAGACCTAGGGTGTGGGCTAGCAGTCCTGAGGAGGAAACCTAGGCTATGAGGAGAAAGTATGAACTGACCTTTATATGATGTAATTGTTGGTTCTTTGATTATAGAGCTATGCCCTGCAATGGGGTGCCTTTACATACTGTGTGAACTGTGTTTGTAGAGGGGACTAGGAAAGATGCCTTCTCACAATATGGGCTACAAAAGACACTCAGAGATTTGTTTCTGATTAAACTGACCAGAATCGGCTCCTAGGATTTTCATTTCTACACCCAGAGTTTAGCATTGCAGATAACACCTGTTACAATATAATTGACTCCCGTAGGAATCTCTCAGAAAGGCAGCACCTTGTGATTAAAGTTGCAGCGCTATCTGAAATGATACGACAATTTAAATTACCATATCTAAAAATACACAGGTTGCAATCAAGCTTTTGCTTCTGCCCATTGTATGCTCCCTAAAGGGGAAAACACGTAATTGACAAACTCTTGGGTTCTGTGAGCCACCTGTGAGTTGAAGTTACTGACGCATGAGATTATCATAAAATTATTCAGGCAGGCTGGAGAAATAGTGGATGGGAAGCATTTGAGACGATTGTAAGACAATATAAGCAATGTGCTGTCAATAGCATTCTTTCCAGCCCGTGTGAGGTATATTGTAAGAGAGCTATATAGATAAAAGATATAAGTGCCTCTTTCTGAACAAGTAGATTTATGGTTTAGGAAATGGGTGTTTATAGCATTTTGTGTTAGAGCTATCCTCGCTATAGTATGGTACTGAGAATGTTTTATGGTGGCTTAAATTCGAGTGGCAGATGATTATAGGCATCAAATATATTTCACTGCACAGTCTTGTTCTAAGTAAACCAGAAGCCTTTCTGCTAGGAAACTCTGTAAATGCTACCTTGGGCTGTTCAGAATTAGTTCTCTGGCAGGCTGCTTGCATAGAAATGGTCTGGTATGGCCTCTTATTGGATGCTCATACAGAGCCTTCTAAAACTGTACACTTGAAGGCAGGAGTGAAGCTTTGAAGTCAGAGGCCTGCTGTTTGGATAAGGGCCATTACCGATCCATGGCTTTACTCGTTACCAATTGGTTATCCAATGGCAGATTTTAGGCCAAATTCTTCTCCGGTGTAATTCCAGTGACTGTAATGGAGCTCTACCAGAACGGAATTTGGCCCGCTGAGTCAAATTGGTGTACACAGTCATATTACTTTATTGCAATACTGCTTTGCACTTAAATAGCACCGGTCATCTGGAGATCCCAAACGATTTAGCAGGGCTAGCCTTACGGGTGGGCGACATGGGTGACTGCCCAGGGCACCGCGGTCGTGGGGGGAGGGGCTTGCCGTGGTCAAAAGGCAAAGGAGCTCTGTGGGCCCGGGGAGTGAGGCCATGGAAGGGAGCTTGAGGCAATGCAGGGGGGAGGCAGTGCGGCCAGGGGGGATGGGTGGGGAGCCTGGGGAGGAACCGGGGCCAGGAGTGATGAGGGTGGGGGGTGGGTGCAAATAATTACAGGTGAGATCTTCAGAAGGTTTCAGTCTTGGGCTAACGTGGCTCCCATTTAAAGCATTCTTCTCCTGCCACAAACAAAGTCCTCTGCTAGGATGGTGTTGATAGGGGTTAACTCTGTTGAGGTCCGTGGGGTAGCTCCCAACTCAGAGCTATTCTTTCAGGCTGTCTGCCCAGTCAAGCAGATCTTGTTGCAGAGTTTATTCTTGGCTCATACTTTCAAGGTTTAATGTGCAACTCTAAAGCTAGAAACTTACTTTTTTGTAAAACGTGAAATCTTATGGAAACACGTGACTCTACGATCAGGGCTTATAACCATGGGACTGTTGTTTCTAGGCCTTAATTCCACCCCACCTCCCTGCTGATTATCTATCTGCATTCATTGGGGTTGTCAATATCCTGACACTGGTAATTCAAAGCCGGATCTGTAGCCATATTTATAACTATGCTTCACGGAATATATTTAGTTGCTAAAGTGACTATTCCAATTGTAAAGTCCTAGAAAGATAAGGCAATTGTGAAAGTTTTCAATAAAAACATACCTGAGACCCTCCCCCCATTTATATCATCCCTTTGTGAACTTCACTTCCTCATGCAACACCTTAATCCCGTCAATAAAGCAGGCCGTCCTTACACCACCAAGCTAGTCTGCCAAAGTTAATGAAGGGGAATTTTACAGACCCTCTGCATATTTGATCAAATGTGGCACTGTCTGAGGACTAGAAAATCTGACTCTTTAGTGGAGAAATTCAGGGTTTTTTCATTTAAAAATTAGACAGCTATAAGATCAAATTTATTACTAATAAATAGAGTGGGCACATAGATGAATGCACATGGTTGTAAAATGCAAAATATGAGATCATGTCTCCACCATGCTGTTTCTTCAAAGACTACTAGTAACTATAATAAACTTTAACTGTGATAGCAGTATTTGTTCAGCATATTTCTGTTAATAGCAATTGTCAACAATTATATTGCTTTGTAACCCAGCTTGGCAAGGCCTTTAAGCTTAATGGAATTACTCATGTGCTTAGTTACTGAATTGGGGCCTTATTAGAGAAAGCCAGAATGTGCCTTTACCACATTTATCTTATAGAGACGAATGTCGCTTTTTTCATATCTCCAAAAAGATTCATTTTATATGCCATGTTATAAACTCTGTGGATACATGATGCGACCTTGTGTGTCGTCCTTGAAATCTAGCTCTGAATTGCTGGGAACTTCTCGCTAGACAGATTTAAAAAGAAAGCAGCCTGAATGCATATACAGAAACCAGCAGTACAAGACAAGATGGAATATACAAATGGAATCGATACTGGGTTTTTTTTGCATTTCCTGTGTCTTGCACAATGAAATGAGGTGATTCAACATCACTTTAATTTCCACTTAGTTTCCCTTTTTGATTCCCATCCCTCAGCACGGAACCTGAGTGTGTGTCCTGAGACACACATGTCCTGAGTCCCCTGTGAGGTACAGTGTTTTGCGTGAGTGTCAGTGTACATGAAGGTTATGAAAATATCCCTGAATGTGCATGAAAAATTTAGTGCCAAGATCATGATCCATGTGGATGGGTGTAACATGTAGCGATCTCTAGTACAGGGGTGGGCAGACTTTTTGGCCTGAGGACCACATCTGGGTATGGAAATTGTATGGCGGGCCATGAATGATCACAAAATTAGGGGTTGGGGGGGCAGGAAGGCTCCAGCTGGGGGTGCGGGCTCTGGAGTGGGGCTGGGGATAAAGGAGGGGTGCTCCGGGCTGTGACCGAGGGGTTCGGAGAGTGGAGGGAGATCAGGGCTGGGGCAGGGGGTTGGGGCATGGGAGGGGGTCGGGGGCAGGCTCCGGGTGGCACTTACCTCAAGCAGCTCCCAGAAACAACGGCATGTCCTCCTTCCGGCTCCTATGCAGAGGCGCAATCAGAGGTTCCCGGCCAATGGGAGCTTCGGGGGCGGCACTTGGGGTGGGAGCAGCTTGAGGAGCCCCCTGGCTGCCCCTACGCGTAGGAGCCGGAGGCTGGATGTGCCACTGTTTCTGGGAGCCATGTGGAGTGGGGCAAGACCCCAGCCCCACTCCCCAGCTGGAGCGCCAGAGGGGGGGAAGCCCCAGACCCCGCTTCCCGGTGGGAGCTCGAGGGCCGGATGTGGCCCACAGGCTGTAGTTTGCCCACCTGTGCTCTAGTATCATTGTGTATGAGTCTGCTTGTGAGCATGTAGACAAAAAAAAATAAATCCCACGTGTGAGAGGATCTGATTGTGAAATTGCATTGTGTGACGTGATGTGATGGAAAAGACCCTCAGTTTTAGCCAACACCACGCTGTGGTATTTAGGTGCACAGGACACCGTAGGGCTGTATTTAAATTTTTTCAGAACATATTTTCCCCATTGATATTATAAAACTATTAGTGAAACCATTTCTATTCGTACTGCATCTGATTCTGCTCTCTGTGACGCTTGTGCAAATATGAAATAACTCCACTGATGTTAATAGAGCAGAGTGGGAGCTTGGCGTTGGAGCAAGAACTTGAGGGGAAGGATGGTCTAGTGGCTAAGGCTCTAGTCAGGGTCTTGGGAGATGTAGGCTTAATTCCTTGCTTTCCCACAGGCTTTCTGTGCCTCAGTTACCCATCTGTGAAGTGGGGAAAACAGCCCTTCCCTAACCTACAGCACCCCATGAAGATAAATGCATTTAAAAGTCTGTGAAGCGCTCAGGTTCTATGGTGACGGTGGCCATAGTACCTACAATAGCCAGAGTATCAGTCACTAAAGCTTGAAGTATCAGCACTGCTCAGTACACAAATGATTCTACTAGCAACTTTCAAAAATACATTCTTAGTAATCATACGTTTTTAACGGACATTAAGACCACGTCTACACTAGCAAGCTTATAGCGATACAGCTGTGCCGCTGTAAGATCGCTTGTTTAGCCGCTCTGTGATGACAGGAGAGAGCTCTTCTGTCGGCATGGCGCTGTGCACATGAGTGCTTATGTCGGGGAGTGTTTTTTCGTACCCCCCGAGCAACAAACGTTTTGCCGACATAAGTGCAAGTGTAGACATGGCCAAAACATGTCTTCTGGGCTCTGAAATAAATGCTCGTTTTGGACTCTCCCTGTGGGTATGTTTTATAGCTCAGTGAGGTCAATGCAAAGAATCCCATTCGCGTCAATGGACGATAGGTCGGGCCCCGCTTCCATTTTTTCCCCACTATGCTCTTTGCTGCGGAGCTGGAAGCATTTCGGTCGCTCTGTTTGGGGTTGGGTTGTCCCATTCTGTTATGGTTGTAGAGTGGGGAAAGACGCTTGCCTCCTTCCATTTACTAGAGCATGTTCTGTCTGTTTCAGCATTGGCGTTTGTGGTGTTGAGTATGCCGGTCACGTTTATATTTAGTTCTGTGGCGCACCAGCCTTGTGCAGACTATGATGATTTTGGTTTCCCTCAAATCAAAATATTTCCCCGCTGAGCCCAGGCTTTTGCTGGGGATCACATCACCAGCACCTTCTCATTCGCTCCATGTCATGAACTGTGCAAAGCAGGGCCTGCTGACCAGACACTCATGCCAGTTTAACTGGTGAGTGAACTTGTTGCATGTGGTCTGCATTTATCACGAGCCACAGCTGAACCTCGCACCACATGATCCATTGGCAAGTTCTGCCAGGTGATCCAGTAGCAGTCTCCTCTCTGCAAATCTTGACTGCAACGCACCCAAACCAAACAACCCACCTTCAACCAGACAGGCATGCACAGCAGTGGAGACTGCCGTCCTAATTTAATGCACAACTCAGAAATGTCACCTAATCCAGGTAGCCTATTTGGCTGAGAAAGTCCTGCGCCCATCCTCAGAACGGCCGGAGCTCAGATGGCTAATGTGGTCACCAGACTGTAATCCCAAATCACATCTTTGGCTTTCTGTACAGCTCTGTGCCCAGGAATGAAACTTAGGAATGTTGTTAACCACACAACAAAGCAGAACCACTTCATTATAACTGGCCGCGACGGGAATTCTGTGCTGCTTTTAATCAGCAAGTTTTTAACTCCGAGCTTTGCTATTTGGTTTCATTTCCCAAATCTTGCACTATCCTGTTAAGTGGGACATTATTGCCTTTAGCAATTGAACCCCCCATTTTTTAGCTGTCAACAGGGAGATTACAATTTATACTAGTTGGATTCCCCCTCCAAACTTTACTAGATGAGTTAACAATAAAATACCCACGGCCTCGTTCGCTCTCACTTAAAGCCTGGTCCTGCTTCCAGTGATGTCAATGGGTGAAATCATTCCTCTTCCCATGTGGAGTTTTTACTCCCCAAAAAAGACGAGCCAGAGACTCTGCGAAGGCCACGAGGGACTTCATTATTGATTTTACAAGGGAGGTGTTCAGACACCATGGTGATGGACGTTAATATAAAATCCTACGGTAGGTAGTTAGATGCATAACAAGTATCTGGTTTGTCAAATCAGCGATAGCTCAGTGGTTTGAGCATTGGTCTGCTAAACCCAGGGTTGTGAGTTCAATCCTTGAGGGGGCTGTTTAGAGATCTGGGGCAAAAATCTGTCAGGGGACGGTACTTGGTCCTGCTAGTGAAGGCAGGGGAGTAGACTCAATGACCTTTCAAGGTCCTTCCAGTTCTATGAGATAGGCGTATCTCCATATTATTATAACTCTTTGGAATGAAAGTTACATCGACTATATAAATAGAAGGGATCCAATTCTCTCTCTTTCTCTCTGTCTAGGTCAGTACTGAAGTGCACTTCTGGGTTAAAAATTACATTGCCACTGTACCCCTACTCAAATAAAATAGAAGGTCTTGCTTAACCTCAAGAAAAAGTGCCTTCCTCTGATTCCTGCTGCACAATTAAATGCCACGGGAAAGCACTTGTAACACAAACATTTTTGTTTATGGGCAGGCATTTCATGATCATATTACTGAATTCTCGGAACCAGCTGCCACATGAGATTTCTGGCCAGGACATTTAACATAAAATTCAAACAGTGCGTCAGATGCCCATGCAGCTGAAAACATAAGCGTCACATTTGCACTTTCCTGTTCTCTTAAAAGGGCCTCCCTGATGATATTTCTGTACAGAATAATCAGGAGAAGTCACTGTGCTGTAAACTAGGTGACGTCTTTGTGACTGGATCAGCGAATAAATGTTGTGATCCATTCAGGGGCTCTGTCTGAGTGATTAAATGCCCTCCCCTGTTGCATTCCAGGTATATAGGTCAGTCACTGGGATCAAAAAATTAAGCATCTGTTGAGGGGTTGGGAGAACTCAAATGGTGCTGATCTGCATTTCGAGGACACAAACCTAGCTGGTCCTCATCGCTTTGGGAGAAAGCTGAACCTTACCAGTGTATTGTTTAAAGTATTTTCAGCCTCCATTCACTCTGCTAATGCTAGACAATGCTAAACAAGCAAAATACCCTTCGAACCTCAGCCACCTGCTTTTTGCCCTAACAAGGGTCCTGATGCTCCAAACCCCTCCTCAGGCAAGTAAAGATTACTCATGTGAGTAAGAGTGAGCAGACTCACGCTTGCCTTCTTCGTGTTCATCTCTCTCCCTTCCTGCATTTGTCACTGTGAATTCCTTGTCCCGTCCCACCTTTCTGCTGGCACGGCAGGCCCTCCTCCAGCTCGCTGCATTCCCTTGTCCCTTTGTTTCATTTTTCTTCTTCTCCTACGTCTTATATGCAGGGTCAGTATTCAGGTCCCCTGTGCCATGCTGTACTGCCAGTGTTCCAGTCAAGGGCTCCCTTCATCATTTCGGCCACAAAAGTGACACAGGCACTTAGATCTCGAGGAAAGTTAACGGGGTTGAGGTGTCATCGAGTCACTCCTAGGCACTTTAGAAAATGTTACCCTTCTGCTGTGATAAACCCCAGAGAGGCAGGGGTAAAATGGGGGCCAGTCAGGGCCACTCCTTCCCCCAGTGCCCAGAACTGTGCAGGGGAGACCATTATGGGGGCACTAGGACTCAGGTGGTGTTTCTGCGTTCCCTCCCCACCATGGCCTTGGGGGAAAACAACCAGAGACTCCAGCCAGTAGGAGCAGAAGCTGCCAAAGCAGAGACTTTCAGACATTCAGAGAACTTGCTGTAGTTTTGATTTGACTTTCTCTGCCCTCTGCTGATCAGCTGTTTGCTCCAATCCCCCCCCAGTCTCTTCTTTTCCACACCCACTCCTCTTACCCTCTGCTCCCCTGCCCTGTCCTCCTCTTCCCCTTCCCTTCCCTTGTCTTCCATTTAGCCAATCCCTTCCTAAGTAACCCCCTCCCCACAAATAAATTGTGAACTAACGTCTTTGCTGCCATCATATTGTTCGCTCTGTTTGCATTCGACTCCTTCCCGCACCCTGTGGCTATCCTGTCTATTTAGAATGTAAACTTTTCAGGGCAGAGACCACCTGCTACTCCTTGTTTGCGGGCTTTAGGCACTACCCTAATAAACATGATTAATTCAGAGGTACCTATGCTTGCTGAGAGGAAGAGCGAGGCACTGGGAAATCTATTTGGTTGACGAAGTACACCAGGAAACAAATCCCTTTCCTATAGCCGTAACCAAAAAATAAGGTAAGCCCACTTGGCAAACCAAACAAAGCCCATTGAAGTCAATGGTAGCCCTTCCACTTCTTTTGACGGGCTTTGAAGGGGAAGTGGGAAGTGTATTAAGCTACACTTTTCAAGAAGTGTCTGTATTTTGCTGTTGCAAGTCTACATGTTGCTGGTGCAGCCCAGAGTCAAGTCTGTGTAAATTGCAGTGGTGTGGGTGGGTGAAGAGGCTGCATGGGAGTAAACCCAGGATTGTTAAGGTTACGTTGCAAATATAGTCTATTATGGCCTTCTGATGACTTGAGCTGAAGTCAGCCAGTTGCTTCTCCCTTTTAGATGCTTTTGCACCGTGTGCATGCGTACATTGCGCAATGAGACCATGGCTTCCCCGTGCATGAAGCAATTAGTAAGAAGAGTAGGAAAATTGACTCACAGTGATAGCAATTTTTTAAAGTATATTCCTGGGGCCTTAAAATTCCAACTGTCCTGCAGGAAGCGCTTGTCTCTTTTACCGTAAGCTGAGTGTCATTGAATGGAATTCACCATCCAGGGCAAGAGACCGGCTGCAGGGGAGGTGGAAAGCTCCAAATTACTCTTGCACGTCCATGGGGCATTCCAGCCATTTTTACTTCTCTCTTTCCACTCCCATCCTTTCTGCTCATCTAGCACCAGCCTGCTCTCTCTGCCGTCCCACACGTTGACCACTCTTGGTGCAAAAGCCATCTCCTCTGATGCTACCTTATATGGAATTGACTTTCTTTGTCTTTCTCCATGTCTTCACCTCCCCTTCTCGTTTGAAATATTGGCTCAAATACAGAACTTCCCATTCTAATCCTTCTCCTCGTTCTTCCTTCTTATTTAACTTGGCAACAGTAAATAACATAGTTACACAGAGCCTTATGATTCAGTTTGTCTGAAAGCAGCTACAGCCTCAATAACAATAACATGCTATTGCACTCTCTCTCTCAATGCCATACTATTCCCAGTAATAGATCCTCAGTTTTGTAACGTTCAGACTCCATGAGGGTTTACTTGGCTAGGTGATGGAGATTCAATTCCTATCTTTAAGAAAAACATACCCACCCAAACTAGGGTGACCAGACATCCCGATTTTATAGGGACAGTCCCGATTTTGGGGTCTTTTCCTTCTATAGGCTCCTATTACTCCCCACCCCCGTCCTGATTTTTCACACTTGCTGTGTGGTCACCCTAACCCAAACAACCACCACGGCTGCATGTGATTATAAAAGGCTGTGGATAAATCTTCTAAAGCAGAAACATTTGAAAGGAGGAACACTGGAATATACACAGAGAGAGGGGAACAAATGTAAATGGCCACAATGTTACAAACAGACAGCGTGCTGGGGCCTCTGCCCGACACTGGCCCGTAAGGGGTTAATAGAGCCGTAGGGAGGCTGCACAGGCGGCAGCCAATTAGAGAGGGGCTGCAAGGAGCAGACTATCATGGCTCGGCAGGCTCATATAAGAGCAGAGTTCAGTGGCTGACTGGAGCTTGAGAGGAGAAGACCAGGCGCCTAGCAGGAGGAAGGAGCACCAGCACCTGGGACAAAGCAGTGCTGCAAGCCGGGACCAGGGGAGCTAGAGAGAGCTCCTGGCTGGCTGCTAGGCCGAGGCCCTGAGGTAAGGGCAGAAGAGGGTGCTGGAACTGTATAGAAAAAAAAAAGAAAATCCAATCTCTGAGAACTGGAAGGACCTTGAAAGGTCATGGAGTCCAGTCCCCTGCCTTCACTAGCAGGACGAAGTACTGTCCTCTGACAGATTTTTGCCCCAGATCCCTAAATGGCCCCCTCAGGGATTGAACTCACAACCTTGGGTTTAGCAGGCCAATGCTCAAACCACTGAGCTATCCCTCCCCCCTTATAGGAAGTGGCTCCGGGACAATGGACTACAGTTGCCACTGAGGGACGTGGTTGGCCAGAGATTGCAGGTCCCCTGGAGGGGGAGAACGCAGTGTGTGGAATAGCGAGGCACCATCAGAGGAGGGCACACTGGCGAACAGAGCTAATCCCCAGGACAGCCAGCAGGAGGCGCCACGGTGGTGAGTGAACCCCGTCACAGAAGATTTTAAAAAAATTCCTGTCTATCTAGGTACTTACATAGCCCCCATCACCTTAAGCTCTAAGCACCTCCGAGTACAAAAGCTGAAATAAATATTACTAATAATAAAAGCATAAGGCACCCATTAATGGGCCTCTTTCCCTGAGTGATAAACAGCACAAAGCCTGGAGCTGTTGTGCTATGAAGATGAAATGGACTATATGATCCTATTGCAAGAGAACCTGTGTGGAAAGTGAGGGAGCATAGCAAAAGATCATGAGCTTCTTCAGAGGTCAACCCAATTAGAGTGTCTGAATCTGTAACACAAATTACCAATCTGTTTGGAACGGCTACAATTACATAAAATGAAAGCTGATCCCTAGAAGGGCTGGCAAGGGTTCTTTCTTCTTTATCACACTGAGCAAAGTTCTTGTTGTCAGCCTCAGAATAGCTTGACTTCAGTCCTCCTGCTTCTCTTTAGTGTCCTAGATACGGTTCTGTAGGCGGAAGCTTGGATGGGCTGTGGAACAGAATGTTCACGCGCAAACTCAAGCAGATAATAAAAGTCACACTAGCTCCACTTGTTTCATTGTGAAATCAACAGACCCGTGAACTCCCTTTCCATACGTGCCCTCATGTCTGGGGAATAGAAAAGATGGGTGAGGGGCATAGTAAGATCAGTATTAACAACCCATTTGAGATGGTAAAGAAATAATTTCAGCAGTTCAAGCAGCCTGATATATCAGTGGGGGAAAAGTCACAAAGTGCTGGAGTCACTTGATGAACCTGGAAATAGCCACAACACCAGTAGAGCAACCAAGGCAAAGGTTCCTGTCTTGCAACAGATACATATGGATGCTAACAGCATTTTCTTTTATAAGAAGTAACCAAAGTCCAGGTCCATGTTTTGGTTTTCTATCATAAGGCTAACAATGTACGCGTCTGAACTTATCATCATTTTTAAAAATCCTATTTATTCTATCACTACCAGGTGAGCTTTTGATGATTATTAGTTGTATGGATTTTATGCTGAGCGAATACACTGTTACCAAAACATGCTGTGCTAATACACTGTTAAACTACAATAGTTTCTTTAAAAAGGATAACCTCAGCAAATATACACACAGCTCACCATTCTGCGTGTGTGGTACATTCCCCTCTGTGTCCTATCTGCACAGGATATAACCCTGCTCCCATTTTGGAAGCTGTTTGCTTTAGTGGAAGATGTATATGCTCGTGGAGATTCCAGGTTCAGTTCCCAATGCTGACCAAGATGCTGGCTCTTATACAAATGCTGATGTTCCTATAACAGCATTGAGTCAGTCTTGTCTCCTTCTGGCTTTCTGGTTAATGTGTTGTTCACTATAGGGCTGTTCCTACAATCAAACAAATGCCATTAAATGTACAGCAGGATATGCATTGTGCTCATAGTAAAGTTGCTACAAGAATTTTGATTTTCACTGAGCTTGACTTTGTAAAGTGCAACGGTGCAAATCTTAATGTTGCATTAACACAGGGCTAGCCTGTGCAGAGTGCTACCATGTCTCTGCAGGGGAATAAGGATTCCCTCTTCCACAAATAGGGGGCATGCAATTGGGCTTCCTCAATCATGTCTCATGGGAGCACAGAGACTGGGCCTGCGTTACTTTCCTTAGGCGTGAGTAGGGAGCCGTGGTAAGTAGATGGAGTCAGAGCGCCACCCCCTCTGACACCGTTGTCGGCTGGACATGGGAGAGGGAGTATGATGCAGCCCATGAAGGAGGATCACAAATTTCCCCCCAGCCCCATGGAAAGAAAAGAGACCCAGGAAAGACTATGCATCTGAGGGGTGTCTCTAAGCATGCACCAACGCACGGCCCCTGACTCAGGGCTGAACCTAATGATCCAGTCTAGCTCAGTTTTCCATGGAAGGCACTGTATTTTTTTTTTTAAAGAGGGCAGGCCTGTGGTTAATTATGTCAGTATTTCAATGGTCCCAGTTAGACTCCGATGGCCTGCAAACTCCCTATGAACTTTGCTGACTTCAGTGCGGTGGTGTGGGAAAAGGAGAGAGTTTTGACCTGGCCCCATTTAGCTCCAGCAGAGGAGCTGCCCTAGATGGATGTGCAGCACTAAGGTCTGGGGTCCCTGGTAGTCAGAGCTCAGATCCAGAGCTCAGCAGCAAACGTGCTTCATTTGCAACTGCTCTGAAGATGTTACAATGGTGCCCCTCCCCTCTGTCTGGGAAATTTCTTCATAGGGCAGCCTGAACCTGGTAGGACTTGCCAGTAGGAGGAAGTGCCTTTCTCCTAAGAGACACATCAGTTCCTCTTTGCTGCCGGAGTTCAAGCACGGACCCGACACTGCTGAGTCATTTCTGAAGAACATTTCATCAGAGCTGCAAGAAAACAACTGGGAGAGTCCCCGAGGACATGGTGAGTTTATAACTGACTTCATCGCCGAAGTGATCGAACCAAGCAGACCGTATGACCACATACTGCTCAGCCAATCACATCATTTGTCTCATCGCATGAACATGTGTGATGCCAACCACAATGGCAATTGACCCTGTGTGGGTCATTTTATATTTCCAGAAAGCACACCGCCTGAATCAACGTCTGCTTTCCTGAATTAGTGGTGAGCCTACAGCTCATGACAACGGCGTATTATTCTACAGCGGTTTGTAGGTATTTGGTCATTGGTAACTATTTAAAGAGACTTTTTGTACACAAAGGATTGGAGTGTTCGGATGGGTTCTGACTGACAGACCAGCAAGAGGCCGTTTTTAAAATTCGTAACAAAAAACAAATGCACAACCCTGGTCTTATAGCGACACAACGGATTAGGTTGAGAGAACATGTTTCAGACCCTATGGACTAGATTCACAGAGGAGCTTTTAGGGGCCTAGAAAATCACTGGGCTGCAAAAAGCCTGTGTTCAGTGCCTAGACTCTCTATACAATAAATGGAGAGAGAGAGAGAGAGAGGCCTTAGAATGGGACTCACAAAAGCCAGCATGCTTCTTGCCCAAGGTAGCCAATTGGAGATGCCAAGCTGTGTGCATGTTAAGCCTGGCCCCACTCTGGGAGACTTATGCAGGCTGCAGGGAGCTGCCTTCCTCTGCTTGGGATTCCCAGATGCAGATCCTCTCTTGGTGGTAGATGCCTCTGCCATTTTTGCTGCTGCTGGGTGTTGATGGTGGCAGCAGCAGTTCCTGCCTAACGTGTAGCCCAGCGGTTAGGGTACTCGCTTAGGATAGGGGGGACCACCCGTGCAAGGGCCCCTTCCTACTGAGGGGGAGAAGGGATTTGAATGGGGATCTGCAACCTCTCCGGTGAGTGGGCTGTGAGATATTCTGATGTGGTGCTTCCTCGGTTCTCCTGTTGACGCTGTTCCACTGCGGATAAATAGTGAAAGCATCATTGGGTGAGTAAGAGAACAAGCGTGATAATGACTCTGTAGCCTGCTGCGTACAGCCTCTTGTGGGAGACACATGATCCAATTCCCCTGCTCCACTGGCTTTGTTTATTATTAGTTATTATCCACGTTGGAGCAGCTTCCCCAGCAGAGACGGGAATTTGCCTGTGAGAGGAAATGTGGACATTCTGAAGTTAATTCCCGTTCCAAAGAATGAAAAGTTGAACGGTCACAAGGGTTCGTGAAACAAACGCATTCTGAAAAGTTTTGAATTGGAAATGGCCAAACAGCAAATGTCAACGTTTTCCAATTAAAACCACCTGCATTTCTAAAGGAAAGTTTCCATTTTGCATCAGCCCTTTGAAACTCAAAGTTTCATTTCGAATCGACATCGCGAAACAAACACACTTCTCCTGTTTGTAAATGTTCAGCCAGAATTCATTTTTTTGGTTTCTGTTTTCCTGATCCAAAAGTCAAACAACGCTGTCCAAATCAACATTTTCCTGTGGAAAATGTCTGTTTTGATGAAACTGCATTGTCCAGTGGAGAAATTATATCAGCTCTAGTTTCAGCCATTTAGATAATTGCTTATTGGTCTAATCCTGCACCACAAAAGTCAATGAGGGATTTGCCACTTAATACACTGGGTGACTAGGCCCTACTGATCTCAGCTGTCTTGGGGCAGGGCTGCACAGCAAAAGTTGTGCATCGACTAGCCTACTCGAGCTAGCTTGAATCCAGCTAGCATGGGTAACGATAGCAGTGGAGACCGCACACCATGGGCTTCGGTGCAGATATTACACCCTGGCATAGACCCTGATAGGTACTCAGCTCGCTAGCCCATTCAGCAGCCCATGCTGTGCTGTCTTCAGTGCTAGTGTTAGCCACTCTGGCTCAGGTAACGAGCCCATGCTTAGCTCTTGATATGAAGACATATACCCTCAAAGATGAGCTTCTTTTACAATTTCAGCTTCTTGGGGCCACGTCCTTCTGTGTCTCTTGGATATGAAGGGTGACATTCCATTGCTGATCACCCGGGGAATTTAGTCTTTGACTGTTTTCTCTGTTTAGATGCTATGCTCCATGGAGCAGGGAGGGACTGTGCCTTTCTTGGCTTTGTAGAGAGCTGAGCACACTTCAGCCCTTAAAAATCACCGTGCATGTTTATAGCACTTTATCCCAAAGCACTAGTGTGGCAGAGAAGTATTATTGGCCCCATTTCACAGATGAGGAAACTGAGATGCATAGTTAAGGGCCAGATTTTGCCAACCATGCTCATACACATTAGACCAGCAGCAATCCTATTGAAATGGTACTATGCAACATGAATAAAAGTTTGCAGAGTTGAGCCCCTTAGTGACTGGTAGCAGATTTGGTGCTAGAACCCCTGACTCCTGATTCCCAGCCTCATGTTCTAATCACAAGACAGCGCTTCCTCCTGTTAGAGCAGGGGGCCTTTGCACTGGCGTAGCCAGGTTTAGAGCACAGGGGGAGTGGCGGCGCTATAAAAAGGCGCCTCCCGGCTTCCCCTGTATTTACCCCGGCGGCGCTTTAAAGGGCCCGGGGCTCCAGCCGCTGCAGAGCCCCCGGCCTTTTAAATCCCCGCCGGCTCCGGCAGCGGGGCTGGGGGGGGCGCTTTAAAGGGCCGGGGGCTCCCACAGCGGCAGGAGCCTCTGGCCTTTTAAAGTACACGCCCCCCCAGCCCGGGTCCCGCAGCGGGGCTGGGGGGTGCACTTTAAAGAGCCAGCGGCTCCCTGCAGCAGCCGCGGGCCTTTTAAAGCACCCCAAGCCCGCCTCCCGCAGCGGGGCTCCGGAGGTGCCTTAGCGCCCCTTCTTCTCACAGGGGGAGCGGTCGCTCCCCCTGCTCCCCCCCTGGCTACGCTACTGGGCCTTTGCTAAAATGAGTTTTTGAGCCATACCATGACCCAGTCAGCCAGAAAATGCAGATGATTTTGAAAAATTCAAAAATACTTTGGGACGGCAAATGTTCCACTGCTGATACAGAACAATACAGAGATTCTGTAATATGCAATGAAACAATCAATTGCCTATCGAGACGCAAACAAATGTAGTAAAAAAAAAAACGGCTGCTCAGTGGTAATTGATAGACATTAAATGTTCCTGTCTTTTTGTTCTGTACTCTGGAAAAAAACAAGATTGTTCTTGATCATGAATTCTTTGTCTTATTTTTAAGAACTCTTTCCCCTCGCCTTTAGCTTTGTGGTCTTCTGCGGGAGCGGTCTAGGAATGAAGTGTGCTTGGCAGAAAAGAAAAGAAAGCTTTGATTTCAGAGGTCACAATGCCCCATGGGTCATCGTTTAGCTTATGCAACCACTTAGAGCATAGAACTCTGGTGAGTTTTGATTGGGATTAATGTGCTACTCCACAATGCTGTTGAGGGTCCAAAAATCTAAGATCACCTGACCTGCTACATTTTCAAAATGCTGAACTATGCTCTGTGAACTCCAGCTTCCCCTGTGGCCCTTAATCATTGTGTGTTGAAGAGAACAGCTAGAGCAAGGCTGTGAACTTTGTGGATTTTACTCACAAGTCAGACCAGGGTCTGTGTTCCTATTCTCTGATACAGGGGCACAGAGGTTCAAATGAAAAGCTGCTCTAAGGCCTACTCAGCATGATGTACCTGCTTATGCACTTCCTGGCAATGACACCATGCTTCTAGGAGCCAATTTCTGTTCTGAATGGAAATGGGCACACTGCATTGACCCACTGCGACCGGAGATTGAACTATCCCCACGAGCAAAACCGGTGAGAAATAATTTTTTTTTTTTTTTTTTTTTTTACAGATGGGCTCATGCTGCAACACTGAGATCTCAAAATTCAGGATTGTTTGGAGCTGGGATTTTGGGTCAGACCAGTTAAAACAAAATGACCCCGGCAAAATTTGAGCCAGTTTCAGCTTATTTTTCCAGGGGCCCATTCAGCCAAGAAATCAACAGAGAGAAGGTTGCCACTCCCAACTGCAGATCAGTCGGGCTTGGTTTACCAAAATAAAGCAAGTTCCATTATTGGGAAAGCAGCTGTAGCTCATATCCTGCTGCTTGGGCGGGTTGCCAACTCCTGCTAGGGATTCCCCTTCTGATAGGGTAGGCGTGGGGGGCTGGGACGGGCGTGTGCTCACATTGGCTGACAACAACCTTTCCAGAGCACACCAGAGATACGTTATGGAAATGTTTCCATTGCTTGTCAAGGTATGGAGTCTATGGCACAGGGACATTGCTTATGCTATGTTTGTACAGCGCCTAGAACAGGGGTCTCAAACGCAAATTATCACGAGGGCCGCATGAGGACTGGTGCATTGGCCCAAGGGCCGCATCACTGACCCCCGCCCCCTCGCTGCCCTGGTCCTGCCCCCACCCCACCCCTTCCATTAGGCCCCGCCCCTTCTCTGCCTCCTACCCTGTGCACATGGCTTCCCACTCCTCCCCCCTCCCTCCCAGAAACCGCGACGCTCTTCCCTGTGGCCCACCGGGCTCCCCACGCCTCCCCCATTTTTTTTTAAACCCCCAGGCAGTTCCCGCCACCAGAACAGCTGTCTGGCAGCGGGAACTGCCTGGGGGTAAAGAAAAAAAAAGGGGGGGGGGCGGGGTGTGTTTGAGACCCCTGGCCTAGAACATGGGACTTTTGGGTCTCCCAAGCAAGTAAGTAGCAGCAGTGGGTCTGCCTGCAGCAAGAGTCACACATTCGGGAGAAGGATCCCTTTGTAGGCTCCGTAGAAGAGCATGCATGAAATATATTTTAGCATCGCTTTCACGTAGCCATCTGGATACGAATGGGACTCTTTTCTTCCTTCTACACCTGTTGCGGAAATAATAGACTGTCTGCAACTGTGGCCTGAAACGGGAACCCAAGACAGGACAGGACATCTTGTTATGGCTGCTCGGGAATGTACAACAGTTGTGCCTCACGTACACCTGCAAACTACAGAAAAAGGACACTCTACTAGATGTAGATTTGCCACCAGATGCTTCGTGGGGAGTCTGCTAGTAGCCGTTGTCCCTCGCCCACATTGACACAGAATGTGATGCCCAGTGGTTTATCTGTAAGGGGGGAGTTAAAAGCTGTCCCAAAAGATAAAACCTATCTGTCTCCCAGTCCTAAGGCCCCTGTGTCACGGAGTGTGGGGGAGTCTGGCCCTGCACCCCTCTTCCCCGGGGAATCACTGGGAGTCTCAGCCAGCCAGTAGAACAGAAGGTTTATTAGAGATGCCAGGAACACAATCCAAACAGAGCTTGTAAGTACAACCAGGCCCCCTCAATAGGGCCCTTCCGGGGGCAGGGAGCTTAGACCCCAGCCTGGGGCTCCCTGTGTTTTACCCCACAGCTCCAAAAGGGGGGCAGGGAGGCCAGACTCTGTCTGCGCTTCCCTCCATGTTCCCCAGCCAGCTCCAAACTGAAACTGTCCAGCCCCGCCTTCCCCTTTGTCTCCTTCCCGGGCCAGGAGGTCACCTGATCCCTTTGTTCGAACACCTTCAGCTCGCACCTTTGCATAGAAGGGGCCTAGGCTATCAGTTGCTAGGAGACAGATTGTCGGCCATTCTCTGTGTCCTGGCCCCTGCCCTAGGGCTCTGTAACAATCCTGCACCCTTGTCCCACCACCTAGATACTCAAGCACTGCATAGGGAAACCGAGGCACCCATACAGTACTTGGGGAAAGCATTAACAACAGTCCTAGTTCGTCACACCCTGTCCTCAAGTTAGGAGGGCGGTGTTGGAATATGGGTGGCCAGTGATTTGGCTGGAGCATAACAGATTTGAACTGGACTTACAGACCGTAATACGAGAGTTCTCATCACAGGTGTCTTTCTGCAAGCTTTACAATCAGCATTAAGCCTCACAGGGCAGCTAGGAAGGATTACTTGGCCAGACAACTAAAATAGGCACGGAGATCTAGGTCAAATGTGCCTAAAGGGGTTACTGATCTTGGGTGCCTCCGTTTTTTGAATGTCCAGCTTGAGGGTGCAAAAAAGTAACTCCCCCCCAAAATAAGTGGGCACGTTTGAGAAATTGGAGCTAAGTGATTTACCAAGGGTGCCCATTGACACAGTGGCAGAAATGCGAACATAATGCAGGAGTCCAGCCTCTGCGTTCCATGCAGGTTGCTACAGCAGGGAATGCAGAGGGCTAGGGGAAACACTAACCTCATGGGTGCTCAGCCTAGAGCACAGGTTGCAATCAGCTGTTAGGAAGCCATGATTAGGGCTCCTTGTCTGTCACGGAGGTCGTGGCAGTCACCGATTCCGTGACTTTCCACGACCTCCGTGACTTCTGCAGTGGCCACTGTGTCTTACCCCAGGGCCACCCCAGCAGCTGGCCCTGGGATCCCCCAGAGCAGTGCCCCCCCGGGGGCCACCAAGGGCAGCGGCCTCCCAGCTAAGATTTATTCAGGGGTATTTATAGTAAAAGTTATGGACAGGGCATCAGCTGTGAATTTTTGTTTATTGCCTGTGACTTGTATTATAAATACCCATGACTAAATCATAATCATGATCACCCTCCCATTTTTCATAACGAGTCGGTGGTGGGGAGGGGTGTCCTGAAACTTAAGTGAAAGAGGCAGGGGGAGGTCAAGGTCTTTTGTTTTAACATGAGGGGTCATGGTCTGGACCCGCTAGAGCACTGAAGCCCTGACTCATCTGAACCTGGAAAAGGTCTGAGGCAGAATGGTGGGAGTGTGGCCAGTTCTCCCAGCGGTTGTAGAAGGACAGGATGGCATTTCCACTCCATTCTCCACCAGTGAGTGCCTATCAGAGATGCTCACTGTATACATCCAAATGAGATTTCCTTTCCTCCAGCAGCCATCACTGCAAGGCCAAACCCGGAGCTGGAATTCAGCCATCCTCTCTCCTGTCTTGTGCACTGTCCCCAACCTGTGGGGACAGTGGACTGTAAATGTCCCACCTGCAACAGCGCATAATCCTCTGCACTGGTTGGCAACTGGTTTAATGCTACACCAAGGACCACAGCTCATGCCTTCCACAGCTAGAGACAAGAGGCAGACGGTAGCACCATTTGTTTTTGTCAGTAAGCCCAGGGCTACACTAGGGGAGGGGGGGGTCGATCTACGATACGCAACTTCAGCTACGGGAATAGCGTAGCTGAAGTCGGCGTATCGTAGTCGGCTTACCTGGGGATGAGGACGGCGGCGAGTCGATCGCTGCAGCTCCCCCGTCGACTCCGCTTCCGCCTTTCGATGCGGTGGATTGCCGGCGCCGACGGGGAGCGCGATCGGGGATCGATTAATCGCGTCTTAATGAGACGCGAAAAATCGATCCCCGATAGATCGATTGCTACCCGCCGATCCGGCGGGTAGTGAAGACCTGCCCTAAGTTAGGAAGTGAGTGTACTGAACAGAGAGACGTTAAGGCCTGAGTTTCAAAACATCGCCCTAAAAATGCCTCCTGTCATTTTACATGTCCAAGATTTTGCATGTGTGAAATGCGGCTTCGTACATGCAGCTCATGTACACATCTGAATGAATGAGAGTTCAGGCCCCTAAATACCTTTAAAAAGCTGGGCCAAAGTATCTGCCATTATAATCTCACTCTGCAACTAAGTAAAGACTACTAATGAAAGCTAAGATTTTGTCATGGTTATTTTTAGTAAAAGTCACGGCCAGGTCATGGGAAAGAAACTTCACGGAAGCCGTGACATGTTTGTCACTTTTGCTGCTGCGGCTCCATGGTTCCCCCACTGGCCAGCATTGTGGCTGGGAGCTGTGGGGCTGGTTCCCGCTCTGCCCGTGGCAGCTGTAAGATGCAGGGGAGGCCTTCTCCTCTGCCCATGGTGGCTGGGGGCTGCAGGGTGACCATATTTCCAAAAGACACAATGGGCCACCCCCCCCCCCCGCCCCAGCTGCTCGATCTCATGCTGCTCCCCTCCCCCATGCAAGGCTGTCACCCCAGCTGGAACATTGCAGGGGGGCCCCCCCTGTCGCTGGAACCCTGCCAGGGCCCTGCTGGCTGCCGGCTCCAGAGTCCTGCAGCCCCTGGGGCTGAAGTGGAGAAGCTCGTGGAGGTCTCTGGACGTCATGGATTCTGTGCCCTCCGTAACATAAACGTAGTCATAATAATAACTCTATGACACTGGGCTCATCATTCAGAGGCCCAGGTGTAAAATAGCAGCAGTACTAACTTTTCCCATTAAAAGGGGTGATTCAAGGCAGGTTAACTTGTTCCGTGCCTTGTAGACGAAGGTGTGACACTATGCTACCCATGGGTGGGTATGGCAGTAGCTACTCAAGTATGCCGGCTAGATTGTGAATGCTGCTGTTATGACTAATGCTACACTGCTCTAGTAGAGTAATGCACAGGGCCATCCCGACTCATACGCAAAGCACGCAGCTGTGTAGGACATGAGGAAATTTGGGACACCACATTTCCTGGCTCCCTGCGCAGCTGCGTGCTGCTTCAGCCCCTGCTTTGCTTCTGCCCCATGGCCCCTGCTCTGCCCCAGCCCCGCCTAGTCCCACCCCTGCTCCAGATGGCCCGATCCTATAGGGACCGTCCCGACTTTTGGGTCTTTTTCTTATATAGGCTCCTATTACCCTCCACCCCGTCCCGATTTTTCACATTTCCTGTCTGGTCATCCTATGCCGCCCCCCCCCCCCGCCCACCCCACCCCAAGATTGGGAGCCAGGGGACCAGAGTGGAGTGGGCTGGGGACAGGTCACGCCACTTCCTGCCACCCCTTGGGTGCGGAGGGTTGGGCCTGGCTGCCCTGCACTCATGGGGCGGCAGGAAGTGGCACGGGTTTCCCCCAGGCTTCCCCACCAGTGCAGAGGCCTGGGGCCCCACACAGCTCCCCTCCACGGGGTGGGGGTGGGGGTGGGGTGTGTGTGTGTGGGGGGGGGGGGGCGGGCACCAAAATGGCTAGGGCCAGTAACGCAGCCTCGAGCCTGAAGGTTTGGTCATTCAAGCTGGCCTCTCCTTATGGGCCTGAGAACAAGCGCAGGGCAGCGTGGCTTTCTATTGCTCAGGCGAGGGAGTGGGGAGAAGTGGAGCGGCGGCATGGTCGGGGAGCAGGCGGAGAGGAGGTGAGCTAGGGTGGGGGGGGCGGGGGCCACAGAAAGCAATGGGGGGGGTGGGGGAAATGCAGCACGTGCGGGGGAGGGGGCGGGGCTGGGGATTTGGGGAAGGGGTTGGGTAGGGGCAGAGTTGAGGCAGGGCCGGGGGTCGGGGGAGCAAGACAAAAACTGGGCGGGTGGGGGCAGGGGCGGGTTAGTGGGCAAAAATTTATTTGATTGGGGCAAAAATCCTAGCGTCGGGCCTGCACGTCCCAGTAAAAGTCAGTTAAAGGGAACCTATTGAAAGTCAGTGATTGGATTACTGCTCCTAAATCATAAAGGAGCGTTTGAAAAAAATCCCCTCCCTAATAGCCAATTAAAAGAGCACTGTCTGGGTTGGTATGCATGCTGAAGCCGAATGACCAATCCCGCATTAGGACCCATCTGGCCTAGCGCCACACTCCCAGTCCCAGGGTTTGTGGTGATCACGATGCCGGCATGTGGGAAACTGAAGCGCTCAAACCTCGTGGCATTCTCCCCCCTGCTCTGTTTGCATAAGAGCCAGGAGCGCGAGCCAAAGATTGGCAAGATTTCCACTCTCAGCACAGCAGAGTGCAGGAATCAGTCTTGTTAATTTCATTCACTGGCTGCCTCACAGGAATCAAACTGGCAAGCAGAATGGTATGATGGCAAATCCCTGCGCTGCGCTCACAGCAATCCTTGTTTCCTGGGTTAGCCCTCTGCTAGATCACCCACCTTATAGGCTGGGATTTTAAGGTTATTGCATTTCTTTGGGGGGGTGGGGGGAGGGAAGGAGGAGCAGACAGTTCCGGGGACCAGTGGCCTCCCCAGGAATTGAAATTGGGGGGGGGGTGTTCGAATTTATTGGGGGGTGGTGGTCACTAAATTGGCATGTAACTAGTTCACAAAACTGGGGGGGTGTTGGGGAAATTCGGGGGGGGGGGGGGGGGGGGGGGGGGGGTGTAGGGAAATCACTGCCGGGGATTGATAATGAGCTAGAGGGCCTGTCCCCTGCTACTCAGTTAAAATCAGGCCAAGGCTAACAAGGGGTGGCAGGTATTCACCCTGGCCAAAAGCCACTCAAGGTGTAACTGAAGTAGTGGGCGTGAGTCCCCGTTGCCCTGCACTGTGTGTGACCATTTACACCAGTGCCAAGTAGGGATAAAAGACTATTAAGCCAAAATGGTACCAGTTTACCTGCCGCCCCCTGTAAATTAATATGTTCTAGCTAAGAGGACTAGTGTTTTATGTGAAATGCATTGGTCCCCGTCCAATTCCTTGTAGAAGATTGCCCAGGCCAGAACTAGTGCTAACAAGCACGCTAATAGGCAGGCCCTACCAGTTGGGGAAAAAAATGGGCCCTGATTAAGAATTTTTCTATATGGGCTTATGTCTATATAGCCCCGAATAACTAGTATGGGCTAGCTGTTCCACACTAGTTCCCCTTGTGACTATGCTTATTCTGTATTAAGAAGGCCTTCCTCTGATTTAAAATAATCCACTTCCAAGGGAGCCAGGCCCTTAGAGGTTAAATTCTAGAATTGTGACTGTTTTTATTATTATCACGTAGTGTAAGAGTATCGAGACGCAGCAGTCAAAGCCAAGGTCACCACGGCGGACACTAGGCACAGATGATGGTGCAGGAATGAATGGGGCCGCTGTACAGATTCTTGATGTTCATTTTCCTACCACACTTGGAATCAATGTGTTTGCCAGGGCTGTGTAAGGGAGGCTCAGGCTGTGATCAAGCTGAACAGGTAGACAGAAGGCGTGATGCTGAGGTATGTCAATTACAGCCATGGTTGGTGGTGGAAGAGGAGACGCAGAACTAGAGCCCTGGCTTCTAACTGGCCGATAGGGTGAATAGCGATATGCAGCTGCTCTTTCTGTAAATATTAGTGTGACAAATCTGAGGCTGGCAGTCTCCTCCCACAGTTAGAGGCATTTGCTCAGCCAGCGTCAGGAGCTAGAGGAAAGGGCCCTGTTGCATGGGCATACTTGGATTTTCTGTGGCAGGGTCTAATGTCATACGCTGAATGGCCTTGACCTATGTCCGCTGAGAGAATCTGTTATATAGCTGAGACTTAAAACTCAATGCATGTAAAACAGTTAACTCAATTCTACATAGGGAAAGAGTCCTGCAGCCTGTACTCCCACACTGTATTTTTTTTTTACTGTATTTTACTAGAAAGTGCTTTCCCTTTGTGCATTATGTAGTGCACACAGACTTCTTTCCCTGCTACAATAGTTTCACCTAGTTCCAGCCATTCAACCACTAGCAACAGGCTCTACATTATGCATATTTTAGGAAGAAAACAATTGGTTATTTTTATACAACTGAAAATTTAATTCCTGTTTTACATGTTAAACTATTAAACAAAAACCAACCAATATTTGCATACATTTCACATGTATTAGTACACAGTTTGTAGTCTTATGGGTGCATGATAGCACCCACAATGCGTTGATTGTTTTTCCAGGCAGACCTGTAGAAACTGTCTCAGCTCATGATCTAAGGACAGACAGGTAGACAGAGGTAGAAATAACATACCCATTGTATGGAAGTGAAATCTATATTGCATTTTATTTTATTTTTTTGATAAAAGCAAATTTATTACTTCACTCATACCCCTTCTATCTTCCCTTTAAAAAAAACATTAAACAAAAAACATTGCCCTTTTGTTTTCTGACCATTATCAATTTTGCATCTTTAACTCTTGCCTACTTCCATTTTTTCCTTTCAAAATTTCTGGCTATTTGGACAAGTGTTAAAGAAAAAGTGCTCCTTATTTCACCAAAACATAGAATCATAGAACTATAGGGTTAGAAGGGAACTGCAACGGTCCTCTAGTCTAACCCCCTGCCAAGAGGCAGGATGTGTTGTGTCTAAACCATCCAAGACAGATGGCTTCAACCTCCTTTTGAAAACTTCCAGTGAAGGAGCTTCCACAACCTCCCTCCGCAGTCTGTTCCATTGTCCTACTGTTCTTACAGTTAGCAAGTTTTTCCTGAGATTTAATCTAAATGTGCTATGCTGTAGTTTGAACCCATTGCCTCTTGTCCTGCCCTCTGTGGCAAGAAAGAACTTTTCTCCATCTTAAATATGAAGTACCATTGTTTATTAGACGGGTTTAGTAGAAGTGCAGATTTCATACTTTAGGATATAAAGACGGATGATTAGGTCTACTGCTGGCTATGTGATCTATCCAACAGCTGTGGAAAAAGGCAGACAGACATACTCAAGGTAGCCAAAGTCATGTCTCAATTTTTTTTCTTTGCCTGATATGACACAACCAACTACTGATTTATGAATAAAATACCCTATTGTCTGTGAAAATCAAGTTTATAATTAGATCGTAAGTTTTTTTGGGGTGGGAACTGTTTCTCTCTCTCTCTGTGTTTGTACAACACTGTGCACAATAGGACGATGATCCTCATGGGAAGTTCTACATTATACTAATGAAATGATGTAAAGGTTGAGCAGCCAAAATAAACATTAGCTTCATTTGAAATTGGAGATAAGTTGAACACCGAACAAACCAGTAAATACTCAGTCACTCTAAATCAGCTAATGAGCTTAGTTCACATGGTATGAATTTTTAAAATGTCAGTTGGCAATTCTATTGAAAATTAGCAATCTCTAAATCTAATATACACATACTTAACCCCCTTCCTGGCTAAACAGCCATGTTAATGCAGCACAATACCATTCCTTTTTAGTGGGACTTATAAAAAGCAAATACACAAAAAGAGAACAAATGGAGACCACCTAATCAGGACTCTGACATTTGGGCATTTCAAATTACTGGCTGATGGGACAGAAGTGGAAAAATTGATGAGATTACAGTGTGCTTAGGAAAACCAGACCATCTTGATTTACACCAATAAAAAGTGACCATACACAGTCTCCAACTGCATCTGGCAATATTTTAAAATAGCAAAATCCTCAATGGACACCACAGCTGATAGCTGAAACAAGACTGTTTATTCTAATTTCTTCTCTTTCTCTGCTATTGATCAAGTGCACGTATTGACCTGAGAAGGTACCATTTGTATTGCAGTATGTTGCTTACATTCATTGTTAAATGATGTGAAAGGAAAACTGTTCCCCTGTGGGTCAGCAGGGAATGATGTAAGAGGTGCTGTGTTATGGATAAAAGGCATAGAATCAAGGGGCTAAGCAATCCCTGGCCCTTGTAGGTTCCAGGGCATTCCTTGGTAGACTAGGGGTGCCAGTTGTCTTTTGGTAAATTGCAGCAGTTGCGTGTTACTTCTGCATGCTGCTGAACAGATGCTGCATTCAACCACAACAGTGACTGCATTTCAGGGATATGTATAGACTGCATGATCATTTGGGGAGTGGTTTTTGAGCACAGATGTCCCATCTTAAGAATACTTTACAAGTGTAGACAGATTCTGAATCAGAGCTTCAACTGGTGTAAAATCAGCATACTTCCCCTGAAGGGAATGTCAATTTATGCCCGTTGAGAATCTGCCTCCTATGTGTTCCACAACCTTGTTCTGGTTTTCCAGACTCACATTTCATCATTTTCCAGTTAGATAGACTAGAACAAAAAACTTACTCTGTTGACAGTTTAACAGCTCAGCTCTAATTGTGCTGCTCAACCAGTTTTGATAAAAATCCTTGGGAAAAAAACCTCAAAACTAAACAAAAAAGCCCCCATTGTTTTAGTTCTCATCCTAAATTCTAAACTCGACGGCTAGTTTGGTCTCCCTGCCATCATTCCCTACTTGTAACCATAATTATGACATTAATAAACTAAATTACAGTCACAGCAAATATGTAAAGTAACTATCCATTTCTCAATTTGACTCAGGAGATACTAACTGGTATATCAGAATCAGTAGTTTCTACTCTTAGCCTGTAGGTTTATGTTTTTCTTGCCAGAAAGGAGGTCCAAATGGCTGAACACAAGCCAAAACTAAATATTTCTTCTTATTCTCTGAAGACAGTTGCTGAGAGGTATCGGTAATAGTCATACTACGGTTGTAATTACGTGTTGTGTTAAGGCCCTCAGTATAAAGACTTAAGGATCAAATTCACCACCGGTGTAAGCAGCTACAACTCTATTGAAGTCATGCTTGTGTCTGCAAAATTTGAGGGGCCCAGTGAAAGCATCATGTATATTTCCTACACTAAACTAGGTCTGGATTTCTGTGTTGCCATGCTGAACTGCAGAGTGCACAGAAGAGCTACTATCTATACTTTTTTGTAAACCCAATGGATTAGAAGACACTGTTCTTTATTACTAAAATCAAGTTTGTTTCAAGGGCATATTAAAAATTAGAAAGATGTCAAATACATTTATTTTTAAACCCATCTTCCTTCCCCCCCCTTAAGGGCTTGACAAAAATTAGCTGCATTTCAGCTTAGATGGAGCACAACTCTACTCAATGCAGTTGGATATTTTGTGATGGCCTCTCAGATGAGAGCAGTATAAAGCTTAAAAAGCAATAAAGCTTCACTTATTCTTTGGCCACCAAGTGCTACTAAAAGAATATTCTCTTGTTACTATATATGTAATGTATAGGACAGTGAAACCAGAATTGCAAATACTTGTATCGATTTAATCTTTCCCCTTGAGTGTGACTTTCACTGTCACAAGTTTCATGGCAACAGTTCCTCTAAAGACAAAGCTCCATATATGATACAATGATGAGGCTGCAAAAGTGCTGTTTGTTTGTTTTTTATAAGCAAGATTTGCACCACATGCAACCAAACGAAAATAACTGGGTTTTCCAGCTTGTCTGACTGCAATTTTAGGAGCTTCAGAGCAGGTCAAGGGTATGGCGAGACTTGGGAAGAAAGGGTTTAAGCTGTCTAGAACCTTATTTTTAGGATTTTGGCATAGCACTTTCCTAGTTGAACAACTGCTAAGCTTCACAGAAACATAGCTTTTATGGCTTAGGAAGATAACATGACTGCTGCCCCCTAAAACAATTCTTCACCCCCATCTGATGATTCCTGTCCCCTACACCTCAAGAACCACACTGCTTCTAGCTTTTGGTAATCCGTTAAGCTTTGCCACATAATTCAGTGCAGTGCTGCTACATTTAGTTCTAATGAGCTTAGTACAAGAGGCCTTGCATAATGGCAATGTGAGGTTAAAAAAAAAAAACACCCACAGTAGTCAGAAAGGCTAGTACTACTTCAGATGTATTGCAAAATATGTTGGCATATGACCAACAAAATTCAATTAAAATGTATCCTTCTACTTAAGAGACACAGGAATGAGTCTTGTTACATTAATTTGCTGTACTAATATAGCTGTTCCAATTTTTAGTGACAATATATGGCCTGAGTATATTGGAGTAGACATATCTGTTCTACAAGAGACATTACAACCAGCTTTTAAGTTATTTAGCTCTAAAATACCATACTATAGTTGTAATCAATTTCTATAAATAATCACTACAACATAAAAGTTTTACATTTTTATTAACAAAAAGAACCCACAGGGCTCATAAAGTACAAAATACAATCATATCCTTGTATGTTAAAGTTTTGAATAGCAAGTTTTGTTTTGTTTTTTTAAAACCTGTTTCACAGTTATCAAAAAGAAACCACCTGCATGCTGAATTTGTTGTTGTGCAAAGTACACAACTAAGGACCAGATTCCGCCCTCTAAACCAGGTATCAGAGAACAGAATTGGGCCTTCAAACTTTCATCCTTTCCTTAAAGGTCCTTGGGTGCTTAAGAATCTTCTGTTTGCCATAATTTAAGGCCACATTTTTCCTGCAAACAAAAAGCAACCCAAGGATTTTTTTTTTTTAATTTAAACTAGAGATGCATCTTTACCTTTCATTGACACATACTCTTGCTTGCATTATCATGTTTGTACCATCATACTACCCAGATACATCAACCATTAGGTTTAATAGTCATTATAAGCACCTCCTAGTTCTTAGGCTAATATTCTGTATGACTAACATGAAAGACAGATAGCAATATTTAGGACAGAAATTTTAGTTAGGACAGTATTTGTGTCTCCCTTTTAAGGTGCTGTAAATTAGAATACTGCATTGACAAATGGGGCATGCCATCAAAAGGCATGACAGTTACATTGAACTTGAGACTTTAAGACAACTCCAAGCGTCTTCTAAAAGCGGGAGTCAAATTTTGGTTAAAGCTGCATTTGCTAGAGAAGACAATACTTAAGCTTGCAAATGAAAAAACTGCAGTTTTAAAATACATGTATCTGCACCAGTACCACATCTATTATAAAAACAATGGTGAGTCAGTTAACTGAAGAGCTAGAAATTAAAGAAAAAGAGGGTCAAAGGATGGAGACAAAGTGAAAATAAATATGCCTGCAGAAAAATCCATTACTTAAGTGAAAGATTTTTTTTTTAATAAAACCATTTAAACACTTTTTAAAACTGCAGTTTGATAGAAGTTGCAATGACACTTTTTAATCACCAAAATAGTGTTCTACCATATGAAGCACTAGCATTTCTAACCCAAAACGCTTTTGTCAGATATACAAAGTAATTTTAGCAGTTCAAAAAAAAAAAAAACCAAAACCCCATATATCTAACTACTGTAAACTGGACATTTGCACATTGAGAAAGTTCCCTTGCAAAAAAAAAAAAAAAACACGCAGCAGAAAAATGGCAGACTGTGGTCTTTTAGATTAACTACATAAAATAATGCTTAGTAGGAAGCAAACATTCTACTCAAGATGAAGGAAGCAAGGGCAGCACCTTCATCCTTAGCAGCAAAAACACAAAACAAAAAAAACACTGTTTTAAGTGACCTGAGGAAGAAAATAGTAAAATATTGCACCAAAGAAAAATTACAGACAGGAAAAATATTAGAGTATGGATAACAATGAACAGTGCAGCCTCTGATGACAGACTAGGTCTTTGAACAAAACCACGGAAACGAATGAAAAAATTTGTGCCTTTACAGAAGAATTTTGTTCCCATGCTGGTTGATTGCAGTCAATACACATTTGCTTTCCGCTTGGTCTTCAGATCTAAACTAAATTCAGACTTCTCCCCAAACTCCTTGCCTCTTTTTTGTTAACTGCAGAAATTTAGGGTCCCTGTTAGAACCTTGCAGATGACTGAGTCTTAGATGATGTTTTTGGTCTCAGTCTGACCCTAGATACATATCCAAAACAGAGGTAGGCTTAAAAGGCTTTTGAATAAATCCACTTTGATAAATACATCTGCTACTGGCAAGAAGGACATTCTATGTTCCTTGCCTTGCCTCCCATTATCATGCTATCCACAAGCTTAAGATATGCACACACAAAATTAGTATAGGAGCACAAGAGGCTAGAATAATTCCCTTGAAATCTCAAACCCTGCCACCCCCGCCCCACCAAAAAAACCCCCACATAGTGCATATGCGGTTATCAAAGTCCAACTTTCTCTTTTAAGTAGTTTGTCTTTCACACGATAAAGACTTGCCTTCATAATATTGCAGTAAGCTATATTTTGCCATCCATGACCATTTTAAAATTCAGCATGAATGAAGAATTAGTACCAGTTGACTGATGTTAGACGGATATGTTCCCATGAAAAGTTTGTTTGTAGCTGGAGTTAGAGCTGGAACTCCAAATTTTAGTTAGCGTTCCTGGTCTTGATTACAGATAGTGCAAAATGAAGCCCTGCAACACAGGAGAATCCTTTGGAAATTCTAGCCTACCTCTCATATTCTTGAGATACAAATGTACTTTAATTCAGATTCTTCCAAGCAGTCCTTAAGTGTAAGTACATTTTCATTCCTCTTTGATACATTCTTAAAACTCTTACTACATAAAGTACAAGCATCTCTTCTTTATAAATATTCTCAAACACTTCCCACACATTGGATCTTGGCTGCTCCCACTTAGTCACATAATTTGACACCCACATCTCCTATGCAGACTAATCCAAAAGGGATTCTTTTCACACCCAACATGCTCAGACTTCCAAGTCCAATTGCCTTTGCACTTTGTTTCTGAACTTACACTCTTAATGAGAAAGCAGTTTCCTTTTAGCTTTACTAACAGCTGAAGCATAAGGGATTCCATTTCATCACAATACAGCTATTTCAAATATTGTTTAGAGCATGAATGAAACAGACTGCGTCTCTTCTATATGACTAGGATGTGGATCAATCTGTGGACAGAAAAAAAATCAAAATGATTACTTCCTATACATTCATGTAATATTTAAACCTTTTATGTAGTTTGATCTGACACTTATTTACAAATTTAATAGCAACATGTTGTTTTATTTACCTCTGAATAGAGAGGTGGAGGCTGAAACCGAAACTCCTGTATATAGGCAAACATGTGACCACATAATTGTTCCTCACAGTCAGCTGGTTGTGAGTAAGCAGGAACATGTCTAGAGAACTCTTCCTCTGATATTACATCAGCATAATTTGGTGGTGCTTAAAAAAAAAAAAGAGATGCCACTGTCAAATAATAAACTCACTGAATGATTCACTTGTTTCTAGATTGTGTGTGTGTGTGTGTGTGTATCATAATTCCTGATAACATTAAGAAATGTATATCCCAATAAAACAATGAAAAATTCTACAATTAGGTATTTTATTTTAATGACATTACACCCGGTGAAAGTAAATTCATAGGGTATGCCAATTTTATGGTATTAATAAACTGAAGTGATTCAAAAAGGCACATTACAAGAATTGAAGCTTTAAACTGGTACAACACTCCCTGCTTCTATTATAGATATCATGAATCCAGGTGACAAAAGCTCAAAATATATACCTTCAGGGTGTTCGGGCATGGTCAGTGCCAACCAACTCATGTCTACGCTGAACTGGCCGGTGCTGGAGTTCCTGCTTGAAAACCCAGTACATGGAATTGTGCCAATCACCAGTGGCAATTCAATCATCAGCTTGTTAGCACCAGGAATATGGATATACACCTGTGTGACAAATCCCGCCCCCCACACACAACAGGATGAGAGGAGTCAAGAAGATACAATGGAATGGAGTTACATAAAGGAAATCTGCCTGCTTCTATGAAGTTATTAAAAAACCATTAACAAATTTAGTGATTCCAGATAAGATAATTATACCTAGTACTTGATAAAGCATAGAAAGAAGACAATTGTTTTAAGATAGTCATCTAGATGACTTTTCCCTCTTGTTTTGTAACAAGTTTCAACCAGAATCTTGATGCAAATAACTTTTAGATTTACCTTTTCACTTCTGACTGGTCTCCATCCATCTAGTCACACATTTCAGACCCACATTTTTCCCTGATAAACTTTACATGTTTAAGGCCCAACTTGTTATTCCCCCTAAATTCTCTCCACTTCCTCCATCGCAATAATTCCTGTCATTCAGTTTCAATATCCTGGTAATAACTTCAATTCCTCTTTCCCCACCATGCCTGCGGACTGTGCCCCATTCTTGCTGTTTCCTCCTCCATAATCTACTGGAAGAGAAAACTCTTCCATACCCTGTTCACCTTTCATCTTGTTCACTGAAACTTATCCCGCTCTGGTCTCCAATACTAACAGCAACCAGTCACTATAATAATCTTCTTTACCCAATCGGACATTGTTGTCTTTGCTGGAAACTGATTGTGCCCCATTCTTGCTGTTGTCTATTGGAAGTCACTGATATGTCCATAGTCTGATACATCTGTAGTCTGTTTTCCACCACCCTACTAACATTTACATTTACTTTAAGGAAAAGTCTTAAGATGTAGCGACATCTATCATGAAACAATCATAGAACTGCACAACTATTAGTGAAGTTCAAATTATATGATTATTTTGAAGCACTAAGTTTGCTGGTAACAAAAACCTGTACTTACAGCTAAAGAATACTCTACTCTGATGATACAACAGTTGAGAATGGAAGGGGTTACGGGTGGGATTTTCAGAGTTTTCCCATTCCAGGTATCTGTACTCCCAGAAGCAATAGGGTTTCCTCGTACATTGGCAAGCATCTGACGGAAAGTCTTGGTCTTCCCACTGGCCAGATAAGTCTGTGTTTGGAAAATGGCAGCTTTTGGAACAATCAAACGAGAGGAACAATTCTCAATTTCTGCATAGATCGGTATGGCTTCCTCTAAAAATAGAAAAGTCTTGTAAATAAAATGTTCAGTTTTCTAGCATCTATTATTTGAGGATAACACACTTTACAAAGTCTATAAGTCATATATAACGTATGATATTAGTTTTGTTCATCCCCTTAATGTAGTCTACCTTTGCAAACTGGTGTCTAGAGTTAATTTTTTTTTTTATGTATCAATGTTTATAAGCTAGACATGTTGTAAAAGCTTGGTTTGCTAGATGTATTCTAGTGTAAGAATACCAGCAAAATACTTGCACTTCCAGAAGACTTGTGATAAGCACTTAGATACAGTGGCGATAGACATTATAGGAAATTCTAAAGATAGATTATATGCATTATTCTTAATATATAGTTCTACAGAAAAAAAGCTAAACATACCATCCTAATAAAACAGTTTGCCTGCCTAACAGCTTTATTCTGTTGTAATTTACACTCCTGGTATCTCAAGTGTAGACCACCTTTCAAATAAGAACACTAGCTTTCAATTTGCATTACCAACAGATGTAATCTTTTAACCAAGTTTACACAGGTCTGATTTTACAAACTGCTAAATGAGAAGTATTCATTTAACCATTGTTACAAACAAGTGTTGGTTTTGTACTGATTCTGTGTTTGAAGACATGACCGAATAATAGCTTGATTATTAAGATTATGCTAACATTCACAAGTGTACTTCAGAGTTGAAGAAAATTCTTACCATTACAATATCCCTTCCTCTCAATTTTGGCACTCAGAGAGACTGGACCAGAGGTGAAAAACCAACAGCCAACCATCTTCTCCTGGCTTCTCAAAACAGGCATCTACAAAAAACACAATGATAAAAGCTTTTAATTTTAAATGGCAAAAATTTGCCAGCTACTTGCACTGTGAAATTAAAGTTAATGGATACAGAATTTTGAAATCTAGCTCAGAACCAATCTGGGATAAAATCCTGGTAGTACTATTGAAGACAGTAAGAGTTTTCCCCATGATCTTCAACCAGGATGTGGTCATTTCCAAGTTAAAAAAAAAACAAGCCAAACTGAATCTAACATAAAAACTATTAAATGTAAAAAAGTTATTAAAGTGACCTACATACATTTTCAATGCATTTGAATTTCATCTGTATGCAGAAAGTTTAATGCATGCAAGTTACAGCCAAATTTTACAGTCATGGCTTTTAAAGGGCCAAGAGAAAATATCTTCCCTGAAGGGCAATCATTGTATTTGGTTGTTTACATTAATATTTCATTTTTATGCAAGAAAATGAAAGTAATTAGTTTAGCTTTCATTTCACCAAGCAACTATTTGGCAGATAAAGAAAAAGTAAATTATATTTTACTTATCAATCACAGTAAAGCGTGCCTGAGCTGGTCTTTTTTCATAGCAATTTTGCAAACAAACATTAAAATTCAGACCTAAGTGATGAAAACAACAGCTCTCCCACAGTAGAACTGTCATGTTAGGTGACATTCACATTTCTGGAGCTTTGCACAGGTAGATTGCTACAGTAAGCTTGCAAAATGCAAGTAAGCTAAATAGGTGATTGACAGAGTTATGGTAAGCTGGGATTCAAAGTCAGGATCCAAGGCATCTACCCAGTTAGCTCACTGTCACTAATAGTCCTAAAAAGACTTGCAGGAGCCAGTATTAACTGCAGTCTGTGAAACTTAGCCACAACCCCTGACACACTCTTTGAGCCACCTTGATGCACTGCTCCGTGGCATTCAAAGTACTGCTCTCCCAATTTTGGTGCACCATGGCAACCTGTCCCCATGTACTACAGAACAGTTGCAGCTATAAATAGACTGCAAAACCAATTCTATATTAGGGTTTCCCAAATTGCAGTACGTGAGCTTGATGTTCCACCCATTCGCTTCACAACACATTTTTAAGATGGTGGTATGTGAATCAATGAAGAATGGGAGTCACTGAAAGGCCCCAATCTTGTAACTTGTTGAGCACAAGCAGAGTCTCATCGACTTTCACCTGTGTGCAATGAGCTGCGGAATCTGGTCCTAAATATCTAAATTCCTGTCCTCTGTAATCAAAGTTGCGTAGTATAAATACCATCAAGTCTTTAACCCCATACCACCATTATCAACACATAAATTAGACACATTTTGGACACTCACTATAAATTTCATTGAAAAGATACCAGATGCTCAAGTCTGATTCTCTATTTCAGATTATTGTTTAGAAGATGAACTGCACAGGAAAAAATGGCTTGTGCTTTTCTTTATGATGTATGGATATGAGCCAAAAAAATTAAATTTAAAAAACCACCACCACATTCTGCTTTTTTTAACATTAGAAATTCAGGTTGCAACTTCAACATCACAAAAGTCATGAATGAAACGTCAATCAGCTGAGATGTGATTTTTAGTTGAACTGTTTGAAATTTTAGTTTGAGATTGTTTGTAACTACCTATTTAACATGAATAGATAGTTACATTTTGAATAAAACCAGACTTTGTAAAAGAAATGGGAGAGAGCCCACAGTAAACATAGTCTGAGACATCAAGTAGGTCTTCCAGCAAACCAAGGATGACCAGACTTTACTTTCCTGGTATTTCTAAAGTAAAGCCGCCACCACCACACAAAACAAAACTTTTTTGGGAAAAAAAAATAAAAATAAAACATATCCAGCCTTCTTTATACAATATGTATACACAATAAAAGGGGCACAATCCCAATGTTAGAAGATTCTTTGCTGAATGAATTTAAATGATGTAAGCTTAGATTCCTGCTGAACAAGCTCTTCTTTATGGTGCCCTTAAATGTTTTTTTTAAGATATTCAAAAGTTTATAGCAACACAATAAAAGTGCCTTCAAATAAAAAAAATAAAAAAATAAGTTCTCAATATTATTCACACTAATTAGACAATATTGCCTATTTCTGATTAGAGTTGTGTATAATGCAAGGACTAGATCTGCTCCTTACAGACGTTACTACCAAAAGATGTACATAAGTTCTAAATTGTAAACAAAAAAAAAATGAAACAAAAAGGATGCGCTATATTAGGAGAAAAGTAAATCAGCTAACATCAAAAAAATACATCTTAGCCTCATCAGTATTATGATGGAACATTAACATTATCCTAGGTTTTTCATGAAGTAGATATTTGCTCATTCATATTTAAATGAATAACCATTAGGTCCTACTTGCTATCAGGAAAGTGCAAGGTATAATTTTATATTATTTTGATAATATGGGTTTAGATAAAAGAATCTAGCTCATTAGCTTCCATCTTGCCTATTCTGTTGTTACTTAAAGGCTGATCTTTCTTATTACTCTACAGTATTTCTAGTGATTATTAGAAGTTCAATGCTTTAATGTGGCCAAATCTGTTGTAAGAAATAACTGAAAAGATTTCTGAAGCAGCTGCATGCATGCACTTAATGTTAGAAAATGACATGCAAAATGGAAGGATACATAGCATAATGGCCAGAGCTTAAATGACAGTCTCAGCATGATTAATACTTTTCTGTAATTACTGTTCCTCAACCTACTATTATTGAAGAGTTTAGGACACTGCAGCCCTGTGAATATAGTTGCTCTGGTAAAAGTAACTACATTAGGCTTGTGCATTATTATTATTAAGCCTTATTAATGCATTTCAAGCCTGCATAACTTTTTGGCAAAAGCAGCCCTGCCGGCAGGGATGTAATCAATGATATTAAAAAAGCCACTCTGTTTGCAATTCACACAACCTAAGATCAGCTATTTATAGAGAAAGCTTAGAAGGGAGCTTATATGCTTTCAGAAATCAGCAAATGACAGACGATGGTACCACTGAACTGAACAGTATGGATACTTCTTGAACACAGGTTTAAAAAAAAAAAAAATTGCTCTTACCAATAAAGCTGGCGAGTTGACATCAACATGGCTGATAACCTGAAGTTCTCTCTTTACACTTTGATCAGGTACTACAGGCCTTTCCAGAATTGCTTTCACACAGTACTGAATACTGCCATACTTTCCACTAAAAGAGGTCACCAAAGGTCTGAAACAAACAGTCATAAAAACATTTCCACATATAAGCTTATGAGAAGCTTATAAAACTTAAAAAGCACACACACAAATAAATAAAAACACACACACACCACCTTACTCCTTATATTTACTTTTAACCCTGCTTAGACAACAAAACCACCACACCAGTTTTACTTTGATTCTCGTACACTAGCACAACGCTGCCATGGTTGAGTCAACTATGGCAGTGTTATATTTCTATTGGATTCTCTCCCCCCTGCCAATGTTATGGGAAGATTTTTTTTAGCCCTTGGGGAAGTCATAATACATAAGGCAAGCCTATGCGATGGCTGGTCAAGATAAACATATAAAAGTTGACTTATTAATCGGATAGAGAAATCAAAACGAAGAGATTAAGTTGCTCCAGTTACTCTAGTTATTCTTCAAGAGCAAAAACAACTCAGAATGATAATTTTGACAATGTTATTTTACTTACTCCTGTGGAAGTTGAAAGCTGAATGGGAATTCATGTTTTCCAGCTTCTAACAGGAATAAGCCATCTTCGCCTGTAGAAGAATGAGGTTATATTTTATTTTAAAAATAGCTTATAAAACTTATGAAATTTTGTTCAGATAAAAAAGGGACTCACATTGACTTCAATGGGCTTTGGCTCAGCCCCCGTATATTCACCAAGTTCATTGCTGAACTAATGAAACTAAGGAAATGCGTAGAACTTAAGTTTCAATACTTAACTCTAGTCACATTCTAATAAAATTTTCCCATGAGTAATTTATATAAGGTGATGCTTCTTTTTTGGGAGGAGGGGGTTAATCCACTTTTATAATTAGCAATCCAACCATCTTTTATTGATAGAAAAGTTTGATCACAAAAGTTCAATATTCAATACATATTCAGGTTACTAATATCAAAAAATCTTACAGTATTGGGAAAGATCTTGCATTAAAGCAAAGTATTTAAAAATTCTAATTTTCTCTTTATATTTACTTTTCACTTTGCTTAGACAATGAAAACAGACATGCCAGTTTTACTTTGATTCTCATGTACTAACAAAATGCTGCAACTGCTGAGTCACAAACATGGCAGTATCATGTTTGTTGGGGAACAAGTGTTTCTATTGGATTTCCCCCTCCTCCATTTGATGGAAAGATTTCTATTTTGTTTCAATACTCGTCTTTTAATTATTTTTAAACTACTGGTACTCATATTATCACCTCAAATAAGTGTACAGTATCCCATTCGTTCAAAAACCATACCATACAATACAATACCATTAAATATGCAAGAACTTGGTTCTTGTGTCATTAAGGAGCCTATCCAACAAGTTTGAAATTCCTTATATTTCAACTTTCAAGCATCCAGCATGGTCGAATTTCCAAATAAAGGCAGTGCAACAAATGTAGCTTGTTTTAATGATTTTTCAAAATATAAAACAAGGAAAATAAGCTTTTCAATATGTTTTGACCTGTATTCTTGAACAAACACTGTAGTACATAATCAAATTTCCCTAAGATATCAGAAGGAGGCCAGCTGCTCTGAGAGCCTCCTTACTGAGGATTTGAAAAAAAACTGTTTACAAGGCACTCTAAGGTGTCCAAGTTCAAATCATGTGGAATTTGAACTGAGAATGTAACTGAATGACTAATAAACAAATTTAATGCTAAACAAGAGAGATTCAGGTGGAACACAAGAAAGGGATGGGAAAAAAGGGAAAGTTCAGGCTAAAGGGGCAGACTTTAGAACTAGATAGGTCCATCAATGGCTATTAGCCAGGATGGGCAGGGATATTGTCCCTAGCCTGTTTGCCAGAAGCTGGGACTGGGCAACAGGGGATGGATCACTTGATGATCACCTGTTCTGTTCATTCCCTCTGAAGCACAGAGCATTGGCCAGTCAGAAGGCAATATACCAGGCTAGATGGACCTTTGGTCTGACCCAGTATGGCCATTTTTATGTTCTTTAGTATATTTTGGGTGTATTGCTCCAAATACACAAAAAAGCAGCTTATGTTGGAATAGTTAATACAAAGCAGCATTTCAAACACCTACCACATAGTCACACTCCTTAAAAATTGCATCAATGAGGATCAAGTCAATGACAAGTTTGATTTTTCAAATAGAAGCTGACAGCATATAAAATGTTTCTCAACAGGTGCAAGCTAGTTTATTAAACCTCGAATCCCTCCAAAAGGCAGGTAGGATTTTTCCAACTTCTATGGACCCAGAGAAGGTCATATGGCAATTTTCTGGAATGTTACAGACACTCAAGGAGTGGGAAAGGTGGGCTTCTATCATGTATTGCTCTGAACTGTTAAAAAGTTAATTTAGAAATCTAATCACTGCATCTGTATTTATCAAACAAATGCATTTACTCAATTTTACTAGATACTTCTTAGCAGCTTGAAAGAGAAGTGTATCAGAAATGCAAAATGATTCGCTAAAAATCTCAGGGTGAGTCAGGAAGACAGCTCAGGAGCACAGCTCAGGAGCCTCATCTCCTATTCCCCCAGCTTCAACTACCCAGGAAACTTCATACCTATTTTGGGAACTCACTTCCTCAGTTTCAAACTGATGATCCACAGCGGGTCTTTATTTTCAGGTGTAAGAAAGGCTGAAACTAACCCACTACTATTGCAAAAGTCAGAGCTTGACATGCGATCTGGACATTGCTACGAGGAACTATCTCCCCAGAGCACAGCTGGCTCCCCAACAGGCTTGGCAGGGAAGGCGAACAGGGAGACACAAACAAATCAACATAAAATCAGACAAGTCACCAGACGGAACTATTGGTTCCACAAGGGGAGACGCTTGTGCAGGAAGAGCGTTATGACCAACCCCTCCTACGGAACCCCCTCCCCGCGACCTGCTCACCCCTTCAGACCCCCTCCCATGCCTTTAACGCCCCCTTCCTTCTCTAACGCCTGGTTCCCTCAGACATATATATCCCCTCCCGCCCAGCGCCTCACACACCCCTCCCTTTAGACCCCCCCTCTCATTCCTTTAACCCCCCCGCTCGCCTCCACCGCCCCCCCCCCAACGTCCCGTTCCCTCGGACATATCCCCTTCCCCCCCTCTCCCTCCCCCAGCACCTCGCCCCTGTGCCCCCCTCCCCTCAGACCCATCCCCTCCCCCAGCACCTCACCCCTGTGCCCCCCCTCCCCTCAGACCCATCCCCCTGCCCCAGCACCTCGCCCCTGTGCCCCCCTCCCCTCAGACCCATCCCCCTGCCCCAGCACCTCGCCCCTGTGCCCCCCTCCCCCCAGCACCTCACCCCTGTGCCCCCTCCTCCCCTCAGACCCATCCTCCTGCCCCCAGCACCTCCCCCCAGACATCCCCCTCCCCTCAGACCCATCCTCCTGCCCCCAGCACCTCGCCCCTGTGCCCCCCCTCCCCCCAGACATCCCCCTCCCCTCAGACCCATCCTCCTGCCCCCAGCACCTCGCCCCTGTGCCCCCCTCCCCCCAGACATCCCCCTCCCCTCAGACCCATCCTCCTGCCCCCAGCACCTCCCCCCAGACATCCCCCTCCCCTCAGACCCATCCCCCTGCCCCCAGCACCTCGCCCCTGTGCCCCCCCTCCCCCCAGACATCCCCCAGCACCTCGCCCCTGTGCCCCCCTCCCCTCAGACCCATCCCCCTGCCCCAGCACCTCACCCCGTGCCCCCTCCCCTCAGACCCATCCCCTCCCCCAGCACCTCGCCCCTGTGCCCCCTCCTCCCCTCAGACCCATCCCCGCCCCCAGCACCTCGCCCCTGTGCCCCCTCCTCCCCTCAGACCCATCCCCCTGCCCCAGCACCTCGCCCCTGTGCCCCCTCCTCCCCTCAGACCCATCCCCTCCCCCAGCACCTCGCCCCTGTGCCCCCTCCTCCCCTCAGACCCATCCCCTCCCCCAGCACCTCGCCCCTGTGCCCCCTCCTCCCCTCAGACCCATCCCCGCCCCCAGCACCTCGCCCGTGCCCCCCTCCCCCAGCACCTCACCCCTGTGCCCCCCCTCCCCTCAGACCCATCCCCCTGCCCCCAGCACCTCGCCCCTGTGCCCCCCTCCCCTCAGACCCATCCCCCTGCCCCAGCACCTCGCCCCTGTGCCCCCTCCTCCCCTCAGACCCATCCCCTCCCCCAGCACCTCGCCCCTGTGCCCCCTCCTCCCCTCAGACCCATCCCCGCCCCCAGCACCTCGCCCGTGCCCCCCTCCCCCAGCACCTCACCCCTGTGCCCCCCCTCCCCTCAGACCCATCCCCCTGCCCCCAGCACCTCGCCCCTGTGCCCCCCTCCCCTCAGACCCATCCCCCTGCCCCAGCACCTCGCCCCTGTGCCCCCTCCTCCCCTGAGACCCATCCCCTCCCCCAGCACCTCGCCCCTGTGCCCCCCCTCCCCTCAGACCCATCCCCCTGCCCCCAGCACCTCCCCCCAGACATCCCCCTCCCCCAGCACCTCGCCCCTGTGCCCCCTCCTCCCCTCAGACCCATCCCCCTGCCCCAGCACCTCGCCCCTGTGCCCCCTCCTCCCCTCAGACCCATCCCCCTGCCCCAGCACCTCGCCCCTGTGCCCCCTCCTCCCCTCAGACCCATCCCCTGCCCCAGCACCTCGCCCCTGTGCCCCCCCTCCCCTCAGACCCATCCCCGCCCCCAGCACCTCACCCCTGTGCCCCCCTCCCCTCAGACCCATCCCCCTGCCCCAGCACCTCGCCCCTGTGCCCCCTCCTCCCCTCAGACCCATCCCCTGCCCCAGCACCTCGCCCCTGTGCCCCCCCTCCCCTCAGACCCATCCCCGCCCCCAGCACCTCGCCCCTGTGCCCCCCTCCCCTCAGACCCATCCCCCTGCCCCAGCACCTCGCCCCTGTGCCCCCCTCCCCTCAGACCCATCCCCCTACCCCAGCACCTCCCCCCAGACATCCCCCTCCCCCAGCACCTCGCCCCTGTGCCCCCTCCTCCCCTCAGACCCATCCCCCTGCCCCAGCACCTCGCCCCTGTGCCCCCTCCTCCCCTCAGACCCATCCCCCTGCCCCAGCACCTCGCCCCTGTGCCCCCCCTCCCCTCAGACCCATCCCCCTGCCCCCAGCACCTCCCCCCAGACATCCCCCTCCCCCAGCACCTCGCCCCTGTGCCCCCTCCTCCCCTCAGACCCATCCCCTGCCCCAGCACCTCGCCCCTGTGCCCCCCCTCCCCTCAGACCCATCCCCGCCCCCAGCACCTCGCCCCTGTGCCCCCCTCCCCTCAGACCCATCCCCCTGCCCCAGCACCTCGCCCCTGTGCCCCCCTCCCCTCAGACCCATCCCCCTACCCCAGCACCTCGCCCCTGTGCCCCCCCTCCCCTCAGACCCATCCCCCTGCCCCAGCACCTCGCCCCTGTGCCCCTCCTCCCCTCAGACCCATCCCCGCCCCCAGCACCTCGCCCCTGTGCCCCCCCTCCCCTCAGACCCATCCCCGCCCCCAGCACCTCGCCCCTGTGCCCCCCTCCCCTCAGACCCATCCCCCTGCCCCAGCACCTCGCCCCTGTGCCCCCCTCCCCTCAGACCCATCCCCCTACCCCAGCACCTCCCCCCAGACATCCCCCTCCCCCAGCACCTCGCCCCTGTGCCCCCTCCTCCCCTCAGACCCATCCCCCTGCCCCAGCACCTCGCCCCTGTGCCCCCTCCTCCCCTCAGACCCATCCCCCTGCCCCAGCACCTCGCCCCTGTGCCCCCCTCCCCTCAGACCCATCCCCTGCCCCAGCACCTCGCCCCTGTGCCCCCCCTCCCCTCAGACCCATCCCCGCCCCCAGCACCTCGCCCCTGTGCCCCCCTCCCCTCAGACCCATCCCCCTGCCCCAGCACCTCGCCCCTGTGCCCCCTCCTCCCCTCAGACCCATCCCCCTACCCCAGCACCTCGCCCCTGTGCCCCCCTCCCCTCAGACCCATCCCCCTGCCCCAGCACCTCGCCCCTGTGCCCCCCTCCCCTCAGACCCATCCCCCTGCCCCAGCACCTCACCCCTGTGCCCCCCCTCCCCTCAGACCCATCCCCCTGCCCCAGCACCTCGCCCCTGTGCCCCCCTCCCCTCAGACCCATCCCCCTGCCCCAGCACCTCGCCCCTGTGCCCCCTCCTCCCCTCAGACCCATCCCCCTACCCCAGCACCTCGCCCCTGTGCCCCCCTCCCCTCAGACCCATCCCCCTGCCCCAGCACCTCGCCCCTGTGCCCCCCTCCCCTCAGACCCATCCCCCTACCCCAGCACCTCGCCCCTGTGCCCCCCTCCCCTCAGACCCATCCCCCTGCCCCAGCACCTCACCCCTGTGCCCCCCCTCCCCTCAGACCCATCCCCCTGCCCCAGCACCTCGCCCCTGTGCCCCCCTCCCCTCAGACCCATCCCCCTGCCCCAGCACCTCGCCCCTGTGCCCCCCTCCCCTCAGACCCATCCCCCTGCCCCCAGCACCTCGCCCCTGTGCCCCCCTCCCCTCAGACCCATCCCCGCCCCCAGCACCTCGCCCCTGTGCCCCCCTCCCCTCAGACCCATCCCCCTACCCCAGCACCTCACCCCTGTGCCCCCCCTCCCCTCAGACACCCCCCTCCCTTCCCCTCACCTTCCGGGGGCTGCCGCAGGAGGCTCTGCCGGATGTCCAGATACCGCACTTCGGCCTCTCGCCGGGGCCCCGGGACGCCCCGCCCCGCGGCCGCGCGGGCGCGGGCAGAGGAGACCCGGACGGACCCCTTTCTCCAGGCCGCCCAGGCCCGGCCCGTGGCCTCCAGCCGCAGAGCCCGGAGGAGCAGCGGCCCCGCCAGCTCCACCAGCACCTGGCCCGACACCGTGTCCCCGCTCGAGTAGCCGCCCCGCCGGGCCTCATCCTCCAGCATCAGGGCCAGCGCCTTCACTTTCCCCCCGGCCGCGGGGACCAGGCCGGGTCCGGCCGCCATCGCCCCACGGCTGCCGGGGAAACCAGCCGCCGCCGGTCGCTTTAAACCCGTCCGACGCGGCTGGCACCCAGCTGGGGAAAGTCCCACCCATCGCTGCGTCTTATTGGTCACCTTCCGTCTCCCTGGCCCACTATTTGCCGCCTCCCTGTTCAGTCATGGGCCTTTTCCCGGCACACGCCGCGAACGCGTCACCCGGCGTGATCACCCACGTCTGGCCAATAGCGTGGCAGCAGTGCCGCGTGAACAAAGCTTTGATTGGAGAACAGGGGGCAGCGCGGCCAATCAGAGGGCACATCTACCATGTGCCCAAGCTGTGGGTAAACAGGCTGGGCGGGGAAGGCGAGGGGGCGGGGCTACGATAGGGGGAGGGGCATTCAAGGAAAGGCTGTTGCTAGGGCCTCCCTTGCAGCTTGTGTCACGTGGCCATGAGAGTGCCCCAAGGGTCATCAGCTGACCAGTCAGAGCTAGGGGAACCCCAGAGCGGCAAGACCACAGGGGGGTGGGGCAGGGAGGCTGGAACATGGTGGAGTTCAGGATCCTGACACAAGGAAGAAAGGAGAGCAGTAGAACAGAGACCCTGGACTTCAGAAAAGCAGACTTCGACTCCCTCAGGGAACTGATGGGCAAGGTCCCCTGGGAGAATAACATGACGGGGAAAGGAGTCGAGGAAAGCTGGCTGTATTTTAAAGACTCCTTATTGAGGTTGCAGGAACAAACCATCCCGATGTGTAGGAAGAAAAGCAAATATGGCAGGCGACCAGCTTGGCTTAACAGTGAAATCCTTGCTCGTCTTAAACACAAAAAAGCAGCTTACAAGAAGTGGAAGATTGGACTAATGACCAGGGAGGAGTATAAAAGTATTGCTCAGGCATGCAGGAGTGAAATTAGGAAGGCCAAATCACACTTGGAGTTGCAGCTAGCCGGAGATGTTAGGAGTAACAAGAAGGGTTTCTTCAGGTATGTGAGCAACAAGAAGAAAGTCAAGGGAAGTGTGGGCCCCTTGCTGAATGAGGGAGGGAACCTAGTGACAGAGGATGTGGAGAAAGCTAGTGTACTCAATGCTTTTTTTGCCTCTGTCTTCACAGACAAGGTCAGCTCCCAGGCGGCTGCACTCCGCAGCACGGTATGGGGAGGAGGTGACCAGCCCTCTGTGGAGAAAGAAATAGTTCGGGACTATTTGGAAAAGCTGGACGAGCACAAGTCCATGGGGCCGGATGCACTGCATCCGAGGGTGCTAAAGGAGTTGGCTGATGTGATTGCAGAGCCATTGGCCATTATCTTTGACAAATCATGGCAATCGGGGGAGGTCCCGGATGACTGGAAAAAAGCTAATGTAGTGCCCATCTTTAAAAAAGGGAAGAAGGAAGATCCGGGGAACTACAGGCCAGTCAGTCTCACCTCAGTCCCTGGAAAAATCATGGAACAGGTCCTCAAGGAATCAATTCTGAACCACTTAAAGGAGGGGAAAGTGATCAGGAACAGTCAGCATGGATTCACCAAGGGCAAGTCATGCCTGACTAACCTAATTGCCTTCTATGATGAGATAACTGGTTCTGTGGATGAGGGGAAAGCAGTGGATGTGCTATTTCTTGACTTTAGCAAAGCTTTTGATACAGTCTCCCACAGTGTTCTTGCCAGCAAGTTAAGGAAGTATGGGCTGGATGAATGGACGGTAAGGTGGATAGAAAACTGGCTGGATGGTCGTGCTCAACAGGTAGTGATCAATGGCTCCATGTCTAGTTGGCAGCCGGTATCAAGTGGAGTGCCCCAAGGGTCGGTGCTGGGGCCGGTTTTGTTCAATATCTTCATCAACGATCTGGAGGATGGTGTGGACTGCACCCTTAGCAAGTTTGCAGATGACACTAAACTGGGAGGAGTGGTTGATACGCTGGAGGGTAGGGACAGGATACAGAGGGACCTAGACAAATTAGAGGATTGGGCCAAAAGAAATCTGATGAGGTTCAACAAGGACAAGTGCAGAGTCCTGCACTTAGGACGCAAGAATCCCATGCACTGCTACAGACTAGGGACCGAATGGCTGGGCAGCAGTTCTCCAGAAAAGGACCTAGGGGTTACAGTGGACGAAAAGCTGAATATGAGTCAACAGTGTGCCCTTGTTGCCAAGAAGGCTAACGGCATTTTGGGCTGTATAAGTAGGGGCATTTCCAGCAGATCGAGGGACGTGATTATTCCCCTCTATTCGGCACTGGTGAGGCCTCATTTGGAGTACTGTGTCCAGTTTTGGGCCCCACACTACAAGAAGGATGTGGATAAATTGGAAAGAGTCCAACGGAGGGCAACAAAAATGATTAGGGGGCTCGAGCACATGACTTATGAGGAGAGGCTGAGGGAACTGGGATTGTTTAGCCTGCAGAAGAGAAGAATGAGGGGGGATTTGATAGCTGCTTTCAACTACCTAAAAGGGGGTTCCAAAGAGGATGGATCTAGACTGTTCTCAGTGGTAGAAGATGACAGAACAAGGAGTAATGGTCTCAAGTTGCAGAGGGGGAGGTTTAGGTTGGATATTAGGAAAAACTTTTTCACTAGTAGGATGGTGAAGCACTGGAATGGGTTACCTAGGGAGGTGGTGGAATCTCCTTCCTTAGAGGTTTTTAAGGTCAGGCTTGACAAAGCCCTGGCTGGGATGATCAAATTGGGGTTGGTCCTGCTTTGAGCAGGGGGTTGGACTAGATGACCTCCTGAGGTCCCTTCCAACCCTGAGATTCTATGATTCTATGCAGCTCAAGCTCCTGAATGTTTGGTGGGCAGCAGGGCCCGCCACTTAGGGTGACCAGACAGCAAGTGTGAAAAATCGGGACGGGGTGGGGGGTAATAGGAGCCTATATAAGAAAGAGACCCCAAAATCGGGACTGTCCCTATAAAATCGGAACATCTGGTGAGCCTACCCGCCACATCTGCAATAAACTCCCTTGGCGTCATCCTGGATAGTTCTGGAAAACATTGGCTCCCTGTTCAGCTAGGGTCGACACCCGGCTGGGTCCTACTTGGACAGTCTGCTTTTTGACTTCTGTGTCCGTGTGCCGAGGGTGGCCAGGTCCCTGGTTTTCGGAGACCTGCCAACCCTCCCGGTTTTACCGGGAGTCTCCTGGAATCAGGATCTATCTCCCAGAGGCTACTGAAGCCAATCCAGTAGATTTTAGAGTGCTAAAAGTCCAGCACAGCGGGGCTAAGGCAGGCTCCCTGGCTCTGCACCGCTCCCGGAAGTGGCCAGCACTTTCTTGTGGCCCCATGGTGTGGGGGGCCAGGGGATCTCCCCGTGCTGCCCCGAGCGCCGTTGCCGCAGCTCCCATTGACTGGGAACTGCGGTCAATAGGAGTTGTGGGGTCGGCGTCCGTGGGCAGGGGGAGCGCGCAGAGCCCCCCCAGGGACCACAGGAACGTGCTGGCCGCTTCCGGGAGTGACGCAGGGCCAGGGCAGGCAGGGAGCCTGCCTTAGCCCTGCTGCCCGGGAACTGCCCGAGGTAAGCGCCGCCCGGCCGAAGCCTACACCCTCCCGCACCCCAACCCCCTGCCTCAGCCCTGAGCCCTCTCCTGCACCCAAACCCAGGGTCAGCCAATGAAATTAACAAGCAGCAGGTTTAAAACAAACATATTTGTATTTCACATATTTAAAACAACATTGTTCATTGTGGGAAGCAGCGCGGGCCAAGGGATGTGCTGGCCACCGCTTCCTGCAGCCCCCATTGACATGGGACGGTGAACTGCGGCCAGTGGGAGACGCGATCAGTCGAACCTGTGGACACGGCAAGTAAACAAACCGGCCCGGCCCGCCAGGGGGCTTACCCTGGCGAGTCGCGTGCCAAAGATTGCCAATGCCTGTTCTAAGAGTTAATGTCATCCAGGCAGGAAAAAGTAACTAACCAATCACAGCTAACCTATACAGTTCAAATTTTGGATATCCAGTGCTTGTAAGTTGCAACTAACTGTTCACACACAATCAGGACCAAGTATATAAAAATTATTCACTGCTGCTCATGAGCAGAAAAAAAAAAGATAAAAATAGGTTAACGAAGTTATTTGCAGTGAATTATTTGAACAGCTTTGATACTGAATATACATTCTCCCAGTAGTTTCACAATATCCTCATGACTAGGTACTCTCCATCGAGATAACCTCAGGCTCTTTCTTCTACAAAACCAGATACACTGCCATGGGAGAGGCTGGGCAGCCAACGAAGAGCAGGAATATAGGGAGGAGTGGGGGAACACTCAATTTTCCCACACAAATGAAGAGTGGACTGCAAAATGAGGAGCATTTGAGATGCCAAGATGGGAATCAGACTGACAATTTGTCTGAGAACTTCCCCTGATGATCACATTACTAGCAGGGTGATCAGTCTAGCCTTAAGAAAGTGGCAAGAGGCTCAGGTCCCCTGAGATGGATTCACAGTGATGTGAAGGAAGTTTTCCCTGAGTAAAAACTAAGTAAAATGGAAGATCAGGACTTGGCCCATTAATGGTGGCTTTAAAAAAGTGTCTGACTATATATAGACATATATAGAGGTAGTCAAGGCAGAATACTGGTGAGAAGAGTTATGGGGGAATTATATCAATTACAAGTAAACTAGCTGTGATTTAAATGCATGTAACATAAATTAGTTGCAAAATGCAGCGTACATTTATAAAAATGTTCTCACATTTAAGACACAAATTGATAGTGTGAAAAAAATAGATTGCAAGCAGGAAAACTCATAATGCTCTTAAGTCATCAATTGGCTCCTAGATGAAGCTAACAGTTAAAGGGGCTTAAGTGTAATCAAATTGCACTGACATTGACACCAATCCCCAATACCTTTTGTGCAAAAAATGTTAGGGGTTGTCTCCCCAATCCCTCTGTATTAAATGTAATTGAGTAGCATGATACCCAGGGCAGATCACCGTAAGGCCAAATCCTTCCCTACAATTACTTATAATGTGAGGTAATACTTGAAAGATACAAGGAATAAAATTTAAAAGGGAGCCTTGCTGCTGTTTTTAACTCTTCAAAGGGGGGACTAAGTAAAAACAGCAGCAGAAATGTGAAAACTAGGAGCATGAATTATTCATCAACAATACAAAACGAGACACCTTTTATATATAGGAAAACAATTAAAATAATGCTTATTCTAAATAGATTCACATCATCTCTCTTAGATCACACATGAGTCTGCCCTTTGTGTGTCTACCTGATGATCTGGGCACCTCAGTGATCATACTTCATTTCCCATTTTGTCATTAGGAAGGAGTTTTGCAATTTAAGAAGTCAATATCCTTGAGGGTTACAACACAGTTCACGTTCTTCCCACACCTGTCCTTCAGTCACTCTTGTGACTTGAAGAACACCTGCTTGGTCCCATGTGAAACTTCCAAGTCAACTGGGGCATCTTAGCTCAAATGCCATGTTCCCAGCTGACTCATTCAGTTACCTAAATGAGGAAAAAATGTCTTTCAAATTGCCAGCTCTGGTTTCAGGTAGATGTTCTAATGTGATTACTTAAGATTTCCCAGAACATCACTATAACTCAGAACTCTATTGCACTATAGCTAGGTTTGGAAGGATTCGTTTTTTACTGGTAAATGTCGGTAAACTTCAGTTTAACTGTACACACACAAACTGATGAAAAAATATTTCCATCAATAGTAATCAAAAGCTACAGATAGGCCAAATATCTGAGAAATTGAGAACTTAGTAGTTTGATTTAAGGATATTTACTTTGTATATTTTGACCTGTAATGTTGACAATTTGAGTTTTAATGGTAATAAAGCTTTAAATTTTTGAATCTCATCATCTACATATCCAGTCAAAACTACAGGTGCTGAAGATGGGGGCAGGGGACAAAGGCCCATTGTGCGCCCCTCCCCACACTTTTGAGAACATGAGCTTGGTGGGGACACAATGAGGAGGGGCCCCCTGTCTCCTGACTGGAGCTGGATGGCATAACAGTGGAGCCCCTTCCCTGCTGGCATGATGGAAGGGCGCCCAGGCCAAATTTGAGTGAGTGGTATTGCCACCTGGTGCACAGGGCCATAACTCGTAATGCCACTCAAATTCGGCCTCATTTGGTTGCTTGCACTTTTGCAGTCCTGGCGCCCACCATCAAAACAGATCAACACAGCTTGAATTTCTGATATCAAATACAATGAACTATTGGTGCACAAGTAGGTATTTGCACAAGCATGTGACCAGTTCGGACTTAACCAACCATGTGCGCATGCAAATACTTGATTGCACATGCACATTGAGTATTTGCCTGCCTACGTTACTGTAACCAGGCCAGCTGCCTCCTGTGTGCCCCCTAATGGCCTAGGGCAGTGGTGGGCAACCTGCGGCCCGTCCGGGTAATCCGCTGGCAAGCCGCCAGACAGTTTGTTTACATTTGCACGCTGCCCGCAGCTCCCAGTGGCTGTGGTTCGCCGCTCCTGGCCAATAGGAGCTGCGGGCGGCCGTGAAAATGTAAACAAACTGTCTGGCAGCCCGCCAGCAGATTACCCTGATGGGCTGCACGTGACCCGCGGGCCGCAGGTTGCCCACCACTGGCCTAGGGTCACAATACAGGCAGCCTGCCTCAGTTTCCCCTCTTGGTTTATTCAAATAAACTTCAATACTGTCTTTTTCTTGATCAAAAATACCCCTCCTTGGAGACTGGACCCACCCTGTTAAACTTATGTACAAGTATGTTTTGCAGTTTCATGCATCTGACTTAGAAAATATGGCCCATACATAATATGTATTAGATAGCATAGAAAAAAGTTGTTTCACTTACGCATATTATGCAGTTTGATCAAAATTTGCAAGTTGTTTGCTCTTTGCTGGTATAAATTAATTAAAATAAGATTGCATTATAAAAATGGACAATCAGACATGAAAAAATACCATGTATAATAAGTAAGAATTATGGGGCTTGAATAAATATAATTAGACCCATACAGGATATAAAATCAATGGGAAATGCTCATCTGTGACCAAGTATTATTTATTCTAGATAATTACCTTTTAATATTTTTTTCAGAAGGATCCATCGCCAAGTACTTCCTGAATTGAAATTACTATGTGATAAGTGACTCTTTTATCAACTTCACAAAAAAACCCTCCTAGCAAATATTTGGTTGCACATAAGACATTTTAATTGAACAACATGATGAAATTATAACATGAATGTTGAAAATTGTAGCACTGTGTTTTAACTGTGGTTTATAAACCAGAAAGAGCAAGTGCTGAGTGCTAGTACACAGTCAGAGAGATGATCAATGAAGCAAGAAGGTATTCATTACTGCACGACCCTTGGGTTTTCCTCTCACTTCTCTTACATATTTATTTTGGCATGTGTAGGGAATAGCTTCTTGACCAAATTCACTAAATATATGAGTTAGTCTGTTAAATAGAGAGCTAACGCTATAACACAAACAAACAGTTGTTACTATTGTTTCGACTAGGCCCCAAAAACTTATGGTAAAAAAATATCACCCAAGATAATTTCTTCTTTGAGAAACTCCACAGAGCAGTGGTCATATCTAGCAACTGGTCCCAGGCTAATTGTGAAGCCAGGTGAAAACACTACAAGGACATCTTCCCAACAGCAGCTGCTAATAGGGTGACCAGACAGCAAGTGTGAAAAATTGGGACAGGGGGTTGGGGGTAATAGGAGCCTATATAAGAAAAACACCCCAAAATCGGGACTGTCCCTATAAAATCGGGACATCTGGTCACCCTAGCTGCTAATAGCCCAGCTGCTGTCTGTTAACTTGAAAATAATTTCTGTGATCAAACCATTGAATTTAGATGGATCTGACAATTTAAGTTTCAAGATGGTTCAATTATCTTGGATTCAGTTCCAGTACACAGATAGAATAAGTTATCAATACTTTGAGTTTGATCCCATCAAAGGAGTTCTTGAGGGCAGGGCATGATGTTAGCAACAGACAACAGTTGTAGTAGCGTAGCCGGGGGGGAACAGGGGGAGCGGCCGCTCCCCCTGTAAGCAGAAGCGGTGCCTTAAAAAGTAAGCAGCGCCTTTTTTTTAGCAGAGCAGAGCTAAAAAAAGGCGCCGCTTCTTTTTAAGCGCCGCTTCTTGCACTCACCCGGCGGCGCTCCGGGTCTTCGGCGGCATTTCGGCAGCGGGTACCAGCGAGTGAGGACCCACCACTGAAGTGCCGCCGAAGACCCGGAGCGCCGCCGGAGGCGCCGCCAGGTGAGTACAGGGGGAGCCTGGGAAGGCACCTTTTTATAGTGCCGCTCCCCCTGTGCTCCAGACCTGCTTACGCTACTGAACAGTTGCCTACATAAAGGACACGTCTTGTCTAAGGTACTGTTCTCTTGACGGGTACAACCTCTTAGAAAAGATGGCCTCTGCCAAGAAGTTGCTACTTGTCAGAGATCCAACCTGTAGCAAGTGGACATGAATTGAAAATTTCACCAGAATCTGCCATTCTCTCCTTGCTTGAAGTAGTCTAGGAGACAGAATTATTAGCCAGGAGACATTCAAAACCACTAGGGGGTTGCCTTTGCCAAGAAAGCCTTTCTGATGTTAATTAATAGACTATCAATAAAGAACTTGATCAGGAATCTCTACCATTGGATAAGGACTTTGAGTCTTCTACACAGGGAGAAACGTAATTTATACTGTTCCTAAAAACTGCTAAGTGCTAATTCAAGACATCTGGATTTCATAATTGCATTTGTTGTGTTGTAACACGTGTACTTATGCTTAAGTACAGTATTGTTCATATACAAATAAACAAACTGAAGGTCAGAGGAATATACAAAACTATTGCACAGAGAGGGGTTCAAGTTCATTGGGATAGCCAGCCTACTGATTTTAGAAAGCAGAATTGTTTTGCTTTAGTATCGAGGAGGGACCATGTCTTCCCATGTGTTCTGTACAGCACAGAGTACATAAGAGAAATGGGAAGCCAGTAAGGCGGGACTGAATCTGGTCTACTCACTTAAACAAGTCAATCCAATGGATATGCACAATTGAATTCTATTTAAGACCTCAAAATAGGGCATGAAGTGGTGCATAAGCCTCATTTGAATCTCTGTACAGGAGTGAATTTTGTCTGTTCAGTAGTACCGTACTCTGCAGGCAGTCTCGTAGGTTTCAGTGGGAATGTTTGTGGCATAAAGTATTACCTAGTGTAAGGGCAGCAGAATTGGGCCACATGGAGAAATTCACCCCTTTGCAGAAAGTCAGCATCAATACTACATGTAGGGCTTCTGATTTTAGGTTTACCAATAAAACACCCCGATTAAAAAAGAAGAAGAAGAAATCAGTGTTTATCAAATAAACACTGGAAAAACACTGGAAAAGGTTACTTGTATCAAAGGACTTGTCCATCTGGAGCAGTACTATGGACTAGGGGACTATGGAAGTATGACGTCTAAAGCACAATACAGTGTTCCATATTAACTGGTCCATGTAGGCCCTGCTGGTGTGCTCTGTAGGGTCCTTTGTGTGCTTTACCATAGTGCTGTTTAAAACAGTACTATATGAAAGTGCACTAGAGCAGTGGTTCTCAAATCCGGTCTGATGCTTGTTCAGGGAAAGCCCCAGGAAGGCTGGGCCGGTTTGTGTACCTGCCACATCTACAGGTTCGGTCGATTGCGGCTCCCAGTGGCCGCGGTTCGCCGCTCCAGGCCAATGGGGGCTGCGGGAAGCGGCGTGGGCCAAGGGATGTGCTGGCCGCCCTTCCTGCAGCCCCCATTGGCTTGGAGTGGCGAACCGCGGACAGTGGGAGCCGCGATCGGCCGAACCTGCGGACGCGGCAGGTAAACAAACCGGCCCGGCCCGCCCGGGGCTTTCCCTGAACAAGCGGCGGGCCGGCTTTGAGAACCACTACACTAGAGAACATTACAAAGAGATTACTCATTACTATATGTACTACAGTAACGCGTGATGTATATAATAACCATGACACATTACAGTATATATAAAGAGAAAGTCCAAAAAACCTTGATTGACATCTACATAAAACTAAGAAATTGCTAAAAATAAACTTCAAAAAATGAAGTTAATAAACTCCAATAAACACAAGTCCTAACTATGCATTGTTTAGGTTCCACATAAGTCCTCAGATTTCTGGTCCACACCCTGTACCAGGCTAGCAGAAGAGCCCCTCCACAGGTTATTGTGGGGAGCTGGGATGGGGCAGAAAATTTCCATCCCTTTGCTGCATGTGAATTTTCTGGTGAGTGTCACTAAGCACTGATCTGTCAAAATTTTGCCCTGGGAATGAAGTGCCAGTCCTCTGAGACATCCCCAGCTGAGCACCATGTGAAGAATAATGAATATTGGTGACATTTCCTACCACGTACCGTCTTTCATTACTATTATTCTGTAACTGGTAACTGAAAGGCCAGTCAAATATTTTTCAGACAATTAAGGTGACATTTACACACTGTAGATTGTTAGTAGCAGTAAGTGCCTTTTCAAAAGCTGAAGCAAATACATTGTGCCCATCTGGTCTGATATGTGTCCATCAACAATGTGCTAATGTCACAGATCATCTTTTTGAGTGTCACACTATCCCTGGTATATTTAGAAAGACAAATATTGAGTTATTGGCCCAGAAATTTAATTGTGCACATTTTATCTTGACAGATGTTTGTTCTTGAAGCCTTCCAGACAAGGCCTGACAGTATTTAAAGCAAAACAGTAATGTTAATACAAGGTTAAGTTTGGAAATTTAAAATGACAAATGTTAGTAGTGTTGCATATGTGAGAAATCTGGCCAACAGTAGGAAGTGTTTTGAATTAGAAGGTAATTTACTAGTGGGCTGTAAATGTATTATTTAGTATATATTGGACTAGATTCTTAGATCTGTTGGTGCTGGTCCCCTGGCACAAAGCTACCATATACCCAGCATGTCCGCTCAAGGATAGATTCTCGCTGCCCAGGGGAATCACTGAGTGGTGTACAGTTTCAGAGGGTACGGATGGAGAAAAATGGGTGTGGCTGGAGGATTCTCTTGTCCTGACAATTCCTGGTCTGATCTCTGTTTACATAGCTTCATATGGAGGGCTCTTTTGAGACATAAATTAAAGGAGGTAGGCCTAGAAATAGACCCACACCGAAACCTCAGATCAGAACACCCCTGAACTTTAGGTAAGATCAGGTCTGGAACTGGACCATTAGTTAGGACATTACTATAAACTAGAATCTCTGCTGGAATGAATCAACATAGCTCCTTTGAGTTCAATGGAACGACACCAGTTTACACCTGCTGAAAATCTGACCTCTTATCTACAGTAAACACTGGTGGCATCTCCAGACTCTTTGAAAAGATCAGAAGTGCACTATTTGCTAGATAATTTCTGACCGAAGAGCTGCCTCTCGGCCATGCACGACTCTCAACACAATCCAGCAAAATACAGTCTTTAACAATGCAACGGAAATGTTCACGGGTAGCAGCTACTCCACAGCACGGTGGCCGAGTGTTCATTTGCCTGCTTCTATTTGCCCCTGTTGTTGCTATGGATTATTAAAGAGAGGGGTTCAGCAAAAAGCAGACACAATAGAATGCTTTACACCAAAAAGGGAATGCCGAAAAAGAGCTACGATGGATGGGCAAGCAGAGTCAGCAGCCTGAGGCAGCACAAGCAATCTGCAGGAGAGGAACAGCCCTGGAGCCTTTGTGACTCAGTCTAAATTGGTAAACAAGCTTTAACTAAGACCAGAACATTTGGTCCATACCTACCATTACAATGTGATTTGCAGAATGGATATGCAATGGTTCTGTTATTAAAGGGAAACAGGGGAAATGGTCCCTGTTATTTACAATGTCAGATCTTTCCTAGTAGTTAAGTCTGTGGTGTAATACGCTTGTTGGATGTGGGAAGAGAGGAGGTCTTGGGGGTGTGGTACAAACTCTGCAGATTTCAGTGTAGTAGCCGTGTTAGTCTGTGTCAGCAAAAAGAAAATAAGAAAGAAATACTTGTGGCACCTTCGAGACTAACAAATTTATTTCAGCATAAGCTTTCGTGGACTACAGTCCGCTTCATTGGATGCATAGAATGGAACACACAGTGAGAAACACGTTTCTCTGAATGTATAAATATCATCTCACTGTGTGTTCCATTCTATGCATCTGACGAAGTGGACTGTAGTCCACGAAAGCTTATGCTGAAATAAATTTGTTACTTGTGGCACCTTCGAGACTATTTCTTTCTTAAACTCTGCAGAGTCTCCAGATCTCAAACCTGCAGGGCACAGCAGCAAAAGCCACTGCAGAGTTGGCGGTAGCTTATGCTGCTTCACATTCTGGCCAGTAGGACCCCTCCCTCCGTCCCTAATTCTGAGGGAGGTTTTGGGGTGACTCAGCTACTGGGGAAACTGTAAGCCAGAGGAAGTAGTTCAGATGCCTCTTTCCTCCAGAGGATGTTGGGGGATTTATGGGGTCTGAAGGTGGGGGCAAGGGGATGACGGTGACAAACCGTTCAAATGCCAGAAGAATTCAAAGGTAATGCTGAGGGTTTAAAATCATGGGGCAAAATCCTCTGCCTTGAACCCTGTGTAGTCATTTGGGGCCTGATTTTTAAAGCTATTTAGGCACCTAAATCTGTATCTTTAAGCAGATGCAGATTTAGGTGCCTAAATACCTTTAAAAAACCCGGTGTTTCCTCCTGTGCAAAGTGAGCATAAAATGCTACCAGACCAGAAGGGTTTGTTATTTTACACCTGATGTACCCACATGTAAATGACTACACAGGCAGCAAAGCGGTAGAGACTCAGACCTCATGGGCCCAATAGTCATTTGTCCGAAGAAGGCCACTTTCCACTTATCTGTCAGCATAAAGGGGCCTTAAAGTAGGTGTAAATGTAATTGTAGTGGTGTGTAGAGCAGAGAGTCTCAAACTGTGGTCCACGGACCACCAATGGTCCATGAGCTCCATTCAGGTGGTCAGCGGATAGTTCCCTCTAAGGTGCGAGCCTGGGTGGCCACACACAAGAGAATGAAGGCCTGCCCACTAATTAGGTGCCTGGACCCTGGAGAAAATGCACATGTAAGGTGAGGTGGTGGGAATAAGGGGTAGGTGGGCGGGGGCAGTGGGGTGAGAAGAGGGGGTGGGGGGAATTTGGGGCGTGCAGGGCTGCGGTGGCCAGTGAAAGAGGCGACTTTCCCCAGCTCCAGGGCCGTGGTTGGCAGGGAGAGACAACCCTCCTTCCTAGCCTCAGCTCTGTGGCTGCTGTGGCGGGGGAGAAAGGGAGAGATCCCCCCCCCCTCCTTCCCAGCCCCAGCTTGGGGGCTGCCGCGGCGGGGGGAGAGGGCACATCCATCACATTAGAAAGGTCAGACTACTGATATTAAAATATGAGTTGTGTGCTTTTATTTGTAGAACAAAAGAAGTTAATGATTATTAAGGTTTTTTTATATAGCGCTTTTATCCAAAGCGCTTTACAATAGTTAGCTAACGGTACAAACAACATTTGGAAAGATCATTAAGTGGTCTGCTGAGACCCTCAGCAATTTTCAAGTGGTCCGCGGGAAAAAAAGTTTGAGAACCACTGGTGTAGAGTGGGGTTGGAGTAAATGAGCATCAGGCCCTCTGTGCTTTTTAAGGGATATGCTTGGCTGAATTACTGTGTGCCAAATTAAATGACATCTACGAGAGAACAAAGCTCAGCAACTAGACCAGGGGTCTCAAACTCAAATTACCATGAGGGCCGCATGAGGACTAGTGCATTGGCCGAGGGCCGCATCACTGACCCCGCCCCCTCGCTGCCCCCGGCCCTGCCCCCACTCCACCCCTTCCATTAGGCCCTGCCCCTTCTCTGCCCCTTCTCTGCCTCCTCCCCTGAGCGCGTGCCTCCCCGCTCCTCCCCCCCTCCCTCCCAGAAACCGCGAAGCCACCAGACAGCTGTTCTGGTGGCGGGAACTGCCTGGGGGTAAAAATAGAACCTTGGAGCAGCGCGGAGGGAACGGGGATCTTAGCGGCCACAGAATGTAACTGGGGGGGTGGGGGTGAGGGGAGTTGGCGGCCATAGGACATAACTGGGAGGGGGGCGGGAGGAGCCCGGCGGCCCGCCTCTTCTCTCCGCCTCCTTCCCTGTGTGCGTGCTTCCCGCTCCTCCCCCCTCCCTCCCAGAAACTGCGAAGCCGCCAGACAGCTGTTCTGGCGGCGGAACTTCAGAGCATAACTGAGGGGGCGGGGGCACGCGGGGAGCCCGGCGGGCTGCAGGGAAGCGGGCCGCGTGTTTGAGACCACTGAACTAGACCGTTACAGACTGAAGAAGAGGTGATCACAAAAGTGACCCCAGCTGCTAATATGGGCCCATAGGCGCTGTAACGATAACCAAACCTGAATTAGCACTGTGTTCCACCCCCTCCACTACTGCACTTATACCCAGTTATGCCACCTCTGCTGCTACTGTAATGCTCAGTGTCACCGGGAAAACATCCAAGGCTCTTTGCTGTATGTGCAATAAAAGAGTGGATTTGTCAGGCTCGGGATTCGTGCCAGCTCATCCACATTCAGACAGAGTCCTAGGCTCAATGGGTTCACTGTACTATGTCTATTTCTTCCAGCTTGAGGAAACGAGAAGTGATACTGCTGAACACCACCAAGAACCACCACTGCCCCGCCCTTCCCTCTCGAACCAACTGTTCAAAGAGTTGTCACTGAGCTTAATTTTTTTACCTCCCTGAAGTGAAATTTTGAACAGTGAGTGTAATTAACCATTGGAACAATTTACCAAAGGGCTGTGGGGAATTCTCCATTACTGGCAATTTTTAAGTCAAGACTGGGTGTTCTCCTAGATGAATTAATTCAGGGAACTCCTGTGACCTGCGTTATGCAGTGGGGGGGGGGGGGGGGGGGGCTTGCTAGGTGATCACAGTGGTCGCTTCTGGCTTTATAATCTATGACTCTTTAAAGGAAATCTTAATAAAGAGACTCCAGTTTGTCACTGGAATCCTGCACTGCCCTCTCCCTTCTCTCCAGCTCCCTAAACAAAAGAGTTGTATCAGTTTTGCAGCATCCAGGATTGGTGCAGCTACAGGAAGGTTGTGGGTAGGATTGGGCCTTTATGGCTGGATTTTTCAAGAGCTCACCTTCCATTTAGGCACTTACATGAAGTAGTCAGATTCGCAAAAGCTCCAGCATCTCCCATTATTCTCACAAGCCACTTCATTTAGCTGCCTAAGTGGGAGTTGAGTTCCTGTGAAAATCTGGCCTGCAGTGTCTCGATATAATAGGTAAAATCTCTAGAAGGGCCCAAGTGACTTAGGAGCCTCACACACATTTTCAGAAGTGACTTAGGTCTACATCCTCAAAGGATTTAGGTGCCTGACTCTCACTTATTTCAATAAGAATTAGGGGCCTACATATATTTGAGGATCTGGGCTTTAGGCACTTACAGCTCTAAGTCTCACTGAAAGTCAATGGGACTTTGGCTCCATCCAACGTCACTTAGTTCTTTTGAAGATTATCCCTAAAATCACTTTTGAAAATGAGACTTAAGATTCCTAAGTCACATTAGTGCTTTTGATAGTTTGACCCATTAATATCTCCATCTAGTACCCCTTTTTGTCTAAACTTTGTGTATTTTCCCACTGTTTGTTTGGGATTATTTGCCTGGAATTTCCCCTCCTCTCCCATTATATACATAATTTTAAAAAAGAATTGAATTTGATTTTTGTACAGCCTTTAAATTTCACGCGTTGCCAATCTGTAAAACTTCCTGCATGAAAGCAGCCGTTATTGTATCATTTTACACCTTGACATTAGGTACATATTTCACTTATAGCCAATTTAAAAATCAAAATAGAAACTTTGTAATAATCTCCCTTTACAGTTTGGGTTATGAGAAGCTGAGAATTCCCTTAGGCTTGATTGATAAAACATGGCATTTATCCTATTCCTGGGATGATGTTCAGCAAACTTTATGACAGAGGGAAACAGCTGGTAAAGTGGGTTCATGGAAAGGTGAAGGTAATATAGACATAAAAAACAAGAGGATAATGATTTTAAAAGGGGTAATAGTTGTAATAACACCATTAACCTTTTGCTTCAAATTATTCAATGTGTGGTCTTTTCAGAAGGCTAATCAAAGGTTTGCATTAACTGCAATGCAGGAGGAAGTGGCAATATACAACCTGAGGTGATTTTTTTTCTCTTCCAATTATTCTTTATTATCCGAGCCTTTAAAAAAAAACCTCGGTTGTTGAAGTCCCTTCTGATTTTGAAACAAACTTTACTTAATTTCAGAAGTAATTGATTCCCATTCCGCACTCCCCCTCCCTTTGTAGGAAACAGAATTTTGCAGGGAAAAAGCAAATAATAAAATTGCTTTGTTATAGATGTAGCCAAATAAAGGTAATGGATTTTAATGACTAGCACAGAGTTATCAGGCAGAATTTCAGTAAATAGCCATCTCAAAGCTGAAACATACCTCATTGTTTTGTGTAACAATCATGAAGTTTAGACTAATCCCTGAACTTCCAGCTACAGAGCACAGCTACAAAGCACCGCTGAGTGATAGGACTAAGACTTGAGCATATCAGGTAGCTAGCCTCTGTGGATCAGCCAAAGACACACTTTGCTAGTGCTTTACATTAACATGTGACACATCGGGTTATAATAATATGGTCCTGAAGGGAGAAGTGCAAAAGGAAGTTTAGACTGTGACACATTGACAGAAACCCATTGTATTATCAGCCCCGTCCTGTAGAACCAGAACATGCAGAGAGGCTTAAAGAGAAGGGTTCTTTGAATCTCAATCAGACTAACTTTTCAGTCAATAAACCCAAGTTGATTTGCAATGAGAAGCCTGAACGTTTAGAGGAAACCAAGAACTACACAGGGAACTGAAGGTGAAAGAAACACTTCGCCACATGGAAATTCAGTGCACAAAGGATCACCCTTTCCCTACTGTGTACCTTTGCTTAGAAGTCACCCTCAATTAGTAACTGAGTCAGACCTTTCCCATGCACCTTCACCAGGCTGTTTCTAATAGAAGAATCCCTTGTTTTGCAGCCACCCATTAATTCAAAGCCTTAGGTGGCAAGTAATTAAATTAGAAAGAAGCCGTGTCAGCTAAATGAAGATATATTGTGCAGGAGAGGGTGGAATCAATTTTTCCAAAGGGTAACTAATGCACACACACGTGAATCTACTATATTATACCACTAATTTGTGTGTGCACTCATGTAGATATATGTACACACATTCACACATGTACATATGTATGTGTTTCTGCTATATAATTAACTGTTTTGGCTCCGCTTTGTCAGAATATCATTTAAAGGGTTACATCCCTTTAATGCACCGTCGTTTAATCACACTCCAAGATTCTTACTCTGCAATAAACCCATTAAATCATCTTAAATATCATGTCATAATGACAATTTGATGCCAGCAGATGTGGTACTGGGGATTTTTTAAAAATGCTTTCCTGAAGATGTAGCTTCCCGAATTTTAAATTCTTGAGCCTGTTTTCACAGCTGTTACATCTCACAGCTCTGCCATCTTTTGGCTTGGCATCGGCTATGCATTAAATCATGGGTGGCACAATTGCAAACTCACTTCGTCTACACCACTTAGGTTTATATCCACCCCCCGTAAAGCCTGAGTAGCTGGTCTCTATGGAGGTGCAATGCAAAGGGATTGGGAGGTGAAATTCCAAGGCCAGAGTGCAACGCTGCTGACAGGTTCCCTTCACTTCTATTCCAGAGTAGCAGCCGTAGTACCTGCTCACCAGTTGCACAAGGTACCAGGGATAGATAGACGATAGTCTATTCAACCATGAACAGGAGAGAAGGTGCCCATCAGAGAATCTCTCTATTCAGATGTGGTTCATGCTATGAAAAAAGTTTGAGAGCCCTATGCTGGTTTATAATTTCATGACTGGAAATGCATAGATGCCACTGGATCTGCATAGATGAGGATGTGCAACTTCCCCCCTGGCCTGCCCCTATTTTAGCCTTCTGCACTGGACTATTATGTAGTGTGTATGGGTTGGCCATGCCAGATGACCCCGAGCACAACACCTTATGTGGGGCTTAAGTATTGTGTAGGGCCTTGAGCTAGCCCTGCACACAACATGTGAATTCCACCCTAAGAGAAGCAGTTGTGTATAATCCAGGCTGGCACAAACTAATTGCAAGGGTATGGTTTTCTCACAATTAGAATGCGCTAATAAGTGTGATCACATCTCAGACTTAAGAGCATTAACAACAAGACTTGAAGATGTACCCGGGTAGGGCAATGTATAAGTTAGCATAGCTGGAAGATCACGGTGCGCATTTTCCTAAGGGTCTGAGAATAAGATAAATGAGCACTGAACAGTGGGATTATAACTGTTAAAATGTAACATACGCACACCTGAATTCAGCCTTAATGTGATTCAGTACTGTCAGAATAGCAAGCTTTTATCTACGGTGAAGAGTTTTTCATCCATGATTTTATGTAAGCTAGAAACAGTGTTCTTAAAGGCCTGACCCAAAGCCCACTGAAGTCAGTGGAAAGATTCCCATTGCGTGAAGGGAGTGTCTGATCAGGCACTTTGATTTGCCATACTGATTTTAGACTTGAACTTCTGGGCTGCTCTGTATAGCAGTAAGCTTGAAGTTCTGTATAAATGACCCCTAAACTAAGCTCAATATTCCATAACATAAAAAACTGGGGAAACCCCCCCCAAAATGCTGACAGTAGTTGATAGCCTGGTGATACCAAAGAAGACAGAAACTGCATCACTGACACCGAAAGGAATCCCAGATCACTGCCAGAAGTTGGTATGGGCTTGCTGTCAGCAATGAGACTACTGGGCGAGGCTTAGCTGAGAGAATGCATTTCCAGTCATGAAATTATAAACCGGCATGGGGCTCTCAAACTTTTTTCATAGCATGAACCACATCTGAATAGAGAGAGTCTCCGATGGGCGCCTTCTCTCCTGTTCATGGTTGAATAGATTAGACATGGGGGGAGGGATAGCTCAGTGGTTTGAGCATTGGCCTGCTAAACCCAGGGTTGTGAGTTCAATCCTTGAGGGGGCCATTTAGGGATCTGGGGCAAAAATTGGGGATTGGTCCTGCTTTGAGCAGGGGGTTGGACTGGAGGACCTCCTAAGGTCCCTTCCAACCCTGATATTCTATGATTCTATCTATCTCATTGGCAATCAAATAGCAGCCTTGTGCCAGCTACAGCAATGGCTTACATGGGGAAAAGCAATTTTAGGAACGTAGTTAATGTATTTTTGGCTTTGTTTAATGTGACTTAACAGCTGGAAACAAAGTGAAACAACCAATAATGTGACCACCAGTGGGGATCAGCAGAAGCTGCCGAATTTGAGTCAAGAAAGTACTCCCAGACCTGATGCAACAAATCAATTGATAACAAGGAATTTTATAGCTTGTCAGAGAAAACAGAAACAACACAAAAGATAAGTGGGTAAAGTACATAAAACAAATTGCTCAGATTAAAATTAACTACACATTAATTTCTCAAAAGAATGACATTTTCAGTGATGTATTTACTAAACAGCAAAAATGATAAGCACCATTAAAAGATTATAAGTACCGTTTTAAAGGGTTGTTGGGTTTCCCCCCCTTTACCCACACAATTACTATGTGCAAAATATAAAAATCAGGGAGGGAAAAAATGAAGTGGTAGAAATAGCCCATTTTGTGAATTATGGGAAAAAACATACCGTCTGTGATTTAGTACAGTTCTGACTATCCCATCTGTGATCTAAGTACAGTTCTCATTGAAGGCTGAATCCCAGAGCCATTCCATATGATAAAATGTTTTTCCTTGAAGACTCCTGTGTGGATGTACTTGTCTCTTCAGGAAATGTCTCTTTTAGATGAGACATAAAACCCTATGGGCCCAATCCTTCTCCAAAAGGAATCAAAGGGACTTTTTTCATTGACTTGAGAAGGATTTGCATCAGGTCATATTTCCTGGCTAACTTTGTTTATTAAAGTTTCCAAGGTACTTTTCACAAGCCTAGGGTTGTGTCCAAGGTCCAGTCTGCATGATGTCATATTTTGGGACTAAGGTGCTGTGTATGGATGCTGTGTATGGATGCTGTGTACTCTTAAAGGGATAGTGTGTATTAAAAAAAATCACATTTCAGTTTGCCATTCTACCTACTATTGCTACAAGTGATACCTAAGACCTTGCGTACATTAGACTTCTACACCAGTACAGCTCCACTGGTTAGTGCCAACCATGGGAGTGCTAGTATAGACCAGGGGCTGCGGGCCACAAGCATTTTCAGAACCACGTTGTCTAGACCTGCTCTAAACCAGGATTACGTGGCATGGTGCTTAAAATGCTGGTGGTGGGTTTATACTGGCACTCCCTTCACTGATGCTGCACCAGTGGCAGCAAAGGGAGGATTTTAAGTAAAGCGTGTCAGTCAGACACAGCCCAAGACGACTGTATCTGAACAAAATGAGTGACAACAATATTTCTCTCTGTTTTCCCCCAAATCTGGTAACTTTGTGCATAAGGCGGCACGTTGTGTAGAGTCAGTTAGGTTATCTTCCTGCTGCAGCTACATGGACAGAGCCCCACTGACATCAACAAGGCACAAGGGGCCATCCAGGCAGATACATTTGCATAGTCATTTCCCCTCATTGTTCATGTTGGTCTTTCAATCAGTAACAGGACAGAGAGAGAGAGAGAGAGAGAGATTTCAATGAATTAGGAGAGAGTGATTCTCCAAAATTGTCAGAGGGATTCTGAGGCAGATGCAGATCTGGATTATGGGGGGAGGGATAGCTCAGTGGTTTGAGCATTGGCCTGCTAAACCCAGGGTTGTGAGTTCAATCCTTGAGGGGGCCATTTGGGGATATGGGGCAAAAATTGGGGATTGGTCCTGCTTTGAGCAGGGGGTTGGACTAGATGACCTCCTAAGGTCCCTTCCAACCCTGATATTCTATGATCTTTTCATTCCTTTCTATACATTGATTAGATTTCAAGTTGACAATGCCCCTTTAATTATCTGCTGTGGCCCCAGTCCAAAGGTGGCTATGGCTGAACGGAGTCATAGATGTGCAGTTTATAATGTGCATCAGGCACTTATATAAATAGAATATTAATATAACATCTGTCATCCAAGAGCACTTTACAAACACACACACACACTATTTCAGTGACCACTGAAATTATATATGGATAGTCTTTTCAGAACTGCTTTAAAGATGTATCAGCTAACCACCGTGTGAGGTTTCCTGCTTTAGCAGAAGGCAATGTACTTTAGGAATGTGTGTGTTATTTCTCTTATCCCCCGTGGGTGAATCCAGTAGTATCACAAATGGTTTTGGTTTTATTTTCAAACACCAGACGGTGCCTCCAAGCTGATTGCTTGCTTGACTGAATCTTCTCCCCATCTCCACCCCAATTGTGGGTGCAGTCCATACATTTATGCAGGAGTCTTCTTATGGCTAGATCCTTCCCCTCCACATCATAGGGGATACAAAAAAGGGCCCCAACACAGTGGACCCTCCTCAGTTCTACTGTGAAGGAGTCAGGCCGTCTAGGCTGCATCTTCACTGGTGCACAGAGATTCCACTGGTTTAAGCACAGACAGTTTGGTGTGCCCATGCCGTCCACCTGTCCACTGCTATTAAACTAGTGCTGTTCTAAACTGTTCCAGTTGCAATGCCCTCTGAGGTCCTATCTCACAGTTCCCAGGCACATCCTGGGAGATCGTGAAAGGCTGCTGGTGCACTGTGGGACAGGAGTGGGACAACTATCATGACAGCAAGTCTAGTCCTGCCTGGAAACCATTTGGCCCATTCTTGTGTGCAGACGTGATGTGTGAGGACCACACGGCTCTTAGCATGATAAATTTCTCTAGTATAGACAGGACCCTAATGGCCCGGTCACTGTTCCACGGTGTTTCTATGATGGCGCAGAGGATGGAGTGGGAAAGATAAGGGAGAATGGCCAATGCGTCTATGACTATGCTGATCCAATGGCTAAAACCCCACGAGGAAGGACTTGTCAATCACAGCCGCTACCACATCTCCAGTGTAATGCCTGCTTCCCAAGGCTTTGCTCAAAGGTTCAGTTTTTCCCCTGCTGTCCCATTTTCCCAGCTCAGCACAATCTCCTAGGTGATACAGTCAGTTGCAGGTGTCTAACTCAAGCTCCAAGGCTGTTCCCTCTTGGTGGCTACATTGGATGATTTGCTTGTAACGGTGAGAACACAACTGTGCCTAACGATTTTTTGACATGCCTAATTTGGCCCAGTTCAAAATCCCGTAAAGAGTTATGACCCAGTTGCGCTCTGTCTCCTGGAAATGGAGGGAGGTTAAAGGAAGCTCCAAGCACCTGGCTGAGTCTGGTCTAGAAGTGCATCTCCTGAAGTAAAGTAGAGCAGCCAGGAGCTACTCTAATGTATAGCACTCTTCCTTCCTGGGCTGCCTATGGGCTACTGGGCTGCATCTTAGAATTACCGTTGCTGCATATAATATGGGAACACCCTTCTCAACCAGGCCTTACTTGAGGGCTTGGACTACACAGTGCCTATGGCTGTCCTATGCAGTACCTGTGCCAGAGGGCAAGGCCTGGGAGGGGGCTGGCCATGAGTATTCTAATGACTTTGCATCCAATTTTGCTCTTATACTCATGTGCCCACCCCCCTCCCCCCACGTCCAGCTTCAATGGAGCTGATTGGGTGCACCAAAGCAGAATCTGTGCTGTTTTTCAAAAAGCACATTGGCAGACACTGTTTTTTCCTTCCAATGCATGTGAAGCTCATTGGGCCCTCCTGTTTGTGAGGTTCAAATCCCAGAGACAGTCTAATAATAATAATAATATGATTCTCAGTCATAAAACCCTGCTCATCTCCAGGCTTTGAGCCTTTATTGGGGTTCCTGAGCTCCAATATAAGACAAACTAATAAACAAACAAACAACTAATAATACTAATAGATGGCATCATTATCTAGGTTATGGTCTACTAGCGGAGAAACTAGTTGGAGAAGTTAAGTGACTTGTCCAAGGCAACACAGTGAGCGGCAGAAGTGAGAACACAATACAAGTCTCCTGCCTGCCATTCCCATTCACCATCTAGTACTCCACACTGCCTCCCTCTATGGTACCTTCAAGCTCAGAAAAAGTGCGTACTCAGGTGACTTAACAAGTGTACAATGCACTGTTTTTCTATGCATTATCATGGCACTGGTGCTGCCTCTCCAGACCTTTACAGGTCTGGCACCCAAGGGGTTAACGAGAACATATGCATTTTGTGCTCTTCCTCACTGAGGAACACACAGTTTGAACATGACCAGCCAAATTGCTTTTTTTCTCTTTTTTTAATCAAACCCTCAGCCTGTTAGGATGAGGCTAACGTTGTTCCATTAAATAAAATAATATGTTCCTGCTCTTGTTTTTAATAGAGTAGACCCTGCATTTCCATCTGACTACTTTACTGACACAAGATCTTACTGAAAGCAATTTCCGGCCCCCTCCCCATTCTCTGATGGCATAATTCACTTTGTGTTTCTTTTAGATACACATCTCATCAGCTTCTGCTTTACTCTTCTGTGAAAAACACCACCAGAAAAGTTGCATCCTCTAAAAATAAAACAAAAAAAAAGGGAAAGAACAATAACTGTAAGGATAATTCTTTGTTATCTCAAGCAATGGTAAAACTTGCACGCAGAAAATGCATGTTAACAGTGTGTCAAGGGAGATCTCTTTGGAAACAATACAGAGAATTCCCCTAGTCTAAAAGTAGAATGAAGCCTTTTGATTGGTTTAATTGGGCTACACTATGTGTTGAAAGAAGAATAGGCCACTGCATGAATGTTATCACCCAGGGTTTTTTTGACACTACTAGGGGAACTGCTAGAGTGCCATATTTTGTTGGCAATGGTGAGGCATCATGGCATTCCACACTATCTTCCTGGTGCTCCATGATTCGGAGTATCCCCTGGGCCAGCTGGCAGTCCAATGTTCTCCTCTGCATCTTACTCCAGAATGAAGGCCAGGAGGGGCAGTTTCTCCTCTTCATTCTGAAAGCCTCTTTGCTGCATTCTGGGGTGGTGGACGTGGTGCGCGGGCTCTTCAGGACTGGCTCAAGGCCTGTGTGTGTAGAGAAGAGAACATATCTGGGCCCAAGGCACCAACAGCAGACCCGAGGTTATGGGCCTGTCACAGGAGTGGGGTGGGGGTGAGGTTCTGTGACCTGTAATGTGAAGGAGGTCAGACTAGATGATCATGATGATCCCTTCTAACCTTAAAGTCTATGAGTCTAATACTGCTAGAGCCAGGGCTATGGTTTCCTTTGTATTGTGGTTCATTCACGATGAGATTGAATCTAAAGGTTAAGAATTAGTGATGGGCACTATTTGTGGAGTTCTTGACATAGGGTGAAATCCTGGGGTCCTTCCTCAGGCCAAACTCCCATTGCCTTCAACTGGAATTTGCCTAAGTAAGGACCTTAGCATTTGGCCTATGGGGAGAAGTATCATACAAGGTACAGCAAAGCAGGTGAGAAGAAGGTGAAAGTGGGTTATAAAGCAGGAGCCAGTTAAGTTTATTTTGGAAATAGTACAGTACTAGTTTCTGAGAAGCTAGACAAAAGCTAGCTGAGAAGTCAAAAGTCCGAGAAGCCTGAGCAGACAAAAGCGTCTGAGAAGCCTGAATGCAAGTTGGGAGGAGGGTTTAGTTTTGTGGTGTATTGTGGCTCTTTTTGGAACTGGGGATACTTTAACAGATAGCCCAACTGATACAGATGTAGCTCAGGCTAACTCAGAAGCTGTACAGCTGCCTTGGAGAGTTTAAGCCAGGTGTTGGAAAGGGGGCAAGAACATTTGGGAAGCCGGGTCCACTCAGACACCTGTGGAAAAGGAAAAAAAAGAAGAATCCAGTAAAGGCATCTGGTGAATGAAGCTGGAAGAAATCATATTAAGGAGTGAAAGAGCTGCCAGAATGGCACCTCCTGAGAATAAAGAAGAATGTTAAACGACAAATAATCCAGGTGAAACATTTACAAACGCAGAAAGTAATAAAAGAACAGAAGGTGGAGGATGTGTAAAGCAAGATCTGAAAGTAACTGAGGGATACCTTGGGGGGAAACCTAGGCAGTGCAGGAGCACTACAGCTCTAATGATAGATACTAGAGGGAAGTCAGTCAGCGGGGGGCATCTTATCAAAAGAGCAGCATGACGAATGAATGATGGTGATGATGATAAAAATTAAAAAGGTTCCTGAGAAAATGAGCACTAATGGGCTGGAGGGAGCAGCAGCTCAGTGGAGCATGTTACAAGACTGTTTCCTCACCCAACACAGGGGAACACAAGTTCATCACTGCATTAGTCTTCAGGGAACAGGGCTCACCCTGTTTACAATGTAGTCACTGTCCATTTACCGTAACCCCTAAATCCTAACCCTCATTACCTGCCAGCAGGTCTTTAAAGCCTGAGCCAGCTCTCTTTTGGTATGCCGAACTCACAGGGAAGTTAGTCAGTTATTAAGGGCTCTGTTCTACCTTGAAGGCACAGCCTGTGGTAAGGTTTTTAGAGCACTGTTGCTCTGGAGGCAGAGAGAAGAGGCATTGTGTCTCAGCGAGAGGACCTCCTGGAGCGGCTGGGCATGCAGAGGCTGTATGCCAGGTGCTACATCCCTTTGTGGGGCGGGCGCGGGGGGGGGGGGAGTTTATTACTTCCACATGGTCTCAGAGCTAAATAAAGGGGTCACCTACCCATTAAATACAGGCCTTGCTAACAGCTAAAGCGGTCAGCCGGGAGAAGGATGATTCCATGCTCTGAGATAGCCCAGAGAAGAGGAGATGAAAGATCTATACATGGGGTCGGCAACCTATGGCACGGGTGCCAAAGGCGCCACGCGAGCTGATTTTCAGTGGCACTCACACTGCCGGGTCCTGGCCAACGGTCCGGGGGGCTCTGCATTTTAATTTAATTTTAAATGAAGCTGCTTAAACATTTTAAAAACCTTGTTTACTTTACATACAATAGTTTAGTTCTATATTAAAGACTTATAGAAAGAGACCTTCTAAAAACGTTAAAATGTATTCCTGGCACGCGAAACCTTAAATTAGAGTGAATAAATGAAGACTCGGCACACCACTTCTGAAAGGTTGCTGACCCCTGATCTATACCCACCCCTCCAATAGTTAACACGAAGGTGTTGCGGGGAAAAGGCTGCACAGATCCAATTCTTAACCTGGCCCCATCCAGCCACCATGTCCTTACACTGAGCTCCTCACAGTGCTACGTGGTGGGGAAGAACAACCTTTGCCTACTTAGTCACTGAGCACGAGCTTGGCACGGCTGAGGAGCCAGCCGTGTGATTTTAGTAACATGCAATAGGCAGAACTGACCACCAAAAAAAACAAACAAAAACAAACCACCCAAATGTTGTCACATCAAAGGCCCCTTTGATTTGCTCGTGGACCCCATAAAACAGTTGAGGCAATTATTGCATCTTCCCAGGGTAACTGGGGACAGCATGGGTGGCAGGAGGGGTTAGGTTTTGCTATTGTTGTGATTCCCCCCCCCGCCCCCCCCCCCCCCCCGCCCCCCAGTCCTAAGAAGGGCAGTGACACCAGGAACAGAAAAGGCTCAGAGCGGCCTGAGGTGACTGTCTTTTCTTGTTCCTGAAATGCTTTGGGGAACGCACCACACATGCTGCGCATGCGCAGCTCCCCTTGACATCCGGGGGACAGCCAAGCATGTTTTGAAGGCAACATGTGGCCTTGTGAAATTATCCAAGAAGTACCACACACAGCCCTGCGTAAGGCGGGGGCGGGGGGGGGGGGGGAATCTATAAACCTGAAGTGTCATTCACCAGTTCTGATGCTTCAGTCCGCTACATGGAAACAAGGTCAATGCTAGGGCCGTTTTTTTAAAAGTAAGACTTTACAGCTTTCAGAATATTCAGCCTAGCAATTATCACTCTGATGTTCTCTGCATATGTGCCAACCTGATATAAAACACTAAGTACTTTGAATGGTATCAGTACAAACTAGCACTGCTCATCTCACATTTATGGATCGATCCCTTTGGAAGGAGGAGAATGTGCCTGGGAAATGGGCCTGTTTTATACTGAACGAGGAGCAGCAAAATGAGGAGGAAAGAAGGAAGAGAAAAGTCATGTCATTTGAGTGGCATCTATAAATCTGGTTTTCATTTAGTTACATAAGCTCTGCTAACCTTCCTGGCGGTGCCATCTAGTGTTCACAGGGTTTCCTACTGTCCCCTATATATTCCAGTAACCTCCCATTATATTTTTGTTGATAGATTGCAAAATGTAGACAGTTTGAAGATATGAAATGAAAAATACATAAGAAAAGAAAAATCAGCCTTTTCCCTCAGTCACTAATGGCCTTTAATTCCTGACTGCATTAATCTTGGTGAAGTAGGTTCCCTTATTATATGTTGAAATGTAAAGTTGCTTGAACAGGGTCTGCAGAATTGACCTAGTTCAAAGGAAACATGGCCAGCATTGACCTAGTTCAAAGGAAACACGGCCAGCATTGACCTAGTTCAAAGGAAACATGGCCAGCATTGACCTAGTTCAAAGGAAACATGGCCAGCATTGACCTAGTTCAAAGTACATGGCCAGTGTACTTTACTTGTTCAGATGTAGGATATAATTTTGAAGACACTTAATTGTGGATTTGCTGTTTGGGGTGGAGATGGGCTTTTTTTTGTTCTGTGTCTGTGCAGTGCCTAGCACAAGGGGGTCCTTGTCCATGACTGTGGCTCCTAAGTGCTACCACAATACAAATAATAAATAATAATAATAGCATGCAGAAAGTATGGGCCTAATTTGCATGTGCAATAACCACATCATTAATATTATTTCTATTGCAATAGTCCTTAGAGGTACTAATCTGGGATCAAGGCCCACTGCTATACACTGTAAACATGTAGAACGAAAAGATGGCCCCTACCCCCAAAAAGTCTGCAATCTAAGTACATGGCAAGACAAGAGATGGATATAACAAACTGAGAGCATACTAATGACCATAGTCTGCCACGGGTATGCGCGACATGGTGATTGTGCGTACAAACAATGGTTACCTACCTATAATAATTGTTCTTTGAGATGTGAGGCAGATGTGCATTCTACTTAGGTGGTGTGTGCACTCAGTGCATGGGAGATGGAGAATTTAGCCTAGTAGAACCCGTAGGGCTGGTGCCCATGCCCTGCAGCCCTAGCCTCTCCCCCAACCATATAATTACATCTGCATCCCATCTCAAAGAACAACAGTTACAGATAGGTAACCATTTTTTCTTCTTCTTCACGGGTCAGCTGGCTACTCTAATTAATATTATACTAACACTAAACTTAACCTAGTTAGTGTATTAACTGCTATATACACAATAAAAAATTCTCAGAAAACTGAGACCAACGCATGAGGTGAAAACACCACACAGAGCTCTGACTCCATCCATGGCTGGTACTGAACAAGACGAAGGAACTGAGGGGGATAAGGGTGGCACCGTCCTCGTATGGCCAGGGGAGGGGCATGGGCTTCCCCTATGGGTACTGCAAAGTTCTCTGGCTCTCGTGCGCTGGGCATGCACACACCTAAGTAGAATACATGGCTACATCTAATCGAAGAAGAATTACCAATAGAAATTAGGCATGCAGTAGTGAAGGAATTTCACACAGGTAATTTTTTTCAAAATTAGGCCCATTGGTTCCTAAAGCACATGAATCAGTGATGATGGATGAATCTCAGCAAAAATTTGGAACTCTAGCTGAGGTCACCCGGACATCTAAACATTCACTTCTCCAGACCCCTTGCATCTATCACCATGGGTTGAGAATTTTGTTGATTGACTTGCAAATCTCCCTGCCACTTACAGTCACACCTGGAAATACCACAAGCACAGAGCTAGACATAAAATAGGTTGTTAGTGTTCATTGCTGTCTGTTAGCACTGGCAGGATGTAGAAATGCCACAAGCCTGAGGTTTTGTTCCTGCAATGATCATGGAAATGCAAGAACAGAGATCCAGTTTGTGCAAGCTCGCTAGTGCAATGTCCTTAATTGAGAACAATCCTAACGATGGGACAAGCTAGCTCCCTGACCCAGTAAAGCACTTAACCGCGTGCATAATTTTCAGTACATGCTTTGCTGGATCAGGGCCTGGCTGACCTAGGCCTTTCCTGTCTATAATTCTAGGATATCCAACTTCAGTTCATATTCATCAGTGTTTGCAATTCAGGTTGTCATCCGTTCTTTTCTAAGGAGATTCCTGAGACAATTCCTTGTGTTTGAACAAAACATCCGAGTTTTTCCAAAAGCAAGAAGGATTGTTACCATCTGTAAATAATTCTGCCCTACTGTAATTTTTTTGAGCCTGAATCGTACTCCATTTCCAGCCAGGCACAACAGCTGGCTCAGAACTGGCTCTGGTAGGCAGCATCTGCGTAGAAACTTATGGCCGTTTCAGCCCATCTGCGTCATGACCACTTGCATTATATCTTCACAGTTCTATTGCAGACCTTCTGGAGTACAAGTGAGCACTTAGGGGACCCTCTTTTCACTTTCTACACTCTCTCTCTCTCTCTTTCTCTCTCTCTCTCTTTCTTTCTGCTCATTTAGAATGACCAGAAAAATCCCTGTTCGGCTTCTCAGTGATCTGGTGTCTCTGCCCAGCATTGTCCTTGTTCCAGTCACTCTGCCTCCTCTATGACCCGTGAGATCAAACAGAGCAGGCAGAAGAGGAGAATAGAAATCAAGGGAGAGGCAGATTGTGGAGACTCTAGGCAAAATCTGGTGAGAACCGTAAAACTTTACCTATCTGCTGCCAGGAAGTAGTCAGCTGCTAGCTGAATGAGCTACCCAGCAGGGTGCGGTCATCGCCTGGTGGGATGAGCTGATGCTAAACTGCACAGGTTCCTAAGACCCCCCCAGTAGGGCTGCAGACTTTTTGCTTTCTAGGCTCCACATTATCCTCTGTTAAATCTTGTGCGTTCTAGTCTGAGGAGTTTCCGTTGGATTATTCCATCAGATGGAGGAGCATTATCCCCTGAAGATCAAACAAGATGCAATGACTGTCCTACCTCAGTAGCCTGGCTCCCCCAAACTCTCACCGGGGGTGGTTTCAGTGAGAGGAGGGGGAAACAGCATGAGTTTATTCCAATGAACGGGGATCAGCATTACATTATGCTGCATATTCTCTACTGCTTCCTGGCGGCGTGATACCATGGAGGGTAGACACAATCCCGCAATTCCTGGAAAGTAGCAGCAGGTTATAGAGCCATTGCTGCCCAGACAGTATGTTCCCCCACCTCATTTGCACCTACTTTGGATTCCCGCCACAAGTACAAGTGGAGGAGGCATTCAGCTACCATGTCTATGGATTTATCCATGGTTTAGATCAGATATTGTTATTACAATTTCAAAATATTTGAATTTTTGATGAAGAATGGAAACAAACGTCCGGGAAATTTTAAAGCAGATTCCCTCCCCCCCATTTTTCAAACCCACTCATCTGTTGATTGTCTAGTCATATGCCCATTGCTACTGATTCAGCTCTGACGCTAGATTTTTACAACATGCTCAGTCATGAGGGCAGGTAAAATATGGATCGGAAAGTGAAAAGGCAACTTTCAAAAGTCTTTATTACTGTGAAACATTTCCCATTTCCTGTGGAACCTTCAGTGCTTTAATAAAAGCCTAAGTGAGATGGAGCATATGCCTAAGGAGTACAGAGCGTGCAGAGCAACTTGAACTGGGTTTTGTTTATTGTCATGTACTCAGCAGAGCAACATTTGTGCAGATCTGAACTGAAGATGAAAAAGAAAAAAAAATCACCTCTTAATTAGTTAAAGGCAGATTGTGTCTCTTTAGTGCCACCTGTTGGTCAGCAGAATATTAAGTCACATGGATTGGAGCTTCTAGTTTGATCTGAATGTATTCTCCTCCTGCTCTGCATGCCTGTGTTAATGGAAGGAAAACACAGAGCAGCTATTCTATGTTTGATATAAAATAATACCTTACAATACTGGTGTTTTTCTGATTTGCCAATACCGCTCTTTATAAAAAGGTACCTACGTTACGATGAGTGCCAATAGTGCTGGGCTTTGAATGGATTTTGACTTAGAATCTTAATATCTGCTGCATGATCTTTGAATATCAGCTATTAAAAACTAGCTGGTGTTTTGGAGAATAAAAATACAATATCACCTTTTCAAACATGAACACAAATTATGAAAGGGGAAGGACATTAAGCTTCCACGATACTTGTTTTGTTACTCTCCCTCAGCCCTTGTCTATTAATTTTCGTTCAGATTCTTAGACCCTTAAGGCCAGAAGGGATCATCTAGGCTGATAATCTTTGCATAGCACAGGCCAGAGAATTTCTCCCAGTAATTCAGCTCATAACTTTTGGTTGAGCTAGAACATCTTTTTTTAGAAAACACATCCAACCTAAATTTAAAGATTTCAAGTGATGGATAATCCACCATATCCATAGGTAAATTGTCACAATACTTAATGTACCCTCCTGGTAAAATAAGCATGCTTTATTTCTAGCCGAAGTTCATTTAGGTTCAACTTCTAACCACTGGATTTTGTTATATCTTGTCTTGTTAGACTGTGAGCTCTCAGCAAGGATTTTGTCCTGCTATTTGTTTGGATCTCAGATTTGCAGACGACATTGTACTAATTGCCGAAAGCACCAACCAACTGCAGAGCATGCTACGAAGACTCGACAAGAAAAGTAGTCAGGTCGGCCTGAAAATGAACCGCTGCAAAACGTAATATATGCGATCAGACGTCTTACGAAAAGCCCGAATAACGGTAACAGGAGAAGACATCGAAGAAGTGGAACAGTACATATATTTGGGCCAAGAAGTTAATATGCGCCAAGACCTGAACGGAGAACTCTCGCGAAGGATTCGGGCAGGATGGTGTGCGTTTAATTCCATCAAGGACGTCCTCAAAGGAAAAATTGACAAGACCACACGTAAAAATATTTTCAATTCAGCAGTGCTGCCAGCCATGCTGTATGGCAGTGAAACGTGGGCACTGACGAACAGAGAAGAGCAACGGCTGTTGGTAGCTGAAAGGGCAATAGAACGAGCTATGTTGGGAATCTCCCTTCTGGATCGCATCCCAAATGAAATCATCAGAGAACGCAGCGGTGTGAAAGATATTATCATGGAAAGCAGACATAACAAGATGCGATGGGCGGGCCACACAGCACGGCTCACGGATAACAGGTGGACCGCAATCATTGCTGAGTGGTACCCGTGAGAACAGAAAAGACCCCCTGGTCGGCCTCCAAGAAGATGGGAAAATGTCATCATTAAACGTTTCGGACGAACGTGGAGAAGAAAGACGAGAGTGCGAGAAGAATGGCAGACATGTTGTGATCGGTGCAGTCTAAACGACAGCTGAAGACCGATGGATCCAGGTGATCCAGGTGATTTGTTTGGATATTGTGGGTGCTAATGTAACCCCACACCTCCTGGGTGTGGTGTTTTGTCCCATCTAGTGGCATCGACACCACTTACAGAGAAAGAGAGAATGAGTCTGCTCTACAGCCCTAGCTAACAGGGAGTTGGCTTTTAGCTCGTGATATGTAGAGGCTCATACACTAAGCTCCAGAGGTCCCAGGTTCGATCCCGCCCGCTGACGACCGAGGTCAGTGTTACACTAATATAACACAATTAGGAACAATACTAATAAAATGAGAACAACAATATATTTTAACAAACTCTAAAATGTTAATTACATGTGGTCGAATTCTGCCACCCTTGCCCATGCTAGGTAGTTCCATAGGCCCTGATCTAGCAAAGACTTATGCAAGTGCTTAATTTTATACATGTGAGTATTCCCAAGAACTCAGAGGATAAGGTACTCTGTAGTATACAAAATAAAATCACTGACACTACCACTGTACATTATTAAGATCCTGCAAACTAACTGTTTTGCCTACTCTGAATATTCTTTGTTTTTGTTTTTTTTGCTTCTCTTTGGCCTATTATGTGAGTCTCGTGTTATGCATTAAAGTCTCAGATTGTGCTTGTTCTTTTAACAACTCTTAGGGCAGGGGGACTTCCTCTTAATTGGTACCATCTGGAAACGAGAAGGAAATGAACACGAAAAGATGGAAATCCTTGCACTTTTACACATTTGCCAAACTTATTCCATTTGTATGTTTTATCTGCATCGATTTGTGGAGTTGATTTCCCATTATGCATTTTTTGTGGGGGTTGTTTTGCTTTAGGAAAGAGATGACCTAAACTTTGCTAGCAGCCCTAGAAAATAATCATTTTGAACCAGAAAGTTATACGATTCAGGCTGTTAGCGAACTAGGCCTTTTTATGCAAATTGAATATCTTTATTCCCAGTTTTTTCTGATCCTGCATCACTTGTTCAGCATTTCTTCGTTCTCCAGCACTGGTTTCCATAGCTGCATGCAATCACACTCTCACACAGATGCCATTCTGTGTTCAAAGCACTGAATGCTACAGGGCATATTAGTGTTTTTATGCTTTAGATCTATCTTTATGCAATTTGAGAGCTCATTAATAGATACCATTTTGTGTGATTAAAAAAACAACAACCTGGTACATGAGGATCTTTGAACAGGAGAATGGATTGCAAGCAAAATGACTTTCTTCTCATTATGCAGATTGCAGTCTAGAGTCGACTGGCCAAGGTATCTGCAGTTAATGCCACCAAGGTAATAATCCCCTGACTAGTGCTGTGTGCAAAGTATGAATGTCTCCCCTCCGAAAAAAAATTCTCACACATTTGCAATGTGAAGGTTTTCATATTTTGTTCTCACAAAAATGGATCCAATTTAAAACCCTATGAGATTAAATTTAGAGGGTTTAAAAAAACAACAATGACACCTCTTTCTCCCTTAATAAGTGAAATGCCTGAGATCTGATCAAGATGCTCCACATTAAAATCTAGTGAGAGCAGAATGAAATGGACAATTTCAGACACCTGACATTTCATGTAGGGGAAGAGCTGTTTTCACATGGGAACATCTTTTGGAAATTTCACATGTGAAAATGCCATTCCATGAAAACTGCTCAGAAAGCAAGATTAGGGGACTGTACAGCCTGCCCCCTTTTCTGGGGGTGCATTCTTTCTCTTTGGGTTAGGTGGGGTGAATTTCTTCCCTACAAAGTAGCAGGAGATGAGCCTTTTTGTGGCCATCACTTCTGGCTTCATTAGGCAGGATGCTGCTTGTAATGTCACCATATCATCATCTAATCACAGCTCAGTCTCTGCTAGCTGTTCATCAGTTGCCCCCAAAATAAAAACTTGGCTCCTTTGCCAGTGCATTCATCTTAAAATGAAACCACCCTCTATTTTATTCAAGTCTCACTTCGGGGACTGTAAATACACAGTGAAGACCATAGCCATGAAAAGCAGTAACCAAAACCAGACTCAGGCTAAGGAGTCAAAATGTTCAGCGCTGCAGAGCAAAAGCGGCAAGAAAAATACTCAGTGACTTTAATTAAGTAATAAACAATTACTCTGTGCACTGAAATTATTCAGTGCACAAGGGAACCCTCAAAAGGAAGGAGGGAGGGATGCATTTCCAAAGTGATAGAAAAAAAGGCTAAAGAAATATTCAGTGCAGCATATAATGCTGAAGTGAAACAAAACTGAAGACCAACACATGCTATTTTATTTGCCTGTAAATGCTGCAATGCTCTTCTAGGTGGCATGACTGAGCAGAGAAAGGGACTCCTCCGGAAACAGCCAAACATACCCACTTTAGGTACCTAAGTTTCCAATAGCAATTTTCCAGAAACAAAACATAATCAGTCTCAGGAAGGATACGAATCTGCGGCCATGGCAGCTTGCAAAGTGACAGTGATGTAAAATCTCGTGCATAATCCACCCAATGACCACTGACAAATCTTTCAGAAATGGGCAAGGAAGCACATTTTTCATTTCTTAATCCTTGACTTTCGATTAAAGGTATGTGTCTTGGTTAGCAATGCAGCCCAGGATGGGCCAGAGCAATGAAAGGGAAATCCAAATGGTTGCATGCAAGCCACACAATGTGCCTAGATTTCAAACCAACAATCCAGTATATTTCCCCATTCTTTGTTCCCCCCACTTCTTTGTGTTAAAAATATAGGCTATGACAGTGAATCATGACTGATGTATGAAATGAAAATTCCTGCCTGATGCACAGAGATGATGGACTAAATACTCTGCAATTACTACCTTGCTTCACTTTTTACTATGCGCTGCTTACTCAAACACAGTACTGAGCTCGGGCAACTTACCACAGAGGTAATCAGAAAACCTCATTAAATGCAGAAGGCTTAAAACCAGCTGGTTACACCACCATGCAGAGGCACACGCTGGGCCAGATTCTCATTTCCGCTTGGTGCAAAGTGTTCAGATTCTGGCTGTTGCTGGCCCGTGGAGAATTCCTCTGGTGTTAGGAAACTCCCCCCTGGCATAAAGGGGATCTGCCAGAGTGGAGGAGAGGAATATGGGAGGGGCATGGTAGAGTAGAATTCTGCTTTAGGCAGGGGAATCCGGGACCTGACTGGGGTCCCTCCCCCAGCTCTGAGTACAGTTTGGATAGCGGAGCCATTGGATTGCCATTGCCTTGTACTAATCTCCATCTCGTAGTTAGAGACAAACTGGACTATAGGAATACTCTGCAGACATTGGACCAGATTCACTAAGGGCACCAATAACCCCAGGTGTGTCACAGGCCAACTCCACCCCAAAAGTAGGCAGTGCCGGCTGGCTGAGGGGCATGGCCTGGACAATGAGGAAATGTGCCGATTCAGCACATACTCTGGGGAGCCTCTGCCAGGGAAGCCCCCGTGAAGCCTTAGAAAGACATTAGAGATGCATTCCCACAATTGGATCACCGATGGGGCACAGTTGCCTTCCTGTTCTTAAGGGGTAGATCCCCAGGAGGTGAAGCCCCATCTGCACCAATGGCAGAGAATCAAACAAATGATCTAACCAGTTACCAGAAATTTTTCATCCCTTAGGCCTGGCCAGTTTCCTGTGTTGTGAGGAAGGGGCATGGTACCACTTAGGAGGAAAGGCTTGTGGCAATAAGGCCAGAGAGGACAATGCTTCCATCCATCCATCCATCCATCCATCCATCCATCCAGGTACTTCTTATATGGCCCCATCACAGTGAAAACTGCCCAGAAAGCAAGATTATGAGACTGCATAGTCTGCCCCCTGATCTGGGGGTGGATTCTCTCTCTCTCTCTCTCTCTCCTGGGTAGGTGGAGTGAATTTCACTTGTACTGAGTAGCATGAGATGAGCCTTTTTGTGGCCATCTCTTCTGGCTCTACATGCTGCATGCTGACTAATCATGTCACATCATCATCTAATCCAGCGGTTCTCAAACGTTTGTACTGGCGACCCCTTTCACATAGCAAACGTCTTCGTGCGACCCCCCTTATCAATTAAAACACTTGTTTATATATTTAACACCATTATAAATGCTGGAGGCAAAGCGGGGTTTGGGGTGGAGGCTGACAGCTCATGACCCCCATGTAAGAACCTTGTGACCCCCAGTTTGAGAACCTCTGATCTAATCACAGCTCAGCCTCTGCTAGCTGTTCAGTGCTGTCCTCAATTAATGCACCTGAGCATTGTCCCTTATGCAATTAGCCGCATGCCTGCAGCTAGCACATATAGCCCCAAATTAAGATAAGATGCATCAAATTGGCGTAAGAGGCCACTGGAGGTGAATGGACAGGAAGGACAATGATAGGAACAGGTGATTACAAAGACTAGCCATGTGGCAACTAACAGGTACCAAGCAATTAACAGGTTGCTAACTAACAGGTGCTAACTAACAGGTACCTTAGGCTGGGGGATCCCAATAGGACCAAGCCCCAAAACAATTTCAGTAAATCAACCAGAGATATTCACTCCATTGGTAATCCATATCTGTGTCACAAAAGACTTCGTTCTCGCTGAGAGATGCCAGCATTCTTCCACTAACCATAGACATTTAACAACACTAATAAACATCCGGAACATTTCTCAAAAATCACATTTACCCCGAGCTCTCCAAAGAATGCAGTAGATTTATTTCAAGTAAGTTTATCGCCCACTCCCCATAGCCCACCTCCTCCCCCAAAACCAGGCTGTTTTCTGCCAGGGAGCTTTTGTGTTTCACTGAAATATTACGATTTGTCGAAACTGTTTGATGTTGATGGGAAACATAATAATATCAGTTGCCCAGGGAGAGAGATTTGTATATACAGAGGGAATTTAACCTCAAACATTCAGTTCACCTGTTCATGTGTGATTTATATCGCCCCAGGCTCTTAGGCAGACTCAATGTTGACACCCTTTGAAGCTGAAAGAGGCCCTGTGACTGGTCTTTAGAGAGCTCTATGATGTCTCTATCAGCCTGTCAATGAAAAACCAGGCAGTACAGCCAGGCCCCCCTAAAGATTTCAAGGCCTTGCAGGCAGGGGAATGGTGCAAGCATTTTATTTTCACCTAGAACTCGAGAGGCCAAGTATGAGCTGCTGGTCTAATTGATTGGTAACAGACTAGTGTGCTATGCTCTGCATCTACCCAGATATGAACGACAGCATGTCCTTTAGACATGGATCAAGGAGGCAGCATCGGAGAAAGTTTCATTTCATAGTTGCACACTCCGGTGTGACGGGGCTGTTCAAATTGGGGCAGATTTGTAGGATTTGGTAACCAGTGGCCAAGACGGCAAAGTGCAAACTAATCTCTCCTTATCTGGAATGAAGGAGCCCTTGTGTCTTAAAAAGTCAGAGACTTGATCCGAAAGAGGTGGGTGTGGGAGTGGTATATCTAGCTAGTGGATGAGAAAAATCAACACTGATTTTACAGCACTTTTTTTGCACTTTCTGGTGTGTGTATGGGGAAATAAGCATTGCCGGGAGCTCTATTAGTTTTAGTAAGATCAGGTCTCTGTGGTCTTCCAGCCACTAGAGGGTGACATAGACCTGAACAGTCAGACATTCCACCCAGAAAAGGTCAGTGCTGCAACATACAGAGTAGCCAATAATACATTACTGCATTGTGCATCTCTAGCATGTAAGTATTCAGTTAATGCTCACTTTAGGAAAAAGAGGAGGGTGGCAGAATGGAAAGGTAGTTTATGCTTCCAATGCTAGTCAACTTCCCATGCAGTGCACTCAGTAACACTCTGGAGGACAGGATTAAAATTCAATACACTGCTGATAGATTGGGGAAAATGAGTTGAAAACAATCAAATGTGATATAATAAAGACAGCTGTAAAGTGGTTTACATAGAATGAGGGAATGCTGGCAAGGCAGAGCACGATCTGAGGATTAAAGGGGATTACAAACTGAAGATGCATCGACAATATGATGCAATGACAGAAAAAGCAAATGCTACATTGGGTTACATTAAAGAATACAGCGTGCATAATTCATATGAGGTAGTTATTACATTTTGGACACTACATATCCAAAAAGGTGCAGCCCAATGGGAAAGTAACAGAAATGATCAAAGATTTTGAAAATTATGACCTAAGAGAAGCTGGTACATTCCATCGGGTCAAAGAAGAGACAGAGGAGCATATATATGTAAAGGGTGTTCTTCCAAGCCAAAGAGGACAAAACAAGAAATGAGCCTGCAAATAATTAGACTGTAGAAAGTCAAATTTAGGATAAATACCAGGACAAACTTTTTAACCATAGGAACAACTGGGCAATAGAACAAAGCAACCATAGGAAGGGATGTCACGGGAGATATTCAAGGCTAGACTACAGACGCTATCATCTACTGGTGATGCTGTAAGGATAATGAAATCAGTCTTGCTACAGTTCAAGAGGTAGGGTGACCCAATGTCCCGATTTTATAGGGACAGTCCCGATTTTGGGGTCTTTTTCTTATATAGGCTCCTATTACCCCCCACCCCCTGTCCTGATTTTTCACATTTGCTGTCTGGTCACCCTAACAAGAGGTAGCCCGCCAGGGAACAAATCTATAATTCTCTCACAGGTTGCAAATTCCCGTCAGGATAGGGTGACCAGATGTCCCGATTTTATAGGGACAGTCCCGATTTTTGGATCTTTTTCTTATATAGGCTCCTATTACCCTCCACCCCCTGTCCCGATTTTTCACATTTGCTGTCTGGTCACCCTAAGTCAGGAAATCGTTGAAACTGCAGTGCCCAGGCTCCTAAACCTTCACTAAGTTCATGTTATTATAGGATGGAGATGAGAATTATGACATTCAGTGGGAGGAGAGAATACAAGATGAAGATGAAGAACCAGATTGTGTCTGTCAATCCACTGGCTGTATTGGTTGCACTGTGGAGCTGTGTTGTCCCAGTAGGAGCTCCAAGAGGCCTTGGCAGGAAATCCAAGCTGTTGCTACACTCTTTGTGTGGGTGCAGTACACACACTTCCTCACATAGGAACAGCTCCACATGGCGCAGGAGCACACATATGGTACCCCACTTTCCTCCCTGCCCCTTTGGAAAGTCCAGTGCAGGCAGTGGAACGAGCCTTGTGCTCCCTGAGTGAAAGGACTGGATTGTTTGAAGGCACGAAGGACATGGGCTGAGTGGATAGAAGGGGTACGTTTGCTTCAGTGAAATGGCGAAGGTTAAATTGTGGGTGCTGATTTTCTACAGAGACTGAGGGGAAATGGTAGTCAGGACTTAAAGTCATTTAAAATGAACTTGTTTTGTCTGAGGGCTAATTCCATCTCTCTATAAACCAAGAGTCTGTAGCATCACTGGGGAGAATGAAAGCCATCGGCCCTGTCCTTTGCATTTAATAGGATGTCAAAACCCAGAGCACAGTCACTGGTTTTTGACTGAGGTTAGAGAAGAAAAGCTGAACTAATTAGGCTGTTCCTGAGTATCTCTCTCTGCCTAATAGCTGTAGAGTTGCAAATCGTAACATATTGGGATTCTCAAATTCACAGATCGATGCCACTGCCCAACCAGGGAGGTTACTTTTCATGTTGATGAGATACAGGCTGCGCTTCAACTATGGCACTGTTAGTGGGGACAGTTCCCTGATAAAGCTATTGGGTATTCTTTCTTCTCCAAACAATGAGATGGGAAAATAGAACTAGAGCTTCAGGTGGTGAAGACCAATCCTGAGAGGCACCTTGTGGAAAGTGCTGAATACCCTCAACTCCTCAAACACTGCATCTTCCAGCAGGTGCTAACCACCTTGCAGGATATGGCCCCAAGCGGTTTGATAAGGCAGCAGTTGGCTTAAGTGCATTTTCTGTTACATATTTATTTACCCTCCAGATACAATTAATCCCACTCTGAAAACAGCAGACACCTTGGTCTTCGGCTCAAGCAAACAAGTATAAAGACTTGAACTGAGGACCTTTTTCCTTCAGTACCACATGCATCTTCCACTTGTCCTAACGGAGGATCTTCCTATACTGCTAGTAACATTTTAGATGCAAGTTATACTGCTGGGATGGACTAAATTACATTTTTCAAACAGGACTACAGGACTCAAAGGTCTCTCTAGCCTTAATTTCTATAGGATAGATACCCTTTTTGTATGCCACACACTAGGGGACAACATAATCACATACCTTTAAGCATGTCTGATCCGATCGAAGAGAGTGGCACACATTTAAGTTAGCAAATGCACTACATATTGGGGGGGGGGTGTCTAGTCTTGGTTCTGCTGTTTCTCAGCATGAGAATGTGTGCAGCAGCTTCACACTATCCCATGGAAGTTAATATAAAGGTTTTCCTGGTGAAATCATATTAGGAGAGTGACCTTCAGTAATTACAAGCTCCATTTCCTTTTTCTACATTGCCAGCTTCACATTCATAGTCAGTTGCGCAGGTACCTGGTACCGCAGCCAGCTGCCCCTTACATATTGACAGATTGTATATATTCATACTTGGTTCTGCTAGGGCCTCCCGCACTGCAGTTAGGCTTGGGGAGGAATCTGTTTCACTGGGGAGAGAAAGATCAAAGTTGAGTATAGAAAACTGCCAATACAAAGCATCTTAACTCTCCCGTTTTTCTTAGATGTACCCTGTTTCTGTGAGCAGAAGGCCGACTGCCTTCTGATTTGAATTTCAGAGGCAGAGCAAGGTGGAGTTTTCACCCTTCTTTGCCCATCTTATTATTATGTATGATTGTTAACTGTGTAAGATACTATCGCTGCCTCAAACTGTCATTTAGACCAGGCATCGGCAACCTTCGGCACGCAGCTCGCCAGGGTAAGCCCCCTGGTTTGTTTACTTGCCGTGTCCGCTGGTTCAGCTGATTGTGGCTCCCACTAGCCTGGGACGGCCCGCAGGCCCCATTGGCTGGGATGGCGAACCGCGGCCAGTGGGAGCCGCGATCGGCCGAACCGGCGGACGTGGCAAGTAAACAAACCGGCCTGGCCCACCAGGGGGCTTACCCTGGCGAGCCGCATGCCGAAGGTTGCCGATGCCTGATTTAGACAGATAATACAGTTCAGAATCTTAGTACACCAACTGAGCAGATGAAGGTCCAACTCCAAAATGGTGAATTATTTAGGGGATCACCCTTGGAAGGTCTTGAAGCGGGAATACACAATCCACTAGCCTGCAGGAAGAGGGAAGCTGTTCCTAGTATAAGGCACAGCATGGAAAGTGGCACAAAGATAACAGTGGGAGAAGGCTATAAAAGGAGTTATTAGGAGGGATAGTTGGGCAGACCAAAGGATGCTCAAAGGGGAGTTGGAAGACATGAGGGAATGTGACTCCTTCTGGCAAGAGCCAAAATTCTGCATGATTAGGCCAGACACTTAATCAGAGATTAATAGTCGTATATTCCAATAGCTCTCTATATTTTGTGCTCTAATATTTGCAGGCTGAAAAACAACTAATTTGCACAAGTGACTGTTTGCAGACACAAACATTGTTTCCGCAGCCACCTTTAAGCCAGGTTGACCATTAGTCCCATAGAGTGGTATAGGTGGAGCGCTCCTCTGCACCAGGGACTCAGATATATTGGGTCCAATGCTGGGAGCAGAAGCAGGCCTCTTACGAGGAATCCACTTCCCAACAGAACACATGTTTTTCCAAGTAGGCCCTTCTCCCCGAGCGTTGAATCAAGAAGGCCTAATTCTGCTGTTGGCATGGTTTCACAATTTCCCTGTCTCTCCCGCCCCCCATTTCACAGAATAAAGAAGAGGAAATGGCTTGCGAGTAGGAACTCTACCACCCTAGGCCTGTCCTGCATTATCCTCGTGCTTCAGTGCTTCTCCAGGATTAAGAACAGTGGTAGAGGTGGACTCGTTAAGGTAAGGCTGGCCAAATTGTGGCCTGGGGGTCCACTGCAGACCAGTATGCTCTTCTGTGAGACCCTTGGCCATCCTCCTCTTTAACAGAGAGGTCTGTGCAAGAGGCTACAGCAGGGATCGGCAACCTTTGGCACGCGGCCGGCCAGGGTAAACCCCCTGGCAGGCCGGGACAGTTTGTTTACCTGCCGCGTCTGCAGGTTTGGCCGATCATGGCTCCCACTGGCCACGGTTCGCTGCTCCAGGCCAAAGGGGGCTGCGGGAAGCAGCGGCCAGCACATCCCTCACAGTGGCGTAGCCAGCTTTAGAGCACAGGGAACCAAAAAAAGGCGCCGGGAGCAAAAAACGTCGGGAGCAAAAAAAAACGCTCCGCTCCGGCTGCGGCACAGGAGCAAAAGGCGTCAGAGCACAAAAAAGGCGCCGCTTCTGCTCAGCGGGGGAGCGGCCGCTCCCTCTCCTCCCTCCCCCGACTATGCTACTGATCCCTTGGCCCGCACTGCTTCCCGCAGTCCCCATTGGCCTGGAGCGGTGAACTGTGGCCAGTGGGAGCTGCGATCGGCCCAACCTGTGGATGCAGCAGGTAAACAAACCGGCCCGGACTGCAGGGGGCATACCCTGGCGAGCCGCGTGCCGAAGGTTGCCGATCCCTGAACTACGGCATGCAATGCTGCATTTTGATCGGAGCCACAGGTTGCTTTTATCAAGAGGCAGCGTTTCATGCTGGGACTTGCAATCTCTCTTGGACACCTCTCTGTATCCAAGATGGGACCATAATCTTTTCCATGTTACTCAAATGTAAGCAGGGCCCAACGGTCCCTGGGAGTTGCTAGTGTAGGGCCTGATTCAGGAAAGCACCCCTAGTTAGCACTTAACTCTGTGCTTAACTTTAAGTGCTGGTTAAGTCCAACTGCAGCCAAGAATGTTTTTCTAAATAGGGATGTGCGGAAATGCTTTCCTGAACGGGGGCCCCTGTTAAATGCCGTTGGCCCTTTTTGGAAGCTTGAATTTGTGCTTTTTGCATCGATAACCAAGAACCAAATTACAAATCATCTTTTAAATGGGTTGTGTTCCCCCCACCCCATCTCTCTCCTAGTGAAGATATAGAGTGGATTTCTCTACACTCAGCACAAAATGCATCTCAGCTGCACTGTACTTGACACAGCTTGTCAGGAGCTACAGAAATCACATACAATGACACCGAGTTGCAGGCTTTTCAAGCCTTTGGCATGGATTGAGGCCAAGCTGGACAAGGATGACACATGCAATTAAAATGTAGCCAGTTATCAAGGTTGCATAAGGGGGTGACTTGCTAGGCAGCATGACTTTAGTGTAAAAAGTTACAAAACTGAAATAAGGCTGAAAACAATCAGGTTCTGGTTTTTTATTTTTCTATTTTTCTCTGCACCAGCTGATATAGGTTTTTTTGGAGGAAAGTCTGCTCAGATAATGGATACCTTTCGCCTTCTCATCTACAGCTACAATCCCTTCCCTACTTACACAGATCAACATCTAAATTAATGAGTCAAATAACACACAGGATGTAACAAAGCAACCCAGATCTAGCTTTCCATGCAATATAAATCCTAATTTGTGTCTAGAAATGGTAGGAGCTGATTTCCCCCCACCCCCTCAATTTCAAGAATTTACCACCCCATAGTGCTCCCCTCTTGGAACAAAACAACGCACCTAAAAATAAATAAAAGGTTGGCAAATCCATGTTAGATTATGGCACAGATTCCTCAGCTACAAAAATAAAAGGCCGAGCAGAACAAAGAGATTTGCATTCTAAGTGATGCAAAAGCAGCCAGCAGTGTTTTAATGTTCTGTTTGGTCTGTGATGTCTTCATCAGGCACTCAAAGCAAGTGTCTCTGGCAGCAGCAGGTCCCTGTGAGCCTGTCAAATTCCGTTTCCATGGTATTCCTTCAGGCAGCACCATAGGCAGACAGCGCTGAAACGGACCCCTGCAACCTGTTTTGAACAGTGTCTCTGATGTAGGGCCCCAGAGCGGGCATCAAACTAGCAACAAGCAGCAAGGAAAATAACAATTTTGCTTTTCGCAGGTGTCAGAACTGCAAACAAAAGACTGTTTATAAAAGATGCAACATCCCCTTTTTTTTGTCAGTGTTAGCAATCTAAAGTCAGCTGGGCAGTCATCAAGTTAAGAAAGGGGTGTTGGAAGCAATACGCTGCTAGAGAGGGAACCCCTCTGGAGGAATTCTAATTGTTTTCCTCTTGAATCTTTTAGACGCACTTAATGTGTTTGGTCAGACTGTCCTGCTAATCACCGAGCTAATGGACTTTAATGGTGTTTTAATTATTCCATTAAAAATCAAAAGAAGGACTGTTTTCTTAAAAGAGCTACAACTTTTTATATACAGCAGCAGTAGCATGCTTGAGCTGTTATTCTGCATTGATGAATAATCTTGTGTTTAAACAAAACAAAAATCAGAAAATTTCCAAAAGTCTCTGAAGCCTGTAATTTAGCAATAGGCTGGACAGTTCAAATGTTGAGAAAAAGGCCTCCATAGTCTTTGAAAAGCTATAGATCTGGGTGTGATATTAAAATCGGAATATACCTTAATTTGATCAGGATACTTGGCTTCTATTCTCAGCTCTTCAGCCGACTTGCTGTGGGACCTTGATTAAGGTCACTTATCTTCTCCGTGCCTCAGTTTCACCATAAGTAAAATGGGGGTAATGATCCTTTTCACCTTTCTAAGGCATTTTGGGATTTGTGGCTGAAAATGCCATAGTATTACCATTGTTATTGTGATTGCTATTATTACCTTAGTATCTAAGCACTAATAAAGTACCTTAATATAGAGCTGACAACTGAACCCAAGGTTTTGTCCTGCAGGACTAAAAGTTTTCTGGAGTTGATCAGAATGCCCGCAACAAACTGCATCTCGCACATCACAAAAATCACTGGTAATCTTCTGCTGTACCCTACATTACTAGGTGCCTTCAATATGGACTCTTAGGTGAGGTGTGTTAAAACAGGGCTTTGCACAATATGTTCATTCCTGTAATTAAATGGCTAGTTATCTCACAGGGTATAGACTGAAGTCCACGGGAGCTGTGGTTTCCCTATTGCTTAAGAGTGCCAGGGAGCAGTTAAAGGTGATTCACTGTTGCAATTAACATTCTAACCTGACCCTGTGTGTTTATTTAAACACTCAGCAAATAGATCTATGTAGAATTACGGCTTGAGAGCTGCTAGTGTGAAGGCTTTAAAACTGGCTAGACTGATGTACTGCTCAGGAAATTTCTTTGGACTTCAATTGCTGTGTTAAATAAAAGTTTATCGTTTTGGTAGAGAACTACAAGTGAATGATGCTTTAATACATAACGTTGCACTTTAGGATCAGAACCATGCTAGGCACCATAGTGATGGTATAAGCAGAGTGATCATGCATTCTGATTTTACTACAACACTCGGGGACATCTGAAACTCCGTTTTTTTATTACACGAATCCAAACTTTTTCTTTTTTCCAAATAAACTACAAAATGTTTGTTCAGAGTAGAGTTTGCTCTGTGTAGATCAGGAACCAACAATAGGGTGGAACAAAGGTTCTGTGTGATGAAGAGCGCTTGGAGTGAAGGGGAAAGCTGAATGAATTGTGGACTATCACAGATGTTTCTTTTTGATTGAAATGAAGGTTAATGACACTTGTTCCGGCTCTCATGATGAAAAAAGTCCTCCACTCAGAGAAACGTGCCTGTGTCAGTGTTGAATCTGAAGCTAGCATTAGCAGCACCTGCCCACTTATTTATTTATTTATTCTAAGAATACTGTCACGCCGTCTAGAGTGGCTCACAACTGTGAGTGCCTACCTCAGGGCAGACTGTCAGGAAACAAGTACAGACACCCCAAACTGGTGGCATGTTCTATAATCAGATTTCACCAAGCCAATGACAAATGTGAACTCCTGGATCACTATATCAGTCTTAGCCCAGGTCTACACTAGGGGCGGGGGTCGATGTAAGGTACGCAACTTCAGCTACATGAATAACCTAGCTGAAGTCGACGTACCTCGATCGACTTACCATGCCATGAGGACGCCGCAGGGTCAACTGCCGCCGCTCCCTTGTAGACTCCGCTTCTGCCTCTCGCCAGGGGTGGATTGCCAGAGTCGACGGCAGAGCGATCGGGGATTGATTTATCGCGTCTACACTAGACGTGAAAAATCGATCCCCGAAAGATCGATCGCTACCCGCCGATCCGGCGGGTAGTGTAGACAAGGCCTTAGTATGAGTCACAGTCCTTAGCCTTGTTTGCTACCCAGACAAACTGAACTTTGTGATAAGAGGTTACTCAAACCTAAAATTACACCACATAAAGTTATTCCCAGTCCCAAGTCACTCACCCCAAATTAATTGGTACTCCAGATTTGACCCCCAAAGAGAATGCTGGCAGTCAATTCTATAGTAAACTAACTATAGGTTTATTAGCTAAGAAAAAAGAATGAGAGGTATTGAGAGGTTAAAGCAGGTAAAATATAACAACAGGTAAATCACAGTTTGTAACTCCCAAATGGTGCCAGTGATGTATTAAACTGCCAGTTTCTCAAAAGTTTCTTGGGACTACCCGGAATAATTCCGGGGATCTCTGTCCTCTCGTTCAGTTATTCTGCTCTGTTAGAATCCAAACATTCCAGAGATAAAAGATCTTTCTTGGAATCCATATTTATATCATCTTAATCTTACTGAAAACAAACTGACAATCTCTCTACTCACATGGGCTTTTGATTTGATGACCATGTGAATGCACTTAAGACTTTTGACCTCCAACCATATACCATAATGGCCACTCACTTTGAAATTAGCATTTTCTATTAAACTCCTTAAGTCCTTCATTAGCATTTCACAAGATTTCTTTGATGTGCAATTTAGTTACAAAGGTATTTACCATGTAAATGTTTGCTATTACATTATGGTTGGAATATATAAGTGAAAACAATACCAGTAACATTCCACTAGTTTTCATGAAGGTTAAACATCTGAATACACACTTATACATCTAACCATTACTTTGATTTACCATTACCAAGTCAACTGGCCTGTGGCCCTGGACTGACCTCGTTTGCCAGCATCACAAATAGTTTTTCTCTTTTGTGTATTTCATGATCCAGTCTTTGATTTTGCAAATATAGTTCCCTTAGATATAAGTAGTGTGGGTCTGACCCATTGTGGAAGGAACATAAGTGAATTCATTAAAGTAACTGGTCGAAAGTCCTGATTAAGAGCACAGAGGGGATCGGTTCAGGACCTTTTAGGTGGGATTGGGAACTGTTAGGTCAATGTTGAAGGCTTTTGAAAATCGCACCCTATATGATTAGCTACATTATTCGTCGTGGGAGGATGGGAAGGAGGTATGGTCCTGGCCCTGTGTTGATGCATTGACTGGCACCTCCCTGCTTCTTTTAGAACTGGTTACTGTTAGCTCCTATCAATTAGCCTGATAAACATTTACTCCGGTTGTAACAGGAGCCACTAGGTAAGGGCTTGTCTACACATGAAAATTATTCTGGATTAAGGTAGGGTCTGAATTTAAAGTGGAAGAGCTATTCTGGAATCTAGCTCCATTTTATTTTTGAATAAAAGTGCATTTTCTGTTTATACAGGAATGGAGATGCTTCAGCTAATCAAAATGAAGTTATTGATCTACCATGCACTCCGGTTGGCTGCAGGGGTTTGTATCTGATTTGCATATTCACTGCATATCTCAATAGCCATTACACTGCTCTTGTATCCAGGAATTGTAACAGATTGCTACTTATTTACGACCCAGGGTATTGTTCTTCAGCTGAAGCAGTAAGGCATTGTGCTTTTGGTGCCAAAGGTCTCGAGTTCTATCCTTTGTAATAGCTATAGTCCATACATGAGGCCCAACCCTTCAATCTAACTGGCTGATGGTCATTTTTAACCAATTTGCAAGAACACATTATTTACTCAGGTCCCTGCATTCTGGTTGATTACAACTGTAAAACATGCCCCTCAACTTGACTACAACAATCATGGCCTCTTCAACTTGTGATCTCCCTGCTTCTTGTTACCGCCTCAACATCATCATGAAACATGCATAGTCTACTAAGGACCAGCCAGAGTGACCACGATTGATGGAGTCACACAAGCATCATGTAGTGAAGTTGACAGATCTGGTTCAATTCTGCAAATCCATGAATCTCTGGGGCAGCCCCATGGGTGGCACCAGGTAGGATCAGTCGGGCCTGCACTCCTTTGTGCATCATTGGTGAGTCTGAAAATACAGTGTGCTGGAGTGTACTTGTCCATCTTGGCAACATGTCCGAAGAGCATGCAACTTGGCTTTTGAATATAACGTGCAACTGAAGGAAGGCCAGTTTTTTGTGAGATTATGACATTTCACAAAAGTTAAATCACTTTAAGATCAGGATTTGGCACTGACAGAGCATATGGAATGCCTCTGTCTGTAAGAGGGTCCCGGTTTCTGACCTGTATAGCAATACAGTTAGTACACAGGTAGATGAACCTGTCAAAGCTCTCTACAGTACTTGATCCCATCCGCACAAGGGGTTCTGGTGGCCCAGCTCCAAGGTTCTGGACCTTCCTTGGTCTTCTGCCAGAGGTTGAACCCCAAAGTGCAGGCAGCACATTGGGGATCTTGGAGGGCAAAGCTAAAATTCATTGATTTCTCCACAAGCAAGGCAGTGTCATTGGCATAGTGTGGATTGGTAAACACTTCTTCACCAACCTTGATTCTGATATGTGGATCAGCAAGTCTTAATATCTAGCTGATAACTTGACAGAATCGTGCTGGGGTGAGAATACACCTCTGCCTCACAGAACTGCGGCGAAAGCTGTGAACCAACAAACTCTCTTGCACCACTACTGGTGTGAAGATTGTCCTCCAGATTTAGCAGAACATTTGGAACACCAGCTTCTTTCAGCACGAGCCCAAGAGCTGACCTGTTGATGGAATCAAAAGCTGCTTTGCTGTCAAGATGTGCTACTTAAAGCAGATGGTTAAATTCTCAGTACAGCTCAGCCAAAAGCCAGAAGGTAAGGACAGCATCCCTTCTTGACCACCCTGTAGTGAAACCTGGATTGCTGTGGACAATGATCTCTGTTAAGGAGTGGCTACAGCCTACCGAGCAGAATGTGAGCAAAGACCTTTCCAGGGACCAATAACAATGAGATTGGCCTGTCACTGCCACACTTGGTGGGCAATCCTTCACCTTTGTACAGGGACAATTTGATCCATCTTTCTGTTATGCTGGTACTTTGCCTGATGCCCATGATTTTAAGAACAGTTGATGTGGACCGATGCTCACTGGTTCCAAGGCACCTTTGAACAATCGGGTGGAATACCATCAGGTCCAGCGGCACGTTCATTCCATAACTTTTGGATGGCTTTCCTAATTCCTCGAGTGATGGAGGATCAGTGTTTGCCCCTTGATCTGCAGTTGGGTGGTTTGACAGGTTACTCAGCCAGACAGTTGTCAGCAGATCCATGGTTCAACATGCTTTCAGGATGTGTTGTTCTTCCTCAACCGCACATATTAAATACAATTTGGCTGAGATTTTTTTTACTCTGCAGCCCTAATTTGGGCAAAAATCTTTACTCCCTTCAGAATCAGGCCTATCATGCCACTGACTCACACCAACACGACAACAGCTACGTCTGTTTGCTCTTCTTTCAGTTAAGGATCTGTGCCATTGCTATCCGCACAGCCTGAAACGGAATGAGCATAAGCTCCGGGAAGAGAAGAGGGTAAGGACGGAAACAGAAACAATCTCTGGGACACCACTGGCACCAGCAGGAGCAAAAATGTTGGTTTGCCACTTCTGAGTGCAACAGAGCATATGGCCAGACTGGGACTGTTGTCAACAACCCAGAATGGGGTAGCTTTGTTCTGGTAAACTCAATTTTTGTCTCTATTGCCGAAGAATAGTTGCATGCTGGAAGCTCTGTAGTTGCTAGGGAAAGATCCATTAATACGCTGGTGGCTGAGAAATAAGCTGTAGCTAGTGCTGAGATTAAACAATGACACTTTCTTCTTCTGAGTCACCCAGAATGTGACATACGGTGTGTGCTCCATGCTCAGGATGCACCTCCAGTGCTGCGTGATGCTACTTGCTTTGTGCTTTTTTTAATCTTTTCCCCAGCTGTATGTTATAAATCTGAGAGTCTCACAAGATTTATGAAATGATAAATCCCTGCCTACTGTACCAGGCATCGAATGACTTCAGACCGCTTTGGGCATGTAGAGACACCACTCTGTTAGCCTGAATAACGATGATGATGCTTTGTTCATGTATAAAGCTGCTCATCAAAGCATCTGAAAGGGAAGGGATCCACAGGAGGGCAAGCTCATAGACCAATTAATAAACCTGTGATGGGATGTTACCTGGTCCACAGCAAACAGAAGGTTAACAAGCTTCTCTTTCCTCTCCCCTGCCACGGCTGTTCAGGGGAAGGTCTGCTGGAGAGATGGCAAAACTCCTTTATCCAAGTTCTGAGGCGGAACCTTAGGGACGCGTGATTGTTCCGCTTTTTGTTGACTCTGTGCTGTTCTGAGGTGCAGTCATGAGGATTCTCTCCCGATGAACAGACCTGACTACCCGTGGCAGTGCTCACTTTCTGTTCACTCATCCCACCACCTTACAAAACTTCTATTTCTTTCCTCTCCTTTCCCCTGAAGCACGCTAGGGTAGTGGTCCTGAGTGAAAAGGCAATAATCGGTCTGGTTCCAGATAGCCATTCTGGGGTTAATATTCATGGAAAACCAAGCCTCTTTTGGAGCACCAACAGGCTGATGACTCAATTGCCACATGTTTCTTGATCCTACAGTGCAGTTCTGAGATGGGTTAGTAGAGCTGTGTGGGTAACGTGGAACAAACAAACAGGCCATTAGCTGATGCACTTAGACAAATGGAGACAGGGTCCTAAGCCAGCCTCTAGCAAATGGGAGAATAGGAAGAAACTTTCCCTGTGGACAGGTTGTTATATAACTGCCTGTTGCAGGGTTTCTTGCCTATTCCTCTGAAGCTGCTGGCACTGGCCACTTTTGGAGACAGAATACAGGACTGGTCTGATCCAGTCTGGCAATTTCCTTGAGACTTAATCTATGTTTAGTGTTGGAAATCGGAGAACCAGTTACAGCAAGTGCGAAGAAGGCAGCGGTATGAATTGTTATTTTTACATACGACTGAGAGTGACTCCAGCTTATATTGATTTATGCTTGTGCTGCATGAGCCAGATTTTCAAGAGCGTTTAGCTCACAACCTACATCCTACCTGCTGAGCGCTTTTGGAAATCTGGTCACTTATTTTGATGCTGTGGTGGGTTGCCTTCACCTCTTGAGTCCCCCTGGCCATCTGGTCGTGGTGCTGCCATTCTCTTCAGCTACCAGCTGTCTGCCGGCAGGTCTTCTGTGACTTGGTCCTCTGGCTGGGTCACACAGTACAAAACCTCTTCCAAAGTATAACAAACACACAAAATAGAAACAGGTCCTTGTCCTTCAAACAAAATAGTTTTTTGCCCTGTCTGGGTTAAATTTCCTCTCTAGGATTGAATCAGCAGGGTTCCTTCTTAGTCCCTACCACTGATTATGGCCAGAAATAGGCTCTGACCTGGCCTGTTCCTCTAGCTGCAGCCTAAGGAGCATCCCTCCTCATTCCTCTGGCTCCAGCTAGGGACGGATTCACTGACAGCAGGTAGCTCCTTTTATTTTGACCTACTGGGCCTTGATTGGCTGTTGCTGGTCCCTAGCCTTTCTGGCCGCTGGAGGACCAGATCTTGCTGGTTTCCAAAATGGCTGGTCTTTTCTTCACAGATAACTATTTCCTGGGGCAGAGTGAAGCAGAACAGAGGACCTCAAAGGCCTGCTACACTCCATCACAGATGCCTAAATGGGAGTTGAGCTCTTTTGAAAATCTGGCCCCAGTTGTGGGTCCTGAACTTTTTTGAAAATTCTGACCCATATGTCTGTTCACATATACAACAAGTACTTGTAAAGCCAGGCCCTACATAGCTGGTGGGAAGATCAGAAGGCGCATGATAGGGTCACCATTTGTAGCCATGGTAAATGAGTCGTTACCAGAACGTCCCTTTCCAAAACCAACGAATGTACAAACATATAGGGGGTGACAGAAATAACTCCTGAATTACCTTTGTTGGTATGGCAAGGTAACATGATGCTACATTCTCACTAGAGCGGTGGTTCTCAACTGTGGTCCACCGCTTCTTCAGGGAAAGCCCCTGGCGCGCCGGGCCAGTTTGTTGATCTGCCGCGTCTGCAGGTTTGGCCGCTCGCGGCTTGCACCGGCCACGGTTCACCGCTCCAGGCCAATGGGGGCTGCGGGACGCAGCGCGGGCCGGGGGATGTGCTGTCTGCTGCGTCCCGCAGCCCCCATTGGCCTGGAGCGGTGAACCGCAGCCAGTGGGAGCCGCGACCGGCCAAACCTGCGGACGCAGCAGGTAAACAAACCGGCCTGGGGCTTTCCCTGAAGGAGTGGTGGACCATAGTTGAGAACCACCGCACTAGAGTCAGTGGCAGATTAATGCACGGATCCATGGGGCCTGTGCCCAGGGGCCCTGGCCAATTTAGGGGCCACTGCAGGAGCGCCGGAACCTGTGCAGAAGTGTGCGTGGGGGCACCTAAACTGTGGCCCTGCCCCCTGCTCCTCCTCTTCCCCCTAGGGCACTTCCCCTGCTTCCCCTCTTCCCCCTGAGGTGCGCCCCCCCCCGTTCCTCCTTTTCCCCCAAGGCCCCGTACCTGGATAGGCCAGAAGCTGGAGCCGGGCTGTGGTAAGAGCTGCCAAGGGAGCCCAGGCCACTGTGGGGAACCCTGGATCCTCCACTTGCCCTGGGCGGGGAGCTGGGATGACTGACAAGAGCCCCCTGGCCTGTGTCCCTTCCCTCTGGGGTGTGCCGCCCATGGCAGGTGGAGGGTTAAGGTCTTCCCACAATGGCCCAGGCAACCTGGGTGGCTCTTACCATGTGGGGGGCCCCAAATCTTATTTGTGCCCAGGGCCCCAATGAATCTTAATCCACCTCCAAGTGACTAGTGACAAGCTTTGAAATCCTGTGCTGATGAAATCCAGGAATGCCACACGATTAACTCCAAGATAGATAATGCCATGATATCTCCCACTGCCCTTAACTCAGCAGCTAGTTCAAGTCACCAATGAGATGAATGTCTAGATTTGGATTTTGAAATCTTCCAGACTGTGTAAGTCAAAGTAGAGTCTCTTTTAGCTGATAGCAATAGAGAGCCTATGACATACATTCGAACTATTCCGATTCTATCCACTGGAGGTCAGTCATATGTAAGTTAAGCTACTGGTCCATTTCCTTTACTGAGGGATGTCCTCCCATCCCATTGCTCTGCCCATTACTGCTCTCTAAGACACATACATTCAGTGTAACATCGTTCCTTTTGGGCTATGTTATTGAAGATCTTCACACTCAGGCACTGCCAATGGGAGAAGGGGGACAGAGCTTTTCATTCTGTGCACTATCATTTGTATTTTCTGTTACCTAGAAGGAAACCAAAATGATTTTTTAAGAGCTAATCAAAGGGAGCAGGCTTTGCTGGTTCAGAGTAATTGGGGTTTCATTTTTTAAATGCATACACACTACAAATAACCATTACGGCGCTTTTCTTGGTAGCGAGGCTGGAATTGCAGCTTCTGGGGTTTAAAAAGTTCCCTTTCACTAACATTCACACTCTTCCTTCATTATCTTGTGCTAGACTCCACAGTCCTCCTGATTGCATGTTATCACCTTCAATAGAACAGCTGTGTCATTGCTAAGGGGTGTTAATCTGCCACTATCTAACACCTTATTGAGAGCTAGAGTCAAGGTGCCCCTAGTCTTCTTTGACTTCAGTGAATTTGACTTCTCAAAACATTCCTTTTTAGCCTCAGATTCATTTCCAACCAAAATGCCTCCTGCAATAGTCTGAGCTGGGGACTTAACTATCCGGAATGACAACCCATCACTGCGCACAATAGCAGCCATTCACTCTTGGGCTGCTGCAGCAGAGCTTGAAAGTCGGGGCTTTCTATTAGCGCCATAGGTGATAACCAGGAGAATGTAGTTTACATTTGTCAAGAAACAATAAACCGCTGCCAATCGATAAGAAGCCAGGAGCCCAGAATAGAAACTACTCAGTCAGGTGGGGCAGTTGGCTTTAATTTTTATTTAGTGGTCATGAAAGGTGTCCTGGAGACTGGTTTTCTATTTAATTAATCAAGAGAATAGGAGCAGCACTGTCAGTATCAGTGTAAGTTTCTATTACATTCACTCCCTTCACAACATGCCTCTACCCAGACCCGAATGGGTCACTTCTAGGGGCGTCGTTCATTCTCTTTTAGGTATAATAGTAAAAAAACCCAAGAGTTTTGTAAGTGACGTAAACCCTCTCTATTCAGTGCATACGACAACCTCTAACAAATAGTTTAGGATGCAGCTTCTGGATGTTTATTCTATGACTATCTACTGCAGCATTTCTTCCACATTCTCTGAAGCAGCTGGTAGTGACCAAGATAGAATACTGGACTGGATGGACTACTGGAGCGATTCAACAGGGCAACTCCTATGTTCCATGACCCATTGAGATCTTGGCTTTTCTGCTGAGAAAGCCAACGAGGATGTGGACTGGAGTGGCGGCTTTCATGATGACGAACGCAAATGAATCGAGACAGTGACCTCTGTGTCCTGAAAGAAAAAGTCAGGGTTGTGTAATCAGCACTAAGTAAGCCTGTGTGCTGAATTGTGTGAGAGCTAAGATAGACAGATGAACAAACTCTGCAGACCTTGCAAGATTGCCATGATTTTCTTGGTAGTTTGTGCTTTATTGAAGGCCTAAAATTGGATTTGAGGCCTTGCTTGGCATTCATCAAAAACCCAGATGAAGAAAAGAAAAACCACTGAAATGCAGACACAGGTGTGAGGAGTGCGAGTGAAAGGAAAAGAAATGGACAGAAACAGACCACCAATGATTTGGATAGGCTAAGGGCAAGCTCAGACACCAAGCTAAATGCCAGATTGTGGCATTTAGCCTCTGGCCTATGTAGGGTGACTTGGGGAGGGTGACACAGGGTGACTTAGGGAGCCACCCCACAGACTGCTCAGGGAGGGACTTTGCTTCTAATATACACAATCCCTCCACAAGTCACCCTGTGTGCAGGAGGACTGGGAAGGCCCTACCTTCCTTTTATCTGGGGCAAAGTGGTAGACTGAGGCTATGGCCCTGCCTCCTTCCTGACTTTGCCTGCCACTTTTGGGTGCATGCCACCAGGGGTTGTGCAATAGGGGAAAGACTCCTTATGGTGTCCATTCCCTCAGCTTCTATGTCACCAACTACATCTCAGTTAAAAAAGCTTTAATGATAATTAACAGCAGATCTAAAATGTAAGCACTCAGAGCTGAAGAGTGTTCTTCAAAACAGTTCAGTTGGCAAAAATGAGGCCCTCTCCTGCAAACTGTTCTCTTGCCAAGCTGACAAACTTAAATATGGATTGGGCCCAGAGATTGGTTTCCCTACTTCCCCTCAGGTTGGAACTAATATAACCTAATATTTTTGCACTTAGGTTTCCCATGCCAGTCAGGGAGTTTGGAGGCCAAGAAAATGAAGGTAGCCAAACCCTTCTGACCCTGAGAAGAATTCAGTGCAAATTTTAAGTGAAGGTTTGAGATGATTGCTGTTTTACCTGGATAGGTTTACCCTACATAATATACCATGTCTGCCAATGCTCTGGCCAGTATTCATATCGTCCATCCAAACAGCATCTTATAAAGAACGGTGTAGTCTTAGTCTGAAGAGCAGCAAATGGAAGACTACCCTTCCTCCTTGTCTTTGTCCTCCTCCACCCCGGGAACTGATAAAAGAACAAGAAGAATTGATGGGAGAAGTTATGAGAAACTGGCAGGGCAGGAATCCCTCGCATAAGAGATTGTAAACCAGTTTCCTAACAAAGAGATTGTAAACCAGTTTGTTAACACTGAGTGATAGCCGCATGTATTGGGTTCCTATTAGTGCCAATGTCACAGTGACACCATTGCTTTACCAAGGTGGCTACCATCAAAGTGGGCTCAGAAAAGCTTGCTATGATTTTACCTTAATTTTCAAAGACACCTAAACATTTTTGATAGTGGGTAGCATTTGTCACTATGTGAACCTACAGGCTGCTGGGCGGAGCAAGCTGGATGCCGTTTCCTTTTAACCTGGATTTTAGGAGGTGGGCCCAGTAGAAGGCGACAAATGGTATCATAAACAAAACACAACATTTATTTTCCTTAGTCCTCTATTTGCCCTCTTCCCCCTCTGCTTCTACTGTGTTACACGAAACAGCAGCTGAGCCTGGCGTAGTGGTTTGAACACCAGCTACACCCCTGCATTCTAGTGCTGCTTCTGACAGGACTTGAGCAAGTCACTTACCCGCACTGTGCTTCAGTTTTCCCCATTGTAAAATGGAGATAATGAATCAACCATGTTTATGGTGGGAATGTCTGGAGATCTGTTCAGATTGGGACCCCACTGTGCAAGGCACTGTACAAACACCTTCTAGGGGCCTCGCTTGGAGCACGTGGACTTGATTGAGCCTTATTCTGCAATGAGCTCTGTTTTGTTATCAGTCAGTGATCAGGCAGGCAGAGTTGTAGGAGAGAGATCTTTCTTACACATATTGAGAGGCCACTGTCAGATGCGGAGGCTCGGGAATTTCTGTGGTTGTAGCCCGGCCCTGACTTGCATTCCTCAGCCTACACCAGAGTAGGTCTCCCCTGGAAACCTACCTGACCCTCTTTCTCCAGTTACACTTATCATACTACAGGCTTGATGTTTGCCAGTCTGACAAACAAACTCATGGTATGCCCCAATCCACCAAACTATTCTTTGCAGGCTCAGGCCCCACAGGACAGTTTGCAAGATCGGGGCCTTCGTGAAGCGATAGCTGGCTGGCTGGGAGTGTTTCACGCTGTGTTTGTACCCTACATTCATTTGGATGCTTTCATCAATCACAAGCAATTCCTTTTCCCGCCCCATGGGAGGAGAAACCTATCGGAAAAGTGGCTGAATACTTAGTCTAGTGTAAAATGGGGGGCAGGGGTGATGTATTCAGTTTAGTAACAGGTTTGCTTCAGGAAGGCAGTTTTTTGGTCTCCTCTGGCCAAACAACATGCCCTAAGACTTGCAAACTCATAGCAGGAGAGTGAAGAGAAATCGGAACATTATTTGAAGGAAGGGTAAGAAGGTCACTGTGATCGAACCCTCTCAGAGCTGAATTAATCTCTTTGGAGAACCAGTTCTCTTTCACTCTCATATCAATGCTCTCACAGGTACATTTATGTAGAGCAATGCCATCCAGTGGTTGCTCGGATTCATCACAAACCCAACGGCTTGCTCCTTAGGGGCAAGTCAAGACTCTAAAGTGTTTCTGGACCTGTTTTCAGTTAAAGTGCTTCCTGGACAGTAAAAGGTCATGGAGGTGGCTAGGCTGCATTGCTTCCAGTTTGTTTGTTCTTTTACACGCAAGCCTGAGGTGCATTTTAAACAGAATCCAAGGGGGGAAAAGAGTGCTATGCAGGCATAATAAACTGAAGTTGGCTTTTGGGGGGTAAATCATAGTTTATACGCAGAATTCAAATATGCAGGTTGGTGGGGACTGGATTGTGTCTGTGAAAGGAGCAATCAGATGGACAAGTGTCTCAAATTATGGAGACTCTTCTCTGATGCAGAATATGCAGCTGCGTGGTGCAACTTGCTCACTAGCAGTGGCACAGAAAATATAAGGATTGTTTGTTGGGACCTTTCGCTCGAGAATTATGCGCTGAATAAGAGACGGATGCACAAGGGAAAGAAGAAGCATGGTCGGAGGAAGTAACTTTTAAAAGGGGGAGGTACTGCCAGTTAGCCCAGTGGTTTAGTGGTAGCAGAGGCGCAAGACCAGGGTTTGCGGATGTCTTTAGCTGGTAAGCCTGACTTGATTCACCGCTGCTGTTCCACTGATGGTTTTCTTCTGAGCAAAGGCTGCCTTTGGTTCGCAATGTGGGTGACTGTCCCCTGTGACTAGGTCAAGACCTGCAGACTCGAGTCACTTGTGACTCATTTGAATGCCAGTCTCTAGAAGTAAAGGACTGTCCCACTAGACACACTGCTCTGGCAGTGTGAATGAGAATCTGGCCCATCCTCCACCCATAGAAGGCATCCAGAATTTCACTAACGCTGCCATTTGCCCATGAGCTCGGCACATTTCTATACATGGTGTGATATATTTCAGACATGCATATCATCCTTGTCCTGTAGTACAAATTCCAATCAGCTGTGACAAAGCCCAGTGGGTACTTCTGATAACAGGTGTCTCATTAAACATCTCTCAACCTCACAGGCATTGCTCATTGACAAGAACCAAACTCACACTCAATCACAGCTTAATCACAGCCAAACTCTATTAACAAGTCATACTAATTACCAACTTCTAACAGTTTATCAGGTTCAGAGGCAAAATGTCCTTTCTTTATACATGAAAACCAGCGTTTGATATGCCAGAGCTGGCCATAATTGGGTCCTTTAAAACCGAACCAAACCAAAAAATCTAGACATGCCCTTTGTGATGATGGTCCTTAAAGTACAGTTGTACAACGAGATGTTTTGTTTGTTTTAATTTTGTATCTGCTATGTTGCCCACAAGGGTCCAATTAGCTTGTTACAGATGCTTGTATCAGTTTTATCTTCTTATCTTGTCTTTTTTTTTTTTTAAGAGGAGGGTAACTTGTAGCACAGATTGCTGGCCTGCGGGCATCCAGAGATCAACAACTAGCTGTCTGTGATACCAACCCCCCAGTGAAACAGACAGCTCTCATCCAGAGAATTCATAACACAAAGAGTAAAATGAATGGGGGAGGGGAAGTTGCACTGGATTTTGGATTATTGTGGAATAATCAGGTGTGTTCTAAAATGACCTGACCTGGCAATTCTGCCCTGGATAAGAATAACTAGGAATGCTTGGTTTGGTTGCTAGATACTGCAAATTATAATGCCGGGGTTATTTTAACAGCTTGAAGTGCTGCCACACCATAAAAAATAACTCTTGGGACTTTACATTTAAATATAGATGCTTGCCTTTATCCCTGTCTCTTTGTGTGTGCGTATGTGTAGGTAGTTCTACATTAACCTGGCTGCTTTTTCCATTGTGTGGCTTGACTGAGTGTCCGGGGGCTTGAGAAAACTCACTTGTGTAATCAATATGGATACAAAAGGGTACATATAATAACATGAAGAGGCTGACTTGGGCTGACAGCAAGTAGGTTCACAGTTAGGGATAATGCTTCATCTTTAACTCACGCTGATGTTGGAGGGAAAAAAAAAGAGACTGAGTTAAGGGCTAACTTTAGATTTCCCAGGTTTTTCAATGCAATGTCATTCAAGGGAAGGATTTTATAGTATTGGTCTACAAGGCAACCATCACAGGGAGAGATCCAGATGCCAATTATTTAACTGCTGTTTCTTTTCATTTTTAAAAGAAAATTTAACTCTTTCATGGAAGAGTATAAGCTAGGTCCAAGAAACCAGGAGGGCACCTTCTGCTGCTTTCATCCGATGGGTTCGTGCCTGCAGTTTTTAACCGCTTGCGGTCACAGCTGAATTTCTGTAGTGACTAAACCACTGGCAGGAGTATAAAATACCACATTCTTGAGTGATGCTTATAGGGCACGTAGATTCATAGACTCATAGACTTTAAGGTCAGAAGGGACCATTATGATCATCTAGTCTGACCTCCTGCACAATGCAGGCCACAGAATCTCACCCACCTATTCCTGTAATAAGCCTCTGACCTATGTCTGAGCTACTGAAGTCCTCAAATCATGGTTTAAAGACTTCAAGATGCAGAGAATCCTCCCGTAAGTGACCCATGCCCCACGCTGCAGAGGAAGGCGAAAAACCCCCAGGGCCTCTGCCAATCTACCCTGGAGGAAAATTCCTTCCCGACCCCACGTTGATCATTGTGTGGCAGGTGCACCATTGTAGGGTGCGTCTAAACTCTCCCGTGTTTACCCTCCAGTCAGGGGACCTATACGCCGGGTGCGGAGTCAGCTCACCCAGCTTCGTGCTGTCACTGCAGGAGACCCCATGACCCTGGTCAGGGTGGGCCTGTGCCCTGGCAATTCCTCACTGGCACTTCGAGTCCCATAGGAGCTATGGCAAAAAGGAGCACAGGTTGGGCTGCTCTAGCCTGCACCAGGGCCTGAATCAGCCCTCACAGCTAGGGATCAGAGAGGCACAAAGCTGCTTACCCACAGTCCCTATGGCAGCCCTATAGTGCCTGAGTCTTCTCTTGCCTGCCCCAGTGTAGATCAGGATTGACTCCTCAGCTGAAATCAATAGAGTTTTACATTAGTGTAAAAGCAGTGTAAGGTGAGAATGCGGCCCATCCTGTGGAGGGAGGGGGAGAAGCCGAGCAGCGGTGGCGCGCGAAAGCCGAGTGGCAGTGGTGCAGAGCGTAGGTGAGCTGGGGCAGGCGGCCGACCGGGACACATTTCTAGGGGCGGCATGGCCAGCACCAGAATGCCACCCCTAGAAATGTGCCGCCCCAAGCACCAGCTTGTTTTTCTGGTGCCTAGAGCCGGCCCTGGGTGGGGGAGTGTTGGGGTTTAGATCCAGGATCCAATCTTCCCCAGAGGCTTTAGGTGGTTCTGATCTGGGGTTTTGCATCAGGCCCATCTCTGATTGACCTATTGCGAAATGATGGGGCATTTGTGGAACCAGATGATTGTTATATGGGTTTACAATCCCTAACACAATGAGGCTCAAAACCCTGAGAGGGGACTTTACATGCTACCATAATACAAAAATGACATAACAACAACACAAATATTCATGAAATGTTTCACAAGGGACAAGAAAATGGGAAACTTCACCCAACCCTAGTCTCTTTCCCCTCCAGAAGAGGCCCTCTCGAACCAGAACAAAGCAGCATTTTCTTCGCTTCTGCCAGCTGAAATTTGAATGACTAGGCTGGCAGGTGCAGAATCAGGCTCTACAGATTTGTTCTGGTTTCCATGTGCCTTCGGTCTAGCCTGAGCCTGAGAATACAAGAAACCTACTGCTGATACAATCTCATCTCTTGCCGATTACAACACGGAGAAAATGCTTGTAGGCAAAGACCAGCAGCAACCCTTCCTAGTTCTGAGCTTCTCTCTGGAGTGGGGATTTTTTTTTCCCTTGTAGATTTTTATTGCCCCTGAAGTTTTAAAAAAATCTTGTTTTGTGGCGCAATTGCTCCTGATTGGAATATGAAATTCTGCACCGTACTCCTCCAGCATGGAAATCTGTCAGGTAAATAGAAATCACCTCGTAAAAGCCCCTAAACAGCTCTGTTTTATATTTTAATTGAGGAACAGAACATTTTAAGTACTTTTATTGGGTGGCGCCTGCTGAATGACAGATGTCCGCTGTGGAGTAATGCTGCACACACTTTCATAAAACAGGGCAATTCCTTGCTTAAAACATTTACAATTAAAGGCTTGATTGAATAACAACGAGTTCTGTGCATGCATCTCATTTCTGCACTTGTTTGTGCACCTGAATCGGGCTGTCGTCTTTCAATAGATTGCATACGTGGGTTGCTTTGTTCAAGAACCAAATGACGCCCAGGGGCACAGCTGGAAATTTCCCTTGGATTTTTCACTAGTTAGAGATAAGCTTTTGGACTTGCCAACATCATCAGGAGGCTGGGTTTTTAAAATTTCATTAGCAAGTATCCCAATTTGTCAAGAGCCAGAGATTTTAACATGAACACTAGTGCTTAGCATCTGAGAAAGTTTCTCACCAGCTTCCAGGCTATTTATCTATCTACTGCTAGGGCCTCTGTTACGGTAATATCTGAGCACCTTACGTACTTCGATGCATTTATCCTCAGAACAGCCCCATGAAGCTGGGAAGCACTATTATTTCCATTTTATACAAGGGGAGCGGAGGCACGGAAAGAACAAATGGTGCGCCCAACAGAATTCTGGGGCTGATCTGGGAAGAGAATCCACATCTGCTGTGTCCCAGTCCAGTGATCCAAATGGGCACACATAGACACCAGACCAGGGATTGGCAACCTTTGGCACGCGGCTCGCCGGGATAAGCCCCCTGGCGGGCCGGGTCGGTTTGTTTACTTGCCGCATCCGCCGGTTCGGCCGATCGCGGCTCCCACTGGCCGCGTTTCGCCGTCCCAGGCCAATGGAGGCTGCGGGAAGTGGCGCGGGCCGAAGGATGTGCTGGCAGCTGCTTCCCGCAGCCCCCATTGGCCTGGAGCAGTGAACCGCGGCCAGTGGGAGCCGCGATCGGCCGAACCTCCGGACGTGGCAAGTAAACAAACCATCCCGGCCCGCCAGGGGGTTTACCCTGGCGAGCCACGTGCCAAAGGTTGCCGATCCCTGCACCAGACTATATCAGCAGGTGGGACATACCAATGGAAAGACCTCAACGTTTCCCTAAGCCAATGGCTCACCGGGCTGCTGTGAGTGAGGCACATCAGTTTCATAGCCAAAGGTAAAGAAGGGAGTGATGTGGCCAGCATCACATCTGATTGCCCTAACCCAATGGATCAGGTATCCATGTTGCAAGTGGGTGAACTGGAGGCAGCCTTTCGGTGTGAAATCAAGCAAGGTTCGAGCCCAAGACCTTCAGGATCGTAATCAAGTACCTTAACCACCCAGCGCCTGCACCTCACAATGAGAGACCTGCTTATTTTTTTTTTTAAAAAATCAAACACCAAAAAAACCCCACCCCAACCTGATGGCCCCACATGTGCCTAATTTTTTATTCTGTGATTGACTGGGCAAAACTCTCATTGAAGTCAATGGGAGTTTTGACTAAGGGCCTTCAAAATTTGGCCCTACAGAATTAAACAAGAGCTAATCTAAAACAATGCTCAGACATACAATTATGAAAACAACAAAACAAACACAGCAGAGAGAACCGGAGGTGTGGAAAAATAAACTCTCTTCACTCAGAGGAGTTTAAACCGTAACGGAGAAACATCCAAACGTGGGATAGCAGAGGACAAAATGTGCCGCAGGAAACCTCCAAGGATTCACCCCAGCATGCAGTGTAAATCAATGCAAGATTAAATGAGACTGAACAAGACAACACACGTCCCAGGCAAGAAGAAATGCACCAAATACTCACAAACAAGATGGAGTCTAATCCCAGTGGGTTCCATAGAATCTAATCAATCCCCCACGACTGAATCTTGTTAGGAGCAGCAAGGATTCCTGATAGAGGAAGTGGAGAACAGATATAGAAATGAAACAAGAGGCAAATGGAAAGTGAGGGTCAGTTAAAGAACTAAGTCAAGTGAAAAGAATAAGCAAAAGGGAATTAAAATGTGTACATTCCTCACCCCTACACAGAAAGGAATCTGGTACTAACTATTGATAATCAGAATGTCTACTACCAAAAACTATCACTGCAGTTACAACAGGATTCAGTATTCTTTGCCTCCTCTCATAATCTGTTGTTCAGTGTGTTAAACAGCTGCCATGTTCCATCCCAGAAGTGGCTGCATTTCAGCGCTGAGGGGAGTGATTCAAAAATAGCTCTCATTTGTACAGCACGTGGGGAAGAGAAGCTGTAAGGAAAGTAAATGTCAGGCGCTGTTACCAATGTGCAAGGGATTATTATTATTTAAGGCAGTCTTTGTATCCAGGGTGTTTTTCATGGGTCTTCAGTGGTTCATGCTAAAAATGTAATATTGTATTTCATTAATGTTAAACCAGCTAAGGGGCAGGATGCTTCCTGCCATAGAAAAAGCAACGGGATGGGAGGAAAACTTCAGTGTTCTCCAATTTGTTCCATGGTGGGGGCAGGCATTTCCTCTTGCAGAACAGGCAAAGTGGTCAGGCAGAAGAACAATGAGTGCTAACCATCAGAGTGTAATTTAATTAATGTAGAAGTGACAGAGTCCTGTGGCATCTTATGGACTAACAGACGTATTGGAGCATAAGCTTTCGTGGGTGAATACCCACTTCGTCGGATGTGTGCAGTGGAATTAATTTAGGCTCTTCAGAATTATTTTGGTCTTCAGAGCAAACTCTGAGCATCTTTCTTGGCTGAAGTAGCCAGGAGAGTTGTGACCCCACCCAAAGTCTAGTGTTCATGCCCAGCAGAAGTTAGAGAAAGAAGGGAGATCCCTTCTGAGTAATAACATAGATTGGCTACACAGTAATTGGACACATGTCAAAACAGCCATCCGTCCTCCTAGATGCAGTTTGAGTCCCTTGCTCAGGTGCTAACACCCACTGCAGTCTCATTCACAACTACTCCAAATTTTGTCAAAGCAATTTGTAGCAGCTGGGAGGATAAGCTCCCCCACCTCCTTACCAGGTACAACTAGACTGGTTAATCTATGCTTATTCATTATTATTAATTACTTATATGGTGTCATAGCTCAGTAATAACCCCGTGGCGCTCTCAGACACCTGGAATAAAGCCACACAGTGTGCCCATGGACATTCAGTGTTACAGACCTCCATTGCTTACGCGTATTTGTTGTTGTTGTCATAGATGTGCATGGCCATTTGCAAATAAAACAAACGGAGTCCCCGAACAAAAAGAAGCTTGCAGGTCAAATTCATCTGTGGTGTCACTCTATTGACTTCACGGTCTTACACCAGGAACATATTTGAGTCCCTGTCCTGGAAAATTTACAGTCAAAGGGCCTGATCATGCAAACACTTGCACTTGGGAGTAACTGAAAAGGTGTTTGCAGGATTGAGCCCTAAGTTAGGACTAGAACAAAGGGAGGAGATGACAAAATAGGGAGGACCCAAAATCTCTGTGAAGAAGTGAGATTTGAGGAGGGATCTGATGGCTTAGTAGACAGGATCAAGAAGGAAGGTGAAGGCAGAATGGCCCTGATTCAGGAAAGCCCTTAAGCGCACACTTTAAGACTGTGCGTAAGTCTCATTGACCTCTCATAGAAACTGCTTCCACGGGAAAGCAGAAATAAGAGATGTCAGGGTGCAGCACTGCAAACCCTTTCCGTGAGGCGCTGACATGAAAGGGACTGCTGTGGTAGTCAGTGCTCTGCCTGGCAGAATGCGGTTTGCAGGATCTGACACTCAAGCTAGATGGCCACTGACTTCCTGCACGAGAGAGGCTGAGCACCATAGATGTGCAGAGGCAGCTCTCAAAGCACGTAAGGGGCGGCTGCATTAGTCAGTCTGCTGCTGACAAAAGAACATTTGGGGATAACAACTTTCTACTTGTACTGTGACAAATCAATCTGGCTAGATTCTCAAATGGTCCCAGCACATACCTCTGGAGTGCCAGGAAACCCACCCGACATTGTTCCCAGGTAGATGAGGCAGCCTGCTCATTTCTCCAACTGGCAAGAAAGCAACCCTCCCCTTCCCGTACCATCCCTGCTCCAAAAAGAAAAGATTTTTTATTTTAAAATAGCAAGAGTGGGGGAGAGAGTTTTGGTGTTGCTATTTTCTAAAGGAAACAGCTGAAACAGCCTGGCTCTGATCCTGCTCCTGTAACTCCATGGGCTGCGGTGGATGTGCACTGGTATGAGTGAGATGAGAATCTGGCTCCCAGCATTGCCTTTCCAAAGGGTTGAGACAATCTCCTGGAGGCCACAACTCGGTTAGTTTTGTTCTGACCATTTATTTTTTTTAAAGACATTTGCTCTTTTCTGAAAATGGCCTTTTCCAATGTGTGAAAAACGAGAATGGAATTGCCTGCGTGAAAACAAGAGAGCCCAGAGTGTGAACAAATATCAGAGTTTGCAAAATGCTTTGTTCAACTCTGACTTTACCTACATGGAGCCAATCCTGTTGAGTGGGAGTATTGTTTTATAAACCTCTTATTCTCATTGCCAGGTATTCTTGATTTAATTTCTTCTACATGTTTAATAACAATGACGATCTCAGTGTATATGGCACCATACATCTACATGGTGCTTTACAATCATTAGCTGGGATCCTGCACATGCTTAACTTTATGCAGTATGAGTAGTGCTGTCAAAGGGCCCTAGACTGGCACATGGAGAGATAGAGGTCTGATCCCGCACATAGTTATGAATATGAGCAGTCGTGCTGTCTCCAGTGGGACTATTCAAGTGTGTTTGCAATAATGGGTGTCCAGGCCTGATTCAAAGCCCACGGAAGTCAACAAGAGTCTTTCAACTAAGTTTGGATTCTGTTATACCTACATTTCAACAACACAATGAACCTTTACTGGCATCACAATTGTGTTAGTCTTTCTTCCCCTCCTCCCCCTATTCTATTTGGGTTCTTATACAATTCCCATCATCGGGATACCTGAGCAGCTGAACAAAAGGATAAGAACCAGCTGAATCCTTTGGTGGGCTCAGACCGACCAGCACACTGGCACATTGTGCTACAGACATACGTTGGCAAAATTTGTCTCTGGACCAAATCCACTCTTGTGTAATTCCAGTGGAATTAATGGAAATACTCAGGGATACATTTGGTCCTATAAGTTTCACACAAGGTAACCGGAGCTGGATTAATATCTGCAATTTTTGGGGGAAGGGAGAGGGAAGAGGTGGGAGTGTGTGACCAATGACCTTAATTAGAAGAGATAAAAATGTTGAAACATGATGCCTAAGTGCAGGCCTCTATTGTCGAGTGTTTCCACATGGATGGCACTGGGAAGAGGTCAAGTGTTTTCTATATACTTTAAGTAAACAGCAGGCTGCGAGTTCAGAGTCTGGGCTGGATTTCAGCAGCCTCTGTGTCCTGCAGGTTCATAATTGACTCTTATGTACTTAAGATTTTATACCTGCCCACATAATTATTTGAGATTTGCCAGGAAATAGAGGGGAGATTAAAAGTTATAAAGTCTGCTCATCCAGCCTTGCTTCTTGTCATATACAGTTGACCTTAACCTGGAATTGTTTTTGAGTCACCCTGTAATGTGCCAGCAATAGGACACTCAGCAGAGATTCAGCACGGCTGGTGGTTTTGTAACATAAGACAACCCTCCCTCAGGGTAATGGCCGAATGAACGTTTCCTGCAGAAATTAAGTTTGCTAAATGAAGGGGATAGAATGTTTGTCAATTCTAGATTCTGGTAAATAACATGGCTTATTTACATGGTAGTTTGAAGCATATCAAGGTAAGGTAAAATATTAGATGTAAAAATGGCTCTTGTTCTCATTTGCAGCTAAATATTCTGGGGGGGAATAGTACAAGTGACTGTATGTCTAGGCACTTAGGCCTGGTCTGCACTAGGCCAGGGGGTCGATGTAAGATACGCAACTTCAGCTACGTGAATAACGCAGCTGAAGTCGACGCACCTCGATCGACTTACCGCGCTGTGAGGACACCGCAGGGTCGACTGCCGCCGCTCCCCCGTCAACTCCGCTTCCGCCTCTCGCCGGGGTGGATTACCGGCATCAACAGTAGAGCGATTGGGGATCGATTTATTCGCGTCTACACTAGATGCAAAAAATCGCTCCCCGAAAGATCGATCGCTACCCGCCGATCCGGCAGGTAGTGTAGACAAAGCCTTAGCCTTCTAGATTTCCTTCCAAGAGAACTTTCAGACATTCCCTGGATTACCCAATTAAAGATCCTCCAGAGCTGCCCTCATTGGAATCAGCAGCAACATTTTTATTTCATGGCTGCAGGCTCGTTTCCTATGTAACGGTTCTCAGAATAAATATGACTGTATTGTACTTAGATCATGTAGTCCACTGGAGAAGCTCAAATTAATTAATCTTTGCAATGCTCTTCAGAGACAGAGTCAATCCCTCTTTTACAGATAAGGAAACTGAGGCACAGCAAGATTGTCTATGTTCACACAGGCAGAGCTGGTACCAGAACTCCATCTTCTTCTTGTTAAAACTGGGCAGCTCAACTGGCTCTACTGCCATGAGAAGAGAGATGGTTCCTAAGTGCCTAATTGGAAGCTCTTTGCAGACACTGGAAAGCGTCCCATTGATGTCAATGGGTTTTACATCAGGACCCAACAATGTAGGCTGAGATCTTCAAAGGAGCCTAAGGGAATGATGTGTGGGAGCTAAGGGAATGTCTACACCATGGGAGCTGCAGCTATGCCTTTGTAGAGCTGCAATGTAGACACTTCTTACATTGATGGAAGGGGTTTTTTCTGTCACTATCGTTAATCCATCTCCCCAAATGGCAATAGCTAGGTTAACAGAAGCATTCTTCCATCAAGGCAGCCATGTCTACACTGGGGCTTAGGTCCCCATAGCTACAGTGCTCAGGAGTGTGAATTCTCCCGCCCCACCACCCCCGAGTGCCATAGGTATGTTGATCTAAAATTTAAGTGTAGACCAGGCCTTAGACTCCTTTCAAAATCTAGCCTTTGAGCTTTCTCTATAGACCTTACGTTACAGTCTGCCTTTCCCCATCTGCATCTAGGGTGACCAGACAGCAAGCGTGAAAAATCGGGACAGGGGGCCTGGGGGGTAATAGGAGCCTATATAAGAAAAAGCCCCCCAAATCGGGACTGTTCCTATAAAATTGGGACATCTGGTCACCCTATCTGCATCCGACAGCAAAGAGAAAAAAAAAGTCAGCTGATCCCAATCTGCTCTGTTGCTGGAAGTGTGGATTTGAAATCTCTCTCCTTGATAAAAGGGGAATGCAATTGCACATGCCATTAAATATTACCGTTAAGCCAAAATAGCGATGGATTAAAACAGCAATCTGCTGCGACTACGATAGTACCCTGGAAAAAGAAAGACTTGGAGACTATCTTATTAGGTTAGGGTTTTGTAAAGGACTTGTCTGTATGGTTAGATCTCAAAAATGTGTGTATATTCTCTGTGTACGCTCTCTCTCTCTGTGTGTATATATATATACACACACACACATACACACACAAACACACCCACCCACCCCCATATATATGTACCATATCAATATATATGGCAAAAGAGGGTTGCAGTTCTCTAACATATGATCTGGTCCCAATTATGGCTCCTTCTGGACATCAGTATGCAATGGAGGCTCTCACTTTTTTTTTCTTGCCAGAGGCAAATGAATACATTATCTAGCAGTCAGGCGTGGGGCAAAATAGATCTGTAACTCTGGGGTGATTTGGATTCCACGCTCGCGCAGGGGTGCGAGCCAGCCTCAGAAGTCATTTTCACTGACGCTGATACATGAGGTATCCCTCAGAGACCTGTCTATCAAACTGCAACATGCTATGCAGAAAAATTAGATTACTCATGCTACAATAAAGGGGGAAGGTGACAATAAAGAAAAAAAAAGCCCTTTAGAAATCAGTGATATTTGCAAAACAAATTAAAATCCAAATAATGGGAAAGTGTCCTATAAAGTTTATATACAAATATTTTCCCTCTTTTAACCTCATTTCAAATGGGAACTCCTGGAAACATCATATTGATACAGATGTTGTATAGATAAAGGCACCATTTCATTATTACTGTACTCATGAGATAATCTCCTAAATATACATTATGGGTCTGATCCTGCTCCCATTGAAGTGAATGGCAAAACTCCCATTGGCTTCGGCAGGGACATGATCGGATGCTGTATCTCTGCAAATTGCAAATGGATTGTTCATGTGTCAGATTGGTAACTAGGCAAAGTTCAGCATTCTCAGTTCAAAGAAGGTTGCATGAGGCTGAGGGCATTTCTCTCGCAGTGTTTGCAGAGTTACTCAGGTCTACAAAAGTGTTAAAGTGGTCTCATACAAAATCCATAAGACAAACATTATGCAGCTATGTGAGAGCTCTGTCCAATAAAATCTATTTCTTTGAAGAAAAAAAATACAAAGTAGTAAAACATACTTAGCAAAGAAAAGAAAAGGCTATGTGAGGCTTAGCAAAATCCCATAAATCAGAATGTAGACCAGCTTCGGGAAGGGAGATTTAAAAGAAATCTGCAGAAGCAAAAAAAGCCTCTGCAAACCCTTGGTTGGAAATAGATCTGGACAACTGCGGGGGTTAGAACATTTTAGACAGCACTGCAGGGCTGGTTTTATAATATCAGATAATGGAAAGGTTTGAATGAGTTCAGATTTTTCCTCTCTACTAATAACATGCTTGTATCCAGGCTTCTGCTGGATTCACTCCTTGAGGTACTCCTCGGAAATATTCTGGAATGCTAATTTAGATTTTTAATTTAGGTCTACCAGAGTGACTTTATAGCTACACGAATCCCAGCTGCAATTTCTATCTGACCCATTGTTATAATTAATTCATAAAAAAAGTATGAAGATTACAGTGTATTGGCTTGGTTCATGAATGCTTACTATGCAAAAGTTGCAAACATTTTCCACTGGATTTACTTTCCCTCCTTAATTCTTGAGTTTCTCTATTCATAATCTTCCTTCTTCCTTTTGCCCATGGGACTTACTTTTGGTCCTGATCCAAGCCAAAAAGAAGTCCTGAAAACTTTTCTGCAGTTCTGAAAATGTACATGGTCTCACAGAAGTCAGGGCAACAACTGACATGAGCAAAGAATATTCATGTAAGAAAAGGTTTGCAAGATTGAGTCCTATCACAGATATTCAGAAGTACATTTGGAATGTGTCCAGGCATATTTTGCAATCAAAAATACACCCTTTAAATCTGTTTATAAATATGGGCCCAGATTTTCAAAACTGGCTTGTAAATTTGAGTCTTTCAATTTCTGGATGCCTAAATTAAACATCCAGCTGTTTAAAAATGCTCCCTCCCCCCCCCCCCCCCCCCGGGCAAATGGAGGTACCGACAATTGGCAGCAATTTTTAAATTTTTTCACCAGGAGTAACTGAGACCAGAATCTGATCCTTTATCTCAATAGGGTCTAAAAGATTCAGTCAGTGTTTAGCACATCCCTTTAAATACTAAGATTTACGTTATTCAGCTCTCCGTTATACCAGGGTAACAAAGAGTAGCTCTGTTGACACCACTGGAGAATAGGCATTTCTTAAGAGTCTGATTGGAGAATTTTTATTACCGCATGTCTATGAGAGAAAATTAATGTGACTTAAGACAACTTGTTTTAAACTAAGGTTGCAGAATGGGAATCAGCAAGAATAACTGCCCAACTACAGAAAATATTTTAAAAGCCCTGTCCGGGGTTCCATTTCCTGAAGCCACCTGTCACCTAAAATACATCTAATCAATCACAGATGCTGAATACCAACCTGCTAACCTTGTGGCTTTAAGAGAAAATATTTCACTTCTAAATGCATTCTTACGTATTTCCTTAATTTTTCCTAAACTAAACTCTCATCACTTATTTTCCACTTAAACTCAATGAGTTAAATCAACTCTAACATTTCTCTTTGCTGACCCAACACTTCTGTTTAGCTGCCTCTCCACCTGCTCCTTAAGAAGTTAGAAGACCTCTGCTTTTTTTAAACCATAAGCGCATTTTTGTTCCATATTCTTTTCACTCATGTGTTATGGGTTGTAATCCCCAGCATGAGCAGTTTCCAGGGCTCACTGTTAAATGTGAGATTGAGAACATTTATATTGTTCACTCTAGAGCACTCATCTGTGGTTTTCTTTTCTTCATCAATGGGGTTTTTTGCCCCAAAGATAAAGGCATTCTGAATATCCAGCTTTTCTAAAACATTGTCTAATCATGTTAAGCGGTCCTTTTTTTGGAGTGCATTCTGGGCCAAATTCTCTGGGGTAGAACTACACTGGAACCAGTGGAGGAGTGAAACATTGTGTGTGTGTGTGTGTTTGTGTGTAAGAGAGAGAGCTGTTCACATGACACCACTTCAAATTTTTTAAAATGCCATGAAAGTAATTCTCTCTATAGAGCCAGTTTATCCAAAGGGCTCAGGACCAGATGCTTAAATGCTCAGCACCAACAACTGGGTCCAAATTTTCAGAAGTGCTCAGCGTCCCGCAGCTCCCACTGTGACACAGATTTTCAAAGGCGCTCAAGACCCACTGTGCTAGAATCTCGTGAAAATCTGGCCACTTGTTTCCGTGCCGAAACGGAAGCTGAAGAATCTGGCCCTGATTATGCATGCGGAGAACTTAAATATCTGGCCCATCATGGCTAAAAAAATTCTCACTCAATGCTGCTTTTACTGTGGAACATTCTAAGTTGCAGTTGAATCATTATGATCAGTTCTGATGAGATGCATGTAACTCTCATTGCTACCCAAGGCTTTTCCATGCAAAGATAGTTGGTGTCCCTAAGTACTGAAAGGGACAAAGTAGTTTATGCCTGAAATCTAACCAGATAAAAAGCTTAGAATTTGGCAAGGAATCTACTAGATATAACAAAAATTCCCATTAGTTTTACATAGACAATCCCAGAGAAATAAAAGGCACTTTTAGGGCTTGATCCAGTCAGGGCCGGTGCTACCATTAGGCGGCCCTAGGCAGTCGCCTAGGGCGCCAGGATTTGGGGGAGATGTTTCACGTCCCTCGGCGGCCACCGGCGGGAGAGGCTGCCGCCGAAATGCTGCCAGGATCCCCGGCAGCCGAAGAAGCTGCCATCAAAGTGCCACCAACGGGACTACCTCTCCCGTTGCCGCCACCTAGGGTGGCAAAAAAGCTGGCGCTGCCCATGGATCCAGTACCCACTCATGTCAATGAAAAAGGATTGCACTTACTTCAAGGGACGCTGGATTAGGGTCTTTATACAAAGCTCTTTCTAAGGACTGTTAAGGTGTGTCTGTGGGCAGGGCAGAAAATGGTGTACAGTTTATTGTCTAAAATAGAAGCTCATGGATTCAATTAGCATTTGTCAGAGGCATCATTCTGCCTTAGTTTATGTGGGCTGACTGGGAGCGGGAGTTAGTGGAGGTCGGGAGCAGACTGGATTTTATTAGTCTTCCATCATCTTTAAGAGATCCTCAAACAGATCAGGTTTCAGTTTCTCCCTCTACTTTTGTGTCAAGCTTTGGTACTGTTTTTGCTGGAGGAGAAGTTTAATTGCATTATTAAGCAGCACAAGTGGTTCCAATTGTGGAAGAGCCACTATGAACTGCCACGAGGGATTAGACCCGAGTTTCCAAACTTTCTACGATCACAACCTCTCCTTTCAATACCTTAATACAACACTTTTGTGGGGCACTTCACATTTTACCGACGACAACCGTAATGATGTTTCAGAAAGTACAGGTTGCTTTAGGGAACTTTATTCTCTGTTTGCCACGATACTTAAAGGGCTCTGCTCTTCCATCAATACCCAGGAAACTGACACGAATGGGAAACAAGTGGGACAACATCCCGTCCACTGGTTGGGAGACTAGACCCAATAAAGTACTTATATGAAGCTATCTAGCTGCAGATTAATATGTGAAGGCTCAAATTTCAAACATGGACACCTTAAGATGGGTGCCGAAAACCTCTGCCCTGGTGTTCCATTAATAATAGAGAGGAGTCTGAACCAACAATTCCCATGCAGCACCCTCATATTGTGAAAATATTTGGATCTGGAGTCAAAATAATCCAGTAATAAATAAATTAGTAATAAGGCTTTGCATCTCGACAGTCCCACAGAAGTCAGCTGGGCTCCATACGGATGCAGCCGTCTGCCTACACACAGGAAGCTGTAGGATCTTTCATATGAGGACTAGAACTTTCTATAGACTGATTAATAAAGTCTTACCCACCTCAGAGGGGATGTTGTGGGGGGCATGGATCAGCATTTATGTCGCACTCCCCATCAGTGCGGCCCGAGGCGGGGAAGCTAATGATCTAACCAGTGGACGAAATTCGGTGATGAATCCCGGTCACGTACAACCTGAGACACATTGCACATATGATAAGAAGAAGGGGATGTTGTAAGTATTATAATACTGTTTTTACAGAATGGCACTTACCACGTTCCCAAAACAAGTAAGCAGAGGTGTGAGAATGATTTTTCAGTGCGGTGACTGAACTGAAAACAATTTTTAAAAAAAATTTCAGGTCAAATTAAAAGTTTTGTTTAGTTTTTGAGGGCTTTTTTCCACTTTAAATTTTTTTTTTAAATAAAACTGAAGTAAAATTCTAAATGAAAAGTTTCAAATCAAAAAGTCAAAATGTTTCATTTCTAAAAGGCTAAACTAAAACGTTGACTTTTGGGGGGGGGGGGGAGATTTTTTTTTCTGTTGGTTTTGCCCAAAACAATTGGGTAAGTTTGAGGCAAATTTGTGAAACGTTTCGGTTGACCTGAGTCTGCATTTTTCAGCCAAAAAAGTTTCATCCAAAAACTCTCACCAAGCTCCACTAGTTAGTAGCGGAGTGGACTGCCATGCCTGTGCTCTAATCACAAAATTCTCTCTTCAGGCAAACAGGAACGCCATGAAAGGGATAGAGTAGGGAGTTTGCTTGTCTGTGGCAGCAACTTTTGAAGACCAGCTTGACATGGGCCATATGCAGGGCTTTGCACCGCCCGCCCCCCCACACTGACTTCTTTGGAGTTTCACTTGTGTAGGGCAGAATTTGTCCCATAGGCCCTGATCCTGCAACTTCTTGCCCCCACAGCCAGACTTCTGCACTTGTGAAGAGCCTCATCCGGGCTCCAGATGGGTGCAGCCATCTACCAACACACAGCAAGTTTCCGGATCAGGGCCACCGCCTGGAATTCTATCAGCCTGCACAGAGTGGAGATTTTTAGTTGTCCTAATGCAACTGGTGGCAGCAGCAGCTGGATATGAGCAATCACACTGGACCCAAGCCCATTGCTCTTATGATTCATAAATGTACCATGAAATCTACTGAAAAATCCAGACTTTTCACTGACAGATCCCCCACTATCCTGGGAGGAACTGAGCAGAGTTTAGTTTTCAAATGAGATTCACCTGAGACTAGTCAGTGAAATGTCATCCCTAAGACAGAATGAGAAAAAAAAAGGGTGGGGGGATGTAAAAAGAAATCTTTGTAGCTAGAACTACCTGACTCTCCCACAGTAGGAGACACATGAATACCGTTTCATGTCATGGAGATGTAGTTAAAATGCAGACTGCATGTCCTTGTTCTCAGAATTTGAGAGGTGTGGTTTGTGCATGTGGACAAGCCGTCGTCCCTGTCTTTGATCTATCACTTGATGTAGAGAAAGGCTTTTATGTATTATTCCCACATAAAGGATAATTTAGTCTGTGCCATTACAAAAAAAGTATTACACTTTTGGTACATATGCTTCAATTATTCTTGAAAGTACATGGAAATATTTTATGTCATTCACGTACACTTCAAGTTAAAAAAATACAGGATTTTTTTTGTTTACCATACAGCACCCAGGTTATTTTTAGGCCAATTTAAAATGTATTTTAAAGGAACACTCTCAGGTTAAAGACATATATTCAAAAAAGAGTGTGTTACTAATACTTGTGTTGAAATCTGAAAGAACTGCTGGAAGAGTGGATTTACTAGCATTATTAGTAGTGTTTATTTCCCTTTAGCTGCATGCTCAATTTGGACTTCAGCCTGCATCCCATTTATTAATAAAACTCCTTTAAAACAATCAGTAAGAAAGGATAAAAAATACGTGGGTTAGATTTTCCTAGATGAAATATATTTATAGCCAAATTTTCAAGTGAGGATGAAATACGCCACTGCCTTTTTCAGATGGCTTTGACGAATTAAATGTATCTTTGTCAGGCAGGAAAGGGTTAAGAGATGTGTTACAACCCTGATGTGTTAAAAGGAAAAGCAACCACATGTATGTTTCTGCTATTGCCCAAGGAACAATGAGCCAGAAAAGGAAGAAAGGCCCCGGAGACCTAAGAGGAGAAGGAGCCAGTGCACAGAGGTTCCTGGCCTAACTGAGGCAAAGGAAGAGAGAGATGAGTGAGGGTCATAGCTAAGGAACTCTGACGCTTTATACCCAACTGTTGATTGTATCCTAAAAACATATATCTTAGGCATGGTGTTCAAAGGAGAATCTGAGCTTGCTCTTTATGGGACAGAGATGATTACAGTACTATAAGGATCTGAGTGGGTTTGTGAGGAGGCCAGAGAACAAAATGATGTGAAAGACAATTGAGTGGTGGTGAGAAGTGTGTGGAATGTGTCCGTGTGATAGTAGAAGCTTAGACACTGGAAGGGCAGGGACATGGAGGTAAGACAGCAGGCCCAGCATTCACTTTAGGATTAGCCGTGAAATGGGGATCCTTTACAGAAGCCCCAAGCCGCAAATCTTGCTCCTTTTGGGTTACAAATGTTTGTATCATTTTCCCGGTAGGTAGTTGTGGATGTGTGGGTAACCCTGTGCTCTTTGCTCGTTGCTGTGGGTGGCAGTATATTACCCTCTGTGACATTGGCATGGATACAACACTACATCATACAAACACAAGGTCCCAATCCCAACAATTCAACAAGCAAAGCAATTGTTTATTTCCCCAAAATATTGTCGTAAGCACAGCTTTGGAACCAGGAGCACTGGACTGCTAATCTTAGTGCTTGACAGTGAATTTTACTGTCTCCGTTTTAGGAATCAAATTATTATTATCCCAATCGGAGTCTTGATGACATAATATTTGCAAAATGCTTTGAACACAAAAATCATTTAATCATTTCATTTGATATTTCTCTCTCCCAGCATCAGGGCCCCAGTAATGCACAGACAGCATTTCTGTTTGCTTGCATCGTGGATAGGATGACCAGATGTTCTGATTTTATAGGGACAGTCCTGATATTTGGGGCTTTTTCTTATATAGGCGCCTATTATCCCCCACACTCTGTCCTGATTTTTCATACTTGCTGTCTGGTCACCCTAATCGTGGATCACCTGCATCAGACTGGTTTGATTTGAGGCATCTCTTTAAAAATCACTTTGTTCATAAATGGGGAACCCTGTACAATATGACAAAAGGTTATTTTTTGCCCTGGTGACAAGACATATGTACTTCGTTACTGCTGTCTTCAGTATGTTGGACAGAGACACAGATATTTCTGGTGCCTTAGGAATATTAAGGGAATTTTTTTAAACAGATGTCCAACTGGTCATTTACATATACAGTTCTCATGATAGTGTAAGCCGTGCTAGCCCAGCGTGTGCTGTATTCACTGCTAACGATTGCTCCACAGCAGAGTATGAACGCCTGCTACAACTCTCAGCTAATGGAATTACTCCTTTAGCTCAAGTCGTAGAGACCCATGATTTCAGTGCAGCAGATTCTGATTCAAATCTAATTTATGACTCATTAGCAGAGGGTTGGTTCAATTGCACATGCAAAATATGTTCAAACTATACATGCACATTTGTGTGTATGCGCACTTGGACATCTAGTGCAGTTACTAGCAGGATATTATCATACAGAGTTTGAAAATACATGTCTTTGTTCAACGTATTACACAGCTCATCGCTTTTCCACACAGTGTCTGTATTAAGCTTTCTCTTCTTCACCGATACCAGGATCGGGCCCACTAGAGTAATAATGAGATTTGACCAAGACTTTACTGTAACCAATCCACAGAACTCAAAAAAAGATGAAAGGCATAAAAAGACATGATGCACTAGGCTGTGAGCTAGCAGCCAGGGTTCCTTCTGCACACACATCTGGCTGGTTATATTTAAGGTCTACAGCCTCTAAGTGGCACCTTGCTGAGTGATTGAACACTTGCTAGAATCTGTTCTACCTTTTATTTTAATGAGTTCTTACAGAGCTCCCAGTTTCCAAACCCTTAGCTTTCAATAGTTCTACTTGGATGTCAGACAGCCTTCATCAGAAACACGACAGCATTCTAGAGTGATGGCCCAAGTACTGTAGAATCTCCTTTGAAAGCTGCAGTGGTTTGGATTGTCACTGTAGAGTACTGCAGTGTACTTTTTTTTAAAAAAAATCAGGGTTGCCACTTTCTCAGGGATCAAAATGAGCAGTGGGAAAAATGAATTCAATGAGCCCAATCCTCCACTGGTGTAAATCAGCATTGGCTTCATTGACTTCAATAGAGCAACAGTGAATTACGCCGTCTGTTCCCTAGTATTTTATTTGCCCCAAATAATTAGGGCCAGACCATCCTATATGTAAGTTACTCCTGTTTAGAGAATAGGAATCTCCTTGGGTAAAGTGCTGTCGAGTGGATGGGTATGAGTTGCGCACAGACTAGTTACAGTACGAGTCCTGAAATTGTCCCCGTAAATTAGGTCATTTGAAGTAGCCACCCAATTTAAGAACTATGCGCTTTCCTCCGAACAGAAGGAAAAAATCCTTCTCAATCGCTGCTGCATGCAATGCTCACCATCAGGAAATAGTCACATATTTTATATCAGATAGCTGATCACTTATGAAGAGACTGACTTTGTTTGACCACTTGGTTTTAAGATCCTTACAAATTTTTACAGTGCTCACGGCTGTTTGTTCGACTTTATAATATATTAAGATTGGATTGAAAAACAAACAAACAAACAAACAAAACCCAAGCAAATTATTGCCAACATGGAAGTTTAAGAGAGCTAAAGAAAAATCATAACAAGGGGAGAATTCTTCTATTCGTGAAAATTATTCCTTCGCCACGTGACTTGGGTGAAGGTTCATCAGGGTAAGAATACAGAATGCTAAGTGGGTATTCCACTGAAGACTGGGAGATTTATGTGCTAATTCTGGATATGATTTATTTTGATGAATTGTTCTGTATCAATATGTAAAAATCTAATAAATATAGCTCTCTATACAAAGGGCTTCTGCAGTCTCAGGGTCTGAATGGACAGCTTTGGCAAAAAGTCAGGACGTGCATTAAAAACACACTTTTTGAGAAGTCTAATAAATAAAAGCTCTGAAATATGGTTTTGTAGTGAAAGAGGCATTTTAAATCATGTTGATAAAGAACCTAAATTAGCCCTTAAAAAGAGGGGGAGGGGTCAAAAGCAAGGTCCCTGTAACTAATTATTTATAGGTCTTTTGAATATAAAAATCCAGGCGAGACGACTCCCATTCCCACTGTGCTGCTAAAATAAAGGGGTGGGGTGTGGATGGGGTAAGGGGAGAGGACCCAAAACATTTGAAAGTTTTTGAAGCCGGTGTGGTTAGAAGGAGAACAGGATTAAAGTTGGTAGCACTCACCTGAAATAAAACAAACAAGCAGCTTCTGAACCCGGTAATGAATTGTTCAAAGCAAAATACGCATCGTCTACCAAAAATAAATGAAACGGGCTGGGATGGGGGGCACATGTTTGAATTCTCCTCTTTGTTGTTTGGAAAAGCAGGCTGTATCATTCCTGTCTGTAGCCAGATTACTGCTAGCCCCAGGAAGTGGGATAATACTGTTGTTGAAGCACCAAGGGGGAAACCGTCACAGGTGCCTAAACCCCTTGAAGTCAATGGGATTTAGGTGCATAAATACCTTTGCGGATCTAGGCACTTTTAAAATTTTTACCCATTGGGGATTTAAGCTCCTAAATCACTTCTGAAACTGTTACCCCAGGAGTATGGCTGACACTATGCATATGTTGAGCAATACTCGGAGAATTTACAATCTCAGAGCTGAAATCAATGGGATCAGGAGCAGGTCCCACAGGTGTGATCCTGTGAGGTGCAGGGCACCTCCAGCTCACACTATAATCGCTGGGAGTTGTAGATGCTCAGCACATCTCACTGCTGGGCCCTAAACCAGGTGCAGATCATACAATTCAAACACATAACGCACCACATGACGGTCCAGTCTCAGAGAGGTGTGCATTTTTTTAACTCCTACCTTCAGTGTGTATGTGTGTATGACTAATGCTTAAAGGCCTGGCTGAAGAAATGCATATTAAGTAGACATTTCAGCTATCTGAGTCACACCTATAAGGCTTCCAACTGAGGCTTCCTATCGAGCTATTCATCTTCGATTGCCACTCAGAATTTCCCTACTGGTTTTGAACATCCTCTGTGGACTTGCTTCACCTTGCCTCTCTGAGCTCATATTTCCCTACTCCTCCAATACAGTTTCCTCTCAAGTCTCTAAAGAGAGAGTCGCTTCTTCCCTTGTACTGCACCATCAGGAACGCTCCCCTCTGAGCTGGAGTTACGCCCGCTCTTTAAACCTCACCTTGAGACCTTCCTTGTCATTTTAGCTACAGGGTGTCTCCCCTCTGTGGAGTGTAATACAGAGGACATCACATACTGGCAGCTACACAGTCAGGAAGTTCTCATTGTACAACCTTGAGTATGAAGGAAAGAAGATACAGATTTCAGAATATTCAGAAGGATGCACTTCGTTTCATGTGATGACAGGGGAAGAACCTGTACCCCACATCCATGAAGTTGTCTGAGAACTTATGCTGATGCTGTCTGTGCCATAAGCAGGAGGCTTTATCCTATAAAGCCAGAATTAGCAAAGAGAACTCATCACCCACCCTCGAGGCCAGACTTTCAATTGAGGTCAGCTCCCATTTTAGGCACAGAAATAAGCGGCAGCCGTCTATCAGCTCTTTTGAAAATCTGGCCATAAGCATCACAACGAGAGGCACTGGTGCCTAGCACTTCCGGCAATCTGGCCCCATGTGCAAGTAAGTGTTGAACACTTGCAAACATGGTCCTGAGCGCTTTTGACAATTTTGCCCTAAATGACCAAAGGAGAGAGAAACTGGTAGTTAGCGCAAAGAGATCCACTTAGCAGAGGAATTCCTAACTTCATTGAAGTCAATGTGAGTTTCACCATTGACTTCAATGGGGCCAGCATTTCATGTGGTGCCCCAGAAGCAGGGGCAGACAGACAGCCTGACAGATAAAGAGATAGAGGAGATTTGATTATACATAGCGTGCAAAAATAAGGATTAAAAAAAATAACAAAAACATTAAGCTGGTGTCACTAAAACTTAAACTCAGGCCTCCGATATCTTAAACTTAATAAGGAAAAACATCAGCCATGATGATTTCTCCATCTGATTCAGCATTAATATTCAGACAAATGCCAGGGGCTGTCACTTTCCATATTAAGGTAATCCACATTTGTTTGCATCTGTAACACCAAAGGAAAAGGATATCGTGTCTCTGATGAACAAATTGTTTTTTTTTAAATATATAAAATAAGGTTCCTGAATTTCCACACACAAAAAACATTTTTTTTAAATAAGTAAAAAGGATCTGATTATTTAGGGCTATGTTCCTCTTAACTTCATTATCATTAAATCATCTGTGCTTCGGTTATCTAATTACTCTGCTCTGAACTGGAAACTTCATTTTCATGCATTGAGGTGTGAGATGACTAGCTTGTCTGGCTGAGTAGTTTGTAGTTAAGGAACAGCTGCAAAGAACCAAGTCAGGAAGATTGCAGCATAAGAGGAAATCCTCAGTAGAATTCAAGCGCTTTTCTTCTATCATAAATACTCTTCCAGATTAAATTAAAGGAATTTCTTCAAACTCAGTTCAATCTTCAAATGCTCTTCACAATAAGAGCCTGAGATCTTAGTCATTCTAAGAAATGAATCATATTTCCCATGTCATATAGCTGATCTCTGCTGACTGCTAATTCATCGTGTATTGATTTTAAGACTCTGTTAACCCGTTATTTTTGTGTGTTAAGCAGTGAAAGAATCTTTTGCTGTAAAAGCATGTACCCTCACTGTTCCTCTCATTCTTCAACATTATTTCTCTCCCCTTAATTTAGATTGATTTGCCGCTGTAAATAATAAGCTTTATCCTATTCTTTTAGATTGTGGACTGGTGCCTGTTAGATGATATGCCATATTTCTAGTAGCAATGATCTATTTTCCAAATACTTTAAAAGATCAGTTTTTAAAGATTCATTGTATTATTCTACAATACGGCACCACCTATACATTTTCTTCCCTGTATTTAATGCCACACATAAAACCTACCTAAGCCGCATGTATAGTTTACACATAAATAGGTCTATGAAACTTAAAAGGTCAAATACATCCCTGGTGTAACTCCATAGGTTTTAGTGGTTTGGGATCAAACAATTTAAAACAATTACTTGGGTTTCAGGGTGGAATAATTTTAAATAAAGGCAATTTAAATCACTTATATTTTACAAACAGCAGCAACAGTTGATTTATATCAGGTCAAGGCTATATATTGAAAGTTCGATATATGTAAAAGTAGTTATTGGCTGCAAATATAATGTGGCACTGTGTTTTAGTTGTGTATTTGTCATAGTAAAAATGTCATGAGGTCCTGGACTTGTCTGTTTCAGGATAGATGAACATTTTAAGTGTGAAACTTCTTAATAGAGAAAATCTCGATGTAAAATCTGAAATTCTAACAATTCGGAAACTAAGTAAAGCAACAAGTGCAAAACGTCCACTGTAGCAGTTTAAGACTATCAAATGGGAAGAAAGTAAAGAAAGCAACATGTAAATAAAAAATCAGATTTAAATGTAAAAATATAGATTTACATGAAGAAATCATAATTTAAATAAAAAAAATTTAAAACAAAAACCCCATGACTTTTATCCACCCTGTTTGGTTAGGAGAAAAGATATAAAAATGTAAGTGTCTTGCTCTTTTACTGATGCTTTGGCACTAAAGACTGAAAGGAAAGATCAACTCTGGATATGTTTATACATTCCAATAGCTCTCAAAGCATTAGAGGTGACATTGGGGAACTCAGACAAAGTTGTGCAAGATTTGTAATGAAACTTGGAAGCGTTTTGCCTATTTTAGGTTGAGGTGTTGGGTGAAGTGGTTTATGATGAACCTTTAGGTGGTTAAGGGGGCAAGTTTCAAGAAAATCTGGGAAGAGTTTTAAATGAGCCTTGGTCAATTTATGGTTTTGGGTAGAATCCATGTAAAATTCAGTGGGTTTTGAATGGTTTTGCTTAACCTCAAACCCGCCAAAATGTGGCAGTTTCATCTGAGTTTCAAATTAACTTTTTCAGTAAAGCTCAGGAGGTGGGGAAGTGATTCAAATCAAACTATCAAGTAAACATAGATCTACTCAGACTTAAATAGAGAAGGGCACTTTCCTTACATTGGCCAAAAGGGGGAAAATATATACAATAAAAAAACAAGGGACTTCATGTGCTCGATGTTGAAGAATGAGATATTTGTGCCTTACACAGAAGAGAAACTATTACAGGATGGTTCAGCTTTGAAAGCCATATTACCCCTGTTATGATGAAAGTAAACCCTTACATTTACATAGTCCTTCCATCCTGTGGGATCCCAAACATTGAATGAAAAATTAAGTTTGTATTGCTTCTGTCATACACATGAAACAGAGATTAACATTCATGATTTAAAATAATAGGCAAAATCAATCAGTAAACAATATGTAAGTGGGGGTGACTGAGAGTTTAATTCAGCTTACATAGTGTAACCAATTTATTCCTTGATCTGTTAATGTAAATGTTAACCCAGATCTAATATTCGCAGTAGTTGACACAACTCTACCAGCTGAGGAAGAAATGTTGCTGGGCAAATCACTTTTACCCTTAAACTGAGATTTGGAAAACATTTCACATCCAAGACAGTTGTGTAAATTAGAGGATTATATCATGTTATCAGTAATTCAAACACTTAGATGAATTTAATAGTATGAGCATTCAAAAAACCATACAGACAGTGTACCAAATTCTGCTTTCAGTTACTTGTGGGCAATTCCCACAGAAGTCAATAGGAGTTACATCAGGGTAACAGCAAGCAGGATTTGGCACAGTATAAATGGCTGATAGAAGATTTTCTGTGAAAACTCATTTTTGAAGGAAAATTAGTTTGGGACCAAGATTTTTTATTTTTTTGGAAAAGTGTGCGTTTCACGGAAAATTTCGAGTTTTCCTCCAAAACTTTTCAGATGAAAACGGAAAATGTTAGGTTTTCATTTTTGATGAAAAGTCCGAATTTTCTGTGGAAAAAAAAAACCCCATTTCCCAATCAGTTCTAATCATTTTACCCATCACTGAAATAGAGCCACCTACGCGGCGAAAACACAACCGCCATTCCATGCCAGCAACACCGTAAATAGAGTACTGAAAAGGGGAAGTGTGAAGGAGTGTGTGTGTGTGGGGGGGAGGGGGGATGTTTTCTGCACTCCTCAGAAAGTAAATACACATTTTAAACTCAAAATTAAAGTCTAAGTTATACAGTCTTTCACTACAGATAAAGAAAGCATGTAGGTAATTGCCTCTGCCTGTCTAGGTATGTACATGGCCTCTATCATGGTAATATCTCAATGCCTCACAAACACACACACTGAAATATGTACCAGTGAAGCTCACATAGTCACCAACTAGACAGTGCGCCCTGATATCACACTGTAGCATTGCTTCAATACAGCTTCATTGGACCAAGTTGAATGGAGGTACAATAAGGATGTAAATGAAGCCCACATAACTGAATGATTTCCAAGGGTGTAAATGCGAGCTGGGATTCAGTGGGCAGAATGTGTGAAATAAGACAGGTGTGTGCCCGTGTCACAGAGCGGGGCAGTGCAGAACGATGAAATGGCAGGCTAGAGGTGATGCCTTGTAGGGGCCAAGAAGAAAGAAGATCATTGCTACAACAGAGAGCACCAGGCCTAGGCAGGCAACTAAACTTGGAGGAAACAATAGGGAAAAAAATCAACAACCCCTGCAACTAAACAGGTCACTGTACAAAGGAACCCCATAAAAGATCACACAGATAGATCAGGCCTCTAAGGATACATCTACATAGGGATAAAATATCTTCAGCAAGGCTGCGTTTGGCCTGGGTCAGCTGACTTGGGGTACAGGGCTGAAAAATTCCTGTGTAGATGTTCAGGTTCAGGCTGGAGCCTGAGTTCTGGGACTTTGCAAGGGTGGAAGACGTATATTAAAGAAGAAAACCAAGTCTGACTGCAAGCTTTACTTTCACAAATACTCCTCCATCACAAGAGACCCACTCAAGCCCATGCAAGTGTTAAGGTGATTAAGAGTCACTTGCATGAGTAAAGCTTGGAGGATTGGACCACAATAATTGTAAAACATACTGTATCATAAAATATTTCAACTGTACGATCAACCATGCAAGGATATGGAAGTGGCTTGTTTATGTTGGCCATTTTTGCTTCTAAAGCAAATCTGATCTTCCAATCTTGGGTATGATTATGGAAAAGGTTGTGAAGAGACAAGTCTCATGGTATTTAAGTGCCACCAATCTCCTTGACCCTCGTCAGTCTGGGTGCAGTATGGAGATTGCACAAGTTGCACTGAAGGATGATCTCCTTCTAGCAATGGATGAAGATCAGGTGCTCATGCAGATATTAGGGCTAACAGCCACTTTCAGTATCATAGATTATGACGTGTTATTGACTGCTTGGGACCTCTAATGAGGAATGACAGGGCTTATCTTGGGTAGCTCAATTGCTCTCTGTCTGAGAGATCCTAGAGAGTAGGTTCGGGTAATTGCTCTTCCTTCTGGAGTGCACTCTCACGTGGGGTTCCACAGGACTCCATCTTGTTTCACCCCTTAATCAAAGTTTGTATGAGACTGTCAAGAAGGTGAGTGATGAGGCATGAGCTATGGTACTTTTCATTACGATAACAACACTCTATGCCTTTGTCATCTTGGACTCTTTTGATTTGGTCAAGAAGTTTTTAGGTGCTTGACTCCCATTAATTTCAATGGCAGTTAAGTGCCTATGTACTTTTGAGGATCTAGGCCCTAGTGCCTAAATCCCATTGTCAAAAATGACCTAGGCTCCTAAGTCACTTCTGTGCTTTCCCCCCCTTTTCAAATCTTACCTTTAATCTCTTTGTGCCTTAGTTCCCCAGCTGTAAAATTTGGGATAATATTAGTTTCGTTCACTTTCCTTTTCTCTGCCTAGTCCTATTAGACCAGGGATCAGCAACCTTTGGCACACAGCCCACCAGGGTAAGTCCCCTGGCGGGCCGGGCCGGTTTGTTTACCTGCCGCGTCCGCAGGTTTGGCCGATCGTGGCTCCCACTGGCCGTGGTTCACCGCTCGAGGCCAATGGGGGATGCGGGAAGCGGCGCGGGCTGAGGGATGTGCTGACCACCGCTTCCCCCAGCCCCCATTGGCCTGGGACGGTGAACCGCAACCAGTTGGAGCTGCGATCGACTGAACCTGCGGACATGGCAGGTAAACAAACCGGCCCGGCCTGCCAGGGGGCTTACCTTGGTGGGCCACATGCCAAAGGTTGCCGATCCCTGTATTAGACTGTAAGTTCTTCAGGGCAAGGACTGTCTCCCACAGAGTACATGAGCTGCACCCAGCCTAATAGGGCCCTGATCTCATTTGAAGACTGTACGTGCTATAATCCAAATTATAATAATGAATACATGATTCCGACACGCAATCCCTGCTGGCCTTACTCCCATTTCAGTCCCATATGGCTCCCAATGCCGTCAACGAGAGTTTTGCCAATGTAAAGAATTATGGCCCAATTCTGCACACGTTAAAGTGCATAGTAAAACTCACTCCACCTCAAACCCCAGTTATTAGCTCTTTGCCTGCTTCTGCTCCCACTAAAGTCAATGGAAGTTTTGGGCCCGTTCACTCTCTCCCCATGCCAGACTGTCACAGCTGAGATCAGATGAGGTACCAGAGCTGGAACGCCCCTTTTATAAATGAGAGGAAGCTGTTGGCAGGGCAGTCTTGGGAGGTGGGGAAGGAGGGGTGCCTTTGAATGTAGAACTCACTCCCAGCCAGGAGCAGCTCTGACAATTCTGCCACCCCAGGCAGTCGCCGCGGCCCCGCCCCCGATGCCAGGCGACGTTGCGGGGCCCCGCCCCCGACGCCGGGCGACATTGCGGGGCCCTGCCCCCGACGCTGGGCGACGTTGCGCCGAATTGCCGCCGTGGAACTCGGACTGCCGCCCCATTCTCGATGCCGCCCCAAGCACCAGCTTGGAAAGTTGGTGCCTGGAGCTGGCCCTGCTCCCAGCCTTGGTCCACTAACACTCAGATTTGTTAGTCTTCCAGGGATATGGCAAACCCTATGTTTTTTCTTTCTTCTCCAAGGCTGAGGAAGGGGTAGGCTGAGGTAGTTGTCCTTAATAGGCAGGTTTTGATTGTGTTGTGATGTCTAACTGATGGGACAGGCAGCCAGACTACTGGATGGGCAGTTTATTTTAAATGTTCAAATAAATAAATACTTGCATCACCAGCGAAATGTCTTAATGGAACTTTCCTCTTGATATGCATCTGGAATAAGCTCTTTCTAACTTACTACTTCTTATTTTTTTCTAGAGACACCTTGTTTCTGGGCCCCTAGTGACTTAGGGTATGTCTACACTACCTGCTGGATTGGTGGGTAGCAACTGATCTATTGGGGGTCGATTTATAGCGTCTAGTCTAGACACGATAAATCGATCCCCAAGCGCTCTCCCGTCAACTCCAGTACTCGAGTGCCGTGAGAGGTGCAGGCGGAGTTGATGGGGGAGCGGCAGCTGTTGACTCACCGCAGTGAAGATGTTGCGATACGTCAATCTAAGTACATCGACTTCAGCTACGCTATTCTCGTAGCTGACGTTGCATATCGTAGATCAATCCCCCGCCCCCAGTGTAGACCAGGGCTAAGTATGATTAGAGCCCTCTGAATCTAAAATAGGTGCCACCTTGAGGACTCTGGCATGGAAAACCATTTTCTGACTTACATGCAATGTACGCTTTACCTCACTGCCGAGCGGAGTTCATTGTGTTAAATGGGAACAGCATGTGAGCATCTCAGGGCAGAATTTTGCCCCATATATATTATGAAAGGCATCGACAGTAACATTTTCAAGAAGGCTCAGCATCCAGCAGCTCTGAGACTGGCCATAAGTGTAAATGCACCGTTCTTTTATGTGCCAAGGAGGTGAAATTCACGCTAGTGCAATGCTTTAGTGGTGCCTACGACCTGTTGCTGTCATTCTGCCCTTGGAATTCCATAGCATTCAGAGCTGGTATCTTTCCTTGCTTGGGATTGGTCTATTTTACTGTAAGATGTTCTGTGCTTGCAAAGCTAAGGAAAGGGGAGCATTTTTTGAGTGAATGTCTCTCTGTGTTAAGATTGCCTCGCTCTGGGACTCTCCTCTAGATTCTTACCATGTTCGTGTCTCTTTATACCATTAGCTTTCTTCTCTCTCTCTCTCTCTTTTTTTTTTTTACTTTTGCCATATGTTGCCCTGATGAGACTGCCTTCAGGAGAGAGTGTTTGGGCAATTTCCTTGACAGTGCTGAAAAGTCCCCTTGCATCCACCTCTCTCATTCCGCTGCTCCAACCTCTGCACCACTCGCTGTGGATGAATTCCATCAACAGCTCGTCTAACCACCTCTCATATCCCTTGACCGAGGCTCATGTGCTCAGCGTACACACAGTCTCATCAGGATGTCGTTTTGATTTAAGCCCTCGTCTTCTCTCCATTAGGGCTAAGCCCTCATGTGTGAGCCACCGCTGGCTTTTGCACTGTTTCTTTCCTCCAGTCATATTGTGTGCTGACATCTTCTCCCTCACACCGGGGCTCATTTGGTCCCTTTTCAGTCCTGGCATGTAAACAGCACCTCAAACTGGTTGTAAACTTCCACTCTGGAGTTGTTGCTGATATGTCTTGGGAGAAATCCGGCGCATGGAAATTGCTTTCTCTTTGTTTCTGTCTTGCATAGGAAGCAACGTATGGCTCTTAGAAGCCAAGAGATAAACAGAGGTGAGAAGCGTACATGCATGTGTAGAATGTTACCAATAATTCATTGGCAATAGCGCAGCAGCAAACTGTTCATCAGAGATGTGAGCTCCCGTGGACGAGCTCTGCCAAAGTGCACAGGTAGCCAGGCTCATTCTTCATTACATGCTGGAATGGGCCCTACTAAGGTCCCTAAGAAACACGGTGAGGAATAAAGTTCCTCTCTTGCTCTCATTACAGGCAATGACAAGATCACTTTACATCTGGATCCTAACTGCTGAGTAGAGACCGAGAACTTGATTGCACAAGTAGGGGCCTTAATCCTGCAAAGACGTACGCATTAAAGTCAACAGATGAATTCAGAATGCGTAACATTAAAGTATGCAAGGGCACCGATGTTAAAGTACAGAAGTCTTTGCAGTATCGAGGTCTGAGAGCCCACACTGAAATCACAACTAGACACAGACGTGAACTTGACACTTTCGAGGTGCCATTTGGTTTTGACAAATGTGATTTGCAAGCTGCTGCATTGTTTTTCTTTAAAAAAATCCCTTTTTAATCTTAAAAGCGGAGCAAGAATGAGCCATCAAACAATAATCTCTATTATTGCAGCGAGCCGGTTTCTAGTTAGCTTGGCATATATGTATTTTTTATGAAATTTCCCTGGAAAAATAATGGTTTAAATTACAGGAGAAAATGTTTCATGAAATTGGAAAAGTTTTGCAGAACCCCAAACGTATACATATACATAATTATAAACCCTAGAAGGCATACGCCCCAGGCTGCCCTACTACACCTCTGTCCTAAGCCTGTTGGACACCAGGATAGAACTCACCCTAAAAAAGACTGAGAAAGGAAGAAAGAAGAGAAGAAAGTTCCAAAACCAACACTTTAAGATTTCTAAGTGTTTTCTCCACTTAAAAATGTAGTAAGAGAAGCCGGGGATCCAGGAACTATCACCACTTTCTAAGATGAATCTTGTAATGATGACTGTTGGCTGGGTCAGGAAGAAAACTCGCTCCAGCCTCCATGGTACACTACTGCACATTTAGATATTTCCCTGAACATCCATTATTGGTCACTGCTGGAGATAGGATAGCTAGATAGATCATTGCTGTGCTGTGGCCTGGCTATCTTTACGGTATATTCACTTTTATTCTTTAATCAAAGCTAGTGCCCAGGAGAGGGAGCCATTGTCTATGTGCAATTGCGATGGATGGTTTATTTATAATGGGGCCAAATCCAGGAGCTGGAGCCAGAAAAATAGGGCATAGTTTTGTCTGGGTGAAGGATCCATTGCAAGTTTATTTTGCAGAAGCGGGTAAAAAATGTTTACTCATATTTTAGCACAAAGTCTAAAATCCTGAGTATTAAGAAGAGCTGAGCAAACACTGCAAAGTATTTCCCATGAATGTGTTCCCACCCCTTTTGTGTTTGCTTTCCACAAATATTCTAGTGAATGAGTTTAGTGGCAGGAATGTCTGCAGAAACAGCACTATGTATCTGTGAGCAAATATAGGGAATATTGACAGAAAGCAAATCTTCATAAATGTGCATAATTCATGCTCAGAACCTGAGTATGTAATATACTCATGCATTCAGAAAGGAGAGTCAGAACATGTGATCTATGGGTCCAATCAAAACAAAACAGTTCACATTTTGACTAACCTTTGCAAAGAACTTCTCATAAACTGACTTACTTATGACCAAGGGAGTATTTGAAGGAATAATTCTCAACAGCTAATAAATCAGAGCAAGTTGCGATTGGCTTGTTGATAGTTCACTAATAAAAAGAGGCAGAATTCACTGAATACATTTTTCAGTATGGTTTATTCACCCAACTCTAGCATTAAGTGATAGAGGACATTTGAATGCACTATAGTATGGTAGACTTCAGTTAAATCGAATTTGTTCTACCTTGCCTGTGTTCAGTTTGTCTGCAGTTTTTGATTCTCTTGACTGTAAGGGGTTGTTACTGTCATTGGAGTGTACAGAAGTGATCTTCAGGACATGCCTGGGGACAGCAGCCAAAAATGGTATTGGGCCAAACCGTTGAGAAGGATATATAAAAGCCAGGGGGTAAAATATCAGTGTATGCACGATATTCATTTGAACATCTCTTGCCCCATGGATTCCGCTCAGTCAGAACTCTTGCTTGGAGCCTGACTGAAAGTAATTGCTGACTGGATGCATAAGAGTTTGTCTTAGACAGGTGGAGGTGGTGGTGATGCCCACGGTTTGTGCTTTGCTATTCATTGGGCCAAATCCTGTCCTCAGTTAAGATAATGGGAAGTTTGTCCTCACTTCCCGAGGACATGGATTTGGTCTCTGATATTGGGAAACATTTGAGTAAGGGTGGCTGGAAAACAGCAATTCTGTTTTGTGAAAAAAATGGCAGTTTTGAAATTTGTGTTCTGCATCGAAACAAAAATGAAACCTGTTCAATTTTTTTGTGAAAAAAGGAGAGACAGACGGATTGACCCAGCCCTCCCCTGGAAAAGCCAAGAGCCTGGTGGTTAGTGTACTCACAATGGATATGGGAGACCCAGGTTCAAGTCCTTCCATAGCCAGCTTTTGGCTATTCTGGGGTGGTCTCTCTCTTTCTCTCTTGCTCCCAGAAATTCCATCCTGGATCCGAGAAGTCTTTCAGATGAACATTTTTCATCCAAACGAATAAATTTCCATGAAACGTGTCAGTTTCAATGAAACGGCATTTTGTCGATTTTGTTTGACCAGCTCTACCAATAAGCTAATTGCATCTTTTTTTTCTATACTCCTTATGATATAAACTGTCCAGGCTTAAAAATGCTTATGATGTTATCTGTTGATGTAGGGAAAGACACTAAGCCCGTAATGAACAGCAGCAGCTACATACCAGTGCTCCCACTAGGTGCCGACCCATCCTGCCCATCTTGTCACACAGTCCTGCATTGATTCCTGATAAAGCAGATACATGCCCCACAGCAAGATATTAGCCTGTATTGCTTCCTGGCTGCTCCACCCATTCAAGTGGCTAAGCTGATGAAGTGGCACCTACCTTTATGCTTTGCTATAGACACATTTAGGTTTGCCAGCAACCTAGAAGTAAGTAACGCAGCCCTCCTCTCGATAGTCATTGTCTTGGACAAAGCATCTTTGTTTCCGCTGCAGCTTTCCATTCTCAGATGAAAACTGTTTGAGCCGCAAGACAGTGCGCTTCTTCTGAACCGAGAGACACGTCAAAAGAACAACTGGAACAGGAACCCTTAAATGCCAGGTCTTAAATCATTCTGGCAAATTGTCAGTCTGCTTGCATTTCCTCCCCGTCCCAAAAGTTCGGTGATGGACGACCATTGATTGGAACAAGTTGGAACTTATCATCTGGCACTCGATCTCAGATAACTGATCTCTGTTGCCATAATACAGGGCACCATTCTAAGCATGTTTAATAACTTACTGTAACCACATCACAGAAACACTTACAGGACTAATGGGGTTGAGGTTGTTTTTCATCAGTCTATGAACGTATTACAAAATCCCAGCACGCTGCTTTTCCAGCTGCAGAAGAACAGCTGGCCTTTCCTATACTCTAAGAGCCAACCACACTTACCATTTAAGAACCAATATTTGCCACGCCAAGTAGTGAAAACCTGTGCTATCTCTGATGTCTCTTTGGGTTCACTGATGGCATGTTCTGATTTGTAATAGCGATACTTTCCAGGGTTATCTGAGCTGTCTGGGGTGAATCACAACTACCTGCTTACAGGGTAAGAGCGCCTCATCTGTGCCTACTGGGGGAAACCCTCCCAACTCTGCTGTCCGTTGGCAACAGCGAGCCCTGCTTTCTCCCTTTCCAGATTAGCAATTTACACACCCCACTTTGTTACACTCGAGTGCACATCCACAGTGTACAGCGATCCGCAGCCTCCGTGGAAGCAGTACACCCCAGTTTGCCAACTTCACTTCAATTCAACACGGTCCTTAGCACAAGGCACTTAGACTTGTCTATAGTGAAACCAAATTGAACTTTCTGTAATGGAGCTTGAGCTACAGATTCAAATAAAAGCAAGGAAAAGGATTTGGAAATGTAAAGTTAGAGGTAAAAGAAAAACAGGAAACATAATCTATAGCTTATACTTATTAGCAAGTTACTTTCCTGTCTAATAAGGTATTTCCTCACCCAATGGTCAGTCCTTCAGTGCTTGTTCACTCCAGAGAGCTGGGATCTGATTTTCCAGAGACACTCCTGCTGGTAGAATGTCGCCTCCCTAATGGATTAAATTTCCTTCCCTTATACATTTCCGGATCTTTGTCAAATCAAGTCTATATCTGTTCCAGATTGTAAACACAGGGTTGGATCAGGTTGATGGATGTCAACTGTTCTCAGTGTTGATTGGGGTGAGCTCTGTTACCTCAGATGACAAGTTTCACCTCCACCAGTTTTGGAAACCAATAGTCTACATGTTACATAACTACAAAATGTTTCCTGTAGAAACATCCTGCAATAACCACAACAACCAACTTGTTTTTAGCTTCTGGTAGAGACCACACATGACCCCCTTCGGTGAAATATTGAGAAGGCTGTAGGACACAGATGTAATATATCTGCCAGGGCTTGCCTGGGCATATCTGTGTCACACCACAGAACATGACTGCTTCTCAGTGAGAAATGTAATAATAATGTAATAATCCTGTGCTCTCCTGTAGTTTCTTTCATCCAAAGATCTCAAAGCACTTTGCTATCTCTCATTAATTAAGCCTCACAACTCTCCTGGGAATTCAGGCAAGTGTTTCATTTACAGATCAGAAAATTAATAATCGTAGAGGTTATGTGCCTTGGTCACGTGGCAAACTGGTGGCAGAACTGGTAGTACAACCCAGGGGTGCCTCCCAGCCTGCCACTTTCGGGCCAGATTGCAGCTGACCCTGGCATGAATGTCCCAGGGGTGGGAAGGGAGCTCAGAGCTTCACCCTTTCTTTTGCACACCTGAGACGTGTTCACCCATATTGTGGCTTGGGGAACACAGGCTTTGCTCTATCTATCCTAGCATCAAAGCAGGTGCTAGCTGCCTCAAAGGGGTCAAGGAGGGAAAGAATAAGGTGGAGATGAGGCTAGGGTGACCAGATGTCCTGATTTTATAGGGACAGTCCTGATTTTTGGGTCTTTCTCTTATATAGGCTCCTATTGCCCCCCACCCCGTCCCGATTTTTCAAACTTGCAGTCTGGTCACCCTAGATGAGGCCTCTCTGCTTCCCACTCTTATTGGCTAGAGGAGCTGGTCAAGCATGAAGTAGAAGGCACATTGTACCTTCTCCCAGGGTGGTGTATAACTGCTGCAGTGTGTGCTGCCTAAAACCCTCCAGTAAGATTTCTGTCTGATTCAGCCATAAGATTTCTTGGGGACTTTGCCTGCTGTTTCTTCCACCAGCACAGCTGAGGGCAACAAGGGGGCCCTCAACCACTACCTCATGTTTCCCCCGACCCCCACAGACCATAGATCAGTGTAGTCACTCTGGGGCTAGTGTGATGAGCCAGATCCCTCAGCTGCTGGAACTCAGCGGACTCCCATTGACATCAATTCACATCAGCTGAGGATCCAGCCACGGTATTTTGACTGTCACATACGGAGCAGGAGCAATGCTGTTCTTTCCTGTTTTCGACACGACCAATGCGATTTTGTTTAGGACTGTGGCTTACAAAGATCTTATTATAGAAAAATGAAAAGAAAACTCATCTAAAATCTGGTTACATTGAAGAATTCCAGCTGCCTTGCAATTCAATGCAGCTGTGCTATCTGCTATCTTTTTTTCCCCTTTAGCGTCCCTTTATAGAACATTAGTTTCTATAGAGAAATGCATTTATTTTAAACATGGTGATTTTTTTCTTTATTATTTGCTAGCTATTATTTTCGCCAATGAAACCTACAGAGTCTGATGGGGGAAAATGCGAAGATATTTTGAGACAGAAGAGCAGCGGGAAGGAAAAAAAAGCAGAAGCATTTGTGAAGAATTTCTACTGGCAGTCTCTTGTCCCTGAATTTTTCTTATGGAAACTCTAATATGATGATATTATGCAACTGCCTTCACATATTAGAATCATTATGAGCAGTAGCTGTGTGATATCATACAGCAGGTGCAAAGAACAGTTTTCTTTTTTCCCCAAAGCAGCTACAAAATTACTTACGATTTCATTATAGAACAATCAACACTTTGCGGGAGGAGGTTTGTATTATATTGTGACTGTGATAAAGAAAAAAAAAATCTTTCTTGGGAGTTTGCAGATTTCTCGGGGTGAAAACTAAACTGAATTTAGTAGGAGCCAAATGCTCAAGTCTGTATTCAAGCAAAACTCTACTAGATGCGAAGTGCATGAACTCCTAACTCCACACTTAACCTGGGACCTCCGCCCCAAGTCAATAGACGTTTTGCCTGTGGTCATTTGGCCATAATGGGGCTACATGAGGGAAAAGGTGAGCAGTATTTAGTCCCTGAGAAAGACTTTAGGAATTTGGCCCAATAGCTTTAAAATTATCGTTTGATATCTTGCACATCTGTCAAAGCACTGAACAGACATGCTTTTATTAACCCTTTCAACACCACTGCGAGCTAGGTAAATATTCTCCCCATTTTATAGATGGAGAAATGGAGACATAGAACCCATAAGTGATCTGAATGTCACTGTAATGGGGACCTTATCGCTCTGGCACGGGTATGTGGCTGCAGCCTCATTTCCCCCTCGCATTCTGGGTATTTTAGCTCTTTAGCTAAACCAAAATCTGTCAGCCACTGACCACTCCCAAGAGTTCGTACACCTTTTGGCCCCTCACTACAGGGAGATCTGAGAAAAGGAAGCAAATGCCTGATCTTGTTCTCTAAGCCACTCCAAGCCTCCATGCCAAATGCCTCTTCTTGTCCTTGCTCTGAAGGCCTCACCCTCCCCAGATTTCCCCACCAGCAGTTTTCAAAATTCAAACAAAACTTTTCTGCGCTTTTTTTCTGCATCTAGACAACGCTCTGTGGTTCTGCCAACAGTCCGCACCAAGAGCAGGACAGATCTGTGACCTATTCCCTCAACACCTCACTCTGTGCTCTACAACCGCATCCCTTCCCAGCATTCCTTGCTAGGCTAGCTTCCAACTTCCATGGTCCCTCAGGGCTACTAGTCCCAGGATTACCTTGCTCTGGGTCGAAACTAGGAACAGAGCTGAGCTGGAGCTGAAACCCATCTTAAAGGGTCAGAATGCACTGCAACAATCACACAGAGAGTTATTTGCAGAGCTGGGAACAGAACGCAGAAGTCCTGACTCCTAGCCCTTTCCTCTAAACAGTAGACTGTAATCCTTACTAGAAAAGCCCAAAGTCCATTATCCTATCCCATTAAGAAAGGAACAAGAATATAATAAATGAATGATGAACACAAGTGTTATATTTCCAACACAAAGAGCAAAATGTGCTTTGGCCTAGATGTTCCGGTCCCAGCAGTTCCTGCTGAGACTCCTATTGCTAGATTTTAAAAAGGTCTCAGTTCTTTGTAAAATCTGGCCAGCAATGTTTAAAATAACTTATTTTAGATTAATAAAAACAGAAAAGAACAAGAGCAAAATGGGCAAGAGAGAGCACAGTGTGTGTGTCTCTTTCTCTCAGTTATGGACTGTAGCGACTAACAACAAAATGACCCAAGAACCTTTTGCACAAGGAGTACTCTTACAAGTCTAAGGGTGCAGTCCATGGAAACAAAAAGGCATCATAATCAGAGCTGATTGAAACTCAGAATGTCCATTTTGTGGGAAATGTCAACATTTCAAAATTGGTTCTCATTCTGAATCAGAATAAAAAACAAATATTTTTGAAATTTTCCATGAAACAGAATTTTTTTAAAAAAAATCCATTATGGAAGTTTTTCATTTTGCAATTTCAAAATTCGGAAACAAAAAAATTTGTTTCAAATTCTTCTTTTTCGCAGGAAATGCCATTAAAATGTATACACTTTCATAAAAAGAAAAAAAATCAGTTTGATTGAAGAAGCTTTTTCCAACAAAAAAACGTTCTATTTTTTCCCAACCAGCTCTAATCACAGTATCATCGTGCTGTACAACGCAACGTGGTATATGTGAAGTCTGAAAGCAGAGCTGTAGAGATTGAGCCATCCCCACTACTCACAGATGCCCTTTATGGACCACATTACCACATTAGAGAAGCTACCTGGAAATGGTTGTCCCTGGAAACAGACATCCCGCACATCCTGGAGTGATATTGTACAATGTCAACCATCATTGACCAAAGCTTCAATTCTGCTCCAGGAAATACTGCTGCCCAGTGTATAACCCAGCTTAGCCGTACCGTACACAGCAGTTTAGAAGGAACGCCCCAAAATCCGGTTTAGTCATTAGCCTCCAAACACACCTGGAGATGGCTACACTTTGGGTCAGAGCCATCTCAGGATGCGAAGCAAGAGCGGGAAGTAAACAAGGCAGGTGTTAAGTACCCAAAGAGCTGCATCCTTTTGTTTGTTTTGCCGGAGCACAGCTTCTGTAAAGTTGTTTTAACAGGACTCCACTTGTTTAGAGGAATTCCCTGTGGGATAAAGCTGTTGTAGAAGCTTCTATGCCCCCTCTTTCTGGATGGTTGCACACCCAGTGCATCCCTACTACCCTATGATCCCTCACTATCAAAATGGCCACCTTGAGGCAATTGGCTACTGGGCATATACCGGAGCAGCTGTAAGCATGCTCTAAATTAAGCCGGGGGTAGGTCAGTCTTTAGCTGACCCCAAGATGATAGAAGCAACAAGGTTGCTTAAATCCACCTTCCCCACCCCCCACTCTAGTCCTGCAGCAAACCTCAGACCCGAGGCTCTCGCCGAAAGTCATGGGAGTTACTCCAGATTTACACTGGCAAAGCTGAGATCAGAATCTGGCCCAAAGCACTGGCGCATGTTTCCCACTTCATGTACGGGTTGAGAAGGCAGCAAGGTATTTCACCTTCTTTTCCCACCACCCCTTGAAAAGTTCTGTTTCCCCTTCCGCAGCTTTCCATCCTCTGCTCTCTTTGCTCAGAAAAATGCAACAAAGTTGTATTCGTTTGTGTGCCATCCTGTTACAGCAGGGTTGCTATGGCAGTTCCTGGGCATTTGATCCTGAATAGTGGGATTAAACCATACAAACTTTGTGTGAAGCTGCTTTGACACTGTGGGTAAGGCTCTCCCCAGGTCAACGTGTGTTGCAAGAGGCTCTGTTCCAAACAACCTCCCCCTTTTCTCTTTCCTCCGACTCCATTAATACATGTACATTTGGCACGCTGGAGATGGGTTTGTCGCTTTTCAATCCGCCTCATTTTTCAAATTAGGCACTCCACAAACTCATAACTGAATAACCACAAACCTCTAAAGGGACCCAAGGTCTGGTCAAGCTGGACCCATAGGAGCTGTCATCTGTTTACCACCAATAAAAATGAAAACAGTTTCTGAGGTATTGGTGCCATCAAATCTGAACCCAAACCTCAGCTCAAGTTCACCCTATAACTCAAACCCTAGACTTTGGCCTAAAGCTAATCTGCATCCACGCCTGGATCTTCATACCATATCTGATTGTCATCTGACAATGTTCTTTTCATAACCAGTTGTGAAATTGTGGAGGATCTCAAGTCCTACCAGGTTTGTAGGATGAACTGGTGGGGCTGCTTTGAAAGCAGCTGAGCCTACCTTATTTTGTAAATGAAGGGTCTTGAAAGGGGGCTAAACATGGCTGATAAATAAGGAACCGGGAGTTCATAAATCATGTTCCTTGAGTGGGAAACAATCGAGTTCCATTGTATGACAATCCATGCTTCCTTGCATGAGGATTCAGATCCACGGGGAGGCTAGAGACCTGGATGTGGAGCTGAACTTCACCATCATTTGGGAATGTGCATGGTGTGGTTCTGCTCCATCTCCACTTGGTACAAACTAAGTGGAGTCGCAGTGAGCCCGTTTGATCGATTCACACACAGTGACAGGGCATCAGCTTTTCCAAAAATTGCTCGGGGCCCCGCACAGACTGTAGCTATTAGACTGACCCTATGTCGCCCATCTATCAGTAGGCTGGAGTGGGGGATAAATTACAGTCAGATCCCCGCTTCCTAGAAGCCCGACCTTGCTCTATCAGATGAACAGGCCTTCCAGGCTCCTTTGGAAAAAATCAAACTCACTGGTGTGTGACTGTTAAATTGTGGTTAAAAAGCTACCAAGAATTTTGCAGTAGATTTAGTGGTCCAGAACCTGAGCTGGTGCAAATCAGCAAAGTCAATTGGATTTCTTACAGTTGAGGCGAGCCAAACAAGGGCAGTGGTGGTGGCGGAGAGACAGACAGAGATTCTCATAGAGCAGTGTTTCCCAAATTTGGGATGCCGCTTGTTCAGGGAAAGCCCCTGGTGGGCTGGGCCGGTTTGTTTACCTGCCGTGTCCGCAGGTTCGGCTGATTGTGGCTCCCACTGGCCGCGGTTCGCTGTGCCCGGCCAATGGGGGCTGCGGGAAGTGGCGGCCAGTACGTCCCTCAGCCCACGCTGCTTCCCGCAGCCCCCATTGGCTGGGCACAGCAAACCGCGGCCAGTGGGAGCCGTGATCGGCCGAACCTGCGGATGTGGCAGGTAAACAAACTGGCCCGGCCCGCCAGGGGCTTTCCCTGAACAAGCGGCGTCCCAAGTTTGGGAAACACTGTCATAGAGTATTAAAGAGCACGATCTCAATCCTAAAAAGCTGTATATGCACAAATAGTCTTTACCCACTCAAGGCAATGGGATTAAGGGTAAAGAGTAATAGTCTGTAGGATCAGGCCCCATCAATTTTATTGCTTGGCTATTCCTCTTTGCTGAATTCAACTAGGATTACAAGCTTGGAGAAGTGTTTTGGTTTGGTTTGGTTTGGTTTTTTTTTTTGAGAGAGCAAGAGAGCGTGAGTGCTTGACAGTCAGTCAATTTTTCCCAAGCCCTCAGAGCTCTAGAATTGAGCCTATAGATTACAGTCGTGTGCTTTTGTGTTTATGGCATACTATAATTAAATTAAGCTTGTCCCTTTAAATGGAAGGATTTCAGCAATAGTCAGTAGATGGCGCTAGGGTACTACATAAATTACCACTGAGCCAGTCGCTTTTTTCTGTGCTTCCCCTGTTCCAAGAGGATGGAAGTAGCTGATTCCTTTCTAATTATTATTTGAAGGTGCAGTCTGGAATCCATTGTTGAGGGAATAGACCCCGATTAAAGAAAACGGGGAGAATATTTCCACGTTTAGCAAAGGTAATAAAATAATTCACGTTCTTCACAATTTGTACGATTGAATTACAGCTCTGCTTCTCTACTAGGGTTTTTATTTTTTAAAAACTGTATCCCAGAGAGGAACATGAAAGAATCCGATTGCTAGAAAACCTCAGAAACTCAAGGGAATTCCTAACTGTGTAGATATGAATATGGATGAAAATCTATATTACCCCAGGCACCAGCTTAGCACAGAATGTTTATGAAATATTCCTTAAATGTCGTTTATTTACAAACCAAGTTATCCACTTATTTATGATGCTTAAACATTTATGCATTTAGTGGCCAGTTAATATTGTTATTTACTATTTCTTAGGCATAATGTGCTCTGCGCTGTACAAAACATATATCAAGATTGTCCCTCCTTCTAAGAGAGTACAAACTACAGCCCTGCTCCAAAGCCCATTGAAATCCATGGGAGTCTTTTCATTGATGTCTGTGGACATAGGATTGGGCCCTAACTGAAGACAAGATAAACTGGCAAACCCAGGAAAGGACAAAAGCTTTGAGGCATTTTCTATTGTTTGCTTGTTTGTTTTGTTTCTTCGAAATATCCACTGGATCAAAGTACGTTTCAAGAGTATTTCTATGGGATTTTTGTCAGAAAATATTTAGCTCAAGAGGGTTTTTTTTAATCTTTATCAGATTCTTTTTTCTCTCCCTTTCCTTTGGGAACTGGGTAGACGAGATCATGCACCCTGTCCTAAAGAACAGAGTTACATACCATTAAAAAGAGGATAAACTGGAACACATGTGAAGGACTAGACAGGCTTAAAAAGAATATTTCTAGCCAATCTATGGGACTAAATAATAGGAAAAATTCCCGAGTACTCTACACAACATACCATCCAGTATACATATGACTTTTTATATGTATATGTATTATACGGTATAGAGCGATTTCTATTGTGTGTGTATATACATTTGTACAGAGGTACTTATTTCCCATTCATATAACAGGATATAACTATGGTAACTATATGATATCGGTTGTGAAATATCAGTTTTTTCCCCACTTACACACACACGATTATTTTGTGCTTGCTGCAAATCTATTTTAATTGAACTTGATCTTAGAGTAGGATGAAATTCAGCACTAGTAATACATGCTGTGCATGTCCTCTGCAGGCTAGAAAGCTGTGTCATGCAAGACATGTCACGGTTTGTGCTGCAACTTTAGGGCAGAGGTCTAGCAATTCTTTTCAGGAAGAAGCAGCTCTGTAACTCATCAAAGAGAAGCAGATATTGCACGTACAGAGTTTAAACCCACAGCAAGAACTTATTACCTTTTTCCAGCCTCTCTGGACAGAGTGTGTTTCTCCATTCGGCGAAGAGGGAACTGCTAGAGATATACACAGATTCCCTTTAGTTTTAGCCATCTAATTGTACCGGCCAAAGGGGTGAAATTCTGTGGTTTACGGGAGGTTTCTTTCTGAATCTCCCCTCCCCCGTTTTATTTTAAATTACTGTTTAAAATTTTTTAAAAATGGATTGTATAGAAACATCAGCTTGACAGAAGAGTATTGTTAAACAAACATGAAAAATAATGTTGCAAGGGGCGAGATTATTTATTCTATAGACACCTTAATTTACTAGTGTTAGTGATCTGGATGTACTCATATTCTGGATAGAAGGTCACATGGTATTTTTTGGTGGTGTGGAGGGTAAATTATGCCTATGCACACTGTGTTGTATGCATTTTTCATACAAAGGCATCTAACGTTACTTCCCAACCCACTGAAGTCTATATACATACAGACTGATGCAAGTAATGTCTACAGCTGAAAAAACCCCTATTGTATCTATATTACTATGTATTATTCAGCACCGAGTGTTGAAATTATTTCGCAGAATGTTGTTCATGAAGAGTTCAATACAGATTGTAGTTTTGAGTGCAGCAAGTACTCAGTTACAGCAGAGAGGTAATGGAGAAAATAGTTAATGATAACCCTATAGCTGTAATCGCTTCTTTTGAGACAATCCAGAAGTAGGTCCTAGTCTGCAGAGCTGTAGAGCTTTCTGGTGCATTATTTTTTTTAAGGAATATGGATTATTTAGGAAAAAATGGTTACTGAGCCAAAAAAGGAAAAGGAAAATGCTTTTCAGAGAGTCGTACTGGGAAATTTCCTAGCAAACAACTGGGTTGAAATAATGTTGAAAGTTTCAACATGAACCAACAACAGACCAATTCAGAGGAAAATGCTAAACACTCCATACTTAGCTCATCCCATTGTAATCAGGTGGTAGAGGCCACTGCACACTGTTTAGGTCACACTCCTTGCAGACCCTTGCAATATGTAGGTGCAGAGGGGTGACTATAGGATAGATGGCCCATCATCCTGAACTCAGAATTCCTTAAAGTTTGGGCAATTTAAATCAGACTTTTAATGGGACTTGAAAAGTTCTTTGAATGTGAAATCTCTCTTTCTTCTTTTCTTGCAGTTAAATCACAATTCGTGGGGGTAGTTGGAGGGGGGAGGAGAGATAAAACCCTCCCTGTAGGTTTTAAAGAAATGTACTGATCTGGTACTGCATAACAATACAGATATCATGTAAATATATAAAAAATATATTTTTAAAAGACACGCTCTAGCCCAACTAGAAGTTATGCAGGAATTAGTGGGTGACATTTTCTGGCCTGTGTTATACAGAGGTTGGATGACATAACCATAATAGTCCCTCCTGGCTTTAAAATTTATGAATACAGGAACTGCTCCAGCTCTTTATGAAGTCATTGGGAATTTTGCCATTGAGTTCAATGGGTGCAGGATTGGACCAAAATGTAGATTTAAAAAAACCCCTTATTATTTGCAGTTACTGTGAAGAAGCCGTTGTAGGTTCTTTTGTAAATACACATAATAGGATTTTATAAACCGAAGCCCTCTAATGATTGTTTATTTTATATAGACTTGGTCTATGATGTCATTAATCTCTTGGGAACCCCTTTTCCATGAAGATATTAATATGGCACACAGCTGATGCGCATGCATGCTACATCTCTGTACTGACATGTTAGGTAGAAAACACACACACACACACACACACACATATGTATAGCTCCTGTGCAAAACCAGCTACTATTTAAAATGAAATAAATCGTTTGCCTTTAATGTTCAGTTCCTCAGTGCATCTGCTTGAAACGCTTTCATTCACATTCTGCACCTGCTGAAATCAGATTACCCCTCCACTCAAAAAAGCTTTTTTCAAAAGTTCGGGAGTGGGGAATTTCACCCAGAATGCTGAAATCAGTAAGACTTTTTGTGACTTAAAATGGGAAAACCGGGATTTTGTCTTTAATTTCATTTGCGAAATAAATAACTAAACCAACAACCAAATAAGCAACAACAGCAACAAAAACCAGGTGAAAAAGGTCTCTCCTTGCTAAGGCTTTAGATGGTTTATTTCAATGCACAAAGTTCTGCAGCCAAATTACAACCCCCCCCTACAACTAACAACCATTAACTACAGTGGTGCTGGTGTAGTCTGAAAAGAATAGATCTCAGATTGGGTTTTATTAATCTCCCAGAATAAAAATGTGTAACCTTGGTTGACATGAAAACATATTTTTAAAATGTCATTAGTAAAATGATGAATTATAGTGTTTATTAGCTTGCTGGTTTTGTACATAATGCTTGAATATTATGCAACGATTGCCAAGTTTTGAGTGAATTTCTGCTGATGGAACAATAGAAATGAAGAGGAACAGAACATTAAGGGGGAGAATGTTTGTTTCTTGTAATTTTTAACAAAGCCAGCTGTGATATTCCTAAAAAGGGTAGATCAGATATCACTTCTGCTTTAAATATTTGTGGTCATTTCAGGTCTTTGTGCAAAACTGTTTGATGCTGTCTTTTGTTGTGCAACACCAATGTATGCTGTGATACAGGAGAGCTGCCAGTTCAAAGGAGACGGCCCTATGTAGCGTCTTTTTTTCATGTTGTGGCTTTTGCTAGAGGCTTTTGTTTAAAACATGCATCCAGCACGCTCAGCCTCTGTCTCTCTCGTTCTCTCTTGTGCTGGAGAAGATGAGTCATTTGCAATAATAATTATAAAATCAACTGTTGAATTTAGAAATTGAACATGCATGGAAATATTGCATAATATTGCTACCTTCCCTAGCTTAATTTAGGTAAATAAGTCTGAAATGTGTGTTGGTGGAAGAGTGGATATTTATATACTGGAGATATTAATTACAGTTGGGCTAATTTAAAGTTTCTGTTATTAATTCGCTTCTAGTTTTACTGCCTGCAGGATTAATTGCAACCACCTACATGCACACCCATTTGGTAATATTCTTAATTACAGTTAAAATGGGTCTTTAACAAGCACCGAGTCTTGCACTCTCTCTTTCTGTGTTTCTTTTGTTTATTCAAAACAAATATTAGCCAAGAAAAAGAAGAGGCCAATATTCTGAAAGTAAAGACTGGCCTTAGGGAATTGGGCTAGCAATGATTTTGGTGAATGTTTAATTTCTTGTTTGGTTGAAGAAGGGCTGGATTGGCTATTGACAAGCCCCTATCAATAGGCAGCCCCTGGAGGTCTGGCTATTTGCACATGGACTGATTGACTTGTCCTTAATAGACATATAATTGTTGACAAATACCTTTGAATAGACTATGGCAGGCATGGCTAGGTGGAAAAAAGAGGTTGCTCTGTGACAGAGACCGGAGTTGAGCTAGTCAACAGTGACAGTACCTTAAACAGGAAATAGCTTGCCTCCATAAAGAAGCCTCTCAAGTAAAACTTGTAAAAGTAACCCAGCGTTTTCCCCACATTGAGCGTCCACCAGCTCAGATGGTAAAAGCAGCACTGGCCTTCAAGTGTGCAGGAATCATCCAGGATGAACTTCATGTCTCTCGTTTGGCTGGGCAGCGTAAGAAATGCAACTTAATCACAATATCAATAATACGGGGCACTTCTGTAGCACCCCTTCCATATGAGGTGAAAACGTGAATGGGTTTCACCGCAAAACTCTTCCACGTGGTAGGTTAAATAAGACTGTTATTCTCCTTTCGACAATAGGGAAACCAAGGCACAGGCAGGTTGGTGCCAATATTTTCACACGTGGGTGTGTGATGTTCAGATGAAAGAGGCACCTGATTTTCAAAGGTGCTGAGCACTTGCAGCCATAAGTGTTGAAACTAAGGGTGCTGGGGGGTCCTGCCGCTTGCAGTTGTTTCCATCAGATACAGGGTTTACAGTTTGGTTCAATGGCTCTCAGCATCCCCCACCATACAAACTGATCCAGTACCCCTGCTTGCAGCTCCCATTGTGAGTGCGTTAGCATCTCTGGAAATGAGGTGCGTCGACAGACATATTTAAGGGCCTAACTTGGATCACCCACGCTTGAAAATGTTGGCCTAGCTGACAGAGCCCGACCAAGTCCTGAGCCCTAACCTCATCCTCCCTTTTGAACAATGTCCTTCCCACCACACACGTTAGAGGGTTAAACGATGGATGCACGGATTGACAGCAGAGGGGGAAAAGAACTGAGGAGGTACAGGCCAGGGAGAAAAGATAATAAACGCTGTTTATCTGCTACATGATAATAATTCTATATTTGTTATGTTGGGGAATTAATTACATGGAATTTTAGCATGTTTAGTACATTATAGGCACTGCAATACGTGTCACAAGACAAAAGGCCATTGAAACGACGCTGCACAGCCTTAGGCAGCCATAAAAGAACAAACTGTTCAAGTTTGTACATCAGAGTGAGATCAGAGGAGCCCTGGCTCCAAGTAAAATATCAGAGGAACTTACAGCTTTACCTACATAATAAATCTATCCAGAAGTGGACCGAAACCTGGATTCTGGCCCTTTGGTCCATGGTTTGATGTGCCTGCCTTTCCAAATCAACAGCAGGCTGAGAAATCACTCTTGAAAATTTGCCTTGCAGCATGTGTTCCCCTGGTCAGTTCGGTTTCAGTAATTTCTTCACCCTTGGGATGCTGCTCTTGTCAGTTAGCGGTACCATGGTTATCTCTGTGTGTAAGGAACCCCCTATGGGGTGGGGGGTGTCAGAAGGGATGTTATTTAATATTTACATCTCTAAGCTAGGGTTGTCCTCTTCTGCAGCCCCCCCGCTCCAAAATCCCTAAACCCAATAAAAACAAAGACAAAACCGCTCCCGATCAGGACCACAAAGCCTAGGAAAATAGGTTACACATTAATGTGACACCATCAAGGTGACACTGCAGACAACCTCTGACACCCAACACGAGGCTGAATGCCTCGTGCCAAGAAGACCTTGAGCCTTGTCTTTGATTTGTATTGATCAAATACGTAGATTAAATATAGTATCAGATGGCAAGGCTGAAGCCTAGAATTCTATGCAACATCTTAATATGCAACTCCTTTGGATTTTATACAGCAAAGCCCCTTCTGAGTCATGAAAGAACACACAGACATACAGCAAGTAGATAGATAGATAGATAGATAGATAGATAGAATAACTGTACAGTGAAAAAACAGATATAGGTTGAGACAGATACAAATTTACCTGGTGAGACAAGCTTTCGAGCTTATAAAGAGCTCTGTGTAAGCTCGAAGCTCATCTCTCTTACCAAACAAAAGTTGGTCCAATAAAAGATATTACCTCACCCACGTAGTCTGCCTAATGTCCTGGGAGCAACACGGCTCCCACAACACTGCGTACAACAAATTTATCTGACAGACAGGAAGGATTTTGGGTTACTGAACTTCTTACATGTCATGCAATTCAAATCTTGTATTGATAGTTTGTTAGATATAAAGGACAATTTTTTAAACTGTGTCTTTGCAATCCCTAAGCATTCCTAAACATGCAGCATTCTGCAGCCAGCTGCTTCAAAATGTTTGTATGTGTATGTGTCCATTAATTCAGAATTACTCCAATTACGAGCTTTTGATGCTCCGAAACCCCCTCTCTAACCCAAACGAGATGGAGAGCCCTCGGACTGTCCAATCAGATCATTTCCCCTCCTGCCTGCAGCAGATGTAAGCAATTTAGTTTTTTATTTCTGCATATTCAGTGCGAGCGGAGCTGTTGGTGACCTTTCACCTGGGAGCCTGCAGGATTCTAACCCTATCAAATTAAAGCATTTTGCTCACTTATTCCCAAATGCTCGGCTGGTGCTAAACAGGCATCCCGCTGCATAGCAATGGCGGGCGTTCGTGTCCGCTCATACCCCAAGCCTAATCAGAGATTATTAAGGAAAATATACAGTGCTTTAATTTGATGAGACTGGTTATAGGTACTGCAGTTAAAGGTCACACTCTTGCGTGTATCTCCCTCAGTCGCTGTAATATTTCCCTCTCGCTTGACAATCCTCGGCTCCAAACAATAGGCCAAGAAGACACGTTCATTTTTGTCACGCTGTGATGAGCTCAATAGGGATAAAAATGAATTATTTAAAGTTCGCATAAACAAACAACCCTGTGCAGGTTCCCCTACCTTCCCTCTCCCCCCACCCCGCGGGCCCCCGCATTTTCTTTTTTTTCTGCTTTGTTTGGCTCTTGCCTTAAAAGAACATGTTAAAGAAATGTGCATCAGTTGGAAAGAGAACCCATTTAGATGTCAAGTCCAGATAGGCCTCGTAACTCCTTGTGTTGGGTAGCCAGCGATGTCTGGCTGTTGAAAGCTTTCAGATGCTCCTGGGTGGGGCCCAGCAGTGTGGGTGCTTAGTAAGGAGGACCTTTTGGCTTCTTGGGCTCTTAAAGCTTTCCTCACTGCTAGGCGGTAATTAAGATAGCAAGTGCTGAACAAACACCCAGGGCCTGATTCTGCAAGGTGCCAAGCTCCACCGAAGTCAATGGGAATTGAGGGCACTCAGCCCTTGGAAGATTTGGGGTTGCAGGGAGAAGTGTGCTGACTCCAACGTATCTACCTGGGTATTGCACCATAATGGGCTCGCATCATATTCTAAAGTCATCCAGCTTCATACCAAGGGGAAGCGCGTGGGGGAAGATGCAACAATATAGCTCTTCCCCCAGCCCCTCACTTCTTTTGGCCTTAACTCTGCTGCCACTCATTAAAATACAGAGGTGGTTTCGTCTCTTGTAAAAGCTGTGTGTTGGGGGAGAGAGAGAGAAAGTGAGGGTTAATTCTAATCTCCTGTCAAGCCTAATGGTTTGAGCATATGTGTCCATGCAGCAGACCAACAGCAGGCTTATTTACTTCCAAAATTTACATGAGAATTGCTTTATGCAGCTGTATGTAAAAATTCAAACCGCACAGTGTCACTGTATCCCGCAGGTCACTCCAAAGCCCAGTGGCATTATAGCTGGAGACAAAATCTTGCCACTTCGCCGAGGTTTCCTTTAGGACTGAAACTTGTCCTATTAAAAACAAAAATGGGAGCATTTCCACCCCCTCCTCACTTCCTCCAGCTTCCATTTACATTCCTCAGAGGCTTCCAAACTTACAAGGACTTGGGGCCCAATCCTGCTGTCACTGATATCAATGGGCGTTTTACTGTTGACTTCAAAGGGTGACAGGACTGGGCCCTGGATCATTCCTCGGTCTGTGAATAATCCCGTTAGCTGAGCCTGGGCACCGACTTTTTACTATATACACGTTACTGACGGGCAAAGGGTGACGGGTTCGCAGAGGTTCAGTTTCAGTGTGTATCCTAAACAGAGGCAGACTGGCTCAGGCTGCTTGGGATGCTGACGGCATCCTGGCCCGTCTGCTAACTGGCTTGAGAGAGCCTGTTTTTGTTTTTTGCCTGATTTGACGACCCCCTGTATATCTCAAGAGCAACCAGGGCTAGGCATCCATGCTGTGTCTCACTGGCGAGCTGAGGATCCGAAGGGGGTTCAGGGAAGATCAGATCTTAAAATCACCTTACTTGGATTATATTCTGGTGTATCCACTCATGCTTATCGAAAAGCATCCTGACATGCGAGCCAGCCAGCCAGCCTCACTGTCGCTGATTCTGTGTGTATCGAAACTCATCTGGAAATTTTATGAGAGCCGGTCTCAGGTTCTACCATGGCTGGAAATGTTGAATTAGAAGGCTCTGCAGTGGAACTTTCCCCAAAAATGCAACGTTTCATGGGGGCGTGTGGGGATAGATGGGAGTTACAAGAACTTTTTCAAACTTTGGAAAAGGTATAGGTGGAGGTTTGGGACAGTTCTTGTTTAGTCTGAAGTGGATCATCCAGCCTTAAAATCCACATGGACCCTGCTATGTCTTCGCTCTTTGATCAGCATGAACTTGCTTAAATGTCAGCTCAACCAAGGTTCAAAGTTAAGTATTTTGATTTAAGTATTTTGCCACTCTGCTCCCATCCATGAGAGATGTTCAGAAGCACTTTAGTAAAAGCCGCTAATAAGTGTGATGCAGTAGTGTGCAAACCAATGAAAAAAGAGATGCTTATTGTCAGTGTTACAGCTTAAACACAGATCACTCCAAATGCCTGGAGATTTGTTCTCTGGCAGAACATACTGGATATTACAAAAGTCCTTAGCTTGCCACTGTGCAGCCATTCAGAACTACACTGACAGAGGAACAGAACTCAGATCCTCTCACTCCAAAACCCTTATGCAGAAGGAGCATCTCCATTAGCTGACAGCAATACAGAGCTATGACACACAGTTTGACAGATCTGATACTATCCATCGGAGGGCGGTGGTGGTGCTCCTCATGAGATACTTTCCAGGTTATTACAACATGCTTTTACATGTATGACTATAACTCATTTCTAGAGCTCGGTGCAGAAATCAGCTATAGTGAATAGAGATTGTTCCCTTCCTGAATTGCCCCATGCTCCTCACTAAACATTCTCGCCTTTAAACCCACCAAAAAAACAAAACAAAAAATCTATCCCGGCTGCACACAAGAAACGAAATGCAGGAAAAACACAATATCAAAATATTTCCAGTGGCAGTGTCACCGTTTTATTAGCAGGGCTGTGATCGCTCTTCTGAGGAGGGATCATTACCCCGCTATATTCAGCAGCACACTGTGCAGCAAGGATCGTATGGAAATACCGGAGGACAATTCACCCCTTCACCATTCAGAACTTTAACTTTGTCGATAAGAACTAAGAGACTAAAAAGAAGCTGCTTTTTGTTTTTATTTTATTTTTTTCTTTGCTCCTGGTGAATCAGAGCGATTTGACTTTAAATATCAGTGCTGTGGCCAATACCGTCCGTCGCTGTATCCTGCTGGGTCCTTTCACTGGGGAAGGTTTTGACAGCACAGGCCTCTCTTTGCTTTTCTGACTGGACCCTTAGGCACTTTCCTATCTTCTCCAGCTCATTAATTTGCCCTTGTATGTGCCTTTTGGCAGGCCAAAGAGTGTCCTGGTAGTTCAGAGGGAAAGGCAGGCACAGCCTCCGTTGCCACAGTCACTTAGCTGGGGCGTACCAAAGGACCTGATTTACTTTGGAATTAGACATGAAGCCGTTTCAGAGGACCGATCCTGTCAGCCCATCCCCCAACCAGTAGTCCCACTGATCTCAGTGGGGCAACTGGTGTAAGTAAATACTGCATGTATAAATAAGCTTGTCTGGCTTGGGCCCCAGGTTTACCTCCTGTCTCAGTTTTCACAGGACAATCCTGATTTTGACGGGCTGTCCCATATCACAGTCAGGACATGCAAACAGCTGCAGAAATGGATTCTAGACCTGCCCATGCTATTGCGGCACTGAAGCTGTGCATGGCGATATAACAGCACCGGTCAATACTGTTAACAATGGCCAACGAGTAGGAGATAAGCTCCCACTCAACATGTTCTTCAGGAAACGCATGTGCAAAGTGCTGCAAAGTGTATGTCAGTCGATTGGCACAAACCATGTCCCTGCAAGAGTTTGTCTGTAACCTGTCCAGACTGTCTTGAAAGTGCAGCTCATGTTTTTATTTTTTCATAACCAGCTGTCACAGAATGGTGGAACCCATGACAGAACTGTACATTTCCCACAGTTTAGGGATTGATCTGAGGCTCTTTAAAGTCAGTGGCAAAGGTCCAGTGATGTAGGATCAGGCGTTTAGTGAGCAGTGAAAAAAAGTTTGTTGCTTGGCCTCAAGTTTCTTGCTGTTTCCCACCAAAAGTACAAGAGATTCCCACAAGCAAAAAGGGGTTTTGCCGCAGAATTGCAGCTGTCATTTGCAGCAAATTGCATGAAGAAGTGGGACTCTGCTCCTACAGTGACTTAATATTTGTTTTTACTGCCACGGCCCCTTTCCCTGAAGGTGCTCTCTGGTGAAACAGGAAAAAGCAACAAGCTTGCTGGAATGAGCCAGTTTTCATGAAAACATGGCAATATGTCTGGTTTTGCCTACAAAAATTGTAAATTGGAAACTGCCGATTTTCCAAAATTCTAGCGGAGACCCAGCTGGTCTGTTGTGATCTCCAGCCTCACTTTCTAATGGGGGATTCTTGTTCAAGGGTTAGAGCAAGGAATCGGGCATCTGACTCGCTGTGGGACCTCAGGCAAGTCATTCAACTTCACTGTGCCTCAGTTTCCCTATCTATAAAGAAGTGATAACAATTAGGGATATGACTGATCATCTCTTTTGGAAATGGGTAGACCCCAAATACCTGCTGCCTTTTCCCATCAGAGAGTGAGAGGAGAACTGGGTGCCCAAGAATATGGCAGTGGTATACAGCTCATCTGTACTGGGAATGTAATGTAATGTGATGGTGGTGCCTCATGGAGTACACCTGGTCTGCTTCTACCAATCAAAAGCTACGGCAGAGATATATAGGGGATGAGATAATGGGAAGGATGCATGTTTGGGTTCTGGCAGTTCTTTACAGACTGGATTTTTTCAATATGCTATATTACAAGTCATTAGTTTGCCAGGGTTTCTGTGATTTGTCAGGACACCATTGGTAGCTGCTCTGTAAAAATGAAATCTTACATATTAACTATGCGACGATCCCACTGTTGGTGAAGGGGGAATGGGAGAAGAACATTCTATAGCATTCAAAGGGATAATCTGTAACACAGCAAGCATCCAAGGGACTCTGTCATATGCTACTCCCATGGCAGAACACACACTCCAACATGTTTTCGATTTAGAAGGACATGACTGAGGATGGCTGTATGTGATCCTTTAAAGGGAAGAATTCGAGGCCAGGCTTTAGAAATTCTCATTTAGGAATAAAGTTTCCTTCACACTGACTATCAATGGATGTTCGCCTGTTCCAGACTTTGGAGGGACCTGTTAAAAATGTATGATCCCATAGGCAAAGCAAAATCAAAACAAACGTGAAAATAGCATATTGATGCTGACGAGAAATGCTGCAGCAGATCAAACCACCGGCAGAGCAAAAGACAGGGGAAGATGAACAAACACAGGAGAGAGAGTGCATAGGAGAGAAACAGAACATGCCAGATGGAGCACTGGAGCACTCATGGAAAGCAAATAGTGAGTTCCCTTATTTGCTTACAGAAAAATTCTGGATTCTGCTAAGTTTTGAGTGTTTGAGATGGACATGTTGAGAAATTCCACTCCTAGGTGCTCTTCTGATATTCAGTTCAAGACAGCACTGAGTATTGTAGCTTGCAGCTGTCAGCCAGGTTTATCTTCTAAGAAGTGAAATTAAACTTTAATCCAACTCATCCAGTTCATCTTTCCAGCCCCCTCGAACTAGGGCAGCAGGGTGTTCAGCTTCTGTTGTTCTTCTTTCAATTTCTACCTGCCAAAACACAGGTGCTGTGACTGCTGCTCCCTAAGGTATCCTGCCTGAGACACTCTTTGCTTAACTCTAGTTTCTTCCATGAATACAAGAAGAGGAGTGGGTAATGTTCATAGTGAACCTTTCAACAGCTTGAATTTGGCCTGGGTTAGAGGTTCGTTACTGTGAATTTGGGAGACATTAATTTGTGCAGCAGGGAAATTCTCTTCCTTGTTCAAAGATTCTCGTTCCCCCCCGCCCCGTTTCAGTGAAGACTCAGGACTCCTTACTTCTCAGAGTTCTCTCCAGAGGGAATGCCTGTCTGTGAGCTACCTCAGTTTTCAAGGATGAGGCAATAACATTTGGGTGATACCTCATTGTCTATAATTGGGAGGAAATTTTTGGAGTGATGGAATGGGCTCATCCCATCTTTATAGACCTGATGTGGTACCTAGAGAGTCTCAAAAGCTCTCTAGCATGTGTGAGCTCTGAAGTGAAGCCCCATGATTCCTAATGTAGTTGCTTGAAAATTCATGAAGGTTCCCTAAGTCTTTCAGGGTGCTAATTGCTCACGTGGCTCACTGAAGGGTCTGCTGCAGTAAGAGCAGGTGGGTCATTCCTGTGGGGCCCTGGAGAATCCTTCTCTGACTGCCCTGACAGGTTCAAAGGGTACTTCTTGGTCCCACAGAAAAACTCTTGGAATTCAGGAGGCAGTGGCCTTGCCTTGTGGCTCTTCCTCAAAGAGAGGAGATGAGTTAATAGCCTGCTGGTATCCCTGAAAACCCCAGGTTGGGGAGAAGAGGCAACCTTCCATCCCTGAGGATGACATAAGCAAGCAGGTGACTCCAGGACTTGATGGGATGTCCCTAGGAGATCTTAGACTGTCAAACAGTATCTTGAAGGGACGCTGAAAGGCTTGGTTTATGGCTAATCCCTGTGAACCAAAGAGCAATGTTCAATTTTGGAAAGAAAGCAGGGATTTAAAGAGATTACAATTGGAGATGGAAATTTCATATTCCCTAATTCTAACAGACCAAAGGCAACGCATCCGGTGTGGTGTTTCCCTAGAATAGTGGGTCTGAACCAGCGGTTCGTGTACCCCTGGGGGGATGCAGAAGTCTTCCAGGCAGTACATCAACTCATCTAGATTTTTGCCTAGTGTTACAACAGGTTACATAAAAGGCACTAGCAAAATCAGTACAAACTAAAATTTCACACAATGACGTGTTTATACTGCTCTATATACTATACACTGAAATGTAAGTACAATATTTATATTCCAATTGATTTATTTTATAATCATATGGTAAAAATGAGAAAGCCAGCAATTTTTCAGTAATAGTGTGCTGTGACACTTTTGAATTTTGAATCAGCATGTCTGATTTTGGAAACCAGCGGTTTTTAAGTGAGGTGAAACTTGGTGGTATGCAAGACAAATCAGACTTCTGAAAAGGGTTCAGTAGTCTGGAAAGGTTGAGAGCGACTGCCCTGGAACACACTGGGGCATGATTAATTTATTAATAGAAGTCTTTTGCTGCACATGAGATAAATCAGTCACCTCAGCCCACTGGTAATAGTGTTTCTCTTGGGGCTCTGCATGTTTATTTTCATGCAGAAGATTTAAGGGAGATGTGAATAAAGTTTTAAAATAATTCAGCAAGGTCTGGGGCTTCGATCGGAAAGGGATGCCCCTATATCCATGGTTGTGTTACCTGAATTTCCCAGCCCCGGATGACAGACATGGAGTTCTGGTGACACACAGCCATTTCCTCTCTCTGACCTTTGCCTCGTGAACTTCACCCTCTTATGTAGACCCGGGCACGTCCAAAGCAAAGCCAATATTTGCAAAAGGTCAGACAAGAAAATAGGGAGGAAAATATACCAAGAGAAATAGCATGAGGAAACAAACAAGCAAACATCCATCTACATGTTTACCCAGGTCAACCATTTTGGGTAACAGACCGTGGGAATTACAGACAGTGGTACTGGAAAAGTGATGTTGTCAGCCATTGAGAGCAGGATACCAAGACAGTTTGCTGTAGTAGAAGGGCTACTGTTGCACCTGACATTTTGATTATTTTGATTTCTAGCTTCAACTTCCAATCTTATCAACTTTAAAAGGAATGAGCTTCAAAAACATGAACCACTGAAGAATAGGATAAGCCCTGTAACTGGCTTGATTTCCTTCCTTCCACTCTATCATGTAATCGAGTTGGGGAGCAATGTATTTTCATGTCTTCGGGGGGTGACGTCACAAGCCCATAGTAAGTGAGTTACTAATAATGATCAAATGACCAAGTCCATCCTCGTCTCTGGATTTCCCAATGTGCTCATCTCCGATGTGTTATGCTTTAAAATGTAACCGCAAGGGAGCAGAGATTGACGTATTTCTATGTACTGTACAGCACTGAGCACATTGATGGCGCTAAAGCAAATAACAGGACAAAAATACCTATTAATTCTGGACAGAGAAGCAGTTGGACTTGAACCCCTTCTAGACAATTAAGAGTAGAAGACTTTCATCCTATGCTATTTAAAGGTTATTTTCCATAGACTTGCAATAAGATCTCACGACTCTCATCTTTACTCTTGATGTCACGAGACGCTCATGCACATCTAGCAGATGATAAACAGTGGTGACCCTACTAAAACCTGCCTTTTTAAACCTATCATAAATAGATATGGTTATTCCCTTTTATTTTCCTATACTGAATACCTCGAGGACTGGGGCTATTTAATTGCAAAGTTTTATTTAGTTATCTAAAACAACTGGTACATTTGGAAAGGCTGTCCAGCCGAGACAAACTGTGTGTGTGTGTGTGGGAGGGGGAGGGGTGTCATGCAGCTTTGCTATATTCTTATTAGCGTACAAAGATAAACTCAGTTTGCCCAATTTACATGGGTCTGTCTTGGGTTAGATCTGCCCAGCATAATCAGCCCAGTGTAGCTCCCACTGCTGAAACACAACAAAACCAAACAAACAGTAAGTTAGAATTATTGCTCTTAAATAAAGCTGATTTGAGTGTCTGGCTTTTAAGAAAAACTCCTTTACCGTATACTAAGCACCTTGGGTTGACTGGCAGTGAATTTCCTGGCCTAGTCTGCTGGGAACTTTAAATGAACACAAGCAATTATAAACCCAAACTGCAGCAATTTGTAGGCATTATCTCAGGATAATTACCCTGAAACATTCACGTTGCAAAGCAAAGGTAGATAATTTAAAAATCCATTTTTCTCTGTCTGCATTACTGTTTGGGTATAAGACCCTTCCCTTTTGCGGGCATTGTAGTGAGATAATAAAGCCTGAAATTGGTCCTTTGAAGATACCTATTGCAGTTTGTTAGAAAGCAATGAAGACAATCTTATTTGACCTTTCTCAGCTATATTATACTTAAATACCTAGACAAGTTTAATTTCTCAGCACAAACTGACAAAAGCCAGAGGACTGAAAGTCAAAGTAAAAAAACCTGCCCTTAATGAGCTAAGGACAAATGGCTGCTTCCCTGCTTTGTGGGCAGGGTAAGTACTCCAGGGGTGTGCTGAGCCCTGGACTAGTTGTGACTCCCACTCTGGCAGTGGGAGCAGCACCTTAACATTTTCTTGGGATTCCCTTTTGTGGAGCCAATGAAGTTTTGAGAATACACTCAGCTCCCGCTTACATAACCAGGGAAAACAACCTGAGAAGCTGCTGAATGCAGCTCATAGTAAAGCAAAAGTCCCTGTTTTTGGTGGCTTCCCCATTCCCCCACCCCAAGCTTACAGGAAAAGGGACTGAAGAACCTTTATCCTCTTGCTGAGTCCTGGCAACTCCTGCTCAGATGAAAGTAAAGATTGCTCTGTCCCCTTCAAAAGTGATGGAGAAGATGATGACAAATCTCCCTCTGTGAAGGACCAGCAGCAGGAGAGATGCTAGTGGTGTGCTATTAAAATATGGGATCAGTACATGTTTCATGCTCTGATGTAATCAAGCCAAGCAAAAATCTATCCTTGCCAGATATACTTATGTAATTCTATGTATACATACAGCCACCCATCAACTCACCTCCCCACATGAGTGTACACACACACACACACACCCTCTTTAACATTGTAGATTTTTGCTTGGCTTGGAGATATCAAACCATGTGTGTTATATAATATGCTTAAAGAGTGACGATGGATTTTTGCATCGCTGCATCATATACTCTAGTGAAGAAGCAGGTCCTTCTCACGTCAACTTTAGTGGGAACAGGATGAAGCCCCGCAGGTGGGAAATGAAAGGCGTAAAATATTGGCAGTGGAGAAAGGCAAACAAATTTGAACACTTCCCCAGCCTTTGGTTGGGGTGGGGATGTCACTCCTTTCCTGGACTCCACCGCAATGGACCCACTCCATTTCCCCCACTTAGCCATTGTGCAGTCATGTCAAAACAAAGACAGGGAGGCTATGTGTCTTCTTCTAATGCGATTGCACCATTATGTGGCTGTAATGCAATGTTTCGTACAATCTGTGAGGAATGTTACAACAGGGGTTGGCTGTACCTTTTACTTGAGATTCTTGGGTGAAATGCGCTATAGAAGTGCAAAGCCTCATTGTTCATTATCATTAGGTAAACAGAACTGGGGAGCCAATAAAGGAGCTACACCCATTTATCACAGAGTATTTACCAGGGGATTTTTCTTTTTCAAAACAGAACCTTTAGTCAAAGTGAGCTCAAGTCTGCAAGGTGCTGAGTGCCTGCAACATTCATTCGGCTTCAGGGGGAGCTCAGGGCTCTCAGAGATCACAGGCGGTGCTGACCACCTGGCAGGACCAGGCTCAGAATTAGCAGAAGTCCATGGGTTATTACTTGTTCCAGCTCTAATAGTACCGCTCAGTGTGTCTGTTGCAATTGCTGTTCCTCTTTTTGGCTCCAGAGAGTTTGGCTCTTTTTTTTTTTTTTTTTTTTAAATAGTTGAGGTGTCAAGTGAAAGGTGGGCAGGAGAAGAGGGACAAAGAGAGTTATCAACAAGAGGGCCAGCTGTGTGAGGTTACTGACCTGATTTCAAGCGTACCAGGGGTACTCCGTGACCCCTGTAATTTTACTGCCTCCTGAGTTATCGTTTGTGATTTTCACTGGAGTGAAATGATACATCAGGGAACAGTAAGGATTCCAGGAGCCCACAGATAGACAGAATACAAAGTACGGACCAAAACAGCTGCCATACCTCTGGCAAATATATTTTTTTAATCTTTTACAATGGAGACTCCGACCGCCTATCCAGATCCCCTGAGGTGTGGTTAATTGAAAACACTAGAGAAGGGAACGTTTTTTACAACCATGGGCCCAGTTCATAGTGCAGACGCTATACAGGCACCTGCAACTCAGCTGTCAAGGAGCTTAATCCAGATTCAAACGTCCCTTCTTCGCAGCTGTGGAATGTAGCCTCTGAGCTCCTGCTGCTTCCCCATGAAGACCTGCTCCCCTCAATGGCCACAGAAAGAACACTGCTGACTCTGCCAATGTTGTGCTCAGTGGAGTTCACACCAAATGGGGATGGAACAAATTCTAAGGCTGCTTAGCAACATACCAGAGGCCAATCAGAGGCACAGAGAGACTTAAAAGATAACATCAGGAAAAATATTAATCAAAAACGAGCTGATGTCAATCAAAGGAGAAGGATCGTCATTGGCAGAAGAATGGAGAAGGTATTCTGTTAGAAACAGTATAGCTTATCCAGCTTCGGGCTGGAAACACAGTTGGCTTGCAAACACAGCTTCCATATGTAGTTAAGGCCAATCTTTAAAGTCATGATGACTGGCCTAACTCTTTCAGATACTATGTGTTTACTAGAACTGGTTTAAAAAAAAACCCCAAAGCTTGCAAGATATTAAAATGTTTTAATGGGTTCTAATTTTTCTGTGAAATAGCTGTCTCACTTTTCTATGAAAAAATCACCCTCCCCTAAATGTAGAATTGTTTTCCATTTGTGTGTGTGTGGGGGGGAGGACCCTCTTTCTTACCTTTTTAATTTTTTCTCCCCTATAAAAAGAAAAAAAAGTAGCTTTCCCCCCCACTGAAACAAAATGCAGTTTTAAAAAGCTTTCACTGGAAAATGAAAAACGTGGCCAAAACAATAATTATTTTTTGTTTGGGTTGAAAAGACATTTTCCACTGAACAAAGTTCAGGTGGAACATTTTTGACCAGCTGAAACATTTACACAGTTTTAAAAACCACTTTAACTTGGATAAATGATTCCAGACCCTTTATAGGAAAAGTCCGATAACATTTAATTAGCATCAAATGACTAGGATGCTATATAAATGAGTCCCAAACAACTGTAGCTGACCAGATAATTATTTCCCTGCTTAATTCAAAAAGTGGGTTTAAAAATTCTATACAAGGTTATCATTTATTACATTTTACAGAACTTCCTCCTAAGGGGCTAAACCATTGCATCCATTTTATATGAACCATGCATCTTTTTAATGGGCTATGAAAGACTTTTTTCTTTTTAGTGGATTAGGGCTGTTAAGGGTTGCTGGATTGGGAGCCCTGTACTGAAATCTTTTTTTGTTCAATAGAAGAAATGCAACACAAGATGTGTTAGAGTAAGCATCTATCTTGACCTGGAGTCAGAGAGGAGAGCTGAGACTGCTGGTAAGATTACTATTTAATGCCACTTGCGGTGATTTTATGACATGGACGCCTTTTAACCTAAACTGACACTTTTTGCCAAAAACTAGCTCATTTCGCTCAGGCCAGTGAACAGCCGCAACTTGGCAACAAAATCAAGTCACCAATTGCTTGGCCCAGACTTGAACTGGTGGCCTACAAGTAAAAGGCTGTGTCCCCCAAACAAGTAAAACACATTTCAAATTCTGCTGTTCAAGGCAAAATGCACTGCTGGGGCAAACTACCAACAATTCACTCCATTTGGGGCCAACCCCTCCTCCAAGACTCAGCCAACACAATGTTCCTCCTACCAGCTTGTGGGAATGTTCCTCTTTCTTTCCCTTTTAAGGCAGGAGTTCACAGCAGATCGTCAGCTTTAATCTTGAAATTCCTATCCATTTCGTGTCAAGCCTTAGGGTTTAATTATGACGATGACAGCCAGAGCCGCCGTAGCGGGGGTGCAGAGGTGAAGTGGGAGTGCAAAGTTGAAGTGACTAAAGACATCAGGCCTCAATAGGACAAAGGCAGGAAAAATACTTTCCCGGGTTCTGGGTGGAGCATGCCCAGCAGCGCTAGTAGCTACAGCTTGATGAAAGGCGCAGCATGACCCTCCCGTTGCTAGGAGGGGCACAGGTGGCCATGGGCTCCACCACCCAGTTTGGCCCATTTGAGGGGTGGAGCACTGTGGACAGTGCAAGCCAGCTCCTCCTTGTGCTCAGGGAGTGTGAGCAGTAGCTTCCCTCCTGCCTCCTACACAAGAATGTGGGTATGGGGGGAGATTCAATGCACCCTTTTGCCCTTCTACTGCACTTGCGTAGTGAGGACCTTGTGAGTTTGTTTTACGCCTGGCACAAGACAACAAGCAATATCCCCGACACACGTGAACCGGTATTTCCCGCCCCACCCTCTCACATTCAAATGATTTTGCAGAGAAGGACACTGTCTCTCTCAATTTTAAAACCTCCTTTCAGTGCATGGGCCGGGAAAAATGTTTTCAGCTTCCCCATGCTCCCTTTCCTGCTTTGTGGCTTGATTTAATTTTACCAGGCTAGAGCCGGAACAATTATCTGATTCTTCATGTACGGCAGGCTTTCCGTGGTCATTTCTGAAGTTTTACTGGTTCGTAACCTCTGTAATCAGAAGACCCAGTTTAAAAAAAAAAGGAACTAAGTGAACAGGCAGGAATCTGTTCATATTATCCCTTCCTAGCTGTCCAGGCTTTCATCCTCTTCTCTCCCACACATGCCCTTATTGCTCCGCTACTCACCCACCAATGAGGGTCTGTCAGTGGCAGTGAGGGGTCAACATCAAAGCACTTTTACAGCTAGCAGCTTGCAGCTAATGCTGGCATTATGGAGCGAAATAGACCGAGAGAGCCAGAGAGAGAGAAGCATAGGGATTGAATGAATGGCTCTCTCATATAAAAAGAGACCAAAGAATAGAACAAAACCTTCTATTCTCCCACTCTTTATAATACTCCTGAGCTGAGTGTGCGTATGTGGTACACAGCTGAGTTTGAACTGCATTAGCACTCTTTCAGTTTACAAACAAGAGGCCTAATTTAGAAGAAAAATCTCCTATCTGATTATTTCTTTGTGCTCACCCATGTGGCAAAAAATGTCTGTACAGAGAAGCGGGGGGGGGGGGGGGGGGAGAGGGGCTACTGAGGTGGCTTATTAACTTCTCAGGCTATATCATGATTGTGAAGGGCAATTGGGAGATCATTATTCATCCATAATTTCCAGACTCAGAAAAACAAAAGTACAAAATATGTGCAGTGAAGTCTGGAGGGATGGCTGTTTCTCCATACACCAGCATGATGAAAATATGCGGAGTACACCCGATACTGGCAGCAAATCTGATGCTACCCCCTCCCACCCCAGTACTAATGAATTATTTTGTCCGATGCAACAAATATCAAGATTGGATGTCTTTCTAAAAGATGTACTCTAGCTCAGCCAGAATTTGTGGACTTGATTTAGGAATCACTTGGTGAAATTTTATGGCCTGTGCTATTCGGGAGGTCAGGCTAGATGGTCAGAATGGTACCTCCTGGCCTTAAAAATCTACTAATCTAGAAATCAAAGCTATTGTGTCAATGAGAGGTGTTCTCCAGAGATTCTGAAATATGTTTATGCTGATATGAAAGCCACAGGTTCACTACCTAGATATGCTCCCTGACTGCATCTGGAGAATCTTGTTCTTTTGTATTAGGTTTAGCCGAATGATAGCTACAATATCACTGGCTGACTGAATCTGGCCCTGCTTCGAGGCAGTCAAGTCGGGAGCAATGGGCATGAAGGAGTGAGCAGCTGGCGGTTTGGAAGAAATAGTGTGAGAAGTTCAGTTTGGTTCTCAGGTTTGAGGCTGTCCAAACAGACACCGGAGGGGAAGGTAGGGAATGCAGCAATAGTGCAACATGGTCATAAGAACATAAGAGCGGCCGAACTGGGTCAGTTCAAAGGTCCAGCTAGCCCAGTATCCTGTCTTCCGACAGTGGCCAATGCCAGGTGTCCCAGAGGGAATGAACAGAACAGGTAATCATCAAGTGATCCATCCCCTGTCGCCCATTCCCACCTTCTGGCAAACAGAGGCTAGGGACTCTATCCCTGCCCATCCTGGCTAACAGCCATTGATCGGCCTATCCTCCAGACCTAAGGATGAGTCTGAACCTCAAGGCTTTAATTCAGATCCAAATTTTTCCATGAGTCAGGGACATCCGGACAGAAGGATTTGGTTCAGGCCCATGTCTATGTGAAACCCACACCTACCTCTTGGATAATATCTCAGTTTGTAAGGGGCATGTAGTAGATGAAGGGAACTTAAGCTGCATGGAAAAGGCCACATTCTGCACTGAATTACACCATATGTAGCCACATTGACTTCAGGGGTGTAAGACCGCACACATTTAACTCAGTAAGCTTGGTGATCTTGAGTATCTTGCCATGTTTTTCTCTTTGAAGCCATGAACGGAGACATCATAGCATGGATGGGATAGTGCGCAGATGATGGAAACAGAAATAAACGAATCTCCAAGATCAACCTGAAGAAAATAGCACTGAGCTTGAAAAACTGCTAGTTTAGTTTGGGGGAGTCTGTGTTGACCTGGGCAGTTATACTCCACACATTTGCACTGTTCTTAGAGACGAACCTGGGAGTCTGAGGGTAGGTCTACACTTACCCGCTGCATCGGAGGCGTCCAATCGATCTTCTGGGTTCGATTTATCGCGTCTCGTCTAGACGCGATAAATCGAACCAGGAAGTGCTCCCCGTCGACGCCGGTAATCCTGCTCCACGAACGGAGCAGGCGGAGTCGACGGGGGAGCCTGCGCGCCGCTGTGTGGACCAGCGGTAAGTACTTTTAAGTTCGAAATAAGATACTTCGACTTCAGCTACGTTATTCATGTAGCTGAAGTCGCGTATCTTAGTTCGAACTTGGGGGGTAGTGTGGACCAGCCCTTAAGACATATTGAATTCTAGTTCTTGCTTCTTTTGTACAAATAGGACAAGAATCTTATCGGAGCTGACCCTCAGTTTATACTGCTAAAAGAGGAATCCACAAGCTCTTAGACCAAAAAAGAAGGGATAAACAAAATCGCCATGGAACCTCAAGATGCCTTGATGCCTGACTGTTGCTTTAATGGCTTATTTGGTAAGATCTTGACATGACAATATGTTGACATGACAATATGTATAGCATGACAATATGTTTCAGGGTCCTTCATAGTATTATATGTATAAGACTTAAGCCTAAGCTTCAAATCATTATCACACATTATAGTTTCCCTTGTTGATAGGATAAGTCATGTCCTTTGATACTCGTATGCTCTCTTTAGATGCTTAGAAATCATAATGAACTCAAACCTACAGTCTTTTCTTCTAAGCAACATTTTGAACCTTTCCTTCTTTGACATCCCTTCCATACCATGGAGAAATAGAGATCTGGTTGAAATGGAACATCTCACAAGAAGGTTTTAACAGCTAATATCTTACCTCTTTACCTTTCTAATTTCAACATAAGACTAAAATTCTGTTTAAAAGTTATAATATAAGAATGTTAAAGTTTTAACAATTTAGCACTCAAAAGTCAACAAACACCAAAGTTAATTTACACATATCCTTAACTCTGCCCCACTGAACATATTTGCATTCATTTATTTATTTAAATTTAAATAACTATCAAGAGGCCTATCCAAGGCACTAGGCATTTTAACACACCATTAACAATATCATTACATCTCAGCAACATTAAAATAATTAATTCAAGAGGAACTTGGCCAGCCAGTCACTTACCATGATTCCTTTCTGTCCCTTCCTTGATGTGAGGAATAGACTCTCAGCCTTCCTCAAAAACCCTATCAAATGGGTCTTTTGCTGTGCGTCTGGGCTATTTTGAACCAAGGGAAGGTGAGCATGGGGAGATGGAATGAGTTCCTGGCTCCTGGAGCCTTCACAGAGAATGTTCTGCCAGCTGCCCTTTCTATTACAATAGAGTCTTTAATTATTTGATCACATACTATTTTGGGGCATTTTTTCCCCTACAATTTATTTTCATTCTCCTCCAGTTACATATTAACACTCTCCTAATGTCCAGTAGAGCTACTGACTTGTTTTTATTTTAAAACATCACAGCCTTGCTTAGGTGTCATTCTGGTGCTGTGCAACAAACTAAAGTGACCACATACACGTCATATATATGCTGACAAATATTTGTTATGATCCCGATCCCAAAGCCATCAGTCAATGGGAATCTTTCCACTGGCGTTTGGATCTGGCCTTGCTACTCTATGTTGTTCTAATACTTAAACTATGGTAAGAATGGTTTTCTCTGTGTTTTTCATATCAGTGGTATCCAGGGACCCTGGAATACAATGAGCACTACATTCTCCTAGAACAGTGGTGGGCACCCTGCGGCCCGTCAGGGTAATCCACTGGCGGGCCGCGAGACAATTTGTTTACAGTGACCGTCCACAGGCACGGCCGCCCGCAGCTCCCAGTGGCCGCGGTTCGCCGTTCCCAGCCAATGGGAGCTGCGGGAAGCAGTGTGGGCTGTAGGGATATGCTGGCTGCTGCTTCCCGCAGCTCCCATTGGCTGAGAAGGGTGAACTGCAGCCACTGGGAGCTGTGGGCGGCCGTGCCTGCAGACGATCAATGTAAACAAACTGTCCATGCGGATGGTCAATGTAAACAAACTGTCTCGCAGCCCGCCAGCAGATCACCCCGATGGGCCGAGTGCGGTCCTAGAAGATGATTCACATGGGTATCTGATTCTGTGGGGAGAAAGAAACACTGCATGGTATTTTGGACATCGGGTGCAAATGACTGAAAAAAATGAGCTAGAATAGAAACTTTTACTATAGAGGTCATGAGCGACCATTGTTTTTGCAAAATATTAAAATTTGGAGTGTCAGCTACATCACTCAGAAATGTGTGTTGGCACGGAAAGGTTTTCAATGAGAAAATGTAAGCAAGTACGAAGGGCCAGACCCTCAGCTGGTGTAAACTGTTGTAGCTCCATTGTGGAGCTCTGTCAATTTACATCAGCTAAGGATTTGGCCCTGCATTGGGTTCTGCACACTCAGTGCTGTCTAGCAGTAAATATATAAAAATTCTCTAATGATTTAAAGTATGACATAAAAAATGAGCCACTATGAAAATCAACATGATAGTAACGGGAAGTGGGTTGCCTTTAGGACTTGCTAGGCTAACTCCAAACTCTTATTTATATTATGATACTTGCCACCATCGTTCATTAGTTAGTATGTGTTCATAACTGCGGACTGTTACAGACAGAAAATAAGGACATAAATATTTAACCTTTGAAGAGGGAACTCATTTACTGGAATTCCAACTTTATGAACTAAGGTCATAAATATCTCAGATGTACTGCAACCAACATAATATAATGAGACCACATGAATGGCTGTCATCATCTTTAACCTTTGATTGTTTAAAAGCTCAGATCTTCGTTTGTATTAAGGGTTAGCAATGATGAACAATGAAGTGAGCTGTCCAATCATCAGGCATATGCTATTATGGAATATATCATTGAAAGTAGCCATACCACTGCCTTCTTCCCAGTCACTGTAACTCAGCTGTAGCCTGTCGAGAGGTTGAAAAGGATGTATATTTTAAAGATGCCTGTGGGGCCTCTGTTATGCTAGAAAAATCTTTTCACTTTCCCTGAGAATGGCTGAAAACAGAGGCCTGTTTATATTATAGATGTGTTAAATATTCAAATTAAAAGACTGAAAACGAAGTGCATTTTAAAAAAAGTATGTTGTCCCTGGCAAAGGTCTGCTTTTAGGTGTGTGTATATATAGAATTGGACTTCAGGATCCCTGATATGCTAAATCCTGGTCTTAATAAGGTCTCTTTGTGTGTGACTTTGGATTAGTATCTTAATTTTTCTGCCAGAGTTTACCTTTCCGGGCAAGGAAGAAGAGTGTCTACACTGCTAGGTTTTGCCCCGTAGAGTGAGCTCCATGAGCCCGAGCTAGTTGACCTGGGCTCTGAGACTTGCTGCCGCAGAGTTTGTTTTTGCCTGTGTAGCTGTGCCATAAGTGACTTGCTCAAAGTCACACCGGAAGTCTGTGGTCAGGCAGAGAGAACAACCTAGATCTCTGGACTCCCAATCTTGTGCTTCAGCCATAAGACCAGCCTTCCTAAATGCTAAAGTATTGTTATTCTAATCAGATTTATGAACTCATAAGGGGGAAAAAAAACCTTTGTTATAGAAAGCTTTGTTACAATGCAGAATAATACAATATGCTCAATTAACAAATTTACTGCCAAGGAAGAAAATACAAACAAATTCATAAATTAAACAGTAATAAGGCACCAGGACCAGATGAGACTCACCAAAGAGTTCTGAAGGAACTCAGAAACGAAACTGCAGAACTTCTACCTGTGGTATATAACCTATCACTTATATCAGCTTCTGTACCAGATGACTGGAGGATAGCTAATGTGACACCAATTTTTTAAAAAGGCTCCAGAGGTGATCCTGGCAATTATAGGCTGGGTAAGCCTAGCTTCAGTACCAGGTAAATTGGCTGAAACTGTAGAAAAGAACAGAACAATCAGACACAGATGAACACGATTTGTTGGGGAAGAATCAGCACGGCTTTTATAAAGGGAAATCATCCCTCACCAATCTGTTAGAATTCTTTGAGGGGATCAGCATGTGGACAAATGTGATGCAGTGGATATAGTGTTCTTTGATTTACAGAAAGCCTTTGACAAGGTCCCTCACCAAAGGTTCTTAAGCAAAGTAAGCTGTCATGGGATAAGAGGGAAGGTCTTCTCATATATCAGTAACTGGTTAAAAGACAGGAAACAAAGGGTTGGAATAAATGGTCTGTTTTCAGAATGGAAAGAGGTAAATAGGTGTCCCCCAGAGATCTGTGCAGGGACCAGTCCTATTCAACATGTTCATAAATGATCTGGAAAAAGGGGTATACAATGAGGTGTCAAAGTTTGCAGATGATACAAAATTACTCACGATAGCTAAATCCAAAGCAGACTGCGAAGAGTTAAAAAGGGATCTCACAAAACTGTGTGTCTAGGCAACAAAATGGCAGATAAAATTCAGTGTTGATAAATGCAAAGTAATGCACATTGGAAAACATAATCCCAACTATACATACAAAATGATGGGATCTAAATAGCAGTTACCACTCAAAAAAGAGATCTTGGAGTCACTGTGGATAGCTCCCTGAAACCATCCACTTAATGTGCAGCTGCAGTCAAAAAAGCTAACTGAATTTTAGAAACCATTAGGAAAGGGATAGATAATAAGGTAGAAAATATCATAATGCCCCTGTATAAATCCACAGTGCCCCCACACTTTTAATACTGCTTGCAGTTCTGGTCACTCCATCTCAAAAAGATATATTAAAAATAGAAAAGATAGAGATAAGGGTAACAAAAATGATTAAGGGTATGGAACAGCTTCCATATGAGGAGAGATTGAAAAGACTTGGACTATTTAGTTTGGAAAAGAGACGACTTAGGGGGAGAGATGATAGACGTCTATACAATCATGAATGGGGATTTGAATGGAGACGTGAATAAGGAAGTGTTATTTACCCCTTCACATAACACAAGAACTGGGATCACCAAATGAAATCAATAGGCAGGAGGTTTAAAACAAACACAATAAAGTACTTCTTCACAAAACCTGTGGAACTCATTGCCGGGGATGTTGTGAAGGCCAAAAATATAACTGGATTCTAAACAGAATTAGATAAGTTCATGGAGGATAGGCCCATCAGTGGCTATTAGTGAAGATGGTCAGGGATGTAACCCTTGCTCTGGATGGTCCTAGGCCTCGGACTGAGAGATGCTGGGACTGGACAACAGGAGATCAATTGCTTGATGATTTCCCTGTTCTGTTCATTTCCTTTGAAGCATTTGGCAATGGCTTCTGTTGGAAGACAGGATACTGGTCTAGATGGACCATTGTCTGACCCAGTGTGGCCATTATTATGTTCTTATATAAGCCAAAAACATTTTTTTAAATTGTTCTTGATTTTTCAACTAAAATACCAAAAATTTCAAGAAAAATAAACAATTTTCATGAAAACCGATTTTTCTTAAAAAAACAAAACACTCTTCAGCCAGCTCTCCCCATTTTCACAAATAATCTGTGCTCAGGATTTGACCCCAGATCTCGTGTGGTGAAAGGCCAATGCACCTAGTCACACCTTTAATGGTATTAGAATAAATGTTACATCCAAACACTACAATTTTGTGCCATAACAAGAAGGGCCAGTTCCAAAGTACAGATCAGAAACATAGTATAGGAATACAAATTAATTGAGTGACTTTCGACATTTCTATGGTAGTGTAGAAAAAAATCACAACCGCACGTTCTGTATGATAAATAATGAAGAGTTTGCCAAGAGACTATAATCCTTTCTCGCCATGTTACTGCAAAGCAGCCTATTCTGCAACATACTTTCAGTGTTACATCACAGAAGTGGTATCAGAAAATGGTTTATTGTAAATTGCAACCCAGATTGCCATATATCCACTACAACTCCAGGAATCTGAACTCTGAAGTAATTTAGAGGTAGGGTTACATCAAGAAGAAAGGATATCCTCCCTGGGAGATAAAACAATACACAGTGTCTATGCCTTACAGATGTAGCAAGAGACAAAGCCATTGGAAATGGACATCAAGCTGAGGAAAACTTTTCTGAGACTAGAAAGCTTTTTCCAGGAAAATCAATTAAGGTTTGTTTCCTGAGCACAAATGCTTATCCTGTTTCTCCCCCTGCCTTTATATTGCAATACAGAGTCTGTCTGATTTTAATTAAGTCTGCTCCTATCACTTTGATTGAAATAAACAGCTGATCATGCTATCTATTTGACCACCAGGCTGTATATTATAGCTTGTAAAGCACATGGTAGTGCTTATAGTGTCAATAACAATAGCTGAATCACAAAATTGTATTTGTAGCCACCTCTCATTTTCTTGTAGACTTTTCCTAGGTCTTTTCCTTCTATTATTGCATAAAGAATTTTGGCCTCCTCTTTTCTAATTAAATAGCAGCTTTCTATGACCAGTAATTGAATTATCCCCTAATACATGCCCAACATAGCACAATTGACCAAAATAAATGGTCACCGTTGTATTTATGTACAAATGATTTAACTCCATGGGGCTGGATTAGAGTTAGCTGAACATTTTCAAAGTTAAGTATCAGAGGCATAGCCGTGTTAGTCTGGATCTGTAAAAGCGACAAAGAGTCCTGCGGCACCTTCCAATACGTCTGTTAGTCTATAAGGTGCCGCAGGACGCTTTGTCGCTTTTAAAAGTTAGACATTTTGATGTAACTTTCAGTAGAAATTTTAAATTTTCACCCAAAAAGGAGGAAGGAGGAAAAATTAAATTAAAAAGTTCATGATTTTTCCTGGCCACTTTTTTATAGAAAGGTAAATAGAGGCACAGAGATGGTAGGTGATTTCCTCAAGATTACACAGGAGGTTAGCAACAGGAATAGTTCTGACCTATAGGGCCGGTCCTAAATTGCTATTTTAAACTACGCCTCCTATTTTGGAAAACAGATGCTGTGCATCTCAGACATTGCTGTGAATAATTGTCCCAGGGGAAGTAAACTATAATTAAAGGAAAGCTGAATGAACAAGGGAAGCTAAGGCTAAACATTAAACTGTATGTGTTGTAAGAAAATTCAACTTTTTGACTGAGTCACAGTGCATCTATAAATTACCGCACAATGTAATGTATCATGTCTCAGCTACAAGAACAGTACTGAAAAGAATAATTTAGTTTCTTATACATAGTTAATGATGAATTACCATTTACATGTTTCAGCATTCACCAGTACATATGGCTATAATTCAGGAATCATGACAGTACCAAATCTATTACTCTAGCAAAAGACTTGTATCAGACAATTATCTTGATGGTTTCTGTCTTTTTCATGGAGTAGCAGTGCATTTAAAGAGCTTTGTAAGTTATCTGCCAGCTCTGGAAGATTTTAGACACCAGTGAGCCTCTCCCCTCAATCGTAAAACACGTAAAAGAAAAACTAATGTTATTTTTTAACGTTACTTAAGAATGGTAGTGTTCTTTTTTTCTTTCTTTTCAGAAAGGTTGCAGTAAACCATCAGTGTATCCAGTTCTTTCAGTTCTATGGCCTAGGTTCTTTCCTATGTTTTCCCCCAAGAGTTGTGGGCTGTCTAGTCAATTATTGAAGGAAGAGAGGGCTATTTTCTCTAGATGAAGAAACCAACCACTTTGACCTGGAGTACACAACTTATAGTTAAGGCTAAGATTTTATCAAAGACATTTTTAGTAAAAGTCAGGGACAGGTCAAGGGCAATAAAGAAAAATTCACGGAAGCTGTGACCTATCCCTGACTTTTACTAAAAGTATCCATGACAAAATGGGGAGTGCTGGGCAGTTGCGGGGCCAGCTGGGAGGTCTGGGGCTCCCCACCATCCATGGGGGCTTGGACCTCCAGGGTCTCGCTCGCCGCTGCTCCGAGCTGCGGGCTGGGAGCTGCGGGGGGCCAAGCCAGGAGCTGCAGGGTCCTCCCCGCTACCTGTGGTGGCTCAGAGCCCCCCACCACTGAAGGCGGCCAGGAGCTGTGGTGTACTCCTGCCGCCCATGGCAGCCAGGAGCTCCGGGGTACCCCCTGGTGCCCACAGTAGCTGGAAGCTGTGGGGGGTCCCCCACTGCCCGTGGGGGCTGGGAGCTGCGGGGTATCCCCACTGCCTGTGGCAGCACGGAACTTGGAGGCCCCGCCTCCTCTGGCTGAAGTTGCGGGAGGCGGTGGGACCCTACAGCTCCCAGCTATTGCAGGCTGAAGTCACGGAGGTCTTCGGAAGGCATGGATTCCGTGACCTCTGCGACCTTCGTGACAAAACTGTAGCTTTCCTCATAGTGAACAAAGAAAGACCAACTATAACCTCTTTATCCTTTGAGCTATATGATTTTGCAGACTGGACTATGAGTATTGTTCACATATGAGTAGGCTTGGAAAGATTAGATTTTTATCGGTAAATGTTGATTTCACCGTACACACACAACCAACGAAAAAATATTTCTATCGATGATCATCTATATTTATAGATGGGTAAAGTGAGAAAAATCCTGCTTGAGAACTTATTAGTGTTTGATTTAAGGATCTTTACTTTGTATATTTTGACATGTGATGTTGACAATGTGTGTTTTAGCAGTAAAAGCTTTAATCTTTTTCAATCTCAACATCTACTGTCATTAAATAATTATTCTCTGCCCCCCCATTATCTGACCCTCCATCCCTTCCCACAACTGTGAACATTTAAATAAATAATAAAAATGCTTAAAACCCAGAATTTTGAAGAACTGTGAAAATTTAAATTGACAAAAACTAAAAAAAATGCTTTGAAGTAAACACTATTATCTGTCGAAATTATAAAAATATAAAAATTGAATTCTGCCAAGCCTACATATGAGTTAATGGAAACCCATATGATAAATTTACCTCCCTGTATTTTGTACATAGCTGCGTATAGAAAGGAAGTCTTTAATTAAATACTTAGATACTGCATATAATGCACACTTAGGTATCATAAAACCATTATAACATAAGACAGTCATTTCAATGGAGTACAAGGAAGTAACGTCATATACCACAGGACCATGAGAATAGAGCTGTGAAATATTCTCATCCTGAATTAACTACTGATGCCTTATGTCAGTGTTTCCCAAACTTGGGACGCCACTTGTTCAGGAAAAGCCCCTGGCAGGCCGGGCCGGTGTGTTTACCTGCCGTGTCCGCAGGTTCAGCCGATCGCGGATCCGACTGGCCGCAGTTCACTGTGCCCGGCCAATGGGGGCTGCGAGACGCCGTGGCCAGTACATCCCTCGGCCCGCGCTGCTTCCCGCAGCCCCCATTGGCCTGGCACAGCGAACCGCGGCCAGTGGGAGCCGCGATCGGCCGAACCTGCGGACGCGGCAGGTAAACACACCGGCCCGGCCTGCCAGGGGCGTTCCCTGAACAAGCGGCATCCCAAGTTTGGGAAACACTGCCCTACATGATATCATTTATTTTTCTTGTGGACAGTCAATCTACCTGTAGGACTTTGATGAACACAAAACAAATTACACACAGATTCTACTTCTGAGTTTAGCATATCTGGTTTTCATCATGGTTTGCTGTCACTTGCTTCGTGTTATGGTTTAACCCACACTAACAATCCATATCCAGAACCAAGTAATCGTGACAGGAAAAACTGGGCACTATAGTAGGCTACAAGCTCCAGTGGGAGAAGACCTGCCTCCTTTCTTAGGTTCTTCAGTTAATTCAGTGAACTGCTGATGGACACCAACATTCCCTCAATTTGAATTACAAGCAACTCAGAATCTTGAGCCCAAATATTGGTCTTCTATTGGACAGATGAAACCTTTTTGAAAATGCTCTGACTCTTCCATTTAGTCAAAAACTTTGTTTCTTGGACCAAGCAAAGAAATCAGCTCCATTTATTGACATTGTCACTTTTATTCTCAGCTTCTTATCAAAGAAGTCTCCATTGAGTCTGTCAGATTCCTTGATTAAATCATATGCCTCAGCTTTGAGCCTGTTTTTAGCTCAGTTGACATCTCGCCCTAAATATAAGCTTCTGCTTAGGGCTACCTCTTTGTCGTTCAACCTGTCAATCCTAAATTTATCAAAATCCAAGATGGGGCTATCCTTTTAACCTATTTATCCACATTAGACAATTCTTGGCTTTTCCCTCAGGGAGATTTCTGGGAAGCTTTCCACTCTTCTGTCACTCTGTTAGGCTATCAAGGTTGTCACATATGTGCAATTCATTTGTAGTTCAGATATTTGGTTAAGATAATGTCCAGGGGGTTATGAAGTTTTGTAGTACAGCAGAACTAAGGCTCCCTGTCTGAGTCCAGGTTGAGGGTTGGTCTGAGGTTCATTCATATCTGAAGACCCTACCTTAAAGATAATGGGCTTGATTTTCTTCGGATTTACATGGTTGTAAATCCACCGACTGCTGCAGATTTACATTGGTGTAAGTGAGCAGAGAATCAGGACCAACGTTTCTTTCAGATCAATTAGCCTCCTATATGATACAATAGATCATGGTTTAAATATATTTTGTTAAGATGTAGAACTAATACTGTGGCCATTCCCCTCTGATTCTGTAAACGGAAAGTCAAACCCTTAGACTTCTTGGTGCGCCAAATGTTCACTGATGTGGTTTAGGAACTTTTCCTAAGTTTTGTATATACGTTTATTATGCAACCCTGATCTGGACAATCCCCAAACTTTGGGAAAGTCTGGGTCCAGAGGCAAACTCTGCAGCCTAGGCCAATGTTTAATATTTAGAGGTGAGGGTGAACATACACCTCAGTTCCAGACACCTATGATTAAATGGAAAACAATGGTTACATTTACCTCCCTCTATTATTTGTAAAGACACGTTTGCAGTGGGAGAAGAGGGACACATGTCCAAGAAGGAAGGACAGCATGGTGCAGAATCAAAACCTAGGTCGCATCGCTGTAGATGCCCTTTCATCTATAACAGGCTGAACAAAGGCCCTGGAGCAGAACACCCCCCACTGAGGGATTAGATCTGAATCAGCACAAACCCAATTCTATCGGCCATGTAGACCGATATAGTTAATACTGAGTAAACCTACTGAAATGGTTCATCACAATATCTGAAAGGCCACTCTCATTTATTGACATTAGACATGAGGGGATATATTCATCTCTGGAGTAACTCCACTGCTTTAGGAGACTTCATCAGAGTTATTTCAGGGATGAATTAGCCTGTAGGTAGGTGTCTTACTGTAAACCAATTTCCATCTCTGCTAGAAACTATCTGGGGTTCTATCAGTCCTTCCTATGGAATGTCACTCCCTGGTATACTTTGGCATGTCACACTGTATAAATAGCCCTGAATGAGTCTTAGCTATAAACTTTACCAGGCTATCGGGTTCATCTGGAAATTAAAATATTTTGGATTTATATCTTAATATAATCACTGCTCTTTTCTCTGATGCATCTCATTATACTTTCCAGGCCTAGTATATTTCTTCCATGAAGTTCATAAGATAAAATCAAGTGAATCAAATGCCATCTCCACCCCAACATGATATAAAAGGAAATGAGAGGGAAGGAAAGAGGAAAAAAGGGAATCTCAGTTAACATCTTTCTCTGGCTCTCCCAGTGCATCTTGTCTTACCAGCATCTGCCTTCAGACTCAGATTCTTCAAAGGAATCTTCCACTGCAGGTTCTTATACTTGTGCAGAATCCCACTGAGGGTATAATGGCTCTGAACTACTAGATGGATTCACAGGATTGGGGCCTAAAGCTGAGATTTTCAAAGTTTCCTAGGACGTTTAGACACACAGTTTCCATTGAAATTAGACTGTAAGATCCATGGGGTAGGTGTCATCTCTATTTGTGTGCTGAGCTGCATTGAGCACTTTATATGGTCAATACACTTTATAAATATTAACTAGCTAATCCTCCCAATTCCTTGAGGTGTTTGTTAAACATTATTATCCCTATTTTACAGAAAGAAAAACTAAGGCAGAGAGTAGCCACTCACATAGTGAGTAAATGGCAAGATAGGATTAGAACTCAGAGTCTTCGAACTTGTGAGCAAATGTGCTCCTTACGCCTGATCATGCTGTAATAGTATATACAAATGGACATGTGCCACTACATTTCTACGATTTTTTTCCTTTAAAGGCTAAGAATAGCTTCCGGAACTTATTAAAAATCTCTTCCAGGTTTCCCTCTGTTTCAGACATTAGTTTGTTTCATATTAGCTATTGCAACACAGTTTATCCTTATTGGATTATAAACCAGGAGAAAAAAAAACAGGGGAAGCCTGATTCTCAGTTTCATGAAGGCTGCTTTACACCACTCTGATGACATGAATTGGCTTTAAAGTGAACGTAAATTACACCCATTTTAGGGCCCTTTACACCACCAGATTGGTATAAAGTAGTCTTATGTTCAGCTGATATAGAGCAAATCTATTTTTGATGACAAAACCGCGTGATAAATCATTAATATAAAAATCGATTACTTGTGATTACTGGAGTAGGGGGAGCTGAAAGCATGCTGAAGACTGTTGAGTCTTCCAGGACATTAATAACCAAGAACCACTAGAAATAACCATGGTAACAAACAGTAGCTAAGTACAGTACAATCACCCTGATTACCATAGAATTAGCACAAAACAAATGTTTATTTTTCCTAAATACGTGTATGATGATGATGATGATAATGTTAGTAACTACCCCAAATTACAGAGTAGTCGCCCAAAATGCCAATGGCATTGCATTAAATGCTTTGCTCTGCACTTGTTTTCAGACTTGCCTTTTCGAAATTGTGTAGGAAGTGTATTTATAACAGAGCTTTTCTGCTCTTTCGCATCCTCTGTCTGTCCACCAGCCCCACTAATCTGAATATCACTTAGATTCACTGATCACTTTACAGCTGACCACAGCCCTTTTCTGATGTCACACTCATTGCACTATTAACCTTTTTAATAAAGCTCTCTCCAGACAGTGACCCCAGGTCTGAGTCTCATGGGAAAGTTATACTGGTATAAGATAAGGTGATATAACACCCCATGTGGACATTCTTATTCTGAATGAGGTTTTTTGGGGGTTAGTTACTTCACTTTGGGAGGGATTTTAAGCTAAGAAGGAAAAAAAGGCACTCTTATTCTGGCATAAGACTGTTTTTATGTCAGAATAAGAGTCCCTGCAGAGTATACCAGTATAACTATATTGATTTATCTATATTGATATAACTGGTAAAACTGTAAATGATAGGCCTCACATAAACTTCTCATGGAGTTCAGAACCCAGCCTTGCTCATACTGGTCAGCTGTGGTTTTGGCAGGGACTATAACGGAATTAGGGTCAGACTTGGAATTGTACAGAATACTGAATATAAAAACATATTACAGTAGCAAAAATAGTGAACATAGCAATTAAGATCTGGAGTAAGGCTGTCTCACTGATTCATAACATACAGAGAATGCGCCCACTTCTATTGTCACACTTGCTTTACACTAGCGTAACTTCATTGACTTCAGTGGAATTGCTCCTGATTTCCACTGATGTAAGTGAGAAGAGAATCAGGTCTATATATACTGGCTTGCCAAATAATCAGCTGGTATAAATCAAGGTCGCTCCACTGAGGTTAATGGAATTATGCTGATTTATATCAGCTAAGGATATATGTTTATCCTTAGCTGATCTTACTATTGATACTTACAGGAGTCTAAAAAAATTAAGTAGTTTTTCCCTCTCCTGTTGTTGTTCTATACACACACAGATATATATGTGTGTGTGTGTGTGTGTGTGTACAGACCACACACACAAATACAGGGTATATTTCTCCATGACAGGAACACACAGACACAACACACACACACACACACACACACAGACACACACACACAGATAGATAGATAGATATAGGGCCACGGCCTTAGAAATATACACTCTATGCATCAAGATTCCCAGAAAGTTGAAGTTAAAATCTAGTCACAGACTATCAGGCTCACATCAGTGTGAGGCATAATGACAGCTGGCATTCGGCTGTTTTCAAAAAACCCTTTTACAGTATACAGCACCATGCTTCGACACGCAATTGAAGTAATTAGCTACTGAGCGGCTGAACGTACCCCGCAGAGCACTGGTGTCTCGTCTGACACATCTGGGCACAGAAAGTAATTGAAACAGCTGCTTCTGCCCATATGGCAGCAAAAGCTGGTGCTAGAGTGCCTGCTGCCTGGGCTGCACCAACCTCAGGCAAATTAGCCATCATTAATCCCAGAATCTGACCAGCATATTCAGAGCTGCTAATCAAGACATTGGGGAGGGGGAAACGGGAGAATGCAGGAATGTGGGAGGAAAGGGGCTATTTAACACTATTCCAAATGGCAGCAAAGTGAAAACATCACAATCCCCTCTCTCCAACATGCTCCTCAATCGGCTGGTCTAGGTGGCTTTGCCCACGCCAGTCATAAAAGGGCTGCTAAAACAGCAGCATCCCTGTCTAAAAGTGTCACACTGATAAATGTACGTCTGGCATCACACAAGGATTATAAATAGCTGCGCGTAAGCTAAGAACCTGGCGTGTTTTTACATGTTAGTGGGTGCGGCAATGGAGCCAAGGAACAGGGCGATCATATGATGCCCTTATCTGTGGATAAAAGCTGCACCTAATCTATATAATCAAGGTTTTCTCCATTCTTTTCTCGAGCCTAGTGCAGGTGCAAACCTATCTGTGCAGTGTGTGCTCATTTGGGCTCGTGACACCGTACCTTGCGATGAACTCTATGTAATCCGGAGTTAGTTGCTCAGAAAAATGCATCCCTCTTTGGCATTGTAAAAGGCAGTAGGTTAGGGAGAACTCACTCTTAGACCGAAGGCTGGGGATTCACTGCGGAAATACAGACTGAAATATAGCAAAAAAGCCTTTTGATGACAGTGTCAGCAGCATCAAATAGCTAGTGTAGTTAAGTGATCGCCTTGATTGTCCCTTCTAGATGTCACTGTGCTATTGGATAAACGTATGTTTTTAGTGAGCAAGCCGAAGAAAATTGTGGTGTTCATACAATAGAAAAATAATATCCTGTAAACCAGGCCTTGTAATTGTTACCCTTCTATATCCTGTATTTGGCCATTCTCCTTTTACTGCTCCAGGTGTAAACGAACAGAAGATATTACAGTAGCTGATCCTACAAGGTACAAAGAAGTATCAGAATGCTCTTCATAAACCAAAAAGAACAGGAGTACTTGTGGCACCTTAGAGACTAACAAATTTATTTCAGCATAAGCTTTCGTGGGCTACAGTCCACTTCATCGGATGCATAGAATGGAACATATAGTAAGAAGATATTTATCTTTTCTTCTTGAACTGAAAAGGTTGTTTCCTATAGAGTGACTACATTATTTTGTTTTCTCTTCAGGTTTCTGAATCAATGGGGTATGATAGGACTGAGGATTTTAGCAAAGCAAAACCTGGTGAGCAGAACAGAGATTCAAGAAACCTTCTTAACTGTGTTGTGGACTCATTTTAATAGACTAACCTCATTCAGGTGTGCATTATGTTCTGCACATGGATCAACAGTGTCACAACATAAATCTTGTGCAAACCTAGATGTCGTTTTCAGCTTTGCCATATAATATTGCCATATAATATGTTTGTATGGAGCGTAGGTTGTAACCTGTGAATTATGCCTTACTTATAGACCTTGTTAACTAATAAAGTCAGGAGTGGATTCCATTCAGGACTCTACCACTGAATCACTCTGTGGCCTTATGACCTAATGCCTCAGTTTCCCCACCTACTACACTGTACTTAAAGAAAAGATTAGCTAGCGAACAACTGGTAAATTGGAAAACAATTGAAGGCGGGGGTGGGGAGGGTGGGCAGCTTATGCATGCAAAGATAAAGATCAAAAAAACAAAGCAACAGGTGGAACTAACAATGCATGTGCCAACCATTAACCTAACCACTTTGCTTGGATCTTGTCTTCACCTACCATCGATCACCCTTGTGAAATCTGTGCTCGTTGGAGCAGGGACCATGTCTTCCCATATGTTTGGAAAGTGTGGGTACTCCCACAAATAAAAAAAGTTTAAATACTAGTCCTATATCTTCCTAGAATGGATTGGAAATTCATTAATATTTGTACACTGCTTTGAGATATTCAGATGAAAGATGCTATGTAAATGAAAGTATGTATTATGTCACACCGTCAGCATCATGACTTCACTGCAGGATCATTTAAGAGAAGATGAGCTGAAAGAGAGCAATTGCTTTGGTAATTAACAAACAGTGTAAACGCAATTATGGAGAACATCTGAAAGGCAAATGGCTTCTCGTGTACGTGATCTTCTTTGAGAGTTTTCCCTGGAATGTTATTCTCTCTAGTAAAACACTAGAAATCCTTAGCTCCTTCCACAAGGAAATATCCCTCTTCTGTTATGTAGGGATAGGAGTTTACCCAGATTACCCTAGCTACCATACATATCCGTGCTAACAAAAATGGTTAATAAACTCCATTGCACTAAGCAGCATGCTGATTTTGGCTGCTGATTCTCATGTCAATGTGCCTGGTTCTTTTCTCACTGGCTTCTTAAGAATGCCAGAGACATTCTGGTTCATGAAAGTGGCTTGTTAGAAGGAGAAAGAGGAGAGAGAGCTGGCCTCTTGCATTTTGTTTACGTGAATGTTGCTTCCAGGAACCTATGTCTGCAAGGGAGGGAAGTGTGGTGTTAATGCATCCCTTGACACAGGTATCAGGTAATGTTGCCAAAACATATTCTTCCCTTTCAGACATTCCAATGCTTCTGGATTTTGAAGACAAATGGAAACTATGTCTTCTATCAGGGTGTGTGCAGCACGGGCTCTCCCTTGCTTCCAAATTCCCTTTTTATTTTTTGAGGGCTGCTTGGCTGGCAGGGTACACCATTCCTTGTACTCTCTTAAAGGCAGAAAGGAGGGTCACTGACTGCTTTTCCCCCCTTCAAAATGCTGTTGGCTATTTATTCTACGAGTACATGAGGTTCCATTTTAGTAGCTCAGTTGTGTGCATTATAAGAATTCTGCCATCATTTTGTTTCTTACATATATAGAGAGCACGGATGAGAGAGAGAGAGCATGCGCTAGAATTGGAGGGCAGTAGTAATTTTGTATTTGTTTGTTGAGAGCCGATCATGTGTATTTTTAGGTACAAATGTCCTTTTAGGTACTGAGCTTCATAAATATGATGAATTAGCACTGATGCACAACGGCTGACCCATGTGCATATCACTTGATGCTCTGGCCACTTCTAGTCTCCTTATCTAATACGCAGCAACCCAGTACTGATCATCAAAGCTTCCGATAGCCAGAGCCCAAGCTATTTTTGGGATCACCTCTCCCTTAATGAGCAGGAGCCACTGTTTTAATAGACCTTACAATTAGGTATGTGCTTGAGTACCTTGCAGAATTGGGTTCTTAGGCATCTGAGGTGAGCAGGACTGAAGTGCTTTGATGAATCAGGGCCATGGTTGCACAGGGAGTCGGTGGCGAGTTGGGAAATGAACCTTGATCTCCTGAATCCCAGTTCAGTGCCTTAACTGCAAGAGAACCCTTATTCTCACATCTTTCCTGGGCCCTCATTTCTCTACTACTAAACTGAGTGCAGTAGAGAGAGAAGGTGATTCAGGGGAAAAGTGTGCTTTAAAGAGGGTCTGTAAGGGGGGGGGGGAGCACACAGGAAGCAGACGACTTCCTCAAACACAAGGGGAAGCATGGGAGAAGGCATAAAGATGTGAGTGGGAGAAAGAATCAAAGCAAGAACCTGGGGGGCTTTTTTGCCTTCCTCTGCAGCATGGGGCATTAGTCACTTGCTGGTTTGAACTAGAGCAAATGGAGTCTTTGTAATATGAAGTCAAGATCTGAGGTCTTCTGTAACTCAGCCAGAGATTATGGGCCTACCACAGGAGTGGGTGGGTGAAGTTTTGTGGCTTGCAATGTGCAGGAGGTCAGACTGGATGATCAAGATGGCTCCTTCTGACCTTAAACTCAATGCCATGTACATTGGCCAAACTGGACAGTCTCTACACAAAAGAATAAATGGACACAAATCTGACATCAGGAATCATAACATTCAAAAACCAGTAGGAGAACACTTCAATCTCTCTGGTCACTCAGTAACAGACTTAAAGGTGGCAATTCTGCAACAGAAAAGCTTCAAAAACAGATTCCAACGAGAAACTGAAATTAATTTGCAAACTGGATACCATTAACTTGGGCTTGAATAGAGACTGGGAGTGGCTGGGTCATTACACAAATTGAATCTATTTCCCCATGTTAGGTATCCTCACACCTTCTTGTCAACTGTCTGAAATGGGCCATCTTGATTATCACTACAAAACTTTTTTTCTCCTGCTGATAATAGCACATCTTAATTAATTAGCCTCTTAGAGTTGGTATGGCACCTTCCACCTTTTCATGTTCTCTGTGTGTATATATATCTTCATACTGTATGTTCCATTCTATGCATCTGATGAAGTGGGCTGTAGCCCACGAAAGCTTATGCTGAAATAAATGTGTTAGTCTCTAAGGTGCCACAAGTACTTGTTCTTTTTGCAGATACAGACTAACACGGCTGCTACTCTAAATCCTCTGTGAAGCTCAAATCATTTTAATTCAGTCATAAGCTTCACCCCTCTAAGGAGAGGCTAGAAAGGCCGGAATTGACACTTCACTAATTTTCCCCTCATAACCCTTTTTTCCCTTCACATTATGCTCCTCCCCTACTTTCTACATTGGACTCTTCTATCTATTGTTTTTTATTAGAGTTTTAAGAGAGTTTGAAATTACATTTTGAGAACATTGTTAGTGTATTGTTGGAGGCCCACTGTGGGGCACTCCTATGCAGGATTAATATAAATAAAACTAGTGTGGACTTAATTATGCAATGGTTAGTCTGGCTTGGGAGCACTTACTTATGTGAGGTTTCAGTGTAGTAGCCGTGTTAGTCTGTGTCAGCAAAATGAAAATAAGAAAGAAAAACTTGTAGCACCTTAGAGACTAACAAATTTATTTCAGCATAAGCTTTCGTGGGTTAGTACCACGGTTGCATCCGATGAAGTGGGTACTAACCCACAAAAGCTTATGCTGAAATAAATTTGTTAGTCTCTAAGGTGCTACAAGTTTTTCTTTCTTATTTTCATTTTACTTATGTGAGTAAGTTCAATGGAAATACTTAAGTGCTCACTGACATTAGAAAGGGTGGCACAGTCTGGCACTACATGGATATCATTCTCAAGACTTTGTGGTCCAATACATTTACAGTATTTGCAATGTGACAGACAGTTGTTTAATAATAAACACCTGTCCCAAAAAACCCAAAGCCAAAAACCTCACACAGAAACCCTTAGTGACAATGAGTGGTACCTTGCTCCTTGAGGAGTCTCTTTGAAATCAAAGAGTAAGGGTATAAGAACCTGGGCCTATGTATTTTGGCCTGAATCCTGCAGAGTGATCAAAGCACTTAAGCACATGCTTAACTTTAAGCATACAAGTATGTACATAAATCCATTCCTATTCCGCAAAGCATTTGAAAGTGTAGAGCACAGACTTTTTTTAAAAAAAACAACAACAAAAAACAAATCTAATTTTCTTTGAGGACTCAATCTTGCAAGGGCTGACTGGCAAGAGATTTAAGCATGTGCTTAAAGTTATGCATGTGCTTTACCAGATCAGGCTACAGTGCTCAGCACCTTGAAGGATTGGGTTTTTAAAGAGGAAATAAACTATTTCAATGGCATCTGTTGCCCACAAGTGCAGCCATCAGCAAATCACTGTGTTTTTTAATCACTCTCACACAGGGGTGTGGGAGTGAGAGCCAAGGGCACGTAGATTGGGAATTGCATTGAAAAATGGCCAAAAAGATGTCCCAAAAGAAGGTATTCATATACAGCATGATATCTGCCATAAAATGATCCCCTTTCCCTTCCCCCAAGCAAATGAATGTAAAAAATGTGGTTGCTTCACACACACACATTTGTTGACTACAGATGATTTCAGATAAATGGATACACTGTACTGTGCCCTTACTGTATGTAGAGGCAGATATGGCTTTTGAATAATTTAAACCCTTATTACACCAGTGGCTCTATAAATAGCTGCTCTCCAGCCTATGGATTTGTGGAAATCCCCTTGCCTCCCCATTGTACATTAAAAAAAAAATGTACTTGATGCTAATACCAATGATCACAGAGTGAGTTGGAGGAAGCTGTACCATCTCATCCTATCTTTCTCTTAGTTTATAGGTTAATATTCCATGCAAACCCTTTCCTGTTTGATTACTATTTGATTTCACAGTGCATGATTAACAAAACAAATCTCCGAAAGTCAGGGAAACATATTTGCTTGTTATAGACAATACAGCTGATAAGATTCTCTGGAATAACAGACCCACTCAGCCCCCAATGAAATACATTGAGACATATAAAAATATGAAAATTTAACTTATAGTGATAGTGACTGCATGTAGAGCCTACAGCAGTCTCATCTGTCTGACCTTGCTTTGTGAACTACAAATGACCTCGCTGAAAAACAACAGAGACCTTTTCTTGCTCCAGGCTCTCTCTTGATTGTATCTCTTCCTTCAGGTTACTGTAACTGCTCTTTTCCAGGGGGGGGGGGGGGAGACAGAGAGACAGAGTAGAAACACTTAGCTGAAGACCCAAATGCCCCCCAGGCCTGCTTCTTCCTTAGTTCTACCATCACTCTATTAATAACGGACAACGTTTTCATTAAACGATGCACTTTCCCGCTCCAGGACAGACTTGAGTTTTCTGTACTGATCATTATAAGAGTCCCAAGAGGGCTCCTCCAACCACACTGTCTTCACAACAGAGACAGGAACTATCTGTTCTTACACACACACCATACGCTGTGCTGATCCCAAGAGTGAGAAAGGCCTAATAACCCCCAAGTGAAAGAGGTACAGAGCCTAGTTATCAAATTCCATCCTGTAGGATAAAAGCATCCCCCCTTCAAAGTTCTCATTTAAGGTCTTTGTGGATAAAAGAGTTCTCCCAGCTGCCCCTGAGTGGCAGGAAGCCATTTCTCTTGCATAGCAATTAGTCTTGTTTTATTTTATTTTTTTTAACCGAAGAAACTTCCCTAATCATATCGAATCATTTTCAGCTATCGGGCTGTTGTTGTTGCTGCTGCTTTAAAGAAACTGATTTCTGATCATTTCAGTGTAATACTTGAAGGAGTAATTGTTAAAAAAGGGCAGATTTAGTCCCCCCCCTTCTCGTGATTTTCGACTTCCCTTTTCCCCCCCACATATGTTGCAATATGCAATAAGCAGATTATTGTTGTTATTTGCTTTTTTGTATTATGAAAGTGCCATTGTGCTAGGTGATGCTCAAACATATGGTAGGAGATAGTCTCTGCCCTGAAGAGTTTACAGTCTAACTAGGCAAGAATGACAGAGGGTCTGAGAAGAAGCAGAAGCACAGAGAGGTGAAGTGACCCGCCCAAGGACACAAAGCAGGTGTGGCAGAGCTGGGGCTAGAACCTAGAACACCTGATGCCTAGTTCAAACAGAGAATCAAAGCATGCTACAAACACACAAACCCCCAATACCTTAGCCATTATTTACATCCCCTCTTCTCAGTGATGGGTGATGTAAACAGTGATTGTTTAGCTGGCTGAAATGATGGCAGCATAAGGGTCTGATCTGGCTAGGTCTGAATGTCCTTTTATTATTAGCACGGTTTGTATTATGGTGTATTACCGGACACCTCATTTAAGATTGAGTCCTTGGTGTGCTCGGTGCTAGGAAGAGACAGTCCCTGCCCAAAAGAGTTTACTATCTGGATAGATAAGGGGTGGAGGAAGGATTACTCCATGTCACCATTCAGGGCAACTGCTCCTTTATTCCCACTCTGTGATCCAGCAAGGGCACCCTCTTTTAGACTTCTGGCTCCCAGCCATCACCTATCTCAGGCAGAGACATGCACCTCACTCCCTCTTGACCAGGGTTTATCCAGGCTGCACCCTCCCCTGCCTTATACTCTGTGTCATTCCCAGCAAGCCAGACTGCCTAACGAGGCCAATATCTGCATTTTGCTGCCTCTTTGAAGGCTATGAACAGCATCATTGCCAGCAGCTGTGAGTTTCCACACAGCTCTTTCAAAGCAAGCACATTTATTCTTGAGGTGAAAGTATTACAGAGAAAACATTAAAATAAAAGAACCTACACACATTTAATAAGCTTACCAGAGATCACCCCTACCCCCACAACTCCAGCAGGGATTCTGGTAGGAGTCAGTCCTTCTAACCTCACCGGGTTTTTTTTTTCTTGTACATACAAGTTCATAACAGCTTTAACTCAGAACTAGAACACCCAAGCGTAGGTGAGTCTTTCTTTTATACAGCTTGGGCCTTTCATCTTCAGAGTCCACGAACAGGTAGACAATGGTTCCCTCTTCAGGGTGTAGCTTCAAAAAGCTGGGCTTTTATATAACTGGAGGTGTGAATTTGCATTCACCTCCTTCTAGAGATTCCCCATTCAAACCACTTGACACGGTTTGTCCAAAAATCCATTCTTGCTGGCCCATTGTTCAGTATAGCCCTTTGAAGTTCATAGCACTTCCCCAAGGCTCACAATAACACATAACCTTTGCATTTAATACAATGGACTCCAAAGGTATTTAAACTTAATTCAATAAGAGTTTTCAAGAATACTGCAGGAAATTTCCAAATCTATCACACTCTATTTTACAGATGGAGAACTAAAGACCAATTCAGCAAAATAGTTAAGCACAAATTCATAGATTTTAAGGCCAGTTTGACCTCATGCATAACACAATTCACAGTATCTCCCTCGGTCAATGGTACTGCCTTGTTCAGCAATGAATTTAAGCACCTGCTTAACTTTAAGGCCCATTGATGTCAATGGGACTTATGTACACGCTTAATGTTCAGCTCACGTTTTAATCATTCTGCTGAATGGGGGTGGACTGTTGAACTGAGGCCAGAGAAATTAAGGACTAGATTTTCAAAAGAACTCAGCTCCTACTTGGGCCCAGAATAAGTAACCAGATTTTTGGAAAAGTTCAGCACATTGGGTTTGTAATTCTGGCTGTAAGTGACTTGCCCAAAGCCACAAAGGAAGTCTGTGGCAGTTCCAAGAATTACACACTGGCCTCCTTAGTCCCAGGTCCAGTGCTTTAACCAGAGACCAACCAGTTCCTCTGAACTGAAGTTTGCTCAGCATCTCACAAGACTGGACCCTCTGGATAATTCCTCCAGACCCAAAAGTAAACAGATTAGAGTGGAAGGCAAATCATCAATGAAATACAACCTGCATTACAAACATACCTGCCCCAAATGCTTGAAACATTACCTAATTAAATAATATTTATCTTTTCATTACTTACAATTAAAACTGCCAAATCATGAATTTATAATCTATTTATTCATTTTATCACCGTGCAATTTATTGTATAAATCATTCCTTTCAGAGGACTAGACCAGTCATCAGCTGCCTCTGCTCTGTGTATAATGCACTGTAAATTTTTGATTTGCCATAAGGATATGTTTGCATTCAAGATGCTGAGTATGTCTCGAGAGATGCTAAGTATCCTCGGCTCCAGTTGGAATTTCCCAGCACTCAGCAGCCTACAGGTTTGTGCCCCAAATGGTTACCCTTGAGGGAACCAAGTTAGGAAAGCCCCGTAAGGAGCGACACAACGGGACCATAACATAACACACAACTGGGACTGTAACATGCACATTCCAAACAGTGCAGAAGTGACTTTGGAGCACAATGCCCACAGAAATTCAATAGGACTTCTACTTCTAATTCACTTAGGCACTGTGACGGGGCGCACTTGCCCCGCACTGGACGGGGAAAGGTTAATCCTACATTGTGGGTTGAGGAAGCCACGCCCACTTTACTCCACTGGGCATGCTCCAGGTGCACTGGTATAAAAGGGAGCAGCTCAGCTCAGTTGGGGCTGACTGCCGTGGAGGAAGGACTTGTGCCGCCTGCTCCAGCCAAGGCTGAGCGAAAGCCCGGCACCATAGGAGCCAGGGATGCCGCAGCCCAGGCAGTTGCCAAGGCAACCCTGGAGGCATCACAGGCTTCGGCGGTGCTGGAGAAAGGGCAGACCAGAGAATCTAGAGGTACCAGGGACGCCCAGACCACGGCAGCAGGGATGATGGCAGGAAGCAGCCCAGGGGAATCAGACGAGTGAGTGAGCCGAAGCCTTGAGTCAGCGTGTTTCGGTCGGAGCCTTCCTCTGCTGACTCAGTGGCCCGTGCTATGGACACTAACAGGGCTGGTGGAGAGGGAGAGCCCAGACCTCCCTGCTGGGGGTGCAATCCCTCCCCCTTTGTCCAGTGGTGGTCACTAGGCCTTACTGCTCCACTGACAAGGGCGAATTTATTGACTCTGTCTGCTAAACCTTATGGTCCTGTGGTGACTTGGGCTACTAAGCATGACTGCCCTGCAAGAAGGGGCGGATTTCCTGACTCTAGCCATTGGGCCATACTGTTCTGTGAAAAGGGGCGAAGTTATTGACTTGGGCCACTAGGCCTTACTGCCCTGTTGACAAGGGTGAATTTTTGGACTCTGACCACTAGGGTGCACCACCCTGCTGATAAGGGTGAGCATATGGACTCAGGCTGGGAGGGACATAGACATAAGATATGTATGCCTTCCCCCCATTCCCTAAGAGAAGCAGGCACACTCGCCCCGCACAGGACGGGTTTTCCCCCAACCCTGTCACAGGCACTTAGGAAAATTCTACCTGAAATCTTCTGCCTGTGACTGTCATTTCCATAGCAATCAACTATGATGTCACAGGCAAAGGGTTATGAGGGAAGAAAACAGCAGGAGTAAATGAATTAACAAAGATTATGTTATACTTAGTATTAAAAAACTGTGGAGGATAAATGATTGACAAGATTTTCAAAAATGACTCAAGTATCAGAGGGGTAGCCGTGTTAGTCTGGATCTGTAGAAGAGACAAAGGGTCCTGAGGACCCTTTGTCGCTTCAAAAATGACTAGTGACTTTAAGGCCTATCTCCACAAAGTTATTTAGACACCCAGGAGAATTAGGCACCTTTGAGGAGCTAGGCCTAAGTGCTTACATTTTTGACTGCCCAAACCTGACTCACCTTAAATGGGTCTAAAAGTGCTGATCCTCTGCATGTTAGGTCCTTTTAAGGCATCTCAAGATAGGCACCCAAAATCACTTGTCACATTTGAAAATTTTGACCAATGCAATATATCCTATAGAAGCCAAGAAGCATTCTCAAAAGAGAATATCTGTGAAAGTTTTCTATGTAGCACTTGCAAGTCTTTAAGATAAGGCTAACTAACTAAACAAATATATAAATAAACAAAGTTGCTAGTGCAATTAATGGAATACAGGACTCACTTATTTTTTTGGCTATGCATCATAATTACATCAGAAATGCAGCACAGATTCATCACCTTTCCCATTCAGAGTTGATACCTTTTTCAGAGTATGACCTCTTGGGCAGAATAAAATCAATACTATTTGTCTCCAAACACCCAGCTATATTCTGTATCCATTAAGCTTTACCATCCCTTTTATGAAAACAGGAAAGAAAACCCAATAACTTAGCAGGAAAATATGAAAATGAAGGAGCTAATGCGAACAGCTGGATTTACAGGAAACTCCTGAGTGGTGAATTGATAGCTCAGGATACTGGAAAAAGGCTGCCAAAACTCTTACCTCTAGAATATTGATTTAACTCTGGCTAGGATGTTGTCATTTGATAGCTGGCTAGTGATCTAGAAGCCTAGGATTGCCTATCCTCGGTTCAGTTCATAGCATAAAAGCAATTCCCAAGCACAACCCGCTCTGGGAAAGTATTGAAACATTTTGCAAGTTTCTAAAGGAATCTTTGTACTTGAACAATGATGACTAAGTTGAGCCAGCTGGAGATGGATTATGTTGACTCTGTTTCAGTTACCATTAACACAGAATGGCAGGAAAATGTAATAGGCAACATGCTAGCCAGACAAGATAGGCAATATACTGGTGGATGTCAGTGTGAGGGTGAACATTTTCAAAGGTGATTTAGTGAGTCTGGGAGATTCATTGTTTAGGTGCCCAACATGAGATTGAGATGGGGGAACATTTTCTAAAGATCAGGCTCATTTAAGGTTTCTCAAATTAGGCACCCCAAATAACTAGTCAGTTTTGAAAATCTCAGCCTTGGCTTGCTTCTTCCCCAACATAGTATGTTCAACTCTGCGCTGTTACCAAGATATCTCTTGGTGTCTTGTCATCCTCTTTCATTTATTTTTTTGTTGTGCTGAAGTATGGATTAAAAATCTTCTGAACCCTCAGAACAAAAATACCCCAAGCTAGTTCAATTTCTAGGCCCACTTCTTGTCTCATCGTGTCAGAGAAGTCCAGACAAAGCTAGCATATGAGAACTTGCTGTCACTTATGTCTTCAGAAGTAAATAAATATTCCCTCTCTGACGACTATGTTTTTAAAGTCCCAGTCTCTAGAAAATACATACTCTGATTTTTAAATGTCGGCAGGGCTTGGAAATCTATATGACATAAACTTTTGCCTAAAAATCAATCCTGAGTTACAATTTGATTAGCAGAAAATTGTTATCACATTTGTTTCTACATTTGTGTGCCTCATGTCCTTTTCATTCATAGGCTGGCCGATTTAAGCTTTCTTTAAAAACTCCCCGAGAAAGTCTGTGACATTAAAATGTCCTTTGATGCTCTTTCACTAAGCAGTGAATATTAACAGTTATGGTGACCCTGTTCCCAAATGTGTCTCTGTTGGATCAATAGCAGTTAAGTGCCACTGTTTTACAATTAAAAAGGGGATCATTTTAAATTTAAAAGCTCATAGCTAATTTTCTTCTTGGCACTTAATGGCATAATTCATTTTTGAAAAACCACATGGGGAGAGCATATACTTTATTCTTTGTCGGCAGTCTTATAGTGGCTAGTTTTAGTGCTTATGGTTGCATCCTGGATAATTCACAGTCATGACCAATCAAGCATGCCACATAGCATGGAGTGTCCCATAGTTTGTTCCTACATATAAATTTGTTCTACACGTGAGAAGTTAGAGGAAGAACCTGGTGGTTATTCACTGAATGTTTTGGGTTTTTTTTTTTCATTTGAATTTTGACCCAAATAATTAAACATTTTATTTCTGTTTCTTGTAAGGATCTGATAGGCAATACATCTGCCCTTTGCTTTCATATTTTAATGTGTACTACATTGTGTACCATATTAAGAAACCAGTCAGAAGATAGAATTTCAAGATCTAAAGCCTAAACACAATGTTATCAGTACCTAATCGCATTAGAAGTTAACAACACTAATTATTCCACCCTGTCAGGTTGGTCAGTATTCTTCTCCTCATTTCACAGATCAGGGAACTGAAGCAGAAGCATCAGAGGTAAAATCCATCCTAACCTCCACAGCTGCACCGGGCCACTTTGGAGCAGTACAAGTCTCCTGTGCAACAACCTGCAGGTGTCTGAGAAAACACAGGGCATTGCGGATTTTTGAGGAAGATGAGCAAAGACATCTACAGGCCTTTGCAAAGTAGCTACATAGTAGGGTGATCAGATGGCCTGTTTTTAAAGGGAGAGTCCCGTTTTTTGGGACTTTTTCTTATACATTACCTTATTCTTAAATTACCTATATTTCTTATTATCTATATTTCTTATATATCACCTATTACCCCCAACACCCTGTCCCATTTTTTCACAGTTGCTATCCATAGCCTCTACATGCCCTGACGGGAGGATTCATTTGAGCGGAATCCTCTGCAAACGTGCCAGGCTGGGGACTGGATTTAGCTTGTGACTTTTCCATAGCCACACAGAGAAAGTCATAAAGTCAGAGGTCATGTTAGAACTCAAAAGCTCATGGCTACCAGTACTGGACTCAGACCACTATGGGAGCACACCTCTTATATTAGGGTTGCTCTGATCTGCCTCAGTGCCTCTGCAGAAAATGTAGGCATGTTAAAGGAGAGCAATGATGTGACTAGGACTCGATTGTAAAAGATTCAGTGTGTGTTTCCTGGAATACAGTTGTAATGTCATAGCCTTGATAGAGGCTCTCTGATGTACAGTTATTCAGCTGTCTGCCTCTGGTATACACTCAATACAGGGAGTCAGGAAGGGCACTCACTTAGGCCGGGTGCACTACATTTAAGGGAAAGCCACCAAGCCTGTTCTTCATTACTAGCAGAGCTGGGTGAGGACCTACAAATACACTTAGAAGAACACTTGAAGAATTCTGCCCAAAAGAAACAATTCTCATAGGTTCTCAGGCCCGGACGTTTCAAAAGCTTCTGGTTCCAGTGAATCTGGTTCTCCCACTGTGAGCTTATTGGCAAGGTTTGGGCTGTAGGATTCTGTGCACATTCATGTGGGTTCCTACGGGTACAGAAGAAGCAAGGTGGGATTACCACCCAAGCTGGCACTAGCACATGAACCACCCCAGAAAACATGGTTCTACTTGAAAGACAACAGTGAACTGCAGTTCTTGGATGCCCAGAGAGAAAAATATTTGTATTCATCCCTAATGACCCCAAATACCATTCAAGTAAACTTCTACTAACTGCTGAATGCAGGCAAAACTCGGTGTTAGTTTGCTTGACCTGTGTATGTTTGAGATGTTCTGCACCCCTCTATTACTGAATACTTCATTCAGATTCATCACCTGTATTGCAAATAGACACTGGGTCTCCCTGTCCTTTTGTAACATACCTAGATTTGGCAATATGGATGAAGAGGGGAAAACATTTCTTTGTAACTTTTACAAAGGGCCCCTTGTACATTTTAAAATCAATCTTTAGGGCTGGAGGTTTTGCAATGCAGAACTTCAGAGGGAAAAAAAAGCAACCCCCCCAAAACTATACTAGCATTTTAAAACCAGGAATATTGAAAGACATGAATCAGAGGAGCATTTAGGACCACACTAGAATACAAGATCCGTATGACCTTAACCTTTGACGTCACTGTTGTCTTTAGAGACAACGATACAATAGGGAGGAGGGATAGTGTCATCTTTCAATTTATTTCTCTGTATGTGATTACTGCTAGGTACAGTCCCAATCCTCCAGTAAACAACTGTAGTGAGTCTTCTTAGGGATGGAAGGGAAAATCATTACCCTAGGATTTCATTAAGTCTGCAGAGAAGGATTTCCCTCTCCCCCCCGCTTCCCAAGGTTAGATATCTTACTCCCCCCATCATCCCAAAAATAATACAAGAACTCTGAAAGCTGTTTATGGAAATCAGTACCGCTGGCCCCACGCTGACACTGATGCTAGAAGACAAATCTCACCCTTTATATGTAAAGACTAGCTGGGCTTTTATGTTAAAAGCCTGCGTACATCTTGAATTAAATATATTCTCTTTTAACAAATCACTGCTGTGCATTAGTAAAAATAACTGGAGCCACTGAGCTGCAGGAGTGTGATAAAGGCACATTACATGAAGGAAATATTTGGGCTGATTCGAGCGGAGTCCTCCAAGGACAGATGGGCATCTCTGTAACCCAAGTCACAGAGAGAATGGCGAGGCTGTGGATCAGGTTCTAACAGAGAGCGCTGGTCTAACATGCCACTGTACAACACAATTAACTGCTTACACCAGGTGTTGCCTTGTTTCCACCACGTTACACTTCTCACATTTCATGTAATGGTGTTTGCAGAGTCCTCCCAGTTTTCAATTAGCCAGCCTTGCCCTCCCCCTTCCATTCATCTGTGCAGTTACATTTGACTCAAGTGGACTACCAGGGAGCTGATTGCTCACAGACATGACCTCTGCAAATACATGATTCAAACTCAGTGGTGGCAGTGTTTTTTGTTTTGGTTTGGTTTGTTTATTTTCGAACCAGTCATTAGATTTAATATATTCCATATGCTTATGATTAAATCAAATTAGTGGTGTAACTTTCCTTTGTCTTACTGCTTTAGGTACACAAGAGATGCGAACTAAAAATAGTCTGTGGCTACTTCATCTGCAGCATAACCTCTCTGTATGTATCTATCTGCCTATTGATTTGCCCACCTGCATCACAGACTTTCTAAGTGTCTGAGAAACAGTGCTTCATACTTTGTGCCGCTTTGAAGTAGACTGAAGTAGCTGCATACAGGTGATCCTGTTTGTAAAATCAAAGATCTAACAGCCTCCTTTTCCCTGGAATAAATAATACAATCTCTATTTTCTTCTTGCATAATTATCCTTTTATACCTATGTGAAGTGAATGACGTCCAGGGTGGAATAAATGCTTAAAACCATTAGAAATAGTGTACTGTATGCCTGGCTTTCATTAGCTGCTAATTACTCATAGGTACCCCAAAGACTCCTAGTCACCACTAATAAAACATACTCTGCAATTGAAATGTACATTATCATATTACTCTGTGCTTGTGGCCCAAGCAAATGCATTGTGACTGGAAATGGACTTAAGTCACACAGTTTCGATCCAGATTTGAAACACCCCAAAAGTCGTGGAGGGTTCATATCTGGGGTTTTAGTCCATCCCATTATAAAGATAATAGAGGCCATCTAAAGAAAGCAGAGCCACAATTAGTTTTAGAGGATAGGATTCAGGGTCTTAATTAGGGCCCACTTCTAACTGTTACAGGCTTTGATTTTTTTATTTTTTTTTTAAGTTCAGACTATGGAAGAAACAGCCTAAATGGACCAGGGGGTTCCAACATCAGCCTTTAAACTCCAGAGACTTGATTTCAAATCCTGAGAATACAAAGAAACTGGCATTTGGTAGTCTCATCTGAAGCCCTTTAATAGATATTAGTCTGAAAACAAAACCAAACAAAAATCAACCATACCACCCATTATGCAACAGGCTATGTTTGCATATCTCAACTCAGAAAAGCCCCCAAGCTAGGAATACCTGTGATCATGGCACAAGACAGCTCTATCAGACCAAAAGAAGATACAAATTTGATTTGTGTTCTGGATTGTCTTTAGCACTGGGTGTAACAGAACGGGCTGGAAAATCTAATAAAACAAACTCCTCACAGAATATTGGGTACTTGCCATTAGTCGTCAGGCCAGAAAGAACATAAGAAAAGCTCCTCTTGGAGTATTTGGAATTTCTGTTTTCAGACAGAACTAGGAAGCACAGAGGCAGTGGTAAAGATGAATTAGTAAACAATAATAATAATAATAATAAATGTTTTTAAACCACAAAAAGGCTGCATTTGAGCATCAGACAAAGGTTCTGGTTGGTTCTTACCCTGCTCCAGTTTTACTGTAATCACTGTCAAACTGGACCTCACCAGCTAATTTCTAAGACTAAATTGCAGGCTGTGGTGCATGTAGTGAAAAATGCCCTTTCTGGTGATCTGCAAGACAAAACATTTCAGGAAGCAAGAAGGGGAGAAATGTGGTTGATAGGGGAGTTGGTTCATTAAAAGACGTCTCTGAACCAAATCATATCACAGACTCAGTTTTGAATAGCAGTGGGCTGAAGCAGATTAAGTTTAATCTGGAATTGTGGGTTCAGGATGGAGGCTGAATCAGAATTTAGGTTTGAGATCAGATTAATCTGCACTGAAATCTAGACTCAAGATGGAAGAAACCTGGTGAGATCCTCTCATCTCATCATATTTCTGTAATCTGGAATGATTAAAAATTTCCCAGATGAGTTGTTCTCATAAGATTTTGTCTGCATTCAAATCAGAACTGGAAAATAGGCTTCACCTAGTTTTGGATCTGATCTGCAAACAAAATCTCTTACCCAGGGGAACTAGAATCCTCCCTGGCTTGAAATTCTAAAGTTTGGACAAAGTTCTAGTTGTGGTCCATCTCTAAGTTTAAAGACATTCAAGACAGCTATTAGGCTTATAGAACCTAATCCAAAACGCAGAGACTTCCATTGAATTTTGGATCAGAACCTCAGAGAGTCAGAGATACTTTCAGCTTTAGCAAGAAGATGGTGACCATTTGTAGGAGTAAATAGTCAGAGTGCCATGTTGGACAGTTTTCTTCTGAACATGATGCTGAGATGAATCCCATAAAGTTTTACACTGAATTAAGTTATTGCCATGTTTTGAATGGAGCTGCACATGGTTCCTAGGTGTGTCTCACCCTTCTTCCTCCTTCCCCACCAGCCCGCAAAAGTATAAAGAATCTGGATTTCTACACAGGGGTGCCCTTAATTCTGCTGCCAGCCTGATATTATTGTACCCAGTGTTGCAAAGGCAGGGGCTTTCAGTACTCGATGCGCCCAATCTGATTTGCAGCTATAAAGCATTTACAGATGTTTCCAGGAAATTTACTCCTGACAGGTGGAAAAAAAGGCATAAACTCCTTGGCTTTTCTATATATTTAATTTCTCGTCCCCTGTCCTTGCATCAATGTGCAACTCATTCTCCACTCCACCCCTGGGTGTCCACATTCCAAAACAGGCACAAAGGAGTAGATTCACAAAATGAATCCACTTCACACACCTAAATCCCAGAATCAGGCCCTACGAGGATTCACCTGATCCGGTGAGCATGCTCAGACTTTGCCTACCGGATAAGGCCCCTATGGGCAAGCTCGTATAGCATGGGGGTGGGTTAAGGAGAACCACCTTCCTTATAACTTTTAGTCCAGTGGTTAGGGTACTCAGCTGGAATGTGGGAAACCCCTGGTTCAAATCATCACCACCACCTGTGGGGAGAAGGGATTTGAACTGGGATCTAACTTTCAGGTGTGTTCCCCAGCTAGTGGGGTATGAGATATTCTTACTAGAGGGAAGGGGCTCCCCCAGTTGACACCATCCCACTGTGGATAATAAAAAAAATTATTGAACTGGATCCTGGGTCTCCCTCCTCACACGAGTGCTCTAACCCCCGGGCTACCAAGTCATTCTCATGTTTGCTGTGTCTGGCATTCATGCATTCATTCTCTCTCTCTCTCTCTCTCAAATGAGTCTTTCATTATTGTTCCACAGTGGATCAACTTCAATAGGAGTGAGTCAGAGGTAGCAGAGCCCAGTTCAAATCCCTTCTCCATCAGCTGGACCTGAACCAGGGGTCTCCCAGCTCCCAGGTGAGGGCCCTAACCACAGGGCTAAAAGCTATGAGGGAGTCACCTCCCCACCCAAACTTCTTGCTAAAACGGTGTAGGCACCTAACAACAAGAGAGGGTTTGCAGTTGGGAATCCCAAGCAGAGGGAGGTGCTTCCCTGCAGCCCAGACATAAGCACCCATCTCCCCGGCCCTCAGTTTGGCATCTCCCTTTGGCTAGCTTAGGCGAGGAGCCCCTAGCCTGCTGGCTTTTGTGAATCCCATTCTAAGGTGCCTTGTGTAGGGAGCCGAGGTGCCTAACTCAGGCCTTGTGAAGCCTAGTGATTTTCTAGGCACCTAAAAGTTAGGCTGTGGCAACGATCGGGATAACCGTGCCTAAATCCCTTTGTGAATCTAGCCCAAATTCAGTTGATTTCACATGGTACTTATTACTGTTTTTTTAAAAATGTATGTTTATTGGTTTTCTTTAATTCCATTCACTTCCCTGTGCACAAAAATTATATAACACTTTAAAACTTAAAGATATAAAACAAGCAGTCACGCTGCAATATTTTCCTTAAGCGCCCCAGTAAAACTGCCACTGTGTTTCCAAGGTCCCAGAGAAATATACATATCCCAGTTTCTATGACAGGTAATCTGTCCATCTTCTGCCTATTGCATTTTGACTGAAGCAAGCAAGCAACTAGTAAGATTTATTTAAAGATGAACAGCAAAGGAGCAAAACAATGCGTTTGTTCCTTTTTGCTGCTGCTTCTTTATATTACACAAAAACAGTAATTTCTTTTTAAGCTTTTGCTCTGGTTTTTTTGTTTGTTTTTTTAAAGTTTAGGAATGTCAGGAACAACAACTGGTACAGAATGCTGCAGAGTGCCTCTTCAGCAACACAGGCTACCATGAGCACACCAGACCTGTCCTCCGCTCCCTACACTGCCTTCACCCAGAATTTCAAATCAACTTCAAGGTCTTGGTTCTTATCTGGGCTCCAGTTATCTAAAAGAGCCTAATGCTCTGGAATGAAGATTGGTTGACAACTACTCTTCTCTTGCACAATGGAACCTTTAGAATAAGGCTAAAGCTTGTCTTTCTCTGGGCCCAGGCTGAGACTGTGGAATGAATTCCTCCAGGGACTAAGGACCAGCACAAACCTCACCACCTTCTGCTCCAAGTGCAAGACCATGCCTTCTCTACCATAAATACATAGCAAAGCGTCCATTTTAAAAAAAGCTCAAACAAAGCAAACTGACGAAACCCTTTCCTACCTAAACAAGAAACTCTACTGTACATACCTCTCCCGACAGAATGACAAATATCATGTGACAGATGTGTTGTCATGTTGCTTCATGCATTACTGGAAGACACTCAGATACTATGGTGATGGGTACAATATAAGAACCTGTACAGTACCAAATAGAATAATCAAGTCTGGTCTTCCTTGTTTTTGCTGGAAGATTTGTTGGAGTTCTCATAGATGTAGTTGAAAGGATTTTAAGCAGGTGGAATAAAAATCACTTTCCCTCTTAATTAGGTTTCAGTTGCAAGGTGTCTCCCTGAAGTCTTGGTCCTACCAGTTCTCCAATTATTTATAGAGACTTCTGGCAAAAATAAAGACAACAAGACCAGAAAAGACAACATGGAGTGGTGGTTGGGGGAGAATGGGGTTGGGATAGGAGCAACAAAACTCAACCTTTCGGGACGTTGTTATTCGTTATAAAGTAGGGGGAGAAGGCACAAATCTATTTTTCTCCCCCTTTGCAGGACAGATTGATACAAATCCATGACGTTTGAAGAGTGCTCCCTAATCTTGTCTTTCTTATCTCCTTCTTCCTTCCCTACACTTTCTCTGCACGTTCTCCAGTTTGTACTGCATATACCCACTATTACTCTCTCCAACTACCATTCAATACAGTACCTATTCACTCATGGAAACTTTCTAAATATGTGTGCATTGGCAATGGCTGTTTGAGGAGAGGTCCATTTTCCTCTTCTAGCATTTTATGCTGGATTTGATGCCACACAATTCCCCAAATATGGATGTTTGCCATGGCAACCACTGCAGCACATTTTTGCAAAACTCAGCCTCTTAAGTGGCTTAATGGATATGGTATTTATTCCCTTTTTGAAGATTTAGCTTCAGTGACACAATACAAACACAAATGGAGCAAATATTTGTGTGCTTCTTGGGAATAACAAAGGCATACTTAATGATACACACAGAAAAGACATTTTTGAACTTCATTAATACATGAGTAGAAGTCAATGGAAGAAAATGGATCTTGTTAACTGGCTTCTCGGATACCAATAAACATCTCATTTGCCTTAAACATATCAACCTAGCAACACTATTTATTCAATATAGAATAATCTGTGACATTAGAGGGCCCCAGCATTGCACACAGAAGAATGATTAATCTATTATTCATTCTACAATAAAAACTCTGAGGGATTTACAATAGGAAAAGTAATATTCAGAAAGGGAGACAATATTCTTCCTGAATTGTATGGGAATTCCTGACCTCTGGGGTGAATAACTCTGACTTCTTTCAGAAAATAGACCCTTATTTCCTGCAGATAGAAGGAATTTCAAAGGGCCAAGGGCTTATGAATGTGATATAAAGACATGCAGGTTCTGAGACAGGCAGATGGACACACAAACAGAGTTTTCTATAAATCTGGTATCATGGGCTGTGGAGCAGTTTTATGCATGCTAAGGAAAGGAAGAGAATCATACGGGCAGAAGATGCACAGGGAGCTTTGCAATATTTGGGGTCTGAGTGAAATAGAAGGGTAGATTTGGGATTTGATGTAGTCATGTGGTTTTAGCCTCAGTGGATTCATTTGGAACCCTGATGAGAGGTACCTTGGAGAAGATGAACAATTGCAGAGAATTGTTGATGTCTGATGGAGGAGACCACGCTAGTATCATACTGGTCCACAGTAGCAGCAATGAGTATCAGTAATTGGTATGGAGATCAGATCTCTCTCCAGATGGTTACTGACCAACAAGATCAATATAGTCTCCATGTCATATCCTACATCCTGGTCAAGAACCTAAGAAAGTATTTCCCCTGGACGTTACAGCACATCAGAAACGAACACTTACCCAGTTCCTCTAAAACCCCATTGAGCAAAACTGGCAGCCTCAACCAGAGATTACTTTTCATGTGTCCCCTCCAGACAGGAATGTGACATTATGACAGTAGCCAACTCCGTCTGTCAGTGTCCATGAATGGGGTTTGTGCATGGATATGGGAAGGCTCTTTCTTTGTGCCTCCAGAAGTGTGGGCCAGCTCCCAATAACCAGAGCTTTAAGAACATCACAGTTCTTCCTTTTCTCTTGAGAATGTTCTCCGGCTGATGGTTCCCACACTTTAGTCATGGGCTGCCAACAGTCCATGATGAACTTGCTAGTGATGGAGTGTCTAGTCACAAGGAGCTGCCCACTCTCCCTGCTTTCAGCTATGCATGCACATTAAAAGAAGTAAAACATTCTTTAAATATATTTCTAATGTTATTTTTTCCCATGTGAGCAATTGCTGTGGTTGCTAAAGGGATATTATTCAGGCAATGGCAGTAAAGCTTGTCTGCAGTCATTAATAGAAGTGACGGTGTCCATGAGACAATCTTCCTTGTAGACCATATCATGAAAAAGCTTGAAAACACCTTCCTCAGCTCATTCAAAATTATACAGCTTACCTTTGAGCATCTCTGGGGGCTTGATTTGTAAAACATCACTAGTCTAGGTCCCTGTGTGAAAATGTATGCATGGTTGTTTACTGGCCTCACTGGTGCACGCAATCCTCATAATGGCCCATGCAAATTGGTTATTTGAATACACACATGGCCAGGAGGGCAGGCAATTAGCCATTGGAATGTGAAATTGCAGTAACTACAGATGTGCATTTTTGTGGCAGCCTTGGGATTCTGTCCATTCAAAAATCAGGTCTTTAAAGTCTACTTGGTGAGTTTTCCTGAGGTAAACAAATTCCTGGAGCCCAATATCCTATTGAAATCAATGGGAATTTTTTTCTAAGTAAGGACTGAATAATGATTACAGTACTGGTTCTAGGCCATCAGACTGTCAAGATGGCAACTTTGTGTTAGATTTTTAATTACTCTTATTTTTTATTTATAGTTAAGATTCCTTCAATTTCTTTTGAACGATTTTCTGTCCTTTGTGATTACAGAGGATGCGGTGATTAGGCTGCCTTTCATAGCACTTCTCAATTTTCCTTTTAAAGTGGAAGATTTACACTTAGATAAATCAGTGGGGCAGTGAGATGGGGAGGGGAGAATATTTATACCAAATAGCAATATTTTTGGCAAAGGTATTTGTGCTCTGGTAAAAAAAATATTTTTGGTTGCTTAATCACCCACTTATGATCTGCTTCTTTGAGCCACATAGGTGGGCTGCCAGTGGAGAGGCTAAGGAGGGCACAGTTGCAGATATGGATTCTCCATGCTAGTGCTGCATAGGCTGGCATTTAAAATGGGACAAAAAGTAGGGAACACAGAATTCACCCTCCGGGTTAAGGTGACTTTCATCTTTATAGTCAGATTCTCAGTTGCACTAATTTCAGACATGCTACACACCCACAAAACCCACTGAACTGAATGGGCGCTGTGGAGGCTCAGTACCTATGAAAATCAGGACATGTTTGTTTAGATGCCCAAAAATGGATTTAGGAGATTATATTGAGATACGTAGGTTTGAAAATTTTGTCCTTAAGCATTTAAACTTCAGAGCTTGTCCAAACCCATCCAGACCGGTTGGTCTCTCTCTGCTAGTAAATCTCGTTTCCTTCCATTGTTAAGTTTGACAAACAATACACTTTAATTCTATTGATATCCAAGTAACGCTCACAGTTATTTAATGTGTATAATATACCAGCCATAACCTCCAGATTGAGAGCAAAGGGAGCAGCTCCCTTTTAGTAACCAGACCCACAGCACTCTTACCCTCCATAGTCAGCATGCATCTTGAGATGATCCCCACCATCTCAGAGAGAAAACACTAACTTTGCATAATTGAAATAAGGGAGTTGTATTATGCCATATTTTTGTTTACATTATGCAAGACTCTGAGATACGCAGGGCATAAGGAAAGTAAGAACAAGGCCTTTAATTGAATTCATTATCCGTTTCAATAGAATTGTTAAAAACCTAAAACAGAAGAGCAGTTTTGCATTCTGCTAACATAATCCACCTCCATCCGCATTATACTTTTCTATGAGTCTCTCTCTCTCTCTCTCTCACACACACACACACACACACAGACAGTCTTTAGTGCATCAGTTGAGAAGAAACACTCTACCATAGTAGCTAAATTACTTAGATCTTACATATGACAATAAAATGACTAATATTGAGATAGTTAGAATAATCTTATCATCTACAATTCATTGCTAATTATAGCAATAATAAAAAAGGCTTCACCTAGAAATTCCAGTTGTCGTGCCAACTAGTTGCATTTATTCTCCGCTGCTGTCAATGAGTGCATTTACTAGGCCTTTCAAATGCAGCATTTTAGAAACTCCAGTTGCTGTTGTGTTAACTCAGTCCACTGCAGATAGGAATTCAATCTGTTGGCCCATTGTTCTTAAAGGAGACTGATTTTTTTGGTTTTGCTGTCCTTTCAGTTAGTGCATGCCATGGATGGGTAAAACAACAGGAATAATTAAGACATAGTTACATATGCTCTGAGATCAGAAATACAACTTTCCAAAAACATCAGCCAGAAATCTTAAAGAACCAGGAGCCGGTTTGTATTGTTACACCTAGCAACAGTAAGAGAAAAAGAACTTATTTACAATTCTGAAGCTTAGACAAGAAGTCTTCTGGAACTACTACTTCAGAGCAGTGATATATTTTCCCCTTTGGCAGATGTTCTCACAAGTTTTAATAGAATATTCCACATCTGAGCAGGGTGATCCTCTTGTGGGCATCTCCCTTTCCCACCACCTAGGCATGAACCTATTTCCTAGCACACAAATTTTCTCTAAATTTAATTTCCTCCACTCTCATCTGTCCTGCCCCCCGTTTCCCATTTGGCCCTCTGTTTCCCAGACCCTAGTGATCTTTCCTCCTTCTCCCTTGCTGCCTGCCTATCTGTGATGACCTGTGTCCCGTGGCTAGTGTCTGTGTGAAAATGAAGTCTGGACTCTATCCAAGCTCTGTGTCACTGATTTCTCTTCCATTGGAAGCCAACCTGCAAGGCCCCAGAATTCTGCTACTGCTCACCGGAGGGATGTGTATGTACGTGTGACCGGGGGAGACAGAGAAAAGGAATGGAATACTGGTAATAGAAGGAAGGACAACAAGTATATGCATAGATCACCTGATAGAGTCCCTGGATTGGAACAGTGAGCATCAGGTTTTCTGTGTGATAGTCACACTGATGAGTACAAAGTTCACTTTCTTCCAATAATCCCTCACTTTCATTATTTCCCCCAAATACTCATTCTCCAGAATACGCACAGAAAACAAATAGAAAAGAAAGGCAAAGCGGACAAATGTATTTGTGTTTGATTTATTCCAACACATGTTGGCGGGAATCTCTTTTTGAGGCATTCACCCTCAGCTAGATAACAAACGTTACATATTATTTCCCCTTGCGGCTTTCTCCTGAGAAGTATATCAATAGTTAGGGGTAAAAGAAAAGTCACACACGCTCCCATTCTATCTGTTGGTATTAAAGCTGAGAGTCTCAAAGTTGAGGGGTGTCTCCCACGAGTGCGATAAAGTCTATAGCTCATTGTTCCCACACAGTAACAATCAATAGAAATGTAATTACTAGTAGTCCTATTTGGCATAGCTAAGAAGGGTATCGCAGCTTTGTGTGAGTTCTTCCGCCAAGGACGCAGCTTTGAAAAACCGTTCCTTTTATCCTTCTTTACATATTTATTACAACTCTTTAGACTGATCCATGCAAACTAAACGAAAACAACCAATAGAAAGAGGCCTGCTTGTGCCAGCAATCCCCAGACTGTCAAGCGATCACTGAAGATTGGACAGGTCCTGATGAAATAAATGTTGGCTGCTGACTCTTCCAATTTTGCAACACTCCTCTGTGTCACTAGAGCAGCCTTGTCCAAGATTGAGATATTTGCAAACTGTCATCTTTCATAAATATCTGCCTTGAGTGACATGTTGCTCCCCCCCCATTTCCCTTTGAAATGTACCTAGCTGGCACTGAGCCTGCGGAATTTCATTGCTTGTGATAGGTGATTAGCAAAGAGATGATTTCCTCCTCCCTTCCCGCTCTGCCAAAGGGCTGAGTGACAGGTCCAAAAGGCGAAAGGCAGACTGGGGAAGCAAATCTGCCAGAGGCATAAGTGATGACACTCCGAAAACACTTCATTCATCTTGCCAAATTACAGGCTGGGCTGGGGACTGAAGGGGGGTGGGGTGGGGGAGTCTTTTGCATTTTCCTAGTATCCTCTCAGCTCTAAAAGCTGAATATTGCAGAAGGGCTCTCGGCATTGAAAGATGCTCACAAGAACAGAGTGCTCAGTTCCCCTCTCCAGCCTTTCCCCTCTGAAAACCTAGCTCATACCTTTCTGAAGTTAGTGGCTTGCTGACCAAGCATATAAACAGTCTTGGTCCTAGATGTCATATCCCTTGTATCTTTAGAAAGCAAACCTCCTGTCATAGTCATCAATAATGTAGGGGGCAGTTTTCGAAGGTGCAATGGAGAGCTAGGGGTCTAACCCTCACAGACAGTCAATAGGAGCGGGGCTTAGCTGCACTACATGCCTTTAAAAACAATCTTCCCCTAATTTACTTACTAGGAAATGCCTCACATGGGCAAACTGGACACTTGTGGTTGAAATATTACTTGACTCTATTTTGGAGGGGCTATACTTCCCGTGCTGGTGTAATGCAGTTATGAGACAGTGATTAGCTTGGTCCCAGGGGAGAGGCACTAATGGGGCCACCAACTTTTGGATGGAAGGAAGACTGATGTTCTGAGGACTTACAGGCCATATAACATTCCACAACATGTTCATGCTTAAGTCCATCCCTATCAGGACAGCACTTAAGCCCTAAAGAGGGATGGCTTCCTGAACTGGAGCCAGTGACAATCACTCTTTGTCACCTGGAAATAGCTCAGCCACCATATATTGAGGGGGTAGAGATATGGAAGCCCAGAGGGATGGGAGTACTTTAGTGGCTCTGTGGCCGCTGTTTGATTACTCTCAGGGATTGAGTCCCACCTCAGGAGATATTGTGGCCCTGTGTGTCCGTGGAGACAGGCCTGCTGGTGTAGCTCAAGCTGTGAACTATGAGCAGAGTTTGTAGGATCAGATTGAGACTTTTATGTCTGCAGAGATCATTTAACTCAGTGTAACCAGAGATGCAACCACTTCATGGGTGAAGGCTTACAGGGTGGACAACAATGAAAGGATGGGGGAGGGAAATTGTCCAAGGACTCTGGAATGACAGACTCCTACCCTTGCAGAATGTGCTGCAGGAGCCTTCATTTTCAGGAGCAAATGTAGTTTTAAAGGCACTTAAACTTTTAGGTTTTACCTGAAAGATAATGGGCCAGATTCTAGTGTCAGTTACATTGGTCTGATAGCACCAATGTCACAATAAGCACATGTTAAACAATAATGTAACCGTTGACTAATCACATAAACTGGATTGAGGCCTAAACCAGGAATAACTGCTTATGTCACTTCACATTTTCCCTGGTGCAAATGAGTGCCAAATTTAGCCTTGTGTTGTTATGAACTTGGCTAAAATTTCTCTAGCATCACCTGCCAACCCTGTCTCTCAGCAAGTACTGAAAATGGAGCCCGAGACATAATACATTGAATTCCTATTGAAAAATAGAATCCCTATCCTATATTGGGAAGAGTGAAATGGTTACTCTTTGAGTGGAAAAATACCTTCCGTGCTTAGCTCACCATCTTAGTATTGTAGAAGTAGAAGATGGAAAAGAACTATTTGATTATCCATTCCCAGGACTGTTCCCTACAGAACATTTACTAACACTTCTAAGATAGTCTTGCCATGTAGATTTTAAATAATATTCACATTACATCAGAATCCATTGAGATGAACTGAACTGAAAGAGCTTTTCGAATACCCAGACACTTGGAATCAAGCATGATATTGTTCCTTGAACCCCTAGAGCACTAAGGATTAATGGGACCCAAAGGGCTCTGATAAGTGCCCTAGGTCTGCAAGGTTATATAAACCTTCCAAGCTACTTGATACTGCCAAAATGGAAAAGAAATCTCAAGTTAACAGACTTTCCTTGAAAACATTTTCAAGCTTTCTGCTTTCATCTGAGCTGGAAAACGAATCTCTTCTGTGATCACTTTGTGCTAGGACCAGGAAGTGTCATGGTATATGAAAATGGAAAATAGCAGGAATCAAACTCGGCTGAATCTTTTCAATGCATTTTGATATTAAAGTGTACAAAAATGGTCTTGGGCCATTTATTCTGGGTTATACTTGAGAACGTATGTACAACAGTCATACAGCATTTATATAATGATTTACATCTTCAAACAACAGATAATGACACCTCACACCACCATGCGAGGTAGGCAAGTAAATCAAGTGTTCTTATTCCCTCATGTTAGATTGGGAAACCCAGTAACAGAGAAATATAAATGAGGTCTTCAAGAACACATCGTGTCAATGGCAAAACAGGGATTAGAACACAGGGGCCACTGGTTTCCTCTCCCTGGCATTAGCCACAACATCATATGTATATGGGTGTGTGTATGAAGACATGTTTGGGTCCCATATCTTTAGATGTACAGAAAGTGATAAATAGCATATATGTGAGCACGAGACGCAGTATAATGCAACCTTCCACCTACAAACACGCATACCATACTATACGACAAGTTAATTGTACATGAATCAGGACATAGTGTCCTAGTGTTAATGCAAGGTACCATGTCATTTACCTTTATTACTTATACAGCTATGGTCATTACTACATTACTATCATTTAATAAAGTGTATTATTTCAGTCCAACTAATGTCACTGGTGAACTTATTCCTAGCCAATCTGTATATTTCACATGATGAGTTAGCACTGGTCTGACTCTTGTGTTTTCACACGGAAGCTGCCATTTAGATGAGTTCTCTCATGGCCTCACTAGAGTTTTGCAAAACATTCACAATGTAAGGGAAAACTACTGTGTTTTGTTTCTATTGTTTTAAGTTCTTTTAAACTCCCAAATGGGCTAGTTTTGCCTTAAAATTCATCAGAGTTTGGAATTTTCTTTTGTTCCAAAATGGGTAAAATTTCCAGCAAGCCCATTTCAGAGTAAAAAAATATTACTGCAAGCCAAAAAATGCTGCCTCAGAATTTGACATTCCAAATTTGGATTTTTCCCACATTTGATTCAAAAATGGCTATTTTGTCACAAATGAAACAGCACGTTAAAAAAAAAAAGGAAAATCTGTCTGAAATTTCACATCCAATTTTTTCTCCAGCTCTTCTCTGAATGTCATATTGACCCTATGCCTTCAAAGTGTTTTAAAGTTTCTCTTGCATGTTTTCTAGGACATTTCTCTTACTTGTGCTGAATATAAAAATGCAAATAGGGAACATTGATCTAGAATGGAATATTTTTCTAATGTTTCCATTAAGCAGCAGATGCTGTTACCAAGCTGTCATCTTTGTTGCTAGGGAAATTTTGTGTCTATGCCAGAAGACAATTGGTTGGGATAATGCAGTCACCCTATTGCATGGCTTGTTACGTGAGTTCCTGTAATACCATTGGGCTGAAGAATCTCTGAACATGGGTCCCACATCTGCAGCCCTTGCCGTCCTAACTCCAATGGGAATATGGATTGCATGATCAGAACTTCTTGCTGTGGTCAGCGAAGTTAATAGGACTACTTAGGTCCTTAGAATTAAGCATGTGCTTAAGAGCTTTGCTGGACAGTGGCCCAAATGGCCTAGTGGCTTAATTACTATTGCTTCCTGCACTTACCAGTGCAGGTAGACTATATAAATACCTATCCATCTCTCAGAGTCACCGACATACTTATACATGCACCTAGGGACAATTTTCCCCCTGTTGACTTCAGTGGAGCTATACCAGGGATTAATTTGATCCACACACAGCTCACATTTAATTTCAAAACGCGGTATCTCTTTTATCTGCCGCATAACATTGTAAAACTGATTTTGATATCTTTTTTCTCAAACAGCAGCCTGCGATCAATGTATGTATTCAGAGTATCTATTGAATGGAGTAAGAAGGTTACCATGTTCACAATTCTCCAACATACTGATAAGAAAACCTTATCAGTATATTGGTGAATCACAAATGGCAACAGGTCAGATCAAATTTTTATCAAGCAGCATAAAGATCATAAAAGCAGGTTCTCAAGGCTACCTCAGCTTTAATAAAATGAAGTCATCCATGTGTTGCTTTGTATTAATATTGCAACTAGTTTAAACATATATAAGCCATTATTTTCCCTCAAGTGTTAAATCAAATTGAATCACAGCTTTTTATGAGCAATAAAATGATAATAGACCAGATCTGGTCAGCTAGGATAATAACTTGATTCCGTACTTGGGATGTACATGTTTAAGGTTTCCATGATAAAACTGTAATTTTATACCCTAAAGTGTGTTAATAACATTAAGTGATGTAATAGTGAAAGTGAACTGCAGAATATAATACCCATAGGGCCATCATAATAGAAATAATTTATAATGTAACAGCAATAAAATCTTTAATGTTATCTCAGTCTAGTCCTGTCCCCACGTCTGGGGTTTCGGATTACACATGATTTTTCTATGGATTTACGTGTTAACCTAAAATAATTAAGAAAATGGTTTTCAGAGTGCAAGAGCCTTTGAAAGTTGATGACCTGACGATCATTTTATTAACTCTTTCATGCCCAACAAATTCCAGTGTGGCTAGTAGCTAGCATAGCACGGGGTAAATATTTTCTTCTTAGAGATGAAAAACTATTTTCATCTTTAATGCCACTGAAAATGATATATGAAAATGATGTATATGAGCATGTAGATCATATTAAAAATGAGGATCTCTCATTCAAAAATATATGAGGAATGTACATCCATTCCCTGCCCCCTACTCCCCTCCCCCCATATAACTGTATGCATATATTTGCATAGACAAAGAGGAAAATTTTGAAAGTCTCCTAACAGATGTAGGAGCTCAAGGCCCATTGAAAGGCAAAGAGGCTTGTGTTCTTAAATCTCTTAGGTGTGTTTGAAAATCCCATCAATAGATCTATATGCACTTACATATTAAATACAAACCTATATAAGCAACCTGAAAGCAGCCTTTATTGACCAAATAAGGATTCCTCTGACAAAAGGGGAATCCCTAGATAAACTAAAGCTGGCTCTATACCCGCTCCCTTGCAGCCTCTGGGATATGGGGCATGTGGGGTGTATTGGGGTGGGGGAAGAGGGACTGTTGAAGGCAGTTGTAAATTAGACCAACTAAACTGGACTATTCCAGTTTATGGCATTGATGAGGGAAACACAAAGGTGGCATAAAACCTGTTCCTCCTGCCCCTTTGGGTCTTGTGCCAAGCATAGATCAGCCAAACCTGAGGATTATTACAAAGTGTCTCCAGGATAAATGATATAAAATAGTTATTGTGCCATTAACAAAATTCTCTCTGTCTCAGGTCCTCTCTGGGCCCCCAAGAGAGTTATGGAAAATTATGGGAAATGTACAAAAAAGAAACGTATCATCTTGAAATATGCATGTTATACATAATTGTCCCTTTAAAAGCATATGCATTAGAAAAATATTAGGTCCCTAATCTTCTGTGACATCATTACACAGGCTTCCGACTAAACACAGGCACTCATTAAGTGTAACATTTTATTTTAGTTTCTTTGCTGGAATTGTTAGACTTCCTGACCAATTCCAGCCAAGCTACTATATGCGCTATGAAAACTCACAAGACTGTAGATATAACATCACCATTTGGTGTATCCATAATTCCTTTGATCTGAACACCTCAAAGCACTGTACAAATATGATCTGGTTACATGATGTAACAGCCTTGTGCAGGGGGAAAATAATATTATCCCCAGTTTACAGATGACAAAAGCAAGGTATAAAGATGGAAAAGTGACTTGCCCACAGTCAGATAGTGAGTTAGTGGTAGAACCCAGGAGTCTTGAGGAGGAACTGCTAAAAATCCCTGTTTCAACAATGGCTAAATTATTATTATTTTCTTAACTGCCATTGTCCTTTCTAGGTTCCTGTACTCCAGGAGAGCATGTGCTATGAAAACCATGGGCAACTGGTGGGCAATTTGGATCAGTGGCAAGTAGCTGGCTCTCTCTGTGTGTGTGTGTGTGTACGTACATATATATACACAGTCACACACACACACACAAATACATCCAACTACTATAGACTGACAGCTCCTTGTCTTCTAATGAAGCTGTGGTGTTTTCTTATGGAAAAACAGTTGGCCATTGATTCAATTAGTGTGTGCATTTCAAGTGTATTTGCTGCACTTATGTGACACTTCAAAGACCTGCAGATCTAAGATCAGAGGATGATCGCAAAAGAGTTGCACGCGTTGTCACCCACAGGCTTGGGCACTAGTCGCAGGAGGAAGTTCAGCGGCAGATGCATCAGAAAGACCCTTCTCATCCCGAGTAGTCTCCCAAAGGAGAGTGCCTTTCTCCTTGTGTCTCCTGTGCATTTAGGAAGCCACACTAAGTCCTGGCTCATGTAATACACTGCACCTCATGGAATCCTGGGGGGTGGATCAAATATGGACCACTCATCTACCCATAAACTGAATGCATAATCCCAGCAACCAAGAGACCTTGAGGCAGCTGCTTGGATAATACAGGAAAACTCATTTCAATTCTGCTGCGTTCACAACTCTTACGTGTTTGCTTTCAATGAATAATCAAGTACTGGCACAAATACTAGTGAAAATGGAATTTTAAATGCCAATATTTGCAGTTTGGGAGAACCTCATTCAGTTTCACTCTGAATAGATTTGCACTAGCTTACTAGAAACCAGTGTGGGTCTAGTTTTGCCTGGTTGGGGTACAAAGCTCATGATAGAAAACTTGCATGGGAAGTACGTATATTTGTCCCCAATTCTCTGCTTCTGGCTCATCAAAAAAACGGTGGAAAAGCTTCTTTGCAGATTTCCCACAAGAGGAACTTAAGCAGAGCTTTCAAGGATGGGGGTCAGCAGCACATTTGTGCATATGCTGTCTTTGATTTGGCAATCACACTTATTCTCAAAGCCCCTATCCCCCTGTAGATTCCTAGCCCGAGAAAGAATCTTCTGCATGGAGGGACTGTGCAGAGGGCCACTGCAGGCCAGAATTCAGGTAAATGTTTATATGGCCAAATGTTTCACGAATAAGGCCCCATATGTGGATGTGTGTGTATATCCCAGCCTGAGAAAGAGCGAAACAGCTTTTGTCTTGGATCTAAAAACACCTCGTATGTTGAAAGCTGAGTGGCACTGGCATTTGCTGCTGACGGTATTGCTTAAGGATAAAAATTTTGCAGAATATAAAGTTTCATTTAACGCAGAGGGGGATTTCATCCCTAAGCTGATCTTGATAAATATTTCTCAATGGTGTGCTAGAGAATAGGGCTACTCTCTGGTCAGTTGCCAGATTTCTGCCAGAGCAAAATAATTCAGGGTTTTTTTTTAAGCCTACAGGAGAGAGAACTTTGATATCTAACCGCCTGATGTGTTAAACTCATCTTAGACTCTATGCTTTGGAAACAAGACCTCATGCAGGACATATAAATGCCATCTGCATCCAAATTACGTCAACATGTACGGTAATTGACATTGCTGTAAATTATCTGCTACTGATGGACACCAGAACCCTTGATCTGTGCACTTCGGTGCCTCTTTCTGGCTACAGAAATAAAATTACATCTTTACGTAGCATTGAAATGTAAAACAGGCTGCGCTGATAGTGTACCAAAGCGTTTAGGCCTAGCTATATTACAAGAGTAAGGAGCGGTAGAAATCTGCTTGTCACTTCTTCAGCTGGATAGGCATGACTGGCTTCAAAAGAAAACCTAGGAGTGATAGATTAAAGGAAAGGTGGCCACAAAGTCTTCTTTCCCAAAGAAAGTTCAAAGCCTCCTTATTTAGGTTTTTATCACACTAAAAATGGGAAAGGGAGTGCGGAAGATAAAAACTTAAAAATAAATATCTTAAGAAATTATCATCATCTGCGCCTCCGCCAATGTGTCTGGTAAGCAAAGTGTTAAGTGAATTGTAACTAGATCCTCAGGAGACAGTTGCAACCTGGTTATCAGTGGCAGTAAATGGAAGATAATAGCCCCACTAGAGAGTTATGAAATGGCTTGTCTTTGAGCTGCCAAAGTGTTTAGACTCTCTTTTATTATATTCACAGTGGTAATCCGATATGTCCTGACTTCTGTCATCTGTATGTAATGCTTATCAACTCTCTGCCAGTGATTCACCCTCTTGTCAGGGACAATTATTCCTCAAAGTGCTGAGGTTATGACTGAAGCAATATTATGACTAGAAAGAAAATATGAAAGGTGCAGCACATCACAGCAAGCAATCTTGAAGCCGACGTCAAAGTGAAGGAGAACATTGTTGAAAAAAAAAGGGAAAGTTTTGTTCTAGTGCTCCCAGGGCAGGCCTGGGCATTGCTAAGGTCAAGGGCACGTACAACTGCAGTAATGGAAGAATTTCCACTACTTTATTAGAGCCATGTATTCAGGCCTCTCCAGTTCGGGCTGTGTCACCATTTCTGATATAAGTCCCTGTTTACAGGCAGGGCCAGCTTTAGGCATTTCGGTGGCAGGTCCTTCAGTGCTGCCGAAGACCCGGAGCGAGTGAAGGATCCGCCGCCGAAGTGCTGCCGAAGACCCGGAGCGAGTGAAGGATCCGCCGCCGAAGTGCCGCCGAAGACCAGGAGCGCCGCCGGGTGAGTACAAGAGGGTGTTCGAATTGGGTCCCGCACTTCCTAAAGCCGGCCCTGTTTACAGGCATTTAGAACAGAACAGGCAAAATTTTGGCCCTAGCCCTGAAAGTTGGCAGATAAGAGCTCAGCTCAGGAGCAATTAATTTTCCTACAAATGATCACAAACGAGGAAAAAAATCTAGGGGAATCGGGATCCAGTTCGCAGCCATTTGGAGATCTCTGAAATTCCATTCGAATTAGAGAACCTTATGAGTTTCAATTCAAACAGGTTCTGACAAACATGATTCATCAGGTAGGATTCCCAACCTCTGAGTTCCCCTTAAATGCGTAAGGAAAAGCTAACAACATTTTGTCACCCTTTAAGCATGGCTTATGGATTCATTAGCAGGAACAAATGACCAGAGTGACCATCTTTGAATGGCTAATGGAGAGCTTGTGGCTAGGAAAGAAAGAAGGCTCTGGAGAAGCGAGGAGGCCACGCTAAGCTGAGTGGGCTAACTAACACGAGAGGGGAACTGAAGAATAGAAAGCAACTTGAGAACTGAGGCATAGCTGGGGCCCAGAGGTAACGAGCTCAAGGCCAGTGGAGGAAGCTGAAAGTGTGGGACGTGTCAGGTCATTTTGTCTTCTCTGAAAGTAACTAGAGACCTTGGTTCAGGCTGTGTCAGTGATGTTGGGCAAAAGCAGCTTGTTAGTGGATCTTATGGTGCTGCAGGAAGGTTACCAGGTGCCAGTGGCCAATGGTGAAGCTGCTACTGGCCAAAAGTAATACCCATTCTCTCTGCACCTTGCACACGTATGCACAGATAAGAATCAGTATGGATTGTTCAAAACAGGTCAGGATAGAATTCACCCCACTCAGTGTTTTAAGCATCGAGGCTAACAGAACTGGGTGGAAGTGGCAGTAACTGTGGCTTTGACAGTCTTCTCTCTTTAATTCCACCGTGCAAATCCTGTTTTGTGTTTCATCCTTGCTAACAAGAGCTTAAGGAATGTCACTTCCTTGGCAGAGAGGGTCAGAGGATATCTAACTGCTGAGAGAGTCCCAATCTGTGGGTGAGAGCACGGAGGAAGTGGGGAGAAGGAAGGGGTCAATGGTTAACTCTAGTGAAATTATGTTACGAAGTGGAGCTACATAACCATTTGTTCCCCCGACCAAGAAGAAAAATACAGCAGGATTCTTTTTGTGAGGCTTATCCCTGCTATTTGATTGGCATCCCTGATTAACTGTACTTGAGGCAGAGAAAGAGAGAGAGCCCACACGCACCAACTGGAATCTGCTTTCGTCTTGGGGGTCATGATCAGCAGGGTCAGCTGTGCTTCCAGCAAGAAAGAAAAGAAGCCTCCTAAAGCAACAAGGAGAGAAAATGAATCCCGATGCCTTGTCTAGTATATTGCAGTAATGTAATATAGCAGCAATAACCCCCAGAGTAGCATCTGGTGAACTTGTGACTAAATGCAGCCTGCTTTGCTCAGTGTTCATGAGGGCAGGATGTGTTCATTCCCTCTCACGCATCACGCTGCCAGATAGTTCTTGTCTAAATGCAAACAGTTTCACAAATATTTCTGGGAGCCGCCATGTGCTCCCTTCAGCTCGCCTGTCAGAGCTGCGGGCTAGTATTGCTTTCCCAGCAGCATGAGGGTAGAACTTCCTGCACGTAAGAAAATACAGAAATGTGCGCAGCACAACAGAGATAAACTCCTGTGTTGAGCACGACAGGCAGTGGTGCTGGAACAATGGGTATAGTGTTGAATGAGAGCCATTCAAACCAAACTGTAAACCCTGTTTGTGAGGGAAACCACTTCAATCCAGAGGGTGCAGCCACCACCACAGTTTCAGCCGCTTTTATGACCAGCAAAGTGGACAAAAACCTGGTCTAGGCTATACAACATATAGATATTTCCGAGACTGCAAATTCATCTCTCTAGTGCTGTGTGTAACGGGGGGATTTCTGGATGCCAGATTTCACTCTGGCAGGTGGTATTACCGACCAGAAGCAAAAAGTACCATTCTGGCCCTGCAAGGTGTGAGGGACTCCTCCGAGTTTAGTAAGCGTTGGTCCTGCAGGGATAGAGAGTCACATCTAGGGACTCCCAGGAAGAAAGGAAAAGGGCGTGGCAGTCCCTTACTAACACACAGACGTGACCATGGGCTCTGCCATCAGCTACCACGTTGCTTGGATTTGAATTACATTATGAAAATACCCATTCAAAGCCGAAAATAAGAGCAGAGGGAACAATGTAATGGTGATGGCTGTAGCCCCACTCCTCTCTGCTCCCTCTCCCCCTCCCACCCTCCATGTTTCAAGGCTGTTCTATTCATCCACTTCTCTCCCCCCCCCCCCCCCAGGTAGCTTTACGCAATCCCAGGTTTATAACATCATGTTAGCAGCAGCACTAATAACCCATGATTCCTTTCCCCTATTGTGTTTGTCAGAGGCAGTAATCTGGGCACTCCAGTAGCACAGTGCTGAGAAGCTATGGTGTGTTTCTATAGCAACCGACTAATCCGCAGGTGGAAGGTGATTGGACACCTTTGGCACCGGCACGATAATTTGAAAGATCTTTTTCATGGCGCTGTTCTGCGGCACGAGTTCATTGTATTGCAACCCATCGAATCTTTATAACCCACCTTGAAAATGCAGCCATGGCTGTGTACAAATCACTGCAAAGCGTGAAGCGACTTCCAGCAACAAGCCCTTGAAAATATTTCATGAGAGCTTAAGAGGCCAAGTTGGGAAAGGTGAGATGTATTGGATGGGCTAAAACAAAGGGCTATAACAATAAGCCAGCACTTACTGCTCTGAAGTCAGGAATCCTGTGCATGTGTATGGGTTCTGGTGAATGGTAATGTTTGTTAAAGTGGGCATAGGGGGAGGAGTGCTGGGCTAGGTCCCTGCAAAAGGTGGCCTTCTCTGGTAAGGACCAGCGAGGCCTGGCACTGGCCACGCACGTTTAATTAGCCCCACCCTGCCACATCTGTGCTGGGTGTAGGACTTAAAAAGGGAGGAAACTCAGCAGTTTGGGGCTGGTTGAGGAGAAAAGCAGTTGAGATGGGTTATAACATTCCCACAGCCAACTCTTCCAAACCTGCCCTGTTATCACCACCTCTTCTAAGCCATCTCTTTTATAAAGGAGTGATTTTAGTATTTGCAAAAGGCGTTGGAGTGAGATCCCTAGAGTCTGACGACGTCCCAGCCTGAAGTTTCAAAAATGACAAGAAAAATACCTGTGGCACCGTAGAGACTAACAAATTTGTGTTTGTGTGTGTGTGTGTGGGGTGGGGGGTGGCGGGATGACACTCGATTTTTGGATGCCAAAAATCAAGGCACCTTAAAGGGACTTTATTTTCAAAAAGTGCCGAGCACCCATCTTCTGAAAAATCAGACCTCTTTACAGTCTCTCATGTTGAGCTTCCTAAATCTGAGGCATCTAGTTATTTTTAAAAAGGCTTTCAAAAGAGACTTTATCTGAAGGACAGTTGCAGCACAGGCAGTGGTATGACAAAAGTCTCTGTGTTGTTCTTTTTTAAGTTCCCTGGACCCGTGGAATCTGTTCTCCCATTTTCGTTTTCCCCTTCAGCCTTGTTGCCCTGTCAGTTACAGTTTGTGGCCACATGGCATCACATACACTTTCTGCTCCCAATGTCACACTGCAAACAAAACTGGGAATATTAGATAAGTCTAAATAACTTTAAACATAAACATGAAGTAGTCACATTCCCAATTCTGTGTCTGCAATGTGAAATGGGAGCAGAAAGTATATATGATGTAACAGCCCGGCTCGTGGGGATGGGAAAAAGGAGTCGGGAGAATCTTAGGCTACATCCACACTACCCGCCCGATTCGGCGGGTGGCGATCAATGTTCTGGGATCGATTTATCATGTCTCGTCTAGACGCGGATAAATCAATCCCAGAGCCGCTCCCCGTCGACGCCGGAACTCCAGCTTCGCGCGAGGAGTAAGCGGAGTCAACAGGGGAGCCTGCCTGCTGCGGTGTGGACCAGCAGTAAGTACTTTTGAAATCGATCTAAGATATTCGACTTCAGCTACGTTATTCACGTACCTGAAGTTGAGTATCTTAGATCGATTCCCCTCCCCCCCCAGTGTGGACCAGCCCTTATAAGGAGAAGGAAATAATGAAAATTTGTCTTTATGTCAATATAATCGAATTCTAGAAAGAGGCGTTTATACCAATTGTCCAATTTTATTTTTTTTAATTTATCCCATCCATTTGGAGCTAAATTTCATAGCAGAAGGATATGTTGTTTGAAGCTTCTCAAAATAGTTTGGCTTGTCTGTTTAATGAAAAATTGACTTCAGTGGAGCTACACTGATTTACACCAGCTAAAAGGATGGCCCTTAGTTTTTAGGAGGAATTTGAATGACGAGGCAGGCAGTTTGCATGACTAAAACTAAAGCATTCTCCACCCCACTCCAATGTGGTGAAGGGCATGGAGGTGGTTGTGGGGGCGAAGGGGGATCAGACAACTGGGGCTTTTTTCATAAAACCCTTACAACAGTTGCTAATGTGCTGAATACCTCATTAGAAATAGTTGAAGACAGGGTCCCTGGCCTGAAGAAATTATCATTTAAATTCAGCAGGACAGACCAAGTGAGCAATCAGCCCAGGGGAGTATAAGATGATCACATGGGATCTCAGGAAGGTGTGCAATACATCTTGATTATTCTCCAGTAACTCATGTTTAACTGGCATATCCTTTTTCCTTTGGAAGGGCTTGAAGATACAGCAATGTTTTTCTTTCCAATTTACATCAAATAGCGTAAAATTTGGCAGGCTTGTTGTTTTCTTTCTTTTTTTTCTTGAGAAACAAATAACTGCTCATTTCTGAGGAGCACTGGGCTGTTTCACTTTTCACTATGCCCTTCATTTCAGGGAGATGCTGAAACTTCAGGCTGTGGGGAAATGGAAGACGCAGAGGCTGTCACCTCTAGGTTATCAGTTTGAACCCAGTCTAGATCCAAAGTTATCACCGTTTTGTAAGCTGTCCAGTAGCCTATGTAAAGTCAGTGGTCTCGGTCCACTTCCCCATGAACAAGTTTCCACATCCCAAATACCATCACCACAATTACCATTAAATTGATAGCTTCGCTGGCAGCATAGAATTCATGGACTTGATAGGCTATAGAGACAACTCCCCACTTGACACTCAGACCATGGTAGTGGGGAAAGTTTGTACTGCTGCTGTCCAGGCTGCTCCTAGTCTGTGTTATACCGGAATGGGTTCAAACCTGCGGTCCTTACTCAGCTACTGATGCTTGGAAAATACCATTGACGTCAATGGGAGCTCTGCATTACTAACAACCGATGTACCCACAGAGGATTTCAGGCCATTTCAGGAAATGGCAGCATATGGAACATCGCTGCCAGAGGTCCAGAGTCCTTTACAGAGCTGAATTTCAAAGGGGTTCCCCCATCCCCAGGGTTTGGGGGATTAGCAGCATTAAACCAGGCCAGCCTCTGTTAAGTCACCATGCAGCTGAACTGCAAGGGGTAAATGCAGGATGTATCGCATATCAGATTGTAAGTGACTGGTGTAAAGAATATGAATTCTGCGTTTTCTTGCAAAAGGTAAGGGGTGCATCACTGAAATAAATCAGACAACATGTGAAGCTAGTCTGTGTTCTAAGAGACATGACAATTACGTGACCTGGTAACAAAGCCTGGTCAAGATGACACTGATACTACATGTGAAATAGAGCCTGGTGGAAAGTTGCTATTCTTCAAGCTCTCTTGCATCTAGACATCTTTTAAGGGATTTCAGAATTTAGGGTGAAAAGTGGATCTTAGGTCTTTTTAAAAAAGCCATTTCAAATCCTCATTCATATCATAAATGCTTTTTTCTCCTTTTTTCTGTAGGCCACTTAAATCTCTGGGGCCATGACATTGTCTGGCACTGAATACAGCCAGCCCCTTTTTATCATTATAAAGAAATAATGAAAGCACATGGTAGAGATGTGCTAGTATTTCAGCGTATGGTGCCTTCCTCATTCTCCATAGATAAGCCTTAAAGAACATATAGTATGATGATAACGTTAATTATTTCCAATATAATAATGGAAAATTTCTAGCAATTCAAAATCATTCCTGCTGCCTAGAATGAATATATGTTCAAAGTAAAAGAAACCAAACACATTCCCACTTTTGTGAGTTAAATAACAGCAAGTGACCTATATTTTATTACAGTACACAGCTGTTTTATCACATAAGTAAATAAATCACCATTGAATCAATGTTGGGAACAAAAATTTTGAATAATAACACAATTAACTTTTCCCACAAAAGTCCAAGCAGCCCACTTGCTCATAGTTGCTACAAGCTGTGATTCCCACGTGAAAGATATCAACTTATTTCCTTTTCCTGTCAATCATCTGTACCATGTGGGGCCATGGTATGTCAGGTCATGACCTTTCACTCTGGGCATGAGCCTGAAAGCCACTAGTGAATCACCCAGTTTAATTATTTAGGCTGTTTCTAATAAATATAAAAATGTGGCCCTAACATATTTCACATGCTTGTTCAGTTCTGGCTTTCAAGCCTTTCTTATCAGGCCTACCAGCCTGAAAGTTTGCTGCTAGCATTGGAAGGAAATCTGTCCATCACAAAGTCTATTACTTGGGCATCAGGCTTTTCTAATTGATTTTGAGCTTCCTGGCTCATGAATCTGTAGCCCTTCATATTGTCCACGGGGGAGTTTCTAAAACTTTCCTTGCCCTTTTTCACACAAAACTGGACTTTTGTTCATTGTCGCAGTCGAGAGCCCAGATGCTTCCTTTCACAAAGGAGTTCCTTCAACATGAATGCAGGTGTGGGGTGAGTATTCACCGCCGCCTCCCTACTCCAAACCCCAGCCTCTATTTTACTTTTATTCTCTAATATTCTCTCCACCTTTGAAACAAAAACAAGTAATGCAATAACTTCCTTATGATACAACGTTTTCATGTGCGATGCTCACAGCGCCCATTCCAGTCCCCTAGGAACAGGTTATGTATTTCTCCCATTCCTGGAACTCCAGGCAAGCCAAAAAAGCAGCGCAACCCACCTCTGAAGCTTTCTAATACAGAGAATGGAAATCCCAATAGGGGTTTCCCTCACAGAACTTCCAAAGCTAGAGACACTGGTCAGTCCAAGTCACCAGGCTGGTTCTATATTTAGCATTATTAATATGTAATGAGTTCTTACGGACTATACTGCCATTTAACTGGAAAGTACATTGTAATTTTTTCTTCCCTAGAGAAAGGATTAATCCTCTGTGCATTCTAATGCATTGCAAATATTTATGCTCTCATCACAACAAGACTTCCAACTGGTAAACACAGGATAGAACTAAATATGAGAAAATAGCTGATGTTGCCTTTCGAAAGAATAAATCTTTAAATCTAGATTGCCAGACCCAAATATTACTTTGAAACATTCCCCAAATGTACAGCACTTTTCCAACATTTCTTGAAATTTTTTCTCCTAGTGCTTCAGGCCTATATAAGACGGCTAGTGTGAAGCACCATCCTCATGTTGATATATTAAAATATAAGAAGCTATGCTAATTCAAAGGAAAAACAACCCCATATGCTCAATCATTAACTCTGTCGGCGGCTCAGACTAGACCTGGTCAGAAAACGGAATTTGTACTCTGTGCAAAAATACAACATTTCAAATTTTGTTCTCATTCTGAATCGGAATGAAAAGTTGAAATGTTAAAATGCACCACTAACAAAATGTCCATAATATTTTGGTTCAGAAACATAAAAATGACCTTCTTGAAATGTTTCAGTTCAATAAGATCAAAATGAACATAAAAGTTGAAACAAAATATTCCAAAGTTATCAAAACAAAACATTTAATTTTGATAAGACCAAACAGTTTAGTTTTGGCTTTTAAGTTTTATTATATATATATTATGTTCACAATATAACATAAGTCCAACCTTATCAAAATGTAACCGTATTGCAAGGAAGAGTTTTAATAATGTCCTATCAATACTTTTAATGAAATTGATACGTTCTCATGAAAGCTTTTGAATTGGTCAAATCAGCATTTTACAACAGGAAACTGTTTTGTTGGAATATTTTTGACCAGTCTACTCAGGACACATCAAAAAAGCACTGAAAATGTAATATACTATAATATGTCAGCAGAAAACCCAGGCCCTCCCTGGTGAAAGAGAGGTCTATCTCAAAGCATCGAGAAGGACATGACATCTTGGAAATGCAGTAAGCGACTGAGAAATTTAAAAAGCAAACAGTGAAACATGGGGGTGTCCAATTCATTTAGAGAACATGATATATTGCATGGAACATGCTTCAGTTTGCACTCACCTTATATGGCTTTTCAAAGACTGGCCTTTCATGCACTAAGTTCAGTGACAGGCAGCCCAACACTATCCATTACTGTCCGAGGGAAGCTGTGGACCAAATCAAATAAAGTTACTTAGTTGTGAACGTGGAACCCCATCGTCAATTCTCTGCATCTAAACTGAACAGCTAATTCTCTCCTAGTAATCTGATATGGGCAATAGGTTGTCACAGCATCCATTTTTCAGTTTTAAATCAGGCATGGGTGAAGAACTTTGCACTCAGTGATAGAGGCTTTTTTTGTGTTGAGCTCCTTGGAGATCTTCCCACGCTGAACACAGATCTTCCCAAGGTGGTATGGAGACTCAGAGGGCATTTACAGGCTCAAGGCCATTTAGCTGGTGATGTTCCTTCCCCCCCACAACCTCGCCTTGCCCACACATAATCTATATATATCATCTCAGGACCAAAGTGTGGTTCTACTCTGAAAAGTGACTATGAAAAAAATCTCCCTTCCTTGTACAAAGGCAACACAGCTTTGGAAGCTGCATGGTATTCTGACTTTCACATCATCAGCAGAATCACCGAGTTCCAGTAGGAGGGCCAATTTCTTTCCTCAATTTCCCCAGTGTAACCCCCACAATGGAGTCTTTGAATTTGAAGACCATGGCATTGCCAAGTGCGACTGAAAGCAGAATTTGTTGCGAAGAATCTGTTGTTACTAGTGATGGTGCCTTAATAACCCAGCCTGATTTTCAGATCCCAGGTTGGGATAGTCGGGAGAAAAACCTTGCCTTTTACTTTTCTATTAAACTAATACAAATACACAAATGCCAATTTACATTTGAAATGGAAATTATCCAGATATACAACACATGAAATCCCACAATGCTGTTATTATAGAACCACTTAAATATAAAAGCCATTCAAAATAAAACGCAGAGCCTGAAACATTCTCAGATAAGGAGGGGCTGGATTAAATAAAAACACCATACGCTTGCATAAAATAGACTGCCTATTTCCTAATCATCTCTTATGCGTCCTCCCAGTGCAGCCTCACGGTACCTGTACAACACTAGATATTATTTACAATAGTAGCTCTCATGCAGTGCAGGTAAATTCTACTAAAGAGGACAACCTGGGAGTAGAGGTGCTTATGTAACCTGCACACCTTCTTGGTGTAGTGTTCTGTCCCTTCTAGTGGCAGAGAGAGAATTATTAATGAGTCTGCTCTACAGCCATATGGCTTTTAGCTCATGCAGTGGAGGCTCATGAACTAAGCTCCAGAATCCCCAGGTTTGATCCCACCCACTGACAACTGGGGTCTGTCAGTGTTACAAGTCGGGGCTCGTCTGGGATTTCAACTGCGAAGTCTCTGAAGCTCGGGACACGCTTCCTCAGCTAGGGGAAGTACGTAACCCACACACCTCCTGGGTGTGCTGTTCTGTCCCTTCTAGTGGCACCAAGACCACGAGAGAGAGATATTAATGAGTCTGCTCTACAAACATATGGCTTTTAGCTCATGCACTAAGCTCCAGAGGCGCAAGGTTTGATCCTGCCCGCCAACGACCGGGGTCTGTCAGTGTTACACTAAGGGCTGGTCTACACTACCCCCTAAGTTCGAAGTAAGATACGCAACTTCAGCTACGTGAATAACGTAGCTGAAGTCGAAGTATCTTATTTCAAACTTAAAAGTATTTACCGCTGGTCCACACGGCAGCGCGCAGGCTCCCCCGTCGACTCCGCCTGCTCCGTTCGCGGAGCAGGATTACCGGCGTCGACGGGAAGCACTTCCTGGTTCGATTTATCACGTCTAGACAAGACGCGATAAATCGAACCCAGAAGATCGATTGGTCGCTTCCGATGCAGCGGGTAAGTGTAGACCTACCCTAACTCTCATGATTTTGGGTGGGGAGGTTGTAAAGCTCCACCTGCTGGAATCAAGTTATTACTTGAGAATCTCAACTTTTAGGAAAAAGAAAGAAAAAAATACATTTTGAGCTGTCCTTCCTGCAGAGACAAGCTTGAACTCTAAATAAAAGACCTGTAGTACAGCCGCAGCTGGTCTGGGTCAGCTGATTCAGGTTTGCAGGGCCCAGGCTGCAGGGCTAAAAATTGCAGTGTAGATGTTTGGCAAGCCCAAGGCAAGCGAGGCAGGAGGTTGTGTGTTGTGTGAAAAAGTATTTTCTATTGTTTATATCAAACTTGTGTCCTATTAATTTCCTCAGGTGACCACTGTTTTTTGTATTGCTGGAAAGGGTAAATAACACTTCTCTAGTCACTCTTTCCACACAATTCATGAGTTTACAGACTTTTATCATATCCCTCTTTATTCATCTCTTTTCTAATCTCTCCTAGTATGGAAGACATTATATATCTTTGATGGTCTTCGTTGCCCTTCTCTGAAACTTTTGCAGTTCCTCTGTAACCTTTCTGAGATGGGCTAACCAGCACTGGACAGAGTATTCAAGGTGTGGGCACACCATGGATTTATATAGTGGCTTTAAGGGGAACTCACCTCTTGAGCGCCTCTGAGTGGCTGAGTGTGATATCACAGTCCTTTTCTCACCCCTGGTACCCTCTGTAGGCTGCCAGGTGTGTTAGGTCTTCAGTTGCTTGGCCCTCTGGCCAGATCACAAAACCTGAATGAATCCTTCCCTGTGTACTAAAGAGTCCAGCAAATAAACAGTCTCTTTGCCCTCGCTAGAGTCTTCAGCCAGGCTCTGGGCCCTTTTCTCTCTCATTGTGAGAGCAGGGAGCTATACCAGTCTCTGCTTAGGGACAGCGGCAAGTTAAACCTCTCCCAGCCAACCACAGTGCCACACTAGACCTATGCGTTTATAAAAGCACATCTGCCTTGAAAGGATGAAGGGTTATCACTCAGTGTGCACGCACTGAGGGGCTTTATAGAAAGAGCATATGATGCCTAACAGTACAGCTGGTCAAAAAATATGGAGCATTTTTTTTAACACTCCCCCCTTTTTAAAAAAAAATTCAAGATCTGAAATTTCATCTAAACTCAAAAATTTCCAATCACCCCTACAGATGCCCCAAAACAGTGTATAAAATGTTTGTGAAATTTTTGTCAAAGTTTTTCACTTTTATTTTTTGAAATTTTTTGACAGGTACCAGGACAGCACTTAGCATTTTTGTAGGGTTTCGTGGGTTTTATGTGGGTTTCTTAAATATTAACTCAGCCATCTTCCCAAAGGTTAGCGAGACAAGGTGGGTAGCCTGAGATCGACACAGCTACAACTACACTTCATTCACAAAGGTTGGGAGTACAACTGAGAAACAGCATAAGGGTTCCAGGTTCTTTTTTGCAGGAAGGGGTTAATGAAGACCCTCTTCTCTTCTGGAATGCTAAGCTCAAATTCTGGCCCACAACGCAAAAGCAAATGAACCGCGTGGTCTCGCCACTGCCTTTTTCCCCCTCACATCACAAAATTACAGCACAGTTTGGCATACAACAGCACAACTGGCAGTCCCTGGGAATAGAATAGCAAGGTTTGTTGCATGCCAGGCTGGAGGCGCATTGGACAGCACGGTGCAGTCAGGAATTAAATAGCAGGGGTGTTCCAAGCTATGGTTCAGGTGAAATGGCGGTGCTGGGAGTATTCGAATTTAAATAGCAAGGAAGGCATTACTGAATAGCATGGAGGGCGGGGAAGCTTGCAGGTTGATACCTCGAGCTAGAGTCCTTTGCACTAAATTCACTCTTGAATTCATTTCCAGTATCGCATTTGGTTTTGGTTTTTTTGTTATTTTATATATAGATTTTTAAAGCACTTATCCTGAAATCAGTACATTCTAGTTTCTTTGCTCCGTAATTTAATAAAGGTCAAACCATTTCTTTCCAAAGAGTTACAGCTCCTCCCAGCTGAGTGCTTCTAGGTCAGGTTTCAGCCTGGAACAAATATTTTATGTTCGAGAGTTAAAGGTCTCTAAAAATTGCGGTTCCTATTGGAAACCCTGACATCGCCTTAGCCATACTGGCGCAAGCGGGTGCTGCTTTAATAAAAAAGCCCTTAATCTCATTTGGCTCTACCTCAGTGGCAGCTTGAAGTACTTGGATCAAACAGTACAGCTGTGAGTTGTGACACAGCCTGGACTGAAGCCCAGAAAACTTTTCCCAGAGAAAACCCTGGAGGGAGGGGGAGGGGGGGAAAAAAAGGTTTGACAACAGAAATACAATACACTGAAGTGTAAAAACAAACAAACCCAAAAACCCAACCCCAAACAAAACAGAAAACCCAACGATAACTGGAATCCTTCTTCAAAAGGTTACTTTATAAGGCAGAAGAGCCAATGTGGGCAGTCTTCAAGCTACGGCTGCAGCCCATACTTTGCAGTACAATGGCATATGACCAAAGCCAAACAAGGAATATGGGAGCTGAATTGTACCACCCATTCAACGATCGTTTGTTTTTTAAAAAAGGCAGCTTTGAATTTTCGACAAAGAAGAAGAAGAAAACAATTGGGGTAATAAAAAAGGGGGTTGGAATAAGTGCCATAAAAATACCTTCACATTTTTTTTTTCATTATTATTATTTGAATCCTCAGGATGATACCTTCCCCTAAAGGAGATAAAGAGGGGAAAAACCCCCAAACAACAAAAATAATAAAAACCACATCTGGGTGGAAGGAAATGTTCTTTTTTAGAAGGCAGCAGCCTTGCTCAGGAGTCAGAAGGTCAGAGGGTGAATTTCTAGTGATGGAAAACATTAGAGCTTGATATTTCTCATCTGTCAGTCCCATTAAGTACCAGTTTTTAAGGACTCAGGACTGTGCAATGTGCCTTTCTTCAAGTTAGCAGGATAATAAAGATTCCGCTGCCTTTTGCAGATGTTTAAAGACATGATGTGAAAGACAAATTCTTCTACTAAAACCCTCAAGAAATGTCACTTCTGTGTCTTACCGAAAGAGCTCCAGCACATTCCTCACATAAACATCTGCCGGAAACATTTGAAAAAGGAGGCAGTTGAAATAATGGCTTTTGTAGGCTTCTTGCTTTTTTTTTAAAAAAAGAAGAAAATGAATTTGTGGAAAGTTCTTTCTCCCAAAGCAACTTTCCTCTGCAAACATGCATCAGTTCAGATGGTCTGAGAGTGCAAGCTGTAAAATGAAGGCGGGAAGAAATGGTTGAAAGTATTCCTTCAGGGCCTTCTGTATCAATCACTCCTCAGAGATGGGCCTAAATCGGAGCTCTCTCTTACTTCAGAAAGTTGTCACTCTTCATTGTTATCCCTGTGGCCCGTGCCACTTCCCCCAGCGCCCATTGGCCAGGAATGGCAAACTGCAGCCACTTGGAGCTGCGGGCAGCCATGCAAATGTTAACAAACTGCCTGGCGGCCCACCAGTGGATTACCCTAACGGGCCGCAGGTTGCCCATCATAGAATATCAGGGTTGGAAGGGACCATAGTAGGTCATCTAGTCCAACCCCCTGCTCAAAGCAGGACCAATCCCCAATTTTTGCCCCAGATCCCCAAATGGCCCCCTCAAGGATTGAACTCACAACCCTGGGTTTAGCAGGCCAATGCTCAAACCACTGAGCTATCCCTCCCCCCACTGGATGGTCTTTAGAAATCACCCCTCTGTGGAGTGTATTACCCCACCATGTAGACAAACCCACACTAAATAGTCCCACTGAAATCAATAGGTACTATTCCTCCAACTCCTTGTATCTGTATTTGCCAGAAGCAAGCAGACAGGAGATATGCCTCCTAGGGTCTGTGGGAAAATGAAGCCCTAACTTTGATATAGGGAGTGGAGTAAACTTTATGCTAGAATATTAATGTAGACTAGAGTAGGTTAGAATGTTGTAAAATGTAAACCCTATGTCTTGAGAATAGTCTATCAGCAGAACTCAAGGACATGAAGAGGAAAGAGAAAATCACTTTTCATTTTCACAGACCTTAGAAGCAGTGGCGTAGCCAGGTTCTAACACCAGGGGGAGCGAACACATAAAAAAAGGCGCCACCCGACCTGACCGCTGGCCCCACCAAGAGCCCGCTGCTGGCCTGGGTGAAAGAACCCAGACTGGCAGCAGGCTGAGAGACCCCGGCTGGCAGGAGCCCGCAGGGGGAATCCCAGAGTGGCATCTGGCTGAGCCCCTCAGCCTGCTGCCAGCCTGGGTTCTTTCACCCAGGCCAGCAGTGGGCTCTTGGTGGGGCCAGCGGCGGGACTTTTGGAAAGGCGCCACTTTTGGAAAATGTGCTCGGGGGAGCAGCCGCTCCCCCTGCTGCCCCGCTAGCTACGCTACTACTTAGAAGGTCTCTTCTGACACTAAAGCCCATGATTCAACAACGTGGTAGTCTGTACCATCACATAAATCTGCCCTCAGTTACATCTATGAAACCCCACAGATTTTAATGGGGTTGCAGCATAAGTGTAACCGAGGCAGAACTTAGTTGATTTCTCTCTAAAAATTTGCAAAAGGCAGTTCATTCATGTGGGTCAAATGACAAAATAGGCTTAAATGTAGAACATAATATTTACAAATATTCATGAAATTATGACAAGCACATGGAACTTCACTAGGTTTGGTCTGAAATCAACAGCAGGGCAGAAAATGCAAATGGTCTGATTTTAAGTGGCCTGATGCAAAACTACAATAAAAAAATCATGCAAGCAACTGCATGCCTCAATAACCTTTATAATCACCATGATTGCATGTGCAATACATGTGCAAACTGCCAGCTATGCATTAGATTCTGCCATAAATGTTGGTGTTAGAGTTTACTAACTTTCCACACGCTTCGAGGGATAACTCTTATTTCAGGATTTCTTGTGTTCTGTCGAAATGTGCCTAAAGTGTTAACATATCTTTTTTATTTTTACAACAAATAGAGAGGTGGAGGCCTTGTTTCCTTTTAGTTAAACACTCTTGATTGTCTCATCAAGCTTATTGGGAAAAACCTCTTTCCAAGTTTAACTAACGGAGGTGCAGAAAAACAGTAACATTTTCCAATTGTTTATCATCTACTGGAGCCTACTTTCTTAAGTTGCTAACAATTGTCTTTCTTGATGATTAGTCACCACTGGATATCAGATGGTTTTTATATATTTACAAAAAAGGTTGAACGTTCAACCTTCCCCAGGTTTCCATACAGTAATAAAACATGTTTCATGTGATCTTAGGTCCCAGAATCCCTTGTGAGTCTGAGGCAGTTGCTGGACTTCTCTCCTGCACATGGCTTAATAAAATGTAAAGTTCACTGGGTCTATGAGAAAGACAGCTTATTTCCCTGCATCTCCCCAAAGATGCTGCAGGATCTCTCCACGGTGTGACACACAGAGTCCAAAAATCAAGTTAATTTCCCTGGTATAGAATTTGAAAGGTTCATTTCACACTTTTGTTAATGAATTGATTTGCTTTTCACCTGTCTTTGGCCAAATTCATTTCATGTGTGGCCGCATGTTAACATGAAAGTATTTGCTTGGTTTAAGCATTCGGGCACAATCTCCAACTTCAGGGGGACTATCATTCATTCAAGTAATCTCAACATGGACAACAGTTGAAGAATCTGGTCCTTTGTGCTTTCCTTAAAAAAAAAAAAAAAAGCTAAATCCTTCTCACTTGATCCAGGTGATGAATCTCAGGATTTGGTCTAAAGTATCTGAGCAAAAGCAAAAATACAAATCTCCCTACACCATTGTTTAACACAGCTGATAGCTACCAGCTACATAATAAGGCAAGATGGTTATGAACAGGCACTGCTTATATCATGTTTAATCACAAATGCCCCTTTCTCAGATAATTTGTAACTAAGGACACAATTCATCAATGGGACTTCAGTGAGAATTACCTGGGTTCTTTCCTGCACAGGAATATATTTAAAATCCATGCTTAAATACTTTGCTGAAACGTGGCCTGTGTTGGTAAAGATCGACATTTTAGGAAGGTTTGACAATTCTTTTCAGGGAACTTTCTGCCAGAGTTTTAAGAGATCACTTTCCTAAACCATGTTGTGGGGCTTTTTACCTCTCTCTATATGACATCAGTGAGCATGTATGCTTGGAAGCCCGACAAGACTGCTTAAAAAAAGGCATATTCCTTTAGCAACAAACCAGGCGTGCAGTATGATCTTCCCCACACTGATCTTCATAGAACTTGAGACCTGACCTGAATGAAGCACTGGGCCCCAGGGTGAGAGACAACTCGCTCATGAAGAAGAGAATGATTATGCTGCTGAATTATTTGAAGTAGCTTCGTGAAATATCTTCTGTGTTTTAGGTACAGATAAGATCACAACACCTCACTTTATCAAGGTCCTGTAGCAAACAAGAGGGCTGAGTTCACCCACACAAATACACCCAGAGTGGAGGATGTTTGATTGATTTATTTTTGTAATCCATTACCGTTGTCCTTTTTGAACGCACATTGAATTGTCTCCATGTTTCACTAATCTCTGTTTTATCATCTCAATGCAAAGGGTAGAATTTAAATCTCGTTACAAATAAACAAAATTAGGATCTGAATAATTTTTGCTTTGAATTCAGTATTTGTGGGTAAAGATTTGAATGGGGCAAGCTAGGACCTAGTCACTGCAACATTTGGGTTGGTTTTTTTCATTATTTTATTTCACAGGGAGGATTGTTGAGGAGGAAAAGAGGTATCTCCAGCTGTTCTGTTGTTATGCATTTGATTCTAGGAGGTGCTGAACACCATCGGTTCTCAATGAAGTACTAGTAGCTGAAGGTATTCAACTGCCAACACCAGGGATTGCACAAGGGATCTCCAGGCTGCATACTTCCTCTGGACTGAGCCCTGGGCTACACTAGAGGGGGGTGTTGATCTACGATACGCAACTTCAGCTACGTGAATAGCGTAGCTGAAGTCGGAGTATCATAGATCGACTTACCTGGCCGTGAGGACGGCAGCGAGTCGATCGCTGCTGCTCCCCCGTTGACTCCGCTTCTGCCTTTCACCGAGGTGGATTTCCGGAGTCGACGGGGAGCGTGTTCGGGGATCGATTAATCGCGTCTAAACGAGATGCGATAAATTGATCCCTGATAGATCGATTGCTACCCGCCGATCTGGGAAGCTTCTCCTGCATATCTGCAGTTTGAATCCCACAGGAGCTAAACTAGGGACCTCTAGTGCTGCAAGCCTTTCTCTATCGCCTGTGCAAAAGAGCCAGGAACTGTAGCAAGGGGCTAGAACAGACTCACATTCTCAACTGATCGGGCACAGAGGGAATTCATAACACACCCTGACCAGTAGATTACATCTACACTTAAGAATCTCAGTCAAAGTGAAGCTTCCCCTTGTGTGCATTCATTCATAGGCATGTAGTGATCCCTGGGTCTGAGGGTCAGTTTGAAAATAGCTTTGTGGGTTTTTTTAAAAAAAAATCTCTGCAGGAGGTGGCCAAAAGGAAATCAACAGTATTGAGAGTTGCAAAAGAACTAGCCTCAAACTTTCTCAACGTATTGATATTCTCCAGACCATTTTTTTTGTGGGGGGGCGGGGGGGAAGAGTAGGAGCCATTACTGTGTTTAATTCTAGAAATTCTCCATTTCCATTATTGCTGGAAAAGTCAGCTAAAACGCGATGTATGTTGTTTACTCTCTTGAAAAAAAAATCCTCTCCAAATAGGGGAAAAGGTTAGAAATGATTTGTACTGCATTGATCAATTTACCCGAGTTGTCTTTCAACAGATTGTATTAATGGAACTTCATTTTCTTTTATTCAGTCACTGGCCAATTTCTTCTCGTCTCTTAAAAAGATCAATGAACACGTCTCACCGTCTTTGCACAAAATGAGCCTCTATTTTCCCCTTAAACTTTGAAAGACTTTATTATTTTCATTTGTAATAGATTTCCACCCCCTCCTCTTGCTTTCAGCCCCCTGCTGTCAATTTTCTGATGCCTGTCTATTCTTTCTCTGATATAGGTTCTGTCTAAACAACTTAGGCTTTCCTTTCTGCAACGTTCTGGATGCGACAGGTAGGAAATAGCATGTTCGGTCATCAGCCATCCATAAACAGCTGAGAGCAGACCCGGGTTCCTTGTTTAGTGCTGGTACTAACAGAAGGTACCGTCACTGAAATCGGAATACTGGTTGGTGAGATTATGACACCTTTACTGATTCCAGATAGCAGCCTATTCAGGTGAGTCATGCCAGTGAAATCAATGGGACAACTCAGAGTAAGATACTATTCAGCATGACTAAGGTATCAGGCTAAGGCTCAGTGTAACTAGTTTTAAGAGGCAATAGTTTCAATATTTCATTGTTTTGTTTGAGAAAACCCTTCTATTTTGAATACTTCTCTCAGCCCAAATCAATATGGTGGCTACATACCTCTGAAAAAGTTTGGATTTAGGCCCTGATCCTGCAAAGCTTAGACATGTGCAGAATTTTACTAATGTGGGTAGTCCTAATGATATCGATGGGCCTGGATAAAATAACTCACAAGAATAAATCTTTACGTAACACTCAAATCAAACTAGGGGGCTGATCCTGTAAAGGCCGGCATGGATTCTTATTGTAGCCAAACGCTTTCACCCATGTTAAGCTACAATTTTACATTGTATGGTCACAGGATTTTTTTTTAACATCTTTAATTGTGAAAGCAGGAACTACAAATAGCTGTTAGACTGCTTTTCATGGAAAGATAAACCAACGAACAAAATTCAAGTGGCTTAACTTTGATTGCATGTCCCTTTTACCCATAATACTCATCATACTATATCCTTAGTATACCCTAACATTTCTTTGGTGCCTACTGCATTTGATTGCTATGAAATGTAATTTCTTTGCTCGGAGAGTATCAGAGGGGTAGCCATGTTAGTCTGGATCTGTAGAAGTGACAAAGAGTCCTGTAGCACCTTATAGACTAACAGACGTATTGGAGCATAAGCTTTCGTGGGTGAATACCCACTTCTTCAGATGCATCTGAAGCAATGCACTTCTTCAGATGCAATACTTACTCTCCGAGCAAAAGCGACAAAGAGTCCTGTGGCACAGGACTCTTTGTTGCTTTTGCTCGGAGAGTAAGTATTGCTGGAGAGTCCTCGTCTGTCTGTGTTGACTCTCCTCAAACTCTTTTCCATCAATTACTATTGTAATTGGCTCTTTCCTTTGGATATTGTTGATGGTACACGACTAATCTTTTGAAAACCTGCCCTAATTACTCATAATTTTTTTGTCCCAATGATCCCAACAAAAAATGTCATCTAAATAAATGATGGAACACAATCCATGCAGTTCACTTGTCCCCGGACTGCCCATGACCACAATGTGCTCAGTACACAGAACCTCTGGAAAGAACTTGTCTCAGTTCCCTTGAAGAAGATACCCAGAAGTGCAAAGATTTAAGAATTTACTGGAGGCCAGCTAATATTGTTTCAATGATGCAACTGACCATCAATGTGAAATTTTCTATGTACATAAGCTTCACTAGCAGCTGCCACACACCCTTTCGAAAACAGATACTGATGTCAATGTACAGTGCTATGTTAAAGAAGGCACTAGGGCCGTGGGTTCTCAGGCTGGCTTGGTGAATGCAGTGCTAATTGTGTAAAAAGAGCACTGGCTGCACCGATAACTCATCCTGAGAAAGCCCAAATATGGGCCCACCAGGTGACAGACTCAGAATTAGAGACCCAAAGAAATTATTCACACTGGAAATTTGAAGTGCTGAAGAATTCACTCCTTTATTGTGACTCTAAAACCTCCATTTCTTGAGTCCTCATTTCTGATGTAAATAATGTTCAACATTAAAAGCAAGGGGACATCAAAGTTGTTTGGAACATAGCTACCAGGAGGACTAAAATGAGTCATGTCCTTCAAACTGATGGACAGTGGCGAGGTATGGCTTGATTAAGGTGAAGGATCCAAAAAGTGCTTTTAAATGCAATCCACACAATTACTTACATTCAAGGACAAGCTGAGCCCTCACACACAGGGTCATCACCAAAAAGCTCCCACTGAACTTGAGAGTGTATACAGGCATGCATGCAGAGTACTAGACCTTGCCTCACATTTAAATAAACACACCTGTATGTCATAGAATGATGGATGTTACAGAGGTGTTGGAAAATACCAGAAAAACGTATGTTAGGTCATTTAGTCTGAAACTTTCCCCTTGAGAATTATTATTTGAGCTACAGTTTATGCAGAGCCATCAATGACTGGTCACCAAATGAGATTTATTTGGGTCCCATTCTCTTTATCTATGCAAGTACAAAAACACAACACTCAAATCTCAATGTAAAGCTTTTCATAGTTAGGTTTGGTTTTGTTCCACAGATAGTGAAATCCTGCATTCTGTAAAGAGAATTGATAAAACTAGTCAGTTTTGCTTCACCCTAATGGTGCCACAGATCCAGCCTTTTAAATGAAATGGTGACAAATGGTGAATGATGGCAAAACCTTAAAACAAACATTCATGAGACTCCAACAACCGCCTAGGACTGGATGCTAGAGCTGGCCCAAACTCTGAATTGCTGCTCTGTGGAAAATCCCAACATTTGTGTCAAATCAGAAGAAAACCAAAATGTTTCAAAAATTCTCAAACTGAAACTATCAAAAAATTGTTTGAAGGTCGAGCAGAAAGTTTATTTCTGATGTTGACTTGAAAATAAATAAATAATTCAAAATGAAAAAAAGCCTTTTTGAAATGAAAAGTCATAACATTTCATTCTGGTATGGTCCTTAGGAAACACTTCGTAATTTTTTTTTTGTTGTTGTTAAAATGTTGTCAACATCAACATGTTCCTGTTGAAAATTTCAGTTTAGATGAAATGGCATTTTACATCCAATAAACCCTCCGCCGGAAATTTTTCCTTTGGAAACCTATAGGATCATTGTTACAGTGACTGCCAATATAAAGGCAGCATTTATGGATACAACTGAAAGAGCTCAATGACTTTTTCTAGTACACTGGGAATCAGCAGTGACCCTGGGGTTCCAGACCAACATGTGAACTTTACACCTGAGATTCACAAGGCCAAGAGAGTATTTAACATCATTCAGGGAGGGTGGAAGGGATTATGGAGTGAAATAAAAGACACATCTCCCATGAATCAACCTGAAAACTTTGTCAACATGTAAATCACCCTGTAATCAATATGTAAAAAGAGACAAAACAAACGGAAGAACTGAAATCTTGAAGTTTGCAAAAGCTGAAAAAAGAAAAATGCCGATAGCTTTATCTTGTATCCCTTTTTTTCCCCTTGTACAGTTCTAGTTCCGTATGCAGACGTCTCTGACTGCCTCCCTTTGGCTGCCGTGTGGCAGTTAATAAGCATGCACTGTATATTTGGCATGTTTGTGAGCTTCCACTTGCCATTTATTCCTTGTAGAACCTCCTTTGTTATAGGTCTAGTATGGTGAGCTGCTGCTTATTGGGAATTTACAGGCCACTTAACATATGGTGCAGGCTAGTATACACTATTTATAACCAACGTTCCTTTCCCATCTTGTTCCAGGACTTTCTTTGGTCCATGCCCAATAGAATCCTAAACGCCTAATCATATATTAACAAGACTCCCCCCCACGCACACACACACATTTGCTGGCTTTGTGTGGCTTCCAATTTTTCTTGGGAGCAATAACAAAATCTGCTGGCATCCACACACTGTGAACAGCTATTGCTGAGGTGCACTAGCTCAGTAGTTCTCAACTAGGGGTCTGGCCCCCTAGGGGGGCCTCAAGCAGGCTTCAAGGGGGCCTCCAAGCAGGGCCAGCATTAGACTTGCTGGGGCCCAGGATATAAAGCCGAAGCCCCACCGTATGGAGCTGAAGCCTGGGGCTGAAGCGGAAGCCTGAGCAATGTAGCTTTGTAGGGGCCCCTGTGGCATGGGGCCCCAGGCAATTGCCCTGCTTGCTACCCCCTAACGCCAGCCCTGGTTTTATATGCAGAAAAACAGTTGTTGTGCCACAGCTGGGCTGTGGAGTTTTTATAGCATGTTGGGGGGCCTCAGAAAGAAAAAGTTTGAGAACCCCTGCACTAGCCTATGTTCATTCTTTCTTCCTTTTGCTGAATCTGTGTGATAACGAAAATGAACCCAAGTTCCTGCATGTATGCATTTCCTGTGCTAACTTTTAAGTAAAAATGCTTCAGACTTATCTGACGGGTGAACCAAGGTACTCCTAGCGCCATTCTAAATGAATGTATTGGAGATTCACAATCAAACTCATTGTGCATTCTCCTCGCTGAGGTGGCACCACCTCCCCGCCTGCCTCCTCACCAGAATATCAGGACAAATGGCATCCCAATCATACATCCATCGGGGCGTGGGACAAAGGGCTAAATATCGGGATAGTCCTGACTTTATAGAAGCGTGGGGCTGCCAAAGCGCGGGGCCTGGGGCGGTTGCCCCGATTCGCCCTACCCAAGGGATGGCTCTGACTTTCCCCTTGCCATTTCCTTGCCTGGCTGGTGTGGTACTGATTTGGCTCCCCTTTTCCACTTTGCGATGGAATGATGGGTTCCTTCAATCATTGCTTTTCATCTACTTGGAAAGTGGAAATAGGGTTGAATCAGAACTTTCCCCAAGCTGTTCGGAGCCAGCATAGGTCAGTTCAGATGGACACTTCATGGAGGAGGAAATTTTGGATCCAGTGTTCCAATTGTGGTGACTATGTACTGTGTTGAACCTCTTCAATGAGGAACTGATCCCACTTGCATACAATTCAAAGAACAACCTGAAATAACTTAACTGGTGCAGAATCAAGCCATATTTAACTACACACATTGCCTTGGCTTTCTGGCTCTGCATCTAAGTGTCATTTTCTGTTGTTACAACCTGTGGGTTATGAGCAATCTTACTCACTTTACTCCTAGTGTTGAGAGTAACTGACCTGTGAACGGCAACATTCCAGTGGAGATAATCATAGCACAGATCATTATTTGCTCACTTTGGGGCTGACCCACTGCTCACTGCAGTCAGTGGAAAGACTCCAATTGATTTCAGTGGGTACTGGACAAAGCTGTTCAGGGCCCCACTGAAATCAATAACAAAATTCCCATTAACTTCAATAAGGTCTGGTCAGCTACCTTTAGTCCACTAAGATCCTAGCTAGATTCTTAGTCTCTGTAATGAGTTAAATGCTCACTCAGCCCATTCCAGTCAGTGCAGGGATGACTCAACTTACTGGATAAGTCCACTCCAGAGACTGGCCACTAGATGGAAGATGCAGCAGTGCAATACTAAGCCTTTTGGATGAACAGAATATCTACTGCTCCTGAAAACATTGATGCATAGTGTCTGCAGCAGCTTTGGAGAAAGATGTTTTCTAGGTGAAAATACCTGATTGTTGAGCATGGCATGTAGCATACAGGCTGGTGCCCTCTTATTTAGGGAAGAACGTGTTTTATCCCCGGTCCCATCAATATTCACTGACTCTGGATTACCGGCTCCTTGCACCCCCTCTCTCTTTATAGTTTATATTCCCTTGCATTTTCTTTTATTCTGATGTCTGCCTATTGTTGTTGCCTCTTTGAAAAGATCAATAACAGGTCTTACAGTCTTGGCATAAAATCAGCCCCTAATTTCCTTTAAACTTTAAAAGACTTCATTATTATTATTGTTGTTCATAAGAGGGATGTTTCTATCTTCCTCCTCGCCTTCAGCCCCCCTGTAGCTAAACTTTCTGATGGGGCTTTGTGCTTAAGAGGAAATTAACTGTGAAGAATGCACAATTTGACTTAAAACATAATGATACTGTAAAATGAAGAGCTATTTAATGCAGTTTCTGTCCCCAGTGAAGTCCCAGTGTAAGGAACAGTGGGGGTTGCAAACAAGTTTCTGAAAATGGCATGGTAGTTGCAAAATACATACTTGTGTGAACAGTGGCTTCTTTTTCCTTTAACGATTTTGCAACATTGTTTCTCTTTTGTTCCCTTCATTAGTCTTCTGTGACCACAAAGGAATTTCAGTATCAAAGGTGAGAAAGACCATGCCAGTGTTTTTGATACTGTGACTTTCAACACACCCATTAAGTCTCACGGGGAAAACGCTGCTCAGGATATGAAAACACTCTGGTCAGTTTGCGTCACTACTCAGGTTAAACTCCGAACAGGGGAAAAAAACAACAACCACCCATCACCACAAAACTCTGCTTCCAGTGAAGAAGAAAAGGCATATAAGTTATAGTCCTATCACTGCTGGAGTTACAATGCCGTCCCTTACTACTGTGAGTATTAGAACAACGCCCTAGTGGTATTTCCATTAGTTGTTGAAATACTGAGAGATGTGTTGTGAAGCCTTATTTATTAATGTCTGTAAAGTGCTTTGAGAGCCGCGATTAAAGGGTGTAGTACTGAAAGCTTTCATGTTATCAATAGGCATGCTGGCCATGATACTCGGCTGCAGAGAACTCAGCTCTCAGTCACCTCTATGCCTCCTCGAGTCATGGGGCAGTTGGTTGGAGGCCAATCCATCCCTAGTGCAAGATAGAGTAGAACACCCATAGCACTGCTTTAACTTATGCTGGCTAGAACGGTCTCCTCGCCTAGGGAACTTTCTACTGGGCAGGATTCAACGGAGTGCATTGTGCTCTGTCCTTGGCTCCAGAGCACCCCTTTCCTGCCCCAAGCTTGCCTCAGTTTCTCCCTGATTTATGTCACACCAGGTCTCCCCTATGCTTCAACAGACCAGCTTTCAGCTCACTGTGCACTATCCCCACAGTACCAGTATGTATGAGAAACAGAAAGTGTTCTACTACCTACATTGCGGGCATGTCCCAACTCATGCCAATAAAACTTCTATACTGCACTATCCCATCCTGTATGTCTTTTTTTCTCTCTCATCTAGAGGTTTTATAGGTAGGATCTTGGGAGGTGATAACGTGCATCTTCCCAACTCGTGCAATGTATTTATGCAGGTCAATCTATGTAAGTGACATGATGCCTGCAGAACAGAACATGGTACATATGTGAAAGAAACAGATGTCAAAAATAGTTGAGAGTTTAAAAAGTATTATTTATATGATTTTCTAGATCTCCGCTCTTGCAAAACCAGACTGCTTTACGTGCCTTGAGTTCAGTTCTACAGGGCCCAGTGGGAAGAAAAAAGTATAATAAATACAATTTAGAAACCTCAAAAATTACCTAAAGTAGGTGGGTTTTTTGTTTGTTTGTTTTTGTTATATGACAGCATGGCAGCTTTAAGATCCAATATCTCAGGACATCCCTAGATGCGAGGGCTGGAACAGTAGTAGCCCTTAGAAAGTTTCTTTCAGTTTGAAAGATTCTACCATTTAGACAGATTTTCTGTGCTTAAAATGGGAAACCCCAATGGAACTATCAATAATTCTAAAACTGGTAGATATATTTTGATTGCAACTTCTGTGAAGCCAGGAACCATCCCTTTCCAGTCTCAATTGCTCAAGAGATATCAGACTATAAATCTGATAGTGGCATTTGTTATAAACCTGGAAGTGATTTTTAGCCATCCTGCATCTCAGCACAGTGGAATTTGGGGGCCGGAAGGAAATGCCACATGTGGGGTGGAGAAGACAAGTTTTCTCAGACAGTGTTTTCAGTTGATTTATTGATCTATTAACGGTATCTATTTGAAGCTTCTCTAATGGTAGGCAAGACCGTGGGCAAGATCAGTGGGAAAAGTGCAGGTGAGGTGGTCAAAGGTGCATAATGATAGTTAATTATAACATGGCTTTCCAATTTATCATGTGTCCACAATCTACAACAGGGATTGGCAACCTTCGGCATGTGGCTCGCCAGGGTAAGCCCCATGGTGGGCCAGGCCGGTTTGTTTACTTGTCGTGTCTGCCGGTTCGGCTGATCACAGCTCCAACCGGCCACGGTTTGCCATCCCAGGCCAATGGGGGCTGTGGGAAGCGGCGCGGGCTGGGGGATATGCTGGCTGCCTGGTGAGCTGCGTGCTGAAGGCAGCTGATGCCTGATCTACAACATAAATTATTCTTTTTACTTTCCCAATTGTTAATCACATTAAAACTTTTTTTCAAGAGTGTATCGGGGGAGGGTAGGCGGGGGAGGGGTGAGTGTGTGTCTTTTGAATTTCAGTAGAAATTCCACCCAGGTAGTCTTTCACCCCTCCCACAAGTATCAAACAGATATGTGGATCACACTTAAAAATATTTTTCTAATCAATGGATAATAAATGATGAATTGTTGTTTAGATAAATGGTTCATTGTTATAGATTCTTGTGGTGTCCAGTCCACAAATAGCCTGCTTATAACCATGCCTTATAACCATTTATAATATATGCTTATAACATAGCAATCATTTACAAGTCCTTTATAAAATGTATAAATGTATCATTAATACATACTGTGACCATTATTTGGGGACCAGCACCCTACAACAGGGCTGGATTAGGACAGATTTTCAGCCATCATTCTCAATATCTAGGCATTTGGGTTCTCCTACCCATAACCCACATCACTATCTTCTTCCTCGCTAGAAGGCATTTCAAAAGTTAACAGCAAACTGAATTCCAGAGGATTTCCTTACTCATGCAAAATTCCCACTGAAGGCTCCTACTGAGTTCTGATTAAAAGTGAATGGGAGTTTTGCCTGAGTTTTACTGTAGTGCCTCAGAGCCCCAGTCATGGACCAGGACCCCATTGAGCTAGGTGTACAAACACAGGACAAAAAGACAGTCCCTGATCCAAAGAGCTTGTAGTCCATAAAACAAGAGATGACAGATGCAGACAAATGGGCAAGTACAAGGAAACAATGAGACAACATTGTCTAAACAGACTAGACAGATCCTGGATAGAGGAAGAGGTAGAACACTCCAGCAGAGTGAACAATGTGGTGGTGGGTGTGATGGGTTCAGTCACAGAGATCCCTTTGGGACTGTCACCTGATGTGCTGAAATTACCTCTGGGCCCATTTTCCCTGCCAGCTTGGGACTCCAGAACCCTGCCTTGTTGAGCCAGACATGCTAGTCTGCTGCAACACAGACCCAGGGTCTGGGCCACGCCCCCAAAGCTGTAGACTTTAACTAAAAACAGCTCAGCAGGTTATCTGTATCCAGCACCCAGACACCAGCTCCCAATGGGATCCAAACCCCAAATAAATCCATTTTACTCTGTATACAGCTTAAACAGGGTAAATTCGTAAATCATTCGCCCTCTATATCACTGATAGAGAGCTATGCAGAGCTGTTTGCTCCCCCAGGTTAATCACTTAATCTGGGTTTATTAATAAACAAAAGTGATTTTATTAAGTATAAAAAGTAGGATTAAAGTTGGTTTCAAGTAACAACAGCCAGAATAAAGTAAGTCACAGAATATCAGGGTTGGATGGGACCTGAGGAGGTCATCTAGTCCAACCCCCTGTTCAAAGCAGGACCAATCCCCAATTTTTGCCCCAGATCCCCAAATGGCCCCCTCAAGGATTGAATTTACAACCCTGGGTTTAGCAGGCCAATGCTCAAACCACCGAGCCATCCCTCCCCCCACAAAGCAAAATAAAACAAAACACACAAGTCTAAAACTAATACATTAAGAAAACTGATTACAGGTAATATCTCACCCTCCAAGATGTTCCAATAAGCTTCTTTCACAGACTAGACTCCTTCCTAGTCTGGGCCCAATCCTTTCCCCTGGTACAGTCTTTGTTAGATCCAGCAGATATCTCAGGTGGTAAGCAGGGGTTTTCTCATGACTGTTCCTCTTTGTCCTGCTCCACCCCCTTTTATAGCTTTGGCACAAGGTGGGAATCTTTTGTCTCTCCAGGTCCCCACCTCTCCTTCTAAATGGAAAAGTACCAGGTTAAAATGGATTTCATTATCAGGTGACATGGTCACATGTCACTGTAAGACCCCTAGTCTCCATTCCCCATGGGCTGGCCCACAAGTACACAGGAAGGCTTTCAAGTAACTAAGGCCATTTACAACTGGTTGTTTCTGGAGCACCCTTAATGGCCTCCACTTAATATGTTTACATCAGTGATACAAGTTTATATCTCATTCTCCTAACTCCATATATAGAAATAATATATGCAACTAGGATGCACACACTTAGTAGATTACAAGCTTTCTAATGACACCATACAAGGGGTTTTAAGCGTAAAGCATAGTCCAGTTATGTCATATTCAGAAGCATATTTCCATAAAACATATGAAGTGCAATGTCACAGTGGGCAAATGTCATGTTAGTTCCATGATGGGGGATGGGGGGAGGGTTACCTACAAGAGGATCAGCTAATTGGGAAGGGAAGGAAGAGAAGAGGACAGAGCATGAGGAGGGAACTGCAATGGAGTTCCATGTGATTTACCAGGGTGAGATCGGAGTCAAGCCCTGGATGTTTAATAACAGAAATCACAAACAAAAGTTTTTAGTTCAGATGACGAAACCAACAAGAGAGATATTCATTTCTCCCATTTCTCCATAGACCATTCCCTGTCTCACATGACTGTGCAAAGGTTTTGTGTTGAAGAGGAAAGTTTGGATTTCTAATGGCTTTCAGAAATAAATACAGACTGCAGTACAGCAACTAAAAGTTAAACTTGCCTTCTAGTGTTATAGTCCTGTCCCTGACTGATGTGTTAGGCTTTGTTTATGATACAAAGACCAACTGATTTACATTTTTTTGATTTAAACAAACCCACTTATGCAGAGCACAGTAACATGGTAATGTGCCAAAGAAGAAGGAAGACGCACTGATGAGAAACAGATATCACAGCCATTAGTATTGATTGGCAATTGATCAGGGTATGAGTAAGCAAAGGCCTGGAAATTCAGTGTGTAAGAGGCACAGAATGATTAGTGTGTGTAAAGAAACTTGATTTAATCTGGTTCAAAAGGTGCATTTCCCATGAAGAAGCACTTTGGTCAAAAGACACCAACTCATTAGCACACAGATAAGAGCCATGTAGGGAGCCTTGTCATCAGGATTACTGAAGACTATTTCTTCACAAACAAGGAGATCTGAAAATATTTTTCAGAGGATACCTTCAATCAATAGCTTCATGTCAAGACTCCATGTGTAGCCTCACCTGGGGTCGTAGTTTATCTAATTAGTTGTTTTTGAAGACTGCTCTACAGCCAAGCCTTTATCATATTACTGTAGTAATATTACGAATAATTTTTTTTGGAGTGGGAGGAATGTGTGCTTCGGAAAAGACACGGCTCCTAAGTGCTTGTTGACGAACAAAGTCTTTTGTTTAGACGGTAGTGCTGATTTAGCGGCAAGTCGGTTCCTAAAGGGCTCAAGCTTAGGCATACCTGAAAGCAATTCCGTTTGAATGTGCGTATATTATCTATCTATATCTACATGAAAAAATTGTCATCTTGACGGAGGCATGCGAGTTAACTCCTATTACACGTATACGGAGCTAAAACGACATGGCTTTTCACTCTCGCCCTGGGACCTAAAGAGCTTCAGCACTTGAGAAGTGAAAGCCCAATAACTTAATCCACTGTTTGAAGCAATCCCTATTTTTAAAGTAGTGGCTGTATTTGATTAAGCCACTGTAAAGCTCAGCAGAGCTATGTCAAGTTAAATTATATTCTTTCAAGTAAAAATGCCATTTTACATGTAACGTAAAACTTCAGACTTATTGCATTTTTAAAAGAAGACCGAGTACCATTTATTTACATCCAGCCAGATTTAACAGCCACATGGCCAGTTAATAACACTCTACAGCCTGGGGATGTGACAGGAATGGGTGTGTTTTAAAGAACTAAAATGCTTTATAGATTAAGAATATTGGGCCAGATTTTCAAAGATATTTGCATCCATAGGCACCTTAAATAAGTGCCTAGTGGTTCTTCAAAAGCTCCTAACTCCCATTGATTTCAGCGACTTAAGTGCCTAACATGCTTAGATGCTTTTGAAAATCTCATTAAGCACCTATCTGCACCTTAAGGCACCTAAATACTTTTATAAATATCGCCCATTTATCAGTGTGATTAAAAAAAGTAGCAGATTTGTTGTCATAGTCGTCTTTTTTTTTAAATTTCATTTAATCCTGGGTGAAATCCTTGCCCTGTTGAAGTAAAGAGAACATTTGCTATTGACTTCAGTGGGGCCAGGATTTCATCCCCTAAATTTTGGTGCTTATGAAAGCAAGAGGCCCGATAAAAATTAATTCTGCCAATGACACAGCAACCTGCTACTTAATCTACAGCACCCCACAGGATAATCTAGTCCTGGGCATTTCCTGAGCAAAGACTATCCAACAATGGCAAAAGTGTTTGATATGGAAATATCAACGTGTACAGAGAAGCACCAGCTTGACACCCTCCCCCTGCCCCAAAGCTCATTTCATTTGTGACCAGAGTCATATTTGGACCTCGATCTGCCAACGTAAAAGACTAATCAGCTATAACCGTTAGATCTGGAAATGACCAATGAGGTCACCTAATTCACCTCTGTTCCATACATTATACAAAAGCACAGCTTCACCAGGACTTCAGGTGATCAACTCCATACCTTAGAAACTTGAGACACTGACCAGCTATATTACCATTAAATCAATTTTGTTCGGTTTCTAGCCCAGCCAGAATTGGTGGGGAAAAATGCATTCTGTGTACTGACATGGGTAGTTTCTTTGGCTTGTTGATCTCAGTTGCTCAATATGCAGTGACAAAGAATTGTAGTTTAAACTGTGTGGATGTACAATAAGGGACCAAGCTAAAGTTGGCAACCAAATATATATAGTTAGGTACAAGGTACAAGTACAAGTTGTTTGCGGGGGCACGTGCAGGAATTTAAGTTTGTTTAACGTGCGCCTCCAAAAGCGGTCAAACACATTATACACACATTAAACCATATCAACACACACACATACATCATATGCACAGAAATAAACAGCAGAACACTCACCATTTCAACAAATATCCATGCTGTTTTTCTTCCCATTCTAGCACTACAGCTGAACTTTAGCATTAATCCACTATGAATACGTAAGGGCGGGGGGGAATGTGTGCAAACCAAGTATGTGCATATCCATAAACCTCCCATTACGGGGAACGTGAACGACCTGAGTTTGCATGCGTTCATGACTGCATGTTATAAGGAAATACGTTTACTTCGGTTTATGAGTGCCAGTGAAAGAAAGTGAATTGATCTGCAGAAATACATATATTTTTGAAGAGGAGAGGGGGCATGCACCTTCTTGCCCCCCTTTGTGCATGCCACTGCTTGATCTCAAACTACAATAGGAGATGTGAATCCTGAGCACTTCTAAAAAGCAGGTCATCTTTTACTTAGATCAGATGCCTAAATATGGCTCTTAATATTAATTACTCGCGTTTGAAAATATTGGCCAATATTCTGAAAATATTCTGAAGCGACCGGGATGGATTCAAGCTGTCTCTCAATGCACCACTGGTGAAGTTTTAACAGTGCTGATGTTCTTCTCAGCAGACATGAGATGTTAATTCTGATGCCATGTCCACAGTACCTGGGGTCTGCCAGCAGCAACGGGTGGAAACGCTGACATTTTGCTGTCTTTCACCTGCCAATGCAGAGGAAATGAATGTCGTACATTTTAGTGTCAGAGGATTTGGGAAGCCAGAGATATGCTCAATACAGTAAGGTCTAATCCCACTAGTAATTTCTCCCCATATGTGACTGTATTTGTGGTGTGTGAAGCAACCATAGGGTCAAGTGCTTGGTAGCCGGAACACTTCAGATCCAATACCAGAATGCCTTGGGAAGCCAAAACAAACTTTTCTTCTTCATTATGCTCATGGGAAGAAGTAGTTTTCTCTCTTGGAGGTTAAAGTATGTGAAAAGTTTGGTCCTATATAAAATTCTGTTTGTGCCGTTGACGTTCTAACACAGTTTACCTGAAATGTTTCTATAATTCATAAACTTTTGAGTTTCAGGTTGGTGATTTGCGAGCAGCAGATTGCTCTCTCCTGAACTAAATCTAACAAGCGCCACAAAGTGAAAATAAACTGGAGAGACTTGAAATAAAAATCACTTCAAGAAATCTAAGCATGGTGAGGGGTTTTTTTTCCCCCTCCCACTTTAAGCCAACTAAACTCCCAACACATTCTGATCATCTCGCCACAGTGTGTCTGTGCTGGTGACAACTGATTCATGTGTACATTTGCATATCCCCTCAGTGCCAGCAGCAGAATACAAAATGGGTCCTCCTGCTCTGGCAGATGACACAGCGCTGGCAAATCAGGAGGAGCTGTCAAAAACAGCTGTCCATTAAAAGAGTTTGCTGAAACAACTAAGAGCTGTTTGAAAATGCTAGGTGGTAGAATTTAATTGGAGTAGCAACTGTTCAAAATTAAGATTAAAAGGACCAGTCGGTAAAAGGGGGTTTCAGGTTTTTTGTTTGCTTGTTTTTAAAATATAAAATATTTCTTGAGGTTTTTACAAACTGAAGTTTGACGGTTTCTTGTGGCTCCTTGCTCATGCTGCATCTCCGATATCAGTAAACATGGTCATAATCTGTAAAAGATTATTTTACGGGTAAGACTATCAAATATCCAAACCGCTGCCCAGGACATTTTATCTTTGTTATATTTTAGAAACCAGATCAGGAATTTTTTCAGATTAAAATTTTGCACACACACAAATGAAGGCCAATTTTCAAATAGTCTCACGACACTTTGGAACACTAGTAGCATGGCGGATTTCATCGCTTGCGCATACTAGTAATTAAATTCATACATACAAAAACCCAAGCTCAAATTCTCCTACCTGGGCTCTCAGTGACAGACCCTACTGCATATACCACAGTTTGTAAACTCTGCCTGAGTCTAAGCAAACAAAGTTGCACATACACAAGTAGAGGCTGAAGTAGGGGCCCTTTCAAATATGCCCATTAATGTGAATGTTTTGTTGGCGAAAGACACCAGTGCACTGACCCAGGAAAATGAAATCCTCGTGTGGGGCTTGATCCAAAGCGATTGAAGTCAATGGTAAGCCCTGCATTGACTGCAATGGGTTTTAGATCAGGAACAAATGCAACCTGGGTAGAAGAAGTACAGCCTTCCTCTGAACACAGAGTTTTGGGCAACATGCCTCCAATCTCAATTGTTGAGACCCCCACCCCAATGGGTAAGAGTGGCTAATTTAATCTCTAAGGCCTATTTTGTCCTTTGTTATTCTGTTGTCTGAGAAGTGCTGGACTGTGGTGCTAATTGATGCCAAAATAAAAATAATTTAAAACAAAAAACACTGGGACTTATTAACGTCAATAACATTTTAAATTGTACATTTGCTGATTTCTATTTTTTGTAAACTATACATTTCATTAACTCTGTGGCACATTGCAAAAACCTCTATTTTCTCAATCTACACCCACCCACCATTTTCACGGCATTCCTTGCTGTATGGCAGATATATTTAATTACACTATAGGTCTGAGGGCAAAGGGTAGTTTTTAGGTAAGGGTCTAGCCTGGGATACAGAAGATCTGGGTCTAATTCATGGCTTTGCCACAAATTCCCTGCATGACCTTGGACCCTTAGATCTCATTCAGTAGAGTGCTTCAGCATCACTGTTTACCTAAGCACACACTTACGTGCCTTAAACATGTGTTTAAATTTAAAGATGTGTTTAAATGCTTTAATTAATCAGGTCCTTGCTCTCTCTGTCTGCCTCAATTCCCCATGTATGAAATGAAAGTAACGATCCTTCCTTTCTTCTGCTTTGTGTCTGCCTTGTCTATTTTGGATCCAAAGAGTTTGGAACATGGACTGTCTCTTACTTTCTGTATTAGGATAATGAGGCCTCAATCACAGTTGGGGAATAATATGAATGATCAATAATAAAAATATACATAAGCCTAGATGTTAGTATCTTCAGACTTACAATTTCGCTTTGGATGGCCTAAAACAGTCATCTGTAAGATCTAATAAGTTTTAGGATTGATATCATTATCACTTTTTAGTCAGTTGCTACCCCCCTTTAAAAAAAGTAAAATAAAATAGATTTTAAAATGTAAACATAAAACTAGAACAATAAATCAGCAAATGTGCAGGTACTAAAATTACATTTCCTGTGCTGAAAGACAAAATAGAACTTGAAAAGGCATTAGACTCCACTTCTGTGTAGAAACCTTACAGTAATGCCTGTGACTGCAAGTATATAGTTCAGTGTATGCAATACGTTGCAGCCAGAAGTAGCAGTGACAGCTGGTGGGATAGTAAACAGATTTCATTTTTGTTTTTTTCTGAAAATTATACTTTTCTTTTCTTTAATATGATTCTTCTCTACATCTTTGCTTTCCATTCAATGATGAGACCGTTTCCAATTTGTATCCAAGCCCCGTTAAATATTTTATTGGGCTTAAAACAGATACATAAAACAAAACAAAAAAACCCAAACAATTTGTCACATTCCATTGATGTTTGTAGTCTGTTGAAATTATATAGAAATACAGGCCTAGTGTCTAGCAAAGGTTGGAAGAGCGTGGGGGTAAAGAGAGAACATGTTAAGAGATACACACACAGTCAAACACATGGATACTAGCACATCAGTCCTCTGAGGATTTTTTTTAACGATTATTTTCAGCAGAGTTTTATTTGTGTCTTCACTTCCATTCTGAAATTTCCTCCAGGACATTCCTGCTTTTATCCCCCCACCTTCCTCCCTAAACTGCTCAAAATCTCTGCTGACTGCGGTAGACTTGAGGAAAAATAAAAATACCCGCTCCCCCGAAACAATCCAGAAGAAATTACCTAACAGCATAAAAGACATCAAGACTGTTGTCCGTTTCTTTGCATGGATATTTATATATCTATTCTTTGATATATTGGGGAGGGAACTAGTTTTAGGAATAGATTGAAGTAGAGAATTTCAATTCAAAAATCTTAATTTCCGTTTGTATTAAAGAACTGTACTTAAAGATCCATTTTATGTCAACTAGCTTTTAACTGTTCATCGGCCTCAGGGGTAAATTTTGAGCCAGTCACGTACACAGCTCCTGTTAACAGTATTCAGGGTTGTTCACACAACTCCTTGTGTGGAAGATGTAGCCTTCGGGGAATAGGCAACAATGCTTCAGATGGAATCTGTTACTTTATTATTATTTCTTTTCATAACTAAATAACGCCCACACACAAGAAGATCAGTGCAGAAAGGCTAGTAATGTTCAAAGTAGTAAAAATAGTTTAATTTCTAGCATTGGTAATGCAACTTCCAACTGTAGTACTTGTTTAAAAAAAACCAACCCACCCCATAATATGAAACTGTAATGTACCTATACATCCAAACCTGGGAGGTGCTACGTGCCCCCTCCATGAAGTGTGATGGGTGATGAGCCTGTTCTGCACCTCACAGAATCAGGATCAGCGATGCTGAGAATGGATCGGACTCAATCACTATTTTGGAAGTTAATATACCTTTTCACTCCTCTTTATGCAACCATCAGGTATCGATTTCATGTCCATAAATAGCATTGTATGTCATTTTTTTCAGACGTGTTCATGTGTGGACTGTAATACACGGAGGAGCAACTTTCATATTAGTTCATGTATACATCAACATATGAACTCGCAAGTCTAATACTTTGCACATACATTCCTAATATATTTACATTAAAAAAAATGCCCTACACGGGGGGAAAAAACATATACTTACAAATTATACTATGAACAAAAAGATTGTCCACTACCTTTGCACTCACATACATATGAACATGTATATATTTGTGTATATATAAACATATATGTATGTTTATATACACACACCTATATATAAACAAATATATATGTGTTTATACATGTTTATATAGAAATACACACTGAATAATCAGATTTTCAGCCACCCTAACGCAATACATTTGTCACAGCAAAGACACGAAGAAAAGATTAAGCCCTTCACCCCCAAAAAACTCCCAACCTTCTCTCACTACCTAGCTTCACAAAGGTCCTTGTGAGTCAGAGAGAAAAGATTAGCCTGGCTGGTGGAAAATACCATTCAAAGCTGAAAATGCACAATGCTCTGGTTCTACTGGTTCTGAAGCAAAATCAATAACGTGGTTTCAATGCCTGAAGCTTCTAGCGGATTCAATCTTGCAATGGTGTATTTTATTCAGGGCCGGCTACAGCTTTTTGGCCGCCCCAAGCAAAAAAAAAAAACCCAGCCAAAGCAAAAAAAAATGGCCGCCGCCAAAGTGCCGAAGCAAAAAAAAAAAAACACGCCGCCCCAGAATCCCCGGACCGCCGCCCCCTACAGGTCACCGCCCCGGGCACGCGCTTGGCCGTCTGATGCCTGGAGCTGGCCGTGATTTTATTATTGATAACTAGGCCATAGGTTTAAATTTATAGGAAGCAAAAGTAAATTAGTGCATTAATTTAAGTGGCATTCCTAAAAGGAATGAAGAACTTTCAACTATAGTGGAGGTAACACTGTTTCAGCTTGGTGAAGAATTAACTTTTAGGGTGTAAGTTCTGGGCAGTTTTAGGAAGCATTGTACAATTTCTTACTCAGTCCTTCTACTAACTGCAGATATTGGAATTCCCTTGGTAATTTGTCTCCAGTTTGGTATTTCACCATCTCAGGGTAGCTAGCACCATATATGTATCTTTGAAGGAATCAAGAGTATCCAATAGGTTTCATACTCCGGGGAAAATGTGTTGATCTAAATTACAGTGTAATTGGTTGGCCTAAAAGGCACATAATGAAATAATCATATAGGAGAATAAGCTGGTATCTTGTACATTATTGTAATTATTACTGAATCAAGATCCATTCCATAATGAGGGGCCCACATTGGCAGTAAACATAACAAAGTATACAAGTCTAGGTAGTTCAAAGCCATTAAATTGGAGAGTTGTCACAGTGATCATCGTGGCATTGTGCCAGGCTAAGGACTGGAAAGTGACTGTGGCGATTGTAAAGAACCCATTAAAAGAGGTGGAGGATTTGATTAAAAAGTGATGGGAAAGTCCACAAATTAACGCTGATTTTCTTTTAGAAAGTACTTTAGATTAACAAGCATGTTAAACTAGCAGGTCTGAGGCAAACTCATGACTGGATGTTCTCTCTCCCCCATGTTTTCTGAGACTAAGGCTACATCCACACTACCCACCCGATTCGGCAGGTAGCGATCGATGTTCTGGGATCGATTTATCGCATCTGTGATAAATCGATCCCAGAACCGCTCCCTGTCGACTCCAGAACTCCAGCTCCGCGCGAGGAGTAAGCGGAGTCGACGGGGGAGCCTGCCTGCTGCCGTGTGGACCAGCGGTAAGTACCTTTTAAAATCGATCTAAGATATTCGACTTCAGCTACGTTATTCACGTAGCTGAAGTTGCGTATCTTAGATCGACTCCCCCCCAGTGTGGACCAGCCCTACGTGCATTACTGCAGTGCAAAGAGCAGAGTATCATACCAGTTGGGCAGAAGCTTTCAGCTTTCCTTGAAACAAAACCTTTAAAATCAGTGCACACAGGCCACTGAGAAGCCATTTTAACTAAGTAAAGCTGCCATGATGGTTATGAGCAGGGCAAAATCCAAAAGCAATCTCTGGGTCCAGCTGCATACGATGGGGTCAACTGCAGAGGCAACACTGATCTCAGCCAGAGCAAAGGCGGCTGTACATACAAATGTAAATTGAGAAAGAATAAAAAAAGGGGGGGTGTAGAGAAATGAGGGATCACTCTTAAATCAAAAGCTGTGGCAGGTCACATTGCTCACTCATCTGTGTGTGCACTTCGTGACTCTCATTCAGTTCTTCTGGATTCTCAAACAAAGTGCAGAGTCCTAAAAATATTTGGAACTATTACAAAGCATAAATTAATAATGTGTCGGGAAAATGGAAAAAGGTGCCTTGGGCCTACTTAGAGCACAAAATGATCTCAACCATTATTCAACAATGATATGAAGATCTTTTATTTCATTTCTTCTTAACAGTTCCCTGTGTTTGCTATCATTTCTTGCCCAGCACCGTGTCAATAATTACTAAATTAGCAGGACGGCTGTACAATTTCAGCTCAAGTGTTATTACTGACAAGTCAAACAAAGAAAGCTGATCGAAAAGATGGGACTCCATCTCCTTATTTAAATGGACCGTGTTCACAGAAGGAGATTGAAGCCCCTTTTTCTTCAAAGGAAAGAGGGAAGGGAATAGTTTACATTTTGTGCCGCTCAAGGACAGAGAGTCAGAGGAAATGCCTTTTTAATGTAAACCTCTTTTCATTTCCAGGGGACAAAAATGAAGGTTATTTAAAAGAATCATGCTTGGTGGAAGAAGTAATTACATTTTTTTCAAATCTCAGAGGAATAATGCTTTTATATTTCCCCAAGATGACCCAATTTGCTTTGTGAGATGCTCCCTTAAATGGAAGTGTGCTGACTCCTTTGAACTGCATTGTTTTTAGTGTCTAAAGAAGCTCCTGTCCTACCACACTGGAGACTGATTCAAGTCTTGTACCAGTCTCCCAAATAGTCATAAAGCTATTCTTGGTCTATGGCTGTAATATCCATGCACAGGTACTTCCAAAATATCCATGGGTAACACCTGGATTTAGGTAATGCTTGGAAAAGTACCTCTTGGACATCCAGGATCCAAATGTAAAAACCATAAGAGATTAGTGAGACAACAGCTAATTCTTAATAAAGATCTCAGCACGCTGAGATAAGTTTCAAAGCCTTTCTATGCTTATTGCAGTTCACTGGCCTCACTTTTTTTTTTTAACTTGACCTCTTCAATGTTCTTTTAGGGGGAAAATACATTCCATCGGCTTAAGTGTTTCTAAAAGTATATCAGTGGTGAAATATAGGTGCAATTTTTCTCACAGGAATAATGTCTACTCACAAGAATAGTTCCAGCCACTTTAGTTGGACATTTCACTTAAATAGGAACTACTTTGGTGAGGAAGAATTTGCAAGATCTGGTTAAGTCTTGAATATAAAGCCTAACTGGTTTGAAGTTTGAAGTTCAAAAATTTATTTTCAGTGTTGTTCTTGTTTAATCCAAAACACCTGGCCCATCTCTGTTGAAAGTCTGTTGCAAATAGGATTTTCCATGGGCATTTCTCCAGTACCTTCAATTTGGACTGAAGTTAGGAAGAGTAAAGAAAACTATAAAAACGTAAAACAAAACCATTTGCCTTTTATAAACATTCTTGGTAATTTTGCTACTATCAGTGTCAGCTATTGGTCAGTCTTGTCCCTTCAAAGCATAAATTGATATCACGTGAGTCCAAATACCCTACATGATGACAATGAAATTCATTAGATATGGGGCAGAATTAAAATCTCAGACCTGAAATGCCCCAAATAAAGTGCCCACTCTTAAAATGTTGACCCAGTCTTGAAATCTGGAGCCATTTGAATGCACCAGCTCGAAACTGTTTCTAAATCAAAAGAAAATATATACTTGGGTATTGTTTTAAAGAGCAACTTTCCAGGAACTCTCATAGCCGCATGCAGATATAAATATGGATTAGGAGGCTCATTCAGGCTTAACAATTCCCATTGTCTCTCTTTCACAGTAGACTTCAGTTGAAAGGAGAGTTCTAGTCTTAAATACTGGAGGTGTTTTCTGGATATTTTCAAAGTGGTCTAGTAATAGTGATAATGACCTAGTTAAATCTCACCTTTCATGCAGAAGGATCTCAAAGTGCTTTATACAAACCATTTTTATTATTATTGGCCTGATATTATTCTGCTTTTTGGAGCAGGATGAAATGATTGTAATGTAAGATAGAAGGACCCCACATCTGTCAAAATTGGAAACTTTAATTTACTCTCTCTCCTAATACAAGGACAAAGGAACATTCAATGAAATTGAAAAACAAAAAACAAACAAAAAAAGAAATTTGGAAATACTTTTTTGCACAATGTGTGAATTAACCTATGGAGCTCATTGTCACAAGATATTAATGAGTGCAAGAGTATAAACAGGATTAACAAAAGGATTAGACCAGTGGCATAGCCAGGTTTAGAGCACAGGAGGAGCGGAGCTAAAAAAAGGCGTCGGGAGCAAAAAGCGTCAGGAGCAAAAAAAGGCACCGGGAGCAAAAAAAAATGCTCCGCTCTGGCTGCAGCCTAGAAGTAAAAGGCGCCGGGAGCAAAAAAAGGCGCTGGGAGCAAAAAAAGAAAAAAAGGCTCTGCTCTGGCTGCAGCGTAGGAGCAAAAGGCGTCGGCGCACAAAAAAGGCGCCGCTTCTGCTCAGTGGGGGAGCGGCTGCTCCCCCTGCTCCCCCCCTGGCTATGCTACTGGATTAGACATATATATGGGTAATGAGGTCAGTTACTTTAGATAGGATAAAGTGTTTTTAAAAGGGATATAAACCCTCATACTACAGGCAACTACTAACATATTAATAAGATTTACTTTGGGTAGGTTATTCCCAAATCCTCTACTAGGGGGTTTCTTGCATCCTCTTCAAGTCACTATCAGAGGAAAGATCCTAGACTAGGTGGAACTGTTCTGATCCTGTATAGTACCATTCACCACTTAAATACAGTCACCTCTGGGGGAAAAGTGGCGAGTATTTAACCATACATACCACCACTACCACATTCCACTGAAACTACTAGGGGAATTCCCTGGTAGGAAGAGTGTAACGATCCCAATTGGAATTTGAGTAGTATTCTGGATTTAACATCCAACATTCCACCTAGATAGGATTTCAGTTTTGCATCTTTGCATCTAACCCACATGAAGTCACTTTCAACAGCAAAATGCTGGGAACACTGAACAAAATCATCTACATTATTCTTCCATGTGAAACATTCCCCTTTTTCTCAGGTTCCCAAACCCATCCAGGTCACTTCTGTGTTTTAAAACATCGATGGGAAACGACTTTTATTAATGCCAGAATGACTTTGCTTTTTAAACAGAATCAGTGATGGTGTTTACTTTGGCAAGGAACAGATTTAGTGCTAGTTAAAACCCTTTTTGTTGACTTTTACACTCATTACAGGCTGTTGCCACAATTCACAAAATTCCTAACACAAAGCCAAATAGATTCTAAAATCTCTGTTCGTTGCCTCCGATTCAAGTAAGCAGAGGTTACAATTTAAAGAAATGACATTCTGAAAAACATAACAGCATCCTGAAGCATTAGCTCATAGCAGGTTACGTTGTACTGTTAGGGTGTCTAGATGCTTTTTTATTGTTTAAATTGGCAACCTTTGGCCCGCAGCCCACCAGAGAAAGCTGCTGGCAGGCCAGGATGGTTTGTTTACCTGCAGCATCTGCAGGTTCAGCTGATCGCAGCTCCCACTGCCCCTGGTTCACCGTTCCAGGCCAATGGGGGCTGCGGGAAGCAGCGGCCAGCACATCCCTCGGCCTGCGCCGCTTCCCTCAGCCCCCATTGGCCTGGAATGGTGAACCAGGGCCAGTGAGAGATGCGATTGGATGAACCTGCGGATGTTGTAGGTAAACAAACCGTCCCAGCCCGCCAGCGGATTTCCCTGGTGGGCCACGTGCCAATGGTTGTTGATCCCTGAATTTTAATGTTAAATAAGTAAATATCGAAGATTTTTTTAAAATGTCCCTGTGCTTATTATTAATTAGTTTATTAACATTTTCAATTTCAAAACAAGTAACTCAACATTGACGTATGGAATACAGACATTGACATCCAACAGAAATTATATAGAATATGTTTACGGAAATGTATACACGACATCCGATTCTTATTTCCACTATGGCCACATTACACTGCACTGGCAGTGTCCATGGGTCTTACGTTGGTGTAAGTGAGTAAAGGAGGCCCCTCTACACGGGCCCAGAACATTTAATTTAAGACAATTGTCTTTATATATGTAGGGTGGCATTTTCAAAAGGGATCAGCATTTGTCTAATTCAGCTTGCATCGAAGTCCGTGGCAAATCTTTTCCAAAAGATATGCTGTAACTCAACCTCAAGTTATATGGGAGTTTCTGGGTAAGGTTATAAGGCCTATGTTACACAGGAGGTCAGACTTGATGATCATAATGGTCCCTTCTGGCCTTTAAAAAAAAATCTATGAAAATCCCTTTTCTTTAGATAATGTGTGTATGTATCTATTTATGCACACACCCAACCACGAATACATACATAGGATATAGATAGTTATCTTATCTTAAATTAAATTTTGTGGGCATGATCATTTCCTCTGACAGTGAAACCTACACGACAGGGGAAGAGGCAGAAGAACTCTTCAAGAAAATCCTTCATGGAGCTCACAACAAGAAAATGTTTAGATCCCTGTAGAGTTTGTGAGTGTGAGAAACCCACTCCCCACGGATCTCCAGATCCACTTGTCCATCCTCCTCATGGCTGCCTTGCGCCGGGACACCTGCTGCTTTTATAGGTCCTCTTGCAGCTTACTAGCAGGCACGGAATGGGGCTCCAATGGAATTATGAGGCTCAGTATTCTGATGGGATATCTCCTCCTCCCTTCCCCTTTCCAGTCTATTCCCCAAAGTCTCAAGAGCCCTCTTCACATGGTAGGGGAAGGCTGATGCCTAAATGGCAGGAGACCATCCTGCCCAGTACATGGAGAATAAGGATAAAAACAAAAACTTAGTGAGAGGTTAATTAAAATATCGTTCCCAGTCCTGCAAATAGTTACTCTGAGTAGTCCTTGCTTGTGTGATTATTTCGTTAAAGCCAATGGGAGTATTCATGTAAGGAGTACAGCTTGCCAATAACTCATTTTCAGTTTGCTGGCCAAACCAAAAAATAAAAAGAAATTAAATTCATTTTGACCCCAAAGGACATTTTTTTTTTATTTTTTTGTCAACAGAAAAGTCTAAAAAGTTTCATTCGGGGTCAAATGAAGGGTTTTGTTTAATTTTCGAGTTTCTTAAAAATAAGATTGGAGTAAATTTTGAAATGAACAGTCATTTAAAAAAAATGTAAATGCTTTGTTTCAAAAATGTAATGTTTTGATTTTTTCAGAAGTTTGCTTTCGGTTGTGGTATTAGTGTTTTTAACCCAAGCAATTTGGCAAATTCGACACAAATGCACAAAATGTTTCAGTTGACTCAGCTCTACATAGTTCAGGGAAAAAAGGCTTCAAAAGAATTTTTTTCCCCAGCTCTTGTACCGATTTCTTAACAAGTAAGTCTTTGCGGGATCATTGTTTCCATGTATGACAGAAGCAAATTCTGTGGTTCTATAGCTGGTGTTCTCTCTTCAGTGGGGATTTGGGGTGAGATAGGATTAAGTCATTTATTTTATTTTGAATGTTCTTGTTAAGACACTGGGGCCCAGATTCCCAGCTGGTGCAAAATGTAGCTCCATAAAGCGATGCCTCTCTGTACCTGATGAGGTTCCGGCCCTCAACATTTTCAATGTATTTTTAAGCTTCCATCCCCAATATTGAATGCTATGATGTTTGACATCAAACATTCAATTATATGTGAGTTGCTTCTAAACAAAAGTTTTCTTAATTGTTTCAGATACACCATCTGTTTCTAATCAAAGCCATGTGGAAACTGGAAACCCTTATAAACATCGCCCTAGGTTTCTTTTTGGAATTAAATAAGCTCAGTAGTGAGGGGTGGAACTTCAAAGGGTTCAGAAGGTGCTGTCCTTAGCAAACCTACATGACGCTTGTTGGTCTTATAGCACTAATAATCTCATGGGAGTCTTGCTTTCCCGCAAGACTTCTAATTTCCATCAGAGAGGGAAATACCATGAAAATTGCTTTTCCCATTATATTTTAGTTTCTGGATAAAACCAGGGAAGGCAGAAGTGGTCAAGAATTTTTTGAAAGAAAAACGGTTTGAATCTCAAGAAAGTAGTTAAATAAATGTCAGTGAATATTTTGGCTGAAATACTTAGGGATGTTCTCATTTTATTGGAACCATTTCATTCCTCCCTAAAAATAATTTTCCTTACGCGTCAGAGTATTTCTTAACTAACCAGAGTGGTGTTTAGATTCCCCATGTTTGACTTCCTGTGTAGCCCAATTCTTCTCCCCAGAAATCTACTACAGAGACAAATAAAGAAAACTTCTTTTGGCCCAACATCAACACATTTCAACAAGTCTTGTGATGAAAGTTCAAAAAAGAAAATAGAACTGAGAAAAGTAATAGTTGCAAGTGCTCTCAACAGCTATTGTGGAATTTCCTAAGGAACAAGAAACCTTCCAGCTTATAAAATCTTTAAAATGTTAGCAGCATTTCAATGAAAAACTAAAAAGAAAAATCACTCACAAGAGAAATTTAGCCAAGTTCAGTTAACTTGGAGGTCAAGAAGGCAATTGTATTAGTCCCTGGAGGAAGGAAGAGGCTCCCCTTGGTAGCCAGTGAGAACAGGTGAAGAGGAGTCATGCAATTGGGCCCCCAAGCCTGAAATATGGTTGATTTTTGAAAAATCAAAGACGGGGGAAGCATCAGTATTAAACAAAAAGAAAAAAACCCTTTCAGATTTTTGAGATTGTCTATATAATGTTATTGGGCCAAATTCTGCTCTTAGCTATGTTGGTGTAAATTCACAGCAACTCAACTGACTTCAGTGGAATAACTCCAGATTTACACTATGTAACTAGAAGTAGAATCTGGTCCATTGCATTTAAACCTGGAAGTTTGGATTTGCAGGATGGGGGATAAATCTGGATTTTAAACTATGATAATGTAAGACTAGAGAAGGCACAACATGATTATGGTTTAAAAAACACAGCAGCTCTGAGTGAGAGCTTGTCAAGAAAAAAATTGTTTAGTGGGCATGATATTTTTATTTTCCCTCACCCCCAAAGATTTACTGTGTGTAACTGCATTGGAGTTATGGCTGTAAATCACTAAAACACTATTGTGATGGTATCATCAACCTGTAGAGAGACCCATTAACATCCCATTTCAAGGACACTTGAATTTTTCAATACACTTTAAGGAACATACTCTTAGAGGCCCACCACAATAGCATGGAGAACTAATATTCCAGACAATTAGGCCATCTGCTCCAACTGAAGCACTGACATCTTTAAAGCATCTTGTTCCTCCTTCCTCTGGTGTTACTCAGCCCTGGTCTACACTACGAGTTTAGGTCGAATTTATTAGCGTTATTTCGATTGATCCGTGCACCCGTCCACACGACGAAGCCCTTAACATCGACTTCTAGGGCTCTTAAAATCGATCTCGCCACTCCACCCCCAATGAGGGGATTAGCGCTTAAATCGATATTGCCGAATCGATGTAGGCTAGTGAGGACGCAATTCGACAGTATTGGCCTCCTGGATCTATCCCACAGTGCAACATTTGACCGCTCTGGACAGCAGTCTGAGCTCCAATGCTCCGCCCAGGTAGACAGGAAAAGCCCCGCGAACTTTTGAATTTCATTTCCTGTTTGGCCAGCGTGGTGAGCTGCAGGTGAGCGCAGATCTCATCAGCAGAGGTGACCATGATGGAGTCCCAGAACCGAAGACGAGCTCCAGCATGGACCGATGTTGAAGTACGCGATCTGATCGCTGTATGGGGAGACGAAACCGTGCTAGCAGAGCTACGGTCCAAAAGAAGAAACGCCAATACATATGCCAAAGTCTCCAAGGGCATGCAGGACAGAGGCTACAACAGGGACGCACAACAGTGCCGCGTGAAAATTAAGGAGCTCAGGCAAGCCTACCAAAAAACCAGAGATGCAAACAAACGCTCTGGGTCAGAGCCCCAGACATGCCGCTTCTATGATGAGCTGCATGCCATTCTAGGAGGTGCAGCCAGCACTGACCCACCCATGTGGTATGACTCCGTATGTGGATCATCAGAAACCACAGAGGAGCATGATGATGATAATGATGCTGAAAATAGCGCCCTGACACAGCAAGGAAGTGGAGAAGCCCTTTTCCCCGACAGCCAGGAACTCTTTGTCACCCTGGAGCCAGTACCCTACGAACCCACCCAAGGCGTGCTCGATGCAGGAGAAGGGACCTCTGGTGCCTCTGGTGAGTGTACCTCTGTTAATTAATACATGTTTTATAAGCAAGCGTGTTTAATGATCAATTCGCGGCCAGTACAGCTACAGCTACTGGAAAACTCTGTTAACATGTTCGGGGATGGAGCAGAAATCCTCCGGGGACATCTCCAGAAAGATCTCCTGGATGTACTCCCAAAGCCTGTGCAAAAGGTTTCTGGGGAGGGCAGCCTTATCCTGTGCTCCGTGGTAACACACTCTACCACGCCAGGCCAGTAGCACGTAGTCTGGAATCATTGCTTTGCAAAGCATGGCGGCGTATGGTCCCGGTGTTTGCTGGCATTCAAGCAACATCCGTTCTTTATCTGTCTGTGTTATCCTCAGAAGAGTGATATCATTCATGGTCACCTGGTTGAAATAGGGGAATTTTATTAAGGGGGTATTCAGAGGGGCTCCATCCCTGCTGGGCTGTTTGCCTGTGGCTGAACGGAAATCTTCCCCGCTGTGACCCACGCGGTGGGGGGAGGGGGAACAGCGAACATCTTGGATGTGTGTCTGTGTGTGTGTGTGGGGGTGTCGATTAGGTTCGCGCTGCACGTTAACCCGAAAACCGCCACCCCTCCCTTTTCAATTGCCAACCAGTTTTAAATTGCCAGCCCAAAGGCTGTTTGTTATGGGAAATGAGGGGGTTGCTGTTTGAAAACATTCCCACCTGTTATGAAGGTTAAAGAAGCCTATAGACTGTGGCTTACCATGGCTGCCTGCAAGCCGAATTCTGTTGCCCGCCGGACCAACTTGTTGCTTGTGTGATCTCTCACACCAAACCGGCAGACCCTCAATATAACAGGCAAAGTGCAACCTTGGACCAAATGCATATGTGATATGTAATGTTTGGAGCATTGTTCTCTAATATGTGTCTTTTAAACTACTCCTCTCCCGTTTGTTTCCTCCCGCAGCTGCAAATGTTTCAACGCCACCCCTTTCATCACCGTCCCAGAGGCTAGCGAAGATTAGAAGTAAAAAAAAAAGGAATCGAGACGATATGGTCTCAGAACTCATGGAATCCTCCCACACTGAAGCTGCCCAGCAGAATGCGTGGAGGCAGACACTGTCGGAGTCCAGGAAGGCAGAATTTGATCGTGCGGACAGGTGGCGTGCTGAAGACAATGACTGGCGGGATGAAGAGAGTAGGTGGTGTCAGCGTGCAGAGAGAAGGCAGGATGCAATTCTGAGGCTACTGGAGGATCAAACGGAAATCCTCCAGCTTATGGCTGAGGAAAGGCGTAGGGTTCAGGAAAGGCCGCCTGAGCCCAGACCGCCGCTACAGCCCCTGTGTAACCAACAGCCCTCCTTCCCGAGTCCCATAACCTCATCCCCGAGACGCCCAAGAACGCGTTTGAGCAGCCTCCGTGCACCCAACCACTCAAGTCAAGAGAACAGTCCAAGCAAGAAAGGGCTGACATTCAATAAGTTTTAAAGTGCTGTGTGTCCTTGTCCTTCCCTCATCCCCTCCTCCACCACCCATCCTGGTGCTTCCCTTCCTCCACCAGCTATCCCGGGAGACTGTGGCAGTTAGCCCCATAGTTCCCCCTCTTTGTTTTACGAATTAATAAAGAATGCATGATTTTTAAGCAACAATGACTTTATTTCCTCTGCGAGCGGTGATCGAGGGGGGGAGGGCAGGGCGGTTTGGGTAAAGGGAAGTAGAGTGAATGAAGGGGCGGGGCTTTTCATTACAGGGGAAAAACAGAACTTTCACACAGCATCCTGGCCATTCATGAAACTGGTTTTCAAAGCTTCCCTGATGCACAACACACCCTGCTGTACTCTTGTAATAGCCCTGGTGTCTGGCTGCGCATAACCAGTGGCCAGGCGATTTGCCTCAACCTCCCACCCCGCCATAAACGTCTCCCCCTTACTCTCACAGATATTGTGGAGCGCACAGCAAGCAGTAATAATAATGGGAATATTGTTTTCGCTGAGATCTAACCTAGTCAATAAATTTCGCCAGCGAGCTTTTAAACGACCAAATGCACATTCCACCACCATTCTGCACTTGCTCAGCCTATAGTTGAAAAGGTCCTGACTACTGTCCAGGCTACCTGTGTATGGCTTCATGAGCCATGGCATTAAGGGGTAGGCTGGGTCCCCAAGGATAACTATAGGCATCTCAACATCCCCAACGGTTATTTTCTGGTCTGGGAAGAAAGTCCCTTGCTGCAGCAGCCGAAACAGACCAGAGTTCCTGAAGATGCGAGCGTCATGTACCTTTCCCGGCCATCCCACGTTGATGTTGGTGAAACGTCCCTTGTGATCCACCAGTGCTTGCAGCACTATTGAAAAGTAACCCTTTCGGTTTATGTACTCGCTGGCTTGGTGGTCCGGTGCCAAGATAGGGATATGGGTTCCGTCTATCGCCCTCATAGTTCGGGAACCCCATTGCTGCAAAGCCATCCAGTATGAGCTGCACATTTCCCAGACTCACAACCCTTGGTACCAGCAGCTTGGTGATCGCCCTGGCTACTTCCATCACAACAGCCCCCACTGTAGATTTTCCCACTCCGAATTGATTCGCGACTGACCGGTAGCTGTCTGGCGTTGCAAGCTTCCACAGGGCTATCGCCAGTCGCTTCTGTACTGTGAGGGCTGCTCTCATCTTGGTGTCCTGGCGCTTCAGGGCAGGGGAAAGCAACTCACAAAGTTCCATGAAAGTGCCCTTACGCATGCGAAAGTTTTGCAGCCACTGGGATTCATCCCAGACCTGCAGCACTATGTGGTCCCACCAGTCTGTGCTTGTTTCCCGGGCCCAGAATCGGCGTTCCACTGTATCAACAAGCCCCATTAACACCATGATGTCCACCTTGCGGGGGGGCCTTTTTTGAGAGAGGTCTGTGTCCATGTCCTCATCACTGTCCTCAGGGCGCTGCTGTCGCCTCCTCGCCTGCTGTAGCTGTAGCAGCTCCTGGTTCTCGTTCTGCATATACTCCTGGACAATGCGCGTGGTGTTCATAACGGCGAGAACAGCCGCGGTGATCTGATCGTGCTCCATGCTTTCCCTGGTATGCAGTTTGCAGGACAGCAGAGTGGCAGCAGAAGCAGCGGGTGGATAACAATGGAGTCAGCAATATGGCGCCCATATGAAAAAAGGCGCGAAAGGATTTTTTGCTCCCCCCTCAGTTGCTTTCACGGAGGGAGGGGGGAGCAAGGGTTAGGCTCATTTCCTTCTAGCTGCAGATGGTACAATATGCGGTGAGCAAGGAGGCGCCTTCCCTTCTAGCAGCAGATGGTACAATATGCTTGATATCCATCATCAGCTCCTGGCCCCCTCAAGGATTGAACTCGCAACCCCAGGTTTAGCGGGCCAACGCTCAGACCGCTGAGCTATCCCTCCGCCCGTGTTCCAGGCAGTACTGAATCTCCCTTAAACAAAACGTAAAAAAGAGAATGACCAGAGTCACTCTGGTCACTCCCATTTATGTCCAAGCGCCCCCGGCCAGCCACACCATAGGCCGCCGGCCAGGAGCACACGAATACCAATCATATTGTACAATCTGCTGCGAGAAGGAAAGGAGCTTCTGCTGTGTGGTCCTGCGACCACGACCATTTATGGCATATTGCACCATCTGCAGCTAGAAGGCAAGGAGCTCCTGCTGTGTAGTCCCGCGACTACCAGCCTCAGGCGGAATGGCCCCCTCAAGGATTGAACTCGCAACCCCGGGTTTAGCGGGCCAACGCTCAGAACGCTGAGCTATCCCTCTGCCCGTATTATAGTGTGACTGAATCCCCACTAGACCTAATGTCCAGGCGTACGCTGGAGATGTACGGTAATTGTGAGCTGAGCAGGCTTCCGTAGCAAACACGGAAACCCCGGAAAAAAGGCACGAAAAATATTGCTTTCATGGAGGGAGGGATGACATGTACCCAGAACCACCAGCGACAATGTTTTCTGCCCCATCAGGCTTTGGGATCGCAACCCAGAATCCCAATGGGCGGCGGAGACTACGGGAACTGTGGGATAGCTACCCGCAATGCAATGCTCCGAAAGTCGATGCTAGCCCCGCTACTGTGGACACAGTCAATCGACCTCATGGTCTTAACGCTCTTTAGTGGGGACACACACAATCGATTCCATAAATTTGGGTTTTAAAATATCGACTTCTATAAATTCGACCTAATTCTGTAGTATAGACGTACCCTCAGAGTAGGAAGAAGGGAAGCTTTTATTGTTTATAAAGTATGGGGCTGAAAAGTGTATGAACACTTAGTAGAAAGCAAAGCATCTTACTCTTTCTGTTGCAGAAGGCACCAGTTGGTCATCACTGGGCCCTGTCATCAAATGTCATCATAACATGGTCATAACTTAAATTGCTATGGTTTTGGGACAGGTATAGGTGGCAAGAACATAAAAGCAGAGTCAGACATCTAAAATCTTCCCCATTCCTTTATGACATTTCCCTTTAAAACTTATGAAATTCATGGTCGCTAAATAAAAGTGAAGGTCTTTGGTACCTGAATTTAAATGGAATATAATTGGATACTTGTATGTCAAAGCACTCAGACACACAAAGCCAAGTATCTGCACATCAATAGGAAGGCAACTCGGTCACAAGAACCTATAGTGTATATGATACATCTTCTTAAGGCTGTTCTTGGAAGCCAATGAATTCTCTTGTTACACACTGAAGTGGATGTCTTATTAAGGGGGTGTTTATAATGGTGGACAAAGCAACAGAGCCAGAGCCTACAGTAATCTTCCATCAAAGGTAGAGAGAAACCCAGGAGCCTAAAATAAATCTCTGTAATACCTATCATAAAACATTTGAGAATATTTCTAAACCTGAGTTTAGAAATGAGTATCAAAAATGTATCTGAACCTAGAAGAGAGGGGAAAGGGGAAGGAAATCTCTAGACTAATACAAACCAGCTATCATTGTAATTAGATTGTACAATTCCTAACATTTATTTTTCATGATCAGTTAGGTTCAGGCATCCTAACCCATTTTACAATGAAGCTTGAAAAGGAATATAGACTGATTATTCTCTATTTAGTCCAGGTGTATGCAAATACGCTGTGCTAAGCACATTATTATGATCATAAGTTTGAGCTTTACAAAAATATAGGACGAGTAAAACAACAATATTAAATAAAACAATCCTAAAGTGGTAAAGTTGTTTTAAGTTTAGGTAGCAGGCTGTAGGTTTAGTCACCACCAGTATGTCCAGCTCTTACTGTAAAACATATCAAATCCATAATCATTTAGCTGAAAATGGGGTTATGATGACAGAGCAATAGAGAGTCATTGCTAATGCTGGCTACTAAGTAGATTAGCACAACTAAGTACCTGAATCTCAAGCTGAAAAGTACAGTTTTTAATACAAGACTTAATTTGGCAAGACCAACTCTAGCGTATATCCTTTACACATACATAATTCTGCTTTATGGTATTTATTGCAGTATCCTAATTGACTTCCCCACCCCCACCAGCCTGTATAGATTTTCTAAACTCATGCAAATTTACCCAAGATGGCACATTTTAATATCAATTCCCCAAGTGCTAGCATTCTAATCATTAACTAATTGTCTCTGAGCTCTATTGACAACTCGGCCACCTTCTTGCTAATTTTGCAGACCTGATGGAGGCCTCGAAGAACTAAGTTAACCTTTCAATGTCCATTGAAGATCCACAGGTCTGATGACAATTGATTGACCTGGCCTCTGTGTTAGATAAAACCTCATCAGCTTTCTGAATGATGTGTGTAATGAGGCATCGTTAATTGACGACAGGTAGGTGAGCTTAGATGTTCCCTTCTTTGTTTCTCTGAGTAAAATGGAGAATTAGAACGTGTGTTATGGGTGCAAATCTGCAAAACATCCGAGGTTGGGACTCTGCCATTAAGGAATTGGCAGTACAGATGCATATGTATAAATTTAGTAAAATGTAAATACTGAGCCCTTATGCTCTGCCCCTATTATCAGTTACATAAGCATGTGCTCTTCTCGGTATTCTTAAATGATCTTCTGTGCGGATCAATAGATTAATTCTATATAGAGTATCTATCACTATGGAGGCATGGCACAAGGGGAGAGGCAATTCTTGATTTAGTCCTAAATGGAGCACAGATTCTGGTCCATGAGGTGAATACCGGTGAACAGTTTGGTAATAGCCACCCTAACTTAATTAAACTTAACATCTCTGTGGTGTGGAAATACCAAAGAAGCCCACCACACTAGCATTTAACTTCAGAAATGGGAACTACGCAAAAACAGAAATGAGAAGCAACAGTCACAAGAGCAAAATGCCTGCAAGCTGCATGGAAACTTTTTAAAAAACACCAGAAGACTAAGGCTATGCCTAAACTGCAGTTTGTGTTAGTATAATTTATGTCACCCAGGGGTGTGAATAAACAACCCTGCCGAGTGACAAGCACTGGTGTGGACAGCGCTGTGTTAGCAGAAGAGCTTCTCCCAGCAGCATAGAGCATCTTCACCCGACACGCTGCAGGTGTAGACAAGCCCTAACTCTGAATGACTTTCAAACAAAACCTTTAAAAACAGTTTTTAAGGCTATGGCTGCAATTCAGAGCCCACTGAATTCAATTGGAAGTCTTATGGTGCCTTCAATTGTCTTGTATGTGTCTTGGTTCAGTGGAATGAATGCATTATGATGGTTGAGAGACTGCACTGATGAAGTTGCCGTGACCCTTCAATGGCTATAAATGTGGACTTTTACTATTGACTCATCACAGGTAAATCATTCCCCCCTCACCATTAGAAACAGATCGATGCACATATTATTTGGTACCTCTTTTTCTCCTTCCAGAAACCCCATTAGTAATGTAAAACATTTCTACCTGGGTGGCTACACCAGAAGCAGATATTTCAGAAAAGTGCAGGAAAATAAATAAAAGAATTGGGAGTTCAGTTCAGATCAAGTTCTGGGCAAATGTTTGAGGGAGGTTGATTCTTTCTCACCAAATCACCCCACCCCACCCAGGTCAGAGTAGCTCCCAGATGGAGCCCTTGGAAGCTACTGCAATACAACGGGAGTTATTCGTATGGTACAGCAGAAGCAAAGACCTCTGGATCCAAACCAGTTTCCCCCCCCCCCTTGATTTTAGGCTAAAAGAATGATGAGATCACTTACCAGAAAAGAGAGAATAGCATCCAATATTTCTCTCAAATGAATTACCTGGCACATTAGCAGCAGCAGAACACCCTTGGTGAATGCTATTATTGGTGCTGATGTTTCCACATTTAAACAGTGAAGGTGTGAAAATTCCATAGAACTAGCAGGGCCAATGCAAAGAGTAACGCTTATTCCATCAATGCTGGTTCTTGTTACCATGGGCAAAGCAGGGATCTGGCATCCATTACTAACTACAATAAGTAAACCTGGTGTATGAACAATCTAATAAAGAATGTTGTTGCCTTGGGCAGTTGCTTATGGATGTTGCCTACCCACAGGACCACCATGCTGCTCAGCAGAATTCCCTTCTCCATCTGAAACCATCACGTGCTCATGTTTTCCTGTTACTAATGTAATGATTTTCTCATAGTCACAATATAATTAGTCTTTATAATTAACATGTGTTTTGCTGGCTATATTTTTCTTAACACCTCTTCAATTATCTAATGACTGATCTTCATAAGCAGTCAGTTTTGCTTTAGAGCACCATTCTAGAACACCACAACATTATTAAAGGCATATAAATTTAAGCCAATGTAGCTTGAATTTTACTTCCTACTGTTGTGAAATGAAGATGATCCATTTTCTTCTTGTCTATCTTAAGAGACATCCACTTGTTTAAGTGCTGTCTAGGTCATCTCTCAAATACTGCATGCTAAATTAAATTCATTGCCACACTTCTACAATTAATATAGATAGGAAAATAGTATAGTAGCTCTAGAGGTAGTATCATTTTTCATAGCAGCATCATGATGGATTTGGAACTGTGTCGATACCATGAGTAAGCGTGGGGGCCGCATTAAGAAGTTTTCCTCTACAGCTTCTTATGATTAAAGTAGACAACTGGGAGTCAGCTTTCTATTTTCACAGACTCACTGACTGACCTTGGGCAAGTCTCTAAGATGTCTATGCTTTAGTTTCCCCATCTGTGAATTAGGAACACTACTACCTAATTCATCACAGTTTGTAAAATACTTTGCAATCCTCAAGAAGGAAGATGCACATTAACAAGGTCATTGTTGTCCTTCTCTGGTTATATTACAATAGTGTCATAGGGTCCTGATGGTGCTCTGGCCTGTACTTACACATGTAGGAAACAGTCCTGTCTCAAAGAGCTCACAATCTAAAGATAAAGAAATATTTTATCCCCATTTTACAGATGGGGAAACCAAGGTTTAGTGATTTACCTAAGGTAAGAGCTGGATGTTGAACCCACACCTTTCGTTTCCCTTTCCATTGGCTAAACCACACAGTTAATCCTTCTGCCCAAATGCTCTCAATCTGAGACAGTAAGCGTGTCTACTCATTCCTTATATTTTGTACTGGTGGCCTAGATCATGCCCTCCCTCAAGAAAAACCCATGAGGGTGGAGCTCTCTTTGAGGAGTTTCCTTTGAATTCTTCTGTTGGACAAGGTTAGGCCGAGGATTGCCATCCCAGAAGAAGCATGGGGTTGGCTCAAAATCTGGGGTGATCGTTTGAAGGCCCAGTAGCTCACTGGCAGGAACTCCTCGGCTCTCCATTATGGTGAGTTTCACAGTGTTGAGGACTCCTCATGAAAATTAACACAGCCCTGGAATATCAACTTTTCTGTCAATTCCTGTAAGAAGGAGGATTTCCAGATCAACCAAGGGCACTAAACTCTCAGTGGGGTCTGGACTAGGGGCAGGTGAGGTGTGAAGGGTACCACAGAGGCAATGGGACCCTCCTCACCTTTACTGCATGTGGATCTCCATATATACGTAGGGCTGTGCTCCCTCTCCATGTGGATGGACAGACTCCTCACTTGAAGATTCTATGCCAATGAAATCTGAAGATTGTGAAACCAGCAAAATGCCCTTTCATCTCTGAGCGGTGTAGAACGACATTTTGAATCCCAACACTCAAGTCAGGCAGGGTCTGTGCAGATTTGAGATTTTAAAGATATTGGAGATTGACTCATTTTTGCAGCACAAACTAATTGTCATTCAAGACTATAACAAAGGCTTGTGGATAGTTTCTCTCGTCAGTTTCTACCAGACTGACCATGAATTCTCTAATTAGGAAGGTGAGTTCTGGGACTGACAAAGAGAGTACCAAAGCAGATCTAGTCAGTTTGTGGCAGGGAACAGCATTCTTAAATATCACCACACTGGAATGAATATTTGATAGAGTTTGATAGGCACAATATGCTGCCCTCCCAAGCAGTGTGAATAACTGTTTTTTTTAGATTGCTGGCAGTTCAAAGAAAAAAAATGGTTTTGGGTCAACCAAAAGCTGTATTTAATTCTTTTTAAGTTAATCAAAAAGTTGGAAAAAACTTGGTTTTGGGTTGAGTGAGATGTTTAGTTCCAATTTCAGGCATTTAATAAAAGCAAAGGAAGTTTGGCAATGACGGGCTAGCTTCACAAAAGCATGGAGGCACCATTCACAAAACGGGGAGGGGGGAGGTGCTCCTCCCTTATACCCTAGTGATTAAGACATTCACTTGGGATGTGGCTTTGAAACACTCCACCCCCACCACCCGAATCAGGAGCAGACATTTGAACCCAGCTCTCTTCTCTCGCTGGTGAATGCGCCAACTGTCAGGCTATTTTGGCTATGGTCTCTCTCTCTCTCCACTTGGTATAAATAATTCAATATTCATTGGAGCAGCGCCTGAAACCTGGATGTCCCCCCTCAGGTCAGTGCCCTACCTACCAGCCTATAGAGCCTCACTCTCCACCCCAATGAATATTTAAGTATTTTATACAAAATGGAATAGCTTCTTTGGGAAGAGACTGAGATGGGAACCCAATCCTGATTGGGCCTTGGGGGCTATCACACTACAAATACATGTATTATTAACAACAGGAAGAACAAGTCCCTTAAATTCCAACAATGGAATATACAACCCCTGTTACGACTAAGCAATGCAGGCATCCTACATACTCAGAACTGCTAAGGTTTTATTTATGGCCAGGAATTAGAGTATATGAAGAATAAATCTCTGGTGCTAAATTCAGCCTTCCACTGAAGTTTAAATTTGCACTTGAAGTTACTATGCAAGAATGCTGAGCTTTGCAAAAATCACACAAAATAAACAATTTACAAGGATTAATATTCTACTTTTCTGGAAGTTACCAATATTTCCTTAGATTAAAATATCTGAAATATTCATTGGGCCCTAGAAACCTCCCATAAACAGGTGTGAGATCTTTGTTTGCTTCCCTCACTTTAGTCAGTGAAACTAGAGGCTTTGTAGAAAACTATAACAAGATCCAATGGTTGGAAGTTGAAGCTAGACAAATTCAGACCAGAAATAAAGCTTTTTGGGGGGATGCTAATGAGGGTAAACCATCATTGGAACAATTTACCAAAGGTTATGGTGGATTCTCCATCACTAGCAATATGCTCTAGTTCAGGCATCGGAAACCTTCGGCACACGGCTCACCAGGGTGAGCCCCCTGGCAGGCCGGGCTGGTTTGTTTACTTGTCGCATCCGCTGGTTCGGCCGATCATGGCTCCCACTGGCCGCGGTTTGCCGTCCCAGGCCAATGGGGGCTGCGGGAAGTGGCACGGGCCGAGGGATTTGCTGGCCACTGATTCCCACAGCCCCTATTGGCTCGGGACGGCGAACAGCAGCCAGTGGAAGCCGCGATCAGCCGAACCAGTGGACACAGCAAGTACACAAACCATCCCGTCCCGCCAGAGGGCTTACCCTGGTGAACCACGTACCGAAAGTTGCCGATGCCTGCTGTAGTTCAAGCACGAACTATTTTGGGGAAATTCTCAGACCTGTGTTATACAGATTCGATTAGAGGATCACAATGGCTCCTTCTTGGAATATTTGAATCAGTTTCCCTTCTGATTTAAAGTCGGTTTAACTTTCTGGTTCTCAGACACAAGACTCTTGGGTTTGCAGAGCAGTCCTAAAAAGGAGATTGGGTTTCCATTGATCTTTACAGAATGATGAAATTCACTATGACTGAGTGCATGGGAAGTTGAAGTGAAATTCACACAGCTTTTGAACCCCACCCCTCCCACCTCAACATCCTCTGCAGCCATTGCACGGGTGGGTATAGCCACTATACCTGGGTAATCAGATGTTGGGATCACTCCCCATACATCCTTCATCTCATCGTACAAGAGGCAGATGCAGGGACTGCCTCAGCAGCATGCTTCTGTGTTCCAACAATACCCGCTGCAGGGCTAAAGTGGCATGAAGGCCTTATGAATATCACCCATTGATTTTTTTTAATATTAAGGCCTTTTTTATTTTTATTTTTTTGCAATAGGCTCCTTGCACCTACACAGAGCCCTGCAGCAGTCAACAGGGCTCTTGTACACAAGCTAAATGTAGCTGGGGCTCAAGTAGCCAATAGCCTGGTGGTTAGGATTCTGAATCCGGCTGAGTAGGAATTGGAATCTGGATCTCCCACATCCCAGCTGAGTGCCCTAAACACTAGGATTCTGTGAGAATCTTCCTTGGTAATAATGGGGATCCAATAATAGTAACAATATTAATTCCCAGACTCTATTTAGTCCCTAAATCAATTGCATTTTTTGTTATCCTTTTATACTCCCATGGTATAAAGATGGCTGAACTATGGGTTCTTCCTAAGGGTACATTTTCTGATTAAAAATCAGACCAGACATCAGTCTTCCTTTAAAAAAAAATGTCAAAACTAAACTTGTTACCTTCATTGACTGTTTTTCTTCCAAGTTCAGTAGTATGTTAATTAGAGCAGCAGTGTGACCCGTGTTATGAATCCAGGCAGGGAATTCAAGGGATGTAATCTACCCCTTGATCCTTTGACTTGGCTACTTACACTGTGTGTTGCAGTGTGTGTGTGGGAGGGGAAAGATCAGCCTCTGTGAGGCTGATTCTACCCTTCCCAGTCCTACAGGCGGGCAAGGAATGAGTGGCCAGAACCTTGACTCCTGGCCCACAATGGACCAGCCTGTACTGCTGTGCCAATGTGGACAAGGAAGTAATCTGTGCAAGGGGAGGGCAGGTGCAGATTACTTACCCTTTGGAACAAGAAGGGAACTAGGGCCTCAGATGCCAAGGCCAGAAGGGACCATTGTGATCATCTAGTCTGACCTCCAGTGTAACACAGCCCATATGACTTCCTCAAAATAACTCCTAAAGTTGATTTAAAAAAAATCCCATCTTGATTTAAAAAGTTGTCAGTGATGGAGAAGCCACCACAAACCTTGGGAAATTGTTCCAGTGATTCATTACCCTTACTGTTAAAAATGTACACCTTATTTCCAGTCTGAATTTGTCCAGCTTCAACTTCCACCCACTGTGTTAGACCTTTCTCTGTTAGATTGAGGAGCCCATCATTTAATATTTGTTCCCCAGGTAGATTCTTACAGACAGTAATCAAGTCATCCCTTAAATACAGTCTCTGGTCTGCTCCAGAATCAGCACATCTATTAATTACCCTTTACTCAGGATTTGTGGTAGAACCAGTAGTGGCGCCAGCTTCTTTGCCACCCTAGGCGGTGCCTCCGGAAGAAGCTGCTGCCGAAATGTCGCCGAGGACCCCGGCGGCCAAAGAAGCTGCCGCCGAGGACCCCAGCGGCATTTCGGTGGGAGCTTCTTTGGCCGCCAGGGTTCTCGGCGGCATTTCGAGGACCCCGGCGGCTGAAGGTAAGAAATGCCACCCTCCAAATCCTGGTGCCCTAGGTGACCACCTAGGGTCACCTAGTGGTAGCGCTGGCACTGGGTAGAGCAACAATCTCTTAGTTGCATTGAAGGTTCAGGTGCACAAATCTCACATGGGATATTTTTGTTGTTGGACCAAATCCTGCACTCTTAAGTTAGGCAAACCTCCCACTCACTTTTATTGGGATTCAGGATTTTCAGTAGGAGTGATGCCTGAGTAAAGACTGCAGGATATGGCTCAATATTGCTTGATTTTATTCGAGTCATCATTTTGTCTCTGCTTCTTACAAGTGCTAACAGGTTTGAAAACAACCAGTCACAGCCAATACATTTATTTTTGTTTTAATACATTATCAGCTGGCTTTCTTTATCTTGCATTGACAAGTTATTTCCTCTGTAGTCAATGTTGTTACCTGCATTGCCACGCTGATGTGATGTTTCACTGTTTTTTCCTCTCTACCCCGAGTTTCCATGGAAGTAGTTCATTATCATCGTCAAGGATGGACAGTCCAAAAACATTTAAACAAGGATTATGCAGAAATTTTGCAAAACAAGCTTGTAGCTGTCTACTTCTTCCAGCAAGATTTTATTTAAATAAGCAGTTTTCATACTAGAATACAGGAACTAAATTAGCACCAATACAAGAAAATGTTATTTTTAGCACACCTAGCAATGCAGAAAACCTATACTGGAAAGTTTTCAGTAGAACACAGAATCTTACTCAAGCTGTTATGGTGGATGTGACATTTTTATCAATGTATTCTGTGTCGGGGGAAGGGAACCAACCCTAATCAAATCTGCCTTTTTAATAATTGACTTGATTATAATTTTTTTCAACAAGATAAAAAGCAAAACAATGGGATTTTTTTTTACTATTCCATATTTGTATTGAGCCCAAATAGGCTCTGATCCTGAAAAGATTTACATGCATTCAACAGGACTACTTGTGCTTAAAATTAAGCATGTAAGACTTTTCAGGATGGGGGCCATCAGAACATGGTGGGTGGGGGATGGGATGTTTTCAACAGCCCAAAGTGGTTATTAGACACCCGCCTCCCATTGAAAGCCAATGTGATACTAACTTTCAAAGGGAGTTGGACACCTTAATCCCTTTGTACCTCTGAATGTCTCCACACAGTCCCTGCCCCAAGGATCTTGCAGTATGAGGGCCCAATCCAACCAGTATTTGGACACTGATCCTGCAAGCTGCTCCATGTGGGAGAATACCTGTGCCTGTATGGACCCCAACTGAAATCAATGGCGTTGTGCCCGCATCAAGCAGTTTGCAGGGTTAGGGTGATGGACTCTCCCTCAAGGCCACAGAATGGCTCCATTAGAATCATAGAATCATAGAATCTCAGGGTTGGAAGGGACCTCAGGAGGTCATCTAGTCCAACCCCCTGCTCAAAGCAGGACCAACCCCAATTAGATCATCCCAGCCAGGGCTTTGTCAAGCCTGACCTTAAAAACCTCTAAGGAAGGAGATTCCACCACCTCCCTAGGTAACCCATTCCAGTGCTTCACCACCCTACTAGTGAAAAAGTTTTTCCTAATATCCAACCTAAACCTCCCCCTCTGCAACTTGAGACCATTACTCCTTGTTCTATCATCTTCTACCACTGAGAACAGTCTAGATCCATCCTCTTTGGAACCCCCTTTCAGGTAGTTGAAAGCAGCTATCAAATCCCCCCTCATTCTTCTCTTCTGCAGGCTAAACAATCCCAGTTCCCTCAGCCTCTCCTCATAAGTCATGTGCTCCAGCCCCCTAATCATTTTTGTTGCCCTCCGCTGGACTCTTTCCAATTTATCCACATCCTTCTTGTAGTGTGGGGCCCAAAACTGGACACAATACTCCAAATGAGGCCTCACCAGTGCCGAATAGAGGGGAATAATCACGTCCCTCGATCTGCTGGAAATGCCCCTACTTATACAGCCCAAAATGCCGTTAGCCTTCTTGGCAACAAGGGCACACTGTTGACTCATATTCAGCTTTTCGTCCACCATTACTCCAGGCTCACCTACTTGTGACCACAAGGGGGAATGAAATATGATAATCTTGCTATCCTTTTTTTTATGACCATCCTAGAGAATGTAATTGAGAATTATATCCCTGCTATAGAGTTCCATAAGAGTGTAAAAAACAAACAAACCTAGAGACAAATCCAATTCTATTAAATTCTGCAGGTTTCAGAGTAATTCTTTAGAACCCAAATGGTTTCATTCCTCCAGGATACATTTTATAAGGCCCTTCTATAAGGGCAAAATCATTCTACTTGGGGGTGCACAGGGAACCCCTCCCTAACTGTGTCCAGTGGCTAACTACCACCCATATCCTGTTCCCATCCCAACTCAGAGTAATCCATTGGTTCCGCTCCTGCCAGGGTCCTCTGCAGCTATAAAAAGGACAAAGACTTCCAAATTATTATTTCAACTTCGCTAAATTTCAGCACCGAAAATATCAGAGACTGTCCCTCAGTCCTTCCTGAAAAGTTTTATGGAGTTTGCCAGGGATGAAACAAATATAGTTCTATAAAGTCTTCAAAAATATCCAAAATAGGACTTAAGCATGCAAGTAAATTCACCCCCAATTCAGCAAAGCACATAAAAATATACTTAAATTATGTGCTTAAGGCCCATTGACTTCAGTGTGGTTATGTATGTGCCTAAGTCTTCACTTTGCTGAGTACAGAGGGACCAAAATATGTGCTGAAAGTTAAGCATATGTTAAATGTACTGTTGAATAGGGCTTTAATAAGTTCTATTGGAAATGACTCCAAACACTTATACAATTTAATAATAAAAAAAAAAGATTATGTCTATAAATTCTTTGGGCCATCCCATACAATTCTATAGCAGGGATACAATTCATCATTACATTCTACAGCATGATTCAAAGCTAATTATGGAAAGGTTATAATTTTCTACTAAATTGTATAAGACTGTTCCACAAGATGCACTTTAACGTAAACCAATCTTTGACTTGCTACATCTTTTGATTTTAATTCCTTTTCAATGATGCCATTTTACTTGATTTCTTTTGTATCTTATATTTTATGTTAAGTGCCTGATTCAAAGCGCTCTTTACTTTACTTGATTTATGTGCTAGCCAAAAATCAAATCTTATTCTAGGACTGAGTGACATGGTGCTGGGGGAATTCGTTCTTGATTTTCAAAATAAACTTCACATTAATTTGTAAATTGCCATTTAGCGGCTGATGAACACTGACATACGTGAATTTCCCAGGCAATTTGTGAATTTCCAGTGTTACTTCTGCCACTAAGACTATTAATATAAATTGCATTAAAAACCTTAGCTTCCATTGACTTTGTTAGCACAGTCAGAGCTTTCATTATAATTTTTACTTGCCGTTTGATAGATTTGTGTTTAACACTTGTGGGTTTTTTTTATTAAACCGGCATTCCAAGTGCCACAGCCACACAATCGACAATGTCACTGTTAAAAGCCTTTTGCCTTTGTCTTTTGAACAGGCCCCTTTCATCTGACAGATTTTTAAAATATTGAATGTTTTTTCTGAAATTGGGAAGAAACTGTGCCGTCTGAGCCTGGGAAACCCTCCTCAGACCAGCGGGGCTACAGATTTTCTCTCTTTCTCCTCTTCAGAACCCTGTAGATGGAGCCCTGAACTAAGATCTTGCTGCATCTCTAGCACAGATTGACTTCCTTTGGGTTGATGATGATTGATCGTGTTGTTTTCTTCATTACTTTAAACCTAATCAGTGCTTGGTGTAATTTGAGTAATGATTGCTCATTATTGGCAATTGTGAAGTTTAAGGCTTTCTTCCTTTTACCTCACAAGGCAACCAGTTGGGAGATGCTAGTACCTCCCCATTTGTGCAATATTTGGGGGGAGGGGTGTGTGGGGGAAGCTTCATCTCAGTGATAGCCAGGAAACAGCAAATAGTTTTGTGGAAGTTTTATTATTGTGCTTTTTCTTGGCAGGTAACTCCTAGAGTTACCCCCTCATGATCAGATCTGATCACATAAGAGGCATTTCTCAGGCAATGTCATTCGGGTCTTCCTGAAATTCTTGAGTTCAATAAATCATGCTATTTCCTCACACACCATGTCTTATAAAGTGAGATAGATGCATTTCCAAATAAAAGCTTGCTGGGAGGGGAAAAAAAAGAAGATAATGAATGGGGATCATACATGGGCCAAAAATATATTGTGCATCATTAACAAACTGCACTTCTAGCTCTGTTATTTTAACTAAGTACAAGGGGCTTTTGTTTCAAGTGGAGTGATTGATTTACTGGTTTTAAGCTTGGTAAGCACAGAAAGGGATGCTCAGCTTTTCACCACCTACAGGACGTACTACAGAAGTCTGGCTAAGCATTTGGTTGCTCATGCTGAATTAATTCTAAGGGCGTATCTTAAATCTACAGAAGTCAGAAAATTTCCGAGTCATATTTGCTGGAGTTAGCACAGTTTTCTTAAGACAAATTTTTTTCTTGGGCCTACTTCTGCAGTTAAATCTCTATAGTCCCTATAATTTTATAAAGCCACTAAAATCAATGCATTTACATCACTATAAGAAAGGGCAAAACGTATCTTTTCAGCCATGTTGCTTCATGAAATATTACAATATTGTAATATTACAATATTGCAGGGTTTTTTTTTTTTTAAAATCCCATTTAGTCCAGTTTGGGTAAAATATATGGAGCTAATCCTAGATATGACTTATTACTCTAGTTCACCTTTAATGCTCTCCCTATTTATATTAATGACTCTGTAAATATATATTCACAGCCCCATAATCTATTGGAAATGTTTTTACATTTGGTTCCATTTTACATAAAAAAAAATCACACTGACCACAAAACATATGAACCTCAATTTGTTCTACAGTTAACTAGCTAATTTTGAGGTGAAAAGGTGTCTAACGGTATCAATGGAGCTTGCACGGCGCTATTCTCTTTTTGTAATTCCACAAGGCACTTTGTAGTATAGAGAAAGCAGGAATGCTTTCTCTCTCTACCTTACCGAGCTGACATCTAACAGCCAAGAGCGTGGTATCAGTGACATACTCAGTAACTGAGGTGCCTTCAAATGAGGAGGTTATGAGTTTCCTACCCGACATGATCACACTCAGCCTTAGGGGCAGTCTCCGTGCATGCAGCAGCACTGATAGAAAGAGTCTTAGCAACAAACCAGGCGCTTGCTGGAGGGGACAAGATATCTCATTTGCTTAAGTTAGACCAGAGGACCCAATGTGGATAAATATCAGCTTCCCCCCCGCCTCCCCTGAAAAGAGACACTGTCTGCTATGACTGTACAAGTAAAAATAAATACATTTTGATGGTTATAACATCACAATAATGCGATCATTTGAATTCATATGGAGAACAGTAAAAACAATATGCTTTCTGATTGAATTATCCCAGCTCTTAGCTTTTAAGTTTCAATTATAGATACAAACAACTTAGGAGAGAAAGTGAACAATAAATAGCATTTTCTATCAGATGTATAAAAAGCAGTGAATTGAGGGAAATTATTTTTTAAAAAGACAAAAGTGTAGCCCATCCTTAAGATGAAATCTATGGCACTAAAAGGTTTGCAAAATTCAATGTTGCTGTACTGTAGCATGGCACTATATATGCAATATTGCACAGACTCATTTGGATAGGATTCTGACTTCTTCAGTAATTACAAACTGCAAAACAAAATATTACAAGCAATAGGCATGTGATAACTATATTCTCAAATACTGAATATATATTAAAAAAACATGCAAAGCATTTAAGTGTAAGAGGCCAACAAATATGTTTAAAATCATCCTGAGTGATAATCATGGCTTGCATTTTTAAAAGCCAGACCAGAGGTTCGCTATTATTTTTTAAAACTTCATAGTATATATTGAAGACTCCCTGTGTATGCATATAGGTTTCATATAACTAATATTAGTTATAACATAAAACAGTCTTACCAAATAAGTCAGGTCCCTACCAGGTAATGCAGTAACAAACTGTATGCTGTGTATGCTCAAACACATACCTGTGTAAAAGCAAAACAACTGGAAAGCGTTCAGTTTAATGAAGGTTAAAACATTAAAAACCCACATGTTCAGTAACACTAAGTTAACTGATCTTGTTACTGTAACACTTGTTCCTGATCCCCCATCACCTGCTTCCTTTTCTAGTCATGTCTTTACCTCAGGCCCGATCCAGCAAATATTCATATGCAAGTAATTTACTCAGATGAGTAGTCTAACTGAAGCCAACTGCACTACTGGTGTGAGTAAAATTATGCACCTATGTAAGTGTTTGCAGAATGAAGCAAAGCTTATGAGCCTGCTTAACGTTTATGTATGGTGAGTAGCCCTATTGACTTCAAATTTATAAGTTAAATTTAAATTTAGGTGTTTGAAATGGACCAATTTTTAGGGATTTTCCCCCTAAAAATTTCAATTCCCAACCCCCACAAATTGTAACAAAACACATTACTGACGTTTTCAAAATGGTTGATTTTTTTCATTTATCAGTAAATGAAAAATTGATAACCATTTCAAATTTTAAAAAAAACCCACAAAAAACTAGGGACTAAACTTGTGAAAAATCTAAACATTTCAACCATGTCCACAATTTTTGAAAAACATTTTTGAGGAGGCTCTTTTGATTTAAAAAAAAAAATCTTTGTTCCAAAAAATTTCATCCACTTCTAGTGCCTGGAAAGTTTTTGGGTGTCCACTGAACAAATCATCATCAATGCAATTTTTTGCTTTGGGCATGTTCCGCAATGAATGGGACTCATACTACTTAACTTTGCCATCCTGTTAGAGCCAAGAAAGTCAAAGCCTCATGGGATGGTGGGAGTTATTTCTCTACATTGAGCTGTTGAGGGTCCCAGATACAGATTATTTCTAGCAACTCCCTTTTCATTGAGTGACCTCACTTTCTCTCCAGAGACACTATAGCCCCCATAAATTGCAAAATATTCATACTTCTGATTCTCAAAAAATGCATCAATAGCATTTATAAGAAACTATTTGGACAGCCCTGATTGGGTGGGAGGCTTGCTTATGCAACACAATTTTCATTGGTCAGTTGCTCTGCACACAGAAAAAAAAATACCGAGTAGAGATGAACAACTTTGCATCCACAATTTTTTTGCACTTGGAGCTCTGAGCCAGCCTTCTCATAGATAAATGGAACTATTGCACATATGATTTGGTCACAACTAAAATTTGCATAAAAATAGAGATGAAAAACTAGATATGGGCACAAACGCTGGATCTAAAACTTTGCTGACATTTCAATCTGATTTCAGATCCCAATTTCTCAACAAGGAAAAAAATGTAATGGAAAATTGCGAGAGTAGATTTTTGCATTTTTGGAGTATTGTTTCTTATTGTTGATCAGGCTTAGATTATGCCAACATTTATTCCCATTTTTAGTTGTTGCGAAATAGAGTCAATATTACACGAGTTTTCCTGCATTAATATGAATAGAAAACTAACTCTGAATACACAGTATCTGAATATATTCAACGCCGCAACATTTTGTGTTTCCATGAAGATGCAGGGGGAAGCTTTTGGGTAGAATTGTTGGCCTCCTGCCACAGAACTAGAACTGGAGAAGGAAACTATATTGATAATATCTAGTACTGAAGTAGGTGAAATTTGAGTTCAAACCTCTGTCTCTAAACACAGTATATTATTCTGAACTCAGACGTGCCTGATCCATACCCCCGCCCATGAATGGAATGCGGTAAAGTGATACTAACTGATAGACACTATGGTCTCCTGGTTGCTGTGGCATCGTTCTTTTATTTCTACATAGTCGGGGGGGAGGGGAGAAGGGAGGAAGAGGTGGAAAGATGGTGTCATGTGTCAGCAGTAGTTACAGTGCCAGGCTGCTAGATGAAAAATAAGAAAGCGCTGGTAACATTGTTTGGCTAGGGATAGAAAAGTGGAAAAAACCCACAGAGTAGGATAGAGCATGAATACTGGAAGAGTGAGGATGATGAGTTCTTAGCCCAACTCTTATATTTGGGGTTAGCAGGACCTCAGAGTAAATTAATGGGAGATTTTAGCTATCTAGAGCCAACTGTGTATGATTGGATAGGTTCCTAGGCCACATATAAAATACAGGAATTGGCTGAGATGCCACCTAGAGGAAATACAATCCTGGATCTGCTTCTTACTGGCAAGGGACACTGGCTGAGACTAAAACAGAGCTTGGTACCATTGACCTTGAGTTATGTCAATTCAGCACAGTAAGCAAACAAAATTGGAAGACGGAAGTATTAGATTTCCAGAAAGCAAATTGTGAGGAATTACAAAATCGAAGAGACAATCCTGTTCCCTATGGAATCCACAAATGTTTGAGTTTAGTGGGCACCGGACAAATGCGGTAGGAAGAAGGGTAAGGAATTCTAACAGACAGCATAAGTGAGATGTAACAGGCTGCCACACCAGTAGCTTGAACTGACACGGTTATGCATTTATCATCGTGAAGAGGCTTTTGTCTCCTTGATTGTACATACCTCCCCACCACCAGGTGACTCAACAAGCAGCAATTGTTGTGAAGATGTCATTCATTCTTGTTTCTGTGTGAATAAAATACTGCCAAGGATAATTAAAGCCTGTTTCCACATTTATCATGGAGTCAAAGGTCTCCAAGGAATGAGCCTCAACCCAAGAAAGGCTTGTTAGGCAGCTCCCCTTTCCAGTCACGTATGTATCCAGTCTGCTTCTCTGTTCCAGCTCTCGGTTTGCCTTGGCGGACATGATTGAATTAGTTATTGAAATATTTCTATATTGAAGTTGTTCAAATTATTTCTCTTATTGAAGGACTGTATTGCTAAGCTAAGTAAGAATGACACATAATTTGCACAAGAAATTGATAAGATCCTAGAGCAGAGAAGAACTTGCAGCTGCTTGACCACCACGGAGAGAAATACCAAGTTGTTCAGCTGGCCAGTACATACCAGTGAGGCTCCAGGGAGCACCTTGTTAAAAATAAGTCAAGTGGACAGGACATTTTGAATGCATTCACCCTGCCTCCAATGGAGTTCACCCCAACTTTGCTAAATCATTTCCGCCAGAGATACTTTTATCTCTGGGGCTGGTAAGAATTTCCACTGAAAAGAAAACAATTTTTGGAGTGTCTGGATTGTGACCAGCATGAAGTATTTTCAATAAGCTCCGTGGGGAAGCAGTCAGCCCCCGCAAATCCCTCTCAAAAGGGTCTTCATCCCATCCCAAATTACACAGAACTTTGCACAGTACTTAGGCCAGACCCCCCTTAGCTGGTGTGCATTGATCGAGCTCCATTAACTTGAGTGGAATTGTGTCAGTTTTACACCAGTTGCGGATCTGACCCTCTGATACATTTTTCATTTCCAGTGAAGGGCACTCACTATAAGATTGCTGCTAAGTGGGTTTGCCTCTCATTTAATATTATTTAACTAGGAAGATAAATGCATAGATTTCACAGTACACTGCCCCTCCTTTCTGCCAGCTGCCATAGTACAAGGGGTTTATTGCAGGCTAATGGGGAAATATTTTGTGGGGCCTCTTGTTATTTCAATAATACTGGCAACACCCACTATTAAGCAGGCATTTTGAGTTTGTTGGAGCCTCGGGCATACTTCTGTGGCTGAGGAAAATATTTTCCTGCCTAGTCCATGACTTTGTTACAAAAATAAAGGGCTGCCCTTCATTTCACACCCCTGCTGGGAGTCCTGCCTTCCACAAGTCTGACATGGAGAGTAGGTAGGGTGGGAAAGAGAAGGGACTAGTCTTGATAACTGAAGCTCTGCAACTGTCTTGGTTGTTCTGTGCTCATATGAATGAGAGCTCCTGATATGGCACTACTGTGGATATACATATCCCCTTAAAAAGGTAAATGAAAGGTGAGAACATTCCTCCCATGATATGTGAGTGGAATCCTAATATTACCTGGTGCATTTTTCCCTCTTTGAAGCAGTGCTGTCCCAAAGTTAACCTCCTTCTAGATATCATTATTCCAAAGGGGCAACAACAATGCCTACTTAGTGCTTAGTTGTCTTAAAAAGGTCTTTTTTGTGTTTTGAGGTCATATTGTATCATCTTTTTACTACTGGATAAAAAGAAATCAAAACCCAAGTGGAAATGATCTCCTGCTACCCTACATCATCATCTCTTTTTCTGCATATTTGCTCAGATTATGTGCCCTTAAAGCAGTGTGCCACAAATCTAATCAGTGATTAAACCCCACTGTTGACCCCCAATCTTCGGAAGAGATTCAGCAGGACACATTCTACCCAGTTACACCAAAGAACCCATAATAAAGCTTAGAATGGGTTCAAAACAGAAATCCAGATCAAAATCGCCTTGATCTTTGAGGAAGTTAGGATCTAGATCCACACTTTGCTGCGGTTTATTGATTGGCTGAAGCAGCAAACATGTTGCTCCATCGTAACAGAGCAAACTCCAGTTCACTCTTCCAAGACATTCCATGATAAAAGGTGAAAAAAAGGTGAAACAAAGTAAGCTTTATTTTACCACTGTATGAAATATGGTCCTAATTTTTCTCCACAAAGTTGAATCCCACAAAACCTAACGAAGTTCCCCTGATGTACATCAGTTGTAAGACCCAAACTTTTTTTTTTTGGCTGTTTTTGAAAGACTTTCCTGGCTGTTCTCCTCCTCAGTTCAATCAAAAAATAATTTATTATTGCTCACTGTAAAGTCAAGGAAATCAAATTCCATGCGCAACATAATTTAAAGAGCACATTTTATAATTCTGCTCTCCGCATCTTTTGGCTGTGATTTCCGATGGCAAGGAAAACTCTTTGGAGCTCAATAGTGTTCAAAAAATTGTTTTGATTAGTAAAACTGTTATCCAGTCTTCTTGCCTGATCCCCAGTTGATTGACTTAGAGATAAAGTTTAAACCCTGAAACACTCAGCAACCACAAGGTGTATAAAGCAACTGCCCCAGGAGGATTCAAGCATTTCTACAAAACTATTTCCAAATGGTGCTCCATAGTTAACCCTGCTTAAAATGCAAGCCACTCAAACAGGTGGAAGCAGTTTGGTATCACGTACCTCCCCTGTCAGTTTGAGAAAAGGATCTTTTGAATCTCAATACCACAAATGTCATTGTTTAGAGTTCAAAATTTTGCATTCAGCTGATTTTATTCCTCCCCCGGTGTGGGATTGTCCAGGGACCAGCAATGTGTACCACAAAACAGGCTCCTATTTAATCTAGAGTTCCGGTGCGTTGCTTGCCGGAGATTCATCGCTCGCAAATGAGGCAAGCCAATCAGGATAGAGATGTAAACCTCTCTCATTAAACACATATGGCAGAGCGGTGCCAGTGCAGAGACAGAGGTGAGGCGGCTTGTGCCCACCGTATTCAAGTCCTGCAGCGGCCAGTGCGGATCTGAGATGCTCTGAGAACTGCTCTAAAAGGAACCCTTCTTTCAATGCAGCCCTCTGGGGCTTTACTACTGGGGTGCAGGTCTACTCCAGTCAAGTCCCCAGTTCATCTCATCCCTCCCCCCCCATACCCTGCATCTGGCCCACTTTTTTCCCTTCTGAGCCCAGGGCTGCTGTGGAGCTGCCACGGGCGTTCCCTGGTGCTCAGTGCCTTTCAGGAGCTGCTTGGAAACTCACTGGGTCAAACTCATTTTTACCTGAAAACAAGTGACTATTGCCATGGCCCTGCAATAGGGCCAACCTTATGGGTGGGGAACATGGGCAACCACCCAGGGCGCCGTGGTCGGGGGTGGGGGACACCGTGGTCAAGAGGCTGCAGAAGGGCTCTGCCCACTGCGGAGGTGAGGAGGGGATGAAGGGAACTGCAGGGTGGGGTCCAGGCACACACATGCACCCCCTCTCCACTCTCTTGGTAACAGGACACCTCCAGCGCCGCTGCCACTCCACCTGCTGAGTGGCTGCCCGCTCCTTGGGGAGCAGTATTTAAAGGGCGCCAAATCTGCCCAGGGCGCCATTTTACTGAAGGCCAGCCCTGCATTGCAAGATGAAGTTCCAGCTTAACTCTGAACTGGATGGCATATGCCTGGTCAAAGCCGACGCTGAAAATGATTTTTACCTCGTTCCCGTGCATGGATTTCGAGGAGGAAGTGAGAAACGCCTTCTGAATCGGACAGAAGCTGGGATGACTGTTTAGAGTTACCCATGTAACTGTTTATGGCAGGAAATCTCTCCTCCGTAACATGCCTCATTTGTCTATCAGCAGTGAACATACATATTGAAAAGGAATTTACCTGAGAGTGTGTGATTAGATAACCCATCTCACATTTAATGAGAATGTATGGGCATTAAGCAAGTTCTTGCGGAGCCTTTTTAAACCAATTCAATGCCACTGAACTGGTCGTTTATATCTGTCCTTGTACTAAGATAGTAAAATTCCATAATTCACTTTGCCAGATAACTCCCTCTCAGCATAAGACTTTGTTTTTGCTTACACTCATTAGAATATCATTGTTACTAAATGATCATGAGGGCAGGGGGCTGGACTCGATGACCTCTCGAGGTCCCTTCCAGCCCTAGAATCTATGAATCTATAAATATTTCTCACTCGTGACTTTATTCCTCATGAGTGAGGACGGCCTATACCTGTTACTGTACTTTTGATTCTAAATAATCCTATTCTCTGTGTAAAAGCACATCAGGACTCCGATGGGGGAGGTAGTCTAGGAGCACTGGGAGTCATGAGTTCTAGGTACTAGCCCCAGCTCTGAGTTGCTTTGTAGCCTTGATAAAGTCATTCAAACCTTCTGCTGCAGTCACTGAAACAGCAAAGCAGATTCACTGCAGCCTCAACCCCAAAGACTTACCAGTGTTGCAAGTGGCATACTACCGTGGCAGCCACTGTGCCATAGCAATAATAGTGTCTCTGCCCTGACCCTTCTGCATAGTAAGGACCAGATGTTTATTGCCCCCTCCACTCCTGAAAGGAGTCTTGGTGGGAAAGATCTAATCAGTGGTGATGGAACAATTTTTATAGTGGAGGTGCTGAAAACTATTGACCAAAACTGTGAACTCTGTATATGATGGAAACTACTTCAAGCCACGGGGTGCTGCTGCACCCCCAATACTGCTAGTTCCAACACCCCTGGACCCACTGAGAAGCAACTGCTCAGTGTCCACTGAAGACTTTGGTGAGAGGGCATTGAGTCCCAGGACAGATCAAGTCCTGGTCATTCATCCAATTGTGTCTTCGGGTCACTCTCGGAGCCGTGGGGAGGGTAACAGGGTTGCGTGAACATCATTAGTTTACCTCAACTATCTATAGACTGGGTTGAAATGGCACAGATTCAGCTGGAACCCAAACCAATCCCTGATTTCCGGTGCATTCTGGATTCCAGTCAACCTCTGATTGTGAGATGTGATTAATTAACTCTGTAGAGTACTTTGGAAAAAAATCCAAAATCCAAAGCCAAACTTGTTAAGGAAGGATCTGAATGAAAAACAACAATACTTGACCCTTTCATAGTATCTTTCGTCTGAAGATCTTCAGTCTCCTCCCTGAAGTTTGGATACAGCATTTTGAAGCATTTCAATCTGTTCTAGAGATAGGGACCAGCTTTGAAATTCAGATCCAGTTCTGGTTGCAGATTCCAAACACCTGCAAAGTCTGGGCTCTCCATTATTGCAAGAGGTCTATCCTCACATCACACCTGTGCAATACTGTTATAGTACTTTGACTGGGTTACAGTCCCATACTCATTCCCCTCCCCCCCGAACGCTTGGCATTTTGCTTATTTAGGAGGTCAGAACCCAGACGCTTCAAGGGAACTAAGAAAAGATGTGATGGGAAGGGGAGTGTGGGGTTCAAAGTGGCATATGGAAAAAGGTCCTCTCTCAGTACTGATACTAAAAATATAATCTGTGTTTGTGAACCAACTTCCTTATCATTACCTGGAAAATATACCATTGTACATCACGTGTGTGCTTGCCAAAACTGATTTAAATTAGAGTATAGACCTACATGACATGAGGTTCATTGTATCTGGAGCTCTGACGGAATTTCTCTGAAAGCCGGCGCGAGGACCATAGCAAAGTATGTCCTGTCAAGTCTCCTTTTTCATTCAATAGACACAGGAAACACTCAGTCCCTTTCCGGCATTGTGCACAGCCAGGTTCTGAGGCGGCATCAATTAGCATTTCTCTTGATGAGTGTTTGACACATTATTATTTAAACTATTTCCTGCCAGGTCTTTGGGATAATTCTACCCAGTGCCAAACAGTCTGTCAAAAATCTTGCCTAAGAACTCTGTACATCCCATGCTCGAGAATTTAAGCAGATGCTTTATATGGCTAGGAAGCAATAGCCCCTTCGCTATGCTTACTGTGGAATTTCATGTTGTTTTAAAGATGCCCAAATTCCTTCCCATCAGACAGGTTTCCTTCTGAATCATGCATAAAATACACCCTCTGCTAGAGTATTAAAACACTGAGGCGAGAACACATCAGCTTTGTTGCCTTGAAGGCCTCCGTAATGTCAGGAAGCACAGTGATATCAGGGATGACTTAAGGCTCACAAATATACAGGCTATGTTATATATGTGCATGTCATTGACTATATGTTAGTTGGATATTAAAAGCTGAGCATTGACTAGATCAATTATATAATAGTAAGGTTTGAATATATAAATGTTTTATTAAGCAAGGGATATTTAAAGGACATAAAATTGTTTGATAAGATTTACTGCAACTCATGTTGAATAAAATATTGTAGCTATTGTGTGCTTAATGAATAAGGAATGGGGCAAGGTGTTTGGTTCTGGATCAGATATAGATTAAGATTTTGGCTAAGTGGTTTTAGAATCTTGAAAGCTGTTTTTCTAACTTCTGGGCCACCAATAGCAGAAATCTCATGAACATAGGCCATCTCTAATGAGTTCCACCATTCAAAATGGAAGCTCATGCGGTAGAGGGTCATACACTATGCTTCAGAGGTCCCAGGTTTGATCCCGCCCACCGACAACCAGGGTCTGTCAGTGTTACAAGAGCAATTATTTTTGTGAGATTTCTGCCATTTTGGGCTGCAATCTTATGAGAATGACCATTCCGATGAGATTTTAGCCATAGCAAGATGAAGAAATGAAGGTCTTTTCTTTCTGAATCTGAACTGCAACTGAGAGCACAGCAGCAGTTCAGATTTAGGGATTCATAGAATCATAGAATATCAGGGTTGGAAGGGACCTTAGGAGGTCATCTAGTCCAACCCCCTGCTCAAAGCAGGACCAATCCCCAATTTTTGCCCCAGATCCCTAAATGGCCCCCTCAAGGATTGAACTCACAACCCTGGGTTTAGCAGGCCAATGCTCAAACCACTGAGATATTCTCCCCCTACCCTGAAATTCAAAAAGGGCAGGATTCAAGGTTCCAGATTTGTCCCATTTCTAAGCTAACACAAAACAAAATACTTGTTGATCATTAACATTTTAACTGAGGCATGAAAGTTAAGTGTCACGCACAGTGTCATTTAAGCCTTGATCAATGTATTTTTAATATTTCCATCGGAAACTTTTGATTCTATAACTAGTTATTTCATGTACATTCAGAGATCTATTTTCACAGCAGTGCATGCCAATAACTCCAATTGGCATTATGGGACGTGTCATCGTGTGGCCTCAGGGAAAGGCTACAGGCAAAGAGCACAGAGTGCTGCTTAGGAGGGGGAATGCAAAGGTGGCTTTAAGTCACTTTTGAGTGTCTTCCTTTTCCCTCCATCTCCAATCCCAGGATAGCTGGGCACCAGTCTGGCCCATGTAGCCTGGAGTCCACACATCCTGCTTCTTACCCCACAGTTTTCTCTTGTTCCCAAACCTTAGTTTTGTTTCCTTCTCCCTCAGTCTCACTCCATCCCTCACTCAGTCCTTTCCTTCTCAGTTCTTTTTCTCCCACACCTCTTAGAACTTCACACACACATGTTGGGCTGGGCAAGGTGGCCTCTTTGCTGCATAGCTGCAATAGCACCACCTACCCAACTCTGCAAACTACTCAGAAGCCCTGTCTTGGGTTCATTCCCCAGCTTCTTCTCGGTCTCTCACTAGAGGAAGGAAGAGGAGCTGATGTCAAGGAGGCTGGCAAGGAAAGGCGTTTCAGCCATGGATCCCACCCATGCTGGCAGCTCACTAAGAGTTGGAAATGCAGCTGGGAAGCTGGAGAACGGATTCAGGAGCCAAGAGTCAGGGGCTAGGCAGGTCTGACTCAGAGATATCACATCACTCACTGGACTGAAAACAGTGAAAGATAAATCAGGCCGTTTCCCAACAGGGTCTCACAGTATCCTTAGAGTGCTCCAGGTCCCTATGTCCCGTATGATGCATGTTTACAATCACAGGAGTGATGGTCCATCAAACATATAATAAGAAATTCTGGCAGCCGCAGACACAGAGAAATCATCAGGCCTACATCCCAACCAGGATCTTCTCCCTTGCTGAGAAGCTGTGGCTAACACTACAGCAGCTGAATTGCACATTCGGAAAGACAGTTACCCATTGCAGTGAATGCAGGCTCAAAATATGCATCTGGGAGCAGGCACCTCACATATTCTCCCTCCCCCTTGCACCGCACTGAGCCACATTCAACGGAGAGGACTACAGTAGTGCTCTGCTTAACTGAGAATCTCCTTTTTCTCTTGACACCATTTTTGCTCTGTAAAAGAAGGGGACTGAAATAAACATTCAAAAACCAGCATTCACACAGCTGACCTACAAATCAACACAACTACATCCCTCTAGTGATGAGGAACCTTTTAAAAAAACTTTGAATAGTTAGAATAACTAAGTAATCCCTCCCCCACACAAAGCCCCACACTCTAGTATTCCCACAAAATGTCCCTCCACTCAATAAGCCATGAAGCTGGATCTCCCATAACAATACATCTTCCCAACTTTGTGCTGAGGTAGAGTGATCTGTAGATCACCAGGAGTCCCAAGACTTGAATTCTATTCCTTGTGTTTTGAGAGCTGGGGCAAATCACTTCACCACTCTTTTCTCAGTTTCCCCATATAGAGAACGGGTCTAAGGATACTTACTGTCACAACCGAGACATGGGCAGTCTGAGCTATTGGTCAGAGCAGGAATGAGGCTACTAGGAGGCCAGAGTCCAGAACAGACAGAGTCAGGATGTCAGTAGGAGCAGATATCACAAAGGAAGCAGTGCTAATTATAGAGAACCTAGCTGCATAGACAACTTCCTGTTCTTGTGCTTGGGTTAAATAGAGGTTGGGACCAATCAGGACACCCAATTTTCCACCAATCAGAGCCCAGGACTGGAGTCCTCTGTCAGAACTTAGTTGCTATTCTAGGAGCTGCTAGCAGATTAGTGTGTGGCAGGTTGGGACTATCAAACTCCTAAAAGCCCTGGAGGCCAGGGTTCAAGACCTGTGGGCCTTGGTGCTGGCCATCTTTTGATCTACACATGAAAAGTGTTCCATAAAAGCGACATATTATCCTTGATAATTGGGAAGACCCAGGCACATAGTTTGGAAGATTGCAGGCTAGCACCACCTCCTGTGCTTTTGAGGAGTTGCCTGTAAAGGGTCATTCAGCCCCAACCCAGCGTGGTTTTAGAAAGACAAACACCACTCAAACCCATGTTGTAACATCTCCTCAAATTTCAGGTATCCAACTTGAGAGATCTTAAAAGGGTGGTTGTTTTCACTGTTTTTTGAAAATCAGGCCTCATTAAAGTCCCTCAAGATGGATACCCAACATCAGTAGGCACTTTTGAAAACCTTGGCCCTATGTGACTTTGTCCATTTAATTTCCACTATGATATAACCGACCTCAATTTTAAAAAATACTGTCTGGAATTTTCCACAGACATCCAAAGAATGGAATTTCAGCTGAGGCATCATTTCTTTCCGTGCCAAACATTGCATGCTATCAAAAGGTCTTTGAAAAGGCAAGTTTCATGTTTGTTTGTTTTTAAATATTACATGGAAAATTTTCTACAGCATAGAGATCTCAACACATTTATATAAACATTTTTATTTAAAAGGTTGCCATGATATCCTTTGGCTACTCAATATCAATCCTGGAACCTAGGCACTGACCCTTAGTCGATACAATAGCTGAAATATCTTACACTGATTACTATTAAAATGTCAGTGATTACCAATAGCTAGTGCGCAGTGATAGCTGAGATTTTGTAGTTGTTTCTCCACACTATAATACATAACTGTGGTATCTCAAATAGCGCTGTCTGGAAATGGTTGGTATAGGTTGATGTTTAATGGTAACCACTATAATCATAGTACCAAAGACCTGCCAACCCAAACTCATGACACAAATTATTATTGCTCTTTAGCTGCACTAACTATAGGCTATTTCACTTTGAAGCTGGAGTTTCCATTGCAAGGAATTCCAAAGGATTTTTTTGTGGTGGAAGGGAAGAAAAAGGACAGGCATAGAAACTAACTAAACCTGGTTATTCAGAGAGGCCATCTTTTGGATATGTTTCCTTTAAGAGTACATTATATACGATAATGGCTTCATTGTCATCAAATAGAATACAATTAATTTTATTTTTTAGTGTGTTATCAGCAAGCAAACCACCACTATTAGCTAGATACCATCTGGGAGTGACAGTTTCCTTATTACAAAATATGTAAAAATATGGACTCCCTTAAGGAATCTGTTGCACTGCATCTGCTCAGATTTTTGTTGTATGCTAATGGATTTTAACCCAGCATATGAAGCATGTAAAAAAATAACAGAACATTTACAACTAAATTACTTGTTTCACATTTAAAGTGTCACAAAGATGGAGACAGCCACATATGTAGGCTTAGGTATAGGGAACTGAGAAGAAACAAAGAAGTAAGGAGCAGGCATTTCTTACCTGCTGTTTTGTTATCCATCCCTCTCTCTCAAGGGGGATTCTAGCTGCCCACATAATTAGGGCCTCTTTATATGTGAGCAAAGTATTGGGACTATATACTGCTGAATCTCCAATAAGCTTAGGTGATAACAAAAGACTGACTGCTAAAGCACAATTTCTATCCTTATTTCTCCGTGTTTGTAATATATTAAACAATCACAATGATTAAACGGGCTATTATAATTATGAAACCATTCTCCAGGACAGTTTCCTCCCCCCCATGGTCTTCCTCCCTCCTTCCCACCACCACACCATGGCCTTCCTTACCTCCACTTGCAATGCTAAAATACTGAAAATGAATAGGAATGACATACAGTTTGGTTAGATGACGAGAAATCGTCGGGATTGGCTGTGAATACGGTAGATTAAGACTCCTCTTTGCTGAAATATGGATGTCATCATCTTGGCGAGAATCACCCATTACCAGAGTTGAAAAATAAATGACTGCACTGCAAACATGGGGCAGAGGAGGGTGTGTTTTTTTCTTTCCCTCCCCACTGTACAATTATGCAGAGCTGTAGCTTTAGGCTAACAGAATTTTTGCACTTGTAAAGCAGTTTAGTATGAATTGCTTTTCCATGGATCTATATCCCCAGGCTCTCCAATGTGAAATATACCAGGCATTACTTTTTCATTAGCATCAACATAGGACACTTCACTAAAAAATATTTCCTGAGCTGTTTACACTTCATTATATATATATATATATATATATATTAGAACTGGGAAGATTTTGATTGCACATAAACTTTTTGCATAACTCCTCTCTTCAAATAAAAGTAACATACCACCTGCTCTGAAGTCCCTCTTACTTGTGTCCATATATACAAAAGAAATTGTCTGATGAGATGTGCTATATAACAGCTAGGTATTATTATTATTAAAGGTGTAAAGATATAATTCATCCCCTGCCCCACTCACACACACTTTTCTAACAATAATGTTTTGCACTTGATCATCCTGATTTCAAGTGGTATAAAAACATATATGGAACAGAAATACCGAGCACCTACAACTCCAACTGAAGTCAATAGGAGGTGGAGGTGCTTTTGGTACCTCTGAAAATCAGGCCTTAAATATTTTATGTTGGGCCTCCTCTGTACAAAACACTTTAGTCACATAAATGAATTACAAAGAACGAGGAGTACTTGTGGCACCTTAGAGACTAACACATTTATTTGGGCATAAGCTTTCATGAGCTAAAACCCACTTCATCAGATGCATGGAGTGGAAAATACAGTAAGACGATATATATATATATACAGAGAACATGAAAAGATGGGGGTTCCCATACCAACTCTAACAAGACAAATCAATTAAGGTGGGCTATTATCATCAGGATTAAAAAAACAACTTTTGTAGTGATCACAGAATCATAGATAATCAGGATGGCCCATTTCAAACAGTTGACAAGAAGGTGTGAGTAACAGTAGGGGGAAAAATTAGCAAGGGGAAATAGTTTTAGTTTGTGTAATGACCCATCCACTCCCAGTCTTTATTCAAGCCTAATTTAATGGGAGACAGGCCAGTACTCACTTACAGACAGCCCCCCAACCTGAAGCAAATACACACCAGCAACCACGCACCAAAAACACACAACCACACACCAAAAACACTAACCCAGGAACCTACCCTTGCAACAAAGCCCGTTGCCAACTCTGTCCACATATCTATTCAAGGGACACCATCATAGGACCTAATCACATCAGCCACACCATCAGGGGCTCGTTCACCTGCACATCCAGCAACATGATATATGCCATCATGTGCCAGCAATGCCCCTCTGCCATGTACATTGGCCAAACTGGACAGTCTCTACACAAAAGAATAAATGGACACAAATCTGACATCAGGAATTATAACATTCAAAAACCAGTAGGAGAACACTTCAACCTCCCTGGACACTCAATTACAGACCTAAAAATCACAATTCTTCAACAAAAAAACTTCAAAAATAGACTCCAATGAGAAATTGCAGAACTGGAATTAATTTGCAAACTGGACACCATTAAATTAGGCTTGAATAAAGACTGGGAGTGGATGGGCTGTTACACAAACGAAAACTATTTCCCCATGCTAATTTTACCCCCTACTGTTACTCAGACCTCCTTGTCACCTGTTTGAAATGGGCCATCCTGATTATCACTACAAAAGTTGTTTTTTTTTAATCCTGCTGATAATAGCCCACCTTAATTGATTTGTCTCGTTAGAGTTGGTATGGAAACCCCCATCTTTTCATGTTCTCTGTATAGATAGATAGATAGATAGATAGATATCTTCCTACTATATTTTCCACTCCATGCATCTGATGAAGTGGGTTTTAGCCCACGACAGCTTATGCCCAAATAAATTTGTTAGTCTCTAAGGTGCCACAAGTACTTCTCATTCTTTTTGCTGATACAGACTAACACGGCTACCACTCTGAAATGAATTAATTAGGCTTCACAACACACCTACCAGCTAGTTAGGTGGTATTATACACACTGGTAAACCTATAGGTAACCTGAAGCACAGGGGCTAACTGAATGATAGAGCCAGGAATAGAACTTAGGTGTCCCCATGGTCTGTGTCCCCTTCTCTAACCACTAGACAACATTGCTGTCATATAAACAAAGATTCCCCTCATCAAAATCAAAATCTGATACTCTCCCCCCATTTATTCTCAATGACCCAAGTTCAGTATATGCAATTCCCAAAATTCTGCTTTGCTCTGTAGGGAAATGCACAGGTGTAAAAATTAAAGGCCAGGTCAGAAATTCAAAGAGTGGTCTAAGCTTGTGGAAGGCACTTCTGTAGAATGTGGTCAATTAAAAAAAAAAGAATAAAAGTAATTTGAAATTCTTTCGAAAACCTAAGTCACATTTTGGTCTTTTCCACTGTTACATGACTTACTACCTGCTGATTCCAGTCTCATCCATGCAGGTTAGACAGTTTGACCCAAATAAATCAGCATGTTTAGACACACGACTGCCATAACAGGAAGCAATGGTTTATGATAGACTTTGCTGGCCAGACATTCCAGCTTGCCCCTCCTCACCAAAAGGGTGAGTGCCGTCTTCATGCAGAGAAAATGCAGCTGGTATGACAGCAGAGGATGGCTTTCTGCTGGGGAAGAGGGAAAAATAAAGGCATCTGAGAATAACACTAGGATTCGCCATTCTGACTGGCAGGGAGCATATAGACTTTGCTGGAGGAGGGGTCTATGTTCAAATGATTGGGTCCGTGGCTTCTTCAAAGACATAAAAAAACCATCAACAACTAAAAAAAAAAGACCCTCCGGTGTTAATGGTATAATGAAAACAATACTTCAGCACCTGGCTCCCCTATGCATTAAGAAGGGAACAGACCCCTGGAGTGCTCATTTTCATTTACATGGACACACTTTATAATACGTTGCAGAGCACTGCTGTCTCCTTTGGTAGTTGCCGTACTACCAATGACTTCTGCCACCTTTCACTGCATTATCAGCACACAAAGAGCATCTCTGAGTGGTTCTAATGCACTCTACCTGGTTTCATGAAGGGTGCTGCTGATGTCTATCGTCTCCTCTTGCGGTTGCATGGTACAGATTCAGCGGAGAAAACCAAGTCTTTAATACATTTTTATGTCTTGGGCCTTCTCCCATTGAAGCTGATGGCCAAACTCCAGTTGACTTCAATAAGAGCTGGATCCTCCGGGGTTCCATTTCTCGTGGCACGCCTGGTGACCTTTCGTGTAGCTCTCTCCATTGTAGCTGAGATTTTCCATCAGAAAGCATGCCAGACGGCACAGCTGTGAATGACTCTAGTGGCCCTTTTTTAGAGGCTCCTCTCTCTTTTCTAGTCAGCATCACCCTAGATTTCTGAGTCAGTGGCGTCAATAGTATGGTAATACTGACTTTGCAGCTAGTTGATTTGGGTTTTGAACACTAACTGCTGAACACTGGGTGAGAGAATGAGAATCCACCCACTTAAGAGCTGAAGATTCTCCATGTCGTAGCCACGTGTGTGTTAGCAAAGGCCAAAGGGGAGTTTATAATGGACTTCAATGAAGTCAGAGCCAGTATCATTCCAGTATATTTCTAACGTGATGTTCAGGAATGGATTTAAGTGGTACTTAATATTTCTCTACCTACAGTACTTGCTGTCAGTAGGCGCTAAATAAAAACGACTTACAACGTAACTTTGAACTTGGTGAGCCAGTAGAGCTCAGGAGAGCTTTACTAAAAGCCCCCACAATAGTTCAAGTTCACAAAGACATAATTAAAATGCACAGAGAGAGGTGCTCACTGAACTGCACCTTCTACTATTTCACAATTTACCTCAATGCTGTTTCTCCTGGCCCTGACAAAAGAGTTATTTTTCTTCTCCTCAGACCCAAGCCTCTTGAATGTAAGATTCATTGCTGTCCGTTTGGCAAAGGAAAGTTTCTCTCCTCGCTACGTCGTAACTTTACGAAAGCAATGGAATTCCTTTTTCTGAGCATTTTTTTCCTCATTAGATGGAGTGGTGACAATCAAACAAGTCAGAAGCATAAACAAGCAAATAAGGAGGGCCGCATTAAGGCACGTACAATCTGGGCACATGCCTACGGCATAATTCCTGGGGCGGGGGAGGGGGAAAGCTGGGCTAAGCTGTGACCCTGTCCCCCAGGTCTCAATGTCGCCTCCTCAAATGTGGCCCCCTCATGACAGAGGTGCACCGGGGCCAACCTGAGTGGGCAGTGAGAAGGCCAGCACCGCTGCCCCTTGCTGATTCTGTGTGGCCAGCTCCAGCACAGGCACCTGACTCAGACCAGCTGGAGCGTCACTGCCATCATCCAGGTGCCAGATGGGGAGCTGCAGTGAGTGCTCACATGGGGGCGCTGGCTGGGAGAGGGCCGGTGGGGGGCTGACACCAGGGATTTAGTAGGGCAGTGTCTCAGAGTGTGCAGCTGGAGCCAGTCACTGACTGACCTGGAAAGGAGATGATCAATTAGGAGCCTGTTGCATGCATGTATGTTTTTCTGAGGCCCAATGATGGGTTAATCCGGGACTGCAAATAAGGATCACCCTAGATGCACTAATGCCCTAGCCAAAGTTGGACTTAGCACATCCATGAGCTGCCAGCCCAGTCACCTACTCGCTGCATCCTGCTGCGCACTAGCCCACACCTGCTCCAATGCGTGTGCCACAACTTGCTCACAATGGAAGTCCCTGCTTCTGCTTAGTCACGTGCGGCAGCTGATTTTTGCTCGAAAATGCTTCAAAATGAATTATTTTGCTAATGCTCCAAAGACGGGACCTCAGCAGCCATTGCTTTGTGGGGCATATCTGGGATCCAAAGATGCCCGGTGCACATGACTGCTGGGAAATGGAGGCACCGTTACCTTACAGGACAGGAGGTACAGAGTGCTTGAAAAACTCCACAGGCAGAACAAAACGGCTCTGCAACAGCCACCGGGGGACGGTCCAAAATGTTCCCCATGCTTTTCTGGTGTCCCGTTAGATCTGCTACCTTAAGCATCCTCCATCTTAGCCTATGCTTGAGGTCATCCCTGCAAATAATTTTCTAGAGGAGTCAAGAAAGTTTTTCAGTTGCAACACTTCCATATGACAGCATTATTATAAGGTATTGGATGTTTTCCATTTCTTCCTGTCATGCAAAGTCTATGCAGCATTGAACAAAGAGTCAATAGCCAGGATTTTTCAAGTAGCCAAAAAATGGTTAATAAAGCCCACCGTTCTTGTACAGGTATTTCAAACATACTGGATGTATGCAAATCCCGGGCTCCCAAATCAACTTATGTATTCTCTCTTTTCTGTTCTTGGTATTCATACATTTAATACCTAATCATTGTATTACTCACAATAGATCAGAACACTGCAATTTGAATCTAGCATTGACCTCTGAGTGTTTTTAAGGAGACACTAGCAGGGGAGCTACTAGAAAGGCAAACCACAGCAGAGGAAGAGTGAGAGGTCTGTTTCATGTCAATGTTTCAAATTACCCCAAGGAAAGGAACACACATTTTTGCTTCTGGGAAGTTGGCTTTGGCAAGTGGGCAAAATAGTGCAAGAAATCTGATGAGATGTCAATACTAGATCAAAGAGATTCATCAAGTAAGCTGGAGAGTGAGTTGGGAACCCTGGGAATTATTGCTCAATTCCCTCATGCTTTGGTTCTTTGCAAATTTCTAAATTTAGCAATAAAATTAAGGGTTGCCCTCTCCCTTGTCCTTGCAGTAATTTTACAGATTTTGATTGCAGGTATTATTTTAGACTAGTCTTTAATTGTTAGTGTTAAGTGCTCAGATTTAGCAGTGCATTAGAAACACAATAGCTTTACCTCCTACCTGTAGTTCAGGGACTTTGTTTTCTTCTCCCCCACTACTTTCCCCCCTCCCCCAAGTTCAAGATTTCACTACTTAACAATTCGTAGTATTGATTCAAAGCTTTAACACACAAACTTTAATAACAGCAAAAGGCTGTGGCAAGTTGGCTTTAGAAATGCTAAGCAGCTTTGCATTGCTTTTGAAAAAGAGGTTGGGAAAAGGGAACTGAAAGACTGATGTCAGATGTTGGTTTGAAATCTTACAGGCTAAGTTTACGTTTTATACTTTAAGAATGGGAGTATTCATGTGATTGTAATTTGACTCATGAAAGCAAATGTTACTTTAGGAGGGGGTACATTAATTTTTAAGTCATATTGCCATAGAAAGTCTTTTCACAAAACAACATTTTAAAGCTTTGCTACATAAATTGTATTTCATAAACATATCTGGACTTTTAATATTTAAAACATTTTAAGGACACAACCTCATTTTCATGGAGACATTGACCATGAGAGTTAAGCAGTATAATGCAGAACAGCCATTCTCAGGTTCTCTTATAGTTCTGGATCACAACTTAATGAAGAGATTGTCTCACGGATAACTCTCCTCTAATTAATTATCGCAAGAACCACCTCCATTTCTATTCACAATCACAAAACATCCCTGTGGTAACTATATGGAGAAATTAGGTAAGTCTTGCATGTATTTGCAGCTGCTTTATAATGTGAATACTAGCTAGAATGAAAGATGAGATGTAACCAATATGTGACCTTCCTGCTCTCTTAGGACCACCAGGAAGTGTTTTATGGAGCATGTTATGAGAACCGTTGATGGTGAATATTAAATCAAATTGATACAGGATAGTACAATGACACTTTCCTAAAAGGGTGTGGGTAGGTTAGGTGTGAGTGCATGGTAATTCATGTTGGAATTAACTAGTGAAGGACTTGATCCAAAGGCTGGCAAAGTCAATGTGATTCCTTTCCAATTATTTCAATGGACTCTGGACCAGGCCTATAATGAAAGATCCAGTTAGGTACATATATAACGAAATGAAGAAGGAACTGTACTGACTATTCAGTGATACTCCACAGCAGTGGTCAAAACACCTCAACTGCACTCCAGGGGCTCTGATCTGAATTTTGTAGAATTGGATTTGTGCACAGGTGCACACAAGTTAGGGGACCATATATATGCTCAACAGCCCAGGTATATCAAAGGAGCATCAAGGCCTAAACATTCCTTGCAGGCACTGATCTCCTCCTTTCTGAAACTTAATGTCCAATCATATTTATTCTATTGATACTTGTTTTCCACATGTAACAGAAACATGTAGGTGGTGGAGAGAAATAATCTCCATGGGGAACTTTTGGATTATATTTAAAAGTAGATCAGATATCCTCCTTAAGGTTCTTCTCACCAGAACAGAGAGCCCACACAAGGTTCTGTGGCCCAAGTAAACCTTAAGGGAAAGTACCTTCCCTACTTCTTTGGGTTTGGAGGACATGATGACAGAAGAACTGGCATTGTGTGCAGTGGTTCAGAGACCCTGAACCCTTGCATGGTTCAGAGTCCAGCTCTTTGGGGGCCCATGGGCAGCTGCATGACAGGAAGGAGTATAGAATCATAGACATATAGGACTGGAAGGGACCACAGTAGGTCCTCTAGTCTTGTCCCCTGCACTCAAGGCAGGTAATAACTAGAACATTCCTGACAGGTGTTTGTCTAACCTGCTCTTAAAAACCGCCAGTGATGGAGATTCCACAATCTCCCTCGGCCATTTGTTCCAGTACTTAACTACCCTGATATTTAGGAAGTTTTTCCTAATGTCCAACCTAAACCTCCCTTGCTGCAAGTTGAGCAAATTGCTTTTTGTCCTGTCCTCAGAGGCTAACAAGAACAATTTTTCACTCTCCTCCTTGTAACAAACTTTTATGTACTTGAAAACTGTTATCAAGCCTCCCCGCCTCCCCGGTCTTCTCTTGTCCAGACTAAACAAACCTAGTTTTTTTCAATCTCCCTCGTAGGTCATATTATCTAGCCCTTTAATAATTTTTCTTGCTCTCCTCTGGACTTTCTCCAATTTGTCCATATCTTTCCTAAAATGTGGGGCCCAGAACTGGACACAGTACTCCAGCTAAGGCTTTATCAGTGCGGAATAGACCAGAAGAATTACTTTTCATATCTTGCTTACAACATTCCTTCTAATACATCCCAGAATTATGTTTGCTTTTCTTGAAGCAGTGTTGCACTATTGAATCACATTTAGCTTATGACAGGTTTCAGTGTAGTAGCCGTGTTAGTCTGTGTCAGCAAAAAGAAAATAAGAAAAATACTTGTGGCACCTTAGAGACTAACAAATTTATTTCAGCATAAGCTTTCGTGGACTACAGTCCGCTTGTAGTCCACGAAAGCTTATGCTGAAATAAATTTGTTAGAAGTACTTGTGGCACCTTAGAGACTTTCTTATTTTCATTTAGCTTATGATCCACTATAACCCCCCAGATCCCTTTCTGCAGTACTCCTTCTTAGGCAATCATTTCCCATTTCGTATGTGTACAATTGATTGTTCCTTCCTAAGTGGAGTACTGTACTTTGCAATTGTCCTTATTGAATTGCATCCTATTTACTTCAGATCATTTCTCCAGTTTGTCCAGATCATTTTGAATGTTAATCCTATCCTTGCAACCCCTCATACCTCGTATCATCTGCAAACTTTATAAGTGTATTTTCTATGTCATTATCTAAATTATCGATGAAGATACTGAACAGAACCAGACCCAGAACTGATCCCTGTGGGACCCCACTTGATATGCTCTTCCAGCTTGACTGTGAACCACTGATAACTACTCTCTGGGAATGGTTTTCCAACCAGTTATGCACCCATATTATAGTAGCTCTATCTTGGTTATATTTTTGTAGTTTTTTCTGAGACGGTCATACAAAACTGCATCAAAAACCTTACTAAAGTCAAGATATACCACATCTACCACTTCCCCCCAATCCACAAGGCTTGTTACCCTATCAAAGAAAGCTATTGTGTTGGTTTGACATAACTTGTTCTTGACAAATCCATGAGGACTGTTACTTATCACCTTATTATCATCTAGGCCAGGGATTGGCAACCTTTGGCACGTGGCCCACCAGGGTAAGCCCCCTGGTGGGTCAGGCTGGTTTTTTTACCTGCTGCGTCCACAGGTTTGGCTGATCACGGCTCCCACTGGCCACGGTTCACCTTTCCCGACCAATGGGTGCTGCGGGAAGCGGCGTGGGCTGAGGGATGAGCTGGACGCCACTTCCTGCACCCCCCATTAGAGCCACGATCGGCCGAACCTGCAGACGTGACAGGTAAACAAGCCGGCCCGACCCGCCAGGGGGCTTACCCTGGCGGGCTGCATGCCAAAGGTTGCCGATCCCTGGTCTAGGCATTTGCAAATCGATTGCTTGATTATTTGCTCTATTATCTTTCCAGGTACTGAAGTTAAGATGACTAGTCTGTAGTTTCCCTAGATGTCCTTTCCCCCTTTTTATAGATTAGCACTATGTTTGCCCTTTCCCAGTCCTCTGGAATCTCCCCCATCTTCTATGAGTTTTCGAAGATAGTCACTAATGGCTCAGCTATCTTTTCAGTCAGCCCCTTGAGTACTCTAGGATGCATTTCATCAGGTCCTACCAACTTGAAGACATCTAACTTGTGTAAGTAATTTTTAGCTTGTTCTTTCCCTATTTAAGCCTCAGATCCTACCTTATTTTTTCACTGGTGTTCACTGTGTTAGACGTCCAATTGCTACTGACCTTTTTGGTGAAAACCTAAACAAAAAAGACATTTAGCACTTCTGCCATTTCCACATTTTCTGTTATTCCCCCCCCCCATTGAGTAATAACCTTCATATCCTGTACTGTTCTTTCATATCCTGTCCTATTCTTTATTCAACAGTGTCTGGGGTGGCTAGAGTATACACACATGAGGACTGGGAAGGCTTACTCCATTCCACAGTGGAGCGCCTCAAAACCAACACTTCCACCAAGGCTTAGTGCATCATGGACTGAAATAGGATTTAGATGGTACATAGGACCTTGCGAGGGCCTTCTGCACAGGAGTGGACTTCACACTTTTATTTCTTATGTAGTTTAAACATACATATTGGCAGGAGTTTGGGTTTGACAAGCTCCAGGCAGATACCCTCCACCCACCTCCTCCTGCTTGGATTCATAAGGGAGAGGCAGCTATGGGGAGATAGGGGAAATAAATTATATAAAATTGTTAATACTTGGAAAAGTGAATTCCCTATTTTATAGACTAAATAATTGTCCTAAAATTTTCTGCCAGATGGAAGTTGTTGACATTGTTCTTTTCATGGCTAGGTCCATGGGTATCCATCAGGCTATGCTGCAGGCAATGGTATTATGGGCGCAAACAGTAATTAACTATGCTAGATTCATCTCCTTTCAGTGCTTGGCGTGGAGTCAGTGCAGTTACACCAGGAATGAGTTTGGCCATCAGTTGTTTAGCAACAGCACATGAGAGATGTAATTTTATGAATGCTTCTGGGCCAGATCACTCTGGCTCTTCAGCACCAAATCTCTTAGGGACTTATCCAAAGTCCAGTAAAATCAGTGGTAGACTCCCATTGATTTCAGTGGGCTTTGGATCAGGTGTATACCTTTCTGTGTCTAATCCCAGAGCTAAAAAATAAAAATACAGGAAAGGAAATTTTTACATGCTGAGAAATCACTTTCTGCAAGTGATTACATCAAGTAGTGCCTTTTATGCTGGAAACACTACAGAGAAATAATATAAAATTACACACACAGAAACACATTAAAATAACATTATTAAGGTCGCAAAGTCAAGCATTCAAAAGTTAGAAAATGCCAGAATTAAGGTTGCTCATACAACCTTAATTTGCCCCCCTTGTGTATAAGCATTATTTTATAATCTTTAATTAGATGATCACATACTATTTTTTTCCACAGGACCATCTGACTCATTCAGTGAAAAGAATGGATGGTGCTCACTTAATGAGCAGCTATTCAATATTTTGTTTTCTTCTCATTGTTCAATGTGTGGCCCCTGCCTTATTTACTGCACACTATTCAAATCCTACTCTACAGCCAGAATTATTAATTTCCACATGGGTTTTTCTATGGTGCTCACCTGAGTGCTTCACAAACATTAATTTGATTTTCACAGTATCTCTCTGAGAGGAGTGGGCATTATCCACCATTTTGCAGATGAGGAACTGTGGCGCAGAGAGAGTAAGGGCTGGTCTACACTACGGGGGGTCGATGTAAGGTACGCGACTTCAGCTATGTGAATAAACACTCCCCCGTCGACTTCGCTTCCTCCTCGCGTCAGGGTGGATTACCGGAGTCGACGGGAGCGCGTTCTGGGATCAATTTATCACGTCTAGATTAGACGCGATAAATCCATCCCCAAAAGATCGATTGCTACCCGCCGAATCGGGAGGGTAGTGTAGACAAGCCCTAAGGTCAAAAGTATCTACCAAGTTTGGATGACCAAATCTAGATGACTTGGACCTGACTTTTCATTGTTTTTTTAAATATAGCCCTTTGTAGGTCTCATTGATGTTAGCTGCAGCTGTGAGTGCTCAGCATTTCTACAAGTCAGACCTAAGGTCAGACACCTAGAAAACAGGAACATGCAATTAGTGATCACTTGAAAAAGTTTGGTTTAAGTTGACTTATACACTATCACATAGGAACCCTGCAGCAGAGGCAGGGATAGAATCCAGTTCTCCAGAGCAGCATTCAAATATCTTAACCATGAAACCACCCTTTTCTTCCTGCAATCCCCTGACTCATTCACTATACACCTTCCAAGGGTCTTTCCACGGAGCCAGGAGCATGAGCACCGTACCTAGCGTGGTTCACGAACTCCCCATACACCTGCCCCTTCTGGCGGACATCTACATAGAGTGTGTCAGCTTGCAGTCCCTCTTCTGGCTCCTCCAGAACCTCCTCCTGAGGTACTGGCTGCACTTCTCCCCCACACCTCCTGATCCTGGCACACCTTATCCGAGGCCCCATAAAGTCATGGGACCTTTTTGTCAACCTCCTCCTGCCGTTGGCCAAGATGGCCATCCAGCATACCAGGAGGAGGAAGTTGGATGGGGGGAGGGCATTCTGTAACTTTGGGGCCTCTTTCTGTTCCCCTGTGAAGTCACACCTCAGAGAAGAGTTCCTCTGGGCAGCATTCACTGACTCCCTTGACACCTTTAAGGTTCTCTGCTCAGGGTCCTTTTCCAGTTTCCTGATTTTCACCATATGACCTTCACTCCCATCCCTGTTCATTCATTTGTTGTCCCCAATATTCACCAGTCCCTTCCTCTCAGTTGAGGCGGAGGGCCTTTAGCTATGGGAGGGTTTAGTCGCATCATCTCCTTGAAACACTATAAGTACACACCTTCCAGCTTCTGCAACAAATGAAGCAGGGCTCCTACAGATGACAGTCTCCTTCACTACACAACCCTGACTGATTTCCAGAGCCGGTCCATCCAGTGCACTGAATCAGGCAGGGGACCCTCCTCTCCTTCACCCCCAAAAAATCAGCCTGAGGCAGACACCCAGTATGGAAAATTTCAGCCCAAGTGGTTAAAGTTTGGCAAAGTTATAAACAACTGAAAACAGGGTCTTATAATGGAAAGTGTCAGGCAACCTTCGTAATAGGTAGTGGTACCAGCGCCACCTGTAATAATGAAACCTTATTAAAAATAACCAGGAGAATGAAACTGTGGCACAGATTATAATTTTAGTTACACTAGTTTAAATACTGAGGAACTCCATAAAAGTTATTTACACCAGTGTAAATCAACAGTAACACCATTATTGTCTATGAAATAATTCTGGATTCATACTAGTGAAAATGAGATCAGAATCTGGCAATGCAAAGAGAAATCAGGATGTGGTGAAGTAAACAGGCTTCCACAATCCAGCCCCTGTTGTTATTTCAAAGTCTAGGGTTAAGCTATGTCCAACATTTTTTTTTCCATATGCAGCTTTCTACAGGCGTGCACTGTTCCTTTAAGAACTTGTATTCTTTTAGTGCCTAAGGGTCTCTTTCCTCCACTCTGCCTCTAACCCTTGAAGTACACTTTGTCACTGAGAGCACTAATCTCTGAAGACCCTTTTCAGGATCAATGATTACAGCGTTGCTGTTCCCTTGCTTTGCAGACTTTTAAAAATAAAATAAAAAACAAAAAACCCAGCAGGATAATCAGGACACATTCCTTTTCATCTATCATAATTTCCCATTGCAGAGTTCATGTAAAAAATGCTTGATTTCCAACCCCCTCACCCAATTGTAAGCCCTTCAAAGGGAAGAGAATAAAAGTTGGAGTCAGAATCCCTGACCAAATGCTCTTGCAGCCAGGCTTACGCCAGCTTTTGAAGTCCCTCAGCTCACCTCTTGATGCCAGGCAGGCCCCTATTATTACCAACGTTGTTAGCCATTTCAAGCTCCATTTCCAGGCCTATGTGGCCGAGAGAGCAAGGGAGGCCCTTTCATGTCAGGCTCTGCTACGCTGCTTCAGTGTTTGAAGGATGAAAGTCGTCCGTGTTTGTTCTGTCCGCGGTGCACAACATTTGGCTTAAAAAGTGCAGGATGATGACTTTTTGAAGTGGAGAGGCTCACGCTCAACACAATCAACACTAATGGTGAAGCAGCGGTCAGAGCTTTTAGGGTTTTTTGTTTTGTTTGTTTACATATAACTAGAAGGGTGAATAAAACACTTGAAACAGCAGGAGGACTTTTTAATTAAAAAAAAACCCAAAACACTTTCATAGACCAAAGGGGCGGTGTGTGTGGGGGGGAAGGAATAGAACCATTGCCCTGCGACGCTGCTACATGCGAAAGATTGTTTATTGTAAATCGGCCCACGTTATGACTGTGGTGTTGCAGAGACACAATGTGGAAGGGGTTGCAGGGTGTCCTTCCCTCCCCACAACACGTGTGTGCTAGAAGCAGCCAAACCACAGCCAACTGCTTGCCCTGATCCCAAATAGGGTGACCAAACAGCCAGTGTGAAAAATCGGGACGGGGGTGGGGGGTAATAGGAGCCTATATAAGAAAAAGACCCAAAAATCGGGACTGTCCCTATAAAATCGGGACATCTGGTCACCCTAGGGGGCTCATAGCACAGAAGCAGCTCTTGGTGTCCCAAGAGAGGCAACTTCAGTCTGGGTGCAGTGGAGACATAGCTGTGGTTCTGATCAGCCCTTCTATTCAGCAACTCGTGGGCTGTACTGGGGGTGAGGGGAGAAACACAAGCGACCCCTTTTTGACCCTACGAAGACAGGGTATGTTTTTTACTCTCACTACGTCCTCTATTAAGGCTCGTTATGTCCTTGCTCAGTCGATGAGCTTTTACCTACATCTATTCTTTAGGGGGCTGAGGGGAGAGAGAAAGAAATCCTCTCAGCTGAATTTCATTTTCTAGGGAATGAAGCCCTGAAAAGTTTTGGCTGATTTCAGACTGCAGCAAAGCTGCAGCAGTGAACTTGCTGAGATAAGAGAACCCAAAAGCAAGTAAATAAATAAATAAAAAGGAAGTTCTTGTTTTGGTTTCTCATTAGTCATGATATTTAGCCTTTTATCGCAGCACAGTTCACATCCTCCCCCTAGAAATCCGGTGCTATATATTCTGCACTAATAACAACAACAATGCTAAGCAATCTGAAAGGATGGAATGGGTGGTCAAATGTAGTTCTTGGTCCAGCTGTGTTTAGTTTTCAGATGCCCATGTGTTCCTTATTAGGCTGTCTTCCAGCCCTTCTCTGCCTCCTTTTCTATTCTTCGCAGTCCAAAAATATGAACCAATTACAGACCACAGAGTGAGCTATTTACCCCCTCCTGCCTTTACACAGCTATTTCCTGCCTGCTATCAGCAAAGTTAGACAAAGATGACAACAGGCCCAAGGTTTTTACCATAAATTGAACCATAAGTGGGGACCCAGAAACACCCTAAAGCTGTTACATTTTATGTAAGGGAAAATTTGAAAAGGATTATCCAAGGAAAGCAATCAGCTCCAGACTGAAATCTATCTCACTGGTGTTTATATGATAAAATAATTGCCATTTAGGCTTCTATCACAGTTGGAATATGAATCATATGTCTAAAAGGGTCTCCTGTGGAGGTTCAGGGGCAGAGCCTCCTTCTTCACCATAGTAGCCTCTCTGGAGGTACACTTGGGTCTCTGGGCCAAAGAAAACAGTTGTGATTACAGAGTGATAGAGCCAGCCACATGCTGATTCAGAAACCTATAATCTTCTCCCCTCCCCCCAAAAGCAACAAGTCTGTAAAACTCATTCACTTGCCAGGGGCTGTTTATTCTGTTGAATGGCCACCTATCACCCCTTCACTCATTCTTTTTAGATTTACTAGACAAGCACAAAGCAAATTAGTGCAAAATGCTTTCAGTCAAGTGTCAGGTGGAATCAGAGTTGATGAATACTATACTGCTGGGTTTTATAACTGTAGGAACACGTATACTGACAACATTGTCTCCTTCAATTAAAGCTACCCTGCCTGTTTTCTGAATCGCCTGCAACTCCCCCAAAGTCAAACCTATAACTTTTTTAATGTCTTATTTTAATAAAGACATTTTGACACACCCTGTGATGGAGCAAGCTGAGAAATCTCAGTGCTGGAATTTTTATGATGTGTTTCAAAAATGTATTCTTCAAAGAAAATTTTTAAGTGACACACTGATCTGCAGCAAAGAGTGGACATGTTCGAAAATAGTACCGTGTCTGAACCTTGTAATGTAATATTTATAGTATAAATCTTGCTAACTTGCCATAAAAATGATTTTTCAGTGTTGCACAGCCACAAACATACACAAGGCACAAGGGTGGGTGGGGCTGATTTATTCTTGACCAGAGAGTGAATTTCCCTCTCAACATTAATGCATGAAGTTATGTACACACATCGCATGTGCATGTACATGAACATTACGTTTGTTGTGAATGTTATGTACATGAACATAACCCCAAGGGATAAATTGCATGGGGTTTTAAGAGCATGATTTTACAGTCAATAGGAGCCATGTGGCTGAAACCCATACACGTCTCTTTGAAAATTAATTGCCCTAAGCCTACAATGGTTCCTATCAGCATACACTGGGTCTGATGAGCACTGATCTGAGTATAGGGTGACCAGACAGCAAGTGTGAAAAATCAGGACGGGGGGTGGGGGCAATGTTCCCTCTAATTTTTGACAGGCCGTGTGTGCAAAAAATGTCTTCTATGCAAATTGTTGTGCTTCTGTGCAAATTTTTGTGCGCGCAGTGTTTTGCCGTGTGCGCGGGGTTTAGGATCTGTGTGCACGCGCACAGCTTAGAGGGAACAGTGGGTGGGGGGGTAATAGGAGCCTATATAAGAAAAAGATCCAAAAATCGGGACTGTCCCTATAAAATCGGGACATCTGGTCACCCTATCTGAGTAAGGCGCTGGATAGTGCTGGTTCACACATGGAATGCAGGATAGTGCAACTTGCTCCTCTGAGTGAATGCAGCCTATGCAACAGATACGTGTGGGACAGGCCAGGACCACAGAGTGCAAGGACTGCGACTCCAAACAACCCTCCCCTGAGCATCAATCCAACAGACCGTCACACTCTGGCCTTCTACTGTTACATTAGAAATATTTTGTGCCATTCATTTATTTAGTGCCTCTTCTCTGTAAGCAAAAGCTCGTATAATATTTGGCTCCATGAAGGTTGCATTAAATCATCTACAGTTCCAAAAGTTCCAAAGTTCTATATGCCAATCAGCACCAAGGGGCAGGATTTAAATAAGCCATTAAGGAAACTCAGATCTTATAACACTTGCAATCAGCTTGGGCCTGAAATTAGTTCTCCCTGTCTCTTCTCTGTAGTCTGAAGTTCCATACAATTTTTGCAAACCCCATGATGTTGTAATGAACAGATGGCCAGGAAGACTACAAATGTCCCCTAATCCTCACACTATGACTGCTTAGACTGCCGAGTCATCGTGGAGACAGTGCTCAGGACCTTCTGTTTCAAAAGCAAAGCTCTCTACCGTGCAAGAGAAATGAGATTCTCCAGTAGCTGTTGTAATAGAATTAAAATTTCTATTCTACATGGGCCTCCAGACACTAGAGGGCAAAATAATCACGCAGCAGGTCTTGGGTACATCTGGCACTGCATGCCAGAGGAATGCCAAAGGCATGTCCAACAAGTCTGTGAAATGCAAGGATCCAGAGATGCACAAACCCATTCTGGAGGGCACCACTAGTCATGTAATGGGAAGCAGTAGCTGCAGCCTCTACAATAACCTGTGAGCTGTAGTAACAATTGCAGGAAGGCTGCAAAGGTGCTCCACACGCTGCCTCAGGGGTAGAGGGAAGTGTGACAATATCCACTGGTGCCAGTTACGTGGTGGGGATTAACCTTTTCAAGGGGGATGAGGTTTGCCCCAAGTTAAGGGTCGAGTGATATCACTGTGGCTAGAAGCAGTTAACTCTATTCAGAAGAGCTTGTATGATAATATTCTTCCATCACTGAAGGGAGAGGAAAAGTAGTCCCCCTAATGGACTGCTTCTCCAGTAAGTACAGGGATACTGGTCCTACCATGGGCTGTGACTTTAAGAATTTTCATAACAAGAATTTAGCAGAGGATACACAGACTCATACAGAAACTACAGAGAAATGACACAATCTCTGAGGCACTCTAATACCATGGTGTTGAGTGTGGTATAACTAACTAACTAACTAGAATGATGGATTCAATCCTTTTATCAAAACAATTCCCATTTAAAGGCAGAGAAAACAATCAAAAATGCAAAGCAAAAGTACTTAGACCAGTTGAATTATTATTGTTTAAAATCAGCATAGAGCCATTGGCTCTTGCCAACTGTTTAAATTTCTGATTAATTAGCACAACACGTTGTAGATGAAAGGCACTATACAAGTGCTAAATATAACATTTTTCTCTTTTTTTTCAGAAGTTAGTTGGATTTTACAGTAAAAGTTTGGGTCTTCCTACTTTTATCAGGCACAGTATGAGCCTCACAAAAACAAACAAAAATCAATGATGCTACGCAAGGATTGAAGAAGGACCTTCGATCATAAAGGTGTATCCTGCGAACTCTTTTTACCTTAGAGCTGTTCCAAACCAAAATTGGAAATGTACACAATGCCTTTGAAATGCATACTATTAGTAAGCCAGCTTTCGATATTTGCACTGGTAACTCATACTGATTGCAATAAGCAGAGGAATATAATACGCATTTTTCCAAATAGTCTCACTTACTGAAGGGCTCCCTTAGAAACCTAGGGACATTCCCTATTTCATCCACCTGATGTCAGCCAGCAACAGATGCCCAAATGGACTCAAGTTGATCTGAGTAGGGTTGTATAGTTATCCAACCTCTAAGACACTTCCGCTTTACTCTGGGCAATCATTTGCCCTTACTATATGTACTAGTGATGGTGGACAAGCTTAAATGCGGTGGGACTTTGGGAAAGCTCTTTTCTTTCTCTCATCACATGTCCAAACTGCCTCCTTCTCCTCCCAACCCTCCTTTCAGCCTGTCCTTAGTTCCCTTGCCCTTGTCCTGACCAAAACTCTTGCCCCTTAGTGATATCTGACTCAGGGTGCACATGTACATGGGGGGCCACGTGGGGCTTGGCACAGTCCTCTAGGCTATTCCCCACAAGATTGTTTCTCTCCCCTATCACCTCTGAAATAATGGCCAGAGTGGGGCCATATGTTTTAGGCAGAGTAGGGTGTATCGATGGCCGAGTTGAGAGAGTGGAGATAGGCTAGCAGGGTGCAAGTATGCAGCAAATCTTGCACCCTCAGTAAGACTGAAGGCTTGTAGAAGATGAGGGAGATGGGCAAGGAAGAAAAAAGGAGGAGAAAGCTGAAAAGGAGAAACAAGATCCAAATATCCTACCAAACCTGCACAACCTGCCTTGAACACCAAGCACACTTCCCTTCAGTCTCCGGCTGGCTTTGGCCCACTCTGAGACAGACTTTTCCTCTGAAAAAAGATCTCTCGGGTTCAAGGATTGGGCCATTTTTTCCTTCCTCCTACTATGCCCAGTTCCTTTCCTTTCTATCCGTTTATTTAGGGTGCTCGGATGGGCTCTATTACCATAGTATCCGAGCATCTCACAACATTTAATGTATTTCTTCTCAAAACACCCCTAGAAGGAAGGGGAGTGGCATTAATATAATTTTTGCAGGTGGACAACTGAGGCACACAGAGACTAAGACCCAGATCTTTAAAGGCATTTAGGCATCGCTGCACTCAGCGGTGCAATGCCTCACTGATTTAGGAGCCTAAATTTCATTTCAAAAGGAATTTAGGACCTTAGGAGCCAAAATCCCATTGACAGTCATTTTCCATTCTCTCTGGGCCAAGCAGAGGCTACATATGTGTGTGTGGGAGAGAGGGGAAGGAGGTGCAGGGTCACGTCCCCAACCCCAATTTGCTGCTTGGCTTGTATTGAGCATGCTCACACAGACTGAGCATGCTCAGTAACACCGCTGAAGCCAGCTGCCTTTACTCTGCCACTCCCCCCACTATCGGCAGGCATGGGTCATCTCTGGGGCCAAGCGTAAAGCTCTCGCACAATAGAACAATGTGCTACTCACACATAAGCCATCAAACCGTGGGCCACAAGCTCAACTGGTATAGATCAGCAGGGATTCACTGAGACTGGTTTAAACCAGCTAAAAGTCTGGCCAAGGCTGGGCACGCCTGTTGACAGAAACAGCAATATTTTTTAAACGGTGGTACCACGTTTAATGGAAAAGTCCACCAAAGAAATCTGTGAAACCTGCACATCTAGACCATTTAAAGCAATTACCTTCTCTTTTCTGCAATTTCATTTCCTACAGGGACTAGTGCAGAGACTTATTGATTCCATGGGGAACTGAGAGCCTTGACATTTAATCCTACCAGGGGAAAGCCGCTAAGAATAACAATTTCACCTACAAATCAAAGTTGCAGAGTTTTCATTCATACTGAATAATTCAGACAGATTTAACAAGCCAACTTTAAAAACCAGTTATCAAAACATTGGCTCCTTCAACTTCCTTTATCTTTTTAAGATGTGGCTAGTATAAACTTAGGATCAGAGCTTCCCATTTGAGGGACCTGTACTGGGACATTAGTTTGGCACCCCTAGGTCACCTGGTCTGAATCTCTTTCAGTGGGGTATGGAGACCCAAAGTTGCCACCTTCAATGACTATTTGGCAACGTATGTAAAATAAGTTCAGTGGTCTCGCTCCAGTAACTGTCCACATAATAAATGTTACTAACTTAGTGGCTGACTCAGCAAAAAGGACCCTACTTACTGGCTGACTCAGCAAAAAGGATTGCATAGGCCTAGATCAGTGTTTCCCAAACTTGGGACGTCGCTTGTTCAGGGAAAGCCCCTGGCGGGCCGGGCCGGTTTGTTTACCTGCCGCGTCCGCAGGTTCGGCCGATCGTGGCTCCCACTGACCGCGGTTCGCTGTGCCCGGCCAATGGGGGCTGCAGGAAGCGGCGGCCAGCACATCCCTTGCCCCGCACCGCCTCCCGCAGCCCCCATTGGCTTGTCTCTTTCACCAGCAGAAGTTGATCTAATAAAAGGTATTATATCCAGGCCTGCCGACAGAAATTCCAGGTCCCAGGACCATCCGGGGGGGGGGGGGGGGGGGGGCGGCGTGGCTCAGGGCAGAAGTGACAAATTTATCACTTCTGGGACCGCTCACACTGGCTAATCACGCCAGCCCACAGGGCCCCCCAAAGCGCAAGGCCCGGAGCGGTGTCGCACGCCTAGGAGCCCTGCAGCCCCTCAGGCAACTTAAAAGGGCCCAGGGCTCCTGGCTGCCGCTGCTACTGTGGCAGTGGTGGTGGTAAATCGCTAGGGCCCCTGGGCAATTGCTCCCTTTGCCCCCCTATTAGCGGGCCTGGTATTATCTCATCCACCTGTGTCTCTCTTATCCTGGGACCAACAGGCTACAACACTGAAAAAAATGGCTCATGGTTTCAGTTTTTTGGATGAAAAAAGAAAAAAAACATGATTTTTTTAAAGGAAAAAAAATTCAAAATACCCATCCCACGTATGTGCACAGAAATTTTTTCCATATTTTGACCCCTTTAGAAAAATCCTATAAAATGCCCTCTTGGTTTGGTATTGAAAATACGATAGATTTTAATAATCCAAAACTGTCATTATTTAAACATATAAGGTCTTCCAATCCTTTAATTAATAATAATCCTTTAATTAATAATAGATAATGTTGTAATAAACTCAATACTTGATCTTTCCCAAGCTACCCTGTGGAAGAAATCCTATTCTTGGCTACACCGATTCAGCTGCATTTGTTGTCAGTAACAGACAAGATATTTTGGCTCAGTAGATCCTTTTGGAGATTTAGTTTGGACAGTTGGATCATACAGAACAAACTAGAGAATTTCCTAGGAATAATAAAAGATTGGTATTCAAGTATATTGTAGAACCAGTAAAATGCCAGAAAAGTACATACAGAGAATCAAAGCATGGTTGCAAGTAGCTCCTTATTTATGTTAGAATTTTACCTGTTTACCAGACTAAAAGCTAGATTCAAAGCTCATTGAAAAGATTTTAGTTGACTTAAATGGCCTTTATATCAGGCCCCAGAACCTTGGCTTAGCCAGCCATTGTCTATGCCATTCAAAAGTATGTGCCCAATCTTGTAAGGGAATTGGATTGTTCAACTGATGCATAGTGGAATGAGGGGCAGTCAGCATCAATGCGTCAGGGCCCACCACTTGCACCTTATCATTAAGGTGCTGATGAAGGAGCCCGAAGTACCAAACAAAAGGTAAAGGAACTGGTATGCTCCTGTGGTTGGAACCACAAGTCTATGATATTCCTAAAGGCAGGCAATTTAAATACAAAGTATTCACACCGTACAGTGCTGAGCACAATGTGGTCCTGGTCCATGACTGGGGCTTTTAGATGCTGCTGCAATACAAAGAATAAATAGGGAAGTTCTGGAGGGGTACTGAGCCTTTCATATTAATGCTAGGTTATCAGACTGGTCTACGCAGCATCAGGTATCCTTGCCTGAACATATGGGCATCTGTCTGGCAACTACTTAAATCCTTCACTGCTCATCAGTGCTATTTGGGAGAACTGGTGGGAGTGAGATTGGCCTCTTGGCTGGACCCGTCCTCCTTGGTCATTTCATATTACATCAGGCCAAATTCTGCGCTCAGCTATGCAGGCATAAGCATTCCCACCCCAACGAAGTCTATGAGGGAATCAGTCACATGAAAGTAATTATGGTGGGAGATGGTGAGAGCTCTCCTGCCCAGGGGAGGCAGCAGAGCAGAGACCAAGGATCAGCCTGAGGCTACTGCTTTGCACAGGGTTCAGATGTTTCCTCTTGACTCTCCTTTGCTGGTAGACTATCAATTGTTTAATTGCTGTGTTCTAGAAGGAAGGATACTCCAAGTGAATGGGAAGGAATGGAGGGATTTCCTGGTTGGCCATGAAGGCCAAGGACTCCCTGAAGATTCCTGGTGCCAGCCAAAGCCTGCTGCTGGAAAAATCTGGAGGAACCCAGCAGGGATCTGACAAAAGACTTCTTAGAATGTTGAAGGAGGCCAAAGTATGACAACCAGCACCAAACTGAGTACTGAGGGCTTCAAAGGGCAGGAGGGAAAAGGAAGAGACAAGAGAGTAAGGGCTGGTCTACACTACCCGCTGATTCGGCGGGTAGCAATCGATCTTTCGGGGATTGATTTTCCGCGTCTAGTGTAGACAGGATAAATCGATTTCCGATCACTCTCCTTTCGACTCCTGTACTCCACCCCGGCGAGAGGCGGAAGCAGAGTCGACGGGGGAGCGGTGGCAGTTGACATTGCAGCATCCTCATGGCACGGTAAGTCGAGCGAGGTACATTGACTTCAGCTACGTTATTCACGTAGCTGAAGCTGCGTACCTTACATTGACCCCCGCCCCTAGTGTAGACCTGGCCTAAGAAAGAGCGTATACTGCCAGACACCTCATATGCATGTGGCATCATGGTACTGGGGTAGAGGGGAAGGGTTTGTTCCCTCCCAACTTTGTCAGCAAAACTACTTCTTTGGTTACTCCCATGTCAGTGAGTACAAAACATGGTTCATTATCTTGACACTCACTGTGTACTGCATTTTTGGCTTTAATGGTAAACCTCTGTTTTCTGCTATCTGGTAGGCAAGACGAGTACATTTGGTGGTTAAACCACTGATTTGGGGTTCAGGGGGTTTGAATTTTTTTCCCAGTTCTTCCACAGACTTGCTGTATTGCCATAGGTAAATCACTTGGCCTCAGTTTTCTCTTGTGCAAGACAATGATAATAATGTTTACCTCTCAGGGGTGACGTGAGGTTTAATTAACATTTGTAAAATGCTTTGACTCAAATGAAAAGTGCTGTAGAAGTGTAAAGTATCATTAAGCAACTGTCCTTCTTTCATTCTCTCTTAGTATCCAAAATGGTTAGCTTCTCGGATCCCACAGACTCATTCAACAATCTGTTTCTTCACTGCCTGTGGGGTTGCATAGAAAAATCACCCCTTTCCCATACTATTGGAAGCTCATATCAGAAGCCAATAGTGAAAATGACAAAGATGAGCCCCTCCCCACCTCTGCCACTTATTTCCAGATTTCAGGCCTTCACTGAAGTGTGTTCAAGTTCATTCCCTATTACCCAATGTTAGAGTTCATTCCCTATTACCCACGTGACATGCACTGCTAAAAAATTATTTCGTTCATTAGTAGTGCATTTTCAAAACTGGTCCTTTTTATGCTGCCAAAGAGTATGCACCATAAAGCGGTTGTGAAAAATGCTTTGGCAGACATAAACCAGCCTCTGTTGGGATGCACTAAATATGTCAAAGTGAACTCAGATGGTCCTTTAGCTCAGTAGAAGTGGCATCATGGTGAAAGGCACATTCTTCTCCTAGCAAGCTAGAATAATGGCTCAAACACTTAAAGACTCCACCTTATTTCTCCCTTGTGAAACGAAATGTAGATTTTACTACCCAACCATTTAAGTCACTCTGTTTATGGTTTGCATAATTTTTACTCTTTCCAACTATATTTCACTTTTAACAACCCCGAGAGTTTATCATCTGATGTAGCCAGTGTTTGAAATGTGTTGTATAAAGACATCTAAGAAACCACAAGCCAAAGGCTAGGATTGCTCTCCCGGAAGCTTTCAGGACAAGGTTTTGCCATTACCTCTTCAATGCCTCCTTTATGCACTCTCCTTGGTCCTCATTCTATCCCTTGTACAAATTTGGATAATCCCTGGTTTTGGAGAAGAGTCACAAAACAATCCAGACAGCCCATATACTAAATCTACTGCAAAGTATGATTTCCTGAACATTTCAAAGATGAATTACAGTCCTAGTCTAATATATGATTTAGAAATAGGAAAAAGAGAGAGAAGAAAAGATGGCTGACTGCCAGAGTTTTTTGTTAACTTGAAGTGCAGAGGTGATTTTTAATGCTTCAAACATCATTCATGAAATATTATATATGTAATTTGTACTCACAATAACATGCAAGCTCTCCAAGGAAACATTAAAATAAATAGCTTCTTTAACTCTTTTGTACCTTGATCCTATCTTATTTGGATGAATCAATAAAAGAGGGACATAAGATTGATGGAGGACAGATCAGTAGGGCAATCATGTACTTTATTACATATTTATGAGTCTGGAAGATCAAAGGATGTTTTTATGCACATAACTTGGCAAATGTGTTTTGCCACATTCAGATATATTCCAAGTGACTTTAGCAGGAATGTGAAAGGAGCTGGCATGCTGCCCACAGTGCTATTTGGTAAGACTTTGAATAATGGTGTGATTAAAAACCAAGATAATAAAAACATACACGGCAGAATGTTTATACATGCGTGCAGTATATACACATACATATGTGTGCCTTTATAATGTGTGTATATATGGCATGTTACATACTGCGTTTTATATTGACACACAAACTCAGAAAATAGGGCCCTTATGCACCATTCATTTAAGTTATTGGGAGACTTGCATTTTGCTTCCATGGCTGTTGAATTAGGTCTGTGAGGCAAAGAAAGGAAAGAAACTGCAGTCGTACAACATTAGGTTACAGATTGCCATGCTCAAAAATTAGGAAATGTGAAAAAGTTTGCCTAGTAACATTAACTAACCAGCAACAGTATCTTTGCCTTTTTGTATTGGGGGAGGGAGGAAAGGAAAGTAGTGGTGGAGCCCTGCCTGCGCATAATAAAGCTAGAATTTCAATGGACCCAGGTAGGCTTTGGAGGTCCCAGACTCAGTGAGGTGAAAGGGTTTGCGGATGCTGAATTCCCACCTTTGTGGAAGAAGGCTCTCCAAAATCTTACTTCACACCATCATACACACACAGTGCAGGAAGCTTTGCCTACTAGTCATGGATTTTGTTTTGAAATTAATCAGACACATTTTTAATTTTAATAATGAATACCACTCAAGAAAGAGAAATTGGAGTCATTGTGGATAGTTCTCTGAAAACATCTACTCAATGTGCAGCGGCAGCCAAGCAAGCGAACAGAATGCTGGGAATAATTAAGAAAGGGTAGATAATAGGACAGAAAATATCATGTTGCTGCTATATAAATCCATGGTACGAATACATCTTGAATACTGTGTGCAGAGGTGGTCTCCGCATCTCAAAAAAGATATATTGGAATTATAAAAGGTTCAGAAAGGGGCAACAAAAATGATTAGGGGTATGGAACGGCTTCCGTATGAGGAGAGATTAATAAGACTAGGACTTTTCAGCTTGGAAAAGAGATTGCTAAGGGGAGATATGATTGAGGTCTATAAAATCATGACTGGTGTAGAGAAAGTAGATAAGGAAGTGTTGTTTACTACTTCTCATAACACAAGAACTAGGGGTCACCAAATGAAATTAATAGGCAGCAGGTTTAAAACAAATAAAAGGAAGTATTTCTTCACAGAACACACAGTCAATCTGTGGAACTCCTTGCCAGAGGATATTGTGAATGCCATGACCATAACAGGGTTAAAAAAAGAACTAGATAAATTCATGGAGGATAGGTCCATCAATGGCAATTAGCTAGGATGGGCAGGAATGGTGTCTCTAGTCTCTGTTTGCCAGAAGCTGGGAATGAGCGACAGGAGATGGATCACTTGATGATTACCTGTTCTGTTCATTACCTCTGGGGCACCCGGCACTGGCCACTGTCGGAAGACAAGATACTGGGCTAGATGGACCTTTGCTCTGACACAGTAGGGCCGTTCTTATGTTCTTATTTAATTCATGTCTTCATTACAGGACACAAAACTCTGCCAGGGACAGAGTCATTGTGGTTCCTCTAAAAGGATATAAGTTTTGTGATTTAGCCACTGGACTGGGACTCAGAAGATCTAGATTCAAGCCCCATATCTGCTACAGATTTCCTGTGTGACCTGGGACAAGTCACTTAGGCCAAAACGTTCAGAAGTGTCCTGCAATTCTTGGGTACTTCAATTTTTGGGAGCCCCAATCACAACCACCACAATTTTCAGTAGTGCTGATCACCAACACCACTAACTGAAGTCAGTGGGAACTGGAGCTTGTCACCACCTTTAAAAATCAGGACAAAGGTAGGCTCCATTTATTGAGACCCTGGGAGTCACTGGCCATTTTTCAAAACGCTGAACTCTCTCTGTGCTTCAGTTTCCTATCTGTAAAACTGAGATATTTCCCAACCTCATAGGGGTGTAGTAAGGGGGGGAAAATCAGATATTATGGGGGAGATGGAGAGAGACAGGCAGACAGACAAAGAAAATAAATATCTTCTTAAAATTGTAAGACAGCAGGACTGGTATCACTCTTCATTTACTGTTCAAGCTTCTGGGTTTTTTTTATTATGTAGTAGTAGTTAATAGTAATTTTTGACTAGGTTTAGCAGAATTTGATTGACTCAAAGATGCTGTAGACGGCTGTCATAATGTGTTAATATATACAGTATCTGCCAACACCATGAAGGGAAACATCAGGATATTACCTGCAGCTACTGAGGTGGGGGGGCTTGGGAGTTCTCACTACTTGAAAGGTGCTACCAACATTTAAAATAAAATGTTAATGAAAATAAAGCTATTGATTCACACACTGGTTATTAGAATCCCAGAAGCAGAGATATTAGAGATGGAAGAGACAGATTACTTATCATGCTGGCTAATATTGTCTCATTGTTTCCTTGTATTCTTGTCTGCTTACCTGCCTGTATCTATCTGGTGTCTCCTGATACTTAGATTGTAAACTCTTCAGGTCAGGAACCATCTTTTTGTTCTGTGTTTGTACAGCATCTAGCATAGTGGGGTCCTGGTCCATAATGAAGGCAGAAATCTTGCATTGGCAAGGTCCTAGGGTAATTAATAAATACATAATAAATCATCATCATCTGCTCTATCCCCTTGCCAATGCAGGATTTCTGCCTACAATAGATTTTTCACTGCTTTGACCATACTAGTTTTAAATGTGCTAAGTCAGTGTTTCCTAAACTTGGGACACCGCTTGTTCAGGGACAGCCCCTGGTGGGCCGGGCCGGTTTGTTTACCTGCCGCGTCCGCAGGTTTGGCCGGTTGTGGCTCCCACTGGCCGCGGTTCGCTGTGCTCGGCCAATGGGGGTTGCAGGAAGCAGCGCGGGCCGAGGGATGTGCTGGCCGCCCTTCCCGCAGCCCCCATTGGCTTGGCGCGGCGAACCGCGGCCAGTGGGAGCCGCGATCAGCCAAACCTGCAGATGCGGCAGGTAAACAAACCGGCCCGGCCCGCCAGGGGCTGTCCCCGAACAAGCGGCGTTCCAAGTTTGGGAAACACTGTGCTAAGCAATAGAGCTTCCACTACTTCCCCGGAGCGTTTGCTTGACAATATAGCAAATCTCGCCATCAAGACATTTTCCCTTAGGAAATCTAAGATTCAGTTTTTCTTAACGGAATCCTATTTCTCCTTGTTATGAGGCTCTCAATAATTCTTTGTCCTTGGTGTTTATTCAGATATTAGCAGGGGTTCTTATGGCCCATGTTAGACACGGTTAGCAATTTACACGACACAGTTAGCTGTTTTATTCCTTTCTCATCAATTACTCTTTCCAGGTCCCTGATCATCATCTTCTTGTTCTAGACATTTTTAGGAATTTCCCTCTCACTGCACGGACAGCATAGCAGCTTCCCCAGTGGCAGCGGAAACAGACGTTAGCATAGGCCTGGCACAGCTATTTTCCCCACCATGTTAGTTATATTGACCGCTATGTGGCTATTTCCTTTTTTACAAGCTTTACTTGACTTGTTCATTATCAATAGATATTTTTACAGGGGTTTCCTTACTGTCTCAAGCACTAATTCAGCAAAGTATTTAAGGGTGTGATTAAAGTTGAGTATATGAGTAGTGCCAGGGCCTTCCGGCACATGCTTAAGTGCCTTCCAGAACTTTAGCAAGGGCTTAAGTGCTCTAATGAGTCAGGGCCTAATTCTTCAAACATCTTTTTTCTTTTAATAGAACAAAAAACAAAGCATCCAATCAGTTGTACTCAGAGGATTCTAGAGGTTGTTACCCACTGATAGTAAGTCTGTTATTTCCAAGAACTACTGATATTTTAATCAACATTTGGTTCAAAGCTAACATTACAAAACAAAAAACCAACCCACACCCCTAATTGCTTCCAAAAACCACACCCAGATCTTTCCATGTACTCCCAGAGCTCAGTAAACAACAGTGTTATGACATAGTTGTGGGGTGGAAAAGCATAAAGCCGCACTGAAACTATAGCAAATCTAAATATTGTGTGTGAAATATTAGCATTACTGCTGAACGTTTCTCTGTTCTACCAGATAAAAAAAATTGAATTCATCTGTATGGTTAATCTCCACAGGAAGTGGCAGTGAGATGTATTAAGTGGGCGGGGTCTGTTTGTATTGCTACCTATTTCAGCAAAGGTGCAGAGAAGCACACTGAAGGTAGGCTAATGCTGATCACCAAGCCATAAGCCCTGCAGCGGCTTCTTCCCTGTTCAGCCCCTCCCCCAGGTTCTCCAAGAGGAGTATCAGATAAGTGTCACTGTCCTGCCCTTGTCCATGTTGATATGAAATAGGGCAGGGGTTCTCAAACTGGGGGTCAGGACCCCTCAGGGGGTCGTGAGGTTATTATGTGGGGGGGGGTCACGAGCTGTCAGCCTCCACCCCAAACCCCGCTTTTTCTCCAGCATTTATAATGGTGTTAAATATATAAAAAGGTGTTTTTAATTTATAAGGGGGTGGGGGGAATCGCACTCAGAGGCTTGCTATGTGAAAGGGGTCCCCAGTACAAAAGTTTGAGAATCACTGAAATAGGGGCAGGATGTGCCTGCCCTCATTTATCGCCCCTTGGCCCCGAGAAGACCTTCAAAGAGGAAGGATGGTTTTGTGGTTAAGGCCCTTGACGTAAACTCCAGGGGATTTCACGGAATAAGGGGCATTCCCAACTTTGGAAGAGAGCTGCTACAAAGCACTCCAATACCTAAATGTAACACATTATTTTGAAGTAAAACTGCACGTGGTTCAGCGCCTGACTAATAATGGTAAGTGGCAGCAGCAAACAACTATGTAAGCAGGTTTTTCTCTGTCTGTCTTATTTGGAGACACCAATGTGCGAAGTGATGCAATGGAGAAGGCAACCTACTGGCATTTTTCAGGGACTGTCTCCTGAATCACAGTAGATGTTACCCTCATAAAGGATGTCTCAACTGCAATCAACTGTGGGACTGCAGCCTGGGTAGGCATACCTGCTATTTTTAATCTAGCTAGTATGGGTGAAAATAATAGTGCAGATGGGCTTCAGCTCAGGCTAGCAATGAGTATGTTCTCAGGGTCCTGGGTTGGCTTGAGGAGCATGCACTGAAACTCAAGTCACTATGTCGACACTGATATTTTTAGCTGTGCTACATAGATTTAAATTAGTGCCTGGCCTTGCTATAATCTCACCTCTGATTGCAGTGGAACCCATAATAGTGGGATACACTGGGCTTATCGACCTCAGAAAATTGTACCCATATAACTGAAAGTGTGAATTTAAATTGAGATAGGGTACGTCCATGCTTCACGCTGGCTGGGGGGGGGGGAAGGATTCTCAGCTAGTTCTGAGCTACCACACTAAAAATGAAGTGTAGCTATGGCAGCACAAGTGGGGGTAGGGTGGAGAGGGCTATCTGCCCTGAGTATGTATCTAGCATCTTGGACGAGCAAATCCTTGGAGTAGCTAGCTCCAGGGCTGCCCAGAGGATTCAGGGGGCCCAGAGCAAAGCAATTTCAGGGGCCCTTTAATTAATTAACTCACCCGGCGGTGCTCCGGATCTTCGGCAGCGGGTCCTTCACTTGCTCCAGGTGTGTTCGGTGGCACTGAAGGACCCGCCGCCGAACTGTCGCCGAAGACCCGGAGCGAGTGAAGGACCCACCGCTGAAGTGCCGCCAAAAACCAGGAGCGCTGCTCCGTCCGTAAAAGCGCCACCGGGATTGTCATGGGGACCCCTGCAGGGCCCGGGGCCTGGGGCAAATTGCCTCACTTGCTCCCCCCTCTGGGTGTCCCTGGCTAGCCCCTCCCGCCACTTGCACCACCTTGGCTACCGTCTGGTTTTAGGATATGTCTCCTTGAGCTCGGAATTACACCCCGAGCTCAGAGTGTAGCCATACCCCTAGTTAAGCTGGTGCTAACGGCTGTGTGGACAGTGTTATTTCAGTATCAGTGGGGGTTAATTCGATTGAGTTTAATTAAGTCATTTAGACACTGGCTTAACTAAACCAAAATGAGAGTATCCACACAGCCTTCTGTGCCAGCTGAACCATGGCAGATTAAAATTCAAGTTATAGTAATGCAACTTTCTGGTGTAGAAAGCTCTGAAATGGCAGAAACAGCCTCTGACTGAAAAACATAGTGGGCCAAATTCGTCCCTGGTGTAATTCCTATTGTTCAAGGTGTTTGTTATCACCTGCAGCTCAAGATCAAAGGAGACCCAGCTAGAGGATCTAATTAAAATGTGAGCGTGTAATAGACAAGCTCTGTCTTTTGTTCAAGCAGCTCTTCGTTAACACTGCTATCTGAATTTCACATAGGCTTCCACAGTTCTTGAGGTCAAGAGTTTTGTTCTGCAGCTAAATCTAGAGAGGTCCTTGTCTTGTCCTTTGCTCTGGAATAACAAGATCACCTGTCCTGCTCTGCCCTGCCCAGTCCAGCCCCAAACCATTCAGACTACTCAACTGCAAGATATTTAGCTACGGCAGGGCTTTCTCAGCTTTCAGTTTCTTATCAAAGGCCAAGTCCAGAGAGAAATTTCAAATTGTGAGTTTGTTTTTTATCCCATTGTGGGGTAAGAAACCCTCCATTACAAAAAAAACCTGAAATATAATAAATCAGAACCCAGGAATGGCAGAATTGGGGATAAGGCCATCTCTCTGTTCATTTTCCATCGTATACACAAGACTGTAGTAACTGCAATAGTAATATTAATTTTCTAATTCGGCTTCGCCTGCTGGCTTGGTTTTATCTATCTATCTATACTGCTTGAATCACAATTCTTTGCATTCCTATAAAACCATCTCAGTGGGCTTTACAAGCATTAATCAACTAAGGGCGACACCAGTCCTGTGATGTTAGTGCTATCTTCATTTTACACATAGGGGAACCTAAGTGGAGGGAGATTAAGTGACTTGCCCACCGAAGTCAATGGAAAAACCTCCATTGAGTTCATCAGAAAAAGAGTCAAGATACAAGTACGTGGCAGAGCAGGGAATAGAATGCAGGTCCTTACCCACTAGGCAAAGCTCTCTTTTTTTTCATTTGCTGTTGAAGGGTGCATGTATTACTGTACTTTGATTTTTTGACTAATGAGTCTCTGCTTTCCATGTGTCCTGAAGAATTTGATTTGATTTGCTGTCATGAAACAAATATTAAATTTTCCCTAAGTATTTGCATCATTTTACTTTTTTGCTAAAATTTGAAAATGAATGTAAAGAAAAAAAAAGGAAAAAAAAAGCTATACGTGCAGCGGGCAGCAGTGTCCATTGTTAAGGTTGACTAATGTTTTCCATGATAAGGCTCCGCTTTCAGTTACTTATTGCTTTCCCAAAATGTAACGATTTGGGCTAAAATTTTCTACACTCAGTATCTCCTTTTGGGCTGAAATATTTTGGAAAGTGCCAGAAAAATAGTTTCAGTCCTTTCCAAGAATGAGTTTTGGGAAAAATAAATTGAAAACGCTTTTTAATATAAGCAAAACAATCACTTTGTTGAGAAGCTCTCGCCCTCCATGCTTTGGAGCAGTGTCTTCAAATTTGACAGAAGGGTGACCCTGGGATCAGAGAGGTGCCTTTTACTGCCCTCATAAAAACCCACCCTCTGCACATGATCAGTAGAGGTTTGTTAGAGGCTGGCAGTACAATTCTCTGAATAGTGTGTTTATGCTGAATATGCTCCACCTCTTCAGGGCTTTATGCCAAACATACTGGCCATGCTCCATCCTCATAGAGCTCCACGCCAGCCACAATGGCTATGCTCCACCCCACAGGACTTTGTGCCAACCACATTGGGCATGCTCAACTCCCACAGAGCAGGTCTATTCCTGTAATTGCTGTTGGGGACGGTTGTGGCACGGGGCACCATAACTGAGACCAGAGACTGTCTCACCAGTGCTCTCAAGTGCTCTCGCTGGGAGTGCTCATGCTGTGAGGAGGAACAACCTAACTGAAATGCAGAGGGGAGACAGGTAGGAGAAGTAGGAAAAGAACAGCCTGGAAAGAAGAGAAAAATGGAGAGGATCACTGAGGGATAGACACGGGGGTGGGGGGTCTGTAACCACCACAGTAAACTCCTCACCAGAACCTGAAACTGGCTCTCCGAGTACTAACATTTCTCTGCTGCTACCAAATATCTGCAATATCCAATGGCAATGTCTCTCTCTCCATCCCCGTCCAGTGGGTGGTCCACAGAGGATAACAGCTTACTACTATTACCAATTACTCCATTACTTCAAGTGGTAGCGGTTTGGGCTGCAGATCTAAAGGTTGCAACCTTCTGATGACCTATGTGGGTGTCAACATGATAGAGTTTCCATTTTAAGTCTACTTTTTTTTTAAACCTAGGAAATTACATACACAACACTATGTTAAAAGAACTTTAAGGTTGTAAAGTCAAGCAGTACAAAGGTAGGGAATGCCAGAATTAAGGTTGCCCATAGGGAGGGTTTGAGCTGTGAAGGGGCTATAAGGTGAGGATAAGAAACTTGTAGCTGATGAGGTGAAAAAGGGGGAACCAGTGGAAGGATTGAAAGAAGAGAGTGACATGGTCAGAACAATGGGAGGTGATCTTTGCAGTTGTGTTTTCAAGGGATTCAAAGAGTGTGCCAGGGAGGTCAGAGGGGTGACAGTAGTCAAGATGGGAGATGGTGGCAGCCTAGAGTGGGCTTTTAACTGTGGAGTCTGGCATGAAAGTCTAAAACTTTGGAATGCGATAGAAAGAAGTGGACTTTGGCTGGGTATGTAAGGCAAGGCGAATGGTGGAATCAAGATGGCACCCAAGTTGATAGGCCTGAGTGACAGGGAAGATAGTGGTGATGAAGTTGTCTTTCTGTATTGTCCATATTAAATTTAAGCTGACAAGAAGACATCTAGGATCAGATGTCAGAGGGAAAGGCAAAGATCCAGGGCTGGATGCTTGAAGACAAATAAGCAGAGAAATAGAATTGTGAGTTGTTAATATCAAGGGAATAGCTGAAGCTGTGTGAGCAGATAAGGTCACATATGGAAAGGGTGTAAATAGAGAAGAAGAGAGGATCAAGGACAGAGTTCTGAAGGGCTGAAGGAGAAGAGTGGGAGAGGTAAGGAGGACTCACTGAATGAGACATTGAAGGAATTTGCAGACAGGCAGGAGGAGAACCAGAAGAGGATGGTTTCAAAAAGGAGTTTATAATCAACATTGTCCGAAGCAGCCAGGAGGGCAAGCAGAATGGTAATGGAATAGGGCCTTGAGATTTGGCTATGAAAGGTACTAGAGACCTTGGCAAGAGCAGATTCAGTGGAGTGGAGAGGGCAGAAGACAGTCGGGAGTAAGGAGTATTATTATACACTGTGCTAATTGGATCTGGAGGGACCTGTCTCCAGTCCTGCTCTGTCAACAGGACATTTTGTTGCGACATAAGGGGCCAGATTCTCAAGTGGTGTAAATCAGTCCAACACCACTTAAATCAATGGCGACACATCGATTTACATTCGCTGATAATCCACGAGAGGCAAAAGCTAAAACATAACATTTTAATTATATATTTACTTAATAGAGACAGGAACTTGGAGCTGATTTCGGAAGGACTTCCTATCACAAATAAATCATATGCACCACACAATGAATAACCCTACCCTCCCCACACACCTATAGACATAACAGTTGCTATTTCTTTATATTGTCTAAACAGTATAAAATTAAGCAGATCATAAGCCAATTACTCTCATTACACAGTTTGATGAATCCAACAGGGTAACAAACTCCAGGAAGAATGATTAGTTGTTTTGCTGTACAACAGGTTTTTTTCCTCCTTAATTTTTTTAAAATAACTTAAAAAAACCTTGCTAGAAATTAGCTGAATTATTAATCTCTTACCCTTTGCAGCCTTTGCCTTTTGGATAATAGCCAGGGGATCGCAGTACCGTATGTTGTTATAGGAATTCCCTTTTAAGACAGAAGACATATATATTCTTAGACATGCAATAAAACTTAGATGCTTTAGAGTGTGCATGAGATGATCTCCCTTGACATTTTATTTTTAACCCATCTATTTGGTGATTTAAAACCAATGTGTTTGAGTGAGTCTGGAATCAGGTCTGTTTTAGCATCTTCAGTGTCAGTGATGTTGGCGCTGGAATTATACGGGAAACGCAGTGCTTAAACTTAAAATTAACAAGGGCTCTCCAGAAGGAACAAAAAAGGTATAAATTATGTCTGATTGAACAAACACAACTCCACTGTTGAACAGCCACTCAATGAAGAGGGCAGGGAGAGGCAATGGAGCACGGTAATGTGTAATATTACTAGTCAATGGTCTGTGCGCAGCACTGGGCTCCCAAATGCTGGAGATGTCAGGGAGATAAATAGCAGAGTGTCCTCCTCAAAAATATGATTAATACCCTCTCCGGTCCACTGCTGAAGATGTAGTGGGTGCAGCTGGTTTGGACAGCAGTTGCATAGAGGAAAAAAAGCAGGACGACTGCAGCAGAGCAGAGAGGGCAAAGAGTAGGACAAGTAGTCAACCGAGTGGGAGTGCTGAGCCCCAACAAGAGGGGAAGTAGGCCAGAACTGGCTAAAGGTCACTTTTGGCTGCTGTTTAAGTCATGTTTATAGAACTTTCATGCATGCACAACTGAGTCTCGAGTGCATGGTCTTTGGAGGAAAAGAGGGAGAGAAAAGTGTTCAAGTTCATTGTCTCTCGTAACACACAGGCCACAAGTATCTTTCCGGAGCCATTATTCTCCCCTATATCACCACCTGCACAACCTATGCATTAGGAAGGGGCTGCTGGACATTGAGAAGCATTCAAAATGGGGACATTTTCTTTTGCTGCTGGCTGCTGTGTCATCAGTCCTGAAAACAGTCAGGAAGATGACAGCTGGTTTTCGCTTCTCATGGTTTTTAAGGGATTTAAATGAACAATTGCTTGAAGTTCTCAGGAGGCATTTCTCCTGCCTTCTGTTGTTACCTAAACAGCAAGAAGAGACTGCCCAGAGTTCAAACTTTGACCCATAGAATCTGGGCACATTATAATAAAAGTGAATCTAGACTCTAACAAAGGAAGAAGGGTGGTGGGAGAGGTATTGTTTTAGAGCATCTACTGATGGTTTTGATCCTTTCGGATGTCACTTCAGCAAGAACATGCTGTAAAATCTGCAACTCACCAGGTTTATTAGGGGAAAAGGGGAAAGGTTGCTTATGACAAATTATTAAATATATAACACTACCAATTTACACAGATACTTCTGTTAAATTGACACAAACATACACAAAGTTCCTGTAAGTTGTTATTGATCTGAAAGACATTTGTACTGGAATGTGATAAATCAAATGATTAATAATCACCAGTTCAGCATTCTGCATCACCACCACCTGTCACAACCTCCTGGAAATAGGATTAACATAAGAAGATATTATGCATCTGAGCACGACACCAAAGTGGCACTATATTGATCTGAACTTTAGAGATGTGCAGTGCGATTAGCAAAAAAAGAATGCAGATACCAGTACACAGGGAGATGGTTGCCAAATTTACATTGTTTCTTTCCTCCTACAGTTTCTCAGCAGGCTCCCATATCTCTTCATTCGGATCCAAAAATTACCAGCCTATGGCTCCTGGTGGATTTGGTGCAAATTCATCAGCACTGATAGAAGGCCTCTTTCTGAGAGTCTTTTGCAAGATTGGGCCTGGACTGTAATGAAGCTGGTTCATTCAAAGGCCTAAATAAACCGACCTCCTTGAACGGCTGCACTGTGAAAGCAGCAGGCTTCTTTAAGAGATACTGGCAGAAAAGGCCCCTTTTTAATGTTGAATGTGTCTGCAAATTACAATGTTTTGGTATTTATTAAAAAAATCCCTTGCCCAAAATATGGCCAGGACATTTTAGGACAAAAATATAAAATACATGTTTTCTGTCAGAAGCAAGGGTTAATATTTTTAACAAACGAGACCTTGACATGCGTATGAAAATTGCGTAACTGCTTTATTAAACTACTGTCCAAAATGCTGTCTTTTTTTTTTTTTTTTTTTTGGAAACAGGAAAAAAAATCATTTGCGCAACATAATATTAAGCACACTCTGCTACTCAATTGGTAAACATGTCAAGAGGAGGGTTAGTTATTCATGGTTCAGGGGCACAGCCCCTTTCAGAAAGAACTTTTTTTTCCACTCTAATGAAATGATGGATAATCTGGAAGTAGGTGCTTTAAGAAGATATTAATCATTCTCTGTGGTAATGTTAATCATGCGTTCCATCATCTCCAGATGCTGTGCATCACCTTCCTTGGAGATAAAGGGCACCCAACCCAGTAGAGTCCTTTTGATCACCTTTCTCACAGTAACTCTCATATAAGGCATTAAAATAAGTCTTCACATTTCAGGGCAACCTTAAAAATGAAATAGAAAGTGGGAGACTGAGGTAATGAAGGGATTCATGGACGTCAATCCTGACCTTGTCACAACTTATGCTGCCCAGATAGGAGGTGGCTAGTTCTCTGGCCCTTTATCCTAACCTTTGACATTTTTCAGCGCATTATTTGGTATGAATGAGGGTGAAGAGAAAATCCCTGATAATAGGAAATAGAAAATTCACAAAAAGGTTTTTTAAAAAGCAAAGCTAGTTTCCTGGGGTGGAGGGACCTGAAAAATTATTCCCACATAGTCTGGTATTCTACTCTTACAACATTAGCAAACGTCAGGTCATATTTATCTCAGGTAATGTCTGGAGAGACTTCTGGCCAGTTATACCATTTTTATGACAAATCCTTATATAGGCTTAAAAAAATGTTGAGTATAAACCTAGGGCATATTTTAGAGGATGGTTACAATATCTTCCATTGCTGATCAGATGCTTCATGTACACCAGTGCCTACAGAATAAACTTTGAAGGTTTCCTAAACCTAAAAAGTTACTTCTTATAAACCGTTGAATAAAGATAAATCACAGAGGAGTCAAAGGCAGGCAGTGTTTCTGTCACAGCATGTAAGTGTAAAAGGAGAACAGAAGTAGTATTAATTTTACATACAATAATCCAGTTTTTCCCATGAATGTGTTTTTATGCAGTATATATTAGAATCCACATACATGGGAACTGCCCTCCTCCCTTGGAGGATTTATAATCCCCATTAAATGGAACTCCTAATTAATAGGGGAGATTTTATTTAAAAAAATAAATGTATACTTAAAAATAAGCACCGTATGAAATTAAACATTATTTTGTGGAATTTCACATGGAAGTTTTTGCAAATACTTCAACAAAGCTTTGCATCGCCTCTTATTCAGTTTCTCAGGAATTTTTGATAAAATGCCTATTTTTTTTTTGGCCTGGAAAACAAGCATGGTACAGGAATTTTCACATGTATTCCACACGAATCCATCGTTGCTCGTAAACAGACCCGCGTTCGCTAGAACACATCAGGCATGTGACAGCATTTCCCCAACTGTGGGTCGTGACCCCAAGTGGAGTCGCTCTATCAACAAATGAAGTCGCAGCAAGTGTGCCAAGGATGCCATCTCATAAAATGGTGTCCCTGGGAAAGCGCGATCTCACACACACCGTATGTGCCAGGTCACGCTGTGGAGAGGATGCCATTTTGTAGAGCAGGGGAAAAGTTGGGGAACCACTGCATCTGAGTGTGTGTGTGTGTGTGTGTGTGTGTGTGTGTGTTCCTGTGTGTGAATATATATACATACACACTAACTATTATTATTAATTATTAATTATTGTTATTATTATTTGTGGAACTAGGTCATGAGGTGCTCTTGTGTGTTTTCAGCTAAATTTAATCCACTTTTCCTCAGAATGGAAATACCTTGGTCCATCTTTGGCACTGCCTTATGGAAAGATTTTAAATTTCTGCGCCCACACGCCTAGAATCAAGGAGACGTTTGCCCTTTACTTACTCTCCTATCAAAGGACAGAGATCCCTTAGGAAGAGGACTGGATTCAGTGACCCAGGAGGTTCCTTTCCAGTCCTGTGTTGCTATGATATACCCTTGTACAGAACAGTCAAGACCCAATTGCAATTAGAGAGAATAAAACAAAGTACTGATTGGCAGTTTCAAATAGATAAAATGGAAAATAATATTATCTGTGAAACACCAGAAAGAAATTATCACCCTGATGTAACCTCACTGAAACCAACCAGTTTTGCCATTGAGTTAAAAGGGAGCAGGATTGTGCTAAATTCCTGCAAAGCATATTTAGACTTTAGCTGTAATGGAAAGCAGAGAAAAATTCTAATGATGTCTGATAACCTATAGACCACATGTAAACTGGTCTCTTTAGAATCAGTTATTCTCATTCTCAAAGTATGATTCTTCTGGGAAACAAAAACCCTGCTGCCTTTGATGTAAAGTGGTCTCAGCTATAAAACATGTGTATTATTTAAGTTTTGTCAAAGCATAGAACTGATGCAAAAGAGAAACTGAATCTATTTTGGGGTTAGGTCCAATCAACAAGGGAGAAAGAGAAAATAATAGGACATACAGAGATTGGTTTTTGCTCTAGCTAGTAAAAGATTGGCAAAAGTTTTGTAGCCATTCTGAAGTGAGCATGGAATGCATAGAGTTCCCCCCACCCTTTTCTCTGGAAAACATGAAATAATAACTATGGGGCAGAATTTCAACGCAGCCTTCACTCTCATGTACACAAACAAATCACTTTTGCATATCGTTTTCTGCGCATAGAGATTATAGGATTGATACACATAGGCCGTTTTATCACTTGCATGCAGAAGTGATCATATGTCGAAGCATCAGAGTTTTAAAGCGGTTGGTACATCACAACCAGTTTATCAAAAAGCACGTATATTGACAGGAGGTAAAAAGAGTCATCGGGAAAATGAGTGCGTAGAGAGAGTGGTGGAGAGGAGAAGGATGTTTGGTGGATACAAGGAAAATATATTTGGATGAAATCTGGAGGCGTCCTGAGATAGTGATATAGTCTCCCAATTTATTTGTTCTGGAAAGGGAAGTATGTTCCATTATTGATAAGGCTGCCTTTGCCATTCACTGAGCTTGATGATATGAAAACTTCATTTGGGACAGAAGAGATGGAGAATAGAGATACAAAAGGCCTTTGTGGGAGAAGCTTATAAATCTCGGGGGGGAGCTTCCTCTCTCATCACAAAGAGCTGATTTAGATGATGAAAGTTTCCCACAATTCCAAGCGAATTACAATCACAGACCATTTGGACTGGCAGGGGTCAGGCAAGGGAAAGGGTGTTTGAAAGTTCATGATGCCTTTTGGACAAAAATACCTGCACAAAAATAAACTGAACAGCAGCCTAGCTGCTGTCAGGGCACACTGGCATCAGTCCAAGCTATCCGCAAAGTATAATTGGACAGTTACAGAACATAACTCAGCGCTTTTAATGCAGACACCTTCGTACCTGTGCTGCTATACAAATAAGTAAAAAATAGTAACTCTGCAATAAGTCACATATTTCCTACACAGAGAGCTTTAGGAGTCTCTCAGTGCTTCAATTATTTTTTGACACTCTATTATTTGAACCCTTATACACAATGAAGCAATGAAAATCAAATGATAAGCATGAATTGTTTCCAGATTATTCCAGAGGATTAGTCATTTTCGGTGATTAGTTATCAATGAAATCTATCTCCTATAGATCTGATCAAATGCACTTAGGTCAACGGGAATCCTCCATTTGATTTCAGTGGGCTGTGGATTGGTTTCTATGTCCGCTATATCTTTTTAATGACAGTTTTAGTGCTATAGTAACAGTTTTGCCACACTACTGTCTGTTAGTAACAGACATAAAAGGCTAGAAGAAAGGTAAGCAGTGTAGCTTGATTGCTTAGTTACATTCACATCACCTTTCAAACACAAACAATATGAAATGTCCTTCTTCAGTGTCTCTGAATTTGTATGAAAGAAACTTATCTTACAACTCAGAATGCCCCCATCACTGCAATATCTGGGCCCATCACAAACAATGATTTTTTTCTCACAACAGCCCTGTCAGGTGCAGAAGTATCACTACACCCATTTTACCGCTGGTGAAACAAGGCACAGAGATACTAAGGTCACCCAGAAAGTCTGTGGCCCAGCAAATGATTCATATGCTTTTAGAGATCTAATTAATTAAGCCCAAGGAAAGAGACAATGCAGATAAAGATAAACCAAACACACTGGGATTCTCTTCACTTTGATTGTGGTGATACTGATTTTATAATGGAACTGATATATGGCATGCATGCATTTCCTGAGTATCTGAATAACAAACCCTTACCTGACTGGAAGACACTGGATTGCATTGTGCAGTTTGTCTTACTTTGGAATTCAGCGGGGAAATGCAACAGTACAGTGACCTGCAACAGAAGATTAATACAATATTAGTTGTGTGTGTATTTAATATTATATATCTACTTCTATATTAAATGATCTGAAGAGGGAGTGTAAGGATACTTATCTAAACTGAAGACCAAATCTAGATACCCAACTCAGTCATTATTCAGGCAAAACCCCTACTAAAGTCTAAGACAGTTTCCTTGAATAAGGAAGAAATATGGAGTGTAGGATTTGTCACTGATTTGAATTTGTTTGATTTGAATTTCATAGTGCTGAAATCTTGTAAGCTCTTCTCAGATTTTGCTAAAAATGGACAACTGAACAAACACATGGGTAAAGGAGCGAAGTCAAAACTAAGGTCAATTTGTCTCTAAATGTCAGCTGGAATGCGGACCATTGTGAGGTATGTGCAAAAGGGAGGTCATCAATGGAGATACTGTCGAGGGAACCATTTGTTGAGTTTCTTGGTTGTGTGAATATTGAAATTCTGTGGTACTATGGTGAGTCTTCAGAAAACAGTGGATCAAAGAAGGCAATAATGATGATAAATATATGGAATATTACATTATGATCATTTTAACACACATATTTCAAAAATCTTAATTTTCAAGAGTGCTCTTTGTGTTTATCAACTGAACATCATTCTTACATTATAATTTTTAGGGCCCTCCTCCACCTCTTCCATGACATTTACTATTAGCTTTAATGAATGACCACAACAAAGTTTTCAGAGCAGTCAGTAGGTACAGTTTCCAGATTAAACAAAGTCAAAAATGTGCAATTGAACAGCTTAAAGATCAATAAAAAAGGTGACACTGATCCGACCAGGTGCAGAGAATATATGATGCCAAGCTACTAAAGAGGAAAGAAATATCTAATGGCCCACAGACAATCTTTGTTCAACCAGATTTATTAAAAATCCCTCTTTATTAAACACTATAATTTTCACATTGCTGAAAACGTAGAAGCTTTAAATTCCAATTTTAGTTGTGCTGAAAGATGTGAAATAGTTTCTTTTAAATACTTTTCTTTATGAAAGAAGACAATAAAGGCTGCTTATTGGCCCTCATTATCCCCACCTCGATTCGACTTGCCTACCTGCTCCACTGCACTGGTTCAAGACAATTAATCCTAATATTCAACCCTCCTGGTGTAATTTCTCATCTTGGCAGGTCTCCTTCTATAATGACTAAAGGGGAGTGGCCAAGTTCTCAAAACCTTGGGGGTGAGCCAGATACATTTCCACACACAAGCTGATAACAATTTGGGCCTGATTTGTTAACGAAATGTTGCATTTTCAAACAAAACTGTATCTGAAGCCACTGGGATTAGCAAAAACAACTCTGGTCATTAATAAGCTGAACACAATAAAGCATAATTACAGTAAATTCTGCTGATACTGAAAGAGCGCATTGCAAGAGTTTATTAATATTTCATATTTCAGAGACAATGTGAACATTTCCTCAATATCATTCCAATTTTATAATCGTAGATAAACCAGGTCCTAACAGACACTCACAAAAAATTGTGGGACAGGTTCTCAGCTGGTGTAAATCAGTTCAGCTCCTTAGCTTGTAAACTGAAGCCAATGGAGCAATGTCAGTTTTCACCAGCTGTGAAATATACGCTTCAGACAAATAGTGGGCCAAATTCTGTTCTCAGTGACCGGCTGTAAATCTGGGGTAACTTCATGGATGACATTGGATGACTCTAGGTCTAGAACCACTTAGATGAGAGCAGAATTTGGCTCATTATTTTTCTTTAATCTTCTCTTTTCTTCCTATTCACTATATTTTAGTCCCTACTTCACACTGGGGTGGCTGACACCACAGCATTCTCCCTGACCAAGGTTGCTTTTTTTCCATAGCCAGTGCCATTTAATTAACTGATTCTTCGTCTCACCAAACACACAATAGCTGGACCATAAGCAGTTAGCGTACAAAGCCCACTTCAGCATAGCATGGTCTACGGACTGTCCTACCATTCTAATCTCTTTAATAGCAGCAGTTATTGTGTAAACTGCTAATTAGGTATGATTTTATATGAATATAATTGGGTGGGATTCTTATGTCCATTTGCATTGGTGATACCGCATTAGGGAGGGAGATAGGAGTAACCTAACTATTCTGTCTGTTGCAGACTACAATCCATTTTCCCCATTTAAATCATCTTGCCAGATAAATATTTCCTCCTTCTCCCTGATGCACATAATGGCATAGCTTTAAAGTCCATTATTGTGTGTTTCTGCAGAACTAGAAACAAGATATTTATTCCACTGGGAGGGGAAATCTCTAGTTTCACGATCAGACCCAGACTTCACTTCTAGTCATGGAACAGCCTAACATAATAGACCTCAAAGTCTTGAGGGAGAACCTCAGCTGGTATAACATGGCATAGTTCCTTCAACACCAGTAGTCAAACTGGTGTTGACCAGTAGTCAAATTTGTACACGCTGAGGATTTGTTCCAGGACAACTTTATATCTCGAAAAAATATTGTATCTTATTTTTAAAGGTGTTTTACATTTATTCAGATTTCAATTGGTTTAATGTATTCTGGGTTTTTTCCCCCCTGCCTTACTTTGAAATATCAGGGATAGGCCACAGCTGGAGATGGGACAGCAGACAAGGTGGACCAATACTTTGAGGTGGTACAGAGAAGCCCTTCTACATGCCTGGTTTGTGTGTCTTGCTCACATGCTCAGGGTTATACTGATCACCAGATTTGGGATCCAGATGGATTTTTTCCCCAGGTCAGATTGGTAGAGATCTTGAAGGGATTTCATCTTCCTTGGTAGAGTGGGGCATAGTTTGCCTACAGGGATCATCTCAGCATATTTTACTTAATCAATCCTCTGCCATTGGTGACAGTTTGGTCTCTCCTATTCTCTGTCTATTGAACAGATTTCAGTTTCCTGAGGACTGAAATGTTTTAAAGATGCTAGGTATAATATTTGGGTATCTAGGTGAAATTTAAAATGCCCGTGATATACAAGAGATCAGACCAGATGATCTCAATCCCTTCTGGCCTTAAACTCTGCGCAGTTTTAAACTATGCATTTTTTTCTTAGCTTCCATCCCAGGCCAGCACATTTGTACCTGCGGTAACTACAGCACTTGTCTTAATAGGTGAAAAAGAAGAAATAGCTTTAATAAAATATTTTAAAATACAACCTACACGATCCTGAAAATAATCTTGTTGTATGTAGTGAACATGTTTAATTGTAAAATATTTCGCCTCTATATCTGAAATGAGGCAGCATTCTGCTCATAGCTGCCACAGGTACTTTGGCCAAAATTAATTCCTGGTGTAAACCCAATAAAATCAGCAGTTATGCCAGGGATAATTCTGCTTCTTTACATTATTTTTTATTTCAGCAGAAACATTAAGGAAACATTACTGTGTTTAATTTTTACCTTATTGTCACTCTGACTGGAGGAGATGATGTGTGTCAGTTTTACCAGAATTCTTTAATTTACCATTAGTTAAAATTTCCACAGAAGATATCATGCACTACTAGCTGCTCTCAGCTAGGAAGCAACACACAATAAAAATGGATTTGACTTCCAGTAAGTGGGCTAACAACATACATGCTTTGAAAAAAAATAGGCCGGTGCAACAAATATGACACAGGGTTACGTGAAAAAACCTTGGGCCAAATTAGGTAAAAAAAATTAAAATTCTACGAAATATTTTGTTAAGGTTACCAAATTGACTAAAAAAAATTGCTTTAATTGCTTTATAGTGGTATAAATTTAAAGTAACTCAGTTGATAACTCATAATACAGCTAATTTTAGTCTCATATATTCAAAGTCCCATGAAATTGCTTCTGTACCGACAGAATGACTTTTGTGCATAACCGACAAAATAAAGACTTTTCACACTCAACTCTTGTTGATTGATATGCAGATCAAGAAATTCACAAATAATTTCAAATAAGGACTAGACAGGCAAATGTTGAGATCTGTCGATAATCTAAGAACAGAAAAATACGTGAAAGAAATCAAAGAAATTATTTGTTGTGAATTATTTAGTAAATTCTTAAATTAATTAAGCTTTATAAAGAGCTTTGAGATCTTCAGATTAAAGGTGAGCTACAGATCCAAAGTCTTTTTCTAAATTAGCCACATATCCTGTCCCCCATATTAGCCAATTTGGATGCTCCAGTGAAAAGTGTAAACACTATATATTGGGTGGACAATATTTTTCTGACTCCATCTGATGGTCAGTTTATGCCCTGAAGAGTATGGTTTGATTTATCCTAGATAGTGCAACTTCAAATGTCTTTCTCATTCATACAGACCCAAATTCAGCAAACATTTAACACTGTGCTTAAATTCCACTGAAGTCAACTGCACTGCTCAGATGTTTAAAGTTAAGTGCTTTGCTAGTTTGGGGTCAGAATGCTGAGCATCTGCCAGGATGCAGCCCTTGCTGAATTGAATGAGATCACTTGTACTTACAGCTAAGCATGTGCTTCCTTGCACTGGTGAATTGGGACCAAAAATGTTTAATTCTGTTTTGCAACTCTCTAAGCTACCCTACCTCAGTAATCATCATTACCTCTTTTTTTAAGCAACCAGCAGTAATTCCAGCTAAACTATAAAGGACACAGAAGAGGATATGCCAACTCTATGCAGTCTCTTGTTTACGCCCCACACACACACTCAGAATAGCGGGCACGGTTGGGATGGCAGGGGACAGGGAACCTGGGCCCTTGGGAACCTGGGTAAGCAGAATAACAGTAAGTGCTGACAGTGTAGGTTAGAGCACTTACATAAGAACAGCCATACTGGGTCTGACCAAAGGTCCATCTAGCCCAGTATACTGTCTTCTGATTGTGGCCAGTGCCAGGTGCCCCAGAGAGAATGAACAGAACCAGTTATCATCAAGTGATCCAGCTTCTGGCAAATAGAGGCTAGGGACACCATCCCTGCCCATTCTGGCTAATAGCCATATCCTCCATGAATTTATCTAATTCTTTTTTGAACCCTGTTATAGTCTTGGCTTTCACAACATCCTATGGCAAGGAGTTCCACAGGTTGACTGTGTGTTGTGTGAAGAAATACTTCCTTTTGTTTGTTTTAAACCTGCTGCTTCATTTCATTTGGTGGCCCCTAGTTCTTGTGTTATAAGAAGGAGCAAATAACACTTCCTTATTTACTTTCTCCATACCCGTCATGATTTTATAGACATCAATCATATCCCCCCACCCCAGTCATCTCTTTTCTAAGCTGAGAAGTCCCAGTCTTATGAATCTCTCTTCATATGGAAGCAGTTCTATACCCTTCGTCATTTTTGTTGCCTTTTCTGAACCTTTTCCAATTCCAGTATATCTTTGTTGAGATCACTTAGATCAGTCCAGAGTCTGCTCTAATTTATCAGAGAGGCTGCACTGACCCCAGCTGATCCCAGGATTGGGGAAGTGAAAAGGTGACTTTTAAATAGAGCTGAGTGACTTTTTTGGGGCAAATAGTAAAATCACCCAAAAATATGTTTTTCAGGGCACAAAAATATTTGCAAATTCACGTTGAATTCAGCAAATAGCTTCAGTGAGAAAATCAAGATGGTTTGTTTTGGCCACTTTGAAATGCTTCTTTTCAACTGTTTCAGAATGAAAAGTTTTGACTTTTCATTTTGAAATAGCATTTCACTTCAAATGTTAAGCTTTTTTTTTTTTAAATAAAATCAAAACAAAAGAGAAAGTGAAAAACACTTACAGCCTTAAAACCACTCACACACACATGTGCACACACAAAGCACAATGGCATCTTTTATTCCCCCTGTAGGCTGGTGAAAATCAGGAGTAACTCCACTGAAATCAGTGGAGCTATACTGGCATGAAACTGGTGTAAGTGGAAGGAAAATCTGCCCTCGGCTCCTGTTGAACAGAATGGTGAACAGAACTGTTCAGACTCTGCGCTGATCCTGCTAACCACTTGCAGATATTAATTCTTAATATTTTGGACAGACACTCGTGACTTTTCAGATGGCTTCTCTTTCTCATTTATCAGTTTATTTTAACGGTGATGAGAGATTTACCGTCACTGTATTAGATACATTCATTTTGACTCATGAAAAATCCTAGTGCAAGTATCCAAATGTTGGACACAGCTGTTAGCAGACAAAAGAGCGACCCCTTATTATTTTTGTTAAACCTGACAGCTCACACCTTTGAAAATCGCATAATAATTTGCAGTTTAGCAGCTCTATTACCTCTTTGTACCATTTTCTCAGACGGGGGAAGGGGAACCAACTTGATATCAATCGTTCCCCATGCCAATTCAGAGTAGGGAAACCCCCCAACCTTTCATTTCAAATCAGCAGCACCTCTGCTTTGATCCAAAAGTCCACAGCTGGGAAGCTGACATGAAAGACTCACGCTTCCCCTGCTCAAAGTGGTCTGCCTCCATTCCACCAAATTCACTCTCTGCTGTATACTGCTAACAAATTCTAGCAGAGTCACCTCTGCTCAGTTTTAGCAGAACCTTTTCCTCCCTGTCATTGAGGGAGCAGGCATATTAATCACACTCAGCCCTACTAACATTAACAATCTGTCAAAGTGGCCTACGAGATGCTTCATCTGCTGTAACTAGGAAATTCCCCTGAAGACCTGCTGATTTGTCCTGGCACTTCTGCCTGTAGGACAAAACAGACAGAAACTACATTTTCCCCCTTTTTTCTTTTCAATTTTTCCCACCCTTCTTTCTTTTCTGTAGTAGCTCAGAGCTTATCGAGCATGAACGACATTTTCGCTGAAAGAAATGCTTACCCAATGTTATCTCTTTCATGGTACATGGGTCTTTACTGTTGATGACATCAGGCGAGGGGGTCATTAAAAGTTCCTTTTGCAATAATGTCAGCCAGTCAATACAGTGACTCTGTGATTCTGGTGCTTTGCCATATTTTGACAACCTGTTTTCTACTCTTCTTTAAGCTATTTAACCATCAAAAAAGGTAAAAATCCCAGTTTCAGCTGGCCACAGAGGGTAAACTTTCACCTCTGAATGGATCAGTTCTAAGCAGGCTGTTTGGAATGGGCACTACATGTGATCTGCCTGTGACAACACTATAAATCACAAATGTTCATAGCATACGTTGCTGATGGAAGAGATCACACATGCTGTAGCATGCATTGTTTTTTAACCAATCATTATCACATATGACAATAGTGGCTCCAAATCACTGTCACCCTGAACATTAAATCATCATTTACCCCAGTGCAAAAAAAAAAGTATAAAACAGGACCAAATCAGAAGGAATGTGTTTTGCATCCACTCTGCACTAGCATAAATAACTGCAAGAAGTACAAGGTATGGTGCATGATATCCAGAATTTCTTGTCAATATATTAAGACAAGGACCTGCTTTATCTGATTTGCTACACAAAAATTGGAGACGGAATCTGCCTAATTACACTCCACCCTTAAGCATAGTATCTGAGGCTATGAGCACTTATTAGGCAGTTTAATCGATCCTGGTGCTAGCTGAGGATCATTCCCTATAATACATTCCCTAGTGTTTTGTCTAATCTTGATTTAAGAGTCCCATGTGACTGGGCTTCTATCACTTCCACATGGGAGACTATTCCACGGTCTAATCCATCTCACTGTCAGCATTTGTCTCTATATTCAGTAGGGATGGGGGAAAATCAGACAGTTCAAGTGTTTGTGACCCTTTCAGACTATGCTTAGGGTTTTCAAAGCTAGCTAGAGTTCGCAAACAGGGCTCGCTGGAACACAAGAATTCTATTCTGCAAAACAATGGGAGGTTTCAATATTTGTTTTCATTATGCATTTGAATGAAAACTAGAGCTTTTTCATTGTTTTTTTGAAAGAGAGTGAACCACCCCAGAACAACCAATTGTGGGAGACCCATGGGCAAGTCGTTGCTGTGCCTGGTTAAGAGCACAGACTTGAACCTGGATTTTGCACACCCAAGCGGAGTGCACTAACCATGGGGCTATTGGCAAGTAGGCCAGCATATATATACAATTCCCCACCAGCTCTATTCACAGGTCCCTTTTCCTGTAACTTAAACTCTCCCCACCTCTTACAGATGATTTACAAAAGCAAAACAAATTTCAAGCTAAAGGGAAGTCGGACAGTATTAGGGACAGAAGAATCACCCCCACCCCGCAAGAGCTAGAATGGCATGCTTGACCTACTATTTACGATGGATAGATACTGTGCCTTAACCCAATAATACTGAATATCAGAGTCCACAATGTTTGATTGGCTTTAAAACTAGGACAAACAAATTCATCCGGTCATCATATTTTGCCTCCATTTTCTCCATCTTAATTCCATCCATTTACTCCCAATTAAGTACCCTTACCCACCCTAAAAAAATCCCTTCTTTGGGTCTTACCCCCATTCAAATATTTGTAGTTAGATGGCCTATTGCTTGCTAAGCTTATACCCATCTTAACCTTTTCTCATAGATCCATTTCTGCAAGCCCCATTTCGCTTGTTCTTTTCTGAACTTCTCTAGTATGTCTTCCTGGTAATGAAGTGATTAGAAATTCATGCACTATTTCAGGTGTGGTACCACCAGACCGCTACGGAGAGAGCCTTCCTCCTTGTATTTCCTACTTGCTCCATGGTATGATATATGTACCTATACCTAAAACTGCCTATGGTTTTGCACTTTTTGCTTCTGCATTGCACTGCAATATTACACTATAGAACATGTATACTCCAGAAGTCTTGGCTTTTTAGACACTATCGGTAATTGCCCCAGAGGCAAATATATCCAAATACAAATACAACAAAGAAAAAATGCCTCTTTTCAAGCCATTGTACCAGGATGTTCTCGCTGGTATTGTTTAAAACTAAGCATTTACTTATTGGCTCATATACAAATAAAGCACTCTTATCTTTGCTATACGTATATTCTGGTGAGTTGAAATAGTTAAAATACCATTCTTTAAAATGATAGTTAGTCCCATGCCTTTCCATAGATCAGTGTGTCCGACAAAGCAGGGTACATGTCAAGATCCTCATTTTACAGATCGGAAGGCTGAGGCATGGAAGGGTGAAATAAGTACCCTAAGGTCACCCGGTGAGTCAGTGACAGAGCTCCTTGTCCCAGCACTGTGCTCTATCCACTGGACAATGCTACCTACCCGCTGCTTACTGAAGGCTCAATTCAGCAGCCTTTAATCACAGTAGTGAGACAAGGTGGGTGAGATGATATCTTTTATTGTCCTGACTTCTGTTGGTGAGAGAGACAAGCTTTTGAGCTTACACAGAGCTCTTCAGGTCACTGTAGTTAAGGTTGTAGGACTGACCTCTTATTTTCTAATTTAGCATAAAACCTAATCATGAGCCTCAAGTATGCAGCAGAAACATCGCCACAAACTACAGTTTAGATACTAAAGACTCCAATTTCCCTTGGAGTCCTGCAATTCTAACCAACAAAAAAAAAAAAAAAAAAAAAAAAAAAAAGAGTCAAAAAGTCACTAACTGGGAATAAGAAGAGCTAATGAAAAGAAGAAGCAAAAATGACCGAAGATAACCCAGTCAGAAAGACCTCACAGCAACGGTGACATCCTGGCTCTATTGAAGTCAGTGGGAATTTTGCCGTTGATTTCAGTGAGGCCAGGATTTTACCCCAAGCCTTGAAGAAAGCCGCAGTGGTATCTTCAAGGAAGGGCTTCTATAGCAGCTCCTGAGCAGAGAAGTCCCTAGCCCTGGCTGTTTCAGCTATAACCTTAGTACAGAGAGCCAGGGACATCCTGACATCAGGTAGAGTTGTCACTCTGTATCTATGGAGTTCGGCCGCAATGAGAGTCCCATCCACAGAGAGACTATAGGATCAGTCTCTCTGTAAAGGTGCCTAGTCCCACCTCCTGCTTTTGGGAATGACTGATGGAATTATAAATGGCCTCCTGACACTGTTTCAGGCAGGATGCAGAAACAATGGCCTCTCTCTCACAGAAGTATGTGGATTTGTCTACACTCTTCAATATACAGTTGTTGTGTAAGCGTGTACGGCCACAATCTTGCAAGAGGCTCAGCACCTCGTGTAGCATGAGACAAATTCAAAGCACTGAGCAACTTGTGGGAAGAAGGATCAGTCCCTAGATCCTTACTAGAGTCTATCCTGATGAATGTTCTCAACTCTCATTAATGTGGGTGTTCCTTGGCAGCTTCCCATCCACCTATTGATGCAACTTGACCCTACTCAGCTTGTGATGACTGAGAGAGACTCAGCACAGTGTGATATGGCTCCAGATAGGCACGAAGGAGTGTATTTATGTTGTTCTTTTTAAGAGTGCCAAAATGCAACATACTGTCTGCTAGTAGCATAAAGTGGCAGGGAACTAATGCATTTAGGCCCTGATTCAGCAAAACACTGAAGCATATGTTTAACTTTAAGCATGTGCTTAAATAGCCTTGACATCAATTGTATTTAAGCACGTGCTCAAAATTAAGCTGTGTGTTTTGCTGACTTGGGGTGTCACCTAGATACAATAGGAACATCAGGTTCTAAAACATAGTGCTCTAGTCAGAGTTTTTCTTTTGTACTATTCCACACCCTGGGAATTAAGGTCTGCATTCACAGGGTTAAGTTGGCACTTTAGCACAGATTAGGCCTAGGGTATTTTTTTTAAACAGGATCTTGGATGATTACAATGAAAGGCCTTTGTATCTCTGAAGAGTCTGGATAGCCAACTTCATCATTAATCCTCCAAAGTTAAGCATTTCTCTAGTTCAGAACCTCTCAAACTCTGATCCCTGGATGAAAGTAGCTCACAAAGCCTTCCCGGGAAGTCCAAGGTGTGAAACCAAGCAATGAGGGATTCAGATGTTAAGAGGGAAGGTGGTCTGTACAGAAGCCTTTTGGCAAAAGAGAGGTCTACAGAATGCCAAGTGAGGAACAGCTGCTGTGGCCGATACATTATGCTTTCTCACCAAAATGGTTAAGGTTGTGACAATGAATAAGCAACCTCGAAAGCTACAAGAGAATTGCTTTGGCTGTGGATTTAATTTCACTAGCTCTCCTATGCAAGCCAACTCCTTGCCCCTGCATCCCCCAAAATTAAGCTTAAACTAGAGTGGTAGCCGTGTTAGTCTGTATCAGCAAAAAGAAAAAGGAGTACTTGTGGCACCTTAGAGACTAACAAATTTATTTGGGCATAAGCTTTTGTGGGCTAAAACCCAACTTCATCAAATGCATGGAGTGGAAAATACAGTAGGAAGATAGATATATATATATACACAGAGAACATGAGAAGATGGGGGTTGCCATGGGAGTGGATGGGTCATTACACAAACTAAAACTATTTCCCCATGCTAATTTTACCCCTACTGTTACTCACACCTTCTTGTCAACTGTTTGAAATGGGACATCCTGATTATCACTAGAAAAGTTTTTTTTCTGCTGCTGCTAATAGCCCACCTATTTGTCTCGTTAGAGTTAGTATGGCGACCCCCATCTTTTCAAGTTCTCTGTATGTGCGTGTATATATATATATCTTCCTATTGTATTTTCCACTCCATGCATTTGATGAAGTGGGCTTTAGCCCACGAAAGCTTATGCTCAAATAGATTTGTTAGTCTCTAAGGTGCCAAAAGTATTCCTCGTTCTTTTTGTCAGAAGACAGGATACTGGGCTAGATGGACTTTTGGTCTGACCCAGTATGGCCGTTCTTATGATCTTATGTTCACTTGCTGACTATCTTCAGAAAAGATAGTCAGTACTCTCAACTTCCATTAACGACAGTGAGAATGGAGGGTGCTCACGGTATTTACCACTGCTCAGGGTCAGGCCTTATTATTTATTTTAATTATACCTGTAAGACCATGATTCCGCCATCCACCACATCCCCAAGAAAAAAACAAATAAAAAGAGCCAAATGTCCTCCTCACAAAAACAACCCCAGCAACGGGAACTAAATTGGTAGTAGCCTCAGAAGAGAGGCAAAGTAGCTAGAGGGGTGGGGGAAAGGGAGCCATTGTCCTCAGGTCAAGGCTGAAACAAACTACCATGGAAATTTGAGGAATACTTGCACTGCTACTGGCTGTGTTCAGGGGATGACAGGATGCCTTTAGCCCCAAGGATTGTCAGTTTGGCACTTTTCACACACACTAAATTCACTTCAAAATTGTGTAAGTGGGGGCATTGTTAATTCTTTTCACCTTTTCTTTCCCTCTAAGGCTATTACAGGCCACTGAAAAAGAAAACAAAAGAGAGAGAGAGAGAGAGAGAGACAGAGACATGCACAACTCAGGGAGCACTTTAGAGTTATCTTTCAAGTACTAAGTAACAAGTATTAAAAATACTGACCTCTGCTATTTTTAAAGCCTAGGCTAGTAATATATGGCCCAGATAACACTATATTTTCTTTATTACACCAAACTGTACTTAATTGACATAACTCAGTCGGAGGATTAGCTTTTATACAAATACCGACATTTTATTCTATTGCCATTGTCTCAGGAGAGCGCCGCCCATATATTTCTTTTAATGTGACATTGCAAATAGGTCATTGTACAGTCATACTCTCAGCAAGAGTACTTAGATGTTTAGATTGAATTGATTTTTGTCTTTAAAAAACTGAAATCACTGGTGTGACTGATGGTTGCTTGGATGGATAATTTTTAACCTGAGCCCGCAAACAACATCTGACCCAATTATAATTATCACTCTAGTTTGTTACTTCATACACTTCTTAAAGGGTGATGTGGAGGGAGATCAACATATTGTGGGGATTGAGGAGTAGTGACATGATCCCTAATTTAAAGGACCATATGTTCTGCAACTGACTCACTACTTTTTGAGGTGAGCATCAGGAGTAAAACTCTGTGAAGTGAACCTCAAGGAGCTTCTTTGGTCTTCTGTTTCCCTCTGATGATTTTTTCCATGGGAAGGTACAATATGCCCCAGTGTTATCAATGCTCTTACCAGAGATAGGGCCACATTCAACCCTGACAAAGCTGGTACAACTTCTACCTGGTAGAAACATACCAGCTTCTACCTGGTACCATAGACTCCAGATTCCACACTATCCTGCTGCAGTGAAAATGAGAGTCCAATAGGCAGTGGAGGGACAGGGGGAATAAAGTCCCTAGGAAGGTTAATTGAAAGGTATGCCAAGGTAACTCGTAAAATGATTGGCCTGATGGTGTACATTTCCAGTCTGTAAAACCTATTCTATCTGGACAGTTCATATTTGAAGTATGAATTGTAAGGAGTACTTCAACTCACATGGCGCATCTTCTGCCCTGGACCATCACTAAATTCTGCCCTGTGTAGCGCATGGAGTGAGGTGGCGCTTTCTTTCAGTGCAACAAGATAATATATCTCCTTAGCATTAAGAAAATAAGAAAGAAATACTTGTGGAGCTTATGCTGAAATAAATTTGTTAGTCTCTAAGGTGCCACAAGTATTTCTTTCTTATTTTCTTTTTGCTGACACAGACTAACACGGCTACTACACTGAAACCTCTCCTTAGCATTATTATTGCTTGGGGCTCCAAGTGAACATCACCTGCCAGCAAAGGGGCCAGGCCCTGCCAGCAGAGAGGCCAGGCCCTGCATATATGATACACTCTGTCACATGCATTAGAGGAAGGTGCTTGCTGCTGCAGCAGCAACTAGTAACAGCGATAAAGCGTGCCCCACCGAGTGCAAGACCCCAGCTTGCCCCAAGGCGCCATGTTGTGTGTTAGCAGGATCACTCAAGGACCCATTCAATGACCAGCACCCCAAACTGCCTAAGGCCAAGGGTGTACTGAGACCATAGCCTATCATGCTGATCAGTATTGTCTCACTGTTTCCTCGTACTCTCCTGTCGGGCTGTCTAGATTTGCCGGTTGTATCTTGTCTTATACTTAGACAATAAGCTCTCTGGGAACGGGACAGTCTTTTCGTTCCATGTTTGTACACCACAGTCCATGACTGGGGCTCCTAAGCAATAAAATAATACAAATTATTAATAGTAGATTTTGTTCCTAAGTAAAAAAAACCCACAGCACCAAAAAGCTTCCTGCGTATTTAGAACTTCTGCAGTTCACTTTTAGATTGATAGATTATGCAGAGGGATAAACCGCTTGGCCTAGATCAGGGATCTCAAACTCAAATCACCACGAGGGCCACATGAGAACTAGTAAATTGGCCCAAGGGCCGCCTCACTGAAACTTTTTCATACAATGATACAAAAGTATAGTCAAAAATGAAAAAAAATGAAGAGTAATATAGTATTCTATTAAAAGTCAATGTATTCACTTTTTAAAAACTGTAATGCAAAGAGGGGTTTTAATAAAATATAAACACTCAGTAATGTTTGGAGCTTGGCTGCCAGTGGAGTCGGCGCCTATGGCGGGTCGCAGGAAATAACTCCGCGGGCCGCATGTGGCCCGCGGGTCGCGTGTTTGAGACCCCTGGCCTAGATCTTCAGGGGACATAAATCAATGTAGCTTCATTGATTTAAATGGAAATGCATCCAATCAGTCCAGCTTAGGAACTAGCCCGAAGTTCTTACACAGAGTCTCAGTGGTGTCCACTCTTGGAATTTTACCATGCGTCTTGCAATCTTTAGTGGTTTTCCTAAAACCCAAGCTCTTGGACCTTTGAGATCATGAGAGAACCTCACCTTTCATTTCAAAACTAACATAACATGTAAGTTTCCAGCCATCATGGCTGCGGAGAAACTCTTTAAAAATGTGACTCAAGTGAAACACAAAGGCTCAAAATCCACAGGGCAAATAAAAAGAATACAAAATGTATTATTATTAAAAAGTCTCATGATTTTCAGTCAGTCAATCTCATGAAACCATGGAAGGAACGTAAGAAGGCAGTACACGCACAGAAAAATGGCATTCAAATAAGGTGCCATTGCACCCTGATGCTGATAAAAATGCTGCTGGATCTTTAGGGTCTAATTTGCTAACAGATACAAATCTGCATACTTTTCAGGCATTAACACTTGAACACACAGGTAACAGAATTCACTCCCCCACACACACAAGGGGCGGATCCTCAGCTGGTGTAAAACGATGGAACTCCATTGACTTCAACATAGCTAAGCCAATTGACGTGAGCTGAGAGGATCTGGTCCCACATCTTCAGCTGCGCCGAAAGCGCCTCAAACAGAGCTGAGGATGAGCCCAACTAACATTTGGGACTTTAAACAATTCCCTTTTTACAAACCCGTCGCCGCGCTCGGTCGCAGGAGATTTTAATTCTCAGCACATTTTTGACTTACAAAAAACAGATTAAATTAAGATAATACTAAGCATCTGTGTGATTTTCTACAGCTCATCGTCTCCCTTCAGCGAATCTGGAGACGAGTTGCTCCCTGTTAGAAATACTAAAAACCTTTTGTTGATATCATAGCGCTGACAAGTGTAATACTGACAGCAACATCATATGAAATTATAACAGGAATCTTCCTTTCAGCAGTAGGTCTTGATAAATTGGACATACAGATTCCTGCTATTTACTGCAAGGTAGCGTGGCATCACTTATTCTTTTTGTTGTGTTTTTTTTTTGTCTTTAACAGGTGCTAATTATTGAGCTTCAAATAGCGTAAAATATAACAGCTGTGCATACTGTCAGTACTGCATGGGCTGCTGAGGGTGTCTACGTGTACATATGCCAATGTGTGAGCAACTGACAGTGGGTGGTTTTGCTGTTTGCTTTATAAATACATTTGAATAAACTGGATTTTTTTTTGGAGGGCAGTGGAAATTAAAGTGGGTTCCAGCTGAATTAATAAGAAGTTGGCCCTCTAGAAAGTCTGTTACATCTTCACCATGGCACTAAACGAAGGGGCATGCTTCAGACTGCCTGGCACAGGTAGGGGGTAGAACAGGTAGCACAGAAGTGCTCGTAGAATATGGACATTGTTCTTGTCCCTTTGAGCTCAGCTCTCTCAAAGTCCCATTAAGTCAGATCTCCAGAATGATTTTAAGATGCATTTATCAGAAGTCCCAGCATTTGAAAGCAGGGGGGGTTAAAGAGACGAAAAAAAATCAAGAGAAACCAGAGTTTTAATGTGCTATTTTCTATGTGAACCACATCAAACCGCTGGAGTGGTTCGCATAGCAGGTGAGAGTTGGTTGCTGAGACCCTTCGGTCTAACAAAACTTTTCCCTTTGTGATCCGATTTAAACCGTAAACCATAAATGACTTGGTGCCTCTCTGACCAAGATGACAACCTCCAAAAAAAAAAAAAAAAAAAAAAAAGCCTCAAAATATTAGTGTCGTCCGTTTTGTGGTAGGGTCAGGCTCTTAACCAGTTTCAGGGTATAGCCGTTGGAAGGGGAATGAAAGCCTTTCTCCCTGAATAGTTTGCTCTCCTCAGGTTATAGTGAAACAAAATATGTAAAGTCTTTTTTTTTTGCTTCTAAGTGTTACAGCCACTCTTTTAACTTTCCTTTTAAGTTGGAAAAATGCAGTGAATAGAATCGTTCTTTTCAACTCAAAACTTCTTCATGAAGGGCTGAGTCTTTTTTTTTTTTGGTTGCAGAGGTACTAACACACCAGCTTCAGATGACCTTTACAAGTATCACATGGAGGCTTTATCCTGATTAAAATAGTTCTATACGCACGGGGGGGGAGGCCTGTGACACCACTCCGAACAAAACCTCGGCAGGACAAGGTGTAAAAGGATAAAATATATTGCTTCCTCTAAGGGGAAGGGGTCTAAAGATTCTGAATAACGGAGAGACATGAAAACCGTGTTTCACTTTGATTAATTCTAGACAGTTCTTCTTTAAGCAAATGACTAATGTGGCCCTTGACCTGCTAGAAGAATTCTTTTAGCTCCATCCTCCAGGAACCCCAAAGAAACAGTACTAAGGTTACACCTAATGCTGACCTACCTCATCCATCTGCTTTCAGTGGGCAAATGTCAAGTTCATACTCTTTTCATGACGATGGCAGGGGTGGGTGGGGGAAAGAGGATGGAGTCAGTGTAACTTAATACTAGTATCGAGATTTATTTACTGCTGATCATGGCTTGTGAAGTTTTTTGTCTCTTGCTTATGTGCAAGGTTGTTTGGGTCAAGGTGCATATGCCAAAAGAGAACGGGTGGGGAAAGAGATTGAGAGAAAAGAAGGACTAAAGGATGCAGCAAAATACTAAGGAACAAGAGGCTCAAGGGTAAATTTATAGTTATGTGATCTGAGCCCAGAGGGAGGCCTGTGCACGAATGCTCCCTGACCGTAAAAACGCCCGAGCTGGTAATGGCTGCTAATGGTGCAGGATGATTTTACTGAGTTAGACGTGTGTGCGTGGGGGAGGGGTGGGCACATTTTGGAAATGAGCTGATGGTGGGGTGAGCACATAAAAAACATGGAGGTAGTGAAGTCATGCTTAAAATGATTATGTTTGCTCTGCTTCCACAGTTGCCTTCCAATATACTAAGGAGAGTCAAAAAGAAACATGCAATACATAATACAAGGAGCCTGTGTGGCATTTTATGCTGTTAGCTTGCATGATATTTGAAGAAGTGTCCTTTGCATTTTTTTCCTTTTAATCGTTCCGACCTTTTGCTCCCCATTCACAGTCTGCACAGTAGCAGTCTCCCCGTCTCAGGACAGCAATGAGGAGGCAATGGATTTGTTCGCAAGTACTTTGGGCTCACACGTCTCCCATTATCAATTAGCAGATGAATATAGGACCTAGGGCTGGGTTTGAGTTTTGATTGCACGTTTTCAATTAATTTTTTAATAAGTCTCCCCGCCACTAAACCCATTCTCACGCCACTATAAAGTCCTTCCAACTCCAGCCTTTGCACTAATACCTGATGGACTTGGTGGAAGAATTCCATTACAGGCATCCACAGTGCTTATTATCATCTGGTGACTGGGGATGCTGGCTCAATGGTGCAAGGTCACTTGAATACCACTCCCCATTACCCCGAGGCAACTGCTTCCCAAGAAAAGCCAGTTACAATAACGAGAGCACAAAACCCACATGCTTTCTTTGATTGTGATTTCCAGCCAAATCAGCAAAGCTAAGAAAGAAAACGGCTATCTTTGTGTACTCTGGCCTCTGTGCCTTCCTTTGCTGGCTGAAATAATGCCCTAATCCAAGGCCAACTGAAGACAATGAGAGTCCTTCCATTGTTTTAAGTGAACCTGGGATCAGGCCCTAAATAAATAAGCCACTAGGGCAATTTAACTAGAATGTGCATAGTTCTGGCTATCAAAATTAAAGACCAACTTCCAAGTTGGTGAGTTTACTTTGTTATACTGTGATGTCTGGGTTGTGGTTTTTTAAAAATCCAACTCAAGTGGTAAAATCTTCATTCTTTCCATGAATGTCTGATGATGCATTTTAACTGAATTTGATCAGTATGGGAAAAGATAAGTGTGCCCCTTGCTGAAATGGCAACTCTTGCCTGTGCTTGTTGGAGACAAAGATGTTCTGTGAATGAGCAAATAGAGTTAACTCCTATTTTAGTAATTATTCTTTTTGCAGCAAACATCACTATATAATCAGGTTTCAGAGTAGCAGCCGTGTTAGTCTGTGTCAGCAAAAGGAACAGGAATACTTGTGGCACCTTAGAGACTAACAAATTTATTTCAGCATAAATAAGGTGCCACAAGTATTCCTGTTCTTTTTACTATATAATCAGGAGGTCACTATTTCTAGAATTGCGACTGACGCATATGATTCAATCAATACAATTTTGCCCTTAACATCCATTGGAGTTGTACAGGAATCAATGAGAGATGAATTTCTCCCTGAGACTCCCTGTTCCCAAACCCACACGAAAACCCATCTGCTCCACAAAGCTTTCCAGCTACAAGACCATACGCCACTCTATTTTTCCCCCAACACTGTATTGTCATATTATACACACATGTTCTTGGAGATTGTGAGCTCTTTGGTGCATGGACTTAATTTGTGTACATGGAAGATACTGTATGAATACATGATTTTACTTCATTATGCTCTCCTGTATGTGTAAAAAAATCCCCCCACCCCAAATACTGGGATATTGAAGGAGTTTGGTCATACTTTCTCCAAAGGAGGGGCCTGTTTAATTGTTTTTCATGTAATTTACTTGATAAGAATGAATGAAAAGAAAAGACATTCCAATCTATAGTATATTGATGACACATTCCTGCTTTAGCTATTGCCAACACCATCCTGAATTCTTGATCTTTGGCTGTGGGCTGCTCTCTCTCTCTCAAAAAAACCCAACACAGATGGAGAAATTTAAAAGTAACTTAAAACACATGAGCAGACTTACCACAGTCAGATTTAACATATGTGTTGGGTTGTGTTGGCTGGGGGGGGTGGGGAAGATGCCAAGCTTTAAAATCTCAGTCTAGTATCGATTGCTATAAAACTTCCCGTTCTAAGATGCTCACAAAAGACGAATATGATATTTTAAAGAACAGGCTGTATTGTTTGAACATAATGCACATAATATTTTATCAATTAATTTGGGAGCTGTAAGGTTTCTGCTGCAGGTGGGGTAAGACAAACCTGTTTTAAAGGAAAGGGTAACAGAGTGTCAGAGAGAGTCAACCAAAATGAAATGTGTTATTGTTTCTTAAAGAATCACGGGCCACTCAAACATACCAAGAGCCTCTCGTTAGAAGTCACCACTTTCTAAATGCATTTGCAAGCTGTAACGTTCCAGCCCTTGAATTGGATCATGAGTTCCTAACCTCCACCAGTCTGGCCTTTGAGCAGAACTTGAGAGGGGGAGTGGAGGGAAAAAAGAGAGAGGGCGCGCAAAAGGATGAAGAAGAAAAGCAAAATAAATCAAAAGCAGCTTTCTTGGTAACACCAACATCTCAAAGGCCAAGTGTAAAAGGACCAGGGCTCTAATGATATCAATTAGGCTCAATCCTCTGTGACATTTTAGATATATTGTACCCACTGAGTATACTCGAGTCCATATGTATAAGGTCATTCGCTGTGTCCAGAACATAACAAATTATGAGTAGAAGGGTTTTTTTCTCTCCTAACACTTTCCACTTTCTAAAATAAATTACAGTCCATAATGGTTTCATGTTGAGAAGCTAATTCCACTTAATTTTTTCTTGCTATACCAGGGAAATGACTATTATATCATTGCATATCTGAAAAAGAAATACTTGCTAGATTTTCTTTGCTAACTTGCCACAGCTAAGACTTCCCTTAGAGGATTTCATTGTATAATTGGTATAAAAGATAACAGGGACATAGCCCTTACAAGACACTATCTGCCTTGGCTAATCTTTTTCACTGTCCCTCATTACACTGTGGGCTTCTTCACAGAACATAACTGCATGTTCTGAAAGGGAAATGGTAAACTGCTAGGAAATGCAAAACAAGAGTCTTCAATATTGTCTGCTTGACTGTTTTGGCAGCCCCTCAGAAATATGTTATCTAGTTCTATCAGCAATGTCTCAGGATGTGGTGACCACCTAAAGGCATGCTCAGAGGCTGACAATAAACTTGTGCTAATCCCTGCACTTCCTGTAACAACAAGCTTCGTGCTGGAGCTGTAGTCATTTTTCAGTCCTTGGAGAGGAACTATGCCAATTTAGGCAAACACGGCAAAATCTTGTTACATAAATTGAATCAGTTCAGCTCCCCCGCGCTTTGCATGATTAGGCAGAAACGCTGCCTTCGTCGAGGATACACAATTGTTACTTATCACGTTGAATGATAATGTCATTTCCACTGGAAGAGTTTAAGACAAAATGCTTCAACTGATATACGACTGAATATCCAAAACCACAGACACATACACCTCTCTTACAAAGCGGTGGGTTATGGATTCTAGATAAGAAACAGGTTCTCAAGTATAGCGTTATAGTTTGCTATATGAAAACCAGGCATCTATCACTTGTTTTCTAGCTGAGCATCTCTTGTAGGATCAACATCTTCCCAGTGCTGCTCCCAAAAGGTGTGCAACACCTTTAGAACTGACTAGAGCAGCCTTCTGATAGCAGTCAATAGCCCAGAACTGTCATAGTACACAGCAATAGGGCCACTTCCCCTCCCCATTCTCGGACTCTCTCTCTCCTGTTTACACAGCCTCTCCCATGGCATGACTCACAGCACAGGACCATGTGCACTGGCTATATGCAGCTTCTGCCTGGGAGGACTTCCTCCCTGTGCTGTTGTGCCTCCTTTCTGGCCCCCACATGCTGCCGGGGTAGCATATAGAGACCAAGGCAGGTCATTCTAGCCCTCGTGTATTTTGATGAGTAGTCAGTAGCAACCAGAAAGTTGGCAGAGGGAATCTTGATTGCAAATTTTTCAATAAAACTGAGCTCATGCAAACTTTTTATCGCCGTTTCTTTGCTGTTACACCTTGCTTTCAACTTGCACCTTGGCTTTTTCCATCCACTTGATAAATGTTACATAACCTAGAATTTATTTTCCCTTGCACTCTCTCTTTCCTTCTGTCTTCTTCCTCATCCAACACAGTCACATCTGTTTTACATTTATCTTGGGGGAAAATACTTTATTTATTGTCCTCTGTGTTTCTTATGGTTTAAATGTTTGTAGAAACAGGAATATCAAGGTGGGAAGATTGAAAGGATCAGTTTAGTTTTTCCAAGGGTTGGGCTCCCATAGTTCCTTTCTTTCTTCAGCTGTCAATGCCAGGTGATCTCCTAGACCCATATTTGGTGGGGACAACTGCATTTTTAAAACAAATGTCCATAAGTAGCTGTACTAAAGTAAATTATACGCATACAAACTTCTTATATATAGTTAAGCGACAACATTATGTTTGTCTCTGCACAAGACACAACAGAGATCAGGAGCAGTTCTGACAATTCTGCTGCCCCAAGCAGTCACCGCTGCCCCGCCCCTGACGCCGGGCGACGTTGTGGGGCCCCGCCCGCAATGCAAGCACTCCGAGTCCCGCGGCAGCAAGGTAAGAGTGGCGGACCTGCTGCCCCATTGCCGCCGCAGCAGGCGAGAATGGGGCGGCAGTCCAAGTCCCGCGGCAGCAATTCGGTGGCGGGAAGTACGGCGGACCTGCTGCCGAATTGCCGTGGTGGGACTTGGACTGCCGCCCTATTCTCGATGCCTCCCCAAGCACCAGCTTGGAAAGCTGGTGCCTGGAGCCGGCCCTGACAGAGATAGCCCCTATATATACATTCATATGTACACTCTACTAAGCCCATTTACCATGCTGTAACTGAACTCATAAGAATTCTCAAGATGCAAATAACTTTCCTGTAATTTTCTGTTGAATTATAACCCAAGGTTACCTTGAGAATTCCTTATAGATAAAGCTGTGCAGGTACCACTGCCTGTCAGTATAAAATACCTGTGTATTCTTCACACACATTGAAGAGCTCCTGCTTCTCTCTGGGAATGGTCATACCTCTCTTGCCTTCTTTCCCCAAAGAAGGCTTTCATGTCCCTTTGGAAGCTCTGATGAGTCTTTTCTCTGCCACTCTATGCTTTTGCTTCCTTGGGGGCCTATCTTTCCTGCTTGGGAAGGCTAGCTGCCTTCCATCCGAGCCCTCAATCCTCACTGAATTGGCTTGAGGGGTTATTGGTGAACGCTGCAAGGTATCCCCTCACTTTCTCTCTCTCACTCTAAAGTATGCTGTTTCTGCTGCATGCCAACCCCCTTTGGGTCCTGAGAGTTAAAGGATAAGAGAATATCTTGCTGAGTTTAGAGCATGGCTAGAGCCACCACTCCGAACCACTGTGTTATGCCCTGAGTGGGACTGGGTGCAGCTGAAGCACACTGTGCTTACACACATGCTAACGTAACAGCCCATAAGCACAAAGAGCCAAAGGATGAAATCTTTTGTGAGGAGGGGCAGGCTATAGAGAGCCCACACCATGCTCTGAATTATCTTGCTCCATGACACTGCTGCACCAGACTGGAAGAAGGACTGTGACTTTGCAGAACAAGTGACCACAGTGCACTGCAGACAGTGGATCCATTAGTACTCCAGAACCTGTGAGGAAGGAGTCCACACTCTTAGACCACCTGAACCACGCTGCAGGCTTGAGGCTTTGCAGTGAAGGAAGACAAATAAGTCATAACAAGAAGTTAGTCATCAATATTTTAGACATCTTCCCCATATCCAACAGAAATCTCACGCCTCACCTTCATGGTAGCTGCCAACTCGGCGCCTGAGCACCGCGGTGCACCAGTGCCACTCTGTGAGCGAAAACGCATTTTCTTTCTTCCCCTCCAAGATATACATAAAATTTTAAAAGGTGATTTACTTGAAAGCTGCTCCATATTTTTTCTCATTTCATGCCCCAGCTTGCTTCTAGCTTGTTGCTGTGATATTTTTTTGAAACTCAAAACACGTGGACTCTTTCAAAAACACCAAGTATTGGAGATAAAACTGCTCTGAGCCTACGGCATAAAATGTAGGGATACATGAAAGTAAAAAAGGATGAGAGCTTTTCAATCAATTTGATGAAAAATTTAAGTTAATTAAAAGAATGCTCAATTTTTCCCTAGAAGGCGACACTGATCTTTATTATTAATGCATACCAGTGTTTCATAACTGTGCATAATAATGGCCTGTAACATCAGGCACAGTTTCCTCCACAGCTTAATTTGTTACAAAATCTTTTCTGGCATTCTTAAAGCGTGCCCTTTGCCACTGTATCCCTCCTGCTCTTGGGCTAATTCCCAACTCCTAAAGGACATCTTATTTTATGCTTGCACCTGAGAATTAATTTACCAGATTGTTTTTTAACATTAAAGCTTTTTATTAAAAAAATAAAATAAATCATGAATAGACCCTTCATGGCTTTGCTTTCATTTTACTTTTTGGTATTCATATTCCACTAATGGAAATATCACAGGATCATAGTGTTCTTGGAGGCGAGAGAGATGGTGTAGAGAGAGAAATCACACTCCAGGTGATAGGGCTTTGTTGTATCACTTCTGTGGAGAATTATAGGAGTACTTATATGAAACTCTGCGTAGATGAGGGACTTTTCTGTGTACATGGATGGAAAAAGCACTGCATTCATGAGTTAACACAATGGCCAAATGTGTCCTCCTCCTATGTGGCCAGTCCAGAGAGGATTGGTGCCTGCTATTGCCCCCAGCTAATAGAATTAATCCTTTAGCTCAAGTGGGAGAGGATTTATGTTTTGAAGCCGGAGGTCCCACATTCAGTCCTTGCTAACCACTGGGACTTCTAGCTACAAAGCACAGATCTTTACCACTGGGAATGGTAGCAGTCACCTATCCCCTGTGGATCAGCCAGGGACGAGAACACAGACATGCTCAGCTATTTTGTTGCTGTCCCTGAACTAGTCTGTAGAGCCTCCTTCCTATCCTGCTTCAGACCCACTTTCACTGTGCTGCCTAAGGGAAATGGCCAAGTGATAGTGGCTGGTACATGGCCAATAGGAACTTGGGAGATCTATTTGATGTATTTGATTATTTCTTTTAAAAAAATCCCAAACCTCTGCATAACTTGTAGCAATCAAGTTGAACTCTTAGCTGCTGTGTACTACATATTCCTATTGCTGTTCATCTCCTCCTTCCTCCCCATCTCTTCCATTTTTTTTTTGGTTATATGCTCTTAATGTTTCTTGCTTTAAATTTGATTGTAAATTCTTCAAGGCAGGGACTGTCTTTGCCTTACTGTTTGAATAGCTCCTAGCACAATGGGGGCCCTGATAAGATTGGCAGTGACCTTGGGGTTTTTCGCCTTCCTCTGCAGCGATGCGAGTCACTTGCTGGGGTCATCTGGATATATCTCCTTTAATCAGTTCCCTGCCATTGCAGGGGCCTCAGACAGTGGTGCATCTTGGTTCCTCCTATGCTCTGCTGGTGGCACTTAATAGTTAGGTCTCCTGTGGATTTTACTACTTTGGTCTAATTTCAGATGTTTGGTTTGGTGTGTGGGTGCTGGGTGGTAGTGATGGCCTGTGATAAACAGGAAGTCAGACTAGTTGCTCTGATGGTCCCTTCTGGTCTTAAACTCTATGACCCTATCCATGAGAGAACACTGCCTCCCCCAAATATAAATGATGATAATACAGGGACAAATTGTATGTATCCTTCATAAGAAATAGGACTTAAAAAATCCAGACTCAAGACCCATACATCAAAGCTAATCCTAGAGCGGCTCTAACGAAGTGTTGCTAATCCAGGACCTCACTCACGCTGTCGACTCCCTGCCCTGTGTTCTTATCTGCAGTTGGTGGTAGCTGGGTCTTCTCAGCTCAGTTACAGAACTCCCTCCTGAAGTAGGTCCACCAGAATTCCTGTAATATTAATACATGCTTTCCTTTTTCTTCTGCATCTGTTCCCTCTCTATAGTGGGTAGCGGCCCAAGCAGTTCCTGTTTTGTGGGTATATTTAAGTGTCCAGTTAGGGAGCTGTCAAACCAAGCCCTCTCACCCCCATGACATTCTTCACCTTAATAAAAATGCTGGAATTGACAGAGCCCCATATCATAAGCCCCAAGGTATCAGTGCATATTTCTACCGTGTGGTAAGACATGCTTTTTGAAAATAATGTTACAAAAGTTTTCCTTAAGATTATCTAGATAAACTTAATATTTTTTGTGCTCAGGCGCCGAGTTGGCAGCTACCATGAAGGTGAGGCGTGAGATTTCTGTTGGATATGGGGAAGATGTCTAAAATATTGATGACTAACTTCTTGTTATGACTTATTTGTCTTCCTTCACTGCAAAGCCTCAAGCCTGCAGCGTGGTTCAGGTGGTCTAAGAGTGTGGACTCCTTCCTCACAGGTTCTGGAGTACTAATGGATCCACTGTCTGCAGTGCACTGTGGTCACTTGTTCTGCAAAGTCACAGTCCTTCTTCCAGTCTGGTGCAGCAGTGTCATGGAGCAAGATAATTCAGAGCATGGTGTGGGCTCTCTATAGCCTGCCCCTCCTCACAAAAGATTTCATCCTTTGGCTCTTTGTGCTTATGGGCTGTTACGTTAGCATGTGTGTAAGCACAGTGTGCTTCAGCTGCACCCAGTCCCACTCAGGGCATAACACAGTGGTTCGGAGTGGTGGCTCTAGCCAACTCTGCCAACTGAAAATTCCCCCACACCAGTGGAACACTTAACTGGTCACTCAGTCTCCCACGTACCACCAGAGATGAGGAAAGGCCACTTTAGTCTAAACGTAAAATTCCTTGGAGATTTGGATACTCTTAAAATGGAATCCAAAATGTTGGGTCTTTCTCTACATTGAACCGTAAGTACCTTTTGAGGTTTGCCCATCATTATGTGAAAACCTCCCAGTTCAGTACCCAAATCAAACAGACAAAGGGTTTCCAATGATATTAGCATCAAACCCCTGTGATTCGGAAATATGACCTTTGGAAGGGAAAAAAAAAGACAGGGACGAATAAAATATTTTCATCATTCACCAAACACACACATGTTGGGCTTCATCTTCCCATCGATATGCAAACATGGCCGTCTCCACCCCATTGTCTGTTCTACAGTAATTGAATGGGAACATTTGATATTTTCAAACATGGCCTACAGTCATAAAACCTTGCGCAGTGCTGATCCTGTCAGATCTTGTATGATATGAACTGTCAGGCTTGGTACTTTTATGGGAAATTACTTTTATTGGAAACCATCACAGAACAGCGCTGTGTGCCGGGCCATGGTGCTGGTATTCCATCTGAGCTGGTACTGAACCAGTATCCCATGTTTGTCAGAGAGGACAATGGAGATGTTACACCTGATTCTCCTCTCCCCTTTCACTGGTGTAAAACAAGTGCAATTCTATTTAAATGAACAGAATTTCCCAGGCCCTGGGCACTTTTATGACTACAAGTTTCCATAACACCTTTCATAAGAGTAGGGATATTGGCTGAAATCTTGTCCCCATTGAAGTCAATGGGGCCAAGATTTCACCCAGGAAGTCTAGTGTTATCAACAAATTCTAACTCAGGTGATTATATTCTGCCTTTCTAAATTTCACTTGGAATTTGAACTGGGTGTTGTATTCTTCTCTTTATGTCTTCATACTCTTCTGTAGCGTTCCTGTGCACTGTTAAATAATGGCCATGTTTCCTACCTGAAGTGAGCACATTTCAAGTGTCTGTGCAAGTACACATCAGTTTAAGTCAAGTCTGTACAGCTCTTTAGAAAATCATAGAATATCAGGGTTGGAAGGGACCTCAGGAGGTCATCTAGTCCAACCCCCTGCTCAAAGCAGGACCAACACCAAGTAAATCATCCCAGCCAGGGCTTTGTCAAGCCTGACCTTAAAAACCTCCAAGGAAAGAGATTCCACCACTTTCCTAGGTAACCCATTCCAGGGCTTCACCACCCTCCTAGTGAAAAAGTTTTTCCTAATATCCAACCTAAACCTCCCCCACTGCAACTTGAGACCATTACTCCTTGTTCTGTCATCTTCTACCACTGAGAACAGTCTAGATCCATCTTCTTTGGAACCCCCTTTCAGGTAGTTGAAAGCAGCTATCAAATCCCCCCTCATTCTTCTCTTCTGCCGACTAAATAATCCCAGTTCCCTCAGTCTCTCCTCATACGTCATGTGCTCCAGCCCCCTAATCATTTTTGTTGTCCTTCGCTGGACTCTTTTTCCAATTTTTCCACATCCTTCTTGTAGTGTGGGGCCCAAAACTGGACACAGTACTCCAGATGAGGCCTCACCAGTACCGAATAGAGGGGAATAATCACATCCCTCGATCTGCTGGCAATGCTCCTACTTATAGAGCCCAAAATGCCGTTAGCCTTCTTGGCAACAAGTGGACACTGTTGACTCATATCCAGCTTCTCGTCCACTGTAACCCTTCAGTCCTTTTCTGCAGAACTGCTGCCTAGCCACTTGGTCCCTAGTCTATAGCAGTGCATGGGATTCTTCCGTCCTAAGTGCAGGACTCTGCACTTGTCCTTGTTGAACCTCATCAGATTTCTTTTGGCCCAATCCTCTATTTTGTCTAGGTCCCTCTGTATCCTATCCCTACCCTCCAGCATATCTACCACTCCTCTCAGTTTAGTGTCATTTGCAAACTTGCTGAGGGTGCAATCCACGCCCTCCTCCAGATCATTAATGGATATATAAAGGTGAAAGGTACCATATAAATATAAGATACTGAGCCTAATTCTCAGCTATACCTACTTTTAAGCCCCCTTTACATTGTTAGAACAGTATAACTTGAATTCAGTGTATAATCTTTAGTGTAAATGAGAATTAAATATATTATTTTGGTTTAAACATAGTTGCAGTGCAAACAAAGACATCTGTAAAAAGAGGCAACTTTTTTAAAGCAACCCTGCTACTGTTTCTATTTAGCTGTTTTAAACCATCACTTTGTTGCCACACTTACAATTATTAATTAATGGATCCTAATATATACTTTTACCCAGATACTCCTCCCTTTACTTTGCCATTTTTAATGTGTACAGCACCTTATACTGCATCAGCAAAGATTAAAGTTCCTCTCATTGACGTAGAATGAAGGCAAATTATACTGTTTGCACGAGAAGAGATAATAAAGAAGAGAGTCTATAGAAATACTTTGATGAATTATATAGCGGCAATTTTCTGACATTAGTAATGTAGAGCAGAAGACAGTGTTTCTGATATATAGATGTAAATTCATCATCCAGACTGCATTAAAGAAAACCACACAAGATTCCTTGATTTTTGGATTGCTTACAAGAGCAATCAGTAAAATGTTATAGTCTCCTCCAAGAAAGCTCCCTGAGTGCAAAAGGTGAAGCATTACATAGATGAAATAGCTACCCTTCTGTGCTAACCATCATAAAAACAGAGTCATGCAACTGACTTTCAGGAGTCTGTACCAACATCTAAAGGAAAGTATCAGGGATTTGTACTATATAGAAAATGGTTAATATGGCAGATAATATCTGTCCCTGACCACTGCTGGAAAATCAAATGGCTGCTTCTTCTAAAATGGTTTTACTTGTTTGTAAAATAAATTATTTTAGGTTTTTGGTTTGTAAACTAAAAACATTAATAGGTAGTTGTTAATGGGGAATAAAATGACCTGGTCCCAATAAAATGAGCTCCAAATCATATTTTATTTATGAAGTACCTCACGCCCCTCCAGGCCAAGGTCTCCAAAATAATTAATAATGCATATATAATAAAAGCAAAATAAAAATACTAATAGAATAAAACCAACCACCCTTAGGCTAAAAATCAAGAATGCCAAGTATACTGCAGTTTGTACATTAGGATATAGGCTCTCAACCTGTGAGTAGATAGTAGGAGGGGTCCCTTAAGTTTTTGTTATTGCCAAGTGGGGTCACAGTCTGGGAAAGCTTGAGAAGCAGAATTTTAGGGGATGTAAGAAGCTCTCATATTCAGAGCTTTTTTGCCCTGTATTGAATATGGGCAAAAATTAAGTGAATTACAAATGAATTACGAAAACAACAAATGTGTTTTATAAAGAACATGAGCTCTGCACCAACAGAAATAAGCTAGTTCTAGAACTATCTCACAGATCTCCACTTGCCAAACTGTTGACCATACATGGAACCAATATAATACAAGCTAGGAGCATTACATCAGGTGAACAAACTCTCATTTGGTAACTGGTCTGAGACAGGGCACTCTCTCTAACCAATGCTGAGCCATTTTCCAAGTAACTGGTTCAGAGGTGTTGGAGACACCAAAAGTCCATGGACCAAATTCTGCTTTGTTACACTGGTGTAAATGACAGAAGAACTGGTGCCCTTACATTCAGCTCTACAAATACCACAAGGAAACGTATGTCCTAGAGATTCAGAGCAGATGACCGGGAGTCAGGACTCCTGTAGCTTACCCTAGCTGGGGTAGAGAAGCTTGAAATTGCTGTCGGGAATCTGTTGGACCCTCAAAGCCAGAGGCTGCAAGGAGATGTGATTAATCAGTGTATCCCCTAGCTGCCCTGACCACCATCTGTCTCCATCTAACATACCTGCTCTTGTGGCTGCATAGACTGACTACAAGGAGGGTGCTGGTGCCCTTGTTTGGCTCTCTCCCGCTCAGGACCTTCCCCTGAATCTAAGCCAGAACACCTCTAACCAGTGTAACCATCTCTCAGGCACACAAACATAAATTCTTACAGCTTTTCACAGAAAATAATACATTACGGACCAATTTTTCAACTCGACTCAAGCCACGAATGTCCCCGGTCTCATGGGCACTTACATACCACATGATGGGCCCAATATTAATACTTAGGCAGGCAGACACGTGCAAATCATATATTCATGATCTGGATGCTCAAAATGGAGGCACGTGCATTTTTGCAGGCACACTATCACAGACACTGGCTGAAGACTGTGCCCTAAAATGTTAGTGGACTTGTTTTCTAACGAAACAAAGGGTTTCTTTTCTTTTTCGTCCCCCTCCCTGTTATGATTCTGGCTGTTGAAGATAATGGTTACATGGGCAGATTCAGCATCTCCGATCAAGAGACCAGGCACTGCTGTTCACTCTGTAGCAAGGCAGAGAATAGTAGTAAAGAAGCAGGACTCAAGGTGCAAGGCCAGCAGCAGCAACAGTTCATCCAAAGCAACAACAACTCAAGAAGGCAAGCCACAGCAACTGAGGGACTCTGGGATACCCATGTTCTTGTTCTTATTATTACAACACAGCAGGACTAAAAAATACCAAAGCAAAGGAAAGAAATTCCTGCAGGCAAGGGGCAAGAGAGGAGGCTGGCCACTGCTGGAAATGGAACTTATTGTTCATCTGTGTAGTGCAGCGGGGAACAGAAATCACAAAAGCAAAGGCCAAGATCAATAGCAAGGGCGGTGCTAAAAGCAACAACAATGTTCTGAACGGGAGCGACAGCCTCCATAAGAGAGGCAACCGAAAGGGACTTCCCACCCTCCTGATCTTACCACTACAGCTCCTCCCACAAGGCATGCTTCAAGAGTCCTCCCTGGTGCCTCCCTGGTGCCTCCTCACATGGGTTGTGTCCTGGGTTCTTTATTTCAGCATCTGGTGCCTCCATCCATGGCAACTCCTTTTGGCACCTGGGACACAACAGATGCTGTTCCTTGGGAAAATAATTCTACTACTCTGTTCACAAGAAATATAATCCACTACACAAACAACACAAAACATATTTCTTGCTCTCCCCTCCTACATCAATGTTTGCATGCAGAGCTGGCTCTAGGTTTTTTGCCACCCCAAGCAAAAACATTTTTGGCCGCCCCCCCTTTTTTTGTTCGTGCCCCACTGGCCCTTCCCTGCCCCATTCCAACCCCTTCCCCAAATCCCCGGCTCCATCTCCTCCCCCAGGCGCGCTGCATTTCCCCTCCTACATCTCCCTCCCAGGCTTGCCGCAAAACAGCTGTTTCGTGCGGCGAGGGAGGGTGGAGAAGCAGAGCGGTGGTGCACTCAGGGGAGAAGGCAGAGCGGAGGTGAGCTGGGGGGGCGCGGGGAGGGCCGCAGGAAGTAACCGGGGGGGGGGGGCAGAGGAACCGCTCCCCCCCAGCTCACCTCCGCTCCACTGCCACCTCCTCCCCTGAGCGCGCCGCCGCTCCACTTCTCCCCCCTCCCTCCCAGGCTTGCTGCGCAAAACAGCTGTTTTGCAGCAAGACTGGGGGGGAGGGGGAGGGGAGAAGCGGAGTGGCGGCGGTGCGCTCAGGGGAGCGGGCAGGGGCAGAGTGGAGATGGAGGTAAGCTGGGAGGGACGCAGGGAGCTGCTGGAGGGTGCAGAACACCCACCAATTTTTCCCTGTGGGTGCTCCAGCCCCGGAGCTCCCATGGAGTCAGCACCTATGTCGGCACCAGAATGCCGCCCCTGGAAATGTGCTGCCCCAAGCACGTGCTTGCTTTGCTGGTGCCTAGAGCCGGCCCTGTTTGCATGTCCCAATCTGTTGAAAATCTCTCAATTTACAGACTTGTGTCTACACGGAAACCTCTAATACTGAACCAATGAATCTTATGCATTCAAATTAATGATGGCCAGACAAGGTAACTATTGCCTTTAAGTTTGCACTAACTGATTGAAAACACCCAGCTGATTTTATTGAAACGCTCAACAGTACTATGCACTTTAGTGCATTACATCATGAGAATAAAGACGGAATGCCATCAAAGCTTTTGTCTTGTTGTTGTCGTCATTTCTATATATTTGTTGTAATCAGGAAAAGCAGCGGACCACACAGGAATGGCCACCACTCCACTTTCTAAGGAGGATTAGTGAAAGTGCAAGTTAGAGTCTGGAAGAACATTCCTTGCCACCAGGCTAGTATTAATTTCCTGCTCAAAAGGGGCCATATTGTCAATGTGACACTTTAATCAGCTACCAAAGTGACTCTGGGAACACAGGCTTCACAATCAATGTCAATGTATTTCATGTAGTTTCAATACCGCTTAGTCATTTTGCTTCAGAAGTCCGTGAGGGGGGTCAATACATTTCATTACTTTGCTTCATCTAAAGGACAGTACAACATCACAACTTTGATTGTATTATTTGAATTGCCTTAATGTGACACCAGATTCCCTGATTGTGCAATACCAGGCATTGAAGTGCTGGAGGGCAGTCAAATTATCCTTCACCCATACATAGCCAGCCAGCACCAGCGAAAGATGCTGCAAATGAAAAATAGGAGAGAAAAGAAGAGGGTGTTTCATTTACATAGTACACACTAGATTATAGCTGCTATAAACATATCACAAAACACGGGCAGACTGAGCTTAAAGTTTCAAGGATGCCAACTTTTGGAAATGAAAGTCACCGTTCATTTTAGCTAAATATTTCAAGCTCTAAAGATATCTGGGATGCTCAAGTAACACAGCCTTTTAGCGTATGTATTTATTTTTCTATTTCTAAATAAATCAATACATAAATGCGCCCGTTGCAAAAGTGACTTGCCACATCTATAATGTCTAAAAAACAACACTCGGAATATCAGTTTTTACCCAAAAAAGAGACGAATTTCACTCTAGATAAAACAAATATAGGCCCTGATCCCATAAGCACTTATGCACATTTATTTATCAATTATTATTATTATACATATTATCATAGCACCTAGGAGCTCTAGTCATGCACCAGGAGATGACCATTGTGCTAGAAGCTGTACACATAGAAAAACAGTCTCTGCCCTGAATTCTTACAATGTACCTATAAGGTGAATTAAAGCTTTAGCTCAATGGTTTGAGCACTGGCCTGCTAAATCCAGGGTTGTGAGTTCAATCCTTGAGGGATCCATTTAGGGATCGGGGGCAAAAATCTGTCAGGGGACAGTACTTGGTCCTGCTAGTGAAGGCAGGGGATTGGACTCGATGACCTTTCAAGGTCCTTCTAGTTCTATGAGATAGGCATATCTCCATATATTATAAGGGACAACAGATGGATACAGACACACAAATGGGGAAAGCAGACAAGACAAGAAAGCAATGAGACAATGTTGGTCAGTATAATAGGCTGTGGTTTCAGTGCACAAAGACCTAACCATCATCACAGTGAAGGAAACACTTCAATCATTTCATGGGACTGCTCAGATGATTAAATACATAAATGTTTTTGGAATGAAGGCCTATATTTGTTTTTTCTTGGGCGGAGGTTATTTTAGTTTACTTTTTGGGTTAAAACTGATATTCAGGGAGGGATGAAGGAGAAAGAAATAAGGAAGAACAGGAGCATGGAGGGCAGAGAGAGACTGAGAAAGAGCGTAGAACGGAGCAAACAACTCTATCATCTGATAGAGAAGAATGTCCACAGTGCCACTGGTAGAATGCATTCTGCTGACATAACCTGTGTCCATGATCTCCAAAGGTGCCTGAACCCATCCTGCTGCTGCTCACTGGTATTTCTTGTTGGGGAAGTGCCTGTTCTTGGAGCTGTTTACTTCCTAGGAGATTTTACTCCACTGCTCCCAGCCTACTGATTCCTCTGTAGTGGGGGACTGCCCTCAAAGTAGAGAAGAAAAGCTCATATCCAGGGCCCTAGAATTTTTTGCAACTGAGGTGAATGTGGCCCATTATAATTACATATAATTTATTTCTTGTTTGATTTTGGCTAGGAAAGTTTTCAGGGAAATAGCATCCTTCCTGCTAACAGGGCATCATCTATTCCTGATGACTAGTCCTTGCTTGAAGTCATAATCCTGGCTTTATGACCAAATCCTCTGTTACGGTGGAGATGCTTCTGATGTCACTAAGGATATGTCTACACAGCATTTAAACAGCTCTGGGACCACTCAAGCGGGGAGGGCCTCAGAGCCCGGGCTCCCGCCTGAGCCCAAACATCTAGACAGCAACTTTTAGCCCCACAGTCTGAGCCCCGGGGGCTCAAGTCAGCAGACTCAGGCCAGCCGCAACCACATGGGGGTCTTTTATTCCAGTGCAGACAAACCCAAAGGGACTCAATTCTGCAAAGTGCTGAGAGCCGTGACCTTCCACCCTATTTAATGGGAATCGAGGTTGCATGGTATTTGACAGTATCAGGCCCCAAGTGAGGAAATGAGTTACAGTAAGAGATAAAGTCCCTAAAAGCCAGCATCCTGTTATATTAATGGACCTAATAAAAAGCAATGAAAGAAAGCATCAGAACAAAATGAACACTGCTTCTTGGCAAGCAGGTACTGGGTGAATCCCTGGAGGGAGAGAAAGAGAAATGGACTAAAAAAGAATTTTAAAAAGTTCAACATTTGTGTTTCCTGTGGAGAAGGGTCTTGGGACTGGTTTAGTATGTAAAGGAAATAGGGTAAGTCCACCTTGGTGTAATTCCACTGCTTTAATTGCATTTAGGGCAGGGATAAGCTTAATTCAATGATGCAGGTCTATAAAGTTCTTCTATCATGCTACATCAGAACTAAGCAGTTTATAAATGGATTTACATTTTATTTTGGGATGCCATACTGATGATGTTCCTACACAACAGGCTTCGCATTGGTATTTTTAAATACTTAGAAGTCAATGGAACTATGCCAGTTTACACCAGCTGAAGATCTGACCCCGAACATTCCCCCCCAAATGTTTGCCAATGCAAGAAGTGTTTCCAGCCATATGAATAGCAGCAAGATACCGCCATGAGTGCAGCAATGCTTTTTTCATAGTTTCTCTTCACACATACACACATTGAGTATCTCACTAAGGTCTCTTCTCTCCAGTTGAGACTGTAAGAAACCCCACTGAAAAATTCAAATGCAATGAGAAAATGACATTCCAGAAGAAGAAAAAGTAGGCTGCTGCTATTTCTCTATCTTCCTAACTAACACAAGCCCTGCAGATCCTGCTGGTTCATCAACCAAAATCAGGTAAGAGAAATATTCCGGCACCTTATCTGCTGCATGCTAGGTCAAAGGTCTATCAGAAAAAGGCCTCCTAACATTACCTTTGCTGTCATTCTGGAGAAAAGCAGACATGTGGTAGTGATAAACACCACCAAGGAGTCAATCTCCACATCCCTTCCCTCCCCACCACTAAAATATTGGAAAACAAAGAACAAGAAGTAAAAATCTTACAGATGTTCCCCACAGAGACAAGAAGCAACACTACACCAGTCCAATTACAGTTTTAAAAGATCCCCTACTTCCTGCAGTTGTGAAAAGAACAGCACTATTGATGGAGACTCAGTTAAATCAAGAAAGTGAGAGTATTTTAAAAGGTATGGACCACATTTATAAAGATATTTAAGCAGCTAATGATGCAATTAGACACCTATGCACTTTTGAAAATTCCACTAGGCATACATCTGCATCTTTACATGCCTAAATACCTAAAATCTCTCCCTCTGTCACATCATCTGTTGAAAGGGAACAAAGGAAAACTCCCCCCGAATGAGAAGTCTACTTCTGAAAGAACTTCTACTCAGAAATTGTACTTTAGATAGCACCACTAAAAAGACCATACCTTTCTAGTGGTACCAGAAAAGAGAAATAAAACAACACTTTTTTTTCTCCTCCATTTAAGATATCTTCAGTTGACGATAGACAGAGGAAAATTCTAAAACCCAGAAACGTTGCAAAACAATGGTGAATTAACCTCAAAACAACTCAGCATTGGCCTAAATTTGCACCAACTGAAGTAAATAGTAAAACTCCTACTGACTTCAATGGAAGCAGAGTTAGGCGAAAGTTGAATTATTTTGAAAATCACACTCTCAAAGTCTGAATGATAAATATTTCCTGACTCTTTGATCATTACTTTGGGATGGAAATCTGGGAAGATTAAGATTTCTTGTGAGTTGTTTTTGCTCTCATTTGGTGAATGCCACATTAGATTACTGCTTAACACCAACAATTTGGATGGGTACACAGTACCCATCTTTCTTTGAAATTGCTTTCTGCATTTGTAAAGGGTAGAGCTCATTTTGACCACAAACCCTTCATTGTTTCACAAGATATGGACTACATATATGCGATTATGATCAACTCTATGCAGACTTCCTCAAATGACCATCTGGTAGAGTTAACCAATAGTAATTGTTTAATATTGTAAATGATTTTGAAGTAGCCGGTAATGACAGCTCAGGTACTGTCAGGATATAAGGATTTTCATGAGTGAAATTAATTTGATTGGCTTAGGTAAATCCCTGCTCTTTGGCTGGCATTTCTATTATATTCACAGAGTCATCACACGTGACATGATCTGGCTTGACTGCAGTGTGTCTTCAGGAGAAACAATGGGCTGGATTGGAGATGGTGAAGCATGTGCCTGAACTTGCATAATAGCTTACTCTAATCAGTTTACTTCAATCTGTTGTTTTCATAAATCAAACAGGCCATAGTATTCATCGAAAGCCCCATTTTATGAAATACAAGCACATTTCTTTTAAATCTGTGGCTAAAAAGGAATGACAATTCTGTGACAGTGTTCTAAATTAAGGTACTAATAATTTCTGACCTCAGCTTGGCTATCTGTTATATTAAATAATCTCAAGCCTCTATGTTTGTATTATATTAGAAGTAAATTAAGAAAGTCACCTGATTACACATGTTCCCCAGTAGGATCTTTTCTGACACTGCCCCTAGTTCTCTTTGCTGAGACACACTCAAATTCTTTTATACTCCTGTATGTAATAGGACTCACCTGGTCTTGCTGCCAGGATGAGTCAGCAGAATGACTCTGCATCTTTAAACATGGTTCTAACACAGGACCCTTTTATATAGACAAGCTGTGGATAGATTTTTAAAGTTAGATTTCCTTAAAAGAGTATTATGGAGACAACTGTTGAGAGCAATATTTTTTATCAAGAGATGGCTGCATAAAAAGGTGTGGTAGTGACAAAAGAGAAATAAAGGCAGTTTTATGTTTTATTACCATGCTAAAAAGAATTTCTATAGCATAAAATATGTATAGAACATACTCCACAGCTTTAATAAAACTTGAATAGTTAATTTTAGCTGGATAAAGATTTGGCCTGTCACTCTAGACATTTATATGGATTTTTATAGATTTTTTAATAGAAATGTTATGGGACTTTTGTGTAGGATAATAATAAAACTAAGATCTTGCATTTATCAAACATCCTTTATCCTGTAGAAGTCTATTGGATTGGTGTCCTATTAGATTCAGTGACAGAGTTCCACAAGATGATAAGCACCCTCTGCTCCAGTGAAGACCAGGGAACCAACTCAGCACTTAGAGGATTTGCCCTATATAGAGGCAATGAAGACTTCATTTCCTATTTAATGTAATTTTCCCTCTGAAGCACAGAAACCAGGGCAAAATTCCACTGGAAATAAAAACAAAATAAAAATGTTCAACAAACTTCATATGTGAAAATGATAATTGAGATATTTACACACCAAATTAACATAGTAAAAAACAAACATGGCATTTGTGGCTTGAAAACAGGTGTAAAATATTAGGAAACACTTTCAAATTTTTGAAATAGGCTTTGGAAGCGCTATATAGTACTGGAGGGGAAAAAAAATCTAATCAGAATGTATCAAGTCTTGTTACTAGCAAGAAAAAGTATATCCACAAAGCCATTTAATTGTAACATGGGAAAATATATTAGTTTAAAAAAATGCAACTGCTTTTTAAAATTCTGTTCAGATTCAAGAAAGAAAGAGTGTTGCTTTTTGAAGTTGGCACCTAAAGCAGCTGTGTTCTACACAGCCCTCTGATGTGTCTGCTAATGGGTGAAATACACCGCGCTCCATGCACAAGTCTGATGGAATCTGTCTTGGCACTGAGAACACTGAGGCAAGCAGAAAAGGAATCTAGGTCCCCAACCGGCAGGCAGGCCAGAGGGCTGCAACCAGAATCATTCATTTCACTATTCCAGCCTACAGGATGAATTTAGTGGCTGCAATTCCTCACCACCTGCCAAAGGGGATTTGGGGCTATTGGATACATGTACATGTAAATTACTAGGTCCCCGCCACCTCATCAGGGACTTGTATAGGCCTTATGAACCTCAGTGAATTTTACCTCAATTAAATCACCACGGGACAGATCCCACAGTCCTCAAGCAGCCTGGTAGATCCAAGGCTCATTGAAATCAGCTGAAAGACTCCGACTGACTTCAACAGGCTTTGGATCAGATCTCTACACCCTTGAGTAAGGATCATGTGACGGGTCTCCAGACAGGACAGACTCCCTTCAGAGTGGTTAAAAGGGCTGGATTTGGCTATGGAACTGCTGCAGGTCCAGACTAACGTTGCAATGTGGATTCAAATCCAGTGGGATAAAGCTGGGGAAGAAGACATGGGGTAAATCTCATGTCCTCCTTAGGGACATAGAAAGCCAGGAGTTAGGATTGGGGTGGGAAAAGACTGCTTCAAGGGTCACAAATTGAAATGCAGTCCTCGCCCTTTAAAAGTATCCATGCCCTGGAGGCTGAAGGGGAAGGGGAATCTCTGTGTGTGTATTTACAGGAACTGTATGTTATTTAATGGAATTTGTCCTAGCAAATGTTAAAATTTTAAATTTTAAAAAGCCAGGACAGTTTATAAATAGTACATTTTAAAAAGTCTTAGTAACTTCAAATAATGGTTGATCATGCACCAAACATAGGATAAAGCCATCCATTCTGCTTTTCAGGGAAGTATCTTTAGCATGAACAGATTGTTGTATTAGAGAAGCTTCTTTTATCCAAAGTTCTTTGATGGCATAGATATGTTACAATCTATTTAAACACACCCTGTGCACTTAAAGTATTTTTTAAATGTTATTTTATACTGAATTCCCCAAGAAGTAATAATGAACTGGCACTTCTTATAAAGTGTAAAGATATATTCTGCTCACTTCAATAACGTACAATTAGTTGAACCACATTTAATTATTATTTGTTTTTAAAAAGTAAAGCCTTTGTTTAGACCTTTCTTGCCAAATTCTAACCCGGAACATATTTTGACAGCTAAATTATAAATCACTAAAACCAGGGAAATTGTACTCGGCCATCAACAATAGTGAAGCTAGTGGATGTTGCCATAATAATCATTATGCTCATCAGAGTTAAATAAAAGCCAAAATAAAGTTAATCAAAGCCTTTTATGCTGTATTTATAGGACAGCTTCCTATGTCTTGTTGCATTCTTTATATAATAGGAATGACATTTCAAAGGCAGGTCAAAAAACAGGAATTCCTGGAGTCTTGAAAATTAACACCTTTCTCCAATTGTAAGTCTATCAGGCAAGAACTCCCCCAAAGAATCCAAGAAAGTCAATGCAAGTTCAATGGGATTCTAACATGTGTGTCCTAAATTGGTAGGCTACATTTAGGTCATTATATTCTGCCACACAGCTAATTTTCCTTTTTGAAGTGCTCACAGGAGGTCAGGACCAGTTTAAACATCAAAGGTTTATGAATTAAATAGTTTCATAGAGAACAGAGGGAGAAAACTTGCCTGAAGTAATACTCGATTGTGATACTACATGGTCAGCCAACTATCCAGGACATTCAGACCTCCAAATGTGGGTAAGTGTGATAGAGTTTTAGAAATTACTTTGAAATACTCTTTAGTATTTCCAAGACAGTATAAATGCAAAACTAGATACGGTAGGAGAATGTCAGGTTAAAGTTGAGTTTTAAACAAAATCAATTATATACAGGATAATTAGAAAAAAATCCACAATTCATGACATCTGGATATTTGTCAGTAGGTAGAGTTTAATGGGAATGCTTCCCCTTGTTGTAAGGTCAAATGAATAGGTGAAATGTTTTATCCACTAGCAAAGACAGTGCAGCATTCATCCTTGCCATTAAAACGTTTATGTCCTGAACCAGGCATGGACAGCCAGGGCTAGTGGGTGGAGCTGGACATAGTGGATAGGGTTGGAGCCAAAGCTGAGTTCAGAGCCAAAGTCAGAAGCCAGGAACCAGAGCAAGGTGAAGGAGCAGGGTCTGTTGTAACATCCAGCTGGGGATTCGCCGAGTTCCAGAGAAAACTTTCCGGTATCCCCGCCAGGTGTAAGTAGTGGACCAATCAGAGACCCCGGAAGCACTGCCCGTCAGGCCCTCTGTGGCCAGCATATCCTGTGATACTTGACCCTATCAGGTTCACAGTCCTATGATTGCACAGGTGGCAACATAGGCGCACCCGTCCCTTGGGGACCGGCAGCTTCAAGTTCTATCTCCATGGATCCTCACAGGTTCCCAGCTGTCTCTGCAAGTAATTAACATGACTGTGGTTTTCCCTCTATTAAAGTGGCCTGTGGCAATGGTATCTGCTTGCAAAGCCCAAATTATAATGAGCTGAATGGTGAACATAGGGCTGAAAATGATCAAAATCAGGCTCATGAGATTTCCAGGATTTCCCAGATTTGGCCAAAGACAGAAATACCGTGAGAACAAAAATCCTTGGGTGTTCTGTTAGAAGTTGCAAGTTAGCCACAAACTACAGTGCTAGGCAGAGTAGGAAAACCTAGATAGATCAGATAGACTATGATAGAACTTATATAAAGGGCTATCTGCTCATCCAACCATCCAAGCTTTGTCTATCTTTAATTCAGTTTGCCAATGCAATTGCCTCCCAGCCTGTTGCACCAGCCCACTTACCTCTAACATTATATTTCCACCATTCAGCAAATTCAAGGGGTGAATAGCCTCTGACATTAAAATCCCTCCCACAACTTACTCGCTGCATTGCTAGTGCTGGGCCAATATTGCAAAATATTTTCCATGCATGTTCATCCAAATTTTCCGATGAATATGGTTGGGTCGTGTTCACACCCCTTTGGCATGATTCATTGCTGCATTACTCTGGGTTTATTCTGTTGCAACTCCATTGATTTCTGTGGAGTCACATCGGCATAAAACTGGAATCAGGCCTCGTCTTTGCAATCTGTGAACACGTGTGCAATTGAATTTTACTAGCACAAATGGTAAGGGGGAGCAAATTTTAAACTCTCACACTCAAATACAAGTGCAAGGTGACTTTTCAATTCATTTTCCACAGACAACATTTGTGCCCGAAACCTGGTTATGAGAGTTATATTCTTCTAGTCAGAAAACAGAAATAAACCCATGTTACTTAGGGGACTAACTACAACAAGGCAACACAACTGGCATTTTAAATTTCACTGGGCAGACAAAATTTGTGAAAAAATGTCAGATAATTTCAAATAATGAATGAATTCCAAAAGAATCACAATCTGTTAGTGGATGCTCCACAGACAGACAAAAGGGCTAAATTGATCAGATACATTATTTGTTGTCAAATTATTTCCTCAGCTCTATCGACCAGTTCATTTCCAGTATCTCTGAAGCTAGCATGCCACTATTCAAGAAAGAGCTGTACACAAAGCAGCAACAGAGGGAGATGAATGTGGGAGAAAAAGGGGAGAGGGAAAGAGAATGAAAACTAGTTTGAGGCGAGAAGAGGGAGGGGGAGCTGCCTCTGATGTGTCAAGCCACCAACTCATGCATTTTTCATGGAGACAAGCTTGTTTCCTATAAGCAATAGTAACCTTCCTGCTTTTGGACCACACCTAGGAGTGTCTGTTTATATGCTGCAGAGTGCTCATCATATAAAGAGAACTCTTTGTTTAAGTTACATTTAAAAACCTAAGTAAAAGGAGAACTCGAAAAACAGAGATGTCTTAGGCCATTTGCCATTTGCTAGGAGGAATGGGTTTTATGAATTTCATGGCTGTGTGGCATTCACTCCCATCTTTCTTTGAATTCCTAGCAGCAGCAGCTAAAATATTATTTTAAGCTGTGAGTACGCTGACCTTTTGGAGGTGGGTCCCCATCTGGAAGGTGAAGGGCAGGTATCCTGCTGGGATAATGTCACGCTTCAGCTTGCTGAAAACTATTGTGAAATGCACTCAGAGTATGACGTTATCTCAGCATGACACACACACACCCTGGAGTGTCCTACTGCTTAAATGACAATCCTGGAAAGTGGTGGAAGGATGGCAAAGATAGACACTGTTTCACTTAGGGATGCTGGCTAGATGTACTACAGCAGCTTAAAAAATTAATAAAACAGACAGAAGACGATTTCAAGATGGACAGAGAGTCTGAAATCCCAACCTGTCCCCCCAAAAAAGAATTCCCAGAAAACAGCTTGGGTACAATATATTGGTTAGTGCTATTTGATTCAGTAGCTGGAAAAACTGTTGGCCAAACATTCATTACACGAATCAGCTGTTACAATCATAGGTCAGTAGGGGCCATTTATATGAGCGTGAATTGTGCAAAACTTTATATTAATCAAATGTGTGGCATCATCTGGAATGCTGTATGTAGAACAGGTCCTTCAGTGGCCCTGTCACTTTGTGGGTTAACTTTTCTCATTACCTTTTATTTAAGAAGGAAACATGGATGCTTTCATATCACTAAGGGCTAGATTCTGTCACCCTTACATGTAGTGGCTTCTGTGGGACTATTTGTGGACTAAGGTACTACAATACTTGAGTAAGGGTATCAGGTATTTGTTTTGGACCTAATTCTGCCACTCTGACTCATGCTGAGTAGCACTGTATTATGCAAGTAGTCCCCTTCATTACAATGCACTAATTAGACAAATGCATCTGAAAACATGACACGGTCTCAGTAGTAAGTCATGACTAAATTGTTCACTCTGATTTATTTGCCCACACAGTGCAGTGTGTGGGGCTCTTATGAAGAATGTATTTTGTTTGCAGCTTGGGAGCTTCCCCGGGTTCAAACTAGCCCTGTAAACAAGACTGCGTGAACTCATTTGATTGGCATTAGAACCTGATGAAATCTCAATCCAGTATATGAACCTAAACCATCTTTTTTTTTAAGGCCACCATCCAAAAATGTCCCTGGAGGGAAAAAAAGAGTAGCACTGCACCATAACTGTAGAATAGGTACATTTGGAGGGTTTTAATATGCCTATCAAGTGCCGGATGATGAATGAGCTGACCAAATTGTGTTTCATTGAGGTGGTGGTAAATTTAGACATTTGAGGTGGTGCAGCAAGGTTAGTCACTAGGCACAGCGTGATCGCAAGCTGCAATTGCTATTGAGGTGAGGAGACAGTAATAGAGATGCAACATGTTTATCGAATAGCACCGTTTTCTGTGTTTTGCCTGCCCTTCCTCTCTCAAATATGGCACCATTCATTTCAAAGGGATTTTGGCTGGCATTGAGTTCAGACAGTTCATAATGAAAACCTGAGCCATTAGTACTAAGCATAAGCCCTGACATTTCTTGCCCTGCAAAATACTATCCACCCTACTCACAGATAGGCAGAAATCCTTATGGCTGAAGGTGCTAGCACTTTTCAAAACCATTTTAGCCCATCTCTAATGGAAATCTAATGGAAATCGTAAATTACTGAAAAAGGTCCACAGGTGCTGAAATTTACTACTGTGTTGACTGCTGGCGAGGTCTGAAACTGAAGAACAATGCAAGATGTGCTATGAAAATGAAATATTTATGACATTCATATTCTCCCTCAAGCTTAAAAAAATCATAACAAACCTTTTGCTTGGTGACCAAATAATAAAGCAACAGCACGTAAAGAATGCTGACCCGAACTGGTATTTTTAGAACTATTTTTGCTAAATAGAGCCTTCTAACAGCAGTTATTCTCACATTGCAACTGTCTCCGTGTATCAAAATAAACTGGTCGGAGTGGGGTGAAGAATGGAATTGTTCCTCGCACCGAGTTTTGAATAGACAAAAATGTTTCTCTTTTTCAGTATAGTATGACTTTTTTCGGGGGGGGGGGGGGGGGATTAAATTTATGGAGGCTGGGGTGTGGAAGGAGAGAATTTTTGGAACTGCTGGAAATCAATTGGCAGTTAACAGCTTTAATTTACATAAAGACAGGCGTGATTTGGAACCTGAAAATCATAAGAGAAAAAAATGATGTTACAGACCTGATCTGGCTTGCCACTGGCAGCTCTGCTATGGGCTTCATTGGGAACAGGATCAGGCCTTCCATGAATTAATGAAGAAAAAAGGTTGACTTTGAACAAGGACTTCACAGATGGTATCTAAAGTATCATGGAAGGTTCAGATATTGTAAACTGGACCAGAAGCGAGTGCTCAGGTTAGGATTTTATGCAACCCTAAAAGTTAACTTGGTGGCAGTACTGTTTTAAACAGTTCACACCTAGCCACACTTGGAATCTTAGATTGTATCCTACTGATAACAAGCTGCAGGTGTGTACCATATGTATGAAAACATGGGATTAGGATTTTTACCCCAAAGGGCACATATGCATCTATAACACAATTCCATATATTGGTGCTAAATCTTCAAGATTGAGAAGTAAGTATAGGTTGGTTATTGTGAGATGCAGGGACATGAATGAAATAAAAAAAGTTTCAAAACTGTGAATGAAAGTAGGGAACATTTTAGAAAATACAGAGCTTCTTACTGCCAATCTGCACACAAAGAAAGCCTGGAGATTTGGTTTAGAAAAGCACCAACTTGCCTGTCTTTTCACATGTTGGACCACAGAGATTGTCCTTTTGTTATAGGCATATACAGTGCAGAGCACACTCAAGAAACAATACAAATAAATCAATCATCTACTCTGCAGCATTATTGTGAAGTTGTACGATTTTTTTAAAAAGCTTTGGCGCACTATGTCTCAAGAGTCTCATTAAAGTTTTACAAAAACACTGATGTTGATTTGGATGGAATGGAAATCAAGTTTGAGCGTGGTATAAGGGTACGTCTTCACTACCCACCGAATCTGCGGGTAGTGATCAATCTTTTGGGGATCTATTTTTCGTGTCTAGTGTAGACGCGAATAAATGATCCCCGATCGCTCTGCCATCGACTCCGGCAATCCACCGCAGTGAGAGGCAGAAGCAGAGTCAATGGAGGAGCAGCGGCAGTCGACCCTGCGGCATCCTCATGGCATGGTAAGTCGATCAAGGTATGTCGACGTCAGCTACATTATTCACGTAGCTGAAGTTGCGTATCTTACATCGACCCCCCGCCCCCAATGTAGACCAGGGCTAAGTCTCTCATGTGACCCCCCGTCAATCCAACAAGATCAACAGTTTACAGCTTTAGGTCCTGAAGCTGCAACTAGTTATGCATGTGAGTAAAGATACTCACATGCACGTTTGCAGAATCCGTCCCAATTTGTGTATTTAAATTGGGATTTTTAAAGGAGCTAAGCACCCAAATCTCATAGAAATGCAATGGCAGTTAATGTCTTTGGGTTCCTTGCACAATTCCAGTCTTAATTGTTTTTGAAAGTCAATATTAACATTTTGATTTCCAGTGTCCGTAAACTGTGCCAGCAGTCAACTGATGGAACCCATTTGATTAAACTGGAGAACTCAGGGGGAGGGATAGCTCAGTGGTTTGAGCATTGGCCTGCTAAACCCAGGATTGTGAGTTCAATCCTTGAGGGGGCCATTTAGGGATCTGGGGCAAAAAAAATCTGTCAGGGACAGTACTTGGTCCTGCTAGTGAAGGCAGGAGACTGGACTCAATGACCTTTCAAGGTCCTTCCAGCTCTATGAGATAAGCATATCTCCATATATTAAAAACAACAAAACAAAAACCAGAGGGTAAGAGGCGTAACAGGAGCTCAGAATTCAGAACTATATGAGGACAGGGATGGAATTAACCTCTGGCATCCTGGTGATGAACCTGGAGGTTGTTGGAAGTTCCCTCAGGCCCTGATCCTTCAAAACACTTAAGCATGTGCTTATCTTTAAGCACGTGAGCAGGCCTATTAAATCAGCTGGATTACTCAGGGACTTAAAATTACACATGTGGTTAAGTACTCTCTCTCTGAGCAGCAACTCTAAAAACAACTTCCTTGTTTACTACCATGATGTCATGCTCTTTATAAATTGCACATGGCTGTATAGTGTAGTAGATAGAGCCATGATTTGGAATGGCAGCATGAAGAATTTAATTATGGCTTTTAGTCCTGTAGTCAGCATGGGATTAAGCCATCTCCTAGTACAGTCAATGAAAAGACTCCTAGGGTTTGGATCGGGCCCAATATGCTGGTGTGTCATTTGGAGGTCTGTGCACAGAATGTTTGCAGGATTGAGGTTTAAAACATAAAGCAAACACTAATGAACTACAGTCCTGATCTTGAAGATTTATACACTTATGCACATATGTAACTTTATGCATGTGGGCAGACCCACTGAATTCACAAAGATTATTTACATATGTAAAGTTACTTACATGTGTGTTTGGAGGATCAAGGCCTATAACCTGAACAGCAAAGGCTATTTTAAAAATAATGTTTCCAATAGCCACTCTTGAGCTACTTCTTGGCGGTAGTTTGCTTTAGCAAGGAAAAAACTTTCTGAGTATTATTTTATCTAGAGCTCTCCATCAGGTTTCAGTCTGATTCTCCACAACTCCCAAGATTTAGGATGCAATATACAGTATTTCCTTTTATAATGCAACTGGTTTATTGGATATGAAAAGCATATGGTGAAATTTGAATAAACTACACAATTTCCCCCGGAGAAAACAAACTGAAGTTGTAAAATAAACCTACTATGGAATCTGAAAAAGTAATCATGTTTCGAGCACACAGCTAACTACTGCTCTACAATATTATATATACTGAAAGTTGGAAAGAGAGCAAAGAGACTTTCCTAAACAAAGAAATAGCTGAACAACAAAGACTACATGAAAGATAGACCTGATAATTAAATTCAGAAAGAGTTTGCAACAAAGTCTTTTCAGTGCAGGTAATACTTTTGCAAATGTATATTTATATTTACGGTGTTTCTTTTTTATATACATAACTTCCTCTGTTAGATTCACATTGTTTTGTCTTCTGCATCAGCTCTTGCATTGTTTTGGACCTTCAACCTCTCTACCATGCATTTGAACTTTCGAGTCTGTGTCTCATTTAGGGCTAGGTCATACAATTGGATCTGCGTGGGTACACATCTGCACTCCTGTGGAGCCAAATACAAAGCACTGTATAGACAGCAATCTTTTCACCCATCACTTAAAATGCAGCCACTTCTGGGGTGGAACTTTAACAGTGCATGGCACTTAACAAAAAGAAAAAAGGACATCATCATTCCCAGCTGAAAATACAGGAGGATTTTAGATAAGCGGAATATAGTTACCCAAACTGAAATCTGAATAGGACATTGAAATACTATAGGCATCATTTTTATATGTTCAAATTAGTTCTACTGGATTCCAAAGATGTCTGAGTGAAGCATAAACACCCTTTGTCCTCAAGAAATAATGGGCTAGATCCCCAGCTGAAGTCAAGGGAGTTTACCAATGTACAGAACCTGAGGAACTGGTCCTTTAATTCCTCTCATAATATCCTGTTAGGATTTGGAGCAGATTTTAGAGAGGGAAAAAGAGCTAGGCTATTCCTAATAAATAAAATAAAATATAGTGTGCTTGCTATTTAAACTGCCCCAAAAGCAACTCTGTTCTCTTTTTCTCCTGAGCTACAGCCTACATGAGAAAAGAGTGACCCCTCATTAATACTCTACTTACAGACTGCTTATTGTTTTTACTTGTTTTATTTCCTTGCACTTGGAAATAGAAGCAATAAATTTCCAGGGAAATGAAACTCACTTATCAGATTTTCCAAGCATCAAGTTTCATATTAGGAAAGTAAAAAATCATTCTAACTGGACTCAATATAGCTGTAAACCAATATATGGAAGCTGTATCAGAGATTAAACCTTCACGGTAGGCTTGCTCATATGAGCTTCCCAATTCAGTCACAAAATCTTCTTGTAAGAGACAACAATTTACTGGGCCGGTATTTAACGATTCACAGTACAGTTGTCTTAAAAATAATAAATCAAATCAATGTAGATGACATTTAGCAAGAGCAAATATTGTCCGCAATGGAGGCAAACTGTTAATTGCCGTGACAATCTTTTTCCTTCTGCAAACCTCCTTTACCAGCTTGTCTGAGTTTTAAGACTTTTTTTCCCCTAGTAAATCTGCAGTTTTTGTATTGTAAACTCCCTCCCCCACTTACAAAACTGTTTGAAAACTATTTCTTGTTAATAAACAATAGATATACATTTTACAGAATGTTATTCTACTAATCACTTTTGTTTCTGACACTCTCATGCTATAAGCCTAATGCAGAATTGGACCTTAGAGATATATCTTCTTGCACTGGAGGTTATACTTCTTGCATCGGAGGTTCTTTTTACACTGGTGGAAATCCAGATTAACTGCACTGACTTTAATGCAATGACTCAAGATTTACATCAGTTTCAATCAGAATTGGTCCATGGAATATAACTCTCCAAACAGGGGTATATATGGAATATTTTGTGGGGAAAAAAATCAGTTTCATACTATTGATCAAAGAAAAATAATAATGTAAAAGCCCTTACAAATCCAAAAAAAAGAGAGAATTTTTGCAATTAAAAATCTGCATAATGTATGGTTTTGTGTGTATTTATATGTTCACGTACACACACACTCTTTAACCTATATGGAAATTTAAAAAAATATAAGGTATAGGAGACAATGGCTCAGTGAAGGAGAAGAAGCTGGATTTTTAATTCATTAGGGATTCCTGGTTCACCTTTAGTGAGCAGTTTGCTTCAAGGACTTGATTCACTGACAGTCTAACGGACAAGGTACCTGCTTCAGAGCAACCATTGCAGACTGTCAGACAAGGCTTAAATACGACATCAAAGTTACTGTTAGATTTCAATGAAGAGACACTTCAATGTGTCCCAATCATGTCTTAATCTTCAAGTGTTTTTTCTCTCTCTTAAAGGGTGGTGCTATATTTCCCCCCATAAACTCTAATTTAGCCAAAGAAAGCATTGCTAAGCTATCAAAACAAGTAGTTTTTCAGTAAGTCCCTTTTTCCACTGGCCGCCACTAAGAGGCACTGCAGCCTACTTTATGGAGGTTTTTTTAAAAAAAAACAAAAAAAGAAACCCAGCCACCCTGGTGAAGTACATATTCCACACAACCGTGGCTCTGGTGTCATTCCCTATTTAATGGCTGTCAGTGAGGGGGAAAGACAACGTGGTGGGTAATTAAAACCAAATTGCAGGCAGGAGATGACTGCACAAGAATGATATTGTCATTAATACTGATTTAACATGCACCTGGGTAAGGTGAGGGAGCGCAGCTAGGGAAATCGAACAGACACAATTTAAAGATGTAGTGTTTCCAGCTGAAGCATGTTTAGAAACTGAATAAAACCATCATATTTTGACAGCAGATATAAAACTGAAACAAATGTGCTACACATGTCTGTAAATAAAACCCCTCCGACTCTGCATTCCCCACAAAGCAAGCTCTGTGCCCTCTCTGAAGTTCAAAAGTAATTTTTTTTTAAAGGTTTTCTTGTTGGGTTCTCTCACATCTCATTTTTTAATATGCTCATTTAATATGCTCTGCCTGGACAAAGCCGACTGACAAGAAGGGACCTTTGACAGACAAAACACACTGAAAAATCTAGTGTGTCTAAGGGGGAAAAAAATCTACTCCATTAATATTTCAGTGAGTAAAGATGTCCCACCTGGTATTTAGTGTAGGATTGTGCTACAATTCATTTATGAAGAAAGGAAACTGCAGAGTAGCTAATGTGACAGGAGATAAAACAAAGGACGTTTGTTAACGATAGCATGTTGCAGACTACACAATTTTGTGATGTTGAAGTCCAAAAATGGATTTAAAAAAAAAAAGCCACTTCAAAACAAAATAAAACTCTCAGCTTGAGCCCAACTTCAGCATAGCCAGGAAAGGTTTGCCTTCTGATGAGCATACAGCAAAATGCAACGAAAATCAGCAGCCCCTAATAATCATCCAAAATTAGCAGACTGTTTTCTGAGGGAAACATTGTAGGTTCGATGTCCTGCCAATATTTTCATGATATGTCCAGCTAACAGGTGACCAGATGTCCTGATTTTATAGGGACAGTCCCAATTTTTGGGTCTTTTTCTTATATAGGCTCCTATTAACCCCCACCCCCTGTCCTGATTTTTCACATTTGCTGTCTGGTCACCAGACCAGCTAAAGAAGTACATTTGCAACCTTTGCAAGCTTCTTTCTATTTCAGACTATTTGCACCATTAGGATTCATGTCCCTTTCAAATCAAGTGAACAAATTTCAAAAGGTCTGTTTTAAAAGCGGCATGCCAGAATAGCAACTAAAATTAAAAAATACATTTCTAAGAAAAGTCAGCATATTGGTACATGTGAAAGAGTTCCACCTATTCCTGAAACCATAGTAGTGATTGATAAATCTTTTTCTGGTTTAACCTTAAGTGTGTGCATTACAGAAATGGCTATCCTCCTGTCCAGCTCCTAACAAAGTGACTCATTAGAGATTCCAGGAAGATATAGTGTCATTCCATAGAGAAAGTAAATTCAAAGAACATATCTCAAAACATGAAATAAAGAGCTCAGGTAGGGAAAAGAAAGCACGTTGTGCCTGATCCAAAGTCTATTAAAATCCTGGGAAGACTTCTATAGCCTTCAATAGACTGTGGATCCGTCCCAACATTACTACAAGGCAGGATTTCACTTTCTTTTTTCCTCTTTAAAATAATCATGGTGCCACTGAAATATTTCCACAAATTTGGGATTAAATTGCAAAATGGTTGTAGGATTATTCTGATCTTTTGCTAAATCCCTCCTAGGCGAATTAGTTATAAAAACAAAAGCAAAAGCAAACCACAACAAATACACTACGGTAAGTTGTGTTTCGTTTGTCGTGGGATTTTGCTGGTATGTTTGGGGGAGGGTTGTGTGTGTGTGTGATTTTGGTTCTCGGCTTGGGAAGGAGAGCTCAGAAAATGCACTGTATTTTTCAGTAGGAAGCCAGCGCTGCAAAGCACAGTGAGCCCCTCTGGGTCAGATCAGGAGACTTGCAGCACCCTGACGCATTAGATATGTTGAATCAAGGTAGCAACAATAAAAAAGCAGGGTGAGAAACGGCAGAGATAGGTGGTGGAGCAACAACTCGCACATGTACTGGGTCCAACCGCTGGCTCTGTCCCGGTCTCTCTGCATGACCTTGAACAAGTCGCAGTCTCCCTGTGCCTCAGCCCCTGATCTCTACAATGGGGATGACAATGCCCTGCTGCACAGGGGGACTGTGAAGATAGACATTCGGGCTCAGGCTACACAGCAATTTTACAGCCTGAGCCTGAGTCAGCTGACACAGGCCAGCCGCAGGCGTTTAATTGCTCTGTAGACGTGCCCTTAGATACTGTAATGACAGAGGCCATAAAAAGTACCTAGAAAGACAAGCAAACAGTTTCTCTCTCTCTGAACATAGGAGAGAGGCTGCTGATGTTTAACTGAAAACTTAAAAGGAGGGGTGAAATCCTGGCTCCACAACGGGAGTTTCAGTTACCTGGACAGAAAGGCTTGGAAAATAAATTCAGTATCAGACTTGAACCTCCAAAATGGATGTCCATACAGTTGCCCATCAGATCACATACCTGCTCCTCATCTTTAGCTCAGATGTCTCTATTTCTAATGACCTAAGTAACTGGAAGTCCAATAGCACTTAACTCTCACAATCCAACATATACTCTTCACAACGATGCACCAATAATTTAGGCATATATCCTAGGACCATAATGTGGTCTATGATTTTTAAGATGAAGTCTGGGATTTTGCTATCAATTTGCTGGATTACGACACTTAACTGAGAGTAATTTTAAAACTGAATGTCTTACTTGGAGCCACACATATTTAAGGGGGAACCCCGCCCCTATATCTTTATAACTGTTGCCCAGAGTAATGTCAAGACAAATTGCAATAGAGAGCAAAATTATTACTTAGTGAGGAACTTACTACAAGCAGTTTAATACATATGTATGAGAAATTCAGAGTTGGGGGAAAAGAGAATCAATCTCTTTTATTTAACTTGAAATCTCAAAGGCCCAAAGCCTGCAAAAACTTACATACATGCTTAATTTTACTACCACGAGTAGTCCAAATGAAGTCTACTGACAACTTTTAATAGTAAAGTTAAGAACATGTAGAAGAGGCCTACAGTAGTTTTCATTACAATATTTCATTTTGTACTTTTCCTTGTGAATGATGGTTCCTTTCACTCCAGCCCCGTCCCTTCTTTTCTATCTCTTGTAAAGAACCTATTGCATAATTATTACTCCCATCTAGATGGATGCTAATAAGGCTGCCGTCACCGTAAATCTGAGCACCAACGTACTTAAAAATAAAACAATAACAATTTTCCTCTCTTTTTCCAACCTGTAAAAGAAATGGCCTCGATTATAAATTATCCATTTGCATGTGGATGCATATGAAGACCTACTTAAGGAATGCTAATTTGGGGAAATGTTTTGAATTTGCTTCCAGATATGGGGCAGTCAGCGGTTTCGTGGTTTTGTTATAATTACTTTAAGAAAACCAATAATATATTTAAAAATATATGTACTGGGAGATGGGACGCACGGAAGCCTATAAAATCTTCGCAAGTTTGCCCAGCCTGAGTTGCCAGAAAAATTTCAGCGGTGAGGAGAAAACCTGCCACTGCATCATCCTCTTCATCATCTCCCCAAGCTTGAGGAAAGCTTATATTCAATATGCTCAGTGCTAATAAGGCTTCAGGTAATATCATAAAACCATTCATGCCCATATGTCACCTGACTCGAAAGGGAGTGATCACCCGTGTCCAAAGTAGTCTTGGTGATTCATCGACATTATTCTACAATGCTCATCCAAGTATAAGCCTTATCTGGTTGGAAAACAAAGGCAAATACATTTTAAGCTAAACCTGGTTGACAAAATGTGACTGCATTATGGGAGTCATGTAGTATAAGAGATCGTAAAGCAGTTCCCCTGATGTTTAATACTGGTTTAACATCAGTAGAGAACTTTTACTGTGAAAAGCACATTTTCTTGAACTGATTTTTAAATAGGGCTGGCTGGAAAACAGCAATTCTGCGTTGTGAAAAGAATCTGAGATTTTGACACATTTGTTTTTGTTCTCATTTGACCAGATGTCCCGATTTTTAGGTCTTTTTCTTATATAGGCTCCTATTACACCCCACCCCCCATCCCGATTTTTCACACTTGCTGTCTGGTCACCCTAGTTCTCATGTGGAATGAAAAAGAGACCTTTCAAAAAAATGTTGTGAAAAATACATGGGAGAGAGCAAGATATCATTAGCCTGCTGGTTAGAGCACCCATCTGGAACATGGGAGACCCATGTCTAAGTCTTCCTCTGCTTAATATGGAGCAAGGATTTGAACCTCGGTCTCCCACATCTAAGGCAAATGCCCTACCCACAGCATTGGAGTAGGTGCAGTTGCATATTTGTCTACATATCTGCCCCTTTCCACGCACACCTAAAAAAAACCAGGAAAAATTGTCAGCATTTTTGATCTGCTCTATTATACTGTTGCCACAGCAGGATACAAACTTTTTTAAAAAATAATTCCTTGTACTGGATTTATATGCTATCAGTGTAAAATATATATAAGGCCAGATCCTGAACAGGTACAAATCTGGGTTGCTGCGTGGACTTCAGCAGAGCTCTGCCAATTTACACTAGCTGAGGATCTCGCAAAGTATTTTGTTCAGAAAGGTGGAGGTTGCCAACAGCAAACCCAGACACATCCAGGTTAGTTGCTATTACATTTTGCAATTCTCATGAGAGCATAAAGGTGTGCTAATGAGACAGGTTCAATGGAGATAGACAGACTGGGCCAGAACCTCAACCTTTGGCCTACTTGCTTTGCACTGGCAAGGCACTGAAAAGCGGCTGGACAGGAGACCTAAAGAGGCATCTGATGATTTCCCTTGCATAGTGAATCTTGCTCATAAACCTTCATTAACACAGGGTTAATTTCTAAGGATGCAGAAGAGTCAAATGTCTTGCTACCATTTCAGGACTTCCACAAAGAGCCATTTTTGTAATTTTTTTTCACGTTTGGATTAATGTAAATAGATTTTTGTTTGCAAAGAGAAATATTGAATGTTGGACTTCTTTAAACTCAGCAAATACTGTAATATTAATGCATTCACTGGGTGGATTATGAAATGTATCTTGTAATTTGTTGCTGTCATTAGTTGTCTTTTTGACTCCTGGAGAAAAGTAGTAAGATTTCACTTCAAAAAGTTATTCTTTATTATCTAATTATATAAAGGTGGCAGACTAATTGGTTCTCGTGTATGGATGGAGACAATCACTTTATCTTTATGATTAGACATATGGAAAGGATTTCTAAGATCTGTAAGACTGTTGGTAGCAGTTCATCAGATGTTTTGTATACAACACGTCACCTGTACAAAATGCTGCATTCTGCATGCAAGCCAGATCCATGAATGCATACATCTGAAATTCATCCACATGTTCACATTCAGAAGCAACAAAAATGTATTATAGTGGTTTCTGTTCTTGACACAGACTTGGAAACAAGATCATCATTAAATAAATACTTAGATATTTTGTTAAATAGTAATTTTCATAGGTCCAGATTCAGACACCCTTACACACATTGAGTAGTACCTCAATCCTTGCATTGGTCAATGGCACAACTTGCAGAAAAAGGTACAAATTAAAATGAATAAGCATATCAGAATCTGGTCTACTGTGAATAAGGGTGGAAAATATCCAGCCCCTAGTTAGTTGTTATGCGTGTGTGTGTGTGTGTATGCTTGCATATTTGTCATATACATAGATATAGATATGACAGAGAGAAAGAGAGTGGACATATTTTATTCTATTATTATTTCACAGGAACTGGACCTAGACCATGGAACTCACTGCTACAATATTACGCACACAGCCTATTTTAAATAAAAATATTTTTTGTAAAATACTGGTTTGGTCAAGTGGCCAGAGCGCTTGCCCAGCTCCCCAGCAAGCTCTTGGCTACAACTCAGTGCTGTAATTCTCATTTGTAGTCTTGAGTAAATTGCTAAAGAAAAAATAGTGCAGGTTGTTTTATATATATAAAAAAAGTCATTGCTGCACTTAAAATGGCACTTTAACTTGTGCTTTCTCTAACTGTAGCAATGCAATAAACATGGGGCCTCCTAAATGGTTATGAACTGGGAAGAGTATGGTAAATACCCAAAAGCAGAAAAGATGGCGCAGTATTTGTATAAGTCACCACAGCCCTGCACCAGCAAAGTCCATTGCATACTGGAAGGAATTTACCTCTGTGGAGGATGGGCAGTGAGGCAACCCTTGCCCTTCATCAAGACTTTTCCTGTGGGGGAGGTGCTATTTTGTTAACCCCCCTCCCCCAAGATTCCACAAGAGCTCTGCTATGCAGAACCTCCAAAGGGGAACCATCTCCTCAGCGGCAGAATTACTGATCATGATCGACGAGTCCCTTGGCATGGGGGTGGTGGGAAGGGATGGATTCATACATTTCACTACATGAGGGGAAATCTCATTAGAATTTTTTTTTATAAAGGGGTGGGGAGTTGATACTCCTCCTACTTACACTCATTTAAATCCAGAGTAACTCCACCGAAGTCAATGGAGTGATTCAGGTGCAAGTGAGAGAAAAACCGAGGCTCTACAACTTCCCTACACTCAACCTTATTTGTTTATATTTCCGAATTCCTGATGTGAAGTAGAAATATCCTCGATTTTCAACCTTGGAACACTGTTATCTCAGCTTCTAGCAATTACCATTAACTGGCATATTCTCGTCTCAATAATTCCTATAAAGCTTTACACATGAAGAATAATGAGGAAGGCTCTAGTCAAAGGAAGATTTTGTTCACAATTGGTGCGTCTCATATCGGTAAAGTTGGGACTATTTTAATGGGTTTCTCAAACAAGCACTTCATCTCGCTTCATGAACATGTTGTATGTTAAATATTGGTGTTATTAAGGATGGGTCACATCCTTCTGTCCTTACAAAATACACGATCATACTAAATGCTGAGCACCTCATGCTAAGCCTCTCAACTCCTACTTTACCAAGTAGGAATTGAGCATGTAAAGAGAGCAGGAGTAGGTCTCCTTTTAATAAACAAATGATATTTGATAAATAACTCCCATCTTAATAAATCAAAATCAAAAATGTATATCTGAGAAAAAAACATTCCCAATATATTCTTGTGGAAGATGCCCCTATTATGAATAATGTTCTCAAATATCCCATAAATGAATAACCTGCAATGCATTTAATGTAGTGAAATTTGAGCATGCTCAGCATCTTGCAGGATCAAGCCATTCAAATTCAGAGCCAGGTTGTGATATTCTTACTCACACTGAATAGTACCTCACCCTATGGGTAGTCCTGTGGTGCAGAGCAAGTACTACTCAGTATGAAGAAGGGTATCCTCATTTATTTATGATTTGCATTACCGCATGGAGCAGGACCCCACACAAACACAGAGCAAAAGGACAATCCGTCATAATCTGATTTCAGGGGAAAAGGGGGCTGTAAAATTTTGGAAAATAAAAAGATCACCAGTTTGTTCTGGAGGGTTTGAGCTCTCCAAATTTTGTTTTTATCAAAGTTTTTCAGACCTTGAAAATACGCTTATCTCTCTAAATTCTGCAAAATTCACTTTTAAGTTTGAAATGGCATGAATTCACAATTCAGCACGATTAACAATCGCATGAAACTAAGGACCATATCCAGGTTCAATGGTATCCAGTGGCAGTTTTGCTACCTACTTCAATGGACCTAGTATTTAGCCTTGTGGTGGCAACTAAGCTTCGTAATGTTGGCTTGTGAAACAGAGATCAAGGAGGTGTGGAACAACATATTTGAAGTCACAAAGACTTTTATGATATTTGACATACCAGAGATATATGTGCTTCCGTTCTACATCCAGGACTGGCACCAGGAACTGGTCCAGTTAAAGACAAGTATAACTTAATTGAAACTGGCAGTCAGGGACAACGAACTGAATATGAAGTTGAGAGCAGACTGACTACTCTTGCTTTTATATTATTATATGGTATGGCAACAGATAAGGTATCTTGCTTCTCATTAATACACCCTCAATGCACCCAAAGCACAACTGATTATGACAAGTATTCTGTAAAACAAGCCTTTTAAACCCTTTGCAAACAACATGTAAAAATCACACAGTAAACCTCATTGTAGGCAACTACAGGGAAAGCATGCCATAAGCCAGTCTCACCACGAACAAATTATATGTAATATACATTATAAATCAATCTCCCCATAATTAACCACAAGTCATAGCATGCTGTGAGGAACCAGTATGTAGTCAAACTACATATGAAAACATGCTAGAAATAGAGTTAGTCGGGAATTTCTTGATGAAACGTTTTTTTCATCAAAAATGCAAATTCATTAATATTGAAACTTTTCATGGGAAAAGTTTCTGTTTTGATGAATTTCTTGACTCGAAAAATTTGTGAAAGGAAAACAACCCTTTTCAGCATTTTCTAAATGCAAAAATTCACTTTTCTGTTAAAAAAATAACATTTTGTTTCAAAATTAATTGTCAAAATCTAAACAAAAATGTTTCAAAAGAACTGATCTCAGTTTTTTTGGGAGAGAGCGGGGAGTTAATTTGCAAAATACATTGAAATTGATTTTTCATCCTGATTTAGGATGGGAAAAATTTACAAAATCTTAAAAACTTTAGTGGGACAGGAAAATAGTTTTTTGCCCAGATAGAAACAAGTCTCAATATAAACTGCATACAAGTCTAATGATACAGCAATGACAGAGGGTTGAACTGATTGAGAAAAAAGAAAACCATGGTAAACTTTATCTATTTCTTTTTCTCCTGACATTTGAAATGTCATCAGCATCTTAAATATTTCAACCATTTCTACAATTGATGAAAATATATTCACAATAAATATTGAAAAATTTCCCATTTATTTATTAATATTTGGAGTTTAGATGTTTAATATAGCTAAAGGCTTAATGCATGCCAGCACTAAGCCATTTGACCACCTGGGGTAGGCTCAGCCAACCATGAAACAAGGACCTTGTGAACTTTCTGACTAACCAAAATGAGCCAATCAAGCTCAATTTAAAAAAAAGAAAAGAAAATCTATCAGCAAAAATTTGCAGCCTTCTTTAGACAAAAAACGTTTCTGAATGCAGAAATTTTGAAAGGAAAAGTTTTTAAGTCATGGGAACATCCCTTTTCAGCTGAATTAGTGTTTGCAGAACAATAATACCCCACCTACCTGTGTTATTACTTGTCCAGAAGACCACACTGAAAACTTGCCTAAGGCCCCAATCCTATAAAACCGTATGCACGGTGAGTAGTGCTATTCAAGCTGAAGTGTAAAGTTAAGCACATGCATAATTTTTGCAATATTGGGACCTAACCATGGATTCCATATATGTATTTATGAAAGCTGGCAGGAAAAGAGAAAACATTTTTCATAAAATATTTTTTGCAATGTTTTGTCTCCTTTTGGGGCAAAATTTTGTTTAGCTGAGAATTACCTTCATACTCACCCATAAATATTCTTATGAATTCAAAAATGAACAGTGTTTAAAAAATGAAATAAGAATCACGACACTGTGATTCTGGAAAAAATTTTTTTTACATGAAAATGATAGTAACACTACATGGGCACCCAGATACCATGGTGGCGGGCCCATATTAGCCCTTAATCCTGTAATTTGCTGCATACATATACATGTTGTTTCAGGTCTGGGGTTTAGGTAGGTAGGCAGGCAGAAAAAGTTCTTGCCCTATTACTTTCCCTTGTCCGTTGTTCTGGTTCTGTGTCCCACATTTGGCCCTTAACAAACAGACCTTTCCTTTCTGTTATTGCTATGCAAGTCTTGAAGTATTCCTCAGGTAACTCCATATAAAAAAAAATCAGGTAGACCAATTAAATGTAAAGCAAGATTAAGCTTCAAAAAGAATCTGATTTTTTTATTGTAGTTTCTGACTTTTGAGAACAGACCTGTACATTTTCCAGACATCCCACCCATATTGCCCATTCCCAATTTACAGAACCCACATGTCTCTCGATGCACCAGCTGTGTCAAATGAAAGTAATTATCACCCCAGACAGAGTCAGGTGTTAAAGGTAGTGGCAGGCATTTTGTGTAAGGAAGAAAAAATTAGGAAGAAGGGAGGTTTATGAAAGGAGACTGATTTCTGTTAGTCTTTTGGCAGAGAAAGAGAGCGGGAAATACTAAGTAATAAAAACCCACAGGGAGTACTTTCAAATGCAGTAGACAGTGAAATAAAAGTTTACTTGAGAAGATTTTTTTTAAAATAAAGTAACCACTACCAAGCAAAAACAAAACAAAAAAAACTCAAACCCCACCAAAACCTAAACCAAACCCAAAAACCTAAGGAACCATATTATGGTCAATTTAAACTAATCAGAAAGTGGTGGGGACACATAGGGATTTACAGAATGGGATTCAAGTGACACATACCCCTCACAAAAAAAGATGAAGTATGAATCCTTGGGAAAGGCAATGGCATGCTATTGACAAAGCATGCTGCTTTCTTTAGGGAAGCCTTCCTGGTCCATTCAGTATCAGCAATGAATAGTTGTTGTACAGTGTATAAAGAGAGAGAGAGAGGATACTACTAAAACAGTTGTTGGGAAGCAAGAACAGCAGGTATCACCTGGGTGCAGAGGATGAGAGTTTGCTCACACCAACTACAGAGAGGTCAGATCTGTTCAGACTTCTTGCCTTCTTTCCAATGGTCTGAGAGCCTGATCCAAATCCAGATGAAGTCCATGGAACTTTTCCCATTGACTTTAATAGGAGTTGGTTGACAACCTAAGTATTTACTCTACATTTTTCAAGAAAGCTGATTTCAGCGTAGAACAGAGCATGTGAAAAGTTTGAGGAAGTAAGCAAGGTAAGTGTATACTCAGAAATGTTATAGTAAGGAAACTGTAGTGAAAATGGAGTGTTTGAGATCTTAATAAAACTTTGTGTATGCATGGAGGATAGTATACATAGGTTTACTTATTTAGGTCATAGATAGTTCCCAAAAACTAGCATGTCCTAATTTTTGTAAATGCACTTAGAAGGTCTAATTCTGATCTCACTTGTACCAGTTTTACTCTGGTTTACCTCCACTGACTTAAAAAAATTTACTTCTGATTTGTAAGTGTAAGTGAGAACAGGACAAAGTGGGTAACAACGTGAAACATTCACGATGAAACCACATCAAACTTGCCTGCTTTTGGGATTTGTTAGAAGCTTTAAATTCAACCAAGGCTCATCAGAAAGTTGCTTTGGTTCATGGGCAAACCTGAGCTAATTTATTCCTTTGCACGGAAAGCATGTGAATTTTGTGGTTTCAGCAGTTTTGATACAAAACCAGACAAGCCTTTCTACTGCATTTACATCTGAGTATTTTTTTTTAAAATCAGTGTATAACTCTGATAGCTTTGAATATGTGAATTTGCATGAATTAACTGAAGAATATTTTTCACCAATCCTTGTGAAGCAAAAACCACTCACATTGGCTCAGCAAAAGAGCATCCTAAATACTCCTAAAGGAACTCTTGCCAGGCTCATGGACCCATACATTGCCCTAAAAGTAGGTAAGGGCCAAATATTGAATTTCGATAGGACTGAGGCACCTAACTTCATTAGGCTCTTCTGAGAATCCCAGCCATAATATTGTCCACATATTACAAAGCATTGTGCCATTTCAGCCGTTACTATTTTTAGAAAAAGATCTGAAATTCTATAATGAGCTATTTCCTGTATTGTCGATCAGATTCAATAGTAGAGCGGGTTGCAAATTTTCTGATGGAAGCTGCTGATTTACCAAAAGCAAAATGTTTTGCAGAAGTATCAATTTCGACGAAATTTCATTTAGAAAGAAAAACTGATGAAAGCTTTTTCAGACTGGAATGTTTTGATTTTGTGTTTTGAAATTGCCTTTCATTTCCATTTTTCATTTTATATCACACTATTAGATTTAAAAAGTCAAAATCAGAACAAAATAGTTCACTTTTATATAAACAAAATAGGTTTTTTTATTTCATTTTGCAGAAAATTTTGATTTTTTTTTGTTTTGTTTTCATTCCATTTTGGAATGGAAAAAAATTCAAAATCACACGCTTACTCACAAAATGAAGAATCCCGTTCCCATTCCGCTCAAGGCAGTAGCATTAGCAGTAGTAGTTCTTAAGATTGCACAGGGAACAAGCCACAAAGATAACTGGGGGTAACGCATCACAGCAAAGCACATTATTCCTGGACTGTATGACTCTCAACCCTCCTTTCCAAATGTTAAAAACTAGGCTCCTCAGTTCACATCAGGTCACATTGTCTTGACCCTGTGTGAAACACGTAGCTTTCTGTGTGTGTTTTTCCTTGCCAAGTCTCCTCCCTGGATGGCAGAAGAGAGGTGATGTCTCGGCGGTGATTAGGTGAAAGCAGGGGTAATTTATTAGCAATTCTAGTGACTCCTAGACCCAGTAGGGCTCATTCTGTCCCATCATAAATAAAAGCCTTGATCAAACATCCAGGTAGAGAGGCACATGCACTCTACATGTTGTTAAGTTGCTGAAATGGGTAAAACAGACCAGGCTGATTCTACCCCAACAGTCAACACGCCAGTTATCAAAGTAATGTGGGTAAGCACAGAAAAACTGAACCACGGAGATGGTTAGGGTTTGATCATCATGATCATGATCATTATTCTCACTGCCCCTTTCCCTGCTCTCTCGGAGAAGTCACAAGTCGTAGCACCCCTAGGAGAGCAATATTCTTTGTCCATAGCTTACCGGTAAGCAAGATTTGAGGTAAGCACACAGAAAGTGAAACTAAATCTGCCTGGTGTCTTTTCAAAGACTTTTTAGATGAGCATTTCCACCGTGTCCAAGAGGCAAAAATCCAGTGAATTACATGATTTTTTTTGGGGGGGGGGAGGGAAGTTGGGGGTTTTTTGAGCAAGACTCTTGATGAAAGTTAGGTAATGGGTCTATCTTGGACTGCAATTAGTTGTGACTATGTGACTAGGTTCTTACATGTACTGTGAATACAAGAATCTACTGGATATACTTTGTCTCATCAGAGGTGTGTTTCTTCAGGAACAATTCTCATTTTCCTGCTCTCCTTCTGTACAAAATGTTTGAAATTAACTGAGGTGCAGGGTGCACAAAGTGCTTCATTAGTACACGCGGGTGCAGTGGTTGCACTATTAGTGCATGGATCTACTTACACCAGTAGTAATGCAGGGTCCCTGCTGCAGACTGAATTGATGTTAGTTTGTAAGGTGTGTCAGTCAGACACAATACATTTGGTGATTCCGCCATGTATGAAGTTAGATGCTGAAAAACAGTTTAAGTAGAATTAAAAAAAAAACACAGCCAAAATCTAGAACAATATTTTAAAAAAACTACAAATTATATCAACTTTGCCCCTGACTACTTTTGTGCCATTGTGAAATGGAACTGGGGTGGACTAGACTAACAGAGATGAGAATATTTGGTGGAGAAAAATTCCACGGAAGACATTTCTAGAGCAGGTGGAGATCACCTGTATTGGTTTAAAGGCCTGATCCTGCACATAATTATACAGGTGGATAACTTTTACTGACTGAGTACATTGGAAATACTGATGTGAATAAAGTTAGCACCCAGGAGGTAGTCCCCTTTAATGACTTAGGAACCAATCCTGCAAACACATATCCTTAATAGAATAAACTAGATCCTGAAGATTTTCCCCCCAGCTCTTTAAAGCAATGAAGTGTTATACAGACTAAGCATTAAATATTATTGCATTGATAGCAAAAACTATTATGTCGATTGTCTCTGAGGATAAGATAAGAAGCAATGGGAATAATGGCAGCAAGGGCAGTTTACGCTGGACATTAAGAAAAACTTCCTGTCAGGGTGGATAAGCACTGGAATAAATTGCCTAAGGAGGGTGTGGAATCCCCATCATTGGAGATTTTTAAGAGCAGGTTAGACAAACACCTGTCAGGGATGGTCTAGAAGATAATACTTAGTCCTGCCATGAGTGCAGGGGACTGGATTAGATGATCTCTCGAGGTCTCTTCAAGACCTACAATTCTACGATATTTCTTTTGTTGCTTTCCAAGTTACTTAGGTTAGCATTTTCTAGACATAGCTTATTCCTGTTGCAGAAACAGACTATTGAAAAAGACTAGACCAGCTGCACTTTAAAATGAAGTAATCAATTCTTGCACAGAACAGATACACTAACGATGGCAATAGTGCTAGCTTTCCTGTTCACAGACACATCAGCCAGAGCCCTCTTGCCAACTTGCCTCCATTCTGAGATTGGACAACTACCAGCAGAGTATACTTGTTAAGTCTTCGCAGCTATGATGTACTTGGCCTGCCTGCTGAAACTTTCAGCGAGGGCCTTATTTGATGCCAACTATAGAAACAGCTGCTACTATTAGAAAATCTTGAGGTTTTCAGCATTATGTAAGTGGCAGTCTGAGATTGTGTTGATCAGTGGCCATGGATTCACACACAAACTTGCTGAAATTACACCAGGGGGAAACACCACAAAAATGAAATTGGAACAGTTCCATAAGCCCAAATGACGCTTTTCAGTTTGAACACTCCTGTCTCCTAGATTTGTGTCGATTTTGTGCCTGGTAAAGAGAATCTGAAAGACTACAAACTTGAAATGAAAACCGCACATGTGGACACTCTTGCATCGTCACCATAATTTGCCTCCTGCCTGGGATCTCTTCAGAGCCTTCTCGATTATATTACTTAAACATGAGAGTATCTTTATTTCAACATACTGAAGACTTGACGTTTTCCTTAAATAATACTGAAAAAATGCACGTGAACATTTTGGTAGAGGGATAAAAAATGCTGCCGTTTACAGCTCTGAACGTCAGCCAGAAATTAGTATAGATTTCTTTCTAGGGACATTGTCAGGGCTGGCAGACCTAAAATTAGACCTACAAGGTATGCACTTCGTGTTGTCCCTTAGGTCTGCCTGTCAGCTCGCTGGGAGCAAGATTCTAGTATATTTCAATATCCTGTCTGCTCAGTGTATTTACAAGAAGGGAGCAGACAGGCAGAGTGGAACACTTCATGACACGCATACCGGCAATCATGAAGCAACCCGTCACCATGGGGTCTGTTATTGTAGGGTCACCCACTTAAACAGAAGCACTAAATCACATGGAAATAGAAAAACATTTAAAACTAATCCGTCATGGTGGAAACCAAACACACATGCTTGAAATCTTAAAATATTCAGAGCTTTTTGAAGTGTTAATAAGAAATGAACTGAAAAATAAATCAATGGGTCTCTAGTGATATTTATTAATATTAACTAAAGGTCAAAAACAATAATGTTTAGTCGTTTTAGGATTTGTTTTTCACAGTTGACATTATTTCATTTTAAACTTGTGTCATTTGCCTCTACAGCTTTTTAGCATAAACCCACAGTAGGTTTTAATTTACTAGATCATTTACTTGTTTTCAGTTACACAACTGACTCTAAAATTTATGATGGCATGTTCTTGAGTATCAAAATGATAATTTACTACTTGGAAAGAGATAACATGATCCCCTCTCTACTCTGCCACAAACCATTTGCAACACCACGGAAATATTTTAAAGTAATGTCTAAAACGATGGTTAGTTAAAAAAAAATCACGGTTCTCTGAACAATTGTTTCTCAGCCACATGGCCTTTTGCTCTCGTTTTTCATCCATTCTGGTATAACCCAGTCTGTCTGGATCATGAGTTATCATTGGCTGCCACTGGTATGCAACAATGCAATTTGTCTTATTGAAACATGGGCTAGCCCCACATGACTGCAAAGAATCATTCACTTTATAATAAATCAATCATTTACTAAAATTCTCCCTCCTCCTGACATAAAATGGGGAGCAGACAATGTCATCTGCGGACTAAGAGCTGAAATAAATTCCCTTTTCGTTATGTGAGGGAGCTATATTTTTATTAATATACATTAAAAGAAACCAAACGTCCTCATCAATTTTTGAGCTATTTTCCTGGAAACCAAACAGCTAAAAGTTTCTACATCCTGGCAGTTGACAGAAACATCTTTAGATCTAGCAGGGGTGAAATCCTACCTCCTGCCCCTCCCCGAAGTCAATAGATTTGCCATTGACTTCAATGGAGCCAGAATGTCACCTCAGAGCTCTGGGATCTCAGTTATCACTTTCCATTTGTAACTGACTTTAGAAACTCATGTGTCTAAGCCATAAGAAGGTGGAAAGTGAAAGGTTCAAAATACAAAAGGGGTCGATTTTGGGTATAACCACGAGAATGTGAGCAATAGTAGCTCTGTTTCTTCTGAACAAGAACTCTGTTTCCATTGCTTCCATTCAATCTCAGGAAGCTCCGTCATTTGGAGATGACATGTGGAACTGACAACAGTACCATACCATTTGTTTATTATGATCAGCTATGCAGTGATAAGCACTGCTTGGGCTAAATCCTGCAAAGGTGACCAAAGATAAACTCCCTTTGACTTCATTTGAACAACTGAAGGCCGAGCTCAGTTTGAGGTTCACGGGTTTTCCTAATTTAAGAAGGTTTAGAAGTGTTTTATTAATAATTACAGCTTTTTAATATGCACTATTGTGAGTCTCTCTCACACTTATTATACTGCTAATACCATATGACAGGGGTGCTCAATGTTTTCCGCATGGCAGCTGTCTTACCCTTCCACCTCCCATTTAGCAATCTGGGAAGGGCAAAGCAGTGGTGATGACTCCCTTATAGCTGTTTGTGATCCCAAAGTTTAGGACCTATGCCATATGCTATGGTCAAACTTTCCTAGCTGTACATGCTGTTTCCAGGTCACAGCCCAAAGAACCCGCTTGTACTCTAGAGGCATATTTGGGTACCGGGAGGAAGAAATTCACTCCAAGGCAGCTGTGATAGCCTTAGGGCTGCACTAGGCCCTGCTGCTGCTGCACTCTCCTGCCACTGTGTGGGAAGTGCAAATGGATCCATGAAGTTACAGATAAGCCTGACTCACATACACGGTCATGTCCAGGGAGCCTGGACAGAAGGAGAGGCAGAACCCGTGTGTGGGGTCCTAGTAGCTCACTGTTTTCCTCAGGCAGCAGAACTACACATATTCTGTTGTGATCAGGACCCTTGTCACGTACAGAGTGGGGGAGAGGGCAAGGATTTTGTCCTCTGGAACAGTTACCACAGACTGCTCCATCTGGCTATAGGTATCGTTTTTGTCTTGGAGTGTCTTGTGAATGGCTTGGCCATGGCCCCGTTGTACAATGGTTAATGTCACTCTGTTGGGGTCTGAACAGGACGTGTTGCATGTGATTGGGGTTGCTTAGTAGAAGACTGGATGTAGGGAATGGGCCGTCTTGCAACTCCTGTGTTGACTACTACCGTGTTCATGAACGGAACAACTACTTCACTGGTCCCATTTCCCAGCGCGCAGCCCAGTGCCTTCACGGCTGGCTCTGCAAACAGGTCTGCTGAAAGGTTCAGGAATGTGGGGCAGGCACAGATATTACCTAGAGTTCGTTGAAGCTTACATAATTCAGACGTAAGTGGGTATGAGTTCTTCCTGAATAAGACCTTCAGCAGGTGAGTTTCAAAAGTATTCAGTGCTGGTCTAAGTCTAGAGTTTGGGCAATGGCGAGTGATTTTGGCAAGCCCACCTTCACTGTCTGGTTTACCATGGTGAGAACACAGAACTCCCTTGGTGACTTTAATGGGAGCAGGAGCAGGCCCTAAGTGCAAGAAAACTGTCTATCTCAAAGAGAATTTCTCTAGTTTATAAATGTGCGATCAAATATTTTCTATGAATGCAGTTTAGTACCAGGGAATTCTCAAAGATCCAATATGCCAAAGGGGTGAGCTGCACTAAATGCTTTTCCTTTAGATTTACTGTTGTCAAGGTCAGTTTCAGCCGGATCTCTATAGTACTTATGCTTTACCCAGCCTTTTTCTCCTGCTGCAATAAGAACAATAATGAGAGTGTTAGGAACAAAGTCTAATGTAAATGGGTTTGGTATGTAGGAAACATGCTTTGATTTATCCTGTTTACATTTAAAACCATGCATCACTCTGGTTTTAATTCAAACAACTTACTTGCACATATGTTGGAACATTCTAAGTTTTCCCATCACTCTTATAATGTAAGCAAAATCTAGTATATGGCTGGTGGCTATATCTTACATGCATTTGGAGGTAAAATAGCTATTCAGTGATATCATATTCACTGCCTTGTTGTCAATACCCACAATGCTTTTCTCTCTCTGCTATTAAAGAGCGTTGCTGGTAGTGTAGTGGTCTTATCACAGACCAGGAAGCTGTGAATTCCTGAATTCTAATCCCAGCTCTGCTACACACTCCCAGGCTGGCCTCGGGCTAGTCACTCAACCTCAATCCTTCAGTGTCCCCATCTGTAAAGTAGGGATAACAGCACAGGGGAATGTGAGGCTACATGAGTAATGTTTGTCAAGTGCTGTGAAGATGAAAGGCGCTAGAAACTGTGTTGTAAGGGCCAAGTATTATCATGGCTTCTGAGCTCTGAAATGTTTGATATGATTGTATGTGCATATAATTTTAATGGTAATTCAGAATGCAAATTTGAGATATTTACATTTCTTCCAGGCAAGCTTAATGTTCAGTTATCAAGGAAACTATCTTTTTCAGAAACAGGGTATCACTTATTCAAAGGTTCCCTTAAGGCCTAGCAGGTCTATAATTTTTATTTTTTAAGCAATCCATAAGATAACAGACTGTAGCCGTTTCCTTGGAGTTATTATGGATTATTGATCAAACAAAGACCATAAATAAAAATGTCCATCAAAACTGGAGCTTAGTATAAGATTCCCCCTCCCGCCCCCCAAAGGACACACGTTTTCAAAGAAACTCTGTCTTCATTTGTGTATAGTTTGCAAACCAATGTACACACCACTGGAAATATTCTATTCATAATGGACTTTTAAATGCAAGGGCCTGCATTTATTAATCCATTTCTGCTATAATAAGAAATATAAAGAGCACAGCACTAGGTGAGGTTGGGTGACTTTGCTATTTTTAGTATATTTAGAAATATCAGCATTTCAGTTTGATTACAAATAGGCCTTTGAAGCAGAATAAGTTCTACTGCCGCATCTAAACTGCAGTGTCAGACAAAGGTCCTTTAGGAGACAATAATCCAGCTTGTGCACTCAGTATGACCTCCAGCACCAAAGATGCCTCTACACATCTGACCTGTTCTTCGCGGCAGTAAAAGACTCAGTGAAGCAACATGGAGCTAAAGTTACTCAGACAAGATCAGACAATCAGATGGAATAGGACTCATTGCTTTTAGTTTGTTAGCGCTGATGGTTATGACTTCATGTTTATTTGCTCATTAACCATTCACCTACCGAGCTGGTTGATACTGTAGTTTGGTAGAACACTGGTATAAAATTCCTCAACTCCAACCATTCCAAAACTATGCCCTCCTCTGAATTTCTCTGTGTCCTGACTTCTAAATGTTGGTCTTTTAGGCCTGGTTCGGTACGCTGATTGGCACAGGTGATCCTTATGCCCGGACATCAATAAGGCTCTCTATGAGCACCCATGTTAATAAATGTGCAGAAGTGCAACCTGGTTGCATAATCTTTGGGGCAGATACTCTATTTTTGTCTCTAAATTCTACACCGGCAGTGCTTGAGTTGGAGTCAATAACAGGGACTACTTGCTCTTATTGGAAGGCAAATACCTTGTAAAACACATTGGGAACTTTTGGAACAAAAGCCGCTATGCCCTGTAAATGTCATTCATAATTATTATTCTGTGGCCCAGCTGAAATTCTGATGGCTGGCCTGAATTCAGAGACATGTTGTGTGGGACAGTCCCAGGTTTTCCCAACACAGAACAGACTGGAGTGTTTCAGATGCCTGGACTCTCCTAGAAAAGTTTTACAATACATACATTTCAAAACAGAAAAGCAACAGTACACAACATATTGAAGCTATCAATACATTCATGAAGCTTACTTTGAAAACTTGTTTTCGTCAAACAACTGTCAGGATGTGTACACTACACACACACTACCGAGATTGCTTTTACACTTTACACTGTCAGTATCAATTAATTTGGCTGAAGCTTCCAATTTTCCCCCCATCCAACCTCCACGTGTTTGTGTATATGTGTTCATTTGGATCATCACAATATATTCGTAGTGTTGTGTTGTGAGAAGCGCCACTGCAGAAATTCTGCTTAAAGCCGCATCAAGCTTCCTTTAGTGTCTCTGTCCCCTGCAATAAACAAAGCTTTTGGCTTGAGCCTGGTTTATTGAGAGAAGTGGAGATGCTGACCTTCCCTTTTCCTTTTAACCTTTGCCTCTTTCTGTCTCCCTTTTGACAGCAAAGGAGAGGGCATTCTTGACACTGGTGGGGGCAAAAATTGGTTGTCTTCAGCTATCAAGCCATTAATGTTTAGCCTCTTTAAGGGGTAACATTTAGAAAGCTACCTGGAATAAATGCCTGTCTGCTTCAAACAACATGTGCATCAAACAATGGATCCCAATTTGGGACTCTGGGAGTTCCTAGCCAATTGTTAAGACTTTGCACTCCTTTCACTCCAGGGAGGTCTGAAATGTCAAAATCTTCTGTTCTCTGACTTGTCATATCACATCCCGCAAAGGAACACGGAAGCCATCATCCGTTCTGCTGTTTATTGTCATGAAAACCCATAAATACTCATTCGCCATAAACAGTATCAGCCCAATTAAAGCACTCTTTACCAAGTCTGATCATTTTCAGACAGAAAGTATTGATTTATCCACCTATGGGCACTGCATAGAAACATCTCTTAATGAGAATGATAGTGACCCCTGAACTCTGCCCTTTCACCCTATAATATACTCTCTCAATTTTCTGTTAAGTGGTCTAGTGGCACATCAGCAGAGATGGAAAGACACTCTGATTCTTTAATGTTGACACTGGAATGCTCAAAAGGAATGCTCAAATCTTCATTGTAATGGGAGGTGAACAGAAAGGTCACTTATATGCAGAGCTTTCAGCTTGTTTGACAAGTCTTCTTTAATAAGTGAAACATTGTTGGGGTACACTTGTCCATCAAATGCCGCGGCCACTCAGTTCAGACACAACCAAACAAAAACATTAGCAACCTGATTGCTTGGTTCTAGAAACGGTTCCCCCACCACCTCTCCAAGTTCCTTTCCCGTAATTTGTATGTTGACTTTAAAAAAAAATCTCGACCTGTAACAAGCATAAGAGACACTTGATTTTGTTCTGTTCAGAAACCTGCAATTTGTAACCCTACGGCGTATGTCGCTGGTAACTGAACTGGTATACAAGCCAGTACATTCAGTAGTTAGATTAATCCTCCTTTGGAGGTTGATAGTTGTTTGATATACGGTACAGGGCTGACACAGGTTATTCTAATGCCACTTTACCAAACACATTACAAAATTGTGCAGGGAGTATACACCCTTCATGCAGATAAATGCACACAGGAGAAAATCCTAACAGCTTTTAATTTCCATGCTTTTCAGTTTTATTGATGTAAATGCAACTGTTTATAGGACTAATGACACAGGCTGGCTCAGCTGAGTCAATTACACCAGTAGGTACTTGGATCAGATATTTTGCCTGCTTTCCATTTGCACTGTCTATATGTCTGATATTTGACTAAATTAAATTACACCATCGTGCATTGGCACTTGCCATATGTTGTATCTCAACCCATTTTAAAGGACAATGAAAAAAATATATATAACATAGTTCAAAGATTGTATGCAGGCATATGTATCAATCATTATGAGCAGTATTCACTAAATAGATAAGAGTGTTACATTATGGTGTCCTCTAATCTGTGGTGGTGTTAAATGAATAGGAATGTTGAGAAGGATGTTAGGGACATCTACTGTTCTAAACTGTGTGGGATGTTGTGTGTGTGTGTGTGTGTGTGTGTGTGTGTGTGTGTATGCATGCGTGTGTTTGTTTTGGGGTGTGCGGGATATTTGGTGAATTTTAGTACTCATGAAAGTGAGACCTAATGGCACCATCTGGCCTACCGCATACTGCTGTGCAAACTTCCCCCACACAGCTTTGCCAATGCACTTCAATTCTGACCTTCAACACCCCTTCAGATCCTGTAATGAGTCTACTGCATCTCTTGAGAAGAAACTGTCTATCGTTCTGGTTTCAGCTACACTGGGCAATGTTTTGCAATGTGGGCAACTGCCCACTGGTGACGAGCCAGAGGCCACTAAAGGCAAAACGAACCTTGCCTTGTGGAGGTGAAGACCTTGTGTAATAAACCCATACATCATTTTATGAGATTCCATCTCCTTTACAATTCACTCATCAAAAGTAAGCTGGACCTAACATCTGATTCAAAGCATAGCATCCACAGAAGATCCAATTCCGCAACCCTTACAGTGTCTAGTACTGATGTAAGTGCTCATGCTTCAAATCACTGGGGCTGTTTGCGTAAGCACCACTTCACTTGAGTAAATGTTGTGCGATCAGACTGAATGATTGATGCTAGAACTGCAATGTTATATCACTTTCAGAGACAGAATACTGCACTAGATGGACCACTAGTTCCTGTGTTCTACTGTAGTTAGTTAACCCATGCATGTACCACACTAGAGCATATAAAAGAATGTGACTTCAAGGGCTGTAGTGTTTGTTGAGAGTCCATAATGCATTGAACAAAAAGGTGCATTTGTGCACCACAATGCCCTCCTCTAATTTAGACCAAATCCACTCCTGTCATTTCGATTGAAACCAGCACTTGATCTCACTATCTATATGACCACTATGGTGCTTTTTGCAACTTGCATAGCACATAACAGTGCTTATAAGAACCACGAAGGTAGGCATGTCATTCTTAGATGCATTCATCCTTTGCTATGATATAGCTCTTTCTTGGGCTCTTCCTTCCATTATTTAATTTAGAATTTTGGCCCATTCTTTATTAGTTAAATGGCAACTTTCTATCAGTAATAGGATTATCCAATAATACCTACCTAAAGTGATCACATTTAGTCAAAATAAAGGACAATTATATTATTTTTAGGAACTAAGAATACTGGATCAGACCTAATGTCCATCTAGTCCAGTACCTTGTCTCCAATAGTGGTCAACACCAGATACTTCAGAGATGGGTGCAAGAGACCCTGCAATAGGCAGGTGTGAGATAAACTGCTCCCCATGAAGGTCTGATCCTAATCTCGACTAGTTAGGGATTGGCTGAAGCATGAGGTTTCATCCCTCTTTCAAAATGTGATTAGCATTAACTATTGCAACTCTAGATATTGTTGTTATCCATATAAATTTCCAAATCCTCTTTCAATCTTGCTTGCTTGCTTCAGCAATATCCTGTGGCAATGAGTTCCATGGATTTAATGCACATGTTTTGATTACAGAGGTTTTGATCAACTTAATTGGAAGAATATTAATTTGGGATTGAATTAAGCGCATAGAATTGTATATTTACATTTTTGTACAGTCCATGTGACCTACTATAAAAGTATTAGTGCCCATCAGTGAGATTTCTGGCTTGCAGGGGCAATTGCATTGGACTCCTGCAAAAAGGATAGTTTCACTGTAGGGCAGTAACAGTTTTAGATGCCACGGCAAATGGCTATGGACTGTGAGGTTACGATGTTGTAGTACATGGTGATCTCTGGTAGCACCTAGAAATGGACTAGAAGAGCCCCTTGTGGGATTTGTGAGGATAATTTGATTTCTTCAGGTATGAACATGTGACCCACACATTTCTAGGCACTGGTCATTAGTTTGGGTTATCCAGCTGCCTTCTTTCTTCTCCTTTAACCTTCTGTCCCCTCAGATGCAGAGGATGTCCACCAGTTTCTACCCTTTATTTTGGTCTTGTGCTGGTCTGCTCAGGCTTCTGAGAGTCATGTTGATCGATTTGGGTTCTTTCTCTGTTATTCTATATATTGTTTCTCTTGGCTGCTCTTTTGATTCTGTTTCCAGGTGGTGTCTGTATCATCACTTGTCACAGAAGGTATGTTGGTGGAAGCCTTAATGAGAGTCCTAAATATGTCCATCATCATCTTCTTACCATATATGATTCTTTAGATTGGTTTGTTCTACTTAGAATTCTGATGTTGCAAGAAACGCTCCAATGTCCTCTGAAGATATTCCACAGGCATTTACTTTGGAATGAATTGATCTTCTTATCAATTCAAGGACATAAACACAATCATACTGGGCCAGACCAATGGTCCATCTAACCCAGTATCCTGTCTTCTGATAGTGGCCAATGCCAGATGGTTCAGAGGGACTGAACAAAACAGGGTAATTTCAAGTGATCCATCCCCTGTTGTCCAGTCCCAGCTTCTGGAATTTGAAGGTTTAGGGACACCTGGAGTATGGGGTCCAATTTCTGTTGTAGATTTCCATGACTCTGTGGAATAGGAGGAGGACAGAGATGATGCTGGGGTTAAAAATTTGTATTTTTGTGTGAGTGCCAATCATGCTACTTTTCCAAATCTTTTCAAGTTTATGAAAGTTGTTTGCTGCTTTTGATATTCATTACCTGATATCTAAGATGGTGTCATCATAACTGTACATCTCACGCCTTAGATGTGTAAAATACCTTACTTTTTCTAGAGTTTCTTCATCCACTCTAATGGTTTCGTTTGGGACATTGATAGTCATATATTTTGTCGTCCCATTATTGATGGACAAACCATCTTGTTTTACTGTATCTGCCGAAAGCTGGGTCTCTTTGTCCATTAAGTGATGTATGGACCTAAGCAGGGCAATATCATCAGCTACAATGAGGTCATCCAATTGTGCTTTATCACTAGTCTGTAAAATTCCTTGGTTGCATTCTGTGGTTTCTTTCCTCATGGCCTCATCAATGACCAGTGCAAACAATAGTGGGGACACAATACACCATTGTCTTACTCTGGTTGTCACTGCGAACCATTGGCTGATGTTGTCACCATCAGCATTACCACATAGCTCACTGATTATTCTATTCCGTTGCCTTGGGGTAACTATTTTGGCAATACTTTACTGATAGCTGAGTCTGTCACCCATGTTCTTTCCTTTGGCCACATTCCCAGTAAATCATGCTGCAGTGACCCTAAGCAAGTATTCTTTCTAAGGGGACATATTACACTCCATACACAGGCATAATGCCACATTCCCATTAGTGTTACTGAGATGCACACATGTTTTCACACTGTAGTGGACACAAACACCGCAGAACATCCTAATGTACTGACTTAATTTTTGCGTGTGCTGCTTTAACCTAAAACCCTTTTTCTTCTAGACTTCGTTAAACAAAAAATTGGTTCCCCGGCTAAGAGTGGGCAATCGTTTAAAACAGAGAAAATATTTACAGTAAATTACACTCTAATCTTAAGTGGTCCATGAGCATGCTACGTAAATACCCATTTCCTATACTAACTGCCTACGTGTTAGAAAGGATCATAAAGCCCTTTGCAATAAAAACTAGGCCAATGCAGAAGGAATCACTTCACCCATTACTGAAATGCAGTAACCTCTGGGGCAAAATGTAACAGATTTGTGCACAGCACAGAAGCAGCATACAGCAATGCAGAACACAGAGGAATAGTTTAAGATGGGCAGTGAAAAATACCTATACCAGTTACAAATACTGTATGAACGACAGTATTTTGTACAGCCAGATACTATGCAATAAAACACCTATGGTTGGCCCAGATCAGCTGACTCTGGCTTGTGGGGTTATATAATTGCAGTGTAGATGTTCAGGCTTGGGCAGGAGCCCGGGTTCTGGGACCATCCCCCCTTTGCTAGGTCCCACAGACCGAGCCCTGCAAGCCCAATTCAGCTGACATGGGCCACCTGCAGGTGTTTTATTGCAGTGTAGACATACCCAGAGGGACTGATCACAGTTAGAACAAGAACTGTGTTTTGGAATAAGATACAAAAAAGCCTCCAGTTTATAGCTGGAGGTTCCCCCCCCCCCCACCAAGTAAAGTAATAATGAAGTTTGCAAAGGATTCACATCTTATTACACTCATTTTTCCTGGACACCCATTATTCTCATCGTCTCATCCTCCCTATAGTATCCCTTCCCCCCCCACACCCTGGCCCCTTTTTTTATTTTAAAGAGGTTGTTGCTATAAGGGAGGAGGGAGAAAAGATTTCTACAGCATGGAGAAATGGGGCTGAAATGGAGGGAAAGGGAGGAGAAGCTATGACACGTGTTAACGTAGAAATGATATTTACAAAGCTGTACCATTCCACCGTATCATGCAGGAGTTTCTGCGGATGAAGTGCCAGTTGAAAAGCTATGTTATTTCAGCCAAGGTGCAAGCTAAAGCTACCCCTAAACAGCCCTTCCCTGGGAGGCATGTTGTCTGAAATCTGTAATGTAACACAACAGAGTGTTCATCAATCCACACAAGAAGTGCCTGTCATCACAGCACTGTACAATATAATGGATTAGTTGAGGGCTAGGTTTGCACAGTGCATGACCAAAAAAGGTCAAGACTTGTCCTTACAAGAAGGTGTTGCAGAGGGGAGGGAAGGTAGGATAGAACAACCCTAGCCACATCCTCAACTGCAGGATGGCTTAGAATAACACCTGCAAAACACCTGACTGGTGAATTCATAGATTCCAAGGTCAGAAGGGAACACTGAGATCATCTAGTCGGACCTGCTGTATAACACAACTTCCCCCAAATAATTCCTAAAGCAGACCCTTTAAAAAAAATCCAATCTTGATTTAAAAATTAGGAGTGAAGGAGAATCCACCACGACCTTTGGTACACTGTTCCAATGGTTAATTACGCTCACTGTTAAAAATGTACACCTTATTCATCAAGTTTCAACTTCCAGCCATTGGATCGTGTTACACCTTTCTCTGCTTGACACATATGGCTAGCCAGCTGGGGATTGGAAGAGCATGTTCCGTGGAGCATGTTCCCATGGGGATATGGTTGCGGAGCCGGTGACCTAAGCTTGCATGCTCCCAATACAATACTGAGTACTAAGGAAGGATCCCGCCCTATTGCTTGTGCAGCGAGAAGAGGGCCTTTTTTGCCCTCTTCCCACAAGCACAATAAAGGGCAGGCTTTAGGCCTGATCCAGCAGATCTATTCTCATGCGAACAGCCATCACTCATATGAGTTCTCCTGTTGGCACTATTCATTTTCTTCAATTGAAAGGGCTACTTGCATGAGCAAAAAATGCTTACACGAGCAAAGGTTTGCAGGATCTGGCACTTAGCTCTCTCTGATTCACACATGGGGGAAGATGATGATGTTGACATTCAAACCTACGAGATTGATTGGTTTTTCATGCATTGCACATTTATAAGTGTAAATGATGCAGAAAATTCATGCACATGATAATCAATTAATAACAGTATTTTATACAAGAACTAGGACTCCATACACTGTGAAACTGGCATATTTTACTCTAAATTGACCTAATACATTTCCAGGAATGTGTCAATTAAAATTTTAGCCTTTTGGAAGAGGGGGAGAGAGGCTACAAAATCCAGGCTATTAAATACTGGGAATAAAATCAGAATATTGGTTTCCAGCTGGCATATTAAGGGAGGTTATAATTTAGAGAAATAAAGAACTGGAATTAGGCACCATTTCAGTATAGGCAGCCTGCTACTGCCCCTCTGCTAAACATTTCATTTCTCTAAGTCAGATGTTCTAAATGTGTAGCTGTTCTAACCCTTGTTTCTTTGGTACCATACAAGAAAAAAACAACAACAACCCGTCTCTATCCTTAGGGACCTTGATTTGCTTCCAACATATGAAGATAAACAGCCACTTTCTAAACATGATAGCATAATTGACCAGCATATATTATAAAGAAAAAGTATTCACCTGCGTCCCTCATGACATCTTAGAGTATTACAACTATAACACCAAAATTAAGAATCTGATCCACTTTTCACTCTTTCTGCTCTTTGTTCTCTCTCTGCATTTCTCTCATCTCAGAAAATGAAATGATGTCACGTTTGTTAACGGTCAGTTTCACATTCAGGTTCTCATTGCAATTGGTTTTTTTTTTTAAATCATGGAAATGTTTCTATTTGGTTTAGATTTTGTGTGTGTGTGTGTGTGTGTGTGTGTGTGTGTGTGTGTGTGTGTGTGTGTGTGTGTGTGTGTGTGTGTGTGTGATACAAATATATATATATATATTTGGCCTCAACTGTGAACCAAGTCTCCGCTTGGGAACTGATTACATAAGGAACCAAATATTAGGAGTGAGATCCCGACCCCACTAGAGCGGGTGAGAGTTTTGCCATTAACTTCAGTGAGCCAGGATTTCACCCCAAGTCTCTATTCTCAAGCACAGAAAGATCAGAGGTACAGTAACAGTTTTGCCTTATTGGACACAAAATATTACTACTAAAATTATGCCTGCCTGTTTTTAACTGTGAGCCAGTAGATTAAAATCAGAGATTTTGAAATGAATTAACAGAGAAGAAAAATTCATCCTAACGTTGAGGTTTGATTTTCAAAAGTCTTTGCTGATAAGAGGTTATCCATTGCTTACCCCTTTACTGTTTAAACCTAAGCTGCCTGTGTTTTATGTACATTTCACTGCTACTTAAGTATTGTGTGTTTTTGTGAGCTATTTTATTGGTTATTGAAACATTTAGAGGCAGGAATAAAATTTACACTCTGGGTTAGCCTCTGGCTAGTGTTAAATTTCAGCTGGAGCCAAAGTGCAACAAAAGCATCTGACCAACGGAGAAGATACAGTAGCATGTTTGCTTCATGTCTTAGAAAAAACACTGAACCCTAACCCAGAGAGTAGGGAAAATTCTTTCAGTCCATTTCATTAGTCTTCCCAGAAATAGCTACCATCGTCAGTATTTGAGGGGGGGCTTATCCACAATGCACAAGTATTGCTGCAAAAGGAAACCAAGAAAGCAGTGCTAGAACAAAGCCTATGATCCCATTACGAATTTTCATTAAATCCATAGGGGCAGACGATAACGTTCTCTCAAATGTGTCAATCAGAAATGCCAAACTGGATCAGAATTCCATTATCCATGTTTAAAATATCTAGATATTTTCACTACTCTCTCTCTATATATATACACATACATACACATACGCACACACCCTTGCAATAGGATTGTGTGATTCGGGATGGGGGGTGATGTGTGTGTGTGTGTGTGCGCGCTCTGTCTTTTTTTCTGGTGGCAGCTGTTTCGTCTGACCTCTCCCATCTAAAACTGCTGGGCTGTGCAGTTCCAGCATACCTCATGGGGCTTCTGTAGAAACAGTGTTGTTTACCATCTCAAAGAAGCAGCGGTTTTGTCCACCGATCACATATAATAATGATAATGATCATGCCCGAAGCTTACATGCACTGATCAGCATGATGCCAGCTCTAGAAACACCTGAGGAAACATACATTTAAGAACAAAATTGTGGAAGGATTATAATTTCTATTCGTGCTTCAGCTACCTGTGCATAGGTGCACTTCCCATGACTCTCACTACTGGCTTCATTAATATGGTATTTCCAGTGGACGAGAGTTTTCTTTACAAACTACAGTCCCTTAATATTTATTATTACAGCGAAAGGGAGTAGCTGGTCTTTCCTTTTTAGAAAAGGACTTTCAAAATATTTGAGAACATTCCTTTTCAGAAAAGCAAGTGAAATCTGCAGACACTATCCAGGCCACTGGACTTTCTACAGTCAAAGGACTTGTTCCAAAACCCACTCAAGTCAACGGAAAGCCCAGCATTGATTTCAAAGGCCTTGGGATGAGGCCCTGAGGCATAAATTAGCCCCAAGGAATGATGGAACAGCTTCCCCCCCCCCTTCTCTCAGCAACAAGATAAGGCAGCAAAAGCCAGTATCTTCTACAGTGAATTTTATTTTTGTTGGCTGTTGCCCTCACAACCAATTTGACAGCTGTGCCTGGGAATGACCTCCTGAGAAGCACACATGCTCTGTGCTTGCTTTTCATTTTGTTGTGCGTGAATTATAGCCATCTTAATGTATCTGTTAGGTAGACATAAAATAATTGGTCCTAATCCTGCAGGAGGCTGAGCATTTCCAAATGAAGAGCTGATCATCTTCAATTCGCACAGACCTATAATGGATTTGAGGGCATCCAGCACCTTCCAGAATGGGCCCAGAAAGGAAGCACTGAGCATTAAGCAGTAGGCATTCCTTACTCTTGAGTTCTTCACTGTGGGCCAGAGCCTCAGCTTCTGTAAAACACCATTGCTTTACTGAAGTCAGTGGCGTGACTGATTTACACCAGCTGAGGAGCTGAGCTAATGACTGCATAGGACTCTGTTTAGGACATAATACTTAGCATATGTGAATTCATAAATAAGTGACAACAGTGTAAAAAATCCACATAATTTAATAGCGCCGTGGGGTTACGTCATCTTCTCCTTTGATTTAAAATGACTTCCTAAGTAACATTTATTCTCTTTTTAAATTACTCTTTTATACCAAAACACTTGAATAACTGAATTGTTTGTTCGTTTAAAGCTTTTATAGTTTCAGCCCCTTTTCGGCATTGGAACCACAGAGTTTGTGTCATATTTAGAACCTTGAGGTTCTCCTTTCACTGTGACAGGACAATTTCAGACTTTTCCCATATAAGCCAAATTACTAACAGTCATTACCTTGTTTAAACACTGTTATTTAAAAAGCTATTGATATGTAGTAAAGATTTTAGGATGATAGGGCACCTCCGGGCTAACCACGCCTTTAAATGTCGCATTTAAAAGTATAGCAAACCTCAAAGGGGAAAAAACCAGCCTAGGTCAATCCTTTTCAGAATGCATGTTCATCCTTTTACTTTTTCAGTTAACTGGGAGATTTGTTCATTCACCAGAAGAATGTATTGATGCAATCTTGCTCCACAGAGAAGAAATATTATAAGAAAGAATAACTAAGATATATTGTGCATTTTTATTTGCCAGGAAAATACACTTAGCTTTTAGGGGGACTCATAAGTTAATAAATTGCCTATGGGGAAAAAAATCCATCCATAAATCTTTGCTTCCTTGCTTTTAATTGTAAAACTCTATTACCGTCCCTCAAAGGGTTAAGGGTACTCTTGGCTGGAGAACAATTCATTCTACGGCTAAACGCAATGACAAATAACCATTATTCTTTCCAACTGCACTGATAATCGGGACAGCTTAAACATTTTCGCCGGTATAAGTGAAACCATTAATCCTCTTGGATTTCACGATAAGTGGTGACTGCGAAATAATGACTGTGTCATTGCAGGCAAGAAAAAATGTTAACAATTAAAACAAGTTAGCCATTATCTTACACAGTACTGAATCGCTTTCACATTTCATTAGCAATATTGTAAGTGATATGTACCTTATTAAAAAGCTCTTATTATCCAAGAAACCTAATTAGTCAAAATCTCTCAGTCACTGGTTTAATTTTCTAATGATATAAATGCTGTGTTGGGTAATGCAATGCGAGGAGACTCGGCTGTTTGTCCAAAAAGAAGTTCCAGAATGAAAAGCACAGGATGCTTTACAATGAAGCCTACTGTGTATAGAAATCAAGCTCCTTTATTATTGTTTTTTTTAGGTAAACTAGGATTTTGTTTTCAATATATCACATGAACACATAGGAAAAAATCAACGTCTCCTTCGCTACTTAAGCCAATTGCTAAGTGCCGTGCACATTGTAAGGTCCAAGAAACGTCAATATAACTTTTTTGTCAGGCAGCAAGAGGCATTTTTATTCTCCTCACATTCAACCCTGAAGCTTCCTATAAATGAAACTGATGAACTAACACCTGAGGCACATCTACACCTGGAAACACAAGAGAAAGAGGCCTCTGTATTTCTCAAATGCAATGTCAGAGATCATATTTTCAAATCCTATAGGCTTTAGCCTCTAAACCCCTAAAAAAGACCCAAAGTAATACCATGGCTGCTGCTGCCTTTAAAATATATACAGGACTAAAAATATGTATCACTTTTTTAAAACAGACATTGGTTGTGTTATTTTCTTGGCCAGTAGAACTTGGTGTGATTTTTTTTTTAAACACAGTATTATGGCCAATGTAGGGCTCGATCCTGCAAATGCTCCCAAGGACAGAGTGTACTGCACTTAATACACCTGGTAGTAAATGTTTGCATGGCACAGTCCATACTTATTATTTTTCATTTATCTAATGCCAGCCTATTTGACTCTGTACAATAGATACAGCATATTATAATCAGAATCTATTATTTACAGCAGGAAGTGACTAGTTATTCATACCTCTGATTTCCCAGTCCACACGGATCACCATCCATAATACACAGAAACAAAAACAAATGCTCTCCTCAGATGTGCATGCCGAGCTCCCAATGGCTGCGTGCATCTACAGGTCAGTCTTTTTATGGGGCCATTGCCTCTACATAGGGACACGGGGCCTGATCTGAAGCCCACGGAAGTCAATGGAAAGACCTCTATTAGCTTCAGTGGACTTAGGGTCAGGGCTTTGGATCAGTCACCTACTCTCCACATGAAATACATGGATATGGTAAATCCAGTTAACATTTAATCCCCTTCTACTAAACAGGTACCAAATATTCCCACAATTCATTTCCCCCTTTCTTCCTCTGCCCTCAAATGCCCCACATAGTCCCAGTTTGAGGGTGAGATGGGGGTTAGCTATATCTATTTGCTACTAGTCATAAGCAGGCCAGAAGGGTGGCTCCAGGCTGTTGGCTCCAGTTTAAGCTATCTGTCGGACTAGGAGCACAGGATAAAATCTTAGACTTGGACACACATCACATTCAAATGCTTTGTTCCTTCTAGATCATTGGGCCTCTCCAATTCCCATTAATGTTGGAGCTGCAATGAAGCTGAAAAATTAGGAACCTGGATTTCAAATTTCTTATTTCAGAGGTGCTTGGGATTTTGGTTCAGACCCATATTAAATAAATATTCATTTACATCAATTTATGGCAGGATTGTTCAACCCAGGCTTACTATTCAACCCATGTACTTTAATACAAACAAGTGTCACAGTTACTTTCATGTAACTGTAATTTACAGGTCCTGAGCAATTTCAGATCTTCTTACTAAAGTTACTGTTAAAAAAACACGTATTATTTTAGTAAAAGTCTGACAAGAAAAGTAGCGAGTGAAGGTAGAATGAGTGAGGAGGCTATTTCTTTGGTCCCTCCCTGATAAATACTGGCTTTATAATATACACAAGAACAAAAAAAACCAAACAAACCTAAAGCAAATGATACCAAATCAAAACCCTCCACTGCACACACAATTTTCCCTCTGAGGAGAGAATGAGGGAAGGAACAAACCAAACGTGAGAGATGTCAAGTTGCCTAATGCACAACTGGAAGGCACTCAGATGCTAGGGTGATGAGAACCTATATAGAATAGAGTTAGTACACACCATATTTAAGATCAGACCTTTTCTCTCTGTCTCGACTGCAAGGGCTCTTGCTCAAATTGTTATCTGCAGCCTTGATAAATTCAGTACCCCTCCCCACTCCCCCAGTGTCCAGGACACTCGCATCAGTTTTTTCCAGGGTGGCTATTTTTTTGGGTTTTCCCTCCATTATTCAAAGGTTTTAAAATTTTGGAGTATTTATGAACATTTTGGAGCAAGCACCAATTACAGAGGGGCGTGTTTGCGTGTGCATGCACACACACATGTGCACATACACACGCACCACCAGGGATTGGCATCTGTCTGTAAGGAAACTAGCACACTTTTGTGTGCTGCACAACATGTCTATCATGAATCCATAGGGGGAGATTTTCAAAGGCCTAAATGGGAGGTAGGCACCTAATTCCCACTGAATTTTAATGGGAGCTGGGCTTCTCACTGCATTTTGAGCCTTGAAAAATCTTCCCCCATGTCTTAAACTGAGAAATAATTGCTTTCCTTTACAACAGGCATCGGCAACCTTTGGCATGCGGCTTGCCAGGGTAAGCCCCCTGGCGGGCCGGGCCGGTTTGTTTACTTGCCGCGTCCGCCGGTTCGGCGGATTGCAGCTCCCACTGGCAACGGTTCGCCATCCCCGGCCAATGGGGGCTGCAGGAAGTGGCGGCCAGCACATCCCCTCACCCGTGCTGCTTCCCGCAACCCCCATTGTCCTGGGATGGCAAACCACGGCCAGTGGGAGTTGCGATTCGCCAAACTGGCAGACGTGGCAAGTAAACAAACCGGCCCACCCCGCCAGGAGGCTTACCCTGGTGAGCCGCGTGCCAAAGGTTGCCGATGCCTGCTTTACAACTACTTCATTATTTGTCCACCAACGAGGCCAAGTCCCTCAAATCCCTAGGCCATGATGCTTGGCATTCATCCTAAGTCAGTCCCAGTTTTTTTTGAATCGTAGTAAGACTAATATTAATGGGAGACCAGCGTAGAATCTACAGTGGTATTTCCTAAATGAACTGGCATCCACATGTAATTTGCGGGGGTGGGGGGGAAGAATTATGAATTAATCAACCAACATACGCCAGGAGCAAGGCACCAAAATTGTAACCTACAACACGAGCAGGTTGCAACTGGGTATTCTGAGCCTTGCTTCAACCTGTGCATACTTATAATATCTTTAATGCCAGAAGAAAGATTCTAGGATTTTTTCCCCTTAAGCCTGAACCTTATTAAATTCAATTTACTTTGGCCTTTCCTAGCCGCTAGGGGAGAATGATATATTTTTTCTCTTCAGGCTGGACTGCACTTAAACGCAACCAGGGATTCATGCAAAACCATCCAAGACTAAGGCAAATGCTTCAGGAAAGAAAATTTAAATATAGCTGTTTCTGCAGTAAATTGTCAACTGATGTGTTGCTTCAGGATGGGTCAAATCAGCTGAAAATCAGACCCCGGCTTTGCCAATGAGTCACAACTTTATCAGGTCCTGCCTCCGGTTATTACTGCCGATGTGACCATCTTTGCACTAGCTAGGCCTGTCGTGTTCTATATAATCTCCAGGCCTCAGCCTATGTCTGCAGGTGTTCTCTGTATTGAAGTTCCCGGGGGAATCTTCGGCTTCACAGCAAAAGCCGGGTGAAGTGAAAGTGATTTGATTTGGATCCTATTACAGGCACTTTACCTCTTCTATTTCCGTGATAATAGCAGATTGGAGTCGATTATTGTACCGGGAGGGAAGTTAATGAGTTGTCGAGAAACATTGGTAAAAGTGGCACAGGAAAAGGGGCATAAATAAAAGTTTAGAGTGAAGTGAAATCTGGGAAGCAAACCTGCATAAATAAAGTGTGCTTCTCAGCTCCTGTCAGAGTTTTCTGAATGGCTCTGGATCAATTCCCTTCTTTATTTGGACTGAGAAATGAAGGATTTCTTCTCACTTTAACCTCCTCATTACAAACCCTCGTACACCCCTCATTCCTGAGCTCTATCCCCTTTAGCAGGAAACTCAGCCACCCAAACAGAGTTGTCGCAAGGATTGAGTTTGCACTGATTATCTTGCTTTGTGTTCCCAGGAGTCCAGAAGTTTGCCAGCCTCAACTAATGCACCTCAGAGAGTTACAGAGGCAGGAATGAAACCCTAGCTGGGTTTGAAAGAGGCACTTTATGTCTGTTCACAAAAGAAAAGAAAAACATTGAAAAATTTCCAAGAACTCCTGCTAGGTGACAAAGTAGCATTTGTAAGATGCCCTTCAGTGCTCCTTCAACTTCAATACTGAAACCTTTGTGTTCTCTGTGGTGTGGGTTGAGATGGAAGTGATACCGGGTTAAAAAAACGCATGCCACATCAAACGAGACACGGCTAATAAGACAGAACAATCCGGTTTTACTCTGATTTTAAATGTGGCTGAAAAATTTTAACGTGGCTCACCCACAGGTTAGATTGTATTTTAACCAACGATCTGAAGACATCATAATAATTGAAATAGTGGCTTTCATCCACAAAGATAGTCAAACACTTTACAAACCAGATACACACAGCACCACTGAAAAGCAACCACTTCTGACTGCAGTGAATTGGCACATAGCAACACTTCCTGGCAATGTGTGGGCAGGGGAGGGAATGGGGGCAAATTTGGGGCAAAGATGCCAGGGCGAGTCTATACTCTTATAGGAAGTGTTTCAAAAGTGGCCTGATCTCAGATCTCTTCTCACTCTAGCCTTTCTGCCTTTTTCATTTCTATCTCCTGCCTTCCATCTTCTTACTGTGCCTATATGCTGAACTAACTCCGAATCTCAGTGAGTCAGACGTCCCCCCTCTCCTGATTCAAATCCCTCCTGAAGACCCATTTCTTCCATAAGGCCTGCAAACACCAGTATTGCCAACCCCCAAAATCATGAGACTGGCTTAAAAATGATGAGATGTTTAAAAGTACTATATATGGGATTCTTTGTATTTTCCTTCCAATTTCTGAGCCTGTAAGGTACATTCATTTCATGTTTTCAGACTTTTCTCTGCAATGAGTAGGGCTGGACATTTTATTTCTTGAAACGTAGGCTGAGATAGTCATAGAGTTGTAACCCACTGGTGAGTTTATGTAACAAACCCCCCTCTGTGCCGGTCCGCAGAGGAAATGAGTTGTTACAGCCTCTAACTGCAGAGCGTTACTTCAAACTTTAGTAGCTTGTGCTTTTAGCTGTGGGTCTCCGGTTCAAACCTTGGTGTGTTGGCTAAGAAGGTGGCCATCACATAATCTCTTGATTCCGGCAAGTAGGGTCTTAAGAGAAACACCCCGCATCACAAGACCCATGATAAAACTGTGAGAGTTGACAACATTGCAACACTAACACAAAGTAGCTGAATGACTGCTGTGCCCCAACATTATATGACTATGCCCTGATTCAGATGAACAGTTAAGCACTGAAGATACACCAGGAAGGCATCATAAAAGAAAAAAAGACACTCAGCACACAGGCCTTTCTATAACTTTTCCCCGCCATCTCAAGTGCTGATCATTAGGATATTTGGGGGATTTTCAAACCAAGAAGCCCTTAGGCTATGCACATATCGTCCTGGGCCAATTATGGTCCAACAGAAGGGAGTATAGGGGATTTGCTTTTGTCAGTGAAGCAATGATCCTCCAAGTCCCTTCATTTATCTGTTATTTCATTTAGGATAAAGCTACGAAAGGACAGAAGCCCCACTCTGTTTAAAAAAGTGGAGCTGACCTATATTAACTGATACTTTCATGGATGTTGTGTTGTCCTCACCTTGGAGAGCCTGTGACAGGGTTGGACTCACCCCTGCGGCACCTCCTGCTGGTTTCTCCAGGAATTAGCTCATCCAGCCTCTGGAGCGCCCTCTGCAGGCCGGTGATCCGCCTGACCGCTCTGGCCCATGTCCCTCCCAGGACCCGGTGCCCCTTTAACTGGGGTGGCTGCCCCCTGGCAGTACCCCCCAGATCTGGGTCTCCCCTCCCCAGGGGAACCCCCAACCCACTATCCCCACCTCGCCTCAGTCATAGGCTACTGCCAGTCTCCAGCTAGCCCCCATGCCCTGGGGCAGACTGCAGCATAAGCCACTCATCACAGGCAAAGGGGGTTTGGACCTGCTGCCTCAGCCTACCTGTGGGCTGCCCCCGCAACCCCAGTACCTAGTTGGGCCTAACCCTAGGCCACAGCCTGGGGTTTTTCTCAGGCCGGAGCTCCCCAGCTCCTCTGGCCTTCCCCAGCCCTGCTCCACCCTAGGTACCTGCTCAGGTCCCTGCAGCCAAGCCCTTCTCCCTCTAAAGGCAGAGAGAGAGTGTCTCTGCTCTAGGCCCACTGCCCTCTTATAAGGGCCAGCTGGGCCCTGATTAACTGGCCCCAGCTGTGGCTGCTTCCAATCAGCCCAGCTTTCAGCCTCAGCCCTCTCTCAGGGCTGTTTCCAGCCCCTCAGGGCAGGAGTGGGGTGCCACCCCGCTACAGAGCCCTTAACTGAAACACTAAAGGCTGAAAATATGTGTGGATTTCACATGCCCAACCTTCTTCAGCTTATAAACAGAGTTGGCTCAAGTGCTGCACGCCTAAGGATAACTGCCTAATGTTTTAATCGGCATAACACACACACCCAGAATGGTCTCATCAGGGCACACATGAGTCCTAGAACTCCTGGCTCCCAGGTAAGATATGGCTGTAAAGAAGGTTGCCCCTCAAACGCTCACAGCGAGAGTACTGTTGTGAAGTGGATGTGTGTTGTGCATACAGGCATCATTGCTCTCCACTGCATAAATGCAAACTTTTCAGAACAAAAATGTAGGTGGTAAATGACATCCAAAATTTGTTGGCTCCATCCAGGGAAGTGAGAATGACCATGGCCACAGTTGAAGATGGTCAGCAGTAAAGAAAAAACAATGTTTCGTAATCGAAATACAATTGAATCATAAGCTCAAAGACTGGATAAAACAAACTTTTGAATTAAAACAAAAATATGTGACTGTGTCTGATGGAAAGCACACTGAAATCAACAGAAGTCTCCTCAATGGCTGCAATGAGCTGTGCAGCAGTTTCTGTGTCCCCTCTCCTCAATCCCCTTCTTATTCTCCACTCTTTCTTCTCTTTTCAAGACTTTCATACTCCCTTCAGGTCTTTTCCTGATCCCTTTTACCCTTACTCCCATCCATGTCCTCCAGTTCTCTTTCTCTCTCCCCGTTTGGTCTTTCCTCTCTCCATTTCCCATAGTGATAGCCCTCTTCTTCCCCTTTCTAGCCTTTTTGGTTTCTTCCAGTTGTCACAATGCTCTTCCAGTTGTCACCATGCTTCCAGTTGCCACGCCCATTGACTTCTCCTGTCAAATGTCAGAATTGTTCAAGTGTTTGTCAACTTCCTTGGCAAGCTGATCTGCTCTTTTAACTGCATATCATATGTATTACTCTGAGTTTGGACTGTGAGTTGGGAACTGATCCTACAAACAGCTAGTGTGGAGTTAAGTTGTCATAATACAGTCCTTGGTTCTTCATTTATAGAAAGGACCAGAATGAGTTGTAGGAGGGACTTAACATGAAAGACATGTGGGTAAAAGGTCATTCTCTAGTCTCTGCTGAAACACATGGGGACTGTTCTGCTCACATAGAACAGTCACCATGTCAACAAGTGGGATTCAAACCTATGCCTCCACACACAGTCCCTTATACAACACATCTTGGTCCTCTCTATGAATTGGATGGTCAAAAACTCTGTGATGTTGAATTAACTCCACAATTACTCTCCCACGTTGTACCACTGAAAATGATCAGGATTAACTGTTTTCAAGACGAGGCAATTGGTTTATTACTTTAGAGCTGACCCTGACCCTGAGTTGATGACACCATTTTACTTTAAGAAAAATATAGACGAATGATTCTGTTACTAAAACAAATAATAATAAAAATAATTCATACATTTTTTCAAGCAATTAATACAAAATTGTCCCAACCAGCTTTTGGCAGTGTCCCATTAGAATCGGGTGATTTTTGTGGGGGAAAGAGAAGAGGGATTGTTTTTAGACATTATGCAGAATCTACATCCCATGCCAGAATTCTTTTTAAAAAATTCAGCGCTAATAAGAATTATCATACAGAATTTACAAAGAAAGCCCAGACGCCCTCTAATAACATGGCAGGAGAAAAGGTAATGAGAAGCTTTTATTCCAAAGGTTACTAATGAAGAGCTCTTTTAGAAGTGAATAATTTTGGCTGTGACATTGAGTCTTGTACACAAAAGAATGGCAAGGCTGAATTATCTCTTTACAATCCTTGTTCTACAGATATAATGCTTCTTTTCCCATTGGTCTATCAGCCTAAACAACCACATTTTAAAAATAATAGCTATTTTTATACCTACCCAGAGGAGAGTGGCACAAATAATATCTGACTGGACAGAATGAAATTATCCTAACTCGTCAATCCCTATATACTGTATATTTCACTTGAAATGAAACTGTCTCTACCTAACAGAGCACCAGGACATTGTGCAGTTACTGACACATTACCATAGAGTCTCCCTCTCCAAACAAAGCTTTCGGTTCTGACTAGTTGTTATAGGTGCCTGATTTACATAATGACTCTATGGTTCTTTCTCAACACACAGGATATGAATCATTGTACTCAGATTCTCTTAAAGGCATTATTGGCCAATTAGAACTTTGGGATTTGACTAATGAATCTACAATTATTTCTTAGTAATCATACTGTGATATGCTAAATGGTGATTGGCAATTTTACTCTGGTTTATAAACTCTGAACTATCAAGGGGTTTTCCAGCAATGAAGACATCACCTCAGCTGCCCTACTGCCTTCAAAGAGATAAGGTGGGTGAGGTAATCTTCTCACCCACCTTTTATTGGACCACTTCTGTTGGTCCAATAAAAGAGATTACCTCACCCCTTCGTCTCTCTAAAGTCCTGGGACAACACAGCTACAAGAACACTGCATACTGCTCCTTTCAAGGGAAACAAGAAAACCTTCAAAACTGACAGGAAAGAGAAGAAATAAAAAAAGCAAAAGGTAAATTAAATTGGACGGTCAAACTAATTGGAAAGAAAACAATTGTCTAGTAGTTATTGGAGCAGAGGATTGGAAGTTGGAACTCCTGGATTCAATCCCCAGCTCTGCTACTGATTCACTGTGTAACCTTGGGTCAGTCACAAAAACCTCTCTGTCAAAGTTTCCTTACTTATAAAACTGGGATAGTGAGAACATAGCTCAGAGAACGGGGCTAAAAGTTCATATAGTACTAAGAATTCACTTGAAACTAGAGTGGATCTTGAAATCTGCTTATTACACAGAGTTTAACCCTAATTTAGGGAATGTTCCCAAACTGAGATTATATTTTTTGTTATTCACACAAAAGGGACCCTGTAAGGTTTGCGTATTTCTAAGTACCTGTCTTAATGTTTGTCAGGCGCTTTTTGATCCCTGGAAAGGTGTTACATAAGGCAAAATATGATAATTATTAACAATAATAGGGAAATATTGGGGATAGGTGATACTGCATCCAAATGGCTAATAAGGATATTAATCTATTCATATTATAGAAATTCTTTTGGTGCCAGTCGACAATGACATCTTGACTACTGAAACTGGGAAGCTACCAAGACCTTATGAGAAGAGCTGCCATCTCATGGCACATTCCCCTTGCCAGTCATAACAGAGTAGAGAGAGAGTTCAGTCAAAGTTACATATTTGGGCAAACTTGCAGATCAGGCCGTTTTTGTTGGGAAATCTCCTGGTAACACACTCTTGATACTGTTATGGCCATTTGATCAGGAACAGAAAACCACCCATGTGGATGATGAATCGTGTGACTGAGTAATAGCCTAAGTCAACTGTGGATGTGACCGTTCACTGGGAGAAGGCAGCATAATGAATCTGCTCCAGGGCTTAGGGGGTTAAGTGGCTTGCCGGAAGACGAGTTAATGATGTACTGCTGCATTCAATGAAGATTGATTGAGAATGGTATAAATGGGCAATGGGCAAGGACAAAGGGGCTTGCTTTTGGGAATGAAGCAGAGTGGTGGGGAAGAGACAGATTACAGCTGAAGGTGGCTGGTGTGCCGAGTTGAAAGAATAGTCTCTAAAACTGCAGGGAGAGACGTTTCAGTGAAGAAAATTTCACTCATGTTTCTAACTGTGAGACAGACTGGGAGAAGAATGGTAGTGCCAAATGTCTACTGATAAGATTTACATCACATAAGACCACTAAATTGCAGCACAGGTGTAGCTAAACCTTATGTTATAGTCTTCTGCTTAGTGAGCTGCTTTAAACTTTGAACTAGCATGCTGCTGACTATTTTATATTAAAACCAAAATGTAAATCATAGGGATGAGATATGCAAGAAGGAAACAGCAAAAGAATGCAAAATCCCCTTATTACGGCAGTGTGCTGTCCTGTGGTCTTGAACAAATACTGAGCATTAATATTTCAGGTACTCAGGAGAGGAACTGGCATAACACAGAGAGACTATGACCATGCTGCAGTCTCATTACAAGGCTATCAGAGAGCGAATGTACTCAGAAAAGAGAGACTGAGCAGAGTTCACTACATCAGGTTCAACAGGTGACTGGCACAAAGGCATACAGAGAAAGATCATTATAATCTAGCCAAAGTGGAAGAGTTTTACAGAGATAAATTAATAGCGTCTAATCTCTTTTAATTCTGGTTAATGCTGCATGTTATTACTCTACCCATGATAAAGACAAAAGCTTTGCCCAATAAGTACATAAGATGCTCCAGTTACAAAATATAAATAAGAATAGTTTTAGTCTTCTACTGAGACAATAAGGCTAACACTGTAAATCTAGAACAGGAAGAATGCTGGGGAAGGAGAGTCTGTGGCATGGGCACCATACAAAACAGACAATTCTAATCTCTAGACTAGTTATCCTTCATCTAATAAGAAAGTGTGGCGGTACAATAAAGCTACAACTTTTCTCAATGAATCTCGTTACAACACCCATTTGCTATAAGGAAAAGGACATTTATTCACAACCCCATTGCAATGGCTCACTGTAATCCACCCTTCCTTTTTCAATGTCTCCTCCTGCACTAGAACAGACAAAGGAGTCCAGAATAGCCCACTTAATGTGGCATCTCTCCATGTATTTACACTCAGGTCTAGATACACTAGTAGTAATTGCCTAACAGATTTCCATCACAACTTTTTTGGTTGATCAGACCTGCCCTCCTCTCCCAAGTGGAAAAGACAGACCATCAGCGTCCCCTCCCTCCCAGGAAGTGAATCATCTTAAACAATTTATGTCTAGGATGAAATTCAAAATTATATTGAATCATCCTAAACATTTTATGTCTAGGGTGGAATTTCTCCTCATTTCCTTCTCCTTCCTCCAGCATCTAGTCTAAGCGACTGTTCATACATTATGCAATGCGCTAGGTGGGGGGTCCTTAATTTTGGGTGATTGTTTCAGTGTCACAAAGTGTTATAAGGGGGTCTAGAAAATAACCAAAAAATGTGATATGGAATTGATGGTCAGCCCCTAACGGAGCCCAGTCCTAGGCAGATTTTGGTCCAGTTGTGTTACTACTCGAAAGGGAGTACACATGTTGCTACTCCTCTTTAAGGGGTGTGATATAGTCCCCTCTAGAGCTCGTTAAGAAATAATCCTGATATTCTTTCCTTTTGTATTTTATTTATTTTTGCAATTTGAAAGCTCATAAACAGTTGAAACGTTTGGCCAGCGCTAAAGTTGGTCAAAAAAGATGGTGGGGAATTTTGTCAAAATCCCCCACCCGCTTTTTTTGTAGAGTGAATTTCAAAATTTTTGACATTTCACCTTTTCATTGAAATTTGAAAAAACTTCAACAAGTTCTGCTCACCAAAATGGCTGGCACATGATGGATGGGAGAGGGAGTCACGGCACTGCCGTCTCTCTGCCAAGTCCACCCACTGTGGGCTGCCAGGTTCAGCCAGGAGATTAACTGGGGAGCAGTTCTTATGGTTTCCTGGGTATGCGGACTAAAATTCTGCCCAACTCTTCTTCAAACTTTCCCAGTAAGCCCCCGTCTCCAATTTCCATCTCTACTATGCACTCACATACGTGCCAAACAGGATCTAGTCTTGGGTGTTTGGATTTTCCCAAAGCTGGGTGTGAAGAGACCATTTCCCTGTCTTACCATCATTCCATACTTTGAAAATAGGGGCTATTGCACTTTTAGACTAGCTTTATAAAACCATATCGTATAACTCACATGCCTTGCTTTGTCCACTGTACCTTGCATCCATTTTGGTTTACCTCCTACAGTCCAAGAAAATCAAATGTTTCTGAACTGAGTTCAGTATCACAGTTTCAATCAAGACTTACTATAACCCACACCACACATGTCCATCAGTTTAGTATATATGTTTTTCGTTAGCCATTCTTTGTACAGCTTCAAACAAAAAACAAAAACAAAAAACAGGAAAAAAAACAACCCAGCACAACCAGGGCTAGATTAAAACATAGGCACTACAAGCATGTGACTAGGGTCTCAGTACTTGGAGTTATGTGATATCAGGATCTCAGCTTTTCTTTAAAGAAAAGGGGAGGGTTCTAAGCTTCTAGCCCTCCTGGTTAGGAATAAATGGTTTAAAATGTGAAGCACTTGTAAATAAACACAGTAACATCTGCCTGAGTATGCAGATAGCCGAAAAGTATAGCGCTCAGAGATGTAAACTGCTCCATTCATCTCAGTGAGGTGTTAACTCTATATTCACTGCTCTGGGAGGCCCTGGCAACACTACTCAAACAGAGGATTGTGTGTGGCAGGAGGAAAAGAGTGCAGTAGACCATGCCACACCCATCGCAGCAGAAACACATTAGCTATTTGGGATGCTCCCCTGCTTGAGTCTCCTATCACGCTGGGTGCGAAGGGTTCTCTTCCCACTTCAAGTGATGGACAGGGCTACAGAACAAGGGAAGGGCCACTGAATGGGGGTTGGACCACAGGGCAGAGCAATGGAGGATACTAATTTGTGGTGTGCCATAGGGCCCAAGTTACTTTAATCTGACCTTGAGCATAATCAGTAAATATTCAGGTTTTGGGGGATTTGGTTTTTTTTACAAAAGCCCCAAATTTCTTCAGAAAGCAGATGCTTTTCACCAACCTCCCTCCCCCCTCCCCATTATTCAGCTAACAACACAAATTTCCGTTGAAAAAACAGTTTTGCTCAGTCTCAAATAGCAGCGGATTCTCCCTGAGCAATGTGCCCCAGTGGCCACCGGGTCTCAATGATCATGGACACAGTGACCATGCTTCTTCCCTTGACCATCAGCCTCCTCCCAGAAGCAGTTTACATGCTGCTATCACTGAGTTTAGCTCTCCTCTGCATGGGGGTGTAGAGATGCACGGTGTACTTGCTCCACAGCCACCCACCACTTTTCTGCTGCACTGAAGTTCATGTCCTCTGCCTCTAGGTGAATTTATCTTCTAGGAGGGGCATATAGATAATTTCATATTGAACCCCTTTTTTCCCCCTTAACTGTACAAGTGTTTATAATGTGAAGTAAAGAAATGCGCTCAGTTCGGACAATTCTGAAATTATGCCAGTTTCTCCCTGTGTCTGTCGGGCTCTCTACTGCATGTCCCTTATTATCTAATACTCTCGCCTCAGACTCATTTAAATCGTTTTTTCTCCCAGGCCACACTCTTTAAGAAAGGGAAGAGGGAGGATGGGTTCTTTTGCTGCTTAGGCTCCCTTCCTATTTATGACTCGAGGCTTCAGGACGCCTTCCAAAACTTTCTCTCTCCCCTCTTGTAATTCAAATCTATTGTACTCATAAAAAAAAATCTGGGATTTATATTTCCCCTCCCCTTTGGGAAAAAAAAAGGTTTAATTTGATAATTGCAGAAATCAAAGGCTTCTTTCAAACCTGACATTAAAAATCTCTAATAAAATGGGGGAAAATGAAGGTCTAGGATGACAGTCTTTATCAAAGTGTATATAGAGACATTATATGTTCCAGTAATTGTTTAGGCCGGTGAATTAATGAATCCCTTGCTGTAAGTCTCCATTTGAAATGATTTCAGTGGTGTCTGCTGCTCTGCTGCTTTGGAAAAGCCTGTTGTCTGAAGCTCTGGAGAAGGGCCTTGAACCCTGCCATTCAATCCCTTTCAGCCCATCAGCTGAGTCTAATTGCCAGAAAGCACACGAGACCCCTAAGCCTGATTGTTCCTCGACCTCCTTTGAGGTTCTGAGGCATGAAAAGCAAAAGGGAAAAAAAAAGCTCTCTTTTGATCTTCTGTTTCTTTCTCTCTCTCTTTTTTCTTGACTACTCCTACTCTAAGAATGACACATTTCTTTATACGGCTTCTTCTCTTTCTTATAAAGACAATAATTAATAAGGCCTTTATAAAATGAGGCTTGAATTGGTGTCACCTTCAAGGGTGGTCCAGGGCTCTGAAGTGAAACCCCCGGTGGGCTTAGGCATTGCATGGCCTTTGCACAGGTCAGGTTTAAATACCCTGACCTCAATTTTCACTCTCCTCCACTAATGAGCCGATTCGCACATGGATACAAAATTATATGAGGGAAAAGACAAAAGGAGCAAGGTGTAGTTGACACCACACTGGCCAAATTTTATTATCATCTTTGTGTCGATGACATCACAGCTGTGGACATTCTCCAAGTGGTGAAATCTCTCTCTCTCTCTCTCTCTCTCTTTTTGTCTCCTGCTATAAGCTTTATATAATTACTTTCACGAACTCACACTCTCTGCCTGTTATTTGTTCAGATGTCATGAAGCAGCGGCATTAGGTGGGACCAGTTGCAGGGCTCTTGCGTGGTCACACAACCATAACTGGGTCACTTTTCTGGAGGTTCTGCTTCACTGCCTCACTGTCAATTGTTAGGATAAAGTGGCATTATTTGTATCTATTCTATTTCACAGGCTTATCAAGCTGACATCCAAAGTCCCCTCGATCCTCTCCTCCTCCCCCCTCCCCGAAAAAAAAGATCAAACCAAAGATGTTGTGTGTCCATTAAAAGAAAAATGGTACTGGTTGACATTGAATGAGTTATCAAAGGTAGCACGGCATTGATTGCATAAGCTTCTTGGTTCATTTAAAATGCTTAACGGGTTTATTAAAAGAAAACTGTGCCCACAGCCAAACCCATGGGTTATAATCCTGTCAAATCTCGCAAGCTAAGCAGTGTCAATCTTGGGCAGTATTTGGATGGGAGATACATCGAATTCTGGGGTGTCAGCAAGAGGCACTCTTTCCTCTATGTCAGGAGAGCCTGCAGCGATACAGTATCCACATTTTTGGCTCAGGGCTAACTCCTGAGCCAATGCTTCCTCATGACACTCATACAAAATGTTTTTTATAAGGTCCCAAATATTTGTGCCCATTAAAAAATCCCATGCCATTTTTTTCTTAACATAGGACAACCGACTCCAGTGTTCCTAATCACATCATAACATTCTACCAATCTTACTGTTTCAATCAGACGTTGTATTTGTCGCTTCTTGTCCTGAATTGTTGTACAGTGTTCCTGTTAAACAGTAACTCTATTCCTCAGATGCGGCTGAATGTCACTAGAGGTTGGAGTGATTCTTATATCCTTTATCTACCTCCTCAGGGTACTGTGAGGGTGAGTGAATGAATGTTAGCAAGGTGCTGTGAGTTCTTCGGGCAACAGTGCATTAGAAAGAACAACATATCACCACTAGGCCAACTCGTTAAGTCCTTACTGGTCCTTATTCAGGCAAAACTCCCATTAAGTTACCACAGTTCATCTTTAGAATTAAAAACACTTTAAAAACATTCATTCACTAAGTCTTGTGATATCCCTATGAGGTAGGTAAGAGACAAACAACAATCCCTTCTTTAAAATGCAGCTACCTCCGGCCTATAAACCAACAGGTGTTTAGTAACCTTTCCATAGTAACTTCCCCATAATAAGGACTGGTTAAAAAAATGGAGTGAAGACTTCAGGATTTATTTATGATTAATTATTCCTATGATTGTATTATGTCAGTAGCTATCATGGAGATCTAATGGGGAAGAGTCCTGTGATCTGAACTTTTTTTTTTAAAATGATCAGTTTCAGCATCCACTTTGGCTCGTCTCTATTTATATTGCTTATTTTGCCAGATAAATGTTAAGAGGAAGCAGCTAAGGAGATGTGATACATGTATGTCACTCCTCCACGCCAACAACATGCTGCCTTTAATATTATCGTACTAATCCTAAAACCCAAGAATTAAGAACGAAATCTCACTGGATATTTTTAAATCACAAGAATTAAAAAATAAATTAATTAAAAAGAAAATAGGAATCAAAATCTCTTGTATTTCTCCTGCTTTGGAGTGTGTATGTTGGGCATGTCGGGGAGGAGTGGGAGCAGGTGAGTAGTATACAAATACTGGAGCCAGTCTAGCAAAGTGCTAAGGTCTCTCAGTGATGGTTGAAGGGGCTCAGCACTTCAGCAGGATCGTACCTTACAACTGCAGCCAGACATTTCCCATACTGAATAGGGACTGCCATGCACAATTGAAATGAGCTAATAATTCTCCTTGAGCAGGGGGCAAGGGCTGGACTCAGCTGTTAGTGGAAGAAAGCATGTTGGAATAATCTGATTTGGTCTCACCAATAGCTTTTTCCTGACAGCTAATGAGGGCTACAAGCAAAGAAAGGATTATTTTTTCCCATCCTTTTGTCATTTTTTTTATTGTACTTGCAAAGAGCTTATATATGTGTGGAGACTTTCTAGGACTGGAAGCAATGAAATATCACATATGCAACTGCTATGGTCCTCTCAGAATAAGAATGAATGTGAGTGTCAGTGTTTCAAAACTAACATAAAATAAAATTACTTGATCTATATGACTGTTATGGAATTAAAGTCGTATGGGCTAGATCTTCTGCTAGTGTAAACCAGCATAGCTCCACTGAACTATGCCAAGTGTTAGCAGTGGAGGATCTGGTTCTCTAACTTCATCGATGTCTCATGTTATGTTAGTAAGAGACAGTAATGCAATCTGTTTCCGAGTCACTGGTGGGACTGAGGGAATATCAATTTATCTGACTGTTAACAGGTTACTGTAATGCAGCGCTATGCAGTCCAGTACGGGGCTAAGCTAACAAAGAGGAAATTAATTGAATGCTTGTTAAACGGCAAGTAGAAGTGCTTTAAACAGTAAAAAAGTCAGGAAACACAAAAGTTAAAGTTCGTAGAGTAACCTCAACTCCCCTACATTATACACATGGAATGTTTCAGATTCTTTGCAATACGCTTAATATACTGCCACTTCGTTTCTGCTCTCTCAGACATGGAACTCCTCATGATTTATCTGAGAGTAAAATTAGGTCCTATGTGTTCATTCAATACATGTGAAGGATACTATGAAAATCGTATCTTTGGTACATCTGGCTTGAGTATTTAAAATTTTAACCTGAATGTTACAGAGATTTGTTTTTGTGGGGTTTTTTTTGTATTTTCTATCTATACATACACACACAAACATACACACACACACATACATATATATAATGAAGAGGAACTATATATATTATTATAATTGTATTATACATCACACACACACACATTATATATATATATACATATACACATACATACTACAAACAATATATAATGTTAAATAGTAGCCACATCCAAATTGTGGCTACCTTTCACTGATGGGTGAAATGTGCATGTGTGTGTATTAATAGTGTGTGTATGTGTATAAACACACACACACACACTACATAAATATGTACATTATTTACATGCACACTTATATACAAGAATTATTTCACCCATCAGCAAAGTCACTCTTTGCAATGAAATATGGCGGTTGTTTAACAGTGCACACAGAAATACACAACTGTTTATTTAGGACAAGGGAAAAATAACTTTCCCCTTTGTCCCCTTAGATGCGGCATTTACTTTTTTGTAAATAATCAACTTTTCCCACTAAGAACATTTCCTCTTCAGCAGAAAAAAAAGAACTTTTTGCTAGAAAATTGTCAAAAGCAAAGGTAGTTGATATAATACATCCGTTCTAAAGCATAACCTAGCTGCCTGTAGGATGGTTACTTACATCTCCAACTTTTTAAATGGTACTTTATTTTCTTCCTCAAAGGAGATTTGCTGAAGTTTAGTGCAATAGAGAATTTGGTAGGAGCTAAAGAAGGGAATATTTTCATGCTTAAAAGCTAGTTTAGTGAAATCTATACATTTGGTCCAATAATCTTCATTGTCCACTTTTTTCCTAAGGATTCATAAAGCTATGTAGTATCTAGTAAGTATCTATGAAGTTAAAAGACTTTAGTGATATTAATGGCTATAGCTAGGTACACCTATTTCAGTACCATTCACGCAAACCCAGGAAACCTCTCAGCAGTCATCTACACCACGACTGTATCTTCTGTTCCGTGCTCAGATCAGCACAAAGTTGATCCTCAGTGGTTGCCAGTAAAAAGCCAACATTTGCCAGCAGTTATCACGCAGAAATCCTGCACCAATAAAGATGGATTAGATGACCTAATAGGCCTTTTCCCCATCTTTATGATTCAGCAGAGTGCAGCTACCTTGGATATGAAATACATTTAACTTTACAACAGCTCATGGCAAATTTACACAGATTAGCTGAAGAAGTGTAAATAGTGTATTTAATAAATCGGATAGTGGACTTTGAGTTCATTCATCTGTCTACATAAGAGTGGAAAGCTGGCCAGGACACCTGGACTCATACTCCTCCTCCTTCTTCCTCTTCTTCTACAACTGATGTCTCCGATGCAGAGGTTGTCAACCTCTACCTTCCGTCTTTCGCAGTCATGACAGAGTCGTAAAATTTCCATTCTTTTTTGGATACCAGTCCATCTGATGATATTTCTAACATAACTATCTCTCTTTCTTTCTTTTCCTGGTCTTCTTGTGATCTTGCCTGATAATCTGAGTGCTGTACGCAAGAGCCTCTGTGATCAGTGAGTTATGTGTCCATACAAATATGTTATTCTTTTACTTAGGGCCTCAAATAATTGTGTTCTTTTAAAATTCATCACCTCTTCATTCAGAGATTTGGTTATCCAGCTCATTTTTAATATTCTTCTATAACACCAAAACATGAATGCCAGTGGGAGCCGCGATCGGCCGAACTGGCGGACGCAGCAAGTAAACAAACCGGCCCGGCCGACCAGGGGGCTTACCCTGGCGAGCCGCGTGCCGAAGGTTGCCGATGCCTGTATTAGCTCTTGCACTAGGATAACCTTGTAAATTCTGACTTGTGTGATGGAGAAAACATGGGGAGTGAAGATGTTTATTAAAATGCTCTGAAAGATGGCTGTTTGAGAGCAATATTTCATTTTTACAGTATGTATTTCAGTTCCTTCTCTCCCCAAATCCCCTCCTTTTCAGACCACCCACAATGAAAACAGTAAAGAACACATGGGTTTCCTCACAGATTCTGTATGAAACTGCTAATACCCACTAGCTAGCATACCCTCCAGGGAAGTCACTTAGAAATGAAACTAATAAAGACATCTGCACATGTCTTTCTGCAGATGTAGTTCCAAAATCAATGACTTTTTAACAATATTCATTCTGACAATAACACAGCTAATAACTGCCTTATGAATGTTATATTTCATCTTCTTATTCAGCTCAAATCTATTAACAGCACTGGGAACCTTAAATTCCTCCATATTCCACTTTAACTATCATTTAAAGCAATGTCAATCCTTTGGCCTTCAGTCACTGGAGAAGTTTCTCATCACAGAAGCCACCAGAACACCTGGTTTACTTACTAGAGAGGCTTGGGGCCAGAGTCCTTGATCCCTGGCCATCCCTTTTACAACACTTCAATACACGTTAAGGCTGAAGGTTGAAAAATCTGGAGATTTTATACAAAATTATGTAATGCCCTAATTTGCATACTGGGATGAATATAGCTTTACCTTCTTTACATACATGACAACAAATGTCCTGTTTACCAGAATTCAGTCTCCATAAGGATGCTGCATGAAACTGACTTTAGGAACACACGAATTGCTATGCTCCTGACTGGGTCTTGCAACTTACCTGGGCTGCTGTCAAGGTAACTCTGGCTGCTCCTTGAGACTCTGCCTCTGGTTGCTAGGGCTCCTGCTTGCCCTAGCTTCTTAGAGAAAGATCTAGATGTTTCTGGCCATCACCTGGGGGTTACTCTGGCTGGACTGCTTGCCCCTAGCTGGGTACTTAGCTTTGGTTATTCCTGGCCCCTTGCTTTCTGCTGAGGGGCTCTGGCTCCCCAGACAAGCTACTCCCTGACTTGGGGAGAGGGTCTGGGGCTCAGGCCCTTGCTCCTGCTGCCTACTGGTCACTGCTTGTAGGCCACGGAGGGATGGCTAGATCACTCTACCATGGGCAGACTGGGGAATTCGGTGCTAGGCCACATCTCTATGGTTAGTACCTTCTGGTCTGGGTCTCTAGTTAGATTCCAGAGGGACTCCATAGTGATCCCATCTGGAGTGGCCCTAATCATAGAGATGCAGCCTAGGATGTCTCCTCAGCTCTCCCAATCAGGAGACAAACACCTAAGCAGAAGCAGTACAGAGAGATGCTGAAAATGCACTAGCAGGTCTACAGCCCCTCCCAGGATGGCTGTGAATCCCTCTGCTCAGTCGGGGTTATGGTAAATGTAGTTATCCCTCCTCATTTAGGCTCTGGTCCAAAGCCCATTAAAGACAATGGGAGTCTTTTGTTTGACTTCAATGGACATTGGGTCAGCCCTTTATTCACTGGGGCATTCTTGCATCTGTTTGTTCCTGGGGTTGGCAAGCAAGCTGCTATTGGGGCAAAGCCCTTGGCCACGGAGTCTGTTTTCCCCACTGGTCCAAGGGAGTACAGGTCTCTTGACTCATTACTTTCCCCAGTCATTTTAACATGAGTACATGCAGTGCCAAATCAAAATCCTATATCTGATCATCCCCAACCGTTGGAGGTAATTCAAAAGCTGACGCGGGACCCAAATTTTGAAAATGGCCCTGTCTTTATAATGGACTAAACCAAATGTTCAGACTGATGAGATGTTCAAAACGTGGATCTGAATTTTTTGGCATTTAAAATAATATCCTGCCATCTTGGTAAAGGAGATCCTTGGTTGGAATTTGCTATGAAAGTGCAAAATTATGTTTTAAAAGATTGAACAGAGGAGGGGCATATGACCTTTCATATGACTCGATGACCTTTCAAGGTCCTTCCAGTTCTAGGAGATAGGCATATCTCCATTTATTTATTAGGGGGGAGGAATAGCTCAGTGGTTTGACCATTGGCCTGCTAAACCCAGGGCAGGGAGTTCAATCCTTGAGGGGGCCACTTAGGGATCTGGGGCAAAAATCTGTCAGGGGACAGTACTTGGTCCTGCTTGTGAAGGCAGGAAACTGGACTTGATGACCTTTCAAGGTCCTTCCAATTCTAGGAGATTGGCATATCTCCATTTTTATTATTTATATATATTTATTATTATAACATACCAAATGGCAAATACAAATGTTATTAGAAACTATTGCAGCAAAATCTGTTCCATAACACTAAGAGAACAATTCACAGTGTTCTATTATAGAGATTCTGTAGGATGGATTAATATTTATGATCCAGAGTTCAGTGACTTGGATGTTTTAATTTTTTCCTCATTATTAATTGGATTTTCCACTGTACACTGATGTAGTAAAATGCATTTAATCAATGTGCTTTGCGACTAAATGAGCAAAGTACTGATTGTGTTGTGCAAGGTTAAGTTATGTATTGTATATTTTTAATCATAGTATTCTCAGTTTATTTCTCATTTGTGAACCTTATGATCCTGTTATGTATAATGGAGTCAGAACATAAGAATGGCTACAGGGGTCAGACCAATGGTCCATCTAGCCCAATATCTTGTCTCTGATGGTGGCCAGTGTCAGATGCTTCAGAGGGAATAAACAGAACAAGCCATATTTGAGTGATCCACCCCTATCATCCAGTCCCAGTTCCTGGAAGTTGGAGGGTTAGGGACACCTGGAGCATGGAGTTGCATCCATGACCATCTTGGCTAATAGCCACTGATGGACCTATCATCCACGAACTTATCTAATTATTTTTGGGGACCAATTATACTTGTGACTTTCACAGTATCTCCTGGCAATGAGTTCCACAGGATGACTGTGTGGTGTTTTCTGAAGAAGTACTTCCTTTTGTTTTAAACCTGCTGCCTAGTATTTTCATTGGCTGACCTCTAGCTTTTGTGTTACGTGAAGGGGTGAATAACACTTCCCTATTCACTTTCTCCACACCATTCATGATTTTATAGACCTCTGTCATATCCCCCCTTAGTCATCTCTTTTCTAAGATGAACAGTCCTTGTCTTTCTAATCCCTCCTTGTATGGGTGCAGTTCCATCCTCTTATTATGCGGAGACAGGGAGCAGAAACCCCTATTGAAAAGGGGGAAGAAGGGACTGATTGGAGCCTAGGAAGGCTGGAAACTGAGCCCAAAAAGAGCTAAAACCCCTTATGGAGGAGGACAGACCCTGAGAAGAAAGCCGTGGCTGTCAAGAGTCTGGTATAGAAGGTTGGCTTTGTGTTTCTTTTTGGACTTTGATTAACTCCTGAAGGAACAGACTGAGGGCTAAGGACTCAGCCTAGATGGAAGCTAGTGATTCCCCATCTGAAAGAGAGGAAACTAAGGCAGTAGGTTGGGTTCCAAACTGAGACCACAGTTGCTTGAACACAACTCCTATTGAAGTAAATGGGATTAGCATACATGTGATGGGACAGAGCCCGGTATCAGGTCTGCATCTTACCCTCCCATCACGTTATACGGGCCCCCTGCAGTCCACTATTTGCAGGGATATCATTTTACGCCACATCTTGCCATCCACTTTCAAAATGAATGCCCCCTTCTCTCAAAAGAGAGGGGGTGACATTAAAGATGTGATTCCGGTAAAGGGAAGAGGATTCCTCAGATCGGTTTAATAGAATCTTTTCAAAGGGGAGCCCAGGTAGGATATGGATTGCTCTGGCAGTATAACCCGTCCAAGGTTGGCACATTAGTGACATTCCCCACGCACTCCTAGAGGCATTGAGTCACAATGCTTTCAGCACTTCCCACTGGGTGGCTCTCCTCAACCTCAACCTCTTACCACACAGAGTATCTGAAAGACACAACTGAGATTAAACTGAGCTTTAATGGGTCAGGGATGTAAAGTAATGACTTGCTCAGAAGCAGAGAACCAGTGTTAACTGCACAACGGTGTGAATGGCTCAGATGTTTCAGGGCAGTCTATCAGGCACCAGAGAGTGTTATCAGGATCACCTGTCTGAGATGCTGCATTATCTGCTTACCCTTGGTTCATCTGTTTTAAAGGAGTCACTGGGTTTACCTAAAACAAACCAAGCAACAGAAAAGAGCTTCCCGCTACGATTCTTAGAGAGGAGGGGGCGGAAAGTAACATAATGATAAATAAAATTAAGCTGAGAGGTTTAAAATTTGCAACTGACGCTGTGCAACCAGTAGATAAGAGTCTTCCAGACAAGTTAAAATGCACAGATATGCCAATCATCCCCAGATAGATTCAAAGGGTGGTGAACACATGTTACTCACATTGCACTGGCCTATCTCATGTTACGCAAATGACATAAATGGATTCATAATCACACATTTGTCTCATTGTGTCACCTTTTTTAACAGGGGAAAAGCCATTGTCCACTTCCAGTGGAAGCAGCAAAGCAAACCAGATCAGATTATTCTCGCCATTATTCCAAGAGAATTGCCAGGCTGAGGGAGTGTTCTGCTTGTCTGATATGAGCGCAGAGACTGAGAGCAAATATGTCACCTGAATGCATACAAGGGCCCATTCTGGAAACCCGTAGTCAGGCAAAACTCAATGCTTCTGTCTGAAAATTTTAGACAACCAACTTGGCAAGCCACTTCCTTTCATAAGCACCTTTTGTGTATCTGTGAATACTGGTCTCTTGCTGCTCACATATAGCAAGGAAGTTTCCAACCTGGCTTTTCCTTTAAAGTTCCGGGGCACAAAGAGACAGCTGAGAATAAAACACAAATGCAGACTGGGACTAATCCTGGAGTCCTTACTCTGGCAAAATGCCCCTCTAAAGCCAGGCAAATAATGGGAAAAGCTATTCAGGAGCATTTGGGTAAATTAGAAAGGAAATGTGTGTTCTTCATGTTTGGAACTTTTTTGTATTTACCCTTCCTCCCATTCATCCAAGTGGAAGTCTGTTGCTGGGAAGAGTAGCGGAGTTGCCAGTGGGACCACTTAGGGGCACGGCAAACATAATGAGATAGAGACATGATGACTACAAATAAAAAATTACAGGCTCTGAGCTGGTGAGGATTTGTCTTCTACTAAGTCACTGAGGGTTCAAGCACAAAGACTGCATAGTTGGGCTTTGCCTTGTGGAGGGGTGGGGATTAGAATTTAGCCCCTAGTCTAGGAAATGATTGATTCCTCACGGGAATGCAAAACAGAATACATGCCAAGCTTCAGATGCAGGAACTATACCTAAGAACTAGGGCCTGATATAGCAGCTACTGAAGTCAATGGGAGTCGGATGAGGCCCTCGGAAGCTGAAAGATATGATATTGGCTCTTTAACCAGCTCTGTAAGGATCCAGTCCCACATAAACCAAGAAAAAAATCTGAGCATCTGGGCTAGTAAGGGTCCTCATGGATTCTAGTATGGCGTTACTCACCAACAAGCCAGTCCCTAATTGTTTTTTTCCTGGTTTTGTGCCATCTCATGCTCCCCTCTATGATGTGTGCAGCTTCTAATGATTCGTATGTGACCAGAAGACTTTGGGTCTCAGATGCACCCAACGAGTTTCATACTACCCCTGTCATATGGCCACCTTTGACGTGCCAGTGCAGACAGGATTCTGAGGCACATCTGGGAACCAGAAGAACTAATCTTTTATGTCAGAGGAGAAACATGGATCCTTTTGGAGGAAGAAATGACACAGCCAGGGAACAGGGTGGCACGATGGGGAAGAAGCAGCAGAGATGAGTGAAGGAAGGAACTCTAAATTCCATTTTCACATGCTGCTAGGGGCCAATGCAACTAGTCCCAGGAATGGCCTGTGGGTCATAAGCAATCAGATCACCCTTCCGAATTGTATTCCTTCAGTAGAAAAGTAAAAGTAGCATTAAGCTTTCCTTCTGTATGCTCTCCCTGTGTTTCAGAGAGCTTTTTCTCGGGGTCCAAGCAAGCCCTTTGAGATTGCAAATTGATACAGAGAAGCCTAAGAAAAACAGCTGTTCCAAAACTGATTCTTATCTAACTTAGTTTTCCGTACCTAACCATTCAGGAGAGGTGGGTTTTGTGAGCATGTTTTCCAGAACTCTGGCCTGCCTATCAAAATCAGCTGGTTTTGTTTTGTTTTGTTTCTGAACAAGCTGTTGCTAACTTATCCCTAGTCCCTGGACAGCAGCTAGCACTCTGTACTAGAGTGTGATGCTCTGTATTATAGCACGGTGGTAGCAACACTATACTTAAAAATGAGATGGGCACTTATCTCCAGCAGCTTATTACAGTGTATAAGGCTGTGCTCCACACTTCTGTCCACTCCTTGGACACAGGATGTGTTTTCAGGACTGGCAGCTTGACCACACAGCATCTTCAACTATTTCCCCCAGCCAATTCTCAGAGGATGAAATTCCCCTCCACCGCATCAAGGCCATCTATTTAAGAGCAGGGATTTTAGGGGTGGATTTCACCCTCAAACTGAGGCCCTGGGAGGGGTTGCAGACCATCCGTCCTCCCCTCACTGTGGCTCCTATTCCACATGTGTTTCAAAGAGTGGCGGCAGCCTCTCTGCTCTACCTGTGCGGGTGTTGGGGCCATCCGAGTCCCATGATTATATATACAGTGGCCCCTCTCCTGCCATTGCCTCCCTTTGTAAGGCAAGCACAAACATGCCTTCTGTGGCCTGCAGAGGGGATAGGCTCCATCTGCATGAGAACTCCACCAGCAGCTCCCCACATGCAGGCCTACTGCAGGGCTTAAAAAACACAGAAGCTTTGCACAGGCTATTTGTCCCAAGGCATCAGTTCAAGGAGGTACTTAAGCACGTCTCATTTATGTACGAGTGGGACTTCTCACATGCTTAGGAACCTCGCTGAATCAGGGGCTAAATGACTTTCACCCTTAGGTGGCTGCTCTAATATCAGCTGTGCGTATATTTCACGGTATCCCTCAACCCGGTTAACAGCAGATTTTTCAAAGCTTCTGGTGATTCACAACCACACAGATTAGGGCAGAGGCCTAAACCTAAAATCCAGCATGGTGAGACTGGGGATAATTAGTCATTGGCACGTCTGCTTTATCCGAACCTTCGTATACCTGGAAAAACATTACAGAGAAGAATAAAATAGTTGATAATAAGGCTGTTTCTGGGCTGCACTAAACTATATTTTGAACTGAACAGCCCCAGAGAGGTGGGTTTGGTGGTGGTGGTAGTTTCTTTTGTTTTGTGCTAAAAGTAACAGACATTTCTGTGGTTTTAGTATACATGCACAGTGCACAGAAGTTTTGTGAATATACCCCACAGGCTTCTGTGTGTTATCACTTCAAAGGCACTGATCTCTTTCTTAAACGTCCCCGTTGACGACTCAAATCTCTGATCTGTAAGTTGAAATTCACTAAACTGAGATCTGATAATATGCAGTTTTACTTCCAGCTGCATCCTGTGCTCACAGTAGTAAAAGCAGTGATTATCTTTGATATGGCTGATGATGTTACCAGGATAGCAGATATTCCAGCTGGTTAATTTAATTTCAAATCTTGATGATAACATCTAATGGCTGTTTTTTAGCTAGTGCTACAGATTTCACTTTGTAGTGACCAGTGATATTGTTGAGGTAGTGCACTTTCCCTCTTCCCTAGAGAGTTTCTAGCTAACTATTCAAAACAGAATCAATCACCAGATAACCACACAGTCTTTAACACCAGGCTGGAGAACTCAAATCAAAATCCTGGGCTTTGAGTTTTACAAAAAATCATGGCAAAACCAAAAATATCTCTGAAGATAAAATAATCTCCAAATAATAAAATTAGGATCAAGATAAAAATTGATCAAGTCCATACCCACATTGCCAGCATAGGATATGAGCCCATGAGAGATAACTGATTAATTGATACTATAAGTGGGCTTCTGTCAAAAGACCAAAGCTATGTTGTTTTCTTCTTCATTTTCATCTCTAAATACTGATGTTGGAAGCTGAAGGACCCAGATGTCCCTCTCCAAGATGAATCTCTGCAGCAGTATCATTGGGTGTCAGCTCATCTTCACTTGTCTCCTCCTGGACGTGGGCCTAAGCGAAATTAGGAAGAAATTTGATAAATCCAAACTCAGAATGTCCTTGTCCTTAGATGGGAATAATCCAGCAGGAGAAAATCTGGCCCTTTATAAATAACTTGCAATTTCTTGTAAAATCATTAGATGGCATATGATTAAGAATTACAGAATTAAAATGGATAGAATCTGGTTGGATTGTAATCACAAGAAGCCTGTAATAGTTGTATTCAGGGCTGTCAATTAATCGCAGTTAATGCACGCAATGAACACAAAACAAAATAACTAGATTTTAAAAAGTAGTCATGATTAATCGCAGTTTTAATAGCATTGTTAAACAATTATAGAAAACCAATTTAAATTTATTATAATACATATATTCATACAAGTCCAACCAGTCCTATTGCTTGTTCAGCCAATCACTGCCCGCTTCTTATTTACAATGTCACCTGAAAGTGAGAACAGGCATTCGCATGGCACTGTGGTAGCCTGCGTTTATGTGCCAGATATGCTAAACATTCATATGCCCCTTCATACTTCGACTTGTAGGCGCTATAGTTTTACATTTTGTTTAGTTTTTGAGCGCAGTTATGTAAACAAAAAAATTCTACAGTTGTAAGTTGCACTTTCACGATAAAGAGATTGCACTACAGTACTTGTCTGAGGTGAATTGAAAAAATACTATTTCTTTTTGTTTATCTTTTTTACTGTGCAAATATTTGCGATCAAAAATAATAATATAAACTGAGCACTGAAAACGTTGTATTCTGTGTCATAATTGAAATCAATATATTTGAAAATGTAGAAAAACTTCCAAAAATATTTATAATAAATTTAAATTGGTATTCTATTATTGTTTAACAGTGCGATTAAAACTGCGATTACTAGCGACTATTTTTTAAAATAGTTTAACAGCCTAGTTGTATTGTATTCCACAACTGTTCATGCTATTCTGTATTATGAATCGCAGACTTTCCTACTTGATAAAGATATATGCTGGCAGATCTAGCAAAAGTCTAAATGGATGAACCCTGGGAAGACCTGGGTATTGGACACAAGCAAAATTCTTCCGGAGCAGGTCAGGATCCCATATCCGTTCCTGTTATACTATACTGCAGGATGGTTCTTACAGGAGTAGAATGCTCACCATACATAGGGATAGCTAGTACTCACCAGTGGGAATTCCACTGAAGTCAATGGGAGTTTTGCCTGAGTAAGGACTGACAGATTTGACAGTATATATCATTATTTTTAAACAAAATTTGAAATGAGGACAGTTTTGAAAAAAATGAGTTCCTGCCTCTAGTAGTTTCACAGATGCTATCACTGAAACCAATGAGAGTCTTGACTGAACAATGATGGAGGGGCAGGATGCCAGAAGTAGCCCTCTAACAAGGTAGGCACCTATATTTGCCAAGAGGAAAAGAACAGAGCAGGTGGAAATAGTTACTTCTATTTCTAAACTACTGGTAGGGCTGAACCCTCCCTCACACACCCTATACCAAGTCCTTTGCAAACATTCCTCCCAGGTAAGTTTCCCTCCCTCATTGTTCTGAGTGGTACAAAGCACTCCTCTCTCATTGTGCTCTCTCTGCTCCAGCCCAGGAGCTGACTGCTGGTATGACCTTGGCAGCTAAAGGACCAAGATGCCCAGCTCCAGGATGAATCTCTGCAGCAGTGTCACTGGGTCTCAGCTCATCTTCCTTAGCCTCCTTCTTGGCTTCACTGACAGACCTGCCTGTGGGGTCTGGTGCAGGGTCATCTGCTGCTGGGCTGCTCTGTCCTCCTTGATGTCACTTTTCTTTGATTTCTGAGGATGAGGTGCATTCCCTTGACAAGATGCATCTACATCTTGCGGGAGGGATAGCTCAGTGGTTTAAGCATTAGCTTGCTAAACCCAGGATTGTGAGTTCAGTCCTTGAGGGGGCCATTTAGAGATCTGGGGCAAAACTCTGTCAGGTGACAGTACTTGGTCCTGCTAGTGAAGGCAGCGGACTGGACTCGATGACCTTTCAGGTTGTTCCAGGAGATTGGCATATCTCCATTTTTTTTATTTTTTTTTTACAGTTTATAAGCAGAGTAGGTTGACTGCCTATTCCTCAACTGGTTTGTAAATGACAGATGAAACTTAAAGCCCTCTGGGAAGTGAAGTGGCATAATACAGGAGAATAATTCCATGCAAATGGCTCCTTCATGAGAAAATATTGGCCAACTCTCCACATTGCATGACTTACTGTGCTATTTAATTCAAAGCAACACAGCTCTAAATACAAATGGTAAATTGTGATGGAGTAGGGAGCGAGATGGATTTGCCCTGGGAGGCTTGCGGGGGAGGTTCCCTGGGACCTGCTGCATTGGGAATGGGAGACTTTACCTGGGGCTGTAACATGAGCCAGGACGGGGGTTGAGAGGTGACACCTTTGGCTGGGAGAATGGACAGAGGTGAGAGGAGGGGCCCCGGGGGGAGGGGAAGAGCCTGCTGGAGGGTTTGTCTAGTGAGTTTCAGTTTGGAGCTGGGTGGTGAAATGCAGGGAGCCCCAAGGCTGGGGTCTAAGCTCCCTGGCCCCCAGAAGGGCCCAACTGAGGGCTCCTGTTTGTACTGACAAGCTCTGTTTGGACTGTGTTCCTGGCATCCCTAATAAACCTTCTGTTCTACTGGCTGGCTGAGAGTCACATTGAATCCCGGGAAGAGGGGTGCAGGGCTCTGACTCCCCCACACTCCGTGACATAAATATAATCACGCGTGTTAATTAAAACTGAGCATCCATGAAATATAATGTAATGGAAATGTTTATTAGTAGATTTAAAACACTATTAATATATTGTTGAAAGGTTTATCATTTTATTTTGAATTATATATTAAAAATGGCCCACATGCCCCAAGGGGCCTCCTTTGTATGCCAAGGCTATATGAATATAAGAAAATATTGAGGCCAAATCCAGAAATTCTTATTAGGGCAAAACTGATTTCTGCGGGAGGAAAGCCTGATAGACTAAAGGATTTGGCCAATAGTTTGCGAGAACTTTACCCACCATCTAGGAATGTTGGCTAGAAGTGAAGAAGCAATGTAATGTGCTTATATATCTGTGATTAATTCAGGTAATCTGGTTTATGGACCCTCTTACGTAGATGAAAAGGATTTACCTATGTCTGATTTGAAAAAAATATACATCAGATTCAGTGAACAACATATTGCAGAAAGTGGTCTGGCTGATTTGCATGAACATGTTTCACAAAAGCAGAGAAATACTGTATCTTCTTCTTAAAGCAGTAATTCTAGTACCTACAAATTGCAGATCTTATCCTGCTTTACAAATATGCAGACGTGGACAGCAGTTGTTCTGAAGGTAGTACACGTCTAATTTATATTCCTTACAACTCATGATTCCAAGCATACCACGGCGTTGCAGCTAAAGACTTTTAAAGTGAGGAAAGGGCTGTGATTACTACTTTAAGAGGTAAATGGAGGAGAAGTCAACTATCAAAGAATGTCAGCAACATTCCTGTGGCCTGTTTTAAGCACTGACATTCTTCATGTGGTGAAGTGGGTAATTCAGCTCAAAATATATCGGAGAGGTTTTGGGCAGTGAATTTCCTTCACATGCATTGCCAAAAGGAGCGGCAAATTAACAGCCCTACCTTGCTTCCATTTAAGTCACTGGAAAAATTGCCACTGTTTTTGACAGAGGTGGCCCTAAGACACCTTGAGCCAGATCCTTGGCTCAGATTCCATTCCATTTGTATTGGACTTAAAACTGTCCTTAAAGGGCAGCCGGGAATTCCTGCCACATAGCTGGAAAGGGGCATGGCCATTTTCCAGTGATCTCTGGCTGCTGGAATGGTCCCTAGAGAACCATGCCAGCCCATAAAAATCAGAACAGCTCCAGGGCTGTTCTAACTTGCACTTAGAATCACCTTTTGCCTCCGTCACAAGGCCCTTAATTCCATTGTTTGAAAATGTACAATATAGATTAGATAATTATTGTATATACTGATACATTGGTCATTAAAAATTCAACATTTTCCAACAGGCACTGCCCTGTTAGCTTAGACGTCTCTTTTTCCAAGTCTAAAGGGGAAATTGTGATAATTTCAAATGGGTGTGGTAACTGCTGGAAAATGCTATCCTTTAAAATGGCTAACGCTATATAATGTACAATCATTTTCCAAACACACAAAAAACCAAAAACGGATCTGAAGGAAAACAATTGCACTTTGTGTTGCTTCACGCCATACAAACAGCTCATCATAGCAGGTAACATAAAAGAGAAATTGGGGTTGCTGGGAGTTCTAGCTTCTACTTGAAAACGATAAAATAAATATGATTTCATTCCACCTAGCACTAGTTAAAAGGTAAATGTGCCCTGCGGTACTTGTAAGACAAACAAGATGATGTGGCAGAATGGAACAGACTATAATAGGCTTCTTCGGCACAAAGTTTAAGCTAATTTTCTTTGCCTAGTAATGATTATTATATCTTTTTCACCCTGCAACACACTCCTATATATGACTCCCATAGGTAAAATCGGTTTGGCAAGTTTAGTAAACCAGTGTAAATAAGCACAGATGCACATTAAAGCTCTGACTCGACATTAAAGCCAAATCAACACCCTCTACTAATAGAGATGTTCAAAAAGATAAAACACCTCAAAGCAAAGCCTCTGTGTTTGTGCTGCTATTTCATGTCAAGGCAATTACAGTGATGCTATTAGGAAAGATCAGGGAGGGAGCAGTGTTGTCATATAGGAAGAAGAGAAAACAAACCTTTAAGCAATCATGTAGAGCATGCAGAACATCTTAAAGCTGGTGAAGGAACAAAGCTTAGTACTGTCAGGGTATTGATCTGTTCCAGAAGGTGCAGAGTTCTGTACCACTGTGATTGCCTTCCCTGCTGGGTTTAGAGAGGTCTGAAAGAATACAGTATTGATCTAGCCCAGTTCCTGAGAAGTAGCTTACTGATAAACACTGACTCAGGCCACCAGCCCTGAAAGCAAACTGTTGCAAAACAGCACAGCTCAAATCACACGGCTCATATGAGTTATAAACATGCAGATGGCATAGCATTCGCTCCATAGTAGGCTCTCTTTGTTATAGAAAGGTAGCTTGGCCTACTGGACGAGGAAACTTTGGTTCTAATCCCAGCTCTGTCACTGATCTGTTGTAAGCTTTTTTGAGGGGTGCGAAGCAGGGGGGGTAAGGAAAATATTTTATTATATGTTTGTGCAGTGTCTAGCACAACCTGAGCTCAGTAGGGGCTTTTAGATGCTGCCATAAAACAAACAACAATAAAGTTCTGTATTTAACAATGCATGGGCTGGAAATGTTGTCCTTCCATTTCTTATTCTGCACTGGAGTGCAATGCAGAGAATAATGAATGTATCTAGATTTTAGTCAACACCAAAAAAAACTACTCACACCTTTTATTCTATTCAACATCTGCTGAATCTAAGAATTACATGGACCTAAACAGATCAAATAATGGGTTTTTTAAAAGAAAACAATTCTGCTCTCACTCAACCCCAAGGTACATATTCTCCTGCAAATGTAAAGCTAATGTCAGAGGACCTTATGGGTGCAGAACAAGGAAGATTATGCCTCTAAGTGCATTAAAAAGAAACCTGGACTCCCCTTGTGCCAGGTTCGGTCACAGAGACCCACTTGAGACTGTCACCTGATGTGCTGGATTTATCTCTGAGCCCGTTTTCCCTGCCAGCTTGGGACTCCAGAACCCTGCCTTGTTGAGCCAGACATGCAAGCCTTCTGCAACACAGATCCAGGTCTGGTCCATGCCCCCAAAGCTGAATACTTTAACCAAAAACTGCTCAGCAGGTCACCTATCTCCAGCACCCAGACACCCAGTTCCCAATGGGATCCAAACCCCAAATAAATCCATTTTACTCTGTATAAAGCTTACACGGGGTAAACTCATAAATTGTCCACCCTCTATAACACTGATAGAGAGATATGCACAGATGCTTGCTCCCCCAGGTATTAATCACGTACTCTGGGTTTATTAAAGAAAAGTGAGTTTATTAAGTATAAAAAGTAAGATTTAAGTGGTTCCAAGTAATAACAGACAGAACAAAGTAAGTTACCAAGCAAAATAAAACGTAACATGCAAGTCTAAGCCTAATACATAAAGAAATTGATTACAGGTAATATCTCACCCTCAGAGATGTTCCAATAAGCTTCTTTCACAGACTAGATTCCTTCCTAGTCTGGGCCCAATCCTTTCCCCGGTACAGTCCTTGTTAGTTCCAGCAGGCATCTTAGGTGAAAAGCAGGGGCTCTCTCATGACTGGGACCCTCCTTGTCCTGCTCCACCTCTTTTATAGCTTTGGCATAAGGCGAGAATCCTTTGTCTCTCTGGGTCCCCACCCCTCCTAAATTGAAAATCACCAGGTTTAAGATGGATTCCAGTATCAGGTGACATGGTCACATGTCACTGTAAGACCTAATTTTTCATTACCCATGGGCTGGCCTACATGTACACAGGCAGGCTTGCAGGTAAACAGAGTCATTTATAGTCATTTGCCCTAGTCAATGGGAGCCATCCAGATTCTAAACCACAATTATGGAGTGTAACATCACACCCCTAATGAGATGTTCTTTCTCCCAGTTGTCCCATGTTCCAAATGCGGTTGCACTAAGAAGTTGCAGATGCAGGAGAAGATGGTAGGTGAGAGATTTTAAGCCAGCCACAAAACTGAGCAGGCCAGTTTTTCATGTCCAAACTGAAAAACCTCAGAAATGATTATTTGTGCATGGAAATGCAGAGCCCAGTGTAATGTTTAGTGGCTGGAACATTTAGTCCTATAAAGTACTATAAAACTGAAGTAATGATATCAGAACTGTGGGTTCAGCTCCATCAAGGCTTTAATGGATGCAAGGAAAACAACTCTTAAGCAGCATTCAGAGATTTAGCTCATAAACTATTACTTCACCCACTGCCTAGAGTGAGAAGAGGAAGTCTGCACAGAACAGTAGAGAATGAGAAGGCAAAAGAGAATGAGAGCGATATTGGGCCAAATTCTCTTCTCAGTTACATGCCAAATATCCAACTTCAGGTCTGAATGGCTAGACACATTTGGTAGACGCTTCGGAAGTTATCATGATCTAGATGTGTTTAGATTTGATTGGAATATCCCCAGCCAAAGGGGGATGATTAAAGATCATTTAAAGCACTATATCGCAATGTAACTCCCCTATGCCCTCCGTGGAGTGCACACACTTTGTTCAGAGCTGGTATGAAGAATTAAATTTAACCGTCCAGCCTGAGGCATCTCATAAGAGTATCCACCAAGATTTTAATGTCTTATCTCCTTGCCAAAACTTTGACCTCATATGGCTGCTATACTGTTCGTTGGAAATATGCGCCGGTGGGGGCTGACGCCCGGCGTCAGGGGCAGGGCCCCGCCCCCGATGCTGGGCGACGTGGTGGGGCCCCGCCCCCGATGCCGGGTGACGTTGTGGGGCCCCACCCCTGACGCCGGGTGACGTTGCAGGGCCCCGCCCCCGACACCGACGCAACGTTGCCCAGCGTCAGGGGCGGGGCCCTGCAATGTCTCCCGGTGCTGAGGTGAGCTTGCCGTGGGTCCCAGGGCTGGCGGGGAGCTGGGCGCGGGCCCCAGAGCTGGTGGGGAGCTGCCGGTGGGTGCTCTGCACCCACCAATTTTTCCCTGTGGGTGGTCCAGCCCCAGAGCACCCACAGAGTCGGCGCCTATGCTTTGTATAGAGAAAGACAATGCAAAAACAATATTCCCCTGTCCTCCCAATGAAAGTCAAAGAGACTACTTTGAAGAGTAACAGAATAAGTGCCATTGTGACTTCAGTATACATCTGGGCTGGAGATAAGAATGAGAGCACCCTGGTAGATTACCACTCTATCTATGTGTTAGTAAGTACAGCAATATCATAGAATGTCCATGCACAGCAACCCTGGGAAATACTATGGTAATAGACTGTATTTGTTATGTTCACTGCCTACACACAGAGAAGTTAGATTAAAAACATGAAATACCCTTGCTGGAAGATTGCAACATAACACTACTTCTATTCGTATACAGTAATGCAGAATGATACACGGTAACCAAAAAGAGAGAGAGAGAGAAAGGAGGCTGCTTCCTATGCCAGATACACACAAGTCACCCAATTTTTTTCTAGGCTCATTCTTTCCACACCGCCGCTGAATGCATGTTTCACTACACAGCCCCCCAGCCTTCATGCAAGAAAAGACCAGGACCAAGGCACCCTGCTCCCTTGCCTCCGCACACACACTTAAAGTTACAGCACTTCCAACACAGTCTTCAATACACCACAGTATTTGCATTGTTCAGAGAGTCTGGTGAGGAACAAGTATTGCTTTTAAAAGGACTGATGGGACAAAAATGGGGAAAAACCTCACATTCCTCCCCGCTCTCTCTCTGCATTGTACCTAGAACACTGGATATTTCACTAGGAACAGTTTCACTGCTTGGCTTCCCTTTTCTTTTATGTTAATCTAAAAAAATACCATTGGAAAAACTTCTGAGATCTCATCAAATGGCACCCATATACTTATGTGGTGATTTTTGTTGTTTGTTCCAGATTTGTTTCAAATTTCCAGGGAGTTAAGGATAGATTCTCCCTCTGTGCACCCCAATCTGATTTTAATGCCTTAAAATTGAAGACTTCTGTAGATTCATAAATGTTAAGGCCAGAAGGAACCATTATGATCGTCCATTTGGACCGCCTGTATTGCACAGGCCATAGAATTTCACCTAGTGATTCCTGACTGTCTTATAGTATTCTCTGGAGACCTTCATCTTGGGAACCATGACTCCCTTCTTCATATCAGTACAGAAAGCTGAAGACCATGGCCCATTTAGCTGAGAACCGCAATCACTGGGGTCAAGTTCTCAAAAACAGGGAAGGCACTGACTTTCCTGAAGGACTACTCTGTTGCCTCAGAAGTCCACCAAAGGGAAGCCCCTGAGAAACAAACTGGCTCCATCATGTCATCCATAGTTCAGTTGTGTAACTTGTGCTGCAGTCTCTTTCCCTCCCCCCGCACGCCAGATAAAATATGCCACATATTTCGACTAAGCAGCCCATTGATCCTTCATTGTACATCTTATGAAAACAGCAAACATGGCTTGATTGATTGAATTTTGTAACTTTCATATCTGAGAAAAAAAAATAAACATTTACAAGATCTTGACACACTCTTTTTCTCTCTGAACTCAACATTGTTTTTAAATAAAGATTCACTGAAGCAGCAGACCTTCTGGGTCATCCAGGTCAGTTCCCTCTATCAAGCAGGATTTTCCCATACACTCTGACCCTCTCAAGGATTTTATCTCGCCTATTTTCTGAACACGCCTAATGATGGTGACTCAGCTTCCTCACTAGACAGCTTATTCTACTGCCTATCTCTAATTGCTCTTATGGTTAAGGAGGTTTTTTTTCCCTTGTGGTCAATGTGAATTTTCCCATTCTTATTTTTAGATCATTCCTCTCACTTTAACCCTCCTGAGGAAACACAGTCCTTTCCCTCCCATATACTAATACCTCTCAAGTATGTGCACACTGTTGCCATAGCCCCTTAATTTATCAAGGATGAGTGAGTAAACTGTATTCAGTTAAGGGACCAATGAAAATACTAGCAGCAGAAATATTTCCATGCCTGTGGTTCCCGGAGGGGGGCTCTCCTGAAGGTGGCTCTATGTGAAAGGAGGAGTGGACCTATCTCACCGCTAAACCTCTGCCCCCTGAAGAATCAGAATGGGAAAGGGAGCCAAATGTCAGAGGAAAGTAGATAAAAGACCACTGACTAATGAATCTCAGACCTCAAGAACTCTGCTCAAGCGGGTGCAGGGGCCACTTGGTGAGCCTTTGGGGTAGTCAGGGACCAGTCAGTCTCCAGTTGCCCCAAGACCATGATTGTCTTCTCATTTTTCCTGCTCTAGAATCCAGAGAGAAGAGTCTGCAGAGCCTTCAGGTCAGCAGCCTGATTGCTGCTGAGGGTCTGGGAGAAAATCTCTGGGGCCATTGTTTTCTCTTTAACCTCTCTTGGTGATGAAATAGTCAGCCATTAGTAACTCAAATATCCGTGGCACACATGCCTAAGAGCACCAATTAACAATAGGGTGGACATCAGCAGACAAGTGGATTGGACAGCTGACTACCTGAATGCAAATGTTGTTTCATCACATATCAGGTCCTTATATTTTCAATTTTAATAGTCTCTGGTTTTTATGCTATATTGTTAAACAGGCAGGGATCCAGAAAAGGCCCATGAAAACTAGGGACGGGCCAACATTATTCAGTCTCAGGTTGAAAATATGTGAGCAAGGTTTGAAAGTTTAATTTGAATGTCCACATTACTGGGTTCAGTTCTACTTTGGAGAATCCCCGAGGGATAAAAATGATTTGATGGAGAGAGAAGAAAAAGGTGAAAATGAAGCCAAGAGGCAGAGATAAAAATAGAGGCCAGATGTGGGGGAAAAAATAGCAGAGAAAAATACTAGGGAAAAGAAGTGTCATACTGTATATGGGTGTTTAGAGTAGCCACTTAAGTGAGCCTTGATATGAGTTGTTTCTTCTAACCCTAATTTAGGTGCCAGTTCAGGAAGGTACTTAAGCATATGGGTAACTTAAGTGTATGAGTAGTACCCCTGAAGTCCATTAGTGAGGCTCATATTTAAGTACTTTGCTGAATTGGGACCACATAGCACAGGGTTTCCTTCATCTAGAAAACCTGCTGTGAAAATCCCCTTGATAAAAACCTGGTTGTAAATTACAGGGTAGAGGAAGGGGTTTCTTTGAGCTGGAAGGTTCATAAAGTCAAACTAACATTGCAATCTCCCTAAAAAGTCTGAGAGGTTTACAAAATCTGCAGGACAAGAGCAGGACATCCTCTTGTTCTTAATTTTTTGTAAAAGTTGGGGGTATCAACTTAATACAAATGGAGTGAATGCTCTGCTTCTCAGGTAATCAGCATAGGAATGTGTGCAAATGGCGTTTATGTATGGCAGTGGTTTTCAACCAGCGGTCCGTGGACCCCTGGGAGTTCACAGACTATGTCTAAGGGGTCTGTGATAGGCTGTCGTTTCAACCTGTGGTTCTCGGATCCATGGGGGTCCACAGCTATGTCTAAGATTTCCAAAGGGGTCTGCATATCCATTTGAAATGATGTAGGGGTCTGCAAATGAAAAGAGGTTGAAAACCATTGCTGTATGGCAATAAGAAAACAGTAACCGGGTTGGAGTTCTTTTCTTCTTTGAAAAAGGAAACATTTTCTCAGTCTTGACAGTCTATGAAAAAAACCCAGGAGCAAATATTTAAAGGGGGGAAAGGGGCATAAGCTACTCCATGGTCACTAAAGGAGATGAGGGCAGAGTTGTAACAGACTTACTGAAGTGAACAACCTTGATCTGACCAAAAGGAGTCATTTTCTTTTAGGTACTCCCCAAAGGTTTTATTCCTTTTGGCGGCTAGGCCAGGAATGTCAGCCGTGTTGAGATGGGGCACCCTGGAAAGTGCAGAGCTGAAAGCCAGCAAACAGGTTCTGCATGACTGCTGTTAGGTCTAGGAGACTCCACAGAGACCTGAACTCTTTGACCAGATAGGTGTGAACCAAAGAGGGGACCGGGTCATATCCTTTCAAAGTTCTCTTTGCTTTACAAAGGCTTCCCCACCCCCTCCACTCCCCAGTAGCTCGAATGGCTACAAACCTTCAGTCTGAAAAGAGAGGAAATTAAAACAAAAAATAGAAGTGCTTTCTCTTTGCAAATAAACCACAACAGAGAAAGGCCCGGCAGGGGAATTGAAGGCTTTGCTCTGACTGACTTAGCCCATTTTTATGAGCATTAACTAAAGCCAAAACAATAATGAAATTGGTGTGACTGTTTTTGTTGTTGTTGTTGCATGATGCAGATCTCTCTGAACCTTAGGTTTATGAGCTGGGAGCTGTTTTGGGAAGGGATTCTCTCTCACTGTGAGTATGTGTAGCACGTAGCACAATAAGCCTCGATGTCAACTGAGGCCTCTAGTCCACACTGTAATATAAATATATATAAAAGCTGGGATGGGAGGGGTAAGAAGAGGAAAAGATTCCAATTATCAGACAATAGAAGCGAAGTCAATCAAGAAAGGGCATTCCCTCCCCCTCCCCAAAACAGCATAGGTGCCACTGCCTCTAGTTTTCAGATTGCAACATGTGATGCAAAGCAACAGTTCAGCTTTCTACATTACTAATAAAAGGTTAAGGCTTCAAGCTATTTTTTTAATTTAGATCTGTTGTTTGGTAATTGGAATAAACATTCAAATTTGAGCATCAAATTTCTCATTAGTTTCACATCAATACCTGTGCTGAAACTATGGATCAGTGAACTGAGTTTCTTACTGCCCAAGTGAATTCATTAATCATTCTCTCCAAAGATGGGTGTATAAGCAGACAGCTGTTCTAAGCAGCTGTCTTCTGGTAAAACTCCTAAGGTACCTACTGTTAAAAAAAAACTTTTCAGCAGTCTGCTATTGTCTTAATGGGAAGATCTACCGGTATTGACAGGTCTGGTAAGAAGGAACTGGATCTCCACTCAACAATGCATTCCAATTTGTAAATGGTCACTTTATGGTTACAGATAGAAAGTTTTAAAACCATTCAGACTTAGTTACCACTTCTTATCTGGGGTATCATGAAGAAGAAGAAATACAAAACCGAATGCTGCAAGTCCCAGACGGATGCATTCAGTGAACAAGTATAACCTTAAACCAAATACAGATGAGTGTTCCCACTCACTCAAAACCACATGGGCTTGGTTCCTCACCCTGCGCCCTTGTTCTTCTAATAATAGATATTTAGATTTATTTTCATATACCTTGATGGGCTGGGACTATTTGGACAGATTAGAGTCCACAGTAGACTCCTATTTTCCATTACAATCTAAGCAAGTGCTTAGGTAATCGGAGCTTATCCTTTTTAAATATATGCAATCAGGAAATTTGAGACCGCCTTGATGGACCATATAATATTTCCTTTAGAAGCTCCCTGATATGCCAGCGTCTACAACTTCAGCCATACAACAATGATCTCACTGGGTACCCTTTCTCTAGCAGCGTCACACACTTAGAAGTAAGATGAGACCATGGTAATCTTTCTTTGAAAAAATATATAAACAAGGACTTCTGGAGTGACCTTGTCCAAACCAAGCCCACAGACAGAAAAATAATGTTTCAAAATGCCGTATAATGCCATGCTAAGTGGCTAAGCATTTGCCCCACATTAAAACTGATATTTTATGTGTTTGATCTGAGGTGAAGTTTAAATATATTACTGAAATATAGATTTTTTCATTTAAAAAAATGCCAAAGTTCTAACTCAGTGGAAATTTGCTATATCAGTAGAGAGATTTCATCACTTCTGTATGGCCAAAAAGAAAAAAAAGAAAGGCTTTTTGTTGTGAAGTAAGTTCCTGTCTGAATAAAGTGCTTAGTGGTTACAAACATAAATAAATAAATAAAATAAGAATGAAACAAATGAATCATTATGCAAACACACAAAATCCACATTAATCTCTATAGAGATTTGGCCAAATTCTGATCCTAGTGAAGCCAGTGTGAAAATTCCTATTGACTGGAGTAGAATTAGGCCTTTAATTTGAGAGAACTGGGGTGTGTGTGTGTGTGTGTGTGTGCATGCTCGCACACTTTTCTTTCATTTGAAGCAATGTTTCCCTGATTAAAAATAGCCCCTTCCTTCATTCCCTGTGGTTCTTTTGTCTCTTTGGGAGAAAAAGCCTTTCCATGGCAGGACCATCGCTCAGTACATGAACAGAACACACTCTAACACGGCTCTTCACAGTTAGGGAATCCAAACTCCATCTTAAGAGCACAGGACAAGCAGTGGGCTACCAAATCAGCTAGAAGTTATGACACTTTCCTAGACCACAAAATCCTCTCAGTATCATTCCCCACAGTCATCTCCTTCCACCGAGTTCTCAGACCTTTCCCTCCCCTTGTCTCCTCCGTCAAATGTGTGGTATAATTACAATTTATCATTTGTATTACTGCAGTCTGTAGAGGCACCAAAGAAGACCAGGGACCCATTGTGCGAGGTGCTGTACAAACACATGATTAAATAAAAAAACAAAGAGCTTATAGCCTAACTAGACTAAAGAAAGGATGTATTATTATCCCCATTTTACAGCTGGAAAGCTCAGGCTTGGAGAGATTGACTTGCCTAAGGTCACTCAGGAAGTTTATGGCAGCACTAGGAATTGACCTGAGATCTCCTGAAGGCCTGGCCACCACATTAACCACAAGACCATCCTTCCTATTGGAAGCCTGCCTTAAGTTCCCATCCATGACTTTGCACCAGGTCCCACAAAACCTAGAATCAGCTTTGCTTCCAAAAGCGCTCTAAACTGAATGTGACTCCAAGTCTTGGACCTAGAGGAATTTCCCTTATGGGGCGGAGAGTGTACCCTGGTGTAATGGCATTGCACATGCATGCTTTTAGGCCCATACATAAGCAACCTGAGTGAGGAAAAAGAGGGGCTGGGGGAAGGCATTTCAATATCCTTCATTGTCAGCCTTCGTGCTAATGAACTTTACAACTAGAAAATAAAAATAAGAATAAGTTAAAATTGTATTTTTGAAAGGACAGAAAGTGTATCATAGCGATATACTAATCCTATAATTCCTTAGAGGAGCAAATAACCTTTTCTCTTGATATAGGCATCGGGCATTGATCTGTCACACTGTTTGTTCTAGCAGAGCTCCCAGAGGTGCATTCAGTTTTTGAAACGTTAAGGCTAGTTCATTAGCTGTCCCTAGCTCGTTTCTCTGAGAGAATCAAGATAATACTGTGGTTAGTTAATGGCTTTCTCTTGTTTCCCCTAGAGCCCGCCTGTCTGAAGCCTGCAGGCCCGAGAAGCTTTCTTTCCCCCTTCCTTTCACTATTAGACACAGCTGGTAAGGCTCACAGAAGCCTAGACTGTTTGAAAACAGTCAGACCGCACAAACGTTTCAGTGTCTCTGCTACAAACAACAAACTTGGTGCATGTTGCCATGGTGGGGAACTCCTGCTTCTACGGTGTTGAAATGAAGAAGGGAGGGCTGGGGGAATCCTGAATATCTCATTGTGAATGTCTCTTATTAAACAACCACTACCAAAAACATCAAAATAAAAAAGGAGAGAAGAGGAGAAATCCTCTGTGAGAGAACTGATGATCTACAGTATTTCCTGGAAGGAAACAACCAGCTAACTTTTAAGCAGAGCTTACGTCTCCAGGATTAGCCATGTGTGCCGGAGATGAAGATGATGCCGCTTGCCCTGCTCTCAGTGTCTGTTCTTCAGCATCACAGTTTACTGGTCGGATACTCACAAGCAGCAACCTCTCTCAAGAGCCACCCCACTAGCTGTTCCTAATGCATGTTCACCATCACTGTGCTTTGCTTTTTGTTTTTAACACATTTTGTCCTCACCATTCTCATGTAATTGCCGAAGCAAAACAGGACAAGTACAGTTGTTCCAGCTAAGCACCATCACTAGTGTCACTAGGATAAATGTATTGCTCGGTAGGTTGGGCTTTACAATGCATTGATTTCTTTCGTTTCAGTGCATTTAAAAAAAAACTAGTATCTGGTTCTCATGAAAATGAGATACTGACCCAGTGTCAAGTTCTTCCAGGCAGACACTATCCAAGTTTCCTTTAGACAGTAGTTTTATTAATGTACATCAAAACTGATCTGCTATCTCCTGCTATTCCAATGCCTTTCTCCCTATCTAGGTGTAGATTCAGTCTGTGCTCATCACCATGTTACCTGAGTTGCTACGAAGCTGACACTATCAGTCATGTATGCAGTGCAGTTGTAGCTGTGTTGGTCCCAGGATATTAGAGAGACATGGTGGGTGAGGTAATATCTTCTACTGGACCAACCTCTGTTGGTGAGAGAGATAAGCTTTCAACCTGACCTCACACCTCTAGTTGTCACCTACCACCCAACACTGGAATCTATATAAGGTATCATCAAACAATTATTACCCATACTTGATGGGGACCTCACCCTGAAAGAAATCTTTCCTGCACCCCCTCTTCTGGCCTTCAAACAACCCCCCAATGGCCAACCTCATCATCAGAAGCAAGCTCCCCACAGACCAGTACACATCAACTCAAAGCAGCACCAGACCCTGCCAGAACAACAGATGCAAAACCTGCAGACATCTGCACTGCTACAATGATCAACACTCCCTCCTCCCAACACACCTTTCAAGATCCATGGATCCTACACATGCCTCGCACACCAAGTACTATGTCTCATCCAGTGCACTAAATCCCCTAATAACTACGTGGGTGAAACCAGACAATCACTACGCTCCCAAAAGAACTCACACAGGAAAACACCTTATCCCCTATGGGTGAACACTTTTCACAAAGTGATCACTCTATATCTGACCAATCAGTCCTCATTCTCAATGGAAACATGCACAACACTTCCAAAAGACAATCCCAGAGCGTAAATTCATTATTCTGCTACACACTAAAAATTACGGACTGAACAGACAGACTGGATTTATGGTTTATTACAACATTCCATCACCTACTATCCTCCTCTTTTTGTCCTATGACTGCAGAGGTGTTAACAGGCCATGCTACCTTGAATGGTCCCTTACAATATGTGCTAACTACTTATGCTAAACAATCTGCTCCACCTTGCGTTTTGCTGGGAAATTCCTTTCCCAGACCCAAAGAAGAGGTTTGTGTGGCTGGAAAACTTGTCTCTCTCATTTCCAGTCATGAAAGACTGTGTGAAGTTTTTCTCTATCTAGGTTTTTTGTTTGTTTACAGACACGGAGGTCTGGTCTACCCTGGGGGGTGGGGAGGAGATCGATCCAAGTTATGCAACTTAGATCTACTTACCGTGGTGTCTTCACTAGACGTGATAAATCGACCCCCGCTGGAGTGATCGCTGCCTGTCGATCCAGAGGGTCATGTAGACAAGCCCTGAAGGGAGTAAGAAGGCTACTGCATGGCCCGGACTTAACAGGCATCTGGAGAAAGCTGTCAAACCCTCTGAGCCTGAGGACTAAGTGGGGCCACCCAGAGACAGCATGCAATTCTTGATGGTGTAGGGGCACAATTTAAAGGTTTGGGGTGGGGCACATGACTGCCCCACGTGTGGCCTCTGGCCTAGAGTGACCAGACAGTAAATGTGAAAAATTGGGCTGGGGGTGGAGGGTAATAGGAGCCTATATAAGAAAAAGACCCAAAAATCGGGACTGTCCCTATAAAATTGGGACAAGAAGGGACAGGACTCAGTGGGCTTCCCTGCATCACCTCTGGTGGAGCTGAATTGCCAGCCTTGTTTCTCTTTCCTGCTCCGGGCACCTCCTAGAAGGGCTCAGCAGGAGTGCTAGGTGTCATTGCCTTTCCCAGGCATGTCCCCCTCAGCCACCTTCAGGTAGCCTGGCAGAAATCGGGGGGGACGGGGGGAACACAGGGTCATGTGCCCCCACACACATCGCCTCTGGGGCCACCTGAAGAAGACAAATTGCAACAAATTGCTGGGGCTCCTCCCACAAGGGGAAGCCACATAGACAGAGAAGATAAGCCAGAGGGAACTGGGAGGAGGGCTTAGAGGGTTGGTTTCAGAGGAACCCTGAAAGCCAGAAGCACCTTTTATTTACTTGGAACTTTTTGTCATGGAAGTGGTGGCCAGCACATCCCCTGGCCCGCGCCGCTTCCCGCAGCCCTCATTGGCCGGGGACGGCAAACCACGGCCAGTGGGAGCCACGACCGGCCGAACCGGCGGATGCAGCAAGTAAACAAACTGGCCTGGCCCACCAGGGGGCTTACCCTGGTGAGCCGCATGCCGAAGGTTGCTGATGCCTGGTCCAGATAATACTTAGTTCTGCCTTAGTGCAGAAGATGGGACGAGATGACCTATTGATGGTCCTTCCAGTCCTACATAGCTATGATTCTATATACCATGACCTCTATACCAGAATTTACACTCTAAAATGTTTAATAAAAGTCACCTAAAAAGAAAAAGAGAAGATCTGAAGGTCTTTCCTGGAAGACTCCATGGCTGACTAGGGAATTAGAGATCTCAGCTGAAGGGGTGGAGATGTTGAGTCTAACAAAAAAACTTGTCAACCAATGCTTTGTCAGGAGTTTTCTGACAAAAACCAACCAAACAAAAAAACCCAACCAAACAAAACCCACAACAGTTTTAAACAGTCTGAATAAAATCTCTTTTCTCCTCTTGATTGCTCAGGTTTTCCATTTTTTTTGTGATGTCCTCATCCTACAAGTTCTCCAATTATCCACAGGTGGGAAGTAACCGCAGCAAAGCAAAGCAATAAGCAATCCGCCTCAAAACATAATATTTGTTAAAAAAACAAACAAAACGGGAAAACATTTTCCCCATTTACAGATAATATTCCTGCTTCTCAGAAATTCACATCAGGAAATGCTTTTGAAATGAATTAGGCTAGAATGTAGTTCAATAGCATTACATTGTTTTGCTTTACATATTTCTGCTTATTGTAAATTCTACCACTAAAGTGTCTATTTAAAAAAAAAAACTAGTAGGGAAAGCTGAGCCCATATCTCAGGGATCAGCAACCTTTGGCACACAGCCCGCCAGGGTAAGCCCCCTGGAGGGCCTGGCCGGTTTGTTTACCTACCGCATCCGCATCCAGTTTGCAGGTTCGGCCGATTGCGGCTCCCACTGGCCGCAGTTCGCTGTCCCAGGCCAATGGCGGCTGCGGGAAGCGGCATGGGGCCAAGGGATGTGCTGGCCGCCGCTTCCTGCAGCCTCCATTGGCCTGGAGTGGCAAACCGTAGCCAGCGGGAGCTGCGATCGGCCGAACCTGAGGGTGCGGCAGGTAAACAAACCAGCCCGGCCCGCCAGGGGGCTTACCTGGTCGGCTGTCAGCCAAAGGTTACCGATCCTTGCCATAGCTCAATAAATTAGCTATTTACCCCTGCAGGCTCGGTTTCACAGGCAGTTTATATTACAAATGTTAGGATTCATGCCAATCTCTTTGGCCTATTTATCAGCTTCTAACAGAAATGTGTCAGTGCCTTCTTCCACACTGTTCTTATACATGGAACACACCTCCTGAGTTCATCCACAAGCCCCTCTAGTCTTTTGGCATTTAAGTCCCTACCAACCACCTACTTCTGCCATGATGCCTACAGAAACTAGCTAACCTTACAAGTTTGGGAGTCTTCCCATTGACTTCAGCCATTGGATCAGCCTTTGAGAAGTAACTGGACACAATTTATTGTAAATCCTGTGTTAACTGAGCCTTATATTACCTGAGGCCACCTTACCAATTCTGTTGCATCCTTCCCCCAACCTGTGAACTCTACAGGACAAGGACTAGGCCTTCCCCTTTTCTTTTTGGAAAATGCCTAGCAAAACAATAAGGAGGGTTGTTTCAACCATGTGGGTGTTTTGTATAAAGTTTGGCGTGACTGGTTGATTATATTCAAGACAATCAGAATACTTTTTGTCAAGTCAGTATTGAGGAATAAAAGCATACTAGGAAGTTTAAAATAGGGATAATACTGCTTACTCATTTTTGTAAGGTTCTCTGAGATCTACAGATTACTATGTAATTACTCTGTAGTATTATTCCATCATGGTTTGTCTAGCTTTAACACAGCCTCTTGCTCTCAGGAGTATAGTACTCAGTTCAAGAAGTATTGTCCTTTGGTCTATCTTTTTTGTCAAAGAAATTAAAGAAAACTAAAAACACAACTTTTAACCGATATAGCCTATGGCCATGCTATTGTCATCTTATGAAGATGCTGTGTCCCTGTGATACTAAAGTGGATAATTAATTTTCTGTAATGTAAAGTGAAAAATCAGGGACCAGAATCCGTTGAAAAAGTGCTACATAACCAGGAAATAAACAACCCCATCTTTGCATCTGATCACCAAATCCATTTGATTATTTGTCGTTAATTTATAACTGTGTTGGATTTTTTGCTTTTGTTGGGGTTTTTTGAGCAACTTGATACATCAAGTCTCCGAGCACTGAAACTGATGCAAACGAGAGAAAATGCTGTCAGGAAATCTGTGCACCTTGTAGAATAAAAACAGAACATCCTTTTGTTTGCTCCAGGGGACACACAACCTAATGTGGCATTTTTCCTACAGAGTCTGTGATCAAGACGTTCTTAGAAGATCTGAATTCATGACAAAATTAAGAGAGAGAAAAAAGTTCAGAACATTCAAGCCACTCAGCAATTCATTTTCAGATTTGCTCTCCTTTTGTGTTTTGATGAATGCTGCAGTTTTGCTTAAGATCCCAGAAAGGGCATGAGCTGCTGCTTCTTTGGAACAAGGCCTTCTAGCTGAATACTAGTTTATGACTTCTTCCAATGAAGTCATAATTGGTTAGGACAGAGAAGTCCGCCCCCCCCCCGCCCCCCAAAGCAAGACTTTTTCCCTAGTGCTCCTCAAACAATTACAAAATGGCAGCATGTATACTAGTGATATTTCCGATCATCCTACATGACCAAGAGACTGCAATTTCAGGATTGATTTGGAACATATAAACATTAGTCATGCAGTTCATTTGTAAATGAATGCGTCATGATGCTGCTTCCTGTGCTTATATCACAATCTGTTGCTGGCCTTTTTTCAGTTTGAGATCGACACTTCGGAAACTAGCAGGGGCTGTTAGAGAAAGGTATCAACAGATGCAAAATGATCAAATTTCACTTAGATTTTGAGGAACTACGACAAAGAAAATTGCATTTTTATTTTATGAAGATGCCCCTAAAATCATTACATTGTCTGGAAGAGGAATTAAGATTGGCAAATTCTTTTGTTTCAGTTCTTCATAGACACAATATAGCCTGCATATTATTTTCTTTTCTTTTAAATGGCAGATAGCAATGACTAGTTCAACACAACAATAGGAAATTATCATTTTAGTCATTTATGACCGAGAATTTGTTGCAAGAGTATTCAAGTGTGTTGCTAATCTTTTCTGCATTATTAAAGCCATGATCCATCAAGGCACTTAAACACATGCCTAACTTCAAGCACGTCAGCAGTCATAGATCATAGATCATAGATCATAGTCCTACTATTGTGCTTAAAGTTAGGCATGTGCTTACGTATTGCAGCCTAGATGCCCAAGTGTACTTAGCACCAAATATAAAGAGTTAAGTGTGGAAGGTTAGTTGAAAATCCCTTTTGTATTGTTTTGTATAATGTGTTTACAATTTGCTTTTGGGGATGACGATGCTGCCGAGTTGTATGCAAACTTGTAAAATAAAACTTGTAGTGTCTGTGAGAACTTCATTTCACATATGACCTTTTACAGTAATTGGATCTGAATTATAATCAGTCACCTGAGTCCTGAAATAGATAAAATAGTTTTTTAATGTTAAAAAGTTTTAGCCCTTCGTTGATTATCTATCAGTGCTTACAGTCCTGTGAAAATAAGATAAATGAGAAATTTGGTCTCTAATTAGACTTCACTAGATTTACAGCTTTTAATTTATACGCCAATGCAACTCAGGCCGGCACTAACACAGATAGAGATGGAGCCACAGTTTTCAATTGATTTAACAATTTAATTGCAGCATTAACATCCATTAACATTTAACTAACCTTTTAAACTAACCTCAGGCACAACCTTAAAGACTAAATGAAGTAAAATTGCATATAAAAAGGTACTAACATACAGCTGTAAGAAGCCAGAGTGAATCTTTAGGGAGATTTAGCATCACTTCCCCACATCAGCAGGAGGGAGTCTGTTTTCCTTCTTGAAAAATTCAGTAGGAAAGCATGCTCTAATTTATAGGAAAAGGAAATAGACACATTTGATGGTTATTAACTCTCATTTATATCTTCTTGTCTATACGTGATGCCTTAAGGATGCACTATCCCTTACAGTGGTCATGAACTAAAAATCAATTTATTACACAGAAAAAAACAATGTTACTGCATTAACTGGTAAAATCACATATAAGGGAATATAAAATAACCCACTGAAGTTTGATATGAAATGGAAATAACATATTCTAGAGATAATAGGCAAATGCGGCTAATTTATACCGGTACAAATCTAGAGCAACGGCACTGAAGTTAATGGAGTTACTCCAAATTTACACCTGTGAAACTGAGGGATAAAGCCACGAAGAAAAGGGAAGCATAAACACTGAGTGCTTGATTTATATAAGTGCTCTGCACCCTAAACCTCCGATGAAGACAATAGCAGCTGCAGGTGCTCAGGCTTCAGAAGTCAGAGCCTTTGACCAAGACCCTCAGCTGGGGCGAATCATTGGCCTTTCATTGCTGTGGGAATTTACACCAGCTGAGGATCTGGCTATATATTAATAGCTGTTCTGTGCATAGAGGCTATAAATCTGGACTGGAGCACTTAGCATTGTGCACGGCCTTGTTCTAGGGTTTGCTCAAGAATTAATGTTGGGTTTTTTTTTTTGACAAGAATGATAATGAAGATTTTTCAGAGCCATCTAAAATGGAATACATACATTCTCATCCTGTAGGGATTCCGATTGGATGTTTTAAATTCATTCTTATTGTTCTCTTTGTCATCCATAGTGTAGATTAGGCAATTTTGGCCTTTTTGCTGTAATATGGTAAATGCTGACATTGGAAATTATGGGCAACCCTAACTCATGTTGGTGAGCACATGCTCACATGAGCAATGCTTGTGAAGTCAATGGGTTACGAGTGTAAGTGCTCGCCAGTGTAAGAGCTTCCAAAACTAGCTGTATACTAATTGTGCATGTGGTATCACTACTTTACCACATTTAAAGTTTATATAACAACACCTGAATGTCATCAAACAAGGAGGACAATCATTTGCAAAGCATCATTAGGACCTTGTGCTTTACGGCTGTAATGATGACTGTTGTACGCAGTCAGTATTATGTCTTGATGTGATACACCATTATGTCAGATAGTGTTAATGGTCCAGGGATTAAGGGCTTCCTAACAGCACACACTGACACTATACACTATAATGACTCCAATGGAGATGTTAGTCACGCCAGAGAGCGTCCTACACTACACCCTGACTAGATACCTCTTAAATGTATTAGGTCAATGATCAGAATATTAAAAGCTTCATTATTGTATGCATTGACACACTATATTGTGTCTCTGTACAGTTCTTCATGCTTTCAGGCATCTCTGTTTCAATTCACATTGCAGCACTTAGAAGATATATCGAGGGTATGCAAGATCCTTTGATGGATGCAAAATATGCTGGTTCTTCATTCCTCCTCAAGGTCACATGACAAGATTTGTACTGGAAGTAACGAGCTGACCTATTTGGTGATATTTGATTTTCACTAAAACGTCAATTTAAGATTCTTTCTTTATTAACTATTAATAGACTATTGTGGTTATTGCTGTATTTCATAATAACAAACAGCACAGAGTTAACAGACTCTCATACCCGCAACGTCTAATCAACAAGTTACATAATTACAGCAACTGGTAAGTATGTTCTAGTATCATCCTCTTAGCTTCCAAGATAATTACATTACCAAAGAAACAGAGGGCAAAAACAATGTTTTCATTTTAAAGAATCAAACAACCACAATCAAACAGCACAGGTAAATTCCAGATTTTTAAAGGTATTTAGCCATTTCTCCACTCAGCATTGCAAGCACAACTGACTTAGAAGCCTAAGTCTCATTTTCGAAAGTGACTTACTTAGGCCTAAGTATATTTGGGGAACTCCCAAAATACCATATGCAAGTACAGTCTATCCTACAAGGGGCATTTTGCTGTGGATTGTTAACAGTCTAGGATTAATTCCCCATATAGCTGCATCACTAGCTGCTAAATATAACCACATATACTATAGCTCATTTCCATTCCACTGAAAAAGGGATTTTTTCAAATATACGGGGGGAGATGTACTGTGTGGATGCACTGATCAGTGTTCACAGCCAAAGTAGTTTCCCAAGACATCAATACTATTTGTGGCTGATACAGTACCTTCTGGAACCACATATATCCACAGGTGGGCAAACCTGGCGCTATGCATGTATTTCTAAATGTTAAGGAGCTTAGTGAATCCTGTGACTCACATGTTAGAACTCAGAGTTACATTGATTCTGATTAGGATGTTGTTCCAAAAGGAAAACTCCATATCCTGTGAGTTAATGGACTTGTTCTTTGTTGCACCTCCATCAATAACAGGTGGTATAAATACCTACCTGGTGTAACAGTCAAATCAATCTACTGTATTTTTAATTTCTGAAATTTCAATAAAAGCCGGTAGAGACAACATATCACTAATGTGTATAACAAAGTGTGAACATCCCATCGTTCCATGGTCCAGTATGCACAGAACATCATTTCCCATCTCCTCGACCGAATCACACAATCTCCTGCTTCGAATTTATGAATCATGCAAAATGTGACCATGATCCACTGGCTCCCCGTTCATAGGTTTCAAGGCCAGAAGGGACCATTAGGATACTTGAGTCTGACCTCCTGCATAACACAGGGCACACAGCATCCCCAAAATAATTCCTAGAGCATCTCCTTTGGATAAACATCCAATCTTGTTTTAAAAATTGGGAGTGATGGAGAATCCACAAATTGTTCCAAAGATTACCCTGACTGTTAAAAAATTACACCTTATTTCCAGTCTGAATTTGTCTAGCTTCAACTTCCAGCTGTTGGGTCATGTTATACCTTTCTCTGCTAGACTGAAGAGCCCATTGTTAATTATGAGTCCCCAGTGCAGATACTTATAGACCAGGGATCTGCAACCTTTGGCCCGCGGCACACCAGGGAAAGCCCCGGATGGGCTGGACCGGTTTGTTTACCTGCTGCATCCACAGGTTCGACCAATCACAGCTCCCACTGGCTGTGGTTCGCCACTCTAGGTCAATGGAGGCTACAGGACGTGGTGTGTGCCGAGGAATGTGCTGGCCGCCGCGTCCCACAGCCCCCATTGTCCTGGGATGGCAAACCATGGCCAGTGACAGCCGTGAACGGCCGAACCTGCAGACACTGCAGGTAAACAAACCAGCTCGGCCCGCCATGGGGCTTATCCTGGCAGGTCGCATGCCAAAGGTTGCCGATCCCCGTTATATACTGATCAAGTCACCCCTTATCCTTCTCTTTGTTAAGCTAAATAGATAGAGCTCTTTGAGTCTATCCCTATAACACATGTGTTCTAATTCTTTATTCATTCTTGTGGATTTCTAAATCCTCTCCAGTTTATCAACATCCTTGAATTGTGGGCACCAGATCTGGACACAATATTCCAGCAGCAGTAAAATCAGTGCCAAGTATAGAGATTCCCATTTATGCATCCCAGGATCACATTAGCTCTTTTGGCCACAGCATCACACTGGGAGTCATGTTCAGCTGATTATCCACAACCCCCGAATCTTTCTTAGAGTCACTGCTTCCCTAGATAGAGTCCCCTATCCTGTAAATATGATCTATGTTCTTTGTTCCATTTCATGATCTAGTTCCAAGTCGCCTTCCTTATTTTGTTTGATTTATAAACCAACAATGATCTTGCTCCATCATGGAGTTTGTCTGTCTGTTTCTTCTTGTTAACTCTTCTGCTTCAGTCCCAGTTACCTCTGAGACCTTTTACACCATCTTATCACTGTGGCTAGATAGTCTCTACTCTGCAGCTTCTGTCATCTAGAAGAAGATTCCCGTCTCTCTCTCTGCTTCTTGGACTCTCCACGTCTCACTTAAAATCCGAATTTCAAAACTTCTCCCTTGCCAACACCTCACAATTATTCTCTCTTTCTGTTTCAATTTAACACTGCAATTGCTTTATTTAGAGCCACCATACAATATTCTGGAGATACAATCTGCACAAAGGAGCTATGCAAGACATTTGTATTGTGTTGAAATGAAAAAAAGTATATCTGTAGTAGAGCTGTCAGAAATATCAGCGGCCATCTTTCAAGTAATTCATAAATGCTTCTGGAACCCGAGCATTAGCAGACCATCTAAATCCAGATCAATGAATGCAAACTTTTACAACCTCAAAATAGTGGACTGCCATACAAAGAAACAAAACAAAAGCACACACACTTAAGAGGCAATGCCGTATAGAAAGATCAACATGAGCATATAGATTTTAAAAATGAAAACATAGAAAGTCACCCATGGGATCAAACTGATTTAACAGATTTTTGTTTTTAATTAGGCAATTTCATTCCACATTATTTACTTCAGATCCTGCTCTGCTTTGCACTGTTCTCCTAGAACAGTGGTTCTCAACTGTGGTCCACTGCTTCTTCAGGGAAGACAGCACATCCCTCGGCCCGCGCCATGTCCGCAGCCCCCATTGGCCTGGAGCGGTGAACCGCAGCCAGTGGGAGCCGCGACCAGCTGAACCTGCAGATGCGGCAGGTCAACAAACCGGCCCGGTGTGCCAGGAGCATTCCCTGAAGAAGCGGTGGACCACAGTTGAGCACCACTGTCCTAGAACAAAGCTGCCCTACAGCCAGTATCTCCTGCTTCAGGTAGACACCTCAGGAGGGGAAAAGCTGCTGCGTCACTCCCATCACTCTCTGAGGGTGGCTCAGAAAGCAAGGTCATGGGATGGACTGACTGGGTTGTCCTTGCACAATCCCCAGCTGCTGTAGTGACCTCAATCGTAGGGGCCATTGACCGGCTGCACAAGTTAGAACAACCCTTAGGCTTCCATGGCAGCTCCTACGATTCTGGCCTAGGACTGGGGGAATTCATAGTTGACCTATGGCCTTCTTTTCATAGTCATGATATGCAGCCTAGGAACTGTGATTTTCCTGGGTGACCAAGGGTTTGTTACAGAATCATAACAGAGGATGGCAAATGAGATGTGGCCAGTTAGGAAATGCATAAATTCCTCATCATGCCAGATAAACACCAGTGTCTCTGGTCATTTGGGCAAAGGACAGTTCTCTGTGTGTGAAAGTCCAATATACACATGGGAACACCTTCATTCCTTACTTTAGGGGGAAGCACCCGCCCACAGAAGCTATGGGTGCTTACATTTTAAATTTACAGAGCACAAATATTTCAGTAAATACCCCATACACATATGGTACCTGATTATTCTAACTACTACAGAGTAAGTCACTGAATCAGGAAGTCAATAGCAGAGAAGGAAAAGGCCTGTCAGCTCATATATCGCCTCTGCCTGAACACAACGACCTCTACAGTATGTTATTTAAGGCTGTGCCCAAGCTGCTTTTAAACATCGCAGATGACTGGACTTCCCAGTTTATCCCAGGAGATCTAGTAGCCTGGGATAACATGGTGTTTACCTCTCTTTTACAGTCTACTCCATGCTCATTTTAGGCCTCTATGTAAGAGTTTAGGTTACACCAGGATTGGCAACCTTTGGCCCGCGGCCCGCCAGGGTAAGCCCCCTGGTGGGCCGGGCTGGTTTGTTTACCTGCAGGTTCGGCTGATCGCGACTCCCACTGGCGGCAGGTAAGCAAACTGGCCCAGCCTGCCAGGGGGCTTACCCTGGCAGGCTGCGTGCCAAAGGTTGCCGATCCCTGGGTTACACAGCAACATTGAACATTCACATTTTTTGATGACAGATAGGATCACATTTCTCGTGAGCATTTCCTCAAGAAATTCATCCCATTTGCCAGCCAGCTCTGGTCACATTTTGTATCTTACTCTTCTTCACACCTGCTTTTACCTTACATAAATCACAACCGCAAGCGGGAACAAGTGAAAAGCAATACGGATTTTGGCTTCATATGCTGATAATAAGAAGGGACGGACCTCAGTGCAAGGAGGAAAAGGATGGTCTTGTGGTTAAAGTACTGGACCATTTGTCAGGAAATATCAGTTCAATTACAGCCTCTGCCAGTGTCTTTCTCTGTGACTGTAGTCATGTCACTCAATCTCTCTGTGCCTTAGTTCCCCATATGAAAAAGGGGGTAATAGCACTTCCTTTCTCTCACCATGTTTCTGTCTTTTCTATTTAGATGGTCAACTCTTGGAGGCAGGGCTTGTCACTCTGTGTTTGTACAGTGCTTCACGTAATGGACCTTGATCTCAGTGGGGGCCGCTAGATGCTACCACATTACAAATAATTAATCATAATAATCAAAACTCAGATTTAGATTAAAGATGCATGGCTGTAATATACATTTTATTTCACAATCAGTAAATCTTAGGAAACTACAACATCATTTCCAGTCATTTAGAATTTTGCAAACAAAACAAAAAAAATCAGACAGAAAAAAAAGAAAAAGATCTTGACAGGAAATGTGAAGCTAATTAGCTTTCTGTCCTCAACCGGGAGCTTTAAAAAGTTCCCAGAAAGAATTCCATTTTTCCTAGAAAAGATGTGCAAATATGACTTGTCTGCAAATCCAATTAAAGTTGATAAATAATTCAGTTCAGGTAACTCAGTATTCAAATTGAAAGCAGGCATCCAATTTGGGAGGGAAGGGGGGGAAAGAAGCATTAAAAAAACCATTGTGAACACATTGTGTTACACTGATACTTTGCCACACGAGATGGACTTTAAATGAAATGTACTATTTTTAGTCAGATGGTAAATTGCTCTAAACGATAGTATTTAATAAATAATATTACAGAACATTAATAGTCATAAAAATATTTAAATATTTATGGCATTCAAGACAATGGCAGAAGGACTGGGTCCTGAATGTTTCTGTAAAATATGATCCCTTACGCTATTATTACTCAGGACACTCAGAGTTCAGCTCAAAGCAGTACATGTAGATATAGCTCTAGTTTGCTGTATCTTCGATGCAGGCCCTAATCGCGCAAGGAGCTCCGGGTGGGCAGCCCTCTGTGCTTGCATTGCCGCATGGCAGGGTCTGTTGATCATGCTGGCCCTTTAAAAAAAAAAAAATCATGCTAGCCCTTTGAGGGGAGATAAGGCCCAGCATGACTGTTACAATGCCTCAGCTCTTTCAAGGGCATGCATGCCCTGAAACTGATCATGTGACTGGGCTGAGCGCAAAGCCTGATGGGAGGAGAGTCAGGAAATAAAAGGCAGGTTGTGCTGCTCATTCTCAGAGATTTGAGGGCAAGTAGGAAGTCTCTCCGCTGGGCTACCTCAGGGGAAGAGCGGTGGCTGTTGGGTGAAGCCCCAGGAAAGGAGCCTGAATGGAGCAATGGGCAGAAGTGAAGCACTATTCACAGACCCCCAGTGAGAGGGCTGTGGATTGAGCATGGATGGGAGGGGCATTACCTGTGCAAATATTGGAATTAATTGGTCTATTAATAAACCAGACTCCAGAAGGCGATTTGTGTGTGTGTAGGGGGGAATTCTGGTTGTGTTGCCTGTGAATACCCCAGAGCAGTGTTTCCCAAACTTGGGACGCCGCTTGTTCAGGGAAAGCTCCTGGCGGGCCGGGCCAGTGTGTTTACCTGCCGCATCCGCAGGTTCGGCCGATCGCGGCTCCCACTGGCTGCGGTTTGCTGTGCCCAGCTAATGGGGACTGCGGGACGCAGCGGCCAGTATGTCCCTCGGCCCGTGCCGCTTCCCGCAGCCCTCATTGGCCGGGCACAGCAAACCACGGCCAGTGGGAGCCGCGATCGGCCGAACTTGCAGACGCGGCAGGTAAACAAACTGGCCGGGTGCACCAGGGGCTTTCCCTGAACAAGCGGTGTCCCAAGTTTGGGAAACAGTGCCTCAGAGAATAGAAGGAAGGTGGTGAGGGAACAGAGGCACAGATATATATACCTGACAAACCAACCCAAAAACAGACTGACTCATGGTGATGCTGGTTTTAAAAAGACCAAAGGACAGATTATAAATTAATTTGGCATGTGGCTGCCTTTAGGTCTGTCAGAGAAATGTGTGGCCCTCGTACATCATATACACTTAGTATACTGGGGCTCCATTCGCTCTCCTTTCATTTTATTTACACAGAAGTTATAAATGTCTTGGGAAATCCTAGTACAATTGTCTCCCCTTCCCTTCCCACTCCCAACATCCCTGTGAAAAAGGAGTACTTAAGCACTTAACTTGCACATGTACTTTTTGCACCTCCATCTGCAAATTGACTGATTGTGAGTCATTGTATCTAATTATTTGTATGTGCAATTGTGGCTCTTGGGCAAACAAAATAGGCATGCAGTTACACAAACTTGTTTCCAAATCTGGACCAAAATCTAGTAGGCTACTACTTTATGAAAGCCTTGGTGTATATTCTTTTTCATCCAAGTGATCTCAACTCAATTATTATTCATCTCTCAAAGAAAATGTAAGCACAAGTAGATAATATGGCTGCGTGAGTTTATTTTATTTTTAAATCAATGCAGAAGTATAGAAACTTATTAATGGCAGCTTTCCAGCTCCTGGCGAGCTGCTAATGAGGCCCACGGTGCAGCAAAACCTGATAAAGCTAGTACAGATTCATGGCAAAGTGACTGTGGTGGAAACAGAATGAGCACATGATCTGTGAGCTGGCACTTAGCACGGTTCACTACCTATACTTCATTACTTTTAGACTCAAGCTCGTGTGCATTTTCTGCTGGGATGCCTCATGGCAAGTTTTCCTGACAAAAGAGGGTAAAAATACAATACAACACAACACAACACAACAGCATTCTCTTGGATTTATTTTATTTTGTTTATATTTTAGTGGGGCCTTTGTATAATTTTTAAAAAGTTTTAGTCAACAGTTATTAAGAAAACATGTGAATAACATAGCAGAACAATGTGATTACACCATGCGGTATGCAGTGCAGCTTGTTTATTCTATTTTCCCTGCAGAAACAACTCTCAAAGCAAATCCTTAAAACATCTAGGAGTGTCTTGAGCCAAGGAGGGACTTGTATTTTGTGTGTAGAAATATGCTCAATTATCCTAGTGTCATTGCACTGTTGAGGTCCATGTAGGATTTTTCTGGGTGGTGATTCATATTATCCCATCAATGCATTAGGGGGAGATTAAAACTCTTAACACCCACCACCACACCCAGGGGAGAATAGACTACTTAATATGAATAACAGCACTAGAAGAAAAACACTCCACCCCATGTTTCTTCTGCAACTTTAAATTGGACACAAAGAGGAGGAGAAAAAAAGAGAGCAGAATAAGAGCGAATTAATAATGGAGAAACCTGATTAGAATATAATTTGTCCTCATTAGTACAGCATTCCTGACATAAGGCTGCTCCTTGAATCCTGTTTACTTTGAAACTCCAAAGAAAGAAAACCTATATAGTTGTTAACACTCGGCTTTTCAAGGATAGCTCCATAATGAGGGTGGAGTGTCTATGAGCCGGTTGGTTCTTTACCATCAGAGAACACTGAAAACACATCTGTGCACTGAAGCATTATTGGGCCTTTCAAACAACCTCTGTGGCCACTGCCTATAAATCTTTTCCCCTGTCATGTTTAACTAAAACCCAATACCCATTCAACATGAAATCCATCAATGTTATACAGAAAACAATGACAAAGCACTCTCCTTTGTGTCAGGAAAAACAAATAATTCTGCAGGAAAAAAAGGGAAACCCTTTTCCGCAAGCTTCTGCAAAGGCACAGAGGCAGAAGGGGGCAGCTTTCTTTTAAAGCAACATATCCTCAGCTATAAAAATTTCCAAGGCCATATTATCTATACCAGGCATCATGACGGCTGTGCAAGATAATACATAATGCATCAGGAGCATCTATGTGTTGAAGCATTTTATCTCAAGCATGTTTGGCATAAGGACAAAGTCAGCTTACACCATTAGCTGTACAATCCTATTAAATCTGAGTTGATATTGTGATAGTGGAGGAAAATATGTTAAAATTCATATTGTCTCTCTCTCTCACACACACAAATGAAATGAAGGAACCTATTGGACAGATTTAGCCTCATCCTATTCACAAATTATCTGCAAGGAATTTTAAAATTCCTGGAAGAGCTTCATTTTTCACAAAGAATCAGTACATTTCTGCAAAAAAAATTCTTGTTTGGTAAAATGTTCATGTGCAGCTCTCTGATAAAACATTTGCTATTCAGAATTGCTGTTGGCTAGTTTTGATTGGCTTCAAAACTGAGCTTGGCTTCAAGACTGAGCATGATAAATTTACAGAAGGATGGTATGATGAGACGGCATACAATGGCATATAGCCAATCTGCGACTGCTAGCAGCAATATCTCCAATGGTTGGTGATGGAACACTAAATGCGGAGGGCTCTGAGTTACTACATAGAATTCTTTCCCAGGTGTCTGGCTGGTGGGTCTTGCCCACATGCTCTGGGTCTAACTGATTGCTTTATTTGGGGTCGGGAAGGAATTTTCCATTGGGTCAGATTGGCAGAGATTCCTGGGTGCGGGGGGTGTTCGCCTTCTTCTGCAGCCTGGGGAACGAGTCACTTCCAGGCTTAAACTAGTGTAAATGGTGGATTCTCTGTAACTTGAAGTCTTTAAATCATGATTTGAGGAGGTCAGTAACTCAACCAGAGGTTCTGGGTCTATTACAGGAGTGGGTGGGTGAGGTTCTGTGGCCTGCAATGTGCAGGAGGCCAGACTAGATAATTATGATGGTCCCTTCTGATCTTAAAGTCTCTGAGACACAAGTTATTACTTTGTGATAACAATTTCTAGAGGCCCCAACCCAGCTGAGATCAGGACTCCACAGTGCTACATGTTTCACAGCTACATAGTAAGAGACAGTCCCAGCACCAAAGAGTTTACAATCTCAGTAGAGAAGACCGACAAAGGGGTGGGACATAGGAGGTAATATTATTAGTCATATTATGTCCATTTACAAACGTGGAACCTGAGCCACAGAGAGATTACATGACTTACCAAAGATCACACAGTAAGTCTGCGCTAAAGCCAGGAATTGAACTCAGCCCAATACATTCCTTTCTCTTTATACTGCTCATGGTATTGTTGCTGTTTTGCGGGGTGGAGGGGGGTGTCAGTTAATAGCCCTCTTGGGGAGAAAGGACAGTTGTCTGGTTAAAGCCCAGGAGGTCTGAAACATGGGTTATACTCTTGACTCTGCTATAGACTTTTTGTGTGACTTCTGGCAAGCCTTTTAATTGGTTGGTGCTTCAGTTCCCCTGTCTGCAATGTGAGGATAATACTGAACTAACACACAGTGAGGGTTAATTCAAGCATGTTTGCAAAGGACACTGCGATACTCATATGGAAGGTACTCTAGAACAAAGCTATTTTATAGAAGTCTTGGGATATAAAATTGTGGGATCTAGTCAGGAATTGTGCTCATGCTCAATGCAAATACTACAGTGAAATGCTAGGGAGTTCAGTATTGTTGACAGTGGCATCATTCAGATAAGTCCATAAACCAAGGTACTTGTATATCCACAGTGAAGTTAAGAATCACATGATACTTTTCATAAAGAGCGAAGGATATTCCCTTTCTTAACTAAACAGGTTCTAATGTTCTGTGTGCTCTATTGTTGAACTTGGGAGCACAGATGGATTTGTATACACATTAACTACACTACTAGTATCAGACTCTTTAATACAAAGTATGAAAGGTATTATATCAAGCTGGATTCTGGTGCAATACAATCAATAACTGCTGAAAACAATATGAAACCTGATTTTAAAACCCGGAGAAGTCAATGACTGCTCCTGTGATTGCATGCATATTTAAACTACCTGGCCAATTACTGTGGTGTCTCTGCAAACCAGGAAGGTGCCAATGGTCAATTAGGCTGCTTATCCCTAGCCACAAATAGCCTTAATGAAGGCAAAATAATGATTCTCCAAAAGTTCTAGGAGTCCTTTAGAAAACTTCCACTGCTACAAGAGTAGCATGAGGGGAGGAGTAGCAGACCATCAAGTGCTTATACAAACCCTGTCACTTTAACAGACTATGGATACAGTGAAAAACTATTGAATGAGGAGCTGAGATGACAATCTGGAAGGCCAGGAGAGCATGTGGGACAGCTGGAAATGTATTGCAGAGGCAGAAAGACTTTGGGGAGGTCAGAGGTGATTGGAACAGACTCAGCAACCCTTGGGAGGGGAAAATGGCTGGAGAGAGAAGATGAGGTAATGGTTGGAAAGGAGAGGGAAAATAAGGTGACAAAATACACCAGAAAAACAAGAATGGATCAGAAAGTGTCAGATCTCAGACCCAGAGATGGCTCACAATGTAGGAGGTAACAGGGCCCGGGGGAACATAAGCCATCTACTTAAAACAAAGTGTTTAATACACATAAATAAAAGGGAGTGTGTGGGGGGCAACTGGGTGAAGGTTTTCTTCTGTTAAATATTTACCAATCAAACACCTTCAATGACTTGTGGACCAGAGCAGAATCTGTAGGGTCCCCTTTGTAAAAGCCAAATCTTTTTACTTGAAGGTAGCTACCCACATTATGCTGAACCTGTTCAACTCATCTCTAGGTGTGACACTTAATCCTGACTCTGTCTTTTAAGCATCCCATTACTGTAAAGACATTAGCTACCGAACTTAATTAATAAAATCAATCATAATTAATTCTTTCAGCGTTCATAGAGTCATTGCGGATATTTCCTTAAGAGTTTCATTGTAATTTGACATTAATGGAGACCGAAAATAGTCAAATGATTTAGACTATATAAAATAATGTACACCCTGCTGTACATAATAAGGCTGCCTTTCCATTGAGGGGGTGATGGTGGCATCATAAAGCAAGAGTGCAAAGCTCAGATAATGAATCACTGTCACTAGGGCTGTGGTGGAATTTCATCTGTATGTTAAGGGGTATTTTATTCTTTACTTCCATCAGTTTTAAATGCTACACCACTGATCAGCCATGACTTTCATGAGTGCCTCTATGTAGCTAGACCAGAGGTTCCCCCTTCATTCGTACTTCCTGAAAAGGTGATTAGGGCTCTTCATTTGTAATGGCCTCGGTTGCTTTGCATGGAGTTTTGCAGTGCAGAAATGGGTCTTCTATTTTGATTAAGTAGGGTATTGAGGACTTTCCAAAGACATGGAAAGCTGATAACTGACACAAAGCCTATTAATCACATAAAAGGACATTGGGCATCCCTGTAATTGGCCATCCACAACACCCACATCCTAGTCTCAGATTTTACGCCCTCCGGTAATTATAGCCATCAATGGTTGTTGCACATACACACATCCAAGAGCAAATTTTACTCCTGATCCTCTAAACTCTTAATTATGCAAAAAAACCCTTAGGTTTTGAATGCAAGTTTTCACTTAGGAAGGATTTGCAAGAATGAGCACCTGGGTGGGTAGGAACTTCTAGCAGGTCATCTCATCTATCCCTCACCATTATGGCAGGATTAATTTCATTATCCTAAAACCATCAGTGACCAATGGAGGTTGAATTGTGCCTTGATCACTCCTCGAAAGGCAATTCCACAAGCTTGCTCTGCCACCTGTCGCATTTCATAACCCTCCTTGCAGTTATTAGACCAGAAAATGATCTCAGTTACATTTGTGTCAATCCAGAGTAACTCCATGGACTTGGATGGATTTACACCACTGTGAGTAGAATCAGAATTTAAACCTCTGGGGGTTACAGAATGGGAGTTGGAAGAATGTGTGAAGGAGAGAATATTAATTTAGCTAATTATCATTTTGCTAGTGTAGAATGCCTGCACGTGCACACACACTCTATATGGGCACACATATGTATGTGTGGACATACATACAAAAACATGCTATTAATTCCTAAGCAAAACGTTTAACGTAAAGTGACACAGTACGGTGAGATTTCTCTCCCCCTTTTACCTGAATAGCAATTTCTTTTATTGCACATTATGGCGAATGAGTGGAGAATACCAATACGTGTAAAAAACCCCCAACAAACAACAAACAAAAAAGGCGGGGGGGGGGGAAACTATTTTCTCATATTTAAGCTAACCCAGCAGGGCAGCAATCTTTTTTACTGATTCTTCCAAATGCAAGGTACAACATGTGGTATCTCTCTCTTTCTCTGGTCTTCATCCATCAATCAATATAATCCTATAAGAGTTCAGACTTCAATACTAGTTACATAAGAGACCCACTGAATTAGATAAACTCAATCACTGCTGGTGATGAAATGATTATTTAATTACTGTCAACTATGCATCCAATATCACAGAGAGAAAATCCAAGAGCATTGACAGTCAATGGTAATTTATTAATCAATTAAACAATACTGCTCAGCTAAGCATAATTTGCAGGATTAAATTAAATAATTAAACATAGGAGGTAGTTCTTGGAACATTAAAGTCTGGGAGAGAATACAGCGAATGAAGGAACCTTCAAAGTTAGAGCTCAAAAATTGGTCATCAGTGTAAGAAAAAACAAAAAGGCAAGAGGGCTGGAGCTGGAGGGCATGTTTCTGATCTCACACCAGTTTAACTGCATTGTCATCTGCGGAGCTGCTCTTTAATTTTACCAGCATGGATAAATTCAGCATCCGAACCAGGTGCCTGCCCCATTTCTCAATAGCCTGGGGTCATTAATTCCAAGTCTCTGAGTCAAGGGGAGAACGGACCCTCCTGACTTGTCAAGTTTATTTCAGAATGTAAATATTATTCCAATTACAGTGTAAACAGGTGAGATCAGTAATCTTATCTCAATCTCATTTCCTGGGGTTTGCTTAAATTCCTATAAGGCAGGATTGTACTTCTTTCAGAACTGGCTGTTCCTAAGGTTTATCCCTGCTGGGCCTCCTTTCCCTGGCTCTAGATCTCTCTTGCCTCAGAGAGACCCTTGGGGTCATTTTTTGTTGTTGTTATTGTTCTCTGGAGATACACACCTGGCCTGACTATGAGGGTGAATGATCTCTACACTTCTCCTAATTATTACTATTATTACAGTAGCACCAAGATGCACCCATTGAAATTGAAGGGGGGGGGCTGTGCTAGGCGCTGTACATACAAGTCTAAATAGCCTAAACAGATTATAAACCATTCAAAATGCCTCCCTTTCACACAACATTTGTTACTTACATGAAACTTGTGACTTCAATAGCTATGAAGCTTTTAGACATTTAAAATAATAGGCATCGGGCACATGCTCAATCTCTTGGTTAAATACTTAGGTTATCCCATATTTTATAACATGGATGGAGTTTTGTCTAGTGACATAGCTCTGAGACTCAGGAATCCTGGCTCTACTCCCAGCTCTCCCATGGACTTATTCTGTCACCCTGGGCAAGCAGATTACCTCTCTGTTATATGAGCATGGTCCCTATGTCACAGGTATGTTGGGAGGCTCACTTCATATTTGTAACACTCTTTGAAAGCCTCATGATGACGACATAGCATGGGGGTAGAATGGTGGAGCAGCCCATTCTAGGGACTGCAGTGATGGTCTTAGTTGATGGCTTTGGGCAGAAACCAGGCAAAACCTAACAGTTTCAGGTGAGTCCCAATTTAAGATATTTTGGGTTCATTTGAACCAGAGACATGAGACAGGAGATGAGGGTACAAAAGCAGTGACACCGTATAATGGGCAAACAAATCCCTAGAAACCAAAACTGCAGATTTTCGGGTCACTCCATCACTGAGGATCATCTGGAGTTGGATTTACTGTGTATCATGATCAGGGAACTGGGAGTCAGAGGGTTCCTGTTCCCTAGAGGGACTGTTATTAACAGGACTCTATAGGAACAGGGAACCCACAGGGAGTTAGGCTGGAAGAACTCACAGGGTTTAATAAAGTTCCATTCATTCAATCCAACCTGCCTTCAGCATCCCCGTTTGTGAACAAAACATACTGTACCTCTTGGACTAAATTCTGCTCTCTGTTATACCCGTGCATAAACTCTGGACCCACGATACTGAAGTCCATGGTGTGACTTCAGATTTACACTGGTGTAACAGAAAGCAGAATCTGATCAGTGCAAAATATTATCTTTCCCATCCTTTTCTAAACCCCATCTGGTGGTTGTTGATCTTTCACTTTGTCTTGTTTATCTAAAACCAATACCTATTCAGACTCCAATCAATCAATGCTACATTGGGAATGATGACAAAAGAGTTCCAATTCTCTTGTTTAACAACTTGTTCAACACCTATTGCCTTCAAAGACCTTTCAACAGCTACACTTCCTGACTTTGTACCTCCCAATCTTCTGAATGTAAAGGAAATAAGAGAGAGAGAGAGTCTAGCAGCACACTGCAGTGGAAGACATCAAATTCTGTGTTGCTGTGGGCAATGCGCCTGACAGAAATACCATTAGTAGTCTTGGGATCTTTACATTCTAATGAGTAGTACTGCAAACTCAAACCAGTGGGGTTGTTTTTGCTGCAATAGTGCAGTGCAAAGATAACAGGAAAACATTAGACTGTGTGTGTTGCTCTGACTGTATTTTTCACAATAATTGAATTAACAGACACTCAAAGGGAATACAGCATTTCACGTTATATGATGTCTGGGAATCCAAGTACTGCTGTTGCTGTGTGATAACTTTATTCACTCTTTGTACAGTAGTGGATTTAGTCCTAAGCTTGTGAGAAGCCTGGTTTCTCATCTGGTAAATGTGACAAATGCAGCAGAGTGGAGTCAGTCCAATGATTAAAAACACCGTATATAGGAACTGATCTTGCAAACCTTTCTTATGTGTGCAGTACTATTTAAGGCATTGATCCTACAATCAGATCTAGACAGATGGACATTTGTGCTCATGAAGATGTTCTGCATAGCCGTATGGAGGCAAAGGCTGAAGTCTGCAACAATGCACATGTGTAAAGACTACTCAAGTGAGTAACAGGATTCAGGACTGGGTCCATAAGCCTGGAACTTGTGATCATTAGAGGATGTTGGCAGAGTTTGTATCTGAGCTTTCCATGAAACGTAAGCGGTTTGGGATCTGGTGTCCCAGTTCCAGAGATGTGATCTTTTTCCTGATCAAAATCCAGTCTCAAGGTATTGAAAACTCCATTCCAATCAGTAAAACAGACTTGGTGGTTTGAAAATCTGATTTATTAAAAAACAAAACTGTCCAGTTCTCTTCCAGCTTTAAAGTGGCTACCATCAGCAAAGAAGCTGGATAGGGCTATAGAATAATAGTATCTGCATTTTCCTTGGCCTTTTCATGGATGTATTAATATTGTGTTGGAGGTTGATTTGGCTAACAAGTTCTGAGCTAGGAACTGGGGTTATTAATGTCACTGTTCAGAATTCTTTTTTTATTGAATCAGAGCCCTCCTGTATCAAAGACCAGTTTATAGTGAATCATCTACTCAACAAATGAAATGACCAGTAATACACATTTTTAATGGGGGTGGGGGATAATGCATGTTACCATTTTTTGTACAAATTTTGTGGCCAGATACTACAAAATTTGTGAGCACACATCCTATGGCCATATGTTGGGTAGTATACAGTTAATGTTCCATGCAAGCTAGCACTGAATGTTCCAGTTCAATACTATAAAAGGAAGGAAAATCTAAATGTAAATAATGACTGTGACAAAAAAAAAATCCAGACTTCCAGAATAATTGGGTTTTACTGACTTCTGTTACACTGCTGCATATGGATAAGATACGTCTCAGTCTCTTCCAACGTGCCCTAAACAGTGTGATTATTTTCAGAATTTTGATGTTGTGAAAAAGTGTTATATAATGATGCAACCTAATTTAGGACCTGATCCTAGAGACACTTACATGTGTAACTTGCAACGTGTGAGTTTAATGAGTCTAGTCATGTGAGGAAAGTTATTCATGCCTATCTCTGCAGCACAGAAAGCTATAGGATTTTCTGAACTCTTTATCATTAACAAGATTCTTCTTACCACGCTCATCAAAGGAATATACATACAATGCTCCCACCCAATCCAAAACCTACTGAAGTCAATGGGCATCTTTGCATTGACTTCAGTGGTCTTTATATCAGGCCATAAAGACAAAAATGACCAAGGAACTGGTTTTAAAAGGACATGGGAAATAATACATCTAATTGGAGCCAGAGGTGAGAATTTAGAAGCTTCAGTATAGCCTCAGATCATGCAGCCATATAAAATGGTGAGCGATGGAGAGCACCATTGTAATGCAACGGTACGATAGTTTTAAAATCCCTAATCAGATTGAAAAAAATAGGCCTGCCTTGCAAACTGCATTTTGATGATTTCATACACAAGTCTCCACGTGCTAAACTAGGAGCCATTGTTTCCTACAACATTTTAAATAGGACTTTTCTGCTTGAACATTACGAGACTCACGTCGTATTAGAGGGGCTTAAATACTGATCACTGTTGAGCAGCTGCAACTACCAGGAAAATGAATGAAAGCTGAGGGCACTTGGCCCCATGAAGAATGAGCCCCTCCCCGCCCCAGTGGTATTTATTTACAGCTGCTTCCTAAAAAGATAATTTTCACTCTGAGAAATTTTCATAATTAAGCCTGGGATGGCTCATGCTACGCAGTTCATCAACAACGAGCACATAAAGAACGCTGAAGACTCATTATAGACAGCACAAACTTAACTCATTATCAGTACTTGGAGTGAGCAATCTCAGACCATTACTTTTAATGGGATTAGCCTTTCTTGCGTACAAAAGGCAGCACAGCTCTGTCGATTTAAGATCATTTCCTTATTATAACAACATGGGCCACGTTCATTCTAATGGGAAGCTGCTCATTCTAACTTCACTTCTTATGGTTGCGGTGGCACGGAGCACTTCATTAGAAATGTGGGACAGTAACAAGCTGTTTTCTTGGTTTATTTTTGCCTCTCTGGTCCCTGTAGCCTTTTTTCATCTTCCTAGGCCTTAGCTTTGACCACCAGGGAGAAATGGGATTAGCTCACTGATTCTGCATTTGTGCCAGAAAAGTGATGGAATAGGTCTAGGTTGTGTCTTCACTAGAATTTTCATCTATCCCCAGATGCCCCCTCACCCCTCCACACAAGGGTTGGGGGAACCTCCACAGAGCACACGAGGATGAATACTTCCTTGGTGGGCTCTCAAAATCCCATTGCACTTATGCACCGGTTTTCTGAAGGCCTTGCGGGATGTTCTCCAGTGTGAGCAGGGCCGGCGCTACCACTAGGCAACCCTAGGCGGTGACGGCAGGATCTTCGGCCACCCGGGTCCTCGGCAGCATTTCGGCAGCGGGATCTTCGTCCGCCTGGGTCCTCGGTGGCATTTCGGCGGCAGCTTCTCCCGGAGGCGCCGCCTAGGCTGGCGACGCTCCTGAGTGTGAGTATCTAGCTGCCTCTAATACTGATCAGAGCTGCCCATCTCCAGCCCGGGGAAACAATGGCGATAGTGAACCAAAAGTGGAACAGGTCCTCTTCAGCTCAGACAAACCTCAGACATTAGGATGTAAAGTGCTTTGCTCTGTAAGTAATGTGAAAACAAATTCTCTCTTCAGAGCTCTAGTACATGTTGGTTTAGCAACATAAAAGCATGGGAATAGCATGACAACAGCCTTTCTCTTCGTGTTTCAGTGTCCATACCGGCAACCTCAGTGGGGAAAATGGAAATTAAACAAAATTCCATCATACTTTTTCAAACTTCACAAACTATTCAGGATTAAGTTTAGGTGATATTTTCCTCTGGTTTTTAATTCCAGTCCCATCAATTTGTCCATCTATAGTCTATAAACGGTTAAAAATATGACCTCCTATTTTATAATAATATGTTACTATGGAGCCTCCCACCTGAAGAGTAAACGGTGAAGACTCAACATCTGTGTGGTTGGCATCTCCATTTTGCAGACAGGGAAACTGACCAAGAGCGGTTATGACACTTGCCCCTGGTTAAGGTAAAACATCCACTGAACTTCTGGGATAAGAACCCCAGTCTCCCAAGTCCCAGTCCAACAGCGATGAACTATCCTTCTCCTAAACTAAATCTTGTAGAGAAAACAGATCTGTATTACAGGATTATTTAGAGCTGCTCACAAAGCAAAAGATTTAAAGTAACAAGGACCTATCCCAGCAAAATGTGTTCGTTCAAACATATGTAATACAACTTTGGATACTTTACTCCCTAGCGTTTGTTTATGAAGTAATCTTGTTGTCTCATAGGGCTAAGCATGCAGGCCTGTTTTAACACACCAATTATAAGAAACTCTGACTAACAACATGTGCGTGGATGTGTCAGCCTGGCTGCTGTGGGAAGCCATTGTCTCTAATCTCCTGGAATTACTGCTTCAAAATCCCCGAAACATCAAAACTCCAGAGCTATGCATGTCTCTTAAATAAAGCTGTCAGCATGCTAATAAATAAGTAGTATTTCAAAATAAAAATCACATACCAATAGGAGGGGGGGTGTATAAAAGGGGTTGAGGGGGTGAAGACCAAGGCATCCAGACTCAGTCAAGCATAAGCTTATTTATGAGAGAGCTGCCGTGTAAACAAAGGCACGGAGAGGCTCCCTGCAGTGTACAGGTGCTTTCCAACCTCCACATGTCACAACCGAAGCTGATTATTTCCAAGAAGAGTGTTTCAATCAATACGTGACTTTAAAAAAAATAATAATTCGTCTTACGGTACAAATCCATCAGTTTCACAAGTTAGAAGCCCATCTGTTCACTATCCCGTATTTTGTTTTCTCCTTCCGTATCCAGAAGCACGATACCCGGAGGTAGGCACACGTGCGGAAATCTACTCTGAACGTAAACTGCAGAGATGAAAGAGGGAGATCCAGGACAATGGAACAAACGGAGGGGGGAGAACCCCCACTGAATCAGTTAAAATTGCTTTCTAAGTTCAAGCAAATGCTCCGAGCTGCCTCACAACTGTGGGGATAGCATCAGGCATTGTGAAACCACCATCCAGAAGGGAAGCAGGGCAAGCTCTCCTTTAGCCCTCGCACCAGGGTTCAGAGAAGCAATAAAAGGGTGCTGGAGAGCTGCACTGCAGCTGGTGGGGCCACATCTGGTCTCCCGGCATACTCAGAATTCCATTTCCAGCGCTGTCATTGTTCACCTTGTGAAGTGTGGAGTCCTCTAAACTCCCACTGAGGCCCATGGGAGTAAAGGGTGCTCTGTACCTCACAGGATATGGCCCGATATATCCCCCTTTATTGTGAGATCACAAGCACATCTGCCCTAAAGAGTAAGAAAAATGTAAATCATGGATTCCCATCCCCCCCCCATAAATTTGGAGAAAATAATGTTTCTTGTCTTATCGTGGCTGGCCTGAGAGCTTTCCACGCCTCTAATGAGACTAGATTGTGGCACCCCATACGAAGGCAGAGATGGAAACCTTTCTAAAAAAGGATTTCCACTCACAAAATGAAAGCCTTAGGAGTTCACTTCAGAGACAAAATGCCAATAGAGACATTATTAGCATCACTGACATGCACATAAAGGATGCCAGAGCTCTGCCTCTGTGTGGTTAAAAATGTAGGCACTTAGCAGGGAATGAAAATTACACTGTTCTGAGATCCAGGACCAGCCATATTTAGTCCTGGAATGGTGCCAAAATAAGCCCAGCTAGAGTAGAGGATCAGGGAGAGATTTGAAGTCTGATAGCATTGGGGCTATAAACGAACTTCTGTACACTGTTGGAGAGCTACGAATTCCAAGAATACCAAGAGACTTCCTACCTAGAATTGGCTGGTCATGTCATAGAATCATAGAATCTCAGGGTTGGAAGGGACCTCAGGAGGTCATCTAGTCCAACCCCCTGCTCAAAGCAGGACCAACCCCAACTAAATGTATATATCATATTTATTGGACCTTCAATTCACATAGCTTGCCCGCCTATCTTTTTGTGAATACAGGCGGTTATTTATTTAGAGGGGGAGATGTGACTGATGACTTTTTTTTTTAAGTGGGAGGCAAAATTAGCATAGACCCCCCCCTTGGTATCTACCTGGTTTGAGTGCTCCAAGTGTGAGTGCTCATGTCACATTTCAAAACGTGGATCAAGTGTATTTGGAAGCACAAAGCCAATGGTAAAATTATTTATATAGGTTGCATAGACTTTTGGATTGTAAAATACCTGTTGACAAAAGTGCATGCAGCTATCTTTCATGTTCAGCACAGGATTCGTGCAATTGATACACAATTGCTGTCCAGCCCCATTGATTTGAGTAAAATGGCATTTACTCTGGTCATTTGCCGGGGAAGGAAGTGCAGCAGATACTCACCTGGGAACATGCTCCCAATTTAGTTTCCCCCCCTCAACCCCCCAAATAGCCAAGGTTTGTATAAGAGGGATTATTATTGGATGGTTAATGATAGCTTTCCGAAGTCTCCAATCCACTCATTTGGTGTGAATTGGTACGAATTGTGTGTGGTGTTGTTTTAAAAACGTAGGCTGAAGATCCCTAGAGTCCAGGCTCTCATGCTTAAAATAATTATACACACGCTCAATCTCTTACACTTGGGTATACACTGCCCTCAACAGGACTCATCATGTGCACAGTGCTAAGCGTGTACTTAGGTGCATGAAGGATTGGGGTCTTAGGTCTACATTTTCAAAAGCCATTTGTGATTTGGGATGCCTCAGGTTTAGGGAGCCCAATCTGAGACACCTTAAAGGGACCTGGTGTTCAGAAAGGTCTATGCTCTTCTATTCAATATAGGATTTTATTCCACGCCCATCACTGTAGTATCTGAGGACCTATGGCTGAACACTCCCTTATGAAAAGAAAGCCACTTCACGTGTCTCTAGCTGGGCAGACAAGATCACTAGCATTTGAAAACCTACACTATATATATTATAAATAAACAGGGGGATTCTTTACCTCTTTTTTGTTTTTTTGCTTTGGTTTAGTGGCCTAGACAGTATTAAAATACAACAAAACAAAACCAAATAACCCACAACTATTTATTTTACACAGACGTTAAGAGATGTACAAATCACACAAAGGGTTAAAGCAGTTAAATAGAAAGATATATGTTTTAACGGAGTTGTGCTTTAAAATTACTTCTAATTTATCCACTTACCAGACATGTATGGAGGTAAAATGATCAGCAGTAATGTGCAGCAGAAAGATATATACTTTTTTAATTGTAGCCAAGAGGAAAAAAGCAGCATGGAATAACTTAATCGTTGCTAATTATAATATCACTGAGGTAATTACAATAGATTTTGATTGTCTCATTTTCACACCAGAGGAGGGCACAATACTGGCTTTTCTCTTAATACATATTTGTTTTTAGAGAAGAGCTGACAATTACACTAATTGTAGTCACAGCGTGAAACTTTGTTTTTAAAGAAAAAATTGTCGACATGTCACACAGACTGAACGCATCCTTTTTGTTTTGTTAGGTGCAAATTAAAGACACATTAATTGCTTTGTTCATTGTAACAATGCAGAAAAACACTAATGCAAACATGACCAAGTCTCTCGGAGCCATCCCAACTGGAAACAATTCCGGGCCCAAAATGAACATGGCCATAACTAGGAAAGGAACCTCTGGGTAGCTGTTGTGGATGCCTTTGAGCTGAATCCATTCACTTGAACACTACAAAAAGCATCCTAATTGTGTGGGGGCAGGGTCTGGTCAAGTAAAGTGGAGGGAAACAAGAAAATGGGGTTAGATCCTCAGCTAGTGTAAACTCTATTGACTTCAGTTAGGTGCTTCTCAGCGCCACAGAAGGTGTCTCTACACTTCAAGCTGGGGGGGAGGGGTAATTCCCAGCTCGAGGAGACATACACTCACTAGCCCACCTCAGACAGGCTAGCCCCTCCAGCCACTTGCACTGCCACAGCGGCACTCTATTTTCAGCTCTCTAACTCGACCCTACCTTGGGTTGCCAGTTTTGGTTGGACGTATTCCTGGAGGTTTCGTCACATGACATACTCTTTAATTAAAGACTAATCTTTAATTCCCGGAGACTCCAGGGCAATCCTAGAGGACATCCTACCTAGTGCGGGTACGTCACCCCCAGCATGAAGTGTAGACATTCCTAGACTGACCACACTGGATCAGACCTGGGGTCTATCTAGTCTAGTATCTTGTCTGGCAGTGGCCATCACCATGTACTTCAGAGGGAAATACAGGAAACCCCACAGCAGGCATATGTGGTACAATCAGCCTCTTGTGAAAGCCTCATCCTAACTCCTAATCAAGATTAATTTAAACCCTGAAGTATGAGCTTTTATATACCCTCCAAACTTTTTGGGGGGGGTCATTACACTGGTTACATTACACTATCTTGCTAGCATCGGCAACATACTGGTGGGTGACTTACCTTTCCCTGCCTTTGAGACCCAGGAATGATCACCAGTGGTGACAGTACAGGCGTGACAGCAATGAATCTCTCTCTGCTTGGTAAAATGGAGATGGTAATACCTGCTCTCGTACCCCACAGGGATTTTGGAGGTAATTTTTGAAGACAAAAAGTTATACAAACTATTTTTGAACATTTTATGAATATATTATTTTATTATGGTGGTGCCCAGGGACCAAATCAGAACGGGGGACCCATTGCCCTACAGACTGTACAGGCATAGACTAGTGAAGAGTTTGAATAGGTTTGCATGTCCTGAGGCGGTATAAGTAAGCCAGATGGGTGAATTTCCCCTACCTCTCACACAGAAAAATAGATTGTCCAAATGGATTGGAGGAGGATTAGGAAGAAATCAGGAAATCATCTGTTTGAACTGAGAGTGACTTGCTCAGATGACAGCAAACTTTATTGTGTACCATTTAAAATTTTCAGGGAGGGAAACCGGTGATTTGCTACTTGAACACATTGTATCATTACATTGTATAATGGAACCTTGCCAAGTGACCTGCTCACATGTCAAAACATCAGGCACCCTTCAAAGAATGTTAAGTGGTATTACCTGTTTTCTGATGGGAATCTCACTTCCAGTTAACATGCAGACTGCTCCAGCTGAAATATCCCAGCAGACTAGGACAATATTACAGATATTTGCACTTACTGTTCATGATCTTTGAGCTTCCTCCTACTGTTCCCAGTCTGAAAGCAAGGAAACAGTTGGAGGTCAGCTCATCTCCACTCTATCAGCTCCAATGAACACATTTCATAGATCCATACGTGCACATAAATTAGTCCATCCTTGACTAAGTGTGACAAGCAAGGTATTTGCATTCTTTCCGTAATCTACCCTCACACTTTTTCAACATGTAGATGAAATATTCCAGGAAGGAAAAATCTGCCTGCATATCAGGAAAAAAGTGCTTTCCAATCATGAACTTGACCATCATTGTGTTAGCCCAGTCCAAGATAACCTATATAGAAATAGGCTTCCATTTCAGATGAGGACTCCAATTTTGTTGCGTCCCCTTACACCACAGCTGAATTTGATCCATTTACTACAACATAGAGTAATCAAGCTTTAGAATGTCCAAACATGCCTTCTAGATTTGTGGCTCTTTTTACAAGACAATTCTAGAGAAGGTGGAAACTTTTCAAAAATTCAAAATTTTGAGGGTGTTTTTCCTGAAAATTTTCAGAAATGTTTAAAAAAACAACAACACATTTTTACCAACTTTAATCATTTTCAAGACCAATTAAAGATTATGAACCAAGAATATACTATGTACACATATGCACTTACCCAGTGTATTATATACACAAAGAGAGAGGCAGTGAGCAAATAAGAGGTTTACAATGATTGTTACAGGTGGCTGTCTATATTACAGTGATGGTAAAAAGCCAAATAAAAAAAATCATCTTTCACTATACAAGATGGAGGAATGCTTTCTCCCATGCTAATTGGTTTCCTTCTATAATCACGATATCCTATCACACTGGGTTAATTTGAAACTAATACAGGGCCAGATCCAAATCTCAATGAAGTCAAAGTGAGTGCTTCCACTAACTTCCATGTTCTTTAGATCAGTCCAAATAACTGGTATACTGCAAATAAATGGTAATTTAAAAAAAAATCTATGTTGCTACAGCACTACATCCAATATGGTGAGAACGGCAAACACAATCAATCCCCGATGTCGTTTCTTCTACCCAGACTTCTCTGTGAGCAGTGTGATAGGGTCACCTCCCATAGATCTGTTTCCTTCCCCCCTCACACTGGAAGAAGAGAAGCAGGGATGAGTCTTCCTGGTCCTTAAAATGAAGCACATGCTAAAGGCGCTTTGCTGGATCAGGGCCAGAATATGCAGCCCCATGAAAGGTTGAGCCTTAAAAGTCTGATAATTAGAGGTGCAGAACACCCCCATCTCCCAGTAGAGTCGAACAGGAGTTGAGGGAGGACTGACCATACAGGCCCACACGTACCAGCAGTGCAATGCCATATTTAACAAAAAAATGAAATCATATCTTTTTCGTTATCCTTTAATCAATATATTTTAAAATATGTGACGGAAGAACGTGACAAAAGGACCCCATTGCTCTGCTCCAAATGTACTCAGCAATAGCGAATACCATTCCCTTTGCTATTTTAAAATGATCTTAACTAGAGAGAAGAATACAAAATAGTCCTCCTATTAATGTAGATTTTGAACTGGTTAGACCTTCAGAAAAATCTCTGCATATAAAACAGGAGTTAACGTTTGACTTTTAGATCCACGTTACCCACAGAAGAAATGCTGAGAGCAGTAAGTAGCTACAGGTTTTACATACTTAGTTAATTAGCAATTCTTACCAAACAGAGTGTATCTTTCCTTCTCAGGGTTCAGCCTGGTCTCTATTAGACATATTTACGGGAAAAGTCAATGGATAAGACATTAGAGGCCAACCTCAAAGTCAGAATAAAGCAACCATAGACCTTAGAGAAGTGCTTTATTAGCCAAGAATTGGTTGGTTATTGATCTTGGTCTATGTCTCTGGTCACAATAGCACTTACCCTAATTTTTCTAGTGTAAATATAAGTAAATTTGAATGGGTGTTGCTGAAAACAATCTGTAAATCTACATTTTGTGGTTTATGTTGTAATTGTAGTTACGGGAAGGTTCAATATCTGGAGCATGGTAAGGAGACAAGGCTGTGGCATGGCAACCTCAGCTCTGCAAATATGTCCTGAAGCACTTTCTCAGAGGTCATTAAAATGACTAGAGCTATCACTCTGCTCAGAAAGAGAGAAACCACATGGGTACTCATAAGAAAGGAACTGGGGGGGAAAATGTTGTAAAGAAAAATGTTATCCATTTAACTTCAGCTTTTCTTTTTACTGAGGTCAACCAGATAATTAAGCAAAACAGATATGCAGAGTTCCTTTACTTTTCTGCAGAGAAACATTAATACATTACTGCTTGCCTCAGCACTACCATAGTCTCTTTCCTTCTTTTTTTGTGTTTTCTTTCTTTCTATATTTTTGTTCCATCTTTAACATTTATTTTGAGGGCATCTTGAATTTATACTCGGTTCTCCTCTTAGGACTTCTGTCCTATTTGTCCTATTGGGAACACCTCTCCTTATCATGTGATTCTAGAGGGTTAATGAGGGTTAATGGCCATTGTATTTCAGTTTGATAGTATCTAGGAAATTTGAACTGGAAATATCCAAAAACATAATAGCTGTATTGACAACAGCACTTGTCTGAATTTAAATTAACACTGAGTGAACCTTAGTGTTGTATTGCTGAAAAAATATAAACTTTAGTAGTTAAGGTGCTGAAACAAAAATTCTCGCTATTGCTGAGCTGTTATTTCTAAACTTTCTGTCCGTTGATAAATATGGGTGAGATTACTGCTTATTTTATGTGCCCATGCAGGGATGTAAGGAGATCTACATCCTTACCACTTTGGATTACCTAACCAGAGTAATGAGTGGAGATTGCTACATGCCCTCCTCCACAGGTGGGTGGGCAGGAGTAGGCAGTGGGCGAAACCTTCACCCTCTTTCCCCAACCTTCTAGCTAGCATGGAAAGGGAAGTAATCTGCATCACCTATAGGAGTGACACTGAATACTTCCTCCCTGGAGCAAAAGAGGGACCAGGGACTGAACTGTGACTCTGCACTATATGCAAGGCTTGTGCCAAAGTCAAGGAATTATCTTTTTCGGAAGAAAATATTTACTCTAGCCAAACAAATATAAATAGTCTATTTATAAAACACAGCAGTCTGTCCACATAACACAGGTCACTGTGACCAAATCACCTTGGAGTTCTGCTCTCTGCACTATTTCATTGTTTAAAGAGTCCAGTTCAAGCCCTTCGTCTAGATACTTCTTCTTTCATCTGGCTGGTGTAGAGCAGCAACTACAATTTCATCTGAAGTTGATCGAGCCAAATGGCTACATCAGGAGTAGCAGAATTTATTGCAGTGATGCCTCCTTCATATTAATTGGGCAGTAGATAGTGATATGTTCAATGGTCTGTTGTGGAGAACCACACTCGCGTGCTGGGGAGTCCTTGATTTTCCAGTTGTGCATTAGATGTCCGCATCTACCATGGTTGGTTTGGATTTGGTTCAGAGTTGACCAAGGTGACCGTGGAAAGTCAAACCCAGGAACCTTCTGTGTGGGATCTGGCACATGGTGCTTATTTTTTAAGTCTTGTTTAGTCCAATCTGCTTTCCAAGCCTCCTTCTGATTGTAGCCTGATTGCATGAGGCTAAACGAATGTTCCCAAAAAGGCTTGCGGGACTTAAGACATTGAGGGAGGGAGGAGGTAGGGGGAACGTTGTCAAGGTCTTGGTGGATAGGAATACATCTGCAAAACTCAGCGAATCCAAGAAAACAGATATCTAGATACTCAAAATCCTTCATTGGCTTTTGCCATTGTTTACCACAACCTCCCATAACAACCATGTTCCACTGGAACCATGAACCTGTTGACCAACAGGGGTAGGTTTGAGAGTGCAGAAGAAAGAAACTTCATAGAAGCTAGACCTAGAATACAGAATTCACTCCAGAGAGAGAAAAGAATGAACAAGGATCTCACCACTTTCTGAGCTAAACTTATCTCTTGGTTTTCTCCTAATAAGTTCTTCTCTCACATATACTAAATCACGTAAACTAATTGAGCTATTTCTTCTTCCCAGGCTATAGGAGAAAAAAAAGAGAGATTGTTAATGTTATTTATATTTTGTAAATAAGTGGGAGGTGGTCTAATACTATCTTGAAGATAATAGATCAGATAATGGAAAACCTGTGCTAGCAATTACCCTTATTAAGCCACCTACTTTTGTAAGAGACCAACCCCAAACAATCTCCAAGTGTACTGAGCATAGTTCCACTTTACCTTTATTAGAAAACCTGCTGAGTTAAACAACCCATTTCTATCAGTTCCTTGAGTAGTGACTATAATACAGTATGGGTTGAACTGTAGTGTTAGAGTGAACAATTCAGGCATGAAAACAAAATATTTGAAAAGAAGGTGCTGAGGAGACCTAAAAAAAGGAAAAGACCAGTGGTAGATAGCAACCAAGATGACCAGCTAGCAGCCAGATTATGTATGTGATCTTATGCTCTATTTTGAGATCCTTACTCTTCCTTAGGGGATGTGCAGTTCATATGAAAGATGAAGGAGATTATATCCATGTACTCATTAGGCATTGGCCTTCTTCTTAGATGATCTTAGTACCTAACTAAATGAACTAAGTAGTTGCCTGTCCTTGGGGTTGAGCTATAGCACTTTACAAATTCATAAATACGAACCCAATTCTTGGGGGGTGCTGAGCAACCATATGGCAATGAGCACACTCAACTCCCATTTAAACTAATAGAGATGGAGAGTGCTCAGTATCTCACAGGATCAGGCCGTTGGTATGCCGAGACATGCTACAATACTCTGCTGCTCTAATCTATCATTAGCAGGTACTGCCACCAAGTCACACAATATCTTATCTGGTATTTACATTTATTCAAACAATGCAAAGGCAGAATCCACTCTGTGTCTGCATCTCTAACGACTATTAGGAGAGGACGGGATGAGAATAATCACAAAACCTGAATGGAGATAATAAAGCCAATAGTGTTCAAGTGCTGAAACAAAGAGAATCCCCAATAGGGCAGTGATCTTCTGAATGACTCAAGTAGCTCTGCACAAGCCTTTGAATTTCACCTTGACGTTTAAATGAAGAAAGGGAGAGAAAAGCACAGGCCAATTTCATTGATTGGTGTAACTCAGAAATCTAACATAAAAGCATCCAGATGATTCAGTATATACACCATCGAAAGCCAAATTCCATTGACTTCTATTCCCCTTTCATTAAAATAGCCTTCTAATTTCTTCCTTAAGACAGATAGATGGATAGCTAAAATCAAGTGTAGTCCAGTGTGAAACTCTGCGACTTTGGTTTGCAGGAGGGGGGCAGGGGGCTGGTAAAAAAAAAAACCCTTTCTTTTCTTGGTTCAGTTTTTGTGGGTTTGCATTCCCTGAGTTTTACTTTGAGGATCTGGATTCTAATGAACCCCAATATTCAGAGTATACTCAGTGAAAGATTTACCTTGTTTGAATTAGAAAAGTTCACATAGACAACCCCTCCCAAAGAAAGAAAGAAAGAAAGAAAGAAAGAAAGAAAGACATCAGAAGGAGGTGGCCCTGACAGGTCTTGAGGACATAGGTCTGATCAAAGCGCAATAGTGAGTCGTATTGACTTCAACAGGCTATGGCTCAGGCCCCATTGTGTTGTGCCACAGTATGGCAAATTCAAATTCAACACGTACTCCCCAAACTGCACTCTGTGCAATTAGGGCCGGCGCGCCCACTAGGCGACCCTAGGCGGTTGCCTAGGGCGCCACGATTTGGGGGGTGGCGTCCCACCTCCCGGCTCCGCGGCTGAGCCAGGGCGGGGGGGGGGGGGCAGCTGGCCGTGGCTGCCGGGAGCTGGGGAGGCGGCTTGCCGTGCTGCCGCCCACCTACCGGCTCCGTGGCTGAGCCGGGAGCTGGGGAGGTGCCGCGGGCGTGGGGGAGGCTGAGCTGCTGGCCCGCGGGGAGTGGGGAGCCGCTGCGGGGGGTGGAGAGCCCAGGGGGAGGCTGCCGCGGGCAGGGGCTGAGCTGCTGGCCCGTGGGGGGTGGGGAGCTGCCGCGGGGGGTGGGGAGCCGCCGCGGGGGCGGGGTGGGGAGACGCGGCGGGGGCTGACTGGCTGCCACAGGGAGGGGTGCAGGGCTGGTGCAAGGAAGTTTTGCCTTGCACCGGCCCTGTGTGCAATGCACAGTTCCTATGAATGCCATCGCTGAAACAATATGATCTAGTAATAAATACTCTGATGTAGTCACTTGAATGTATGATCACCTGCTCCACTCAACCATACAAGCTATTCTCATCCCAATGCAGGCAAATGCCTCACCAGAACTATATCTGCCCATGAGCTGTTACGTTTTGTTGACAATAAGTGGTCTCAAACATACAGACGATCCAAATGTAATTTCAGAGGTATTGACACAGGCGCTATAAAAGCCTGGGAACCTAATTTTGCTGTAGAAATGTTTTATGTGAGTCTTCTGACTGCCTAACTTGCTGCAAGACTTAGAAAGGAAGACAAATGTGTTTTGACTTCTGGACTATGTAGGAAAATAGACGTGCATTTATCTATAAATGATAAAGGCCAGATTGTGAGCCTCGCTATGCTACTGCACAGGGGGGAGCAAAGCGGGAGTAAGGACGCACTTACTCCTATACATGAGCTAACCACATTGTGTGAGAATGGTGTGAGAATCCAAGGTGTGAGAATACAAATTGTTCAGGGACATTATGCATACTTGTGAGAAGTGATTGGGGCGGGCTGGGGAGTGCATGAAGCCTTGTCTCCATCCCTAGTGACCTAGACTAGCAAAGCTAAACCAGCATACTAGGGCGAGTAATCTGTGACAAGTAATCTGTGCCTATATATGCAAGTAATCTGTGCCACCCCTCCCTCTGCTTTCCTGGAACAAGGGAGCCAGACTGCAACTCTCAGAATAAAAATCTGGTGCTTGATATGTTCCTGGGGCAACACCACTGTGCACTACTCCTTATGCATGTGACAATGACAAAGCCATAATTGAGCCCTACACATTTTTGGAAAGTTAAAGACTTGCTGTTACTGATACCTAACATCTGTACCTTTAAGATGCTAAACATTTACTATATGGAGATATGCTTATCTCATAGAACTGGAAGGACCTTGAAAGGTCATCGAGTCCAGTCCCCTGCCTTCACTAGCAGGACCAAGTACTGTCCCCTGACAGATTTTTGCCCCAGATCCCTAAATGGCCCCCTCAAGGATTGAACTCACAACCCTGGGTTTAGCAGGCTAATGCTCAAACCACTGAGTTATCCCTCCCCCTTAAATACTTCAGCAACATGTATAATGTGCAGGTCAGTGTTGCGGGGAAAATAGAATTTGTAGTAATTATTCATTACATTTTAGTGAATATGCAAAACAGTTCAAAATATAGATTTATTGGGGGGGAGGGGGTTGGCTCAATAGTCCCCTTTAATAACTTCTATTTTTTTAATTTAGTATATTGTGGCAACAAGACCAGCAACCCATCTTAAAACATTATATATGAGCATGCATGGATTTCCTTTATAAAATATATTACACATACAACCGGCATATTTACATACACAATGTTTAGAACTACTTTTTTATGTACATAATGGTTCAATACTCAATGGAGTATATGTGTGCATTTCACTTCAATATGTAAAGTTAAGCACAAGATCAGGCCCTTCTATTATGCCCATTGAGCTAAATTTAGGGAATTTACTCACATGTGTAAGTGTCGGTAGGATCAGGGTCTTACTTCTGATGTTGCATTTACACACACACACACACACACACACACACACACACACACACTTACATCCAATCTCGTGAGGAGCTGAGAGCTCTCAATTCTCTTTGGTTTCAATGGAAATTACAGTCATGTCTATTTATAGAAATCAATGGGAGCTGAGGGTGCTTGGCACCTCACAGCATCGGGCTGTCTAAAAAGTGAGGTGGAGAATCAAGTATAAGCTTACTACCTGGTTTCAAAGCACAAGTTTTAGCTGAGAGTCACTGTATTGCATTACCTTAATCAAAGTGTTGACCGTGAAATCAATAGCAAATATCTTTGTTCTACTTTTTGATTGATACACTTCTTCAGTAACGTTAATGCCAATATAAAGTTTAAATTGTACCTATTAATAACATTTTGATTGATACTATAAGTACCCAAAGTCTTACTATGGATACAATCAATTCTGCACAGATCCTGTGCCTTATTGACAGTTCAAGTGACTGGGGGTGGTACCTTTTATTATTGTTGTTATTATTAATTATTATTATTTTCTGCCCTGATGCTCCTATGCAGGTCCAAGGCCCATGGGTATTAAGCCATTTAATTTGGACTTCCTCTGACTTTCCTAACATATAGCGCCAATGTAGGAGGATGCTGTTAGTGTACAGGTCCCTTGGGTAGCTAGTTATGAAACTTGAATTGCAGCACTTAAGCAAGATTGTCAGAATGCTTGGTCTCCTAGACACTATGGCTCCAGCTCCATCTACAAAACTTTAAGTGCCACTTGCTAAAAGTATGGAAAAAACCATATCCTGTCTTTGTGTATACAGAGCATCACTATTAGTGGTGTTTTGTAAGATCGTGAGTCAGATGGGCAAACAAAATGATGGGTGTTCATCAGCTGAAAGCCTGATTTTCTACACTTGAGACTCAAAACAAGGTTAATTTTAGAGTTGACAAACGGCTTTATAACATTTGGTATAAACCCAGATCATCTCTTGAACTGAACTGACATCACACATTTTTGTAAGTTTGTAACGTTTTGGACAGATTCTTGACACCCAGTAAGCCAGTTTCCACCTTGAAGGTTTCATTAGGCCTAGAGACATCTGGGCCAGAGCCCAAAGTACACCAAAAGCAGCACTCATCACACCCGGGGAGGAAGGGCAAAAGTGGCTTTCCACCACCTTTCTGCCCCCCTAACTGACCATAGGGGCTTGCTCTGGGCTTAACTGGTTCTTGTCCTCAGCGATACGCTCACTTGTGCTGACAGATAATAGCTCCCAAAGACCTGTTATGCCATTCAGGATTACCAACCCCAGCCCGTCCATAACCCCTTCTGCTGGAAAGGGCCAGGGTCAGCGGGCCTCATTTTAAAAAGTACCTAAATAAGTTACTCTCATGCGACCTAAATTCTGTCCCACTATCTCCATAGGGTTTTAGTGGGACTTAGGTCTTCTGCTGGTCCTCTGCACAGAGCTGAATTTCACCCTTAAAGAGGACCCATGTTGGTAACATTGTCAACATTTCAAGATGACTTGTTTAACTGGATAAAAACAGGAAAGACAAAAAGCCGAGCTCCTTCAGCTGGAACCTTTCAAACAGGCCCAGACAGAAAATGAGAGATTTTCAGTAGTGATAGCCATCTGAATCTGTCCAGGTTCTCCTCTCTGAAGCTCAGCCCAGTTTATCCCAGCCTCCTTGATGAAGAAATCCAATCAGAGTAGGCTTACTGGTACAATTTCTAGCTCTTGTTAACTAAAATTGCAGAAGGAATTAATAACAACAACAATTATTGTTACCACAAGTGTTAAGTGTGGGGCACTCATCACCATGGCCTCTAGTCCCCTAAACTGAGACATGAATTGACTTAATGAGAGAGATTATACAACTCTCCCCACTACTGGCTGCCAGGAAAACAAGTTCAATCAGTGTCCGGAGTCATACTTAAGTGTATTTACATAGGGGATCAATTTCAAAGGCACAGGACCACTAATAAGAATCCCCTGATTCCAGTATCTACAAAGCTCTACCTTAGGACAGTGATCCTCAGCATTCCATGTGAATATGGGTTACGTAGTAGGATGGAGATAGAGATAAGGGGCTTATGAGAAGTTCCAAAGAATCGTTAACAACCACAAGCGTTCAGTACCTTCATCTAAACTTTATCAACCTACAGTATCAAGTTAGGTTCTTAGAATGGCATCCATTACTTTAGGATCGAGAGGCTGATTGGTTTCCTAAACCTCATGGTATATTTTCCACTACCTGATTGGGCAAATGAACCTTTGTAAAACAGGTCCTATGACTGAAGAACTCTCTAAAGCATTGAGTCTGTTGGGTGGTGATCACCTTAATGTGGTGGTTCTCAACTGTGGTCCACCGCTTCTTCAGGGAAAGCCCCAGGCGCGCCGGGCCAGTTTGTTTACCTGCCGCGGCCGCAGGTTCGGCCGGTCGTGGCTCCCACTGGCCGTGGTTCACCACTCCAGGCCAATGGGGGCTGTGGGATGCGGCGCGGGTCGAGGGATGTGCTGTCCGCGGCATCCCACAGCCCCCATTGGCCTGGAGCGGCGAACTGCGGCCAGTGGGAGCCGCGACCGGCCAAACCTGCAGCCGCAGCAGGTAAACAAACCAGCCTGGCGCGCTAGGGGCTTTCCCTGAAGAAGCAGTGGACCACAGTTGAGAACCACCACCTTAATGAGACACAGCAGGAAATAGACAATCCTAGGGAATCTCAGGAGAGTTATGGCCAGATCCTAAGATGATACAAATTGGCATAGCTCCCCAGTTTACACTAGCTGAGGCTCTGACCCTAAAAAAATTTTTCCTGCCACTTTGGGGGAAGAAAGGGCATTCTATTTCACTATGTAATTAAACTTACCTAAAAATAGCTGGATTCTTTCCTGATTAAGCAGATAGTAGGATACAAACGAGCTTTATTTGTTACTAGATTTTATAGTCAACTTTCTCTTGTCATATTCCTACCAAATAATTCTGTATATATCTAAGATGTCCACCAAAAAGATGCTTGTCCCCTCAAATACACTAACTCAAGCACAAATACTTAACTCTGCGTAAATAATCCCTTCCCCACACATTTGTATGAATAGCAAGCAGCTGCCAATTATCAGTGGAAAAACCATTTACAAAGTGAGTAATTAAAACTGGTTAAAACTTTGACAAAAAGTTTTTCATCAAAAATGGGTTTTGTCTACAATACAGACTAGCACGGCTACCCCTCTGATATTTCGTCTACAATGGAATTTTTAATAGAAAAAAAAATGGTGTTCACTTCAAATACACAGGTTTGCCTTGAAAAACGGAAAGCCCGAAATGTTGAAAAAGTTCATGTTAAGTCTACAAATATTTCAGGTGGTTGCTTGTTTGTTTGTTTTTGACGAAAACTAATTTTTTTTTTGTGTGGAAAAGAAATGTCTTTCTTGACCAGCTTTATGAATAGTCAGAGCCAGAATGAATCACAAGCTGAATTTAACAAACAAGTTCACGAATGCATTTCCCCACTCTCTATGTGTGCTAAGTAGTATCAGTTACACTAGCAATCACTGTAATTAAACACTGAAATATAGGCATCCATTTCTTCGCATGAGCCCCCAACCTCCCTTTTTGAACATTTTCTTCAGAAGGAAATCTCACACAGCTGTTGCGAAAACCCTGCATGAATCTACAAAATGTCTATTGTATAGTCCAGGGTGAGAAAACGGCCTAAAACACCAACAAGCTATATCTGACCACTAATTGAAGCCATTGTTTAGGAACGTTATTCATGTGTGGTCTAACAACTCATCTGAAATTAGTGATTGCTGTAGATGAAAAAGCTGAATTACGTGCCCCTTTCCCCTCCACCCCAAAAAGGGGGAGAGGGGAAGGTAGATTGGGCTAGAAACAAACAGTTAGTATTAATGACAGCAAATACAAAGGCAAAGCCATGTTATAGTCTGTATTTATGCACTTTTATGCATGCAACCAATTAGACTCAAATGTGTAATACTAATTCTAAAAGATACGTTTCTTTCTTGAAAGATGCAGAAGCTTTCTCAGTTCATGAGATAATCAGAAAATGCATCTCCCATGTCTGTTTTCTACACAGTAGGTTTAAATAGAACAAGCCATTTGTTGCTTTACTGCCTATCTTACACCTTATTTACACTGCATTTTTATGTTCCAATGTGTCTTATTTTTTTGTTGGCATTCCCCACCATGCAGTTTACAGGGTGATGAAGAAATAGCCTTGCAGGCACTGAAAAGGAGATACAACATGTTAAGACATAATTCCCTGCAGGGCATTCGAGGCTGAATTTGCTGTCACAATGAGTCCAAGCATCCATAACTATCTATGGTTTATGTGGATTTGAAACATAAAATTAGATTCATTTTAATCTTCTGAAACAGCAATCTTCCCATGAAGGCTGAGAAACAACAGCAGATGAATACAGTAAGGGAGAGGACAGAATGAAGACAGGAACTGAATAAAATGAGATGCCGGACTTTTCTAGTAAAAGAATTGAAGTTCCCTTATGGATAATAACATCACGAAAACTCTGCCGAAAGGGACTGAGTTTCTGCCAAATTCCCTGTTTATATACAAGCGATCTCTACCGAGGCTACAAGGTGGGCCAACTATGTAAGAGGATTGGAAAGTTAGTGCTAGAGTAGAATTGACTATGCTGCGGAAGGTTCATGACACTGCACATTTGATAAGTAAGTTCTGATTTATGACTATGCCCTCCACTCACAAAGGCAGGGACAGACAGCACCAACTGAACAATGCGAAAGTTCAAAATAATAAATCTCAAGTTTCTGTGGCTAATCCGAGAGGGGTGCTTAAGGAATATGCTGCCCCAGTTTTCTAGGATCAGGCTTTGCAGCTGGAGTAACTTCAACCTTTTTACCAATTTTCTTTAGGGATTTCAGAATCTCTCTCTTCCGCCCCAGCAGTTTGCCAGGTTTGTCATGCTGCTCTGCCTCCCTCAGTGTACTCAACAATCTCTTTGGGAAAATATTTTATAGTCAGAACCACTTTAATTTATTTTCTTATTAGCACTTGGAATATTTGAGTATGTAAAAAAGTATATTTCCCTGTCTACAGCTGGCGGACACCACTGAAGCTGACACAAAGCAAGGGGGAAAATAAAAGAACAGATCCTCCCTCCAATACTAATACTGATATTCTGAGATATGATACCTTAATCTGAAAACAATGTTAATTTTATTCTTCCCAAATAAGGCTGGACTAGATCTTACTCTCATTTGCACCTGTGTCATACCAGTGCAGCTCCTCTGACTTCACTGGACTCACTCCAGATTTACATCAAATGTGACAAAAGAATCTCACATCTATCGCATCAAATTAAGTGAAACTAATGCAAAGAAGTTTTAAAAATAGTTTCACAGCCACTTGGTTTTTGTTTTCAATCATCTTCCTGCCCTCCCATCCCAAATACAAACACAAAATATTCTGTACAGCAACAAAGTAACAAATTACCAGATTATGTCTTCTGCTGTTTCAGTGTTCCAACAATTTGAGAGAAAAAATTCTCTTAAATTAGAATTATAAACACTAGGTAACTTCCAATAAGACATCATAAAAACTGCCACTGATATCATGTTAATTTCATTTCATATTACTAATGGCAGTACAGTCCGAAAACCTATGTACCTGTCACTACGATCTGACATCCTGAAAGCTTGCATCTGCCAAATGGAGTACCTTGCAGCATCTAATTTACTTTCCTGTAAACAACACTGCTTACGTTATTTTCCAATGGTTTCTAAAGAAATCAGGTAATTAAAATGAAGCCAGCCTTGGATCCCAATCCAACAAAGCACATACCTAACTTTTAACTCAGTGGGACTACGCATGTGCTGAAAGTTAAGCACATGCTTGACTGCTTTGCTGGACTGTGGTCCTTGGCCCTGATTAAGATCTCATTTATATCAGCATACATCAGATGCTGCTCCATAGATGAGGTTGCACTGCCGTGAAGGAGATCAGAATGAGGCATATTATCCCATTTTAGTTATGGGCCAAATCTGGGTCCAGTGGAAGTGAAGGGCAAAACTCCTATTGATTTCACTGGGACCAAGGTTTGACTCTATGTATTTTGCCAAAGAGCTCAGAAAATGGTGTCATACAGTAATCCCATTGCAAAGCTTATCCTAGACACTCCATTTACCCTCTTCTACTGTCCTAACAATTTTTCAGAATTAATAGCACAAACTCTTTACTTGTCAGAAGTACAATCTCCCTGGCTAAGACAGACATTTTTCTTTCTGAATTCAGCTTCGCTAGTGGCATTTGTTTTTAATGGACCATTCATGTTCACCTTCTATGACTCCCAGCTGAACAGCTGGGCAGGTCCAATCCTTTCCCTTGGGAAAAGCCCATGTAAACAGGCTTAGCACAGAGGAGTTCCAGCTGTGAAGACACCACCCTTCTCTCCAGTAGATCTGCTCCTTGGCTGCTACTTCTGCAGCTGAATTTGAGGGCAGCTGGTCATCTGGGGAAACAGCTCACTGCAGATCCACTTGCTATTTACCTACACTTAACCGACCCTACCTTGCCTCCACCATCTGTGCTACTGTGGTGTAGCCCCTGTAAAGCAGTGCTCTGTGGCATGCACAGGACAAGGACTCTAAAGTGGATTCTCCACATTCACTCCTGCCTCTCCCCACAGCAGGATTGCAATGGTTCTCCTCCCTTCCCGGCCAAATGTGACAATCAGATGGAAAGGCCCCGAGCAGATTCAAGCCATACTGGAATATATTAATTTTAATGTACAATTCCTTTCTAAATTGCCATCCTAAGTCTAAAAACTGAGCTGAAGATCAGTAGGAGCACAGAGCAATAGCTAACACTCTCTCTCAAAAACAAAAAGAAAAAACCCTCCACTCATCAACTAAATTAGCAACAATTGGATCGAATGATTATGCATATTCCACAACCAAACACACAGAGGCACAGCTACTAGCTGATATGGTTTCTATTCAGTGTTTCTCCTGGCTATTTCACTTGATATTCTGCATATCCAAGTTTTCCAGCATCAGACCCACAACTTTAATGAAACACAGAGCTCTATTATCACTGCTGCTATACTGAGATCCCCAAGGAAGAGAGGACAACATTTAATTGTGTTTATGCTAGCCAACATTGTATACAGAACAAAATATGACTGGGTATGTGCATGTTGCAAGACACCTTTATGCACAACGTGCTATATATTTCGCCTTCAACTCTCTCATATTGGAGAGAATAAAGTCCGTTAAAAATCTTTTCCTCTGGGATTTCAGCAGAGCTGTAGTGATAATAGAGAACTAGGTTTCACTAATATTTGATGAGTGACAAGCACAAGGGCCCCTGATCTTCACTGAAGCTACAATAAAAATAATAATAATTAGAGCTGATAAAAATGGGGAAAAATAACAAAATTTGAATTGATAGGAAAACTCCTATTTTCTAAAAAAAAAAAAATTGACTAGCCATAACAATAAATATTAATAATGGTGATGATAGACTTGCAGAGGACAGATGCTTCAATAAGCATAACCACACCTGTGTATGCATGTTTTCTGCTTATTTGTTCTTACATATTTAAGTGATAAGTGTGGAGTTAAGTTGGCAGAACTCATGGAGTTCTTGGTCCTCCAATTCATAGAGAAGACCCCTAGTAAAGTGAAGGATTTGGGGGTAGGATGCCATTCTTTAGTTCTTTGCTAAACACATGGGATGAAATCCTCATTCTACGGAAGTCAATGAGGCCTGGATTTCACCCATTGTCTTCTGCCACAACACCCACCACTGTTGTGCAGTTGTGTTTCTCTTAGAGTTGATAACATTTCAAATTCAAAAAATGTTCAATGAAAAAGGGGGATACATTTTTTTCACAAAACTTTTCACAACATATTCTTCTATTTTTCCACTAGCTTTAGTCTCTGTTGTTGTCCAGTATCAGTACTGCTTGGAATTAAAGCCATGCTTTTGCGAATAAAGTAAAAAAAAAAAAAAAAGACAGGAAACTCTCCTAGTTTGAGGTTTCATTACAAACTTGAACCTGAGACTAGATTTCTTGAAACACTGACTAAACTGTGAACTTTTGGAATCTGGGGCAGTTTACGATTTCCCATCCAAACAATATGCAATTTGTGGTTTCACAAGATTTTGATGCAAAACTTAATTGTTTTAATGGAGTTTTGCTTTGAGTGTTTGGGTTCATCTCTACAGAATGACACTGATGAGTTTCACACAGCACTAGCAAGATACTTTGTAGCCAATGCAACTGCTTCGTTTTTTTTTCAAAGATATACATAGACATAGCTACAGTGGGTGACCTGGAAAAAGAAACATTTAAACGTAGCCTTGATATAAACATCTCACTTTAAGATTGCAAAGTAAGTAAAGGAAAATATTACCATTTACCAGAACAATACCACACAGTAAAGTAGAGTTTTCCTTTTAAAGGTTAACTTCTAAGGGGGTTAAAATATTCCTCTCCAAGTTAAAAACTGACACATACTAGAAGTTTGTCTTTCAAAATCAAATACAAGAGTCATATTTGGTCGGCCATAAACGAAGAAGGTGTGAATAGACATAATTTCTCCAAAGGCAGCTGTTCTAACCTGCCATTAAAAAAGTGTACATCATCAATTAGTTAATGAACCATAATTGTGTAAATTTAACTTATTTACTAGTTCTGTTTTATTTAATGTGGCACATAAATATTACACTGATGGGCATACTGTAAGAAAGAAAAACATAGCTAGAGGGATTGACAGAATTGCATGTTGTATATTCTTCTTTTCACTGTTCCTCCATTACTATATTAACAATCCTTATAGTACTTAAATAAAGGTAAGAAAGCATCACCATAACCTTTGGAAAATAATTTTCATGCAAATTGTTAATCGCTAATATCTCAGGCACATGGTAAATTATCATAATCTAGCACATATTGAGGGAACCTACTGCACACAGATATGACCAGTTAACACTTAATTTTTGCATTCCACATTTATGCAATTAATTAGAGAACACTTAACATTCTCTCTAACTTCAAGCTCTGCATGATCATGTTTGATCATGAGGGAATTCAAAATCATTTATGGAGCCAAGATTTAAATACAAGAGGGAACTGAGATGGTGAGTGTTAGAAAGAGAAGCATGAATATATTACATGACAGACTAAGCTGCATGCATATGAAGACGCCAACACAGAGAGATAGCCGACATTTATTCAGACAAGGATAAACATATATCACTACATGTCAGGTAACTTTTGATGGGGCGGGAAATAGAGAGAGAGAGTTATATGACCTGCTGCTGTTCTAGTTTACACCAGTGGCTGAACTAGTCCTCAGCTGCCCTCGGGATTGAGGCAGCACAATAATGGATTTAAGCCAGTTTTGCCCTTTTTACCTCACCTTTTGGGCCCTGCTCCAAGTATAGCATGGATACAGCCAAGGATCTGGCCCACTGACTTTTTCCTTCTGATTCATTTTCCTGGGTAATTCATTTCCTTATATATATATGGGATGTTGTCCTAGTTTACAGAGAAGTCATTATTTGAGACGTCCATTTCAAATAGGCTCTGTGATCTAGGACTATAAACAATCTCATTGTTTGAGATTGGTAGCTCTCACATTGTCTTGAGGAGAGAAGATCCGAAGATCCAAGACAGCTGTCCCTGCAACCAAGATATAGCACAACTATTTAAACTGCTGAGAGGCTGGTAGCACTAACACAGTCCAGCCAATAGAGAATGGGGTTTTTTTTGGCCTGTCTCTCTGCTTTGAAACCATTTGGAGAAATACTGTATTCATAAGCATCCTGACAGTTATAATTCAATGGTTAGGAAATGACACCTCTGCAGCAGGTTTGTTAGTCGGGGGCTTGCATCCTGGTCATTTGGTTTCGTTAGCCTTCATATTTACACTGGCCTTGGTGACATGAATTACATTTGTATATAACAAAGGGCCAAAGGAATTTTGGGCCTGCTGAGGTCCAAAGGAATTTTGACAGTGTAAGGCTTTCAGGCCAGGATTTGCTCCCAAGTTAGAGTAAGGAGAATGTAAAGAATCTCCTCTCTCTTATTTTTGCGGAGATCACTAAAGAGTGTTTGTTAATGTACAGGTAGCCGTAAACCCAGAACCCATTCTCCATATGCGAAAGGGTATCTATTTTTTTCCCTGTTGAATTTGAGGATTCCTGACTGCAGTGGGCAAAGTATTATTAAATCACGTCATTAGCGTACGTGCAAGATGACACCCCTGTGTTTCAGGATAGACTCCGTCGAGATACTGCAGTGCAAAGCTGAGCCAGGATCTCCGGAGGCCTTTACCACCTGCCAATCCAAGCTCCAATGGATGAAGTGACAGCACCCTATGAATTTTAAATAGGAACCAGACCACATTACCTCCCAATCAAACAGTCTAGCTGAGCCCTCCTGCAGTTATACCCAAAACCTAGCAGCACACACAGGAGGTTGAGGTGATGCTGGGTTACAGTAGAAAGAACCCCATTACTATGCAAGTTCACTGAAGACTGAGTGTTTAGAGAGTCATTTATGGCTGTGGCTAAGCTTAATGTTTGGTTTCGAAGAGACTAATGAGCCCGATTTCCATGGGTGCTGAGTGCCTACAGCTCCAAATGACTTCAAACGGATGCCTGTTCCGCAATGTTTCGAATTAACATATCTCAGACATTTCAGTCCAGGTGTGATCAAGCCCACTTTTCTGTATGGTGCAGAGTTCCTCTTGCAAGCCGCTGAGTGCGAGCTACTCCCTGGAAAGTCAACTGGAGTTGAAGATGCTCAACACATCACAGGAACAGCCCCCCCCCCCCCCCCCATGTTTAACGCAAGTACTCGTTCTGGTGTTAAATAAGCAAAACACACTGAGTGAGGTTTGTCTGAGGCCATTTCTCACTGTGGCAAGTGATAACAGCTCCCGTAGAAGAGTTACCATCATGAACCTCGCTCCTCAAATAGAAAGGGGGCCAGATCCCCAGTTGGTGTATTTGCACCAGCTACTGATCTGGCCCATGATGCTCATAAACAAACCCATTCGTTGACTGGTCGCAGCCAGGGTGAAGACTATAAGCAATGACTGTGTCATTCTGTACAAATGCTAGCCTGATAGTTAAAAACATCAGTTTGTGTCATTAATGTCAGCCTGTCGCTTTAAAATCAGAGAAACAACTTCTTCTTCTTGCTAGCTGCATCACACGATAATCCGATAGGCCCTGTACGAAGCTGTAATATTTAAGGTCTTTTAGCTGGTACCTCTAACATCCTGATTATCCGTTAAATATTAAATGCTTTCAATGCAGATTCATAAAAGAGGCTAATGATCTCCTGCCACTTGAAGGATGAAGATGGTAAACGATGACTGATTTTTGTTTTGTTTTGATTCTGCCAGGCAGGCTGATGACTCTATATTCTGTGTCCATGGCTCAATGACCCACAAATCTCCTTTGATATGCCAGGCAGCAGAGAGAACCAAGCTGAACGGATCAGAAGGAAAGTGAAAGCGCTTCAGCAAGCCCTCCCCCCCCCACACCCCCCAATGAAGCCATCATGTGACAAGAATCCTAAGACTCTGCTGTGAAAGGGAGGGGGGAAGGGAATAGGGCATTGTAGTGGCACAAACTGATAGAGACGTCAGAGCCGCTTCAGTAATCTCACGACGCTTTGGCCCAGTGTGGGGGCAAACGAGGCCCATATTCAGCATGGCGTGACAGGTAGGACCACCCCGAAAAAGCTGTGAGGGGGCAGGCAGTTGGACAAATCAAAGCAGAAGAAAGTAATTTTCGATAAATTAAAGAAATCTCCATGGAAATTAGCATGAAACATTTTCTAATCTCCCGCTTTTCACTGCCGACAAGGGTCACTGGTTTAACTTCTCTCTCTTATTTTATTATTCCCCAGCCACATTCCTCTGCTTTTTTTATATCCTTCAATTTTTACTACCTCTTTTTCTTCCAGTCTATCATTTTTAGCCTTCCTTACAGCAGCTTCTTAACCCTTTTAGGACTTCCCCTGTTAAATATTCTCGAGAATTAACTGATCCATGGCAGTTTAAAAGACATGCTCCAAAGCAGTTGCCATTTCTAAGAATCTATCTATTGAGTGGGCCGTCATTTTAACTGTGATCAAAGTCTAACATTCCTTTCATTGCAAAAATTGAAAACCATGGGTTTGTTTTGTTTTTTGCAATCTCCTTTAAACTTATAATTAGACCACAAATGCTGTTAGAAGCCTGCAGCAAGTGCATTGTTGGAGGTAACATTGCTAAGCCGGAACATGATCAGTTTTTAGTTATTTCAAATTTGTATATAAAGTATCTTTCTCTTTCTCTCTTTGCTGCTCTGTCTTTGATATCAGAGGGGCTTTGGAATAATTCCTTTTCTTTCCCACCTTTGTTTTAGAAGTTCAAATTTGGGCACATGTTTTAAATTAAGTTGATCTGGGGATTTATACTTTTTAAAAAGGTAGCAACATCTTTGTTAGTGAATCTGACACAGCAAAGAGGCTGTCATGTAAATAACGATTACCTGGATAAAGGAATAACATTTCTCACAGGGTAACTTTCTAGTTAAGTGCATTAAACAAATAAAACTACAGTGGTCCATGATACAACATTTAGGCTAAGTAGAGATAAAAAACAGAAGAAGCATGTACAGTTTACAAACTAAACAGCTTAAATGCCAGATGTATAATCTAATCATTAGAACGTTTAATTTCAACAAGAATACTGGGTCAAATCTACAGAGGGGAGTCAAACTCATCCTTTATGACTACTTAGTGGTAACATGGAGGTTATATGCCACATAAGAAACCCAATAAGTCTTTTTGTGCAGCATCTATGCAAGAAAGATTTTCAAGACCTCCCCTGAGCAGGGTCAATTTGACAAACTGAAGAGATCATAAGTGTTGCACAGGAAGAGTGAAAACTTTAAAATGATTAAGGATGATGTAGACAGTGATGGCAAAGTTAGTAAAGTCTTGGTCCCCCCTCGTCCCCACAAACTCCCTTCAGTGCTAGATGGTATTGCCTGTGAGAACAATGACCCCAGATGTTTCATGATAGGGTATAGGAGTGTGTTCCTTGGAATGGTTTTGATAAAAAGTGGTCCATATGTGTCATTTGCCATCAATATGGAAAGGAGTTATATTTAGAATGATAACTGGTAGAGTTTCTATCAGTTTTACTACTTGCACAAGCAGTGTGCTACATGTCTCATTTTCTTGAACAAGACAGATGCCTCTGGTGTGAAAAATACAGATGTTAGCGTATACAACAGACAACTGTGGTTTATCAAAAATACACTACTGGCACTGACTGATGTCAGGCTTAATCATTCAGCATTCTAGTGGGAGCGAGTGAATTATTGGGTCTTAGTCATGAGTAGTTTATGTTTAAAAAGTAATACGTCATCTTCTTTCTTCTTTATAGGGGTTGGAAACTATTGAGCAGACAGCAATGCCTGAGGCTTTAGGTAAGAAGCTGAACAGAACCCAGAAGTGAAGGTGCACAACAAGAGGGTATAGACATGGACAAGTATCCATGTTTTTTTCTGAAAAAAATGTCAATTCAAGAAAAAAATCAGCATTAGAAAGATTACATTGAAACATGGAGCCCTCGGGGCATGGGAGGGAGTAGGAGGTTGGGGAGGAGATGGAACCTATGTTTATTTGAAAAATAAATTTCCATATGTAATTTCAGCAAAATATACATTACTTAACAATTATGTGTTTAAATCTAGGCATAGTTTAACAAACAGATTCTTAATTTATTCACTGCTTATCATATTCTAGATGATGTTTAAACAACATTACCCCCCCCACCCACACACACACACAGGACTGTTTTATTAGTTTAGCAGAATTCACCTGTATAAAGAAATTATTTTTATTCCACCATTTGTTTTTAGCAATCATAGATCAGGTGGTACGCACCCGTGTTTGGGTTCACCAAATTGAATCATTCATTTCTTCTGTCCTATGTTCTTTCGACAATACCATTAAAAGTTGCTGAGCAGATATAAGTGTAGTAACAAGGCATTAAAATTGCTCAGTATTTTGTAATATGAAATATTTATTTAAAATTATTCAAGAAAAAAAATTATATCAAGCATGCCCATAATCTGATGGAAAAATACTTTCCCTTTAAATAAAAAATTGAGTAGCATGAACCCAGGTAATATGAAAAGAAGAAGGCATGTCTTGAAAATATCAAGTCCAACCTGAAACTTATTTATATAAGCTACCCAGATGAGATCAAATCTGAGGTCCGTGGGGCTGTTAACTCAAGTAACATTTGAAGGATCGCTGTATTGTGCAAAATGACTATCATCTACACACAGCTCAAGTGCAAAGCTAGAAATTTGAACACACTGTTCATCTCATTAGGAGTCACGGAGATGCAGTACATTGTCCCACTCAGTCTTCAACCATTGCTGCCAAGTGTCCATGATTACATCTCAGAGATCCTGAGGAGGGAATCTTTTGGAACATAATAAATAACTGTCTTACCTTGCATATTTTTTAAAATTTGCCCATCAAGGAATGTAATTTTTGAGAGGTAATATTGGTTACCCAGTTAGCTCAGCACCCCATAAAACTGGGTCACTATACCTCTATAGTGAATTTCTGCAAATATAGGATCTAATTTAATAAAAATGATCAAAGGGCTGGAAAGAATGGGCCAGATTCTCCATGGTGGCTGTTTGCATTACACCCTTGGCAAAATCTGGCTCTAATCTGGCTCAGCTGACCTAGGTAGAATCAAACCAGTGTAAGGATAATCCTCTGGTGGCTTAGACCGGACATGGGGGACTCTTACGCCACTTACCCAGCCTGCCATTGGCATAGCAGGGGTAAGTGGGTGTGGCCAAAATGACCCTGCACCATACCAATCTTAGGCTGCATATTTTGCCCCCTTGTGACTATTTGTAGTTAGCTCAGGAGAAAGACCCTGCACCGCAGAAACAGTGGTAGCAGGATCAGGGGAATGCAAAGGTACACATTAAAACAACCCTGCACCCCTTGACCTGCTGCATTTCAGCGGCCCCCTAAAATCTAACCCACTGACCTATGAGGAAACATGAACAGAGATGAAGATGTATAATTTGGTTAAGTGATTAATAAGGAGGCCATGATACCAGTCTGCAAATATTTGAAGGATGTAGAGGAGTTACTTAAGGAAGGGAAGGGGACTGCATGTAACTAGGAATAAGAAAATGAAATTAAGGAAGAAATATATATTGGTGTTCCCAACTGGGCCATATCGTGCCATCGATAGTTAAGCAGAGGCTGCTCAATGATGTCAGCAGAGAATTCTGCTTAAAAAACAAAGATACTGGTGAGATCCATTAGGCTGTGGAATTATCCTCTAGGGGAAAAAGTGGAAACCCATCGTTTGAGACATTTGAAATTAGTCTGGACAAAACACTAGTGCAGAGATCAATCCTGCAGTGGCATAGAGTAGGACTATGGAGGAAAGGTAGATGACTTAGTAAGTCTTTTCTATCTCCAGCCTCTATGATTCCATGACTTCTGAATCATGGAGTTTAATGATCACCGGGAGTCTGAGTAGGAATCCAGATTTTATTTTCATTTTTAACTCAGAGACAGATCAAAACAGCAGTAAGCTCTTGGGTCAAAAAAGGCCCTACGTGACCTCGGAGACAAAGAGCATATTGGTAAGGAAAACCTTTTATTTATGTGATAAATTAATGTTATTTAAACTCTGGTGACTGGACTAAAATGAAAGAACTGAGAAAGAAATCTATACTGGCCCAAAGATACAAGTGCCTGAGATATCTTCTTGGAAGTGGCAAGATTTGTGCACAAGTGGAAAACTCAAAGCAATGTAGGATTGCCTAAGACAAGATAACAAGAAACAAACCCAGCCTCCTTAGTTCAACAGGATAGTACTTCATATTTATACCATAGTTTGACACCGTCTCAGTACCTAAGGTTTCATATACTGTATAGAATGAGGAATCTGAGAAGTTATTCCTGTATCTTAAGATCCATTTACATAAATGTCCTCTCAATTAGTCCAGACTTTGAGAAGCCCCTTAAAGTCAGGTGGCTAGCCTCTTTAGTAGAGAGAAACATAGTTTTACTGAAGGAAGAGAATGGTCAAGAACAAGCAATTGACTTCACTAGTGTGAAACTTTTCTCCCAAGAGACTCGTTATTCAAGGACTGAAAAAAGAATGGCTTTCCATCAAATGGACTTTGGAGAGTTTCAGGTACTATCTCCAGGGGCAGGAACTTGTATTAGAGACCAAATAGAGATGTCTACAATAGAACGAGAGAGAGATAATTTGTGCCATAGGAGATGGTACCTGTCCCTGCAGCCATACACATTTACCAGTTTTCATTGACCTTGGCAACAGAATATGGCAGTAGATTTTTTCATGAGCATAGGAATCTTTCCACTTTCAGAAGAGGGACAAGGTAATGTAATGACGAGGGCTCTTTAACTCCTGTAAGCTGGAGCATGGCTGGGCAGATGGTTTTCACTCTACCTAACCTGACCTTTCCTTGTCTCACTCAATCACTCCAGCAGCATTATTTGTCCTTTATCTCCATGCCTGAACTGGGATTCATCTGGAATGAATCTAGTTTATAGGGTGGGAATCTGGCAGTGGGAATGGAGGTATGCAGCAGCAAGACCATGCTGTAGCATGTCCTTTGAAATGAGAGCCTGCGAGGTGCTAAATATTGAACTCTTCCATTTTCCTTGGCATGTGGTTTGTGTTTAATGGTGATTCTGATGGATCTGCACCTGGGGAAAGATTTTGATCGCGTGAGAAAGAAGCCATTTAGAAAGCAGGTTAGTAGACAGAGGGCTATGATTGGTGGAGGGATTTATGGGTGGGTTCAAGAACCGTATAAAGCAAGCTCCTTTCCCCCAATTAATTCACCTAAGTAAGGGAGCCCAGAGGAAAGATCTGGCAGAATTCTTAAGGCACCTGATGGAGACAAAGAGCCTCTGTCATTTTTCCCTCCAGTTTTGGCTGGTCATTCTCTAAAGTTGAGCAATGCTCATGAGTTTGGATTTGCAGAGTTTTCCGCAAACATTTTTTTTCAGTTCCTCCCCAAACCCTAAATCCTTTGTGCTAAAAATTCTGCCCTCACTTACATCCCAGAAATCATGTTTTGTATTACAAGGGGTTGTCCAAGTGTAGGAAAGCACAGAATTTAAGTCCTCCTGTTTAAGCAGCTTTTTTCCTTCTGCAATAAAAAAAAACCCATTCCTTTCTGTGAAGAAAAGCCCATGTATTGGTTGGAAAGTCAAGATTTGAAGCTCATGGACTTTATGTAGAATCATCCTGCTGGGGAGTGCCTCACCATGGAACTGGAGCATGCACCTCCAACATTTCCAGGGAATGTCAGATCCTAGGACATCTTCAGGTGGTTGGGACATTCGCTCAGATACCTAGGTGCTTCATCACTATTCCCTAGTTTCTCCCATTCCCTGTCTCGTTCATGACAACATGACTCCCTTGGGATCCGTGTTCCCCTGGACTGCTGACTCCCTACAAAACTACATCACTGCTTGGGTGGCAGAATCCCTACAGGGGAATGGAGGAGATGGAGGAGGATGTCACAAAGAGCGACCAGTGCCTTAGCTCTCATGCACAATACAGCAACACTTGATCCTTCAAAAGTGTGTAGCCTCCATTATGCATGGGGGGTTTCTATAGAATGAGAGGAACTGAGGGGGAGCACGGGGTTTAGGCTCAATCTCCACACACCTATCCAAACAAAAATGGATTAAATCACTAGAATTTCCACTGTTTTAATCTCCTCCAAATGAAAAAAAATAAACCTGACTGGAAGATTTGGCCCAGTCTGTATTCTCCTCCTGTTGGATTCTGTAGGCAATACATCCATGACATCACAGACACTTCCATGGAAAGAAGTGTAGAATTATGACTACAAGACTGAACAGAAAGAAGAGATGAGGGAAAACTCCCCTCAAAAAAGGTGATTTCGGCAAAGGGAAATGAGAAAGTCTGGCTATCTACATTTTGTAGAAGGCTCACCTCTTTTCCAGGTGTGAAAGTCCTTTAAATAGACTTTACTGCAAAGGGTGTGATTCTGCTCCCACTTACACCGTGCAAATCAAGAGTAAATCCATTAAGTTATTGGTGTTTTAAACCAGTTCATAGCCAGCATGAGATAAGAATTAGACCCCAAACCTATATACAGTATAGCACTGTATGTGTGTGTGAATAATTAATTGAAGTTATAATTATATTACTCATTATAGTGGCAGAGAATTTTATTACTTTGGTGAAAGGTTAGTTAGGCTTTTTTCTGTTTTGACTGTTTCAGCACATCAGGCAGTAATTTAGCATTCAAGCTCAAAGTCTTTTTTTTTTTTAATGAAAAATTGTTTAGTGCTCCCGGGGAGAAAAAACAAATTCCCCTTTACCTGGTTCACCATTTTTTGCTTAAGGGACAACAGATTGCTGAGTAGGCTCCAGGGAAAAAAAATAGCTTAGTTGCACAAAAGGAAAGTTTGCATTAAATCATTTCAACTCTTTGAGAATTTTTTTTCCATTTTCTTTTTTGCAACATTACTTTTGAATGAGAGACAGAAGCAGTTTTGCTAGTGATCAAATAGCAAGCCCAGTTCAGTATGGATGCACTTCTTAACTTGTCAAAGATCCTTATCCCCACAACCATCCAAACAAATTCTTCTCCTCTTGCCTCTTCTCCTCTCGCTGTAATGATTATGTTCACAGTGCACACAGAGAAGTTAGATAAAACCATAAATACTCCTGCAGGAAGGCTGCAATGTAATGTTACTTTATTTCTTAGAATTCAGAACAACAACACACAAGAACCCCAAAATAGAGACAAAGCAGGCTTCTCCCTAAAAAAGAGAGGCACAACTCACCTCACCTTATTCTAGGCTGGTTGGCTGCTGACAGATGGATGAGATTGCCCATTTCCCTACAAAGCTCCCCCTGCCAGCAAGCAGGGCCAGGAAACCTCCCTGAAATTTAAAGGGAAAGTCTACAATTTTAACAGAGTTTTCAACTTGCCCCAATTATTACCTTAACTCAGGCACCGGCAACCTTCAGCATGTGGCTTGCCAGGGTAAGCCCCCTGGTGGGCCGGGCTTGGCCGGTTTGTTTATTTGCCACATCCGCCGGTTCGGCCAATCGTGGCTCCCACTGGCTGCGGTTCGTAGTCCCCGGCCAATGGGGGCTGCGGGAAGAGGTGGACAGAACATCTCCTGACCCTCGCTACTTCCCGCAGCCTCCATTGGCCGGGGACGGCGAACCGCGGCCAGTGGGAGCCACGATCGGCCGAACCTGCAGACACGGCAAGTAATCAAACTGGCCCGGCCCACCAGAGGGCTTACCCTGGCGAGCCGCGTGCTGAAGGTTGCTGATGCCTGCCTTAACTTTTGGGCCTGACACTACCTAGGGATCCCATTATTTTGGACAGCATACTCACCCATGTTGGTTATCCCAGGAACTGCACAAGGCTGAACATAGCTTGTTGAGTAGAGAAACTTTTTTCTCTATTTAAAATACCCTTAGGGCAGCATTCCCAAACTTTTGAAAGCTGTAAAACAAAACCAACCATCTCCCTTTACACCCTACCATGTTATCAGAGCAGCATGGGGGAAACTTGCGGGTCCCTGGTTTTGTGCCCCCCTGAGTTGGCCTTTCATGCTCCACCAAGGGGACATATTCCACACTTTGGGTAGACCTGCTACAGGCAAATCCACTTGCACCTTTCCTGTTAGTAAGTTGGGTTTCCCTTTTCAAAGCGTGGAGGCAAAATTCGCACACCACTTTGGGTGTAGCCCAGCATCAGCCCTTCTCCTCTCTCCTACCCTCAAAACACAGGGGGGAGAAATCCTGGCCTACATCGAAGTCAATGAGAATTTTGCCACCAGCTTCACTGGAGCCAGTTTTCACCCAGGGTCTTCAGTTTGAGGCTGCAGAGTCTACTCCTTGATTCCAGCAGCAGCAGCATGAGGAGGAACTATAGTGACACACGACTGGCTTGGGCCCCAGGCTTCCATCCTTATATTCAACTCTCACATCACTTTAGGACTTCCCTATTAGTTACACTTGAGCCCCGGGTGCTCTGAAGCTTTAGAGTTTACATGGATTTGGGTGGCTTTGGGCTTCCCCTAGCAGCAGCGTGCCATGCTCTCTGGGGCAAGACTCATGGGAAAGCTCCGGAGCAAGTGTAAAGTTTGAGATGAGCAGCAGCTGGGCCCTGCCTAGAGCCAGCCACCTGATCTCCGAATGCAGGGGAAGCTGTGGGGCACAAAAGAAAGCCTGGAGCATGTTTGGAGGGAAGATTGATCTAATCTGATCTGAACCTGAAAAATGGTCAGTTTAGTTCAGATAAGGAGGGTAAAACGGACGGTTCTGGTATATTCTAGCCAGGAACTGACATGCTGTAGTATCTGTTGTTCAACAGTAAGATCTAATTTAGCAAGACTACAAGGCCATTAGTTTTAGGTGAGAGCAGCCTCTTCTTTTACCTTTAAAGAGAGATCGTTTGATCCTGTATGGCCAGTCACTGTCTGTTTCTTTCATTGTGTGGCATAACCCATTTGTTTTACCCCGGGGATGGAGTGTTTGATCTGATTCCTGGCCTAATGGTGGAAAATAGGAACAAAATGGTGACGATCAGGGTTTGCATTATATGCACTGCAATATAAAAGAAGCTTTTGAAGGGGGGAAAAAAGTCCTTCGCAGAGAAAACGTGTGTGCCTGACATGGATATGTGTTTCTGTATATACCGGAGACAGAAAGTGAGTTTGTAGTTGAAGAGCTGAGTAAATTGTGACACGATTATGGGATTAATCAGAACCAGACAAGCAGGGCCAGGGGAATGGGTGTCATCTGCATGTGCTGCCATTACTAGGCCTAAAGGCAGTGCAGTATAAAATCCTTCCCATGAAGAGCTTTTCAAAGGCCCAGTGTGCCTGGAGACTAAGAATTAAGGGTTAGGTACTAGCTAGCAGGAGCAGAAGCCACTCCTTAGACCACAGAAAAATTATTTTAGGGGATCCAGGCCCCTAAGGGTCATTTGATTACTTCAAAACTTGCCAGTGACCTGTCCCTTTCATTTTTACTAGGTCTTCATGACTTTTGACATTTTTACCATGACACAATTACAGCCACGACACGGACATCCAGCGGGCACACAGGTCAGGAATTATCTTTGTAGATCTACTGTGTCTGTTTGACACGTATGCTGCTCTTCTAAAAACAATCAGGGATGATTTTCTGCCACAAGGAACAGCTACTACAGCTTCTCTTTGCCTTCCCCTCAGCTGAAAGGAAACCACAAAACACACCTTTTCTTTTGCCCTGCACACTTACCCTAGTTCAATGCTTAGAATCATAGAATATCAGGGTTGGAAGGGACCTTAGGAAGTCATCTAGTCCAACCCCCTGCTCAAAGCAGGACCAATCCCCAATTTTTGCCCCAAATCCCTAAATGGCCCCCTCAAGGATTGAACTCACAACCCTGGGTTTAGCGGACCAATGCTCAAACCACTGAGCTATCCCTCCCCCTTCTTCCTATTCAACTTACAACTCCTCCCCCCCCCCACCACATAACAATGCGGTACTTTGATTTGAGCTCTCTAATATAAATACTGTATATTCAGGAAGAGTAAGTAGCCATTGGAGTTAGCAGATAGTCCCAACACAAAAAGACCAGTCTCTTACCTCTCAGACGCTTGTCAGTCACACCTTTGTCGCACTATACTGCTGTCTGATATGCTTTCCCCTGCCTGTGCAATGCCTAAATGTGTCTACTTGAGCACAAGAGGAGGATGATATTCACCTCCCAACCTGGGATTTATTTTCATTGCCCACCAGAAATTCATGGTTTTGCAGAAAGGGGTCTGAAAACAGGAGTAGCATATGTGCCATCCAGCACTGCCTGGCATTGGGCCTGCTCCCGCTCCACTGAAATCACTCAGAGTTTTGCTACAGTCTCTAATAGAGACTGAATCAGGCCCACAGAGAAGAGCCATTTATGGGCCAAGTTACCTATTGGTGTAAATGGAAAAACTTCATTGAAGCCTATGGACACAGCTGATTTACACCAACAGAGAATTTGGCCCTATGTCTTCAGGATCATAGAATATCAGGGTTGGAAGGGACCTTGGGAGGTCAAATAATATGCTTATCTGATAGAACTGGAAGGACCTTGAAAGGTCATTGACTCCAGTACCTGTCAGATTTTTGCCCCAGCTCCCTAAATGGCCCCCTCAAGGATTGAACTCACAACCCTGGGTTTAGCGGACCAATGCTCAAACCACTGAGCTATCCCTCCCCCTTCTTCCTATTCAACTTACAACTCCTCCCCCCCCCCACCACATAACAATGCGGTACTTTGATTTGAGCTCTCTAATATAAATACTGTATATTCAGGAAGAGTAAGTAGCCATTGGAGTTAGCAGATAGTCCCAACACAAAAAGACCAGTCTCTTACCTCTCAGACGCTTGTCAGTCACACCTTTGTCGCACTATACTGCTGTCTGATATGCTTTCCCCTGCCTGTGCAATGCCTAAATGTGTCTACTTGAGCACAAGAGGAGGATGATATTCACCTCCCAACCTGGGATTTATTTTCATTGCCCACCAGAAATTCATGGTTTTGCAGAAAGGGGTCTGAAAACAGGAGTAGCATATGTGCCATCCAGCACTGCCTGGCATTGGGCCTGCTCCCGCTCCACTGAAATCACTCAGAGTTTTGCTACAGTCTCTAATAGAGACTGAATCAGGCCCACAGAGAAGAGCCATTTATGGGCCAAGTTACCTATTGGTGTAAATGGAAAAACTTCATTGAAGCCTATGGACACAGCTGATTTACACCAACAGAGAATTTGGCCCTATGTCTTCAGGATCATAGAATATCAGGGTTGGAAGGGACCTTGGGAGGTCAAATAATATGCTTATCTGATAGAACTGGAAGGACCTTGAAAGGTCATTGACTCCAGTACCTGTCAGATTTTTGCCCCAGCTCCCTAAATGGCCCCCTCAAGGATTGAACTCACAACCCTGTGTTTATTAGACCAATGCGCAAACCACTGAGCTATTCCTGCCCCCCTCCCCAAGATACTAAGAACTTAGGATGTTCTAAGTATCACCCAGCTCCTGCCTTTCGAGGACAAGACCCTAGAGAGGTTGTGGGTATAGATCTGGCTAAACAATTCAGGGATACAACATGAGTTAGAAACGTCTGCTGCCAGTCCCTGTTCAGTTCCATCTGTCTACTGCGGGCAGGGTTTATTGCCTTAAATATTGGACCCAGGCAGTGCGGTGATGGGTGTAAATAATGAGAAAGAAAATGAAAAAAAGAAAAAAAAATCTAATTTTGTTCTGCAAAATAACGAGCAAAAGGGTTTTAGAAGATAGAAACCCACTCATCCTCAAGACTTTGTTCCTCACACTAACTCCTTAAAAGGAATGGAGAGAGCACTGTAAGTGATAGAGAGGTGACTTTCCTCTCCACAAAGGAGATCTCCATCAGCAGACTGACAAAAACTAATAGGAAAAAAATAATAAAAGGACTTGAATAGGACCAATCTTTGATATTTTGGGGGGAGAAGGGGAGGAGGTGGGGGGTGTCACTGCTACATGAAAGAAATATTCTTTGCCTTCAATTGCAATGTTTTCCCAAGCTTGTCATGTTAGCAGATTCCAGGGGGGCAAAAATCATTTTTAAAGTATCACAGGAATCCCACAAGACTTTTAATTGTGAGGCATCTACATTCTGTGCATTGTAGTTGAGGGCCCAGCCCTACAAAGTGCTGAGTGTCCTCATGGCCAACTGAAGTCAATGGCTCAGCCCCAGACAAAAGTCATTTGGCATCTCCATGAACCAAGTCCTGAGCCCAAACCCAGTATGCGAGACCAGGGATGAACTAGAAGGGCCACGTTCTGCCCCGACCACGTTGAGTATTACCCTACTCTGAAAGAGGTCCCATTGAAATCAGTGGTATAGCTTGCAGAGTAAGGTACTACTTAGCGTGAGTAAAGGTGGCAAAATCGGGCTCAAATTATTTCAGACAATAATAATGCGATACATCCTGTGGGGGAGATGAATATTATCCTCATTTTATGGAGGCAAAGGGAGGTTAAGGGACTTGCCCTGAGTCACACAGTAAATTGGTGGCAGAACTGAGAACTGAACCACAAATCTCCCGTTCCTGTCCTTTTATCACAAGACCAAGATTTCCCTTTAAAACACACAACCCATTAGGGAACAAACTGAGAACAAACCAGAAAAGGTTTTGAAATGTGCTGCAGAGGACACAGTATGATAAATGTGTTTCAGGGCTGCTGTACAGAGAAACTGGAAACAAAATAACAAATCCATGATAATTCACACCTTGGGTATTGTCCTCTATTTAAAGAAGATGTTAAAAATTGACTTAAGTTACATGGAAAAAGCACACTTTTAGTTCAAAATAAGAGTGCCCACACAGAGAATTGAACCAAAATAACTAAAGGTGTGAATCACAACCATCCTACTTATTTTGGATCCAGTTTCCGTCAAGACAAGCCAATAGTGAACGCTGAGTCCTACTGAGAACTGAAGCAATGAGAACCAGCCATGCTGTTTTTCAGAGTGGTTTTATGTTTACATACACTCAGTGTCTCATTTTCACTTATGATCTAGATTCTATAGGATTGCTGTAGGATCTGAAAGATCTCATCCTGTAGGATTTGACTGTGCATCTTTGAACTTGAATCTCTAGAGATGAATGGTTAGTATGTTAATTCACTCTACCACCTCATCCTCCCTATTGTTTATAACTAAATTCTATTCCTTGGACCCCAGCAACCATGTTCCAATTAGATCCCTTTGTGGTGTGTTTCATTTGGTCATTTATTTTATATCCTTTCTAGCTCAGCTTCTTGAAACTATGCTCACCAATCTATAAAGCCTGACAGCCAGTAAGCTTTTTACTTGGTACATATCTCTAACATTTATGTTCATTGAATAAAGCTGCTGTAGGAACTTTGCCTTCCCTAAGGTGAAGAGAAATTTACCAACGTTACATCTACATATAAGCAGCTACTGCTAAAATAAACCCCTATGTATTTTTCATATGTAAGATAAAAACGCAAAGGGGGATTTTTGCTCAAGATGACTGGTTAGACAACCCAGTCTTGCAGATATTCACTGTTTCTCCTAAGTGATGCCACGTACGAGGCCTGCAGGTGCCATATTTCAAATCATATGAAATTACAAGTTAGCAAGCGCTCTCTCCCCATGGGCTCAAATACTATTTCGTAAAGGCTCAAAATAGGACACAGGCTGGAGGGGAATTTTATACTCTCTGAAAGGGAATTTCTGTGTTCACTTAGAATGACATATGTGATCTTTTCTCCCCTCAAAATGTCCCTGGAAAATTTTTATAATTGAAGACATGTCTATTATATCTGCAGCCCCTCCTGTGTGATACCCGAGTCAACATCTGCTTCAGACACAAATAGAACCAAGAGCTCCATGCTTTTCTCCAGCACTCATCATTCTAGTGCAGCAGTGTCCAGAAACACGGGACACTCTACTCTTGAATAACTTACAATTCTCTGCCTGCCACTCCCACACAACAAAATTTCAGTTGCTAAAATAATCCATGAGCACTCCTTTCAAAGCCAGTTTAATCTGAAACAGGTTCACAATCTCCTGAATTTGCAGTTTCATTAAAAATGGTTTTATAATCTCCTGGATTTGCTTTGTGTTCTTCTTCCCATGTGATACGACTCTGATTCCAAGCAATATTTCCCAATTTCTGCATCATCAAGTTCTATTTCCTCGTGCTACTGTTCTTCAATTCTCCTTCATCCCTGATCAACAGCATCATCCAACAGACCAACAGGACTAGGGTAATATTTTAGATTTCCTATAATAGAACTCAATTTTTGTTTCAGGCAAAGTGTAATTTTTGTCTCAATCAGCAGTCAGTAACCACATCACCAATTAGATTGAAGTACACTTACAACAAAATATGCAAAATTACTGAGAAAAAATTCACAACACAGACAGAAGCTCGATTGTGGGTAAAATAAATATAACTGATGCATCCTTCAGGCTGCAGCATTGATTATTATTTATTATTACAAACTCTTCAAAACAGGATGATTTGATGTCAACATGTTATTTTAGGAAGTGTACAATTGAAGAAAGCATTATTTGCATGGATTGAATCATACAATATGTTTACTAAGAAGAGATGTGCACTTTTATTTGAAATGATTCTGAATAATAAAGAGGAACTAAGACAATCTTGAAGTATGATAGTTGGAAAGAACATCTAAGTTTTTAAACAGGTTTCAATTAAGAGAGAATAGTTTTTGTATGAAGCTAGAGTTTCTCTCTGTCTCTCTTTTTTTTTCTTCGTGTAAAGTAAAATTCTATCTGGCTGAACTTAAAAAAAAAATACAGAGTAATAGCAAATGTAGGGTCACTTTCTCCTGAATCACAAGCTGACTTTTGAAACTCCTCTTGCATAGCAAGAATCAGTCCTGTCTACTTGCATTGATCTCCTTTCCAAGCAGAATATCATCATGCCTGATGTGACATATGGAATGAGAAGAAAGTAATAATGAAAATCAATGAGTCTGAATATTCTCTGCTTTTAACTTACCAATCAGTCTCTATGGTTGTGGGTTTTTTTTTCCCAATTGCACCTTCTTGTTTAATTCATGTTATCCACAGTGCTATACAACATCTCAAAAAATTCAATGTCAGTTGAACTCAATTGAAAAGCACAAACATTCAAAAAGAAATTTTCTCTCTCTGTATACACACACACACACACACACACACACACACAATTTCTTTTTTGAATGTTTGTGCTTTTCAATTGAGCTCAGCTGGCACTGAATTTATATACACACACCTCTGATGGATAGGGCATTGAACTGGGACAGAAGAGACCAAGTTTCAATTCCTGGGTCTGCTGTGTGACCTTGGGCAAGTCACGTCCTTTCTTGGGCCTCAGTTTCCACATCTGTAAAATGGGGATAATGATTCTGCGCTCCTTTGTAAAATGCTTTGAGATCTAAGGTTGTAAAGCTCTAAATATGGGCTAGCTATTAAGGTTATTATTATTACAATAGTGTTTCCTAGAAGTACCAGTCACAGTCAGGGTCCCATTGTGCTAAGCACTGTGAAACCAGAGTAAGTCCCTGCCCCAAAGACCTTACACATGAAAATAGCCAAGACAAACTCCACAATCAAACACAATGATAGACTGATATCCTCCTGTACAGAATAAGGGCCCAAATATAGAGATGCAAAGAAAAGAAGCCATTAAGCCCATACTACTGCAAAAGCTCAGTCTCCAGGGTAGTGAGAGGGATGCACCATTGTTACCAACCTCTAGCCTCTACCCAGGATACTGCCAGGGTGGGCAGCTGTGATTGCGAACAGAATTCACATAAGTTCTGCCAGTGAGAACCTTAGAGGGGAACTGCTGCATCAGCAGATTGCTACATGGTTGTCAGTGGGAATCTACAGCTTCCATTTACAGGAGAGAAGAAGGAAGTTCACTCCTCTCCTGTAAATGGAAGTTGTAGATGCTTTGCTACTCCAACCAGAACATTCTCATTCATTAGGGGCCTCTGCCTATATTAGCCTACACCAGCCATGAATTTGGCCCCAGGACGAGAGGGCCATAGGTGCTTTATTGTACTTTTCAACTTCTCGTCCCCTCGTAGAAGTGATTTTTTTTATGATGATGTCAATATGAAGGAGGGGAACTCTAGTAACTGCTCACTATGTAGGTTTCCAAACTACTACTATGTTCAAGAAATTCAGGATCAGTGACGATACCTAGCTAAAAACCTTCAATTGCTACATTTATATAGCTATATATGTGCGTCTATTTATTTTCCTTTAGAAAAAAAGCCCAACTTTTTAGTGCTTGTGTGATTCCAGATATTCTTCTGAAATACTTATAAAATCATTTTTAATTTTTAATTAAACGTGCAGGACATTTTCTAACACCTTTCAAAAGAGCCAAGGAACCACATATAATAAAAATTGGCAATCACAAAAAAAATGTGCCTTTTTAAATATTCAAAGGCACCCAAAATACTCTACAAAAGCGTGAGCACACAGAAGAGTGAAAATTAGTTAAGTATAGTGGCTCAGATAGTACACTGATGAGGATGATAATAAATAGATATTCATTTTTGGTGTATTGCAACAGATTTAATTTCCAATTCAGGAGCGCTACACTAGGAAGGAATCTGGCCCATTGTGTTTGGATTAAGCCTTCCTGAATCAGTTGGTATGTAAAAAGGGGAGAAGGAAAGAATTGTATTTAAAAAGTGTATTTCTTTAAAAGCCCAACTTCTCATTGTGTTTTATTTTAGGTACCTAGGAAGTAGCAGCTTTCGTCCTTTTTCAGGAGCAATTTTAAAGTATTACAAAAGCAAACACCATTGTGCGTTTTTCTGCACATGTATTCTCTTAACAGTTTACCCTATTTCATGCAACGGAAAGAATTATTTCATTGACCTGTGTTGGGTCCGCAAACTATGCAGTTTCATCCAGTAGTGGGGGCACGATACCGTATACTGTGACTATACATAAAGGGTGGGCAGAGGCTCCTATGTGCTGACATGGGGGTTGTAGTGAGCAAGAGCAAGACCGGTACCTTTGTTATTATCACCAGCTATTTACCCCTATGATGGACAGGCACAACCACAGAGGAGACTCCTGGAGCTCAGAGGCTAGAGCTGGCACCACAGAGCAGGTCTGTGGCCTATGCAGGGGAAAGATGATTCCTCCTCCTGACGCCTGCAGAGTTTCCCTGTGTCAAGTCCCTCTATTTGGGCGTGGAGGACAGGATTTGCCCCGCAGGCTTTCACAGCTTTATTTAGAATGTTATGCCTCACTAGCGATCACGACAAACAAGCTGCTCTGATTTACATTCTGTACAATCCCACTGACTTCCATTCCCCTATTGGGGCACATGGAGTAACAGTCAGTGCAGAATCTGGATCTAAGGGGTGCTTTAAATATTTATTAATTTAATGCATAGTTTAGTATAATATAAACCCAGCAATATGATTTACCGGTACTTTTATCCTACTAAAATTTTGTGCTACAAAATGTGAGCCTAGAGCTCATGGTTTGACCAGATATTCAAGACCTGAGGTCTTAGGGATTTGGCAGAGAATAAATATAATGCACTGTTGCATGTGAAGGGGATATACACCCACAGTACTCTTCCCTGATTTTAAAGAATCAGTGCTAAGACATCTGTTCTGGAGTTATAGTACAACAGCTGAAAATTAGATAGCTTGCAAGTAAACCATGTTACTGATAAAAACAATGGTTTTGTTAAAGGTTTATATTTTATAATACAAGGAAGAAAATTCTCTCTTTTTTCCTTTCTCATTTTTTTTCTGAATTAAACTTCTTTAATGCAAGAGAGGAATTGATTAACTTGAAAGTTGCATAATGACAATAGTTCTTTGATCTTGAATTCCATCAAATTTCAGGTCAGCTTGGGAAAGGCAATGACCAGTATAGTTCAATGGTCAGCGACATAAAACCAATGACTGAGCGCCTTAAAAATGATACTTCGGCTTTGGAATTACAAAACTAGGGAGACTGACAAAAGTTGCCCAGTGTTCTACACCAAGCACAATAAATACTGTGCATATAAAGCTAAATTCCTGTTAGCAGTACAGGTGCTGGCAAAACAACACCAATTTTCAAGAACACCAATCTCATCAGCTGGGGAAAAAAAGTGGAACAGAGTCTTGTGTCATCTATAACCTTTATAAGTACAGCATATATAGGCATATTAAATAAAAAACAAAGACTACATTCACATATTGAACAATAGGATTGCAGGAATACATATTCTCCTATAATCTGCAAAAATATTCCTTGTATGCCCCAGCTAAAATGACACAAAAATATTCCAACAGCTAGAAACAGTTAAAATTTTAAATAAAGAGAATTTACTTGGGTATATGGCATTTGGGGGTCCATGGTGCGCTGTGTCAATACAGCAAACAAATTAAAATTGCAGTAAATAGGGGTCTTTGTCTTTAACTTAGGAAGAATGTGTGTGCATTTGATCTTGACTAGCATTGCTCCTGCAGATTCCCAAGCATAAGACAGATGGCACTGCAACCAAGCTAGAATATCGGCCTGCATTCGCTCCCCCTGGGTCTAACTCCTATTATCCACTTGTAAATTAACCTGTCAATTTATCAATCAACACCATCTTGATTCTCCCCTGTTCCACTGCCCAGCATTGCAGTGAATTTGCCTCGTAAATAACTGGGAGCCCCATGTTTGTTAGTATTGTGAATGAGTTTATTATCACTTTGATGACTGCTATGAATCACAAATGCTGCCGAGAGCCTGATAAGAAAAAAAGAGTACACTCACACATTAACAGAGTTGAAACTATTTGGGAGATAAAAGATGGAGTAACAATGATAGCAAATCATTTCAATTGGGGGAAAAATGGACTAAAATTGTATTTTTTGTGTGTGTTGGGAAACTCTCTGCTTAAGGGGAAAAAAATAAAAAGGAATAGTTTCATTTGTAATGCTCAGAAGTGTCTTCAGTGCTACATTGCTGGGCTGTGTCAACTTGCTCCTAGAATTTCTGAGAGACTATTAGATTGCATGGCCTATTTGCAAATTTCAGAAGAAAAAAAAGTTGTTCTTTTAGATGCAACAAGTCTTTACGTTTATTGTATTTTAATACTATGCATAACTCTAAGTAAGTTGTGATAAGGAAAAGTCAATGCAGTTAAACCAAAAATAAATAAAAACAAAACAGTAGGAAGGGAGAGGATTGTGGATTAAAGACAGTTGTTTCAATACTGATCACTTATAGAAAATGCACTAAAATAATTGACTATTTGTTAATTATACAATTGTTTTGTTTTTCTTCTGAAAAAGTTTCAGAGTGTTTGTTCAAATGAGTTAACTTTGTTCTGATTCAAAAAATGAAGCACTGTAATGTCAGATGACAGCCTAAATGTACCATACCTTAATGACTTTAAATGTTTTATAGTATTACATAGTATGAAAAGTACAATTGATTTTTTACAGATTTGGGTTGAAAAACTCACCTACTTCAATAAGGTAGCAAAGACTTTCTAAGGTAATACATGTGCCTTTGTAGCCCATTGAAACATGTACCTCAAATCTAAATAAGTGACAGATTAGATGTAAAAGTTAGAAATAGCTATGCCTGTGTGACTCATATTTTGTATCAAATGTAAAATCATGTTCTACAGAAGTGACATTTGGAACTTAAAATCATAATATAAATTTATGTTTATCTAGAAAGTTAGATCACTATAAGCAAAAAGAAGCAAAATGTGTTTGTTTCACCAGTTTAATGCCAGTGAAGCCACTGAGTAAGCAATGGGTAAAAGAGGGTACAATCTGAATATAGGTTTATATGTTAGAAACAAAAACTCAGTTACAGACTTCCAAAAGAAACCAATACAATTATCTTGCTTCATTCTTTACATTCTGCTTCTTTACCCTGCTAGTTATTTCTCATTTATTCACCTCTTATCATATTCTTTTAGCCTCAGTAATATTTTTAGAGTGCTACCGAGAAGTTAGTGGCAAACTTCAGACAACTTTTTCAATTTACTTTGCAAAATATCCTGTAAAATCCAATTATTTTATAAAAATGCACTTGGTTTGGACTGATACGCTTTTTTAGATCTCTCCTATACTTGGGGGTTTTTTTAGATCTATTTTAGTCACGTCTTCCCAATCCACCGACAGTTTCTGGGCCTGATTCTGATCTGAACTCCCGCATAAATCAGGAATGATTAGTTATGCCAGTGGAGTCACACAGCTGTAGAAGTGGTGTAAAATGAGATCAGAATGAGGATCTATATTTATAACTACAGAATGTGTAATTTGTAGTAAATTAAGATTAAAAAACCCACAGTATTTATAGAACTATTTCCCAGAGGCTTTGTGTATCTGTACTGCAAATCTACAACACAGTTTCTGGAACACGAGTGGTAAACAATGCAAATGCACACAGAGAAGTAGTTGTCATACAATAAAATCTCTGGCACAATTAAGGTAAGGAACAGGATGTATGCTCAACATTGTTATGCCCAATATATCATTGGTGGAAAAGTAATGGAAAGTGAAATTATTTGTTAGAATGCAATTTAGGGAACCTGATAGGTTGTCCATTTTATTCAATTTATAATTAAGATAGTGTTTAAATTTGAAATGAATTCTATATATGCATGTTCAATAGGCTATAGCACAACAATAAGAATGGAATCACATCTCATTTTATCATAAATTGTGTAATAAGCGATAAGGTAAAAACTAGGGCTACAATCCTTCCAGCAAAAATGAAAGAGAGCGACCTCAATTGCCCTAATTCATTCTGCTTTTTTTTTTAGTCTCTTCATTTTCCCTCTGTTCACATTATTAGCTTACACATGAGTGCATTATTAGAAAATAACAAAGCCAAACAGGGAGCCTTGGAAGAAGTAGGAGATAGGATCCCCTCTACAGCTGAAAAGTATTCTCATTTCATTTGTTAGGAGTTGCAAAAATAGTTTTATTGCCAGGGAGGCACAATGACCTCTCTCTTTCAACAAGCTTGGTGGTTGGTCTTTTGATGGAAAAAACAAGGGGATACAACATCTGGTAATTTGTGTTACTGGGCTTAGCTGAAGGTCTTAACGATGTAAGCAGATTATTTCTGAAGAAGAACAAAAAAAATTCCGGAAGACTCAATGAACTATTTAAAGTTATTAGCCAGTGCATTCTGGCACTTCAGCACTCTTTTTGGATTCCTTTTCTTTTTAGAGGGATGCCTTCAGAGCAGATTGTTCTAAAAGGAGTTCTACCACCTTCCAACTCCACTGCACTTTTCTGGTGGTCCATGCATGCTTCATCATGCATGCTGAGCCCCATTTTCCCCCCCTCCATTGCAATGGAGACAATTATTTTTCTGATTACGTTTTCTCCTGCAGAACATTAAGAAGCCTGCACCACCCCTTCTGAGATGCAGCTCAGGTCAAGGAAGGCTAAACAATGCAGATAGCAGCAGTCAACCTCAGATTTTAAAAAGGGGGGTTGGCGGGGGGGGGGGGAGAAAAATTGATAGCTGGAGAGTGAAGAAAAAGATAAATTATGTGTACACTTGTCCAGGAATTTCAGGCTGAACAAAAATGCCCTAAGGAAAACATCCTTCGCTTCCCCCGCAACCCATGTAAATTGCCTAAAAAGTCTTGCACAATTTTAGTCCTTAATTCCCTCCTTGAGTTCCTATCCTCCAAATATTTCAATTGCCAGTAGTGTGGTGGTTAAAATATTTGTTAGGTTGTATAGTTTTCATTTCATATTTCCCACACAAGGAAAAGTTATAAAAGAGTCTATAGGTTTAGATTAAGGAACATGTTCTTTAGAAAGCCACATTGTCAAACAGAACAAATGGCCAAGTTTTGGAGAGGAGAATACAGGTTAGGTTAAAGATGGAGCAAACTCACTTACGGAGGTAGAGCTAAAGTCTGACGATAGTCAATATTTCAATTTGAAAACAATTGTCTTCACATTCATTTTACCAAACATCTGCATTACATAGTGAAAGTTTGCATGTAGAACTTTATCAGGCAAGACACAATAAGTAAATATGCAAAACCACAAACACCAACCCCAGGTCTTGTGTTAAAAGCTCGTTATACTGTAGATTTTAAATGGGAAAAGCAATGAAATCCCACAGAAATCCAAATATCTTTCAGGACATTTTTATGACCCCTTGTTAATTGCTAGCTGTCGTGTGTTTCAGGTTTGTATTTTCACAGACTTATAGAGTTTAGGGGCATTTCAATAGGTTTATTGAAACATCCACATTAGAGTCTAATAAGAATGTGTCATTTCTTTTTCCATTGGTGTAAATCAGAAGTAAATCTATTGAAGCCAATGGAATTACACAAGTATAAGGAGAATTTGGTCCACTTTCTGTAGACATTGTAACACATTGGTATATGTCACAGTACCTTAATGTATATATAAGCTCAGTGATAATGGCGCCAGAGTTTTAGTTGTGCTCAGCAACAACCACTTAGGCAGCAAGATGTGTGGTCAGATTTTCTAAAGAGCTCAGAATGTTGGGTACGGAGTATTTTGACAATCGGGCCAAATACATTTTTGTCCTGGGACAACTCTGATTCTTAAGAAGGATGGTCTTGGGTTTAAGTACTGCACTAGAGTTAGGCAATCTGGATTCTTTTCCTAGCTCGGGCACAGTGCTCCTCAGTAGCTTTGGGTAAAATACACACAGTATAGAATCATAGAATATCGGGGTTGGAAGGGACCTTAGGAGGTCATCTAGTCTAACCCCCTTCTCAAAGCAGGACCAATCCCCAATTTTTGCCCCAGATCCCTAAATGGCCCCCTCAAGGATTGAACTCACAACCCTGGGTTTAGCAGGCCAATGTTCAAACCACTGAGCTATCCCCCCCGCCCCCGAAGTATGTCTTCACTTCTTTTTTAAAAAGGGGGGGGGAGAGTTTGTTCATAACTCAGGTTAGCTAACTCAGATTAAAATAGCAGCAAAGCTGCATCAGTTCAGTTTTTAAGCTCGGGTGAGCATTTTGAATTCAACCCCAGGCTCCCCTATAGGCTTTAATTGAGCTACTGAGTGTCTGCCGTGTCTTCACTGTTATTTTAAGCAGAGGTAGTTAAGCAGAGTTAAGAGCTCATCGTTTCTTTGCAGTGAAGCCACACAGAGACTTGTGCCTCCACGTTCTAACTGGGAAATAACAACAGTTAACTCATCACTGTGTTGTTCATTTATATCTGCACCCCGCTTTGAGATCCTCACATGGGAATGCAGTATACATGTGTAAAAGATGACTATTTTTCTTTGTGGGCAGCTTAGTAAAGCACTGTTACCAACTCTCAGGATTTTATCATGAGATTCGTAATATCTGATGTTTTATTTGATGCCTCAGCTCCTGGAGACAAGAGGTTACACTTGAACCTCAGCACCTTTAAAAAAAATGCTTCTAGCCCTTGCGATTTTGAAGAAAAAGCTTGAAATGTGGCCTGAGTGAATCATAAAGGCTAACACCCCCCCCCCCCAAAAAAAAAAAAAAAAAAGAAAGAAAAGAAAAAGAATCTTAAGTGAAGTTTGTTTGGGGTTTTTTTCTCTCGATTCTTTGAAACCTGTCTAATGATTTTTTGGACCCTGATTCATGATTTTTAAACCTCTGGGGTAGGCCATAGTAGCAAAGGTGCCATGTACAAGGACAGTGGACCACTAAAGTTCATTGTGATCTTAGAGATTTTACAGGTGTCAGTGCTGTTCCCCATACTTAAAATAGGAAATTACTGCTAGAACAAATGTTTTAATTAGAAACTGTAATGTACATTTGTGTGTGCCTGCTGTATATTTATTATGTGCTTATTTTCAAAATGAAAAACAAATAAAAGTTATTCTCTTCTTATTTCAGAACCCTACTGAATCTCGGTTTTATGTTATATTATTTCATCCACTAATAATTCAGGGTCAGATCCTATAGGATTTTCTAGGGAAAAATTCCCATTCAAATCAATGGGAACTTTTCTCACGCGTATGTGGGTGCAGGCGGGGGGGGGGGGGGGGGGGGGCTACTGTCTAGTGCCCCCTTCAGGGCTACGAGTGGTACTGCACATGGTCCCGGCTTTAGTCTGCAAAGTTTGGCTGCCGGTTTGGGGCAGGGTAGCCTGTGCTGTGAGCTTGGCATCAGTCTTGCTATGACTCTTGGCATTTGCACCACAGCAAAAGCAAGCAAGCCTTCTTAACTGACCTGGTGGTTCTTGATTGGTCAGTATTTTCTCCTGGCCTTTCCAGGCTTTTGGAGGACAGTCCTATTGGTTACCTAGGCTGAGTGGATTTTCCTTGGGTGGCGAGTGTCAGGACACTTATGCCTCCAGCAGGGGGCACAGAAGACCCAACAGACCTTATCACAGTGTGTGAGGATTGTAGGATCAGGTTCCTTGTATTGGAGACCATTACTGTAATACACTAAACATGAGGAAACAATGAGGAGTTAATGTGTGCGACAGATGTGAAGCCAGGGGTCTAGTTCCACGGGATTTATGCAAGGTTGACATATCTCACCTATGGAAGTACAGACCTTATTCTTCTCCTATGGCCTGGCACCTTACAGTGAGAAAAAATGGTCAGTGTAAGCTCAACTTGCCAAACTCAGTCTAAGCCCATTTCCTTCCCTATTCTCCTCAATACTAATATTCTCAAGCATTACAAAACAAAACAAAGCACCCAGCAAAGCTCTTTAAAACAAAGGTTTCCAGGGCCTGAAACCATTTGCACTGGAGTCAGTTGCAAAAATCCCATTAATTACCCCTTTATGGTCCTTTGACTCCAATTGAAAGATAAATGGTCGCCCCAGAATTTGACATTTCTGATAATACAGTAGTTTTGCAAAACCACACACTGTATTTTTTTTTTTAATCAGAAAGGGGCTTTATAATGGATGTCCTAACTCCATCCCGCAACCTGATCCCAGCAACAGTGCCGGGTGTAACAGTAGCCACTGCATTCATGACACACTCATCCATAACATGTGATCTTCGTAACCCTGACCCAGATCATGTACCGGACCCAGGAAGTAAAGTTTCAGTTAGTTTCTTGCCTCCTCTTGTGTGTGTTTAATACTTATAAGAGTGGTCTCAATTTAAAGCCTAATTTTCAAAAGTGTACGATACTCAACAACTCCTGTTACTCCTAAAGGGAGCTTTTGAGTGCTGAACCTTTTTGAAAATCAGGCCATCTGAGATAGGTGTTTTAGGAATCCTTTCTTTGGGTGAAGTTCCCTGCCCCACAGAGACATAGATGGGAGCACAGGGACTTGCGGGGGTGGGAGGAGAGGAAGGGAAGATTTTAAAAGGCACAAATGGGAACCAAGTACTTACAATGGGAGTTGGACACTCAACCTTATGCCTTTGAAAATTCTAAGAGTGTTCAGAATCTTACAGTTTGGGCATTTTGGGAACATCCATTTTTATGCTGCTCATATAGGGGATAGATTTTATACAAGCTTATTTTCTAATAGTCCAGTAACACAAGGGCCCTGGTGGGCGTCAAGGCTTCTCAGTTTCTGGCAGGAGTCAAATACTCTTTTTATTTTTTAACTGAGAAATGTCGCTGTTAAGTGGTCATGATGAACCAAAAGCCCACACTGAGAAAAAAGCATTTACGGTATTTAATGCCTTCTCCATACATCTTTAGCCACAATGAAATGTTTTAGAGACCACCACTGTGTGGACAAATTATTTGTGGGGTGAGGGTGAGGGAAAGCATTCCACACACTACTGCTGCTGAAATTATTTTAGGCAACGTCACATGAGAATGAAGTGAAAATTTAGCCCTCCTCTCAGATGCAACATAATGTTTTATGTTCCCCTGTCAGAGTATTTTGCTACTGCACCAGTCATGAAGGCCTGTTTCTGCAGCCTGTTTCTGTACATTATATGGAGCAAGTGCTTCAAGCTCTGAATTACTTAATAAAAGGGTATTTAAGGGTTATCCAGACACTCTACGTTTGTCATTTTGGGCAGTTAGTCAGTTTGCTAATAAAGTACAGAGCATTCTTGTCTTCTCCTAAAAAAAGCCCTACTTCTTCTATTCTCTGTTGACGCTACATGAATTTACTCTGTATTTAGGCATTATTGGAAGGAGAAAACATTTAAAAGTTTTGCAACTGGTTTATATATTAAGAAATGGCCCCCCCCCCAATGATTACTATGTAACAAAGTCAGCATTCAGAAAGATCAAAAGCATCCAGGTGATGCTAAAGCTATATAGCACAAATTCTCCCCTAATTCTCTCCTTATTCCACACAAAGAATCAGAATCCTGTGTCCTCAATTAAACACACAGATATGAAGGGGAAAAGTAGCTCTAAGCTATTTTATGCTTTCCTGGGATTGACTGGGGTGTTAAACCAGCCATCAGTGTAATTTAGAGCGGCCTACAGGCTGCTCAAGATTATAACAGCTAGAACTGGCCCCTAGAAACAACTCCATTGGTTGGGAATCACTAGTCATGCCCCCTTTCTCATTCAGTCATTACCCCAGCCCAGCAGGAAGGCACCCTGTGTTGATATTGCCTATCCAGGGATTACCTGTTAGGAGACTCCCCAGATGACATTCTGGGGCATCTCTCTGACTGGCTGAGTGACAGAAGCAGTGGGCATGATCTGACCCAGAGTATTAATACCTAATTTTGCACCGACTTTCATCCCGTGCAATACTCTGTTGGAGCCAAAGGGATTTCAGAAGGTGTCAAAATATATACTTGGGCACATTCCTTCAGCATCTGCAAAGCTAACCGAGGTACAGAGAAGCAAGTTAAACCTACTCAGATGTTACAGTTTTAAAATTGCCAGGTGGACCAGGACTTCTCCCCTTCCGTTAGTGAAAGCGGTTAGTAGAGCTGCGCTGGGGGAGGAAAAGACCAGTCTCAGGACCAAACTACATAACTCACCCCTTTGACATACACACGTGCACAAAACAACTCCAAAATCCACTAGCGGTCTGCTGTCAGGAGGAGAACATAAACGCCGAGATGGTATGCTCTTTGGGACAGAATCTGTCATTTATTATATGGCTGTACAGCACCCAGCACCATGGGGCCCAACCTGCTTGTGACCTTTAGGTGATTCTGCAGTATAAATATTAAATAATATAGCTGGATTAGGGGAAAGGCCTGTAGGAGAGGCTGGGGAGAGAAGGAAAATGCATATGTTTGGAAGCAAATATAGGGTCGGATACTTCCAGATCCACTCCTATTTCGAAATACCTTAGTACACAAGTATTCCCATTGATTTCAATGGAGCCACAAGCAGAATAAGATCCTACTTAACAGGAATAAGGCTGACAAAAGTTGGCAGCAAAGAAAGTTAGAGACCCAAGTCCTAGACAGGTGTTTAGGGTTGGTAACAGAAAGAGAAATGTGCAGAGGAGATTGTGAGGAAGAGGGAGGGCTTTTAATATACACAGAGTACTTGGTGAAGAATGAAAAATTGTCTCCAGTTGAACTAACTCCCATTTGGAAAAGCTGCCTAAATAAGGGAAGGGGCAAGTTTAGACCTTTGTGAAACAGGAAGGATGAATCTAGATGCCCCAGCAATGCGTATATTGGAGATGGACAGATAGTTTCATCTTGTTCTGCGCTCTCTATTTGACAATGACAAAGCCTTACATTAATGTCAACGTATGAGGTTTCAGCGAACACTATACATGAATACATATATCGGAGGTCAAACATGGTTGCATAGGGACAGATGAAAAACTGACCATGACCATTGCAGGCTGTTATTTCCTTCCTCTGCGCTGTTCCCGTCGTTCACCTAAGGTGCTGACGTGCCTTGCTTCAAAGAGGTTAACGGCAACATGACAAATCTATTCCCACCTTGCTCTGTTTAAGGGCTGTTGCTTCTCAGTTCCTGAGATCGACCTGACATGCTTTCAAGTTTGACTTCCATGTACCTGTATACAATTTGAACTGACCACCATGAGAGTGGGTGCCTTGCTTGAATGGACCATAAAAACATGGCCTAGGGTATTCTCAAGTTGGCCATATGAATAAGGCACCCAGATCAACACTGATGAGCTGTTATGAGCATACTTTGAACGCTGGACATCGAATGATTAAGGAATTTGGTGTTAGGAGACTTGGCCCACCATTTGACCAAAGTTAGTGCATATGGAACTGATCAAGTTTCCTGATTTGGTGATAGTATTTCGTCCGCGTCTCACAACCACATAGAAATGTTAGCACAACTGCCTGATAGACATTTCATTTAGTGCTCATTTTGATGCCCCTATCATCCCACAGGCGATGTGACAACATTCCAAATGCAGAGCTCACCTTGGCTATGCGATGAGTAATCTCATCATCAGTTGCAACATTCTTTGACAGCATGCTTTCTAGGTAACAAAACTTCTCTGTGAACTTGAAAGGAGCTCTGTTGATCTTAATAATTGGGTGGACATGCGTATTCCTGGCACAGATTGGTACAGTAGTTTAGCTTTCTGTAGGCTAACTGTGAAACTGCATGAGCAAAGTGATCAGTTATAAATTGATCATGGATCAAGTGAGCAACCAGTCATCAGCAAATCAATGCTCCTTCATAAGTAAATCTGCCCTTTTGTGCGAACACAGAACCACTTCCGAACTAAAACCCTAAAACCATATAGGAGGAACTAAAATAACATACTTGTGGTGACATTCAAAAATGAGTCCGTGAAATACATTGGAAACATATCAACATTATGAAATCTCCCAAATGTGCTGCTACCATAATACCACCAGGTCTCCATCATGAAACTTCCATCTAAAATTGGATCGAATTCTCACCTACCCATCCACCCTGAGATCTGTTGGAAACTAGGAGATTATATGAGTTGTGTCCCATTAATCTTTCCTGTAGAAGAATTTGACAGATGGGCTGGATGAAGGGGAGGTAACGGAGAAGAAGCACCTGTTAATTTCAGGGAGTTGAGGGAAATTGGGAGAGAAAAAAAAATCACAAGTGGGTGGAGGGGTAAGAGCACTGCTCTATTACTGGATATCTTTTGAACATGACTGACAGCCCCTGCGTACCCATGGTAACATCTGCCCACCTCTCCTGGGGGAAAAAGCACAACAACAAAACAAGAGGCAGACTCCAAGAGCATGAGTCGAAGAGGTGGATGATGAGTTGTCACAAAATATTCCATACCAACGCGAAATATTTGGTGGATGTTCTATTCCTGTAAAGAGAAGGATGGAAGGGAGTGGGTGACAAATGTATGCTTATTCTTGCAGCCAAGTGAGATATTCTGCCTGAGAAATCATGTCTGTTTGGAAATCAAATGACACGTTCCACTTCGGCTTTGTGCTTTGGGACAAGAGGGAGTTTTTGTCGGAGGCGTCCTTGAAAAGTTCCTCTGATTTCTTTACAAAACTTAATACTATCTTGGGGGGAAAAGAGTTAACTGATACAGTATTTGATGAAGAAAGCTGACATGCTCACACTGTCTTACAACGAACTAGAAGCCCCGAGATCTTTTAGAACTGGTATTGTATTGTGCCATATGTGGGACCAAGGCAGTAGGACTTCATGGAATGTTGTCCTTCATGAAAGCAGCTTCCGGCTTGTATAAGGAAGTCAATTTAGCAGATATAAGCCCAGTTCAAGTGTGTGTGTGTGGGCGGGGTGGGGGAGAGGGGGTTGGAGAAGAAAAGAAGATGACCTAGCCATTGCTGGATGACTAGCCCAATTGGCTGCACACCCTTAAAGGTTTTTCAGTACAAGTACGACATTGTGTGTACATATACATATGGTTATATCCTCAGCTGGTATAAATCAGCATAGAACCACTGAAATCAGTAGCCCTACACCAAATTACATCATCTGAGGATCTGGCCCATAGTTAAATGTGCTCATTTCTAGAGTTTGGCTTTCATTCCTAAAGTTTATTAACCTCAGCTATATCACTTACTTATTCCCTTTGAATTAGGGTACATATGGGGAAATGGCTATACAATTTTGTTATGTTCAAACCAAGGAATAAAAGTAACAATGATTTTTAAACAGCCACAAATATGGCCAATAAAAATGTGTGATGTCCTTGACACAACAGTACTTAAAAATCATCTCAGTAAACCATCCAAAAGCAAGCTGACCGGATTTTTCACAGTATATTAAAAGAAAAAAAGCCAGTATATTTATTTATATTAAACAAATCCTGAGAATGAATCCTTAGCTGCTGTGTAAGAGGAACAAGCAACTTCTCTGAATTTTAGTCTGTAAATTTTTGAGATCTTGCTTTTCCTGTCTAGTTTGTTAATGGGGCATGAAACTGGGCAACATATTTGTATTCAATATTTAATAATATGGCAAGCCTCTTTACCTAAGAATGTACTTTATAAGAATTTTATTCCGTCAAAGTTCAGATTAAACCTGTTTAGGCAATGTTGTACATTTTGCACTAGACAGTAAACTTTCAAGTTGTTATTCTTTTAAATCCACTAAAAGGTGTTAATTAAAGCTGGGTAAATATTTCCTAATGAACAGTTTATTCAATGAATGTCACCTCTTTTTCTGTTCATGAATTGTCTTTGTGCAGACAGCGATATTCTTGAACTTAGTTGTTACTCAAAAATTATTCAGATAGTTTACCTTGATCTGCAGCTCATTAGCAATCTGTGAATTGTGCGTATTCAATATTCGGAATTTGAGATGTATTGATTTGTTTTGATTGGGTGCACGGATCAGATGGTGTTGTTTCTGTTCCCTCATTGGATGAAAATAAACTTTTAGAATCAGATTTGTGCTGTAAATACTGAAGTTTATGTATTCAAAGTTTGCTGTTCATAAATATCCTCTATTATTAGCCTGAATTTCATTCAACAATCTCGCCAGGAAGCTGGTTCACAGGAATATTTGTCAGAAGTGAATACAAGAGGGACAAGAACACAGCGAGGGCCCAATCTTGCGCCTATGGATGTCATTGGCAAAGCACCCAGTGACTTCAATAGATGCAGGATTGGGCTCTAAAAGCAAATTCATTTATAAATTCAAATGAATATTCACATACAAATGAGAAATGTTTGAATGTCCACCCAGGGCCGGTGCAAGGAAGTTTCACGCCCTAGGTGAAACTTCCTTGCACTAGCCCTGCACCAGCTAACGCCACCCCCCACAGCAGTCAGCTCCACACACACCCCCGCACCTACCCCCCCTAGTGGCAAACCACCCCCCCACCCGGGGCAGCCTCCCCACCCGCCCGCGGGTCGCGGCAGGGCAGGCTGGGCTCGGCTGCCCCCGCGGGCCGCAGCGGGGGTGCTGGGCTCCCACTCCTGTCCCCATGGCCGGCTCGGCTGGGCTCCCGCCCACCCCCCGTGGGCTGCAGCGGGGGCGCTGGGCTCAGCACCCCACCCCCTTTCCCCCCGTGGGCTGCGGCGGGCTCGGCTCCCCGCCCGCGGCAGCTCACCTCAGGCCGGTGGCAGGGACAGCAGCTCCTCTCGGTGGCATTTAGAATCGCCGCCTGGAGTCGCCGACCCCCAAATCCTGGCGCCCTAGGCAACCACCTAGGGTCGCCTAATGGGAGCGCGGACCCCGTGTCCACCTAGCTCTAATAATATTATATAAACACAGGTGCACATATCCACACGCACACTCTTCTAAAGCCCTGTACAAACAACTAACCCTCACAACCCTTCACCTCCAAGGTAAGAATATATTTTCAAATGATTCGCCACAACTGAGACTTTAATTCAGGCCAGAATTTTTTTGTTTGTTTGTTTGTTTTTAATGATCTATTTCATTTCTCTACAAGATTATCTCCTTTCTTTTTTAACAGAATACCCGAGTGCTCGTTTACTAAAACCTGACTGATACAGTCTCTTAACCTTGAAAATCATCACAACACTTTTTTTTTTTAATTTCACCTCACGAAAAAATGCCTAAGTGGGAACAATAGCAACAATGATACAATCTGAGGCCCACAAACACAGATAAGGTCTGTGTGAAGATATCTTTCCTGACTCCATTTGGAATCTGCATGTGTGTGTTTGTGTGAGTGTGTGTGTAAGAAAATATGGAAAATAGCATCTTCCATTAAAAAAAATAATAATACAAGCCATGGGTTTTGTGCATACCTTTGACTGTAGCCAATAACTGTCGGCTAACAAGAAGCGAACCAGTGACCGGGGGATTTTTAATGCCGCGTTGGCCCTGGAAGGAGGACTCTTTCATTTCCCATACTTTGTCACTCACCATAGAGCGGGCTGACATAATGGACTTTTACAACAAGCTCAGAAGCAATTGGCAATTAAGTGGTTTGAAGGGGTGCTTCTGGGATGCTGTGAAAGGCTTCAGGTGTGAAACGCTTGTTTTCAAGAGCACTAAGCAAAATGTATAGTTGCTTTCAGGGCCCCCCTTGTCCTTCTGAAGGAAGGGGGAGAAATGGGGGAAGCAAGGACACTCAAGAGCAATTTGCTATTCAATGCCTGAATGCTGTGTGCTTTTTCTCTTCCCCCCTCCCCATCCTTGTGCAGCTAGTAAGAAGGGCAGATTGCGATGGCACAAACAGCTTTCAGCACAATGGCAGATCAAGAGAGAGGCAGGGAAAATGAGGCAGAGAGAGAATGGAAGGCTGAATGAAGTAAGGATGGCTTGATTGTTAATTGTGGGTAAATGTGTTGCAAGGGTGAAAAGGGTTCATGGACTACTTTAAAACTATACCCAAGCAATAAGTACAGAGAGTTGTGAAATAAGGAGATATTCCTGACCCTTTGAAGAGCTATAGTGGTGCATCTGGACCACTTGAAAAGTAAATTGAGAACTGATAAATAGATAGACAAATACATTTGTGTGCATTATATACTTGTATTTCTAAAGGAACCCGGACCAGCAAACAAACTAGGATGTCACATACACAACATTCTCTCTCCCAGCATTACTTAGCCCCTATGACATTAAAATCTCTAAAATACGAATATTGCCTAAAAGACAAATATTTAAAATGTGGCTTTTTAAAGAGGGGAGAAGAGGAATATGAGTTTTTATTTGAGGACAAATTTTTATGTTCTGAGGCTAGCACAAGGGTAAAGGAAACTTCAAACAGAACTAAGGGAACAATATCCTTCATGAAGACTGTTTCATGTCACTTTTCCTTGTATGACCTTTACTTCCAACATATTGATTTTTTCCTAACCCTTTGCTTTGCTTTGCAGAAAAAAGGAGTATTGAGTCTTTGAGTTGCTTACATATCACTATTGTACATTCATTCTTAAAGGTGAAGGATCCCCTTTCAGAAGATGACTATCTGATTGACAATATGATTAGGATTGTCTGAGGACTTTTCATTTTAAATGTAGTGAGCCATATATATATATCAGGCATTGGCAACCTTCGGTAAGCTCCCTGGAGGCGGACAGCATATACCCCGGCCCACACCGCATCCCGCAGCCCCCATTGGCCTGGGATGGTGAACCGCGGCCAGTGGGCGCCGCGATCGGCCGAACCGGCGGGACGCGGCAAGTAAACAAACCGGCCCGGCCCGCCAGGGAGCTTACCCTGGAGAGCTGTGTGCCGAAGGTTGCTGATGCCTGATATATAGTTTGAGGTTGGAGGACAAAATGCCTCAGATCAGCCAGACTTTATGGCATGTTTGTGTAAGAGATCCGCTAGTTTATATTTTTCATATTTTGGGGGGAATGGGAAGGTGGGGAAAATCAAGCAAGTGTGACTGTTTGATTCATTATACCCCAGCATGAAATGGATTTCACCATTCTGTGTATTGACATTGCTAGATGGCCATTAGAGGCTTTCCCATCGTAGCTCACGCAACTTCAGAGATGGGCCTGCATTTGAAGCAAACCCGATTAATATTCAATCAGACAGATGAGCTCACCTATGCCGTAACAAAAGTGTGGGTGCATGACATGTGTTAAGGAATAATTAGAATAAAACTAAAATATGTTGATTTAAAACCCACAGGAAATGGGTCCGCATAAAATCTGTCAGACCAACACTGGGACTGTGTTAGGTCTCTGTCTCTTACTCTCCACACTCACCAGTATGAATCGGGTGTAACTCCACTGAAATCCACCTGGCAACATCTTGTAAAACCAGAATGAGGAGAAGGATCATTGGTTTTTTTTACCCCTCGTCCTTCCCTCACTTTCAATCAAAACAAAACTCAAGTCATTTTTGCCAGACAGCAAAGGCAGCTTGTTCGAATGGCAAAACATCTAATGGCAACTCATACAGCTATTCCATGTGAAGGAATCCTCCGCTGTCCATCCATTCCTCCCTCTGGTTCTCATCTACTGCCTGTAACATGAAGAACTGCAGTATGAATAAAATGCTATTGGAAAGTAGGCAAATACAGTACCTATTTCTAATATTCTGCCCCCTTCCACTGAGAAGCAGAAACAGTAAACTGGAGAACCATTGATATTCAACTATTATTGCAACTGAAATGCTGTTGATATAATTTCAGCCACAGTTTCAAGGAGGGGCTTCCTCATGTGCATGCAGAAATGATAAAATTTACATGCACAAAACACATTTGCCCCTACAGGGAAGACTCCCAAAGAAGTCAATGGGAGTTTTTGCTTTGACTTCAGTGGACGTTATTTCCGATCTACCGGTTTTACTTGTGTACAGTAAGTTCATTCACACACACGAGCTGGTGATAGTACTCACAAAGTATGCACACAAGAGTGTCTGCTTGCAAAGTTGGACACAGACCAGCACAAACCAGGTCCAGTACCCGTTGAAGCTTCTTTTCAGATGCAAATAAACTCACGCTGCTGTGGATGTGCCACCTGTGGGGCCTGAAGCCTTTAAACCCCCATCTGGAAATGAGAACGGCACACAACGCTGCCAACAAACTTAGATACCCTAAGTTTTTGTTTTGGGCATTACTTATCGAACTTCAGGAACCTAGATTTTTGTGTGGAAATTAATAGATCTGGTCCAAAAAGTTGAGAATATTTGGAGAAAAATAGAAAAAAAATGAAAATTTATAGTTTTGTTTGAAATTTTCCTTTTTTTTTTAAATGAACATTTTTATTTTGGTTTGCTGGGGCAAATAATTACATGCTTTTTAAATTTTGCACCCAGGGGAAAGGGGGAAAATGTTTAAGTGTCTCCTCCTCTTTGCCTCCGCAAAATGAAAGTTGTATAATGAGACATTTTCTTCAAAAAACAACAGCCTTTGAATGAAAGTGAAAATTTTCCATAATTTTTTTTGTCAAAAAGGTCGTTTCCACTGAAAAAGTGAAAACCCCCCTAACCCTCGTAATGAGTCAATCACACACACAATTTCCTTCTGATTTTTGCAAAAACAGCACTTTTGCTGAATATGTGAGTTGCTGCACTTATAGAATTCATTAAGCATCATAAAATAGGAAGGCCTGGAAGAAAATTTCTCAGAGGTGATTTCTTCAGTGGTGTTCTGACCTTTCCATGCATGGCCTTGCTCAGAGATTAGCTGGTGGAGATAGTAGGGTATTCTGTGAGTGCTTCCAGCTATTGCATTGCCTGGGATGAAGTTATAACTCAGTGCATTGTAATTCAGTGATACAGCTGGTGCTGCATGCCACAAAAATTCTAAGCAGGTATTTCAAATCTGTAATGTATATAACTCAAATCTTTAAAATTCTGAACAAAAATTGCTGAGAGCTTTTTCAGTTTAAGGGCCTGGTCCTGAAATCAATGGAGAAACCCCACTGACTTCAATGGATATTATATCGGACTAAATCCAGAGAAACTTCACCCAATGGAATTAATGGAATTAATCTGGATTTGCGCAAATGTAACAAAGGGCAGAAGTTAGTCTTCTATCTATTATGGGACAAAAATATGGTATATGTGACACTCAAGAAAGGGTTAATCAGCTCTCAGCAGCTGGCTGATAACCAAGTTCTATCTTAGGTATCATTATAAACCAATGAGAGTGTGTTGATGATATAATGCTTCTATCTTGTGCTTCCATCAAAGTGTTGCAATACCCTGCTGAGAAAGTTGTGTGGATGGAGTTTCATAAAACTGATCTGAATTAAAGCTGTTAATGTTATTCAAATTTTGAAATGAATGAAAAACATGGACAAAACTGACATTTTCATTATTTCTTTTCCCTCGTTCCTCTGGCCAACCGTAGGTCTAGCTGGAATAATTTTGAATTTCAAAATATCAATGGAAATTTCAAATTTTGATAAAAATGGGGATAACATGAAAAAATTAAGTTTATTTGCCTTATGGATTTCAACTAGTTTTAGTCAGCTTTTGTCTTTTTTGGCTTGTGGAATCTTCCGGCTATTGTGCTCATACACCATCCCCCTTCCCGTTTTTTTTAAAAAATACAGTAGTTACTAATTTTCTAACTTGCTTCCAGACTCTATCACCCCAAGAGACAAAGATATGTACAATTAGGGACCAAACAGACCTCTTTTTCAGGATGGTTGACTTTTTGATGTACCCCATTCTCACATTGTGACCCAAATTAATAATATTGCACTTAGTGCTTAATACCATTTTCCAAGTTCAAAGTTCTGTACAATCAATAGTCGATTCCAACGTACACAGGATTCTTAGGACAACATAATCTACATTGTGTAACCCACTGGTGAATATGTGTAACAAGTCCCCCAATACACAGAGAGACGATGAGTTATTAAAAACCCCAGTCCAACTGTAGCTGCTCATGCTTTTAGCTCTGAAGGTCCCCGCTGCAGTCGCCAGTGTGTCATCCAAAGTGATCAGGAACAGTCAGCATGGATTCACCAAGGGCAAGTCATGCCTGACTAACCTAATTGCCTTCTATGATGAGATAACTGGCTCTGTGGATGAGGGGAAAGCAGTGGATGTGCTATTTCTTGACTTTAGCAAAGCTTTTGATACAGTCTCCCACAGTATTCTTGCCAGCAAGTTAAAGAAGTATGGGCTGGATGAATGGACGGTAAGGTGGATAGAAAACTGGCTGGATGGTCGTGCTCAACGGGTAGTGATCAATGGCTCCATGTCTAGTTGGCAGCCGGTATCAAGTGGAGTGCCCCAAGGGTCGGTGCTGGGGCCGGTTTTGTTCAATATCTTCATCAACGATCTGGAGGATGGTGTGGACTGCACCCTTAGCAAGTTTGCAGATGACACTAAACTGGGAGGAGTGGTTGATACGCTGGAGGGTAGGGACAGGATACAGAGGGACCTAGACAAATTAGAGGATTGGGCCAAAAGAAATCTGATGAGGTTCAACAAGGACAAGTGCAGAGTCCTGCACTTAGGACGGAAGAATCCCATGCACTGCTACAGACTAGAGACCGAATGGCTGGGCAGCAGTTCTGCAGAAAAGGACCTAGGGGTTACGGTGGACGAAAAGCTGAATATGAGTCAACAGTGTGCCCTTGTTGCCAAGAAGGCTAACGGCATTTTGGGCTGTATAAGTAGGGGCATTTCCAGCAGATCGAGGGACGTGATTATTCCCCTCTATTCGGCACTGCTGAGGCCTCATTTGGAGTACTGTGTCCAGTTTTGGGCCCCACACTACAAGAAGGATGTGGATAAATTGGAAAGAGTCCAACAGAGGGCAACAAAAATGATTAGGGGGCTGGAGCACATGACTTATGAGGAGAGGCTGAGGGAACTGGGATTGTTTAGCCTGCAGAAGAGAAGAATGAGGGGGGATTTGATAGCTGCTTTCAACTACCTAAAAGGGGGTTCCAAAGAGGATGGATCTAGACTGTTCTCGGTGGTAGAAGATGACAGAACAAGGAGTAATGGTCTCAAGTTGCAGAGGGGGAGGTTTAGGTTGGATATTAGGAAAAACTTTTTCACTAGTAGGGTGGTGAAGCACTGGAATGGGTTACCTAGGGAGGTGGTGGAATCTCCTTCCTTAGAGGTTTTTAAGGTCAGGCTTGACAAAGCCCTGGCTGGGATGATCTAATTGGGTTTGGTCCTGCTTTGAGCAGGGGGTTGGACTAGATGACCTCCTGAGGTCCCTTCCAACCCTGAGATTCTATGATTCTATGATTCTATGATTCTAGGGCGGCCATCACAGCTGCATAATGTTTTTTACTGTATGCCGTGTTGTTGTTGTGTTGGTCCCAGAACATTAGAGAGACAAGGTGGGTGAGGTGGTCCAATAAGAGATGTTACTGCACTCACCTTGTCTCTCTAATGTTATTTTTTGATAATATTATTACTACCACCAGCTTTCATTTCTCTTTGGGGTTAGGGAATGGATCTATGTTTTATAAAGCACCAACTACATTTGCAACAACATGTATAACAACAAATTTGAATGTGTAAATATACAAGAAGAGACGGGGAGGTCAAATTTAAGGCCCTGTTTCTTTTTATTACCTCAACTATCTGCAGTAACAGATTTTTTCTGAAGAATGAGTAATTCTCTCTGCAAATCACCAGTGAACTCTCACTATAGGAATGTCTTCTGCCAGAGAATGGCACCCTAATGTTGCCAAACTATCACTTGCTAAAGAACAGTTTCCCATGACTCTGGTGGTTTTCAGTATGGACATAATAAATATGCATGCCTCAAATACTTTACTATGATCACACGGTTTACTATATTCTTGTATAGAACCTCTCTCAAAATCTCTACCAGGCCTAGAAAGCTCTTCACCCTCCCCTGCAGTTTGGACTTCAAAGGGATTAGCTATTTTGAGAAAAAAGGTTATCCACAAAAGGCCAGATCTTGTCTTTTTATAGTGCTTATTACTCCAAGCTGTCCCATAGAGACAGATTCTGAGACCTTTGCTTCTCAAGTAGTCTCATTGAAATGAATGGGAGTATTTGAGGAGAAACATGCTACTCAGTGAGAGTAAAGGGATAGGTATCTGGCCCACAATGAGCATTATGATCAATAGTGGATGTTTACAGAATCGGGCCCCTAAAGAACACTAATAGTGGATGTGAAACTGTTAGGCCCTTTGAACATAAAGTGCCACTCTCTGCTTCTGATTTAGCAAATGCCTCTGTCACAAAGACATTTCTGATCTATGCACCCATATGACAAGGCTTGGAAAGTTGAACCAGTAAGTCAGTACTCACATTGAATCATTTTTGTATTTGCCCCACTAAGACCAAATGGTTAGCAGGATACTGGGAAATCACTAGCATTTTGACGTACTCATGTACATTCCAGTGATGCATAATTTAGAATGGAATACTGTATGAAGTAGCGATTGAGTTTGTATGTTTGACAAGTCACATTGTTGTCTTCCAGAAAATCACAATAAGCATCCTATGGAAGAGGTATATAGTTGGTCAGTATCACTGGCCGCTTCCTTCTTCTTGGTAACTATTCCTTGGCAGTATTCAAAATGATGTGCCAAATATTTTGAAGGGAGAAAGGGAAGAGAAGTGGAGCTCTCAAATTAGCTTTTAATAATGCTTTTTTGCTCAGTCACTGAAAAAAAGACTTGAAAGACAAATGAACTCTTCCCCACACACACACAATCTTAGAGTTTTCAATTGATCTCCCATGGACGGTTTCATTTTGGAAGTCTTATTCTATTACATTTGTTTTCTCATATAGTGCCCTCTCAAATTTTACTCAGATGTGTTGTCCTTTCTTGATTCTCAGGGCTGGTCTTCACTACAGGGAGATCAACGCTGCTGTAGGGGTCGATTTAGCAGGTCTAGTGAAGACCCGCTGAATCAATGGCAGAGCACTTTCCAGTCAACCTTGGTATGCCACCTCTCAGAGAAAAGTAAGGTAAGTCAACGGGAGAACATCTCCCATTGACGCAGTGCAGTGTAGACACTGGGGTAAGTCAACTTAGGCTACATCGACTCCAGCTATGTAATTCACGTTGCTGGAGTAGCGTAACTTAGGTCGACTTAGCACGGTAGTGAAGACCCCTTAGAATAGATCTCATCAAACAAAATTAATAATTACCATCCTTTCTTTTCCCCACTACTTGCTGAAAACCCACTTAGGTCCCACTTTAAAACCTAAGACTGTGCACTAGAATTATGAGAGTTGTCTCTTTTGGTATTACCACCTGCTGCATATAAGCACTGCTAGACCGTATGAAGAATTCACACACAAACTGTCCAAATGTGGAAATGGAAACCCAAATAAAGGAGCATCTCCATATTCCCTTGGAGACACTCTAATACGGTGGTTGTTCTGCCTGAATGCAACCAGAACCAGATAATATCAGCAATTTTGCAAGAAAACATGATTTCACAATATTTCTAAGCGTTCCCAAAGAAAATTGGGTAAGTTTTGAGTGGCCAATCAAAAGAACCATTATCACTTGACTTTTAAGGTTAATTCATTCATTCCTAGTCAGAACAATCGGAAAATTTATTTTACTAATTTTTGAGTTTCCATGGGGATTTTATTCTGCAAATTTTTGTTTGTTGTTTGAGTTTTATTTAACACTGAAACTTCTATGCTATGTCTTTGAAGCAGATCTGGCCAAAACACACATTTAATATAAATCTGGATGTGCCACAGCCAATATCATCGCCACCACGAGTCTATTTAAATCCTGGATGCTTAAGTAGTGAGCTGACTGGGTCACAATATAAGCATATATTTATATTACTGGTGTGCTTAGATGCTCAAACCCAAGTTTGGTCCATATGGTGTTAAGAACTGTCCATAGTAAAAGATAGTACCTGACCTGAATGCAGTCTAACTAGACAGGATAGGCAAAGGGTGATGCAGTAAGGTGAAATGTTTTGCCCAAGGTCACGCAGAGAGTCAGGAATAGAATCCAGGTCCCCTGAGTCCTCTAGTGCTCTGCTCACTAGACCACACTGCCTCTCCGCAAATAGGCAATTTTAAAAAGGTTTAATTTAATTCAGTGGAATGTTTAATTGGTTATTGCACATGCCCAGTCGCATTCTGAACATTAATCTCTCACGCATACTTCCATTGATTAGTTCCAAACTGTCAAAAGACCTCTGGCCACGTTCAATCATTTTTATTTGGGTATACTTGTTTACAAATCAAACTTTTCTGCTAGCAGAGTCAACAAAAAAAATCGGATTTTTTTTTCCTATTTTTAGTGACAAAAAATATATGTTGCTGATTTTGATTAAACGCTTTATTTTTTTTTAAAAAGAAGTTTCTTCCAAGTTGGGCAGTCACGTTACAGCCTTTAAGCCACTTCTTATGTGCATTTGATAAACTTCTCAAAGCGGAGGTTCAGCCTCCTGATCTTGCAATGTAATCTGCTGTCCCTGTGCTCACTGACTTCAATGGAGCCCCACACAGGCTACAGGGGAGTTCTCCCTAGTGGCCTGCCATGTAGGATTAGGGCCTTACCCTGGAAGAGGTAATACAGAACAAACTCTTGAGGTTCTTAAAATTCTACTTAGCCCTGAGTGGAGTCAATGGGAGTTTTGTCTAAGGACAGAGTGAAAACTGAAGGCCCAATTTTACTACATTCACATTAAGTAAGTTGTGGTGATGAGCTCAGTGGGATCTATAGCATGCAGACTAATCCTATGAGTAAGGGTTCCAGGACCAAGCCCTGAATAAGGACTTCTGAGTTCAGCTCCTGAGACATCTTATCAGCATCATTTGGCTCTATTTCTCTGGGGAAAGCAAGGAGGGTTTGGCCTCCGGTATTAACGACAGTTTCACATATACGACAGTACAATATTTTTAACTGTCGTGTTACAGCTTCCTTCAGGGGCTACAAAGCTGCTGCTTAGCAGCAGTGTCCCGCTCTTAATTAACATTTTTGGAAACCCTGCAATTCAGCTGGATGGCCATTCCATCTCAATTGACAGCTGACTAGAAGTGGTTTTCACAGCTGGGCTGCTGATCCAATGCCCAGGGAGGCTGCAGAATCACTAATTTTGCAGCACGGTTTACAGCCGTAATTAATATTTCTGGAACCACTGCAAGTCAGCTTGGTGGCCATTCTGTTCCACTTGATAGCCAGTTGGAACACATTTTACTGCCGCTCTAAACCTGCTACATGTAGAATGGCTACACTGCTCTTGTAAGGTGCTGTAAGGAACACTATATATCACCCATACAGTATCACCATTATCTTCAGGGCAAGTCTTTAAACATGGGCAATTCCTAACTGTTCCTTGTCCAGCCACCAAGTGAAGATTTATTGAGTTTCTCATCACGTTCACCTATTTCACGTTTCCCTGACACCAAGCTGAACAGCTCAGGATTCCAAACCTGAGATCTGCTCTTACTCCAGCTGAAGTCAAGTGGAATTCTCCTATTGACTTCAGTGAGATCCAACCTGGGTTCTCTGCAAATGCACTGCATACCGCGTCACCCTGAAAATCTGCTTCATAAAAGAGGTTACACAGTTGCTATCACACACAAGTAAGATAATCACTATCCATTTATATATGAATATGTCATAATAATATATATCTGATCTCTTCATAACAAACAGGGGCGGGAATAGACCCCTTAGCTTTATTTACAGTGATAAAGCTCATATTTGACTGGGTGAGAAAAAAGTTTATAATGCTAAAATCCATTCCGAAACCCTGGTTTATGGGACTGCGCGGCTTTCTGGCCTTATTACGTACGTGACATAAATGACACAAGGGGATTTAAAATTAGATACATGTTTTTACTTCCCTGCCAAAAAATATTCATATTTCTAACGACCTTCTCATCACCGGTCTTGGACCAACAACAGCAGCAGCAAAGAGCAAGCAAACAGGAGCAACAACTAAACACACAGTCTTTTTTGATGGTTTATGAAACATGCCACTGATATAACAAAATCTCACAAGCAGAAAATTTGTGTCGCTGCTAATGCGCAGCATTCATCAAAGCTTTACGTTAATGTTTAGAACTGAAAGCAGAACCAGACAAGCTTGTTAGATATGCTTCCTCCTGGATTTCTGAGGTTCATAGTGCCATACGCAGGAAAACAGTCAAACGAAACCTCATGAAAGACAGCATTGTATTTACTTTAAAATAAAAGTCAGCTGTAACCCCAGTTGCTCACTTCCCCCCCCCAGAATCCACAAAGCACGTATTTGATTATGCGGATTTCCCGAACTCTGCTGGCTTTTAATACCAAGTTGTGCATAATAAGAATTTCCCCCACTACTTGTGCAGTGCATAGTCTCAGAATAATGTTTTAGCTATGTACCAAATGTCAGACATTGTTATGAAAATAAGAAAGAAAAACTTGTAGCACCTTAGCCCAGGGCTACACTAGGGGAGGGGGTCGATCTACGATACGCAACTTCAGCTACGGGAATAGCGTAGCTGAAGTCGGCGTATCGTAATCGACTTACCTGGCAATGAGGACGGCGGCGAGTCGATCGCTGCCGCTCCCCCGTCGACTCCGCTTCCGCCTCTTGATGAGGTGGATTGCCGGCGCCGACGGGGAGCGCGATCGGGGATCGATTAATCGCGTCTTAACGAGACGCGAAAAATCGATCCCCGATAGATCGATTGCTACCCGCCGATCCGGCGGGTAGTGAAGACCTGCCCTTAGAGTCTAACAAATTTATTTCAGCATAAGCTTTCGTGGGTTAGTACCCACTTCATCGGATGCATGTATGTTTCATTCCATGCATCCGATGAAGTGGGGTACTAACCCACGAAAGCTTATGCTGAAATAAATTTGTTAGTCTCTAAGGTGCTACAAGTATTTCTTTCTTATTTTCATTTTGCTGACACAGACTAACACGGCTACTACACTGAAACATACATTTTTATAACTATCACTTGTTCTATATATAAATCTTGTTTCCCTGTAATGAGAATGACTTTTTTTAACTTCTAACCACCAGCCTTACCCAAAGGTGCTGAAAGCGGCCAGTGAGGAGAAAGAAAGAAGATCACAAACTAGGGCCACTAAACAAAACAAAGGGGGAGGGGAGATTAATCTTATTAGGATCGTATATCATGAGGTTGTCAGGTGTGAAAGCAAACGAATGGCCTCTGTTTATCTGAGCTAAACCGAGTGGTTCACCAAAAGACTCACTCCAAGCAGGATTTTTTTTACCCTTAATAAATTGGCTAAGTCGGTGCAGAGTGTTGATAATGAAGTATGTGCGAGAGAGGTCTGAGCTTTCGTCCTAGTGTTTAGATGCAACTAAGCTTCCCCCCCGCCTTTTTTTTTTATCACAGCTGATTCAGAAAGCCCTTTGGAAAGATGAAGTAGGTAGAAATCAAAATAAATGGATTCTATTAAAACCAGCAATGCATCAACTGCTTGATAAAGTGATTAATAAACAGCTTAGGATGGTGATTGATTAAACTCTTTAATCAAAGTGCTAAACTGACTTAATATGGATAGTTTCAACATGTTCAAAGTATACATTTTCTCTACCGAGGGTTCAGAGTTGTTTATGTAACTTTTCTGAAGTGTCTCCCCTAGGTCTGACCTTCAGATAGCTAGGACGGTGGAATGTGTAAGGATTATAAAGTGCTAAATATATTGCATTAGTCGCTAGAAGTCTGCAGATAAATTATTCTGCTGTTACACTGGTCAACAAATATTTTATTCCAGAATTTCAGATACCGTCATAAAACAGTTTCTGTATCGGTATTTTTACACCCCTTTGCGATTAAAGGGGATAGCGCAACATAAAAATCAATTTTATATCACATTTCATTCCCTTTTCTCCCTCCCAGGATTTATTAAGATTATTGTGTGACGTCTAGAAGTCTACATTTTTATTCTTAGACTGGTTACACATGTTTACTTCAAACTGGTATATTTAATTTAATCCATAGTCTGCTTCAAGAGCTGATGCAATTTTTGACACAATCATCTGTTGGTTTCATTAGGCTCATTTACTGAGACACTTTGCACTGGAAAGTCTGTGATTCTGATTTTGAGGGAGGGAGGGAGAGAGAAAGATGTCAATTCTCTTGATTTTATTGTGAATCTCAGAATATTTGGTATTTTAACTTAAATCCCACCTCCTAGAGTGATATGAATGCAAGAGAATCTCAGCTTTCTTTTCTTTTTTTACAAAAAAGTACATTTCTAGTCCTCATAGCTGGGGGGGGGGGGGGAGGTTTGAAAATGTGATCTGAATGCAACCTAAAAGCTAAGAAACCAGGCAGCCAATAAAAAGAACCCAAAATCTATTTTTAAAAAATCTCATGATTTTTAAGCCAATTTTGTGGGTTGGGTGTGGAGGGGGGGGCTGACTTATGGTTTTTCGGTGTGTAGGGCTGGCGATACTGTGCCCCGTAGGGAACTAAACACCCAATCCTATTGGAATTCAATGGGAGTCAAGCACCTAACTCCCTTAGGCTTCTTTGAAAATCCCAACCTTACAGCTTCACGGACTTTGGAAACTGAAACCTTTGAAAGAGGGTCTGTTGATTGGTGGTGGTTGGTTGTTTTTTTAAGACACTGGGCGCTGCCAAAAGGGATGAACGAACTAGCCCCCAAGGAAACAATCCTCTACTCTGGTCAAAATTGTGTCGAAATGAAATCTTGCCCCTTTTCAGAAGTTTGTAGAGAAGGAGGGCAGCTCTTTGTGTCTGCTTCAGCCTGAGAACTCATCAGAGTGACAGAAGCCTGGGGTCCAATCTAGGCCTCTGTAGCCTTGTACAGCATAATAAATGTTAGTAAGCTTTAAATGCACCATAACCATAACTATTCCTGCGATAAAATGACCCATCACTATTATACATAGACCCTCTGTGCAGACATACCAAAGTGTTTAGGTAGCAATGCAGCTATCCAGTAACAAGCATGGACAAAACAAACACTCCATATAAGACCTTGCAAGAGCAAGGTGCTTCACATTTTAAATCCCCAGAGGAGGGGGAATTCTGCAAGAGAGGACTAGTAATGTGCAATGGTTTGAGCACCAGCAGAGGGAATCTGCACAGGGATTATCAATAGTCTCGTCACCTAGAACATATGGGACAAACAAGTCACTTAACTTGCTCAGTAGGTGGCTGGGCAGTGTTTTATAAACAATCAATAAAACATTATAATCAATATCTTGATGAACCACCAGCCATTGAAGGTTATTAAGTAGAGTGATTTTCCTAGAGAAATACACAATAGGAACTGTGATTTCACAGTAGATTAACAGTCCAATTAGTTCCATGTCCTGCCGCCAGCAGTGCCCTATGCCAGATATTTAAGCAGAATATCAACATGCCCCAAAGCATCTAGTCAAGTGCACAATACTACGCTATGGAACAATTTGTTCCTGTTCCCATCTGATGATCTCCCTCCTGGCCTGAAACACAAGGAGGGGAAGCTCGTCTATATCTCTGTTCTGTTAGCTTCCTTCAAGGCTTAGATGTCCATAGTTTCACAGAGCTGTGGGCACTCAGAGCCAGAACAATCTGAATCTTCGTATTTAATGGATTCTGTGGCGGAAAAATATGGTCACCATTTTTAGATGAACTTTAAAAGGAAATGTAGGCATGTCTGGCAATCCTCTTTTGGGCGTTTCAAGGAGTAAACGGGGCTAATTCACTCCATGAGAGCGTAGGTGGAATTTACATCACCGTCGTTCATTGAGTTTCCATATATGTGTTTCCAAGTGATGGATGGTTGTGTCTTGTTTTTTTGGCACCCCTAGGCACCATTCAGCCAAGGCCCCTCAGGACCCAGCACTACCCCAAACATGGACAGCTCTAGCCCTACGCTTTCCACAGCCTATAACTTTGCTTTGCCCTTTGACTTAGGGAAACCCGGCTGAATTTACCTTTGACGGGTCAGCCTTTACAAGTGCTGTCCTGCTTTACAGTAAAGTTGAGTGAATTTTTTGGCTTTTAACCCAATTTAAATAAGGCAAAGGGTGGGTGGCTGCTCAAAACTCAGTCTAGACTGACGTGGTGTTTAATTACAGCTCATCAAGAGCAGCTGGTGTGAGTGGAGACTTACATCTCCATTTCAGATTCATTACACCATTCAGAAATGGTGATTACTTGCGCTATTTGTTTAAAAGGAAGTGGAGAAAAAAACAACTGAAGTTTGCATTTGAACGGTGCGGCAGTAAATTGAAATGACAAACAAATGCTAAGCTGTTTCGGGAGCACATATTTCAAATCAGCTTTACTTGTCCTGTTGAGCACCTGGTAAGCTGTGTAAGCTGGTGGATCCAACTCATGGGCCAGGGCATAATACGAAGCTCCCAAAAGCAGAAGAATTTCAGTCCCTTTCTTCACAAATGGGTTTATTTCTCAAATACTAAAACAACCCAACATAAATTAAATAGATATCCTGGGTCCTTCTGCTGCCTGGATCTTATCATGTCTTTCCCCCCAGACCCAGAGTCTCCTGATGGACCCTATGTGTTCGCTTCAGCCTTCTCTCCCAACTGAGCAGTTTGTTAGCCTTCTGTCTAAGACCCAGTACCTGGGAGCAGCTAATTAGTTTCAGGTGGGGCTACGTTTACTGGGGTGTGTTGAGGACTGTGCTGAAATGCCAAGCTATCACTTTAAGAGTGAGGGGTTTCCTGGTCATGTTTGTGGTTAGGGTGCACTCTGTGAAAGCATCATGGGATCAGAATCAGGATGGAAAGGGCCAGCTTAAAGCAAGGTGGGATGAGCTGTGCCTCTCAGAGCCTGTTTTCTCTATTTTGGGGTTCTTGTGTGCAATCATTCTAAATTCTAAGGAATAAAGTAGTGATACACTGCAGCCTTCAAGCAAGAGTATTTGTGTTTCTCTGTGTGTATTAACACTCATCTTCCTTAAAGGGACATCCCCATCGATGAGAACATGAATCCTAAATAAGGATAGCAACTACAACCAAATCAGACGTAATTTCAGAAAAAAATCAGACAGAAATGTACAAAGTGCTAGGACCAAATGGTAATGATCTGAACTTGCAATAGAGGGTACCCCAACTGAGAGTAGCCGTCAGACGAGTTGTTAGTCCATCTAGCTACTACTAGAAAGACAAGGTGGGTGAGGTAATCTCTTTTATTAAACCAACTTTTGTTGGTGAAAGAAACAAGCTTTCAAGCTACATGGAGCTCTTCAGGTCTGGGAAAGGTACTCAGGGCTTGTCTACACCAGGCAGCTTTTAGCTGCCTGGTGTAGACAAGCCCCACAAGCGGTGTTCGCTTTCAGCCCCACAAGCGGTGTTCGCTTTGTCAGCAGGAGAGCGCTCCTGCCGACAAAGCCGCATTCACACCGCCACTTGCTGCGGCAAAACTTTTTAAAGTACCTGTGAAAGACAAAAGTTTTGTCGACAGCTTGGTAGTGTAGACAAGCCCTAAGTGTCACAGCTAAATCCAAGGCGGAACAGATTGTTTAGCATAAGCAGTTAACATATATTCTAAGGGAGGATTCAAGGGGAAGTGGTCCATTAGCACCCCTGCAGTCGTAGGACAAACAGGGGAGGGAGGAGTTGGTAGCTTACACATTGTTGTAATAAACCGCAAATGCAGTGTGTTTATTAGGACTCTTTATTAGCTCCTATTAGACAGTAATCAACATCAGAACACCCATCATTCTTGCTACCTTCAGTGACAATCTCAGTGGACGGGCCAGGAATTAAATTGACATGTAATTGAGCTATATTCTCACCAGTGGAGCTTTGCATTCCAAGTCAGGGGGAAGGCGCTTTGCTAACATAGGGTGGGGAAGCTTATTCAGATGCTGCCAGTACTGTAGGAGAACTATATCAGTGAATAAAATGGAGGACTCCATTGTTGAATGATGCCAATCAAGAGAAAAGACTGGCCCATTGACAACTGAATCACAATTGGGTATGCGGGGGAAGGAACAAAGACTGAGAATATAGGGGGCATAGTGAAGAATGTAAAAAGTTGGACTGTCGGAAGGGACATGGACCTGTCTCATATAGAACTTATATGTACCACACAAAGCATACAAAAAAGGGAGAAAGAAGACGGTTTGATATTTACAATCAAAGGCCAAGTGCCTTTCACATGAACAGCTTTTTCTAGTTTTATAGAGCAAGAACTTGGTGAATGCCTGCACTCACATCTCTTGATGAGCTACACTTAATGGACATCAAAAATTCATGCAGTTTCCCATTAAATGTGGAGTTTTATCAAAGAAGCAAATTAGATAAATATATGCACAATTCTTTGATGTATCTGGGAGTCGCATATGGTATTTGTTGGCATTATTTTCAACAATACACATCTAGTGAGTCAATACTATTATATTAATATTATTGCATATCTGTGAATCAGTAATATCTCTCCAACGACTAACTTAAGGGCACCATAATTCAGAGGGGTTTTCCCTCAGGAGGAGACATTGTGGCCACTTTGCATCACAGTAACATTCCCCAGAAGCCTTTGCATGACTGGGGACCTAGGCTTAGGTTCACGGCAGAGAGCATTATAAAGCCAGGGTGAGTTCAGCTCAGTATCGATTGTTATAAAAATCATGACTGTTTACAATGTCTGAAAGTTGTATATTTAAGTTTAAGTTTTAATAAAATATCCCAGATCTCTGTCACTTTGTATTTTTCTACTCACAACTGTAACTGGTTTGGACTAAAATCAGAAGCAGGAACTGAAGCCGCACAAGCAGGGGGTTCTCACAATATTTACAACATGGCTGAAACCAGGAAACACAGGAAAGTTGGAATCATCTTTCCCTCCACCCTCAGGCAATACCATGGTGTTTGCCTTCAGGGGAGGCTTTCAAACTTCCTGGTTTACACTGGAGGGGAATGGCAACAGGGCATGCTGAGTATGGGTTCTTGATTTTGTTCCTTACAATCGAGACATGAAGTTGGCCATTTTCTAAAAAGTCCTGATTTAATTTGGACACACCATACTAGTTACCGTGTGTGGTGTCCTTTTTATTAATAAAGGTCAGAGTCTTCTGCATCCCCACTTCCTGCTGCTGTTGAATGAACAATTTAAGCCAAATTCAGCACTTTCAGGTCCTGATCCAAAGACCATTAAAGCCAATGGAAATCTTTCCACTGACTAAATAAACCAAACCAAACCAAAACATTTGAAGACACTGAAAGAAATCTCATTGACTTTAATGGTCTTTGGATCATGCTCATAGTGAACTCGCAGTTCAAGATCTTCAGTTTTTTGTATGCACAATCTACTGAAACCTCTGTGTATGCCAAATTCTAGATGAACACTACAGCCACCACAGCGGCCTGTCTCTGTTCAGCAAAGGAAAGTTTCTCACCAGCAGTAAAATAGTCTCATGTGATAAAAGTCTAGCTGCTTTACCTTTTTGTCTATGAAAAAGAACAGATCTTATTATAGCTCTATTACAGGCGACTGTCTTAAGAAACCAATGAAAAGGGAACATTTCCTTTCTAACTTCTCTAAACCATTCAGCTCACCTTAGTTCAAAGAAGGACTTTATCCTATTTCTTTCTCTTTAGAGAACTACTAATTATTACAATCCAACCAAACTGTGACTTCACCTCTATAAATAGATTTTTTTCTGTGCATGACTTTATTTGTTAAGAGAAAAAACAATACTTGCACATGTATATGTTCAGGGCTAACGAGCAATGCCATCTGTACGGCTGGAATATTTTCACACTCCTTTTCTGTTATACCAAACAAACCCTCTCCAGCTGATTTCTCTCATTGTAGAATGCAAATTGCCTATAAAAGACCTCAGGGTGTGAGAAGACACTTATCAGACAGATATTACACAGGGACTCATACCAACTACACTATCTACTATACAATTTTAAATGCATTAAGAACAAAAAGGTATCAGCAAACCTGCTTTTGTGTGGCTATAGCAATTATAATCTGAGGTATTTCTGTTTGTTAAGACATGTTGCTCAGGAAGCTGATCTTCCTTACTTTCGGTCCAATACTGCACCTACTTCATAGTAAGTAAAGTAGTGAGTCTTGAATAAAAGATCTGAGAGCAAAATAAACTAATTTCGCTCCTTCCTTTATTTATATGCAGTAAAACGATCACCTCTAAATTATTCAGATAGAACCATAGTGGTTTGAACAGCTGTGTCTTATAGCCACTTGTTGTAAATATGATACAATATTATAGAAACTCATTAACCCCTTGATGCAAGAAGTCCTGATTCCCCCAAATTAAATTCACTGTTGGTAACTGACAGGTGCAGTCCCATGGAGCTAACTGATTTGAATGAAAGGAACCCAGTAATTCAGAGCCAAATAATTTTGCACGGTTGTACCTGTCAATTCAGGGCTGAACCAGATGCAGAAAAAACACAGATGTATAGTAAGTAATAATGATCTCGAAGAGGCTCCATTACCGGTGTGTCTCAGCAGAAATTGCCAGAGGTAACGGCGAAGACCAGAATTTATATAATACACACCATTTAGGAATACGCTGTGCCAGGCCCCAGGGACACTGCTGGGGTATCCAAAACAGCACTGATCATCAAGATTGCTCACTTTGGCAAGATGTGCCTCGGAAAAGAGGATTCTGGGAAGTTAGATTATGTGGTTGAATTAAAAAGTGAAATCTTGGTACAGTAATGGATTAGCAAAGCAAACTCGCTGCGCTTAGCCAGATTAGTCTCAGGTTTATGTTGCTCACTGATTTCGGCACGGTAGTTAGTTTAGTTTTATTATAATTACTTTGCTTTTAAAGGACATTTGTAAAAATCATGGGAAGGAAGATCACAACAAGTGGAGTTCTCCACAACTTGGCCCTGAAATTCAACTTCCTTGTTCATACAGGGAAGCCATTCAGGTCTAATCATTTTTAGTGTATCATAAATAATCTTCACACTTGCTGTTAAGTTAATTAATATAATCAGTAAAGCCAAATGCATCAAAAATGAAGCTTATTTTGCAAACATGCAAAATGTTCTGCCTCATTGCCTCTCTATCAAAATTAAATGTCATTTCGCTAACAACTCTTTCCAAGTTTTAATTTCAATCCTGTTTTATCACAAATCCTGCCTTTTTTAAAAAAAACAAAAAAGGTCCCCTCTAAACAAAGCTATCCTTGTGCGACAGACTATCGGTAAAGAGTCACATGACCACTAATTAGGCACGTGGGGCCCAATCCTGCAAATACGGCTGTCCGATCTTGCCAACGCTTATGAGGTCATTACTCGGGGCCATAAGTGGATCAGGATCAAGGCCTTGAACATTACAACTTGACCTACATTACCTTGCCACAAATTGCTTTTATGTAAAATGAAAGCAACATAGGTGGTTCTAAATAGTTTGTTAGTATATTTTCATGACCATGAGCTTAAAATAAAATAGATGCCCATAAAGACAAAAATCTATTACTAACTTGTAAGAAAATAAATGCCAGTTTAGAAACAAATAAGTGGATGGTTATTCTTGTGTTCATGTAATTGCACCATTATTTTTCAATTCATGGGCATAGTTCATAACAATCAAATAATATTTACACAAAACAAAAGGTACAGAAGAATAATTGTAGGTATTTTACTGTCCTCTGTGCCCCAGGGAGGAAAGATTGAAGTTCCACCAGGAACTCCCTAGTATGCTGTCGAGCTGAGGCTATGGCAGTGATATGTTGAATCGGTATGTTCTCCAATCATGTGTCCAATTAGTGCCACACACTTTGGGGTTTTGGTTTGGTTTCCTGTGGCCCCTCAATGAAAGGGAGATTGTAGTGACATCTTTGTAGCTTTGTAGCTGGGCTGTCTCTGAAGACCCTCTCTCTTTCGGTTTCAGCCACCACAGAGCATAGGTTAATGCAACCCAAACGCTACATCATTCAATGCCCGTTCTAAGACTTATCAAGTTAGGTACATATATTTGAAATTTCATGTCCTGCTTAAATTCAATGTCCTGCTTAAATGAGAAAGTAAGGAGACATCGCTTATATTTCAGTTCTCCATAAATTGTTTAAAAGGATTCTTTTTTGTATATGAAGTTAGAGTAATTAGATAAGAAAACTTCCATAACCCAGGTCTTCCTTGCTCAGGCACAAGTACCAGTGAAGTTAAATGGGAGCTTGAAGTCAATGAGACAAGCAGGAATAAATTATGAAGTTCCAATGATTATTACCCTTGTTCCGCATTATGTTCAGTTTCTGTTCCTGGTAAGAGCGGTGCTTCATTTCCAATGTAAAGGCTGATCTTTCAACCCCTTATGAGCACAAGTAGTTCTTATATACACAAGCGGTTAGCCTCATAGTTCAAGTCACTGCATATACTGATAGAAGTATTTGTTGCAAACAATTTATTGAATACATTGAGGGGTGTTTTGTTTTTATTTGCTTTTTCTCTACCTGTTTGGGTACAGATCACAGCTTTGAGCTATTTATCCATTAATAGTAATTCTTCAAGTAGCTTTTCAATCCTATTTGAGCCTGGCATTTTCTTCAAACATTCCATGACAGGCACCCAATATTCAGGTCTCAGGATTTGAGCTGCATGACTTGTAATTAAGTCACATGTTTCTGTTTCTTTTCTGGACTAGATGACCAAACCTCCAAAAACTACTTCCTTTTCCACTCAAGCCAAATTTATTTTCATTTCTCTATATTAGTGGTTTTGCTGTTGCCCGTTGGAGAATCTAAGCATCTTCCATATAAAGTCAACAGCAATAGTGAAATTCCTAGTGAACTTTGTGAAGACTTTAGCTCTTCTATTTTTCAGGGTAAAAGCTCTGCTTGGCATAGGGTTTTTGTTAAAGAGTTTATAAATTTTATTTTATCTACCAATATACACCTGGGATGAAATCTTGGCCCCACTGAAGTCAGTAATGGCAAAGCCCCCATTAATTTCAATAAAGCTAGTATTTCACCTTCATGCTTTTATTCATCAGACAAATTCTGCTTCCCTCCAAGAGGAATCTTCGTTACAGGCTTCAAAATTACTGCTCATAGACATTTGTATGAGCAAAACTTTGCTTGTGTGAATGTTCAGAAGCAGTGCAGAATAATGAAGCATGGACAGGCCTAATGAAAACCCTGCTGTTTTCATAACAGCTTTCCACTATATTTAGCAAGTTCTAGGTCCCAATTGTGTAATGACCTCCCTGAGCTCATGAGGAACTCTGTGCAAGGTTCTGCTACGGTGGACTGTCATAGACTGTCGGGAGCCTAGTCACAGCCGAGGCTCATCATGGTTTTGGTACCCTATTTAAAGAAGCAAAATCCTGGTTATCACATCAGAAAATACTCAATTAAAATCAACCAAAACCATAGTACATCCAGGGAATAAATCTTTTTTTTAAATTAAAGTTGCTTGGCCATTAGCTGCCAATCCTACAGCAGCTCATTCTAACAGCAAGTTAACTCAAACAGCAGGCAGTAGACAGTACATCACATCTCTGGAACATCAGAGCTGTTTCCAGCAGCCTTCTCATTATTAGGTTTTTATCCTAAAGTTGCTTTCCTCACATTGGAAACAATTTACCCCAGCCAGGTTTGAAATCAGTGGCTTCCTATCAGTGCTCATTTGCGTCTAAATGAGTACTTTATTTTAAACACAGGCCGTTCACTCTGAATGAGTTAAAAGATATTAAATGCAGCTCAAGTACTTGCGAGTGAACACACTCCATGAGAACAACGTCCATTTCAGAGCAGGTCAGTGTGCTAAGTAGACTGGCTGAAACTTTTTCCCCCCATATCAAATATGCTTACATCCATTGGCTCAGGGACCAAGGCAAAGCCTTCCATGATGCAGAAGTCTTGATTTCCTCTTGTATAGAGGGAAGGAGGCATGGATAGACCTGCTCTTCTGGAGGCCTCTGCATCTTCTTTCTACCGAGGAAGTGGGCTCTTCCTACAGAAGATAACATTGTGGATGGGCTTGGGGGTAGGCTGCTGGATCTGAACTTTGGAAATGTCTGCTGCAACCATTGGGGTAGACCAGATGGGGCTGCAGACTCAATACATCCTCTGGCTAGTCCCTGCCATTTCATTCTGAAAAACACATCTGTGCTCCTTATGCATGGGCAATGGGACAATCACTTAAGATACACTGGGGGACAGATCAGGAGGGAAGAAGTGAGAATGTGTTAGTTCAGCCTTGACAAAGCTATTAAAAGGCTAGCAACAGAGGAAAATGGTAAGACGTGCTCAGTTATCAACTCCTGAGAAGTTGCTGTGGTCATAGAATCATAGAATCTCAGGGTTGGAAGGGACCTCAGGAGGTCATCTAGTCCAACCCCCTGCTCAAAGCAGGACCAAACCCAATTAGATCATCCCAGCCAGGGCTTTGTCAAGCCTGACCTTAAAAACCTCTAAGGAAGGAGATTCCACCACCTCCCTAGGTAACCCATTCCAGTGCTTCACCACCCTACTAGTGAAAAAGTTTTTCCTAATATCCAACCTAAACCTCCCCCTCTGCAACTTGAGACCATTACTCCTTGTTCTGTCATCTTCTACCACTGAGAACAGTCTAGATCCATCCTCTTTGGAACCCCCTTTTAGGTAGTTGAAAGCAGCTATCAAATCCCCCCTCATTCTTCTCTTCTGCAGGCTAAACAATCCCAGTTCCCTCAGCCTCTCCTCATAAGTCATGTGCTCCAGCCCCCTAATCATTTTTGTTGCCCTCTGTTGGACTCTTTCCAATTTATCCACATCCTTCTTGTAGCGTGGGGCCCAAAACTGGACACAGTACTCCAAATGAGGCCTCAGCAGTGCCGAATAGAGGGGAATAATCACGTCCCTCGATCTGCTGGAAATGCCCCTACTTATACAGCCCAAAATGCCATTAGCCTTCTTGGCAACAAGGGCACACTGTTGACTCATATTCAGCTTTTCGTCCACCGTAACCCCTAGGTCCTTTTCTGCAGAACTGCTGCCCAGCCATTCGGTCCCTAGTCTGTAGCAGTGCATGGGATTCTTCCGTCCTAAGTGCAGGACTCTGCACTTGTCCTTGTTGAACCTCATCAGATTTCTTTTGGCCCAATCCTCTAATTTGTCTAGGTCCCTCTGTATCCTGTCCCTACCCTCCAGCATATCAACCACTCCTCCCAGTTTAGTGTCATCTGCAAACTTGCTAAGGGTGCAGTCCACACCATCCTCCAGATCGTTGATGAAGATATTGAACAAAACCGGCCCCAGCACCGACCCTTGGGGCACTCCACTTGATACCGGCTGCCAACTAGACATGGAGCCATTGATCACTACCCGTTGAGCACGACCATCCAGCCAGTTTTCTATCCACCTTACCGTCTATTCATCCAGCCCATACTTCTTTAACTTGCTGGCAATAACACTGTGGGAGACTGTATCAAAAGCTTTGCTAAAGTCAAGAAATAGCACATCCACTGCTTTCCCCTCATCCACAGAGCCAGTTATCTCATCATAGAAGGCAATTAGGTTAGTCAGGCATGACTTGCCCTTGGTGAATCCATGCTGACTGTTCCTGATCACTTTCCCCTCCTTTAAGTGGTTCAGAATTGATTCCTTGAGGATCTGTTCCATGATTTTTCCAGGGACTGAGGTGAGACTGACTGGCCTGTAGTTCCCCGGATCTTCCTCCTTCCCTTTTTTAAAGATGGGCACTACATTAGCTTTTTTCCAGTCATCCAGGACCTCCCCCGATTGCCATGATTTGTCAAAGATAATGGCCAATGGCTCTGCAATCACATCGGCCAACTCCTTTAGCACCCTCGGATGCAGTGCATCCGGCCCCATGGACTTGTGTTCGTCCAGCTTTTCTAAATAGTCCCGAACTACTTCTTTCTCCACAGAGGGCTGGTCACCTCCTCCCCATACCGTGCTGCGGAGTGCAGCCGCCTGGGAGCTGACCTTGTCTGTGAAGACAGAGGCAAAAAAAGCATTGAGTACACTAGCTTTCTCCACATCCTCTGTCACTAGGTTCCCTCCCTCATTCAGCAAGGGGCCCACACTTTCCTTGACTTTCTTCTTGTTGCTCACATACCTGAAGAAACCCTTCTTGTTACTCCTAACATCTCCAGCTAGCTGCAACTCCAAGTGTGATTTGGCCTTCCTAATTTCACTCCTGCATGCCTGAACAATATTTATATACTCCTCCCTGGTCATTTGTCCAATCTTCCACTTCTTGTAAGCTGCTTTTTTGTGTTTAAGATGAGCAAGGATTTCACTGTTAAGCCAAGCTGGTCGCCTGCCATATTTACTTTTCTTTCTACACATCGGGATGGTTTGTTCCTGCAACCTCAATAAGGATTCTTTAAAATACAGCCAGCTTTCCTCGACTCCTTTCCCCCTCATGTTATTCTCCCAGGGGACCTTGCCCATCAGTTCCCTGAGGGAGTCAAAGTCTGCTTTTCTGAAGTCCAGGGTCTCTGTTCTACTGCTCTCCTTTCTTCCTTGTGTCAGGATCCTGAACTCAACCATCTCATGGTCACTGCCTCCCAGGTTCCCATCCACTATTGCTTCCTCTACTATTTCCTCCCTGTTTGTGAGCAGCAGGTCAAGAAGAGCTTTTCCCCTAGTTGGTTCCTCCAGCACTTGCACCAGGAAATTGTCCCCTACACTTTCCAAAAACTTTCTGGATTGTCTGTGGACCGCTGTATTGCTCTCCCAGCAGATATCGGGGTGATTAAAGTCACCCATGAGAACCAGGGCCTGTGATCTAGTAACTTCTGTTAGTTGCTGGAAGAAAGCCTCGTCCACCTCATCCCCCATGTCTGGTGGTCTGTAGCAGACTCCCACCACGACGTTACCCTTGTTGCTCACACTTCTAAATTTAATCCAGAGACTCTCAGGTTTTTCTGCAGTTTCATACTGGAGCTCTGAGCAGTCATACTGCTCTCTTACATACAATGCAACTCCCCCACCTTTTCTGCCCTGCCTATCCTTCCTGAACAGTTTATATCCATCCATGACAGTACTCCAATCATGTGAGTTATCCCACCAAGTCTCTGTTATTCCAATTACATCATAATTCCTTGACTGTGCCAGGACTTCCAGTTCTCCCTGCTTGTTCCCCAGGCTTCTTGCATTTGTGTATAGGCATTTAAGATAACTCACCGATTGTCCTGCTGTCCCAGTATGGGGCAGGAGCCCTCCCCTCTTGCACTCACCTACTTGTGCTTCCTCCCAGTATCCCACTTCCCCACTTACCTCGGGGCTTTGGTCTCCTTCCCCCGGTGAACCTAGTTTAAAGCCCTCCTCACTAGGTTAGCCAGCCTGCTTCCAAAGATGCTCTTCCCTCTCTTCGTCAGGTGGAGCCCATCTCTGCCTAGCACTCCTTCTTCTTGGAACACCATCCCATGGTCAAAGAATCCGAACCCTTCTCTCCGACACCATCTGCATAGCCATTCGTTGACTTCCACGATTCGACAGTCTCTACCCCGGCCTTTTCCTGCCACAGGGAGAATGGACGAGAACACCACTTGCGCCTCAAACTCCTTTATCCTTCTTCCCAGAGCCACGTAGTCTGCAGTAATACGCTCAAGGTCATTCTTGGCAGTATCATTGGTGCCCACGTGGAGAAGCAGGAAGGGGTAGCGATCTGAGGGCTTGATGAGTCTCGGCAGTCTCTCCGTCACATCACGAATCCTAGCCCCTGGCAAGCAGCACACCTCTCGGTTTTCCCGGTCAGGGCGGCAGATAGATGACTCAGTCCTACGGAGGAGAGAGTCCCCGACCACCACCACCCTCCTCCTCCTCTTGGGAGTGGTGGTCGTGGAACCCCCATCCCTAGGACTGTGCATCTCATGCCTTCCAGTCAGTGGAGTCTCCTTCTGCTCTGTTCCCTCAGATGTATCATTCACTCCACTCTCTGCACTAGTACCTGTGGAGAGAACATGAAAACGGTTGCTCATCTGAATATGCGTTTCTGGTACATGGACTTGTCTCATACTCTTTCCTCTTCTGGAGGTCACATGCCGCCAGTTGTCCTCACTGGTCCCTCAATGTAAGCACAGATCCAGTGAGTGAAGTGACCCTGCCAACAGTCCATCCCATAATTCTCCTTTCTGCACTGGCATATTCAGAGTGAGTTTGGATCCCACTTCCTTGGCATAAAGAGATGCAGTGGCTCTCTATGCATCTTATCTGCTCCCTCTCCCAATCACCCCAGTATTGAGGGATCATGGGATTATAGGCTGGAATAAGGATTTATGCTGCAGCATTGCACTTGCTCTTCAGTGAGGGGGTGCTCTAATCCCACCAACACTGCAGAACAGATGCATGAAGCCCGATTACTCAGGCTTTAGAGAAGTTTCAATAATTTTACCCTTCGTTAAAGTAGAGTGCCTCGAGCTCCTACAGCAAACCTGAAAACGTTAATGCTACTTCAAATTCCAATACACAGAGGGCAAAGTACTTGTTGACTTCTATGGCAGCAGGATCTGGCCCAGATATATGAAACATTTCAAAAGGAACCTTGTCTTAAAACAAGAATAAGACTAGACAAAAGTATTTGAGTCAGGGCATTGCTAGGCAATCTTGCTGGTTGTCAGATCTGCAGTGTAATGACATGTCAATTTGATTTCTTTTGTGCATGAGCCCAGAGCTATCCTTGGGCCTAAATTCTTCTGTACTTTAGTTTTTCTTTTGTTCTGATGGCACTTCTCCCAACATTACTTGACAATGAGTGATGCTCCAAAACCCTGATCTTTCACACCCTGTTGGTGACCTATAACTTTTCATGCATAACCTTTGACCTGGGTCCTGACAGTTTGATTTATTGTCCAGTGTTATGATTTATGAGTATCTTCTCAGAATAATTAATGGACAACAGGTGGCGGCATAATAATTTTGATTACCCAGTGGTTCATGAAGCCACTTCAAAGGTGACTTCATTTACTGAATAGGAAAAGGACAACAATTAGAAATTAAACAAAGCAATCCTTTTATGCCTTCGTTTTTCACCTCTTTGTCCGTCAACACAGAAGACTTTATTTAGACTCTCATCTTGAACACCAGGAACTTGAATTCTGTGCAGAAGACAACACTTCCCAGCTCCTGGTTTTGGTAGAACTATTTTTCTGTTGTTGAAAAGAGTCTTGATTAATTGAACATTGTCAGTTTCCATAAACCTGAGGACCTCTTTTTTAAATCTAGCTTTTGGAAACTTACCACCACCAGAGGCAGAATTTATTCCAAAATGCATATTTTTGATAGCTTATCTTTTTGTTCAGGGAACTATTGAGTCACTAAAAGCCCCATCCCACAAGGTGCTGAGCACCCCCAATTCCCATTTAAGTAAGAGTGCTCAACAACTTGTGGGATCGGCCCTAAATTATGCAATTGGAACATTCAGTTCAGGTAATTCAATAACATTATGTTCTCCAAGGGCCCAACTCTGCAACCTTCATTCACAAATGAATAGCACTCACCTGAATATCTGTACTGAAGTCAACTGGGCTACTTTGGTGAGTGCTACTCAGCCTGAGGAAAAGCTGAAGAACTTGAACTCAGGATTGTAGTCATGATAACAAGTTTATACTACACCCAAATGCAAACCATTACTAGTGGGATATAATTATGGTTGCTTATTGTTCATTTGCTTTATAAAACTGATCTAGAATGGTAGGATATCGTTTGCAAATTCTCTTCCATTAAAATACCTTTCTTTCCTGCAAGCTGATGGTGGACCCAAATCCTAATGATTTCAACAGTCCCTTTATAACTGATCGCTAAATTCCACAACATCCCAATAAAGGCGCAAATTTGCTAACCAGGTTCTGACAATACCTTTTATTCTCTTCTATACATACTTATTTTGGAAGGCCCATAATTTCCCCCATTTAATTCAGTTGATTGTTTTCCATTGTTATTTTCAATAACACCATGCGTTGCTATGGAGATGATGATGATGTGTTGTGTATGGGTCCTGGGTTTCAAGACCTGATTTTCAGAGCAAATGTGAGTGCTCAACGCTTCTGAAAATCAAGCCATCCATTTGTCAAGAACAGAGGTTCTGGATGTTTGTTTTAAGGATAAACATCTGATTGCAAAATAAAATACATACTTTAATGCACCCTATCCATTCAATCATTGTTAAACATGCTTTTAAAAATACATTCGTATTGAAATAAGTAGGTTAATGGTGCTATTTCTCAATGTTTACAGAAAGATAAAGGGGCTCAGCTGGAGTAAATCAGTGTAGCTCCACTGAAGTTAGTGTAACAATGCCAATTTGCACAAACTAAGGATCTGGCCCCAAGAGCTCTTCCTTTTCATCTCAGTCCAAAGATAAATCTAAATATTAATAGTTGTTTGCAGGGTTGTTGTAGCTGGGTGGGTCCCAGAATATTGGAGAGACAAGGTGGGTGAGGTGATATCTTTTATTAGACCGTGTCTCTCTAAATATTAATGACATTTAACTACACTCCCCTCTCTGTGTCACAATTCCTCTTCACACCCAAGAAAGCACATGAGAAATGAAGTTTCGTACAGCACTACAATAGCGATACTGCAGGCTTATCATTTTTAATTGACTTCTTGACTTATAAAAATATTCCTACAATCCTGCTTTACATTGCAGTTTAATAACAGCTTAACACACATCTATGAAATATTCATTCCTGTTACATTCAAATTTTAAAATATCTGATGAAGAGCCTGGTTAATAGATAAAGCAGAATCCCTAGAATATTAAAATCACTCAGGCTTTCCGCAAGGTTGCTCAGTGGAAAGCAAAGAAATTACTACTCTTGTGATCAGACTTACTTTATTTTTTTTCCCTCTAGAACTCATAACGCCACCCCTGCAACAAAACACTATTACAATAAAGCCAATTTTGTCCTATAGTAGTTTTATCAAACCTTTAATACCACATTAGCTGCTTAATATACAGTAGATGTAGCGATGGAAAACCACTCTCCTCCAGACTCTCTACTCAATAAAGACGAAGGAATAATTTTCAGCAACTCATTTATCAGATTAAGGTAGCCTTTTTCAGTTTATGAAATAGGCAAAAGCTGATCTGGATTTCCACAAATGTGATAATAAAATAAAATAAAATAAAATAAAATAAAATAGTGCATGGATTGATCACAAACAGTTTGCAGCAAGTAATTAACATCTGAAATTCAAACTGGATTGCTTAGTGGTGATCGCTCAGGTAAATCACATGATGCGGTTTTTGCTCCTTGATTGGATGATTCACACAGACATCTGGTGCAAATACCCCCGCATGCAAATCTTAAATGGAATGTCCATGAATATGCCCAATGGCAACTGTCATTTGGGCATATTTCAGCAAATATTTGTGCCACTAAAACTTAATTATTCAATGCTGGTATGTGTTTAACCAAAGCAAATTAATTTCAACATCTGAATAACTACTTGTAAAATTGTTCTTTTGGTTTGTTTGGTTGATTGGTTGGTTTAGGGTTTTTTTGTGTGGGCAGCATTCATCCAGGTATATTTCTGTTTTATGCTACAATTTTCTATTTTGATTTTATATTTTATTCTACAAGGAGTTCATAGAGAAAACTATTGTTTAAATAAAAGCTTTTAGTAACAAGAAACCTGCATCTAGCAAATGTACATACATAAATTAAGGGGCACAGATTCTGCATTCCTCCTTTCTTTGAGTCCTACTGACCTCTTTGGTTTGATTCTCACTCGGGAAACTAGTTTACCTTTAAAATGGTAGATGCTCTTGAATCATACCGTGATGTTAGTATTTTGTTCCCCGTCAATTTTTAAATTAATTACCTGGAAGCAACCAGCGGTTAATTTTTGGCCATAGACTTTTTGATTAGAAGCTGTGACCCTTTTTGCCTTTTTGGCACACTCTATACAACACCGGTGACCCCTGACACCTGATTCAACTAAAAGTAACTCCCAGACAGATCTTTCATATTCAGCAATCTCTTTGTTACACTGGGGTGCTTATCCACGTCATTCCTTAAAATCAACTTTGTTCTTCTCCTCTTCCTTCTCTTTATACCCCCATTCCCCATACTTATTTTCTAGCAACATTTCTATCCTTCCATTTGTCTCTCTCCTTCGATTCTTAAACTTTACACTATACCATCGTCCCATATGTTTGTGCTGCACGCAAGGAGGTTTCTTTAGAAAATGCTCATGCTAATTATAAATTTAATTTGCATTTTAATTAGAACGGTAGCAAATTAAAAGCGTGGCAGCTGGAGAATTTTGAACGCTTTGCAGAGATTTGGTGTCAGTATCTCCCTGCCTCTGACTTCGCTGTCTTTTCATTTTTTTCCCTCACTATCTTTCATTCACACAAACATATTGGCAATTTTTCTCCTCTCTTGTTTCTTTTTTGTCTATTTTTTTATTTCTCCATTTCCCCCACCCCCAAGGATCAAATTATAAATTATTTCTTTTTTGTACTGATAAACAGTATACTCTTGTCTTGTGCCAGTACACCATGTACTGTAGTGATAGTGCTGCTTTTAAGTGAGCTTTTGTGCGGCCCTGTTAGTACTGCCCTCTTTTGCTATTTATATCTGCCATTAATTTACAGGTAAGAATCTAGTCTATTTCCCCTTGACTAATTTCAAATTCCAGGCTCTAAGGCTTCTGTAGCCTAAACCAGTGCATTTTTTAAAAGAAAAAAAACATCCTATACATTTGCAGTAGTCTGTAGAATCTTAATGAAAGCCATTCAGAATGCATTGGGCATTTCACAACTTTATTCTTCGCAAATGCAGCCTTCAATATTGTGCTTTTGGACAAAAGGCTGAAGTAATCTGTCAGTCTTTTGGCCTATAGAATGGCATATATTCTGGCCCTACTGTCTCTCAGTGTTTTCTTTCATTTGTGATGTGAGCATGTCTGATTTTAGCACTCACGTGAGCTCATTTAGTCAGCCCTGTCGTTTTCCCTATGTTGTATCTCCATGGTCATTTTCATTCCTTCTGTTCGCTTCCCTCACAGTGTCCTTGCTCAATAATATTCATTAATTGATTGACAGCTCTGATAGACCCAACTAACCTCTATCTCACTCTCATGTCGGTTTTTAAATAAGTACTTGTACGTCCAATGACCTTGTCGCCTCATCAGATATCAGAAAATGAGCATGCAGATATGGAAGAACCTGATTAGCAAAATAAGGAAGATCTCACTTCTGGTGTAAGTCCATAACAAGCACTAACAACTAAGTTTACAATTATGCATTTTAAACAAAAGAGACCTACAAATGAGGAATAAACAGACCTTAACCAGTTCCATGAGCATTGTCTCTAGTGAAAGCATAATACAGAGCTCTCATAACACGATGGGTTTGCTAGAAAAAGCTGGAAAAGAGCCAACATTACTCAATGTGGTGCTGTTCGTTTGAATTTTAGAAGGTAGTCTTTTGTATTACTGTTTCTAATTGCATTTTAAATTATTTGTATAATGCTGTAACGCACCCAAAAATGCATACACAGGAGAAGAGGGGGATTTAGAGATAAAATTATATTTAAGATTACTTAGCAAAGATTCTGAACAGGAAAGACTTTTTCCTGTCAGAAAAATTGCTTAAACCCTTGCAAAGTTTTGGGCTTTATTGTTTATTATTTATTTATATTATAGTAATATCGATAGACCCCCCCCCCAAGATTGGGATGCTACTATGCCAGGTGTGGTACATACTAAACATCAATCCCTGCATTAAAGAACTTAGAATGTAAAAAGACAATGCAGACAGAAGGAAGTATTAGCTTCCTTTTACAGATTGGGAACAGAGGTACAATGACTTGCCCAAGGTCACGCAGGAAGTCTGTTGCAGAACCAGGAAGTAAAGCCAGATATCCTGAGTTCCAGTCTGTTGCCCTCTTCTTCCATTTTTCAGTTTCTAGTCATCTGGCCCTAGCAATTACAGGAATCAGTTTGGTGAAACTAGTGCTTTGTTTAGCCTTGATTTCAGTGGTAAGCTTTTCGATGAGGTGATTGTAATAATGTTAGAATGGATTGCACTTGTTAAATGGGCTAGATTAACAAAGCTGTTTATTGTACCATAAAATGCCTTATAAAAACAAAGCTCAAAGTTTATTCTAATTTCTTGGGAGCTATTTGAGAGCACTGATTTGGAATCTGTTAGGATCAAGTGGGGATGTCACATAGTCTCCTCCAGTTTTTTTTAACCTATCTCATAGAACTGGAAGGACTTTGAAAGGTCATTGAGTCCAACCCCCTGCCTTCACTAGCAGAACCAAGTACTGTCCCTGACAGATTTTTGCCCCAGATCCCTAAATGGCCCCCTCAAGGATTGAACTCACAACCCTGGGTTTAGCAGGCCAATGCTCAAACCACTGAGCTATCCCTCCCCCCAATTGCAGGGCTCGGAAGTAAGAGGGCTGGGGCTGGTTGACCTTGGTCTTTGATCTTGGTTCTGCAATAATCATTCATGTTGGGTGAAATTCACCAGTGATAATAATGGCCATTAGAAGACCTGCAATGCAGCAGTACCTGACATCTTCTGGGCCTGGACAACTGCAGAGCATGCACACCACAGAAAAAAAAATGTTTGATTTGGGCTTGGTCGCTACTTTGCATGAAGAAATTCGACCCATTCCTAGTAATGAGAGAGATAGACACAAAGTTAAATGAGTCCATCATCATGCTTACCCATTATATCATGGAACCATATCTAACTGCTGCTGGAATTACTCTCTGTCTTTCTCATGACAATGTACCTTCTTTTTCAAAACCAAGCCTGGAATCCAGGGTGGTTCATACTCAGGTTTCATTATATTCACACTACCAAGAAACAGAATCACAATTTTATATAAAATTCTTCCATTGGCCCATCAAATTGATATGAGCATGAAGATCAAGATGAGGAAGGGCAACCAAAAAAGAAGAGAAAATGTAATAGAAAACACTGAATAATCTGTAACAAAACAAACTTTAAAATATGACCTGGTGTCTTGGAGCGAAGGTCAAGTTTCTTTCCAGAAGTGCTATGCTCTCATAGGTGGAGTTTATTTTACAACAAATCACATCTCCAATTTATAATTCTCACTTATACAAGATTCAGCTCCTGAGCTTTTCAGCACCCGGTGAGGAAAGTAGAGGCCTGCAGAGCTTTCTTCTCATGAGTAATCCTTACTCAGGTAAGTAGTCTCATTAATTTCAAAGCCTTATTTACAAGCAACCATTATTCATTGACCTCAATGGGACCATTCATGCGGGTATGGATTACTCATGTGAGTAAAGCTTTGCAGGATCTAAATATACTAAATTGCCTTCAAGAGCTAATTTTTTAAAATGAAAGATAACATTATGCAAAATGTTGATATCTGGGTACCCTAATTAATCTGCTATTTTAATCACATGATTGCATAGTAAAGTTCTAATTTCTATGTCACCATGAAATTCCCCAGATCCATTACTTCTCCCCTGTCCCCAATAACCTTCTAAATATTTTGATAAGCTCTGGTCAACTGAATCTCTTGCAATAACTTCTTATGGTGAAATTGACCATAGAGTGTACAACACTCCCCAAATTATAAATCTTTCACCTTGGCACTTTGGAAAGGCTTGGGTGTTATTTCATGTAAGTTTTTGCAGCTGTACAAAATACTTTCATTAACCCAAGAATGGATTATTTGGAGTGCTAATTAATTGATTCTTCAAAATGCCAATTGACATACTCCCAGGGAAAACCTGATCTAAGCAACTATGTTAATCAAGCTATTGTACTTACGGTTCTGTCTGAATATCAGACCATCTGAAATGAGGAGAACTTTGCCATTACTGTCCTGGACCTCTTGTGGGCAGCTAATTAATATGAGTAGAATATGACAGTTGCACTTGTACATTCACTGTACTGCCTGACAATAACTCTATAAAATTACATTTCAGCTAAAGAATGGAAACAGTGTTAAATACCATTATTTGCCTTCCTTTGATGTCTGAGAGTCATTATGAAAGCAATTACAGCAGTTTCTCTGTCTGTATGTCTACAGGGTATTTATCTGTATCTGTCTGAGTCCTTTGCCAGGTGGAAAATATATGGCATATTAAAGACAAGGGAATTCAGCCTCAATTATCAGGCTATGAACAGAGGAAGAAACAAAATCAGAGTTTTGCAGATGATCCTGCCAGAAAACAGTAATTTAATATTAAAGCCAGGCAAGCTGGGGAAAACTTGCCTAGTGCGGGAGCTTTTTATTTTAATATTATTTGTTCCCTCCTCCCCCACACACTCCATTGCCCTAGTTTGTTTTCCATTCTTTTTTTTTTTTTTTCAGTTCCTCTGTTTATTTTAAGTAAGCTCACACATGTGATTCTAGGGAACTTGGATTTTCTCTTTAAACCCACATTTTGCTTCTTAATTATGCTGTGGATATTCTTCTAACTACACCCACAGAAAACATCGTTTTGTCTAGTATGTTGGCAGGTAGATTGCGTGGGTCTGAGGATCATATGAGGTGCTGACAGGTGATGAGGGAGCTCTGTACCTTTCAGGGGATGCTGGGTCACTCGCAGGGTTGAGCCCTTACACATCACATCACAAAGTATGTCTGTACTTATGGCAGTGTGTGGAATACAGACAGCACATGCCCAGCAAGCATTGGTATAAAGAGCAGTGTAGACACTAAGGCGCAGTTTAGATGAGTAGAGTGCCCTATACACCTGAACCCCCAGGTACATGTATGTTGTCCTCCGTCTTAAATAGAAAGCTAGAAATACTGCCAATACTTAGTTCCAATTCTCAAGCATTCTGAAACTGAAACCTCTAGGAACATATCCATTGCCATTGTAATAATTGTATTAGAGACTCTTTCTTCATGTTCTCCCCTGATTTGCTCCAGGAAAGTATGTAACAACTTAGTAATGCTCAGTAAGCCCCCAGAGGCAAGTTGGTCAGAGGGAAGGCATAACAATCCAGGAAGTTTTTGGAAAGTGTAGGGGACAATTTCCTGGTGCAAGTGCTGGAGGAACCAACTAGGGGAAAAGCTCTTCTTGACCTGCTGCTCACAAACAGGGAAGAAATAGTAGAGGACGCAATAGTGGATGGGAACCTGGGAGGCAGTGACCATGGGATGGTCGAGTTCAGGATCCTGACACAAGGAAGAAAGGAGAGCAGTAGAATACAGAGCCTGGACTTCAGAAAAGCAGACTTTGACTCCCTCAGGGAACTGATGGGCAAGGTCCCCTGGGAGAATAACTTGACGGGGAAAGGAGTTGAGGAAAGCTGGCTGTATTTTAAAGAATCCTTATTGAGGTTGCAGGAACAAACCATCCCGATGTGTAGAAAGAAAAGTAAATATGGCAGGCGACCAGCTTGGCTTAACAGTGAAATCCTTGCTCGTCTTAAACACAAAAAAGCAGCTTACAAGAAGTGGAAGATTGGACAAATGACCAGGGAGGAGTATATAAATATTGTTCAGGCATGCAGGAGTGAAATTAGGAAGGCCAAATCACACTTGGAGTTGCAGCTAGCTGGAGATGTTAGGAGTAACAAGAAGGGTTTCTTCAGGTATGTGAGCAACAAGAAGAAAGTCAAGGAAAGTGTGGGCCCCTTGCTGAATGAGGGAGGGAACCTAGTGACAGAGGATGTGGAGAAAGCTAGTGTACTCAATGCTTTTTTTGCCTCTGTCTTCACAGACAAGGTCAGCTCCCAGGCGGCTGCACTCCGCAGCACGGTATGGGGAGGAGGTGACCAGCCCTCTGTGGAGAAAGAAGTAGTTCGGGACTATTTAGAAAAGCTGGACAAACACAAGTCCATGGGGCCGGATGCACTGCATCCGAGGGTGCTAAAGGAGTTGGCCGATGTGATTGCAGAGCCATTGGCCATTATCTTTGACAAATCATGGCAATCGGGGGAGGTCCCGGATGACTGGAAAAAAGCTAATGTGGTGCCCATCTTTAAAAAAGGGAAGAAGGAAGATCCGGGGAACTACAGGCCAGTCAGTCTCACCTCAGTCCCTGGAAAAATCATGGAACAGGTCCTCAAGGAATCAATTATGAACCACTTAAAGGAGGGGAAAGTGATCAGGAACAGTCAGCATGGATTCACCAAGGGCAAGTCATGCCTGACTAACCTAATTGCCTTCTATGATGAGATAACTGGCTCTGTGGATGAGGGGAAAGCAGTGGATGTGCTATTTCTTGACTTTAGCAAAGCTTTTGATACAGTCTCCCACAGTATTCTTGCCAGCAAGTTAAAGAAGTATGGGCTGGATGAATGGACAGTAAGGTGGATAGAAAACTGGCTGGATGGTCGTGCTCAACGGGTAGTGATCAATGGCTCCATGTCTAGTTGGCAGCCGGTATCAAGTGGAGTGCCCCAAGGGTCGGTGCTGGGGCCGGTTTTGTTCAATATCTTCATCAACGATCTGGAGGATGGTGTGGACTGCACCCTTAGCAAGTTTGCAGATGACACTAAATTGGGAGGAGTGGTTGATACGCTGGAGGGTAGGGATAGGATACAGAGGGACCTAGACAAATTAGAGGATTGGGCCAAAAGAAATCTGATGAGGTTCAACAAGGACAAGTGCAGAGTCCTGCACTTAGGACGGAAGAATCCCATGCACTGCTACAGACTAGGGACCGAATGGCTGGGCAGCAGTTCTGCAGAAAAGGACCTAGGGGTTACGGTGGACGAAAAGCTGAATATGAGTCAACAGTGTGCCCTTGTTGCCAAGAAGGCTAACGGCATTTTGGGCTGTATAAGTAGGGGCATTTCCAGCAGATCGAGGGACGTGATTATTCCCCTCTATTCGGCACTGCTGAGGCCTCATTTGGAGTACTGTGTCCAGTTTTGGGCCCCACACTACAAGAAGGATGTGGATAAATTGGAAAGAGTCCAACGGAGGGCAACAAAAATGATTAGGGGGCTGGAGCACATGACTTATGAGGAGAGGCTGAGGGAACTGGGATTGTTTAGCCTGCAGAAGAGAAGGATGAGGGGGGATTTGATAGCTGCTTTCAACTACCTAAAAGGGGGTTCCAAAGAGGATGGGTCTAGACTGTTCTCAGTGGTAGAAGATGACAGAACAAGGAGTAATGGTCTCAAGTTGCAGAGGGGGAGGTTTAGGTTGGATATTAGGAAAAACTTTTTCACTAGTAGGGTGGTGAAGCACTGGAATGGGTTACCTAGGGAGATGGTGGAATCTCCTTCCTTAGAGGTTTTTAAGGTCAGGCTTGACAAAGCCCTGGCTGGGATGATCTAGTTGGGGTTGGTCCTGCTTTGAGCGGGGGTTGGACTAGATGACCTCCTGAGGTCCCTTCCAACCCTGAGATTCTATGATTCTATGATTCTATGAACACATTTATTAATGACTGGGCTCAGTATCAGATTGCTCAGGCTTTACAAAACATCCCAGGGCCTGATTCTACATTGTACCGCATCATGTGTAGTCATTAATGCCAGGGAAAAGTGTGTGCAAAGTGGATACAAAATGCCTTCAGTTCAGAATGGCAGCACCTTACAATCCACTTTGTCCTGGTGCAAATGACTACGTAAGGTCCAGAACAAAGGAGAATTATGGCTCTAGTTCACAACTGACATGCTTAGAGGCTCTGTGCAGGCAGTAACATAATCATACCATACTAGTGCTATATCATCTCATTGTATTGTCATCATTTAGAGTATGATACTTACCCATGCAAACTTAAGCATGGTTTGATTTGTACAAGACTTGTACTATCTGCAGCTTCACATACATGGTAGACTCAAAGGTCACAAATAAGGAGTCCAAACTGTCCTCTCTGCTCTAGCTGGTTATCACAGAATTTCATCCATTTTAGGCTTTTTGATATTGAATGTCACAGGCATCTCTGTTCTTCTCTGGAATCTTTTCCAGCATTTATGATAGACACGTATTTCCAGCTCCATGGCCTTTCTGCTTAAGTTTTCAAAGTAGGGAGTTATTAGACTGAGGCAATTTTCTTAGGGCCATCTGAACCATTTTAGTGTGTCTGATGTGGCAACAGTTGCCTTGGTCCTGTAAGGGTCCATATTGCTCCCCTTGAAGTCAATAGCAAAACTTCCAATGACGACACAAGAAGGAACAGACCCTACTAAACACATAAGCCCTTTGAAATGCAAGGCCTATGCAAACTCCTCTGAAATTAGAAAATTGACGAGAAAGCAGTCCCCGTGTATATTTACTACAATAGTTTTGTTAAAAAAGATTAATGGATGACAGAAGTCAAGATGAAGATGAAAAGATCTTAACAATGTTTGAGATATTCCACAGTAGGGAATGGAGAAAGGATTTGAAGGGATAATAGTTGACCATTTTACAATATAAATCTGGTCTTGGTTAATTACAACTACAAAGTATATCAGCCTATCCTTAGGAAGCCATGGTATTTTACAATGCATTCTAAAAAAAACATGCTTTGGATATTGAAATGAATGTAAAAAGGTAGAGGAAAAATATTTTTAAGTTCATATGAACTTGCATAAACATAGACATTCAGTTCATTCCTTTAATTAAAAAGGAAAAACACAACTTTCAAGAAACACACTTATTTTCTTCAAAAAGGATGATTAATACAGGTTAAAAAGCTTTTCTCGTTTTACAAAATTAATACCATGTTTAATTACATGAGATTAAAATTTCATTACACATTATACTTTAATTGGCATAGACGGGGCCAGAGGTTAACACCTCTGTATGAGTTACCTTTTGTACTGTTCCAATATCTAATAACATAGGAGTTTTAAATTATAAACCCTGACAACATTTAACAAGTTTCCTACACGTTTTAATTTTACCCTAGTAATCTTTTATGTGGAGCTCACTGGTGTTCCTGAGGTCATCATCCTGAATGATGAAAGGAGCTGAGAAAGAAATCATTATAAAACCTCTGCAACTGGACATTATTGAATTATGGTAAAGATGTTATCTGAAATAAGGATGTCTATTATAGGTTTAAGTATAATTAGTTTAGGGCAGTTGTGTTAGGGCAGTTGTTGGTTAGAACATTGTATATGTGTGTGGTGGTGGGAGGGGAGGCGGGTGATTCACCTCATAAAAGAGTCTGGTACCGTTCTACTCAAGAAAGATCAAAGAGAGATCTGGAAGACTCCTAGCTATGAAGAAATAAAGTGTTCTTGAGCTAGATCAGGGGTCTCAAACATGTGGCCCATGGAGCTCTTCCCTGCGGCCCGCCGGGCTTCCCGTGCTTCCCCCTGCACCCCCCCCAATTATTTTTTTTAACACCCAGGCAGTTCCCACCACCAGAATAGCTGTCTGGCGGCTTCACGGTTTCTGGGAGGGAGGGGGGAGGAGCGGGAAGCCGTGCGCACAGGGGAGGAGGTGGAGAAGGGGTGGAAAAGGGGCGGGGCCTAATGGAAGGGGTGAGTGGGGGCGGGGCCAGGGGCAGCGAGGGGGCGGGGTCAGTGATGCGGCCCTCGGGCCAATGCACTAGTCCTCATGAGGCCCTCATGGTAATTTGAGGTTGAGACCCCTGAGCTAGATGATGAGAGATGCTACATTCTAGGAGTAGGACTTTCAAAGGACAAAGGGAATTAGGCACACAAATCCTACTGAGTTTTAATGGAAATTGGATACCTCATTCAGTGGCCTTTGAAAATCCCAGCCCTACTTATAGCAACATTTCTCCAGTGTCAAACATCAGAAGTCACTGTTTCAATGACACACACCTTCCATTCTATACACCCTCAGCTAGGCTTCCAAGACAATTGGTCCAGGGAGTGTGGGAGAGATCAACAAAATGGTGTGCTTGAATTACAATCTTATGTGCTGGCGCATGTGTAGCTCTGCTACTGAGCCAGTAGGCCAGCCGACTCGTTCCTCCGTTAATGTTTATATCTCTTTAATAGCCAATTGATTCAAATACAGCCTCTAAAACTGCATAAAACCAGCAAAAAGCCAAAAAGTAGTACTCAGCAGCAGTGCACATAATATGGACAGCCAGAGAAAACCGAGTGTTTGTGCACCAAACTAGCAGATATGCCTGACCAACCAAACCAACCAGGCCCATTAAGGCCTGGTTGGTTTGGTTGAAGGGAAAGGAGATGGAGCTGGACTCAAATAGCATGTGGCACAAACCGCAGAAAGGAGCAGCAAAAAGCACTCCATGGTATCTTAAACGATTCTCACATGAATCAACCTGCTTTACTGCAGCAACAAATAAGGTTGCATTTCAGATACATTTTAGCATGCGTACAGCTACGAAGTGTTGCCCAGAGGGTTGAGTATCAAACATAAGTAAGGATCTGGTCCCAAGCCTTTAGAAATCAATGGGACTTTGCCCATTGACTTCAATCAGATTTGGCTGAGGCTCTTAAGCAGCCACGTCTCTCTCACTGAATCGCTGTGCTGTTTGCAAAGGGAACATTCACCAGAGTTCATCACTTGCCTTTTGTTACGCCTCTTCACTGTAGGTTTGGCGGGTGGAGTGGGGAGGTGGTTTGTTTCTTTGTTGAAGAAAGCTGACAGTTCCAGTCTTGTCGCATTGAACTCCCGTTGGCTGATGGAAGTTGAGGGGGCCTCAGACCCAGATACTCCGAAGGTATTCAGGCACCTATGGGAGTTAGGCACCTAAATACCTCTCAGGAGCTGAGCCTCAGTGCCTTGCAGAATCAAGCCCAAAGTGAGCCCAGTAAAAAGAGCAAGTCTACATGTAACAACCTCTAAATTGACCCACACTGGGGATTAAACCTCCAGAACCAGGAGCATGAGTCTCTACAGCTTGAGCTAATGAGCTGGCTCTGTAGTTGGGGTCTCTAACAGACTCATCATATCCTCTGTAACCTGGGCACGCAGGGGGATATGCCACACACACTGAGCAGTAGATTACATATACACCTCTTTTCCAACCTCTTCATTTCACTACTCAGTCTGAGCAATTTAAGGTTTCTGCAACAAGTGGTTCGCAATCATTTTCTAATTGCACTTTCAAAGCTTTTAATTTGGAAATGTTTTTTTTAAGTGATGGATTCAGGAGGACCTGTGCAACAGACACTTAAAGTATGGTAAAAAGAGTGGTAAGCTGAAATTTGCTTTAAAAAACCGGGTACTCGTGATTTTCCCATTGAATTGCTCGACTCCAATATGCTTATAAAAAAAAAAGGTTGATAAATGTTTTAAATAATATGCCTCCTATATAATCCCAAAGAAAGCAGAATATTTTGAAGTGCCATATGCAACCTGACTAGACTTTATATTATTGGCATTTTTAGAAGTATTTCTCTGGTACTAATCATTCTAGATCTAGATGCCTTACAATAAATTAACACATACATTCAAAAGGATTAGATTTCATATTTCGGCAAAGGAGTAGGAGCAACTCTGTGGTGGAAAAACTAAACAAAACATTAAAAATAAGGATGAAGGACTGTAAGCCCTACCCATGGTTTTTCTCTCACATCCCCCTGCCTTCCATGCCCTCAATAGCTGAATTTAGTCCTTTAAAATTATCTTTAGTGGTCCTCTGCATGGTCTTGTCTGGCTCACAGACCTACTCTACTTTCTCAGCAGCAGTAGAGAAGATAGAGAAATTCATCTTTATGAATCAGAATTAACTTCTGACACCGCAGAGCCCAAGAGGCTATCAGTTAATATTGAACTGAGCACTTCTTGATTACCCTGTAATATTGACAAGGTCAGTATCTGTATAGATCACCTGCCATATAAATGCCAGCCAGGTGAATTAAAATGCCTTGGAGCAGCATTAAACTTCATGCCAATGTATCCAAAATTTTCGGTGTTCTTGTTGCTCTTCCTACGCAACTTGTGCAGGTCACACCCCCTCTCCCCCACCCCCACCCCCAGTAATTCCTGAGCAATTGCTACTTTGCGCTGCAAGCGACCTATTAAACTTAATACCCATTTCATGGAAGTTGCATAGATGAGTAGCACTCTGCTACTTTTCCACTTATGATTACCTAAAAATTGACCTGTAGGGAAGGGGTGTATGCATGTAGCTGGTGAAATTAAGTGAGGATACAATTCTGGTTATCTGCATTTTTCCTACCCTAGTTTACACTGGAATCTGATTATCAGGCCACTGTTTAATCAAAATATAGGATAATCAGTATTGCACCAATACAGCTACAATATAAGGGAAAAGGTTGGAAGAAAGGCAATATTCAGTCTTTTGTTAACTGCTATAGCTAGAACTAAAGCTAAAACATGACAAGAATTTGCAGCAATACGCTTTTCAAATATTTATGATCAGTCTCAAATTACATCTTTAGACATTAAAATCAGGTGGTCCAAAGCTCCATCTGACATAAACCAGCATCACTGTATTGAAGTCAATCAAGCCATGCTGATTTGCTTTTGGTGGTCTGGTCCCAGTGTCTTTTTGAGTAACTGCCTCAACTTTGGGCTTGATCGTTGCTTACACCGAAAAGGAGTGACATCAGCGTGGTTTGGGGGGTACTTAATGAAATGCAGGATGAGACCTTTAGTGAGTTACTGCAGTAAGTAACTTCAAAATATCATCTTCATTAAAGGAACAAACTTTCTGAGCCAGCAAATGAAATTTTAGTAATTAAAATATGTTTGCTTAAAAAAATAAATCTGTTGTGGTTCAGGCAGTGAAATAATATCCTTTAGATTAATGTTTAATTGAAAACAGCATTTACTGCTCTAGTGCATTTGAGAGAGCTCTTTACTGTTTCTTTATGTATAATTGTGTTTTGCAGCCAATTTAAAATAACTAGATGAATGCAGTCCTTATAGAAGGTGAAAACGAGTCCTTGCAAGGATAGCAGCGTCTACAGGGGTTTCTTTCTAACAGATATGAAAAAGTAATTTCCATTCTGATCCTTTTGTGTGATCCTTTCTGCATATCAAATGTATCACATACCCACACAAAAACCTAACTAAATACCTGAGGAGAAGAATATTTTCTAAAAATGAACAACATGCCTTATTTTAATATTCCCTGGGTCTATGTGTTAAAGAAAAAATGAGGCAATAATCATTACAACTTTTTTCTCTCTGAAATACCTTATAATTAATTGTGCTAACACTTGTTATAATATGGGAATTTGTATGTTCCAATAAAGAAAAAGGAAATGGATACATCTCTAGACTGAGTTGGAGATACTCAATAGGAGAGAGATTCTGAGTGGGGTTATCAAAGCCCCTCGGTGACTGAGGAGAGAAAGTCCCAATGACATTCAATTGAACATGTCGTTCTAAGTCACCAAAGTGCATTTGAAAATCCTACCCCTAAGCCTGCTTAACGCTAATCACAAGTAGTCCCACTGACGTCAGGGACCTTGCAACCTGCTCAGTGTGGGCACTGAAGTCCAAGCTCATCCAACCCTCTGGGTCCAAGCTTGGCCGGCTAGCCAGAGCTGCCACCTGTGTGGCAAGTCCACACTGTTATTTCAGTGCACTAGCTCCAACTGAGCTAGCATAAGTCTGTCTAACCACATTAAAAATCACATCTCCCCATTGCAGTGTGGCCATAGCCAATGGGTCTCTGCCCCGGTGTGCCCCTACAATGTATCATCTTTTACTGTTCCCAAGGTCTTGTAGCCTATAGGAAACCAGTAGCCCACACAGCCTTCAGTTTGGTGCATGTGTGACAGTTTTCAGGCTGATGATGTTTTGAAGTTCTGTGTGTGTGTGGGAAAAACATCAAAAGTTAAAATTCCACATTGTGATTCCCTCTTACTCCCTTCCGTGTGAGATATGAGTAGATCTGCCTGTGGAGGGTGTTCTTCATACACAAATCCTGAAGGGAAATATTACCTCCTCCCGCATTATTACCCTGCCTCATAGAAGGGTTACTGGCTTATTTGATTCATGTTGGTAAATATGATCCTCAGATGGAAGATGCTAGATCTAAATTTTTAGTGTATATCATTATAAAAGTTAACAATGAGCTTAGTTTGGTACAGTGTCCCTTTATACTTCCTCTTGTTCTTGTCCTCCTCATACTTTCTTTGGATGTTTATCTTGCTATGTCTTTTGTCTATGTTTAGACTTAAAGTCTCCCAGGTCAAGGACCTTGTCTTTCTATTTACCCATAGAGGAACAAGCCCAACTATGGTGCTATCTATAAACAATTAATACTAATAATTCATTTTAACTGAGAGCATATCGTGCGACAGATGTGCTACAAATACTGTATTGTTTTATAAAAAACAGCTTTCAACCAAGAAAGGAGAGGACCTTACTCTGACTTATTCATTAGCATATGAGCTGCTCACTACTGTCAAGAACCTACACATAGCCTGACTGCATTTAGTGTGTTGGACTATTGTTATAGACAAGAAAATGTCTAACTCTCTCAAGGTTAATTGACTACTGCTCTTTGAAATATACATGAGAGACTTTATTGACTATCCTGCATCCGACCTCACCTGTCATGCAGGAGGAGGAGGATAGTAACAATGAAAAGGACTCCAGCAAAGGATGAGCAGGACAGAGGTGAAACATAGGGGATTACACTGTGTTTTGCCAACATCACTGTTTTCATTCTTTGATGTCCAGCTCATAGTCCTTTATTCTACTTTTGTGATAGCAAAGTCCACGAAAATCAGTGTAATTCTAAGTTGCCAGAAGCCCTCTCAATATTACCAGGTCAGAAGAAACTTTAATTTTAAACAATATGCAGTGTTACGCAAATCTCCCAGCCGACTCATTCCTAGAGTTCGAGATTGGTATGGTATTTGGACCTTGTTTCTTATGAATGGAAATTCCATGTATTTCCATGATCTGGGGAAATCTGGGGACCACAATTATATGAAGGTCTTGGGAGGGGATAGGACATGTATTCTCACCTCAGAACATCCTCCATCCCAATCTAATCTGGTTCGTGAACCAGATCCATATCCATGTTATCTGAGCATCCCTTCAGGGATCTCACAACACAGAAGGGAAAGGTGTGTAAAGTATACACAAAAGTTCCATGGGATTGGAGGGAAATGCTGCCTTCTCTATTACTATCACTGCACCCCATCCACTCTCCATACATGGATCCCACACCTGCAGAGCCCCTGAGGAGGTGCCTCTGTGGGATCCAGGGAAGACTGGAGGAATATCATATTGGTATTGATGTCACAGAGGGAGTTCTCTCCACTTGCATGACCTCAGGGACCAAGCTACCCATTGCTCCCAGAAGCCCTAGGTAAAATCTGGCCCAAGTGTTTACTTTAAGGGTTCTGGATGTTTTGGAAAATGAGACACATGGGAAGACAGTTCATGAAACAACATCTGCAGTTTTTAAGCATTGTCTCTACCCTGAAAATATGCCACTCAAATTTGAACAAAAACATACTGCAATTAAAAGCAACAGTCACTTTTAAACAATCAACGTGTGTGTCACATTTCATCGAAGAGTAATTAATGTTATGCCCAAATTGGAAATCTTTGAAAAACAGGGTTTATCCTAGAAATGCTAACACAGCCTTGCAGACAGAGCACCTCCCTGAGAGCATGTATGCAGGCCCAGGCCTTTAGAGCTGTTTGGTTACTACCAAAACATGAGCATGTCTAATTTGTAGTATATTTCCAAGACTTATGTCTCCACCACGATGAGTTTCCATAAGATAATTGTTTGATGACCACAAAGTAAGCCCTCGTGATGCTTACACCATGGCAACTGATTTTTTTCTATAATTTACCATGACTCAATTACAGCCCTAATGATGATACATTGCATTCCACTGCCAAGCTATCTAAACCCCCACCTGCTTGTAACAGCTCAAAACAGAACATGTGAGTATGACCAGAAACTATACCAGTAACTAAGGGGCTGATTATCTAAGCCTCTCTCACACTGAGTAACACTTATTCAGATGAGTGATCTCCATTGAATTCACTATGCAACATGAGTAAAACTTACAGGATTGGGCCCTACATGTGTACTATACACTACCACTCTGAAGAAACTTTGAGACTGAAAACAGACGTATATTATATAGACACACTGTCAAATTACCATGCCAACCACATACTGTGGTGAAGTGCCAGGAACTCTCAACCGGTTAAATCCAGGGGTGCTGGAACAATTTTAATAGTAGGGGGTGCTGAGAGCCATTGAACCAAATGGCAAACCCTATATATGATGGAAACCACTTCAAACCAGGGGGTGCGGCAGCACCCCTAGTTCCAGAACCTATGGTTAAATCTCTTTGGACGGGATTCAGTCTCCAGCTAGATTTCATAATATGGAAGATCCACCTAATTGGTTTGTGCTGGACAGACCTATTTTCATTACTGAATTTCACCCCTTGAAGGTTAAAACATGCCTTTAAAAAAATCTTTCATCTCCTATCCCGTATCTGCTAGCTGTATAGCGTATTTCCCTTGCCACTAATTCTGATCGCGTGCCCTAATGAACTCATTTTATCTTTTACTATAAATCAATTACAATTAAAATATAGTTTGTCAACCCTCACTGGAGTCTTGTTTCATATTAAAAACATTTTTACTCACGAGAGCAAGTGTGATTAACTTCAGTGGGAAACTTAAAGTTCAACTTACTATGAGCAGAGGGAATCGAGCCCAGTTCTTCCTTTGCAGAGTACTTCAGGTTTGCTGTCAACACAGAGGAATAACACTAGTGGATACATTTAAACTGGCCAGTTCCAGACCAGCAGGGACCTAAGCAGACAAAAAAGATGGATGTTTTAAAAACAACATTTTGGTTATTGGTATTATATAAGAGCTCATTACAAATGGGAAAAGACAGCGTTCTTTTTTTTTAAGGTTTAAAACTTTGGGGTTGTTTTTTTTTTTTTTGAATGAACACGTTTGAAAAGTGAATGGAAAGCTTTTTATATTTTCAATACATTTTGTGAATGAAAGGCAATAGGCTAAATTTTCTGCTGGAGTAAATGGACGCAGCTTCCTTGACTTGGCTGGCGCAGTTCCATTTGTCTTGGGCATTCACGGACATGCTGCTTCACCTTCTCTCCTTGGGGCTCCTCGTTGGCTGTCTTATATTGCATACTCAAATACCTAACCAGCCGCTGGTGTGCGACTCCCACTGCCAGATGAACAACAACACCCCACTCAGTACAATGTCACCCTCTCCAACTCTGCAGCACATCAACACTCTCTCCAGAGTGTCAAATTGGTTAATGTCTGTCGATTTACAATGTGCATTTATTATATTTAGGACCCAGAGGCTTCAGCTGAGCTCAGATACCGTAGTGATGGGCAGCACTATAAAACCCCTCAATAGACAAGGCAGATTAGGGTCCCATTGTATTAGGTCGGTGGTTCTCAACTGTGGTCCACCGCTTCTTCAGGGAAAGCCCTGGCATGCCGGGCCGGTTTGTTGACCTGCCGCGTCCACAGGTTCGGCCGGTCGCGGTTCCCACTGGCTGCGGTTTGCCGCTCCAGGCCAATGGGGGCTGCAGGACGTGGCAAACACCGGATACGGCACGTAAACAAACCGGCACAGTGCACCAGGGGCTTTCCCTGAAGAAGCGGTGGACCACAGTTGAGAACCACTGTATTAGGCACTGTATGAACACATAGTAAGAGACAGATCCTGCCCTGAAGAGCTTACAGAGTACAGAGACATGGCTAACAAAGGGTGGAAGGAGAGAATGGCCAAAGAGGTGTCAGGCAGGTCATTTGCTGAGCCTGGAGTAGAACTCTGGTGTTCTGACTTCCAGGCCAGTGCCTCACCCACTAGACCAGCTATCAAAAGACAGTGAGCCATTAACGAAATTGAGCTGTTTTTGTGTGATGTCACCTCGTTGGGTTCAAGAATCCTGTCTCTCCACACATAAAACATTGCCCTGGCCAGCACTGATGCCCCACTCTGGTCACATTGTATTACCCATGCTGCTCTCCCCTGCCTATCTAACCAGCCAGCAGCGTGCACCTTCTACTGCCAAAAGACTTCCCACCCCCCAGAGACTGCACAGAATCCTTGCACTGCAGACATCAGAAGAGAGACAATAACTGGCACAGTTACTAGACAAATTTCTCCCCCTTTGTAGATGCACACACACACACAGGACTCAGGATTGGTACCATGGTCCTCCAGCTACAAGACAGAACAAAAGATAGCCTCCACTACTTAGGCTAATAGACAAATCACGGAATTAGCATGGGTAAGGTGAGGCAATGGAATATCAGACACAGACGATGCAGGATTTTATGTAAACCAAGAATCGTTACTCTGATATTTCTATTGACTCCTAGAGAAAGCCCAAGGTGGGGCTACTTCCCTAGAACTACAGTAACATGTGCAGCTCCAGCAAAAAATTAGAGAAAGGAAGATCAACATAAAACTGACAGGAAACTCAAGGATCAGCATTTATCCCCAAAAGAGCAAACAGTCTACAAACACAGAACAAAAAGACAGTCCCTACTAACTGCATTATGTTCTGACCTGCTCCCTTGGGCAAAACTCATTTTTAAGTCAAGGCTGAACCATTTATTTGCATCCCGGATACAGTATATTAATTTTAAAAAGCATTATTGAATTTTCCTCCACCCTTCCCAAACAGTCTTAAATTTCAAAAGGCAAAAGGAATCGGCATCTGGCTTTTTTTTTAAGGTTAATCCACCCGCTAATGAAAAAGAACAAGTCAGTTTGGGTCATGGGCCATGGTCATATGCTGCTGTTGTTTGCAGCCTATGAACACATCACCTTGTGCTGTGATCTTGTGCAACGCCACAAGCGGATCAAAGCTGTAGTACATTAATGGGGGATTTCCAAGGAAAACCCAGATACATCAGAAAATAGTGCTGGGGATGTAATAGTTGGTAGGAGGCACTCCAGTACAGAATTCAATGTATTGTGCTGCTCTAGGATGAGACATCAAGCAAACATCTGAATAATTCTATTAAAGATCAAATCCCAAGGTATTTTTCTATATAAGTGGGGATGTTACCCTGGTGTCATGGCCAAATGCTAGCTCACATAAATGTCTCCTCTTCCTACACTGTGTTCCTATGAGCTTTTACAGCCAGATGTGGTGTAACGCCATAGACCAGTGGTGCCCAAACTTTTCCTGTCATGCCCCCTCCCTTACCAGTAATGGAATCTGTCCGCACCTCCACTCCATTATTGCACAGCCACAGCTTTTTTGGCAGATGAACTTGGGCTGATGGTCGAGCTGGGGGCAGAACAGGGTATGGGGGAGGAGCTGGGCTAGACGCAGAACTGGCCTGGGGATGGAGAGGAGATGAGGGCAGAGCTGGGCTGGGTTTGGAACGGGGGCAGAGTGGAGCTGTGGTTCAGAGCTGGGGTGGGGGTGGGGGGCGCTCCCTCCCCACCTTCCATGGGGGCTGGCCCAGACCCTGCTACGCACCCCCCTGAACATTCCTCCGCACCCCCCTTGTGGAGCGCACCCAACAGTTTGGCCACCGCTGCCTAAGAGATGTCTGTGTTTCAGTGATAGGCCTTAATTAAAGTTTGTAAAGTACATTGAAATCCTTTGATGAAGGAAACAATAAAAAATTAGTGTTATTGTTATTAGAATTTACCTCCCCAATTATCTTGTGCCACTGTGTAATGGCCTAGACTGGCCCCTTGCTCAAAGGTAAAAATGGCAAAAATTTTACCCAGTTCAGGCAAATGACATTTCTTACCATTTACAAAAACTGTATGTCATTTTTCGCAGAAAAAAGTGAAAAATGCAAAGCAATAAAATCATATAGTCTGGCCCCATTGACTTCAGTGAGGCCATGATTACACACACACACACACTGTTTGGCACTACTTTTGTGCCCACCTCTCATCTAGCTGCCATGAATGGGCACTTTACCCATTGGATTGGTGGGATATCAAAACAGAGGAAGGCTTGATGTATCCCACTTTAATCCTCCACAGTTCAGTAAGCACCCTAAAGATACAGGGAGGTTTCTGGCAGAGCTCACCCCACTGTCCCTCGACTTAGACATGGCACCTGACATCAAAACTAAGTGAGTGAGAAGTTACTATTTCACACCAGTGTAGCTGCTATGTGCTAATAAAAGGGCTTCATTTGGCAAATGGATTTCTGCTGCACCCTGATGTTGTAATGAATACGATCATTGCATTTGCCATTAACCAGAAGGTTTTGATGACTGCAGCCATCAGAACTTTGATATATTTCCCTTAAATTTTTATTCAGTCAGATTCCTTGAGTGTCTTACTGCACACTTTTGACAAGTACAGCTCTAGATTAACAAACTGCAGTTTTGTTTGACCCTAACTACCATGTAAGCTCCTAGTTTTCTCTAGTCTAAAGTACACTGAAGTATTTTTCTGCTTTCCTGCAGTATTTAAGTAGATAATAAGTCCCAAAATTCGCCAGCCTTTAGCTGAAAGAAGCTTGTCACGGTGGTTGGTAGCTAATGAAGATCCCTTTAGTTTATCTTCATCAATTGTCAAATATTTGAGTCCATGAAGTGGTGTGATGAGGTACAAAGACAGATATTTGAAGGGATTTTAACTCATTTGAGCAATTACATGCTTAACTGCCCTGCGATAATCTGTCAGTCTGAGTCTTTTCTACACAGCAGAAGTGGGGAGTATTAGAATAGCTGGATTTAGAGCATAAAGGCCTGGTCTGAATGGAAGAAAGGCAGCAGAGAAATTAATTGCCAGTAACAAACAGCAGGACTGCTTGCAAGTTATATATCACATAGTTACCTACCAGCAGTGATAGAAGCTAGCTGTAAAAATAACATACTGGATTGTGACAAAACAGTCACTGCTATGAAATCAGTGAATACCATGAAGAATTTAAACCAGTGTTAGCTAATTAAGTATACATATATTATGTACAGATTTGTTGTTGATACATTTTTAGCAAAACCCACATATTCCTAATGGCAGTTTAATGATTTTTTAAAAGGGATCAAATAATTTACACACACATGCATAATTTATATAAAACACACACATATATCTAGAACATATATTTAAATATGTATATAACATACATACAAAGACAAACAGCATCTAACGATTATGGACAGGAACTGAGAGTGGAGGGAAAAAGGTCGACTGCTTAACATAGTGTAGGTTTGTCTTAAAAGAATAAAACACGAGATTCAGACCCTCCAAGCCTCTGGCTGACAATGGAAGTGGATGATTAGATGTTGTCCTGCATCCCTTGTTGTTCCCAATAAGGTCTGGGAGCGGTCAAAGAAAAGAGCCACCAGGGAGCCCATTGCAGCTTTCTAGTCCTGGAATAAGGGCTCCTCAGAGTATGCCAGCTAGGTAGGGCCCCCAAAGGGCTGGTAACACCAGACAGGGCTCATGCGGAAGGGACATCCCATTCCTACATGGATGATTGAGCACATATATGTGTTGTGTATATTACACACATATCTACACATGCAAATGTGCATACAGTTATATACGCGCACTCTTTTCACAGGCCATGCTTTTTATGGCCCCAATGACTGCCTACACTGGCTGTTGAGACGGGAGCAGTATCACACTGCCACACTCGGGGATTCCCTACACGAGGGAAATCCCCAGGGTGTCCCTTATACCAGCTCTCCAGCCCCTTTGCAGCAAGGATCCGGTCTGTGGTCCCTCAATGTCACAAATTTTAATCTTCTTCTTTCAAATGACACCAGTAATTCATTACCAGGTGGGTGGATACTGGACTAACAACCTTCCTTAGTGATGCTTCAAAATGCGTGCAACCAAATCTCCCATTGCTACCTTGGTAACACTGCTCATAAACAAACAAACCATGCTTTATATGTAGAGGACCATTTTATTCATATTACCCATGTTAATTATGTTTATTTTCGATTTTCAGGCTCTCTGAGGTGCCAGCTCTGAAGACGCTACTCAGCATAAGGTACAAAGCAAAAGCCTTTCACTTCAGGGACCCTGCTTCAATTCTGACCTTAGGTCAGAGAGGAAATAAGATAGGTAATCTCAGCTCTGTCTCTAACGACCAGTATTCCACATCACAATGCTACACATGGCTGTCAGCCTCTACTCAGAAGAGGCTCAGGACACAGCCAACGTGGAGAACTAATTATCCTTCATTCCTGGTGAGCAAATGGGCAGTCCAGCTCAGCAGGCTGAGATCACTGGTGAGATACTGCAAGCAGGCTAATAAAGCAGAAGAGCGCTACATGTATGGCTGTGGTGTACAGTGCATGAAGCACTTTATCTGATCTCCCTTAATGAGGGTTTTATTTTAATCACACTGTACAGCATCAAAGAGCACAGAGCTCATTTACTTTGTACAGCTGGTAGCCATCAACTCCTGCCTTTTTATTTTAGGGCACAGAGGCAGGATCTAATCCCTATAGGCCAAATTAAGTCTGGGCCTTCCTGGGGCAGAGAGGGCACTGGGAGCCACTTCCCTCTCTAGCTTACCTATAGAAGAAGCAGCCATAAACTGGCTGTAAATGCTGGAGAGCACAGAGGGAGAATCTCCAGCTCTACCAGTAACATTAGCTGGGCCAGCCAGGGCATGCTTGACTAAGAGGGAGAGATCAAGCCCTCAGTCCTTCCCAGCACCTGCAAGAAAGCATGGGAAGCACACACTAGTAGGTAACACTTTTCTAAGATCTGCTACTCCTCTCAAACCCCTGGAGCTACTCTGACCTCCACTGTCACTGGGATCAGAAAGTTCTTCCCCTTCAGGAGGCATCAGAGACTAATTGGCTAATAACCTAATGTTTATTGGGCTGCTACAGCTTACAATAATTACAATGTTCAGTAACTAGCTAGACCATGGGGTGAAGATACCTGGCCCAAGAAACAGTTTATATCCAGTACATTTATAAACAGGTGGGTGTGGTTTCATTGCCATCAGCAGTATTATTAGGCAAGCAATTATTGATTTGGTGTGAGCAGGGGTAATACTGAAAAATGCAAACTTCACTCCCAGACACAGAACACAGGCAGTGAAGAGACAGGATTATTTTTAATAAAGACCTGTATTTTTCTGCATGTTACAGTAGCAAAGGAGTTATCACTGTGAAAAGAAAATATTTGAGGCCAATTAGACATTATGCAACCCGTGCATCAAATGTCAAAAAGATACCTTAATGTAGAGTTTTTGCAGTCAATTATTTGCTTGTACTCTGGGATGATTACCAAGAACTAAACCAACACTACCTAACATGAATATCATCTTTACTGCAGAACTACCCAGAACTTGGAGTTTATATGCCTAGGAAGTAGGTGTGCCCCCTAACCCTAGGTCTGTGGTGTCCTGGAAAGTGTAATTTAGGAGTCAAGTGGCCATTTTGAGGCAGCTTGGTTAATTTAAAGCATATGATTTAGTTGTGTACAGTGCTGTGTTAGCTGGTCAGTTTGCATCATATATGAATATTTTTCTTCCCTTCCTGAATGAAGAAGCATCTTTTAACTTTTTTAGGTGAAAGATTATGAGCAAGCTCCTCTTTAAAAAGGGCCTGAGCTGAACGACTGTGGAACTGAACCCAGGTTCTTCTCGCTCCACATCAAGCTCAGTAGGGAGGAGGTGCAGATGGATGATTGGCTTATTAGCACTTATTAGCTTAACATTAGATTGGCTTAACACTTATTAGCACCATAGAGCTTGGGACTCTAACTTCTGGGGCATAGTTAAGGGTACAGCTGATAGGGATCTTCTTCAGATGTGTTGTTGCCGATTTCTGCCATATTTTCCCAACTTCCTCTTGTAATATTTTTTAACAAGAGAAATTTGTATCGCAAACCTTCCTGGTTCCTCACTGAGACTTACCAACCTCTCGCACCTTACTAAAATGTTCAAAAATATCATGTAGGGCTTGTGTCCTTTGTCCTTTAATAGTTAGTCTTGTATAACTGTTGTCTGAGGGGGGGAAGGATAGCTCAGTGGTTTGAGCATTGGCTTGTGTAAACCCAGGGTTATGAGTTCAATCCTTGAGGGGGCCATTTTCAGGATGTAGGGCAAAAATCTGTCAGGGGACAGTACTTGGTCCTGCTAGTGAAGGCAGGGGACTGGACTTGATGACTTTTCAAGGTCCTTCCAGTTCTATGAGATAGGCATATATTATAATAGTGGTTTTCCTTATTCAGGCATGATTTTTAGAGGTTATGTCTTCTTACTTTAAGATAGACTTTTTTAAACAGGTTGTATAGGAAAGAGATAGCAAAAGTCAGATTATATCAGCCTGAGCTGTGGTACTTCTGGTGTTTCATTGTCAGGGGGGCAGATGTCAAGCTGTGAAAGAAAGTTTAAAGAGAGTCAAGTTGGGTGTAACTGATACTGTTTTCCACTCCCCTCACAGAATCCGGTTCAGAGGTGCAAGAGGGAGAAGTTAAAGGAACCCCTACTCTACACAAAGCCAGAAAAATAATTGCACATACACCCACCAGGATTAGAAAAAAAGTTGCCTTGAGCATTTAAGGTTCACAGCAGTCCAAATTCAACAAGTGGCTAGGAGTTGTGATGAATCCAGGAGCTCCATCCTTAGACATAATTATTATGTAAAATCTCTCATGGACACGAATACTAGACTAGAACCCTAGACTTCTCACTCTAAAAAGCGTAGGCCCTTTCCAGTTGAACTAAAGGAGCATTAGTGTTTAGTAGCTTATCACCTATAGGGATTCACCCACTATCAGTCAACTCATACCAAAAGGAAAGAAGAAATCGAAGCTGGTGATTGTCTAGCGTCCAGAGCGGCTGAACTATTTCTGTTATAGGCTCCATGAATTCCTTTCCTATTAAACTTTCACAGTATGACTTCACCCACATCTGTGCTGTGCAGTCTAGTATTAATTCTAAGGGTGTCAAAATATGTAAAAGTTTCACAGGCACCCACTGAAACACAACCAGGCTGACTGGCAGCTATTAGAGAGCATAAAATCTATATGCCTGAGGTTACTTTTGTCCATTGGTCATGTCGCCACGGCTGACAATATATGTTCCCTTATATATTATACCTATTCATTGACAGGAGCTGTCATTTAGTGGATTCTGATAACTATGGACTCAGTGTAATCAAAGCCATATTAAGGCACAGGCAATACAGGCTCATGCCTAGGCCCTCAGCTCCTGGAGTGATGTGAAAAGGGCAGAACCTTAGCCTGCATTTAAAAATTAAGTAAGTTTCTAGCCCAAATGATGGTGAGAAAAAATGTGACCAGGGTAACTGATGGTGGAGTTGTGATGAAGTAGGAATGTTCTTCATGTTTTCTCTAAGTATGGTGTGTGTGCCTCAGTTTCCCCTATGTGTTACTCGAGTATCTAGGTGGTGGGATAAGGGTGTGTGACCATTGCAGAGACCCGTAAAGGGCAGGTGTGACTGCTGACTGGCTACACGGGCACAGAGAGTGGCTGACTCTTCGCATCCTGGCAACTGATGGCTGGAACCCCTCCCCTGCAAGGAGCCAACTGAAGGTGATGGAGCATAAAAATCAGGTGACCTGCTTACCTAGGAAAGAGACAAAGGATGGAGGAGGGGCAACAGGGGTGTCTGAGACTGGGCTGCTAGAAGCAAATCAGTCTCCTGGTTTGGAACTCAGTGGGGAGGGCCCTGGGCTCTGGATCCCCCCCATGATGAACTTTACTAAATATTCCTGATTTCTGTGCTAACAAGAGCTGTTCTACACTGTGTTCCCGATGACTAATAAACCCTTCTGTTTTACAACTCTGGCTGAGTGTCACTTCTGATTGCGAATTTGTGGTGCACGACCCCTTCCCCAGGTGTCCCATCCAGGTGGACTCACTGCGGGGAGCTCAGTGTGTGAACAGGGGTGCTAAATGCTCCAAGGTCGGACCCAGGAAGTGCTGAAGCTGAGGAGGCTTCTTGCCCTGGTGAAAGTGTGCCCAGAGCGGTTTCAGAGCACCGAGACTGTGACTCTGTGCCAGGAGTATTTCAGGGAACCGGAAACAGTAGCTGTGAGAGAGAGGTGAACTGCTCCAAGGATCCTCGTGAAGTGTTCACTCCAAGTCCACATTGCTCTAGAGTCCTGCTAATAACCCCCTGCAGAGAACTCTGTGTCTGACAGAGGATACAGTAGATACACCCAGATGCTAGAGTATGTACTAGGGGCCCCCTAAGGCCACTCCGGCAAAACCCAGGGGGAGAGGAACCCGTGTTGCCCCTAGGGGGTTCAATGGAGCCTCTCTAAGAGAGCCCCCCTGCTGCTTCCATGACAGAGGGTGGGGGTGGTGACACAGCACACAGGTGGAGTTGTGAGAGGGAAGGTAGAAGTGGTCTCATGCTGTGATGTGCTTAGGTTACCAGATTGTCTCAATTCGACCCCAGGTCTGATGCACACTGTGTCTCTGTGTCAGGACCATGAGAGACTTCTGCAGGTCTCAGCAGTTATCAGCTGAAACGAATTATGCTTTTGCAATGTTTTAAGTGCTTCTGCAGAGGAGGGACTTCCTGCAAAAGACGAGTCATTTACAATTTGTGCGGACTCCCACCTCAACCTATGTCCACATCAAATTGTCAGACCAGCTGCTTGGTAGGCACTGATATCAACAGCAAAGTTATAAATAAATTTAAAAAAAGAAATGGAGATATGCCAATCTCCTAGAACTGGATGGACTTTTCAAGGTCATTAAGTTCAGTCCCCTGTCTTCATTAGCAGGACCAAGTACTGTCCTCTGACAGATTTTTGCCCCAGCTCCCTAAATGACCCCTTCAAGGACTGAACTCACAACCCTGGGTTTAGTAGGCCAATGCTCAAACCACTGAGCTATCCCTTCCCCCCAAAGTTCCCATTGATTTCAGTGCAATCAGGATGGGCTCATTAGCTAAATCATTAGACCAAAGACTAGACGACTAGCAAAGCAGGAATAACCACCAGTTATGGTTTGGGGGTTTTTGAGCATGTGTTTTTTATGAGCATGATTGGCCCTGACAAAAAACACAAAATTTTAATACCAGCATCATGTCTGCCCTCCTTATGGAGCAGAGTCATGGAAATCTACAACAGAAGTTCTAGAGAAGATCACTCATTCCAAAGTAAACGGCTGCAGAGGCTCTTTAGAGTACATTGGAAAGAGGTTCTTGCAATATTAGAACTTCTATGGAGAGCAAACCAATCTAACGCGACAAATAAGAGAAAATGACAACGATGGATATATTTAGGACATGCTTTAAGGATGCCACCCATCTGACTGCCGCTGCAAGTGATAATATGGACACAACCTGGACAGAGAAAAAGGGAGTACCTAGGGAAACTTTATGCAGAATAGAGAAAGAAGCCAAATCCACCAACATGACACTCAGAAGCCAGCACAAGACCAAAATAAATGGAAGAAACTGGTGGACACCCTGTGCACCTGAGTATGTGGAAGAATAAAGGAGTTCCAGTCAGAAAATGCATACAGATGCCGATCCTTGAATCAGGCTGGTAGTTTTATGTGCTGTGACATCAGTAACTCAGCATTTGGCTGGAGTAACTTCCAAACCCAAAATGCTCCTTTTGCGACTTAACCAGTCCTTGTCAGCCCGATGTGGAGGTACTTAATTTTTTGCTGTATAGTGGGCAAAATCCTGCCCCCACTGAAGTCAATGGGAGTTTTGCCGTTGACTTCAATGAGACCAGGATTTCATCCCAGCTCTTTTGTTTAAAGTTTTTTGCCCTATAGGTCAGGGCTTAGTGACAAGCTACAGAGACTAGGAGGTGCTAGAAGTGTTATCATGGAGGTTTCCAACTTTGTTTTTGGCTCACATGCTGATTCCCCATGTAATGGACAAGTATAAAATAGGCTACAACCACACCCCCTCTTGAGGACCACTAATGTCTCATCGTTTCCTTATACTCCCCCATTGCTCTGTCTGTATCCATCTGTTGTCTCTTGCCTTATATTTAGGTTGCAAGCTCTTTGGGGCAGGAACTTTTTTAGTTCTGTTTGTACAGCACCTAGCACAATGGGTCCCTGGTGCATGATTGAGGCTCTTAGGTGCTACATCAGGGATCGGCAACCTTTGGCATGAGGCCCGCCTGGGAAAACCCCTGGCAGGCTGGGACGGTTTGTTTACCTGCAGTGTCTGCAGATTCGGCCAATCGCAGCTCCCACAGGCTGTGGTTTGCCATCCTGGGCCAATGGGGGCTGCGGGAAGTGGCGCAGGCTGAGGGATATGCTGGCTGCCCTTCCCGCCGCCCTCATTGGCCTGGGACAGCGAACTGCAGCCAGTGGGAGCTGCGATCGGCTGAACCTGTGGACGCTGCAAGTAAACAAACCATCCCAGCTTTCCCTGGTGGACCGCAGGCCAAAGGTTGCTGATCCCTGTGCTACATTAATACAAATAATAAATAATAAGTTTATATGCTATAGCCAACTTTCTGCTTCTAGAACAGTATGATTCAGAACTACTTTTTTGTTTTATACACATCTAAGAGTTGCATACCAGCTTGATGGAGCTTTACTTTAGGAAATCATTTAACTGAGCCTCCTCTTAAAAAAGAGTGCGAGCAAGCTAGCGCATGCACGAGATGGGAGACTTCAAAATCTATCAGCTACTTTATTTCACAAGCAGAGATAGCCATCTGAAATTTAAATCTGCGAGGAATACAAAAGACAGAAGTTTTGCCTGAAATATATCGTCTACTTATTAACACCATTCCCCAGGGCTAAGTATTTTTGAGTGTAATACAAAGTTGTTAATGCGATGAGTATAATTATAATGAGGATTGATTAAGTTGGTAGCCAAAGTACAGTAGCTTTATATCTGAGAGCATCATAAAAGAAAACCACATAAAGAAGTTGGGGAGTATACTGTATGCAAGGATTGACAACCAACTCCCTAGTGAAGTAACATCAAAGCTAATGCATATTGTATGCAAAACACCCCACAAACACACAGAAATTAATTGTTTTAAAGTTTCCATGTTAGACATTTAAAATCTGAATATATTAGATGCTGCAAAGGAGAGGAAAGTATTGACAGTTGTAGCTATTCCATGCAATTAAACTCAGATGTGCTCCCTTTTTTCACTAGCAGCTGAACAGCTATTCTTGCCTTTGGAATCTTCTTCTAAGTTTAAGAAACACTAAAACAGCATGGGAAGAATTCTCTTGCAAACAATTACTGGGCCTGATTCACTATTGATTTCAATGGAGTAATAACAGTGTAGAGTTGGTGTAAGGAAGCGTGGAGTCAGATCCACTCTTTATAAGCTCTTTCTCCTTTTGTTTTACCTTTCTGTTTCATATCTACCTGCAGATCCCACACTGGGTCTGACACGAGCATGTTTTGAATTTATAACAGTGAATCCAGGTGGCTGAGGTCAAGACAGAAGTCTGAACATTTCATACGCTTGAGTTCCACATCTGTGACATGTACATCTCTGCGGACATAACTTTTTAATAATTATTTATAGATCATCCTGACTTTGAACTACCAGAAAGCACAATAATTAGCTGCACTGAGTTTTTGAAGTGGAATTACTATAAAGAAATTGGGACGTAGTTGGGCCTGGGAATTACAGATTTGATCCTGCAATGTGCTGTACATTGTGGCCCCAAATCAGCAATAAGAGAGTGCTTAATTGTATTCACGAGTCATTTAATTAAAGACAATGGAATGACTCAAGTGCTTAACTTTAAGCATGTACTTAAATTCTTTGCTGAATCAGGGCCAGAGTGGTTAGCATCTTGCAAGATCAAGCCCTATATCACGTAATATGTAATATATATTTAGATTGGTGGGAGGGGTTGTATATCAGATATTTTACACAAATGTGGAGGAATCATATTTCTTATACTTTTCCTGATATAAAGCTAGAGACTCAAGTTGCAGAGATCGTAGGTAATTTTTAATTTTGTGAAGAAATATACAGAAATATAAAGCTCTTACTTTCAAAAATGCAATTAAAATTAAAATAATTAACGAACAGCAGTGTGTAAAAAAATTGGTAGGACACATGGTATAGTAAATACTACCGAATCAGATATAACAGCACTGATAGATAAATGTGGCATATAGAGAGATACAGTCTGGTTCTGCAGTGAAATGATACTGTCACAATTAGTTCAGTGCTGTTTTAAGAATTTACCCCCTCCTCCCCCCAAAAAAAGACCTTTGGATTTTTCATCTTCAAAGTTTACTGCTAATTAGCATCCAGAGATAGCATATTATAGATGCTTTTTAAAAAAGATATCAGAGCTCTAACTACGAGTACTAACATGGTATCTATCAAAGTCTCATGGTGCCTGCAATTCTGACAAAAGGCACTCCAAAGAACTGGCACATGCCACCTTATTTGCATTTGTGCATCTCATTATGGCCATAATTGCATACCACCACATCAATTCTTCCCTACTATCTCAGAAAACATTATCAGTGACTGAAATAAAAGCTTAAATGTCAACAATTGACGAGCAAGAAAGGCTGACCTTTGAAGGATCTCATTCTTTTGAGAGTTGCCCTGGTATGACTCACTCCTTAACTTTCTGTTTGTGTTTGATAAAACCAAAGGAACATAGTTGCTGTAAGGATTGTTTTAGTCTGTTGGAAATAGAGAGGAAGTCAAAGAACTGTAAAAATACAATCCATTTACACTAGCAGTCATCTGGGATTGACTGAACATTTTCAATGACACTTCTTAAAGTCACTGAAACATTAAAGTAAGTGGACATTAACATTAAGCTACTATGGAATTTCTGTGGAATTACATATTACATCTATATTAGAACTAAAATGTGATTAATGTTATGACAATGAACAAAACAACCTTTCCTCCACAAACGCGCTAAACACTTTACATACTGTGACAAGTGTTTGACTATTACAAATAGCTAATCTAAAAACAAGGATAGCCATTCACAGCCATATTACATATACTGCAATATCTACTGGCCTTCATTGGATTGCTCTAATATTTTACTATATTCCCCCTTCCTACCATCATTTCATGGCCTCATTTGCTTTGATTTGCATAGCAATTTTGGTACACGTTTTTCAAAAAAACACTAATCAATTTTAGCTTAAAATAAATTACACCACCACAGAAATTGCTGCCAGTGTCCAAAAATGCTAATCAGTTTTGAAAATCTACATCATGGCTTTCATCCCAGATTTTTCCATCCAACCCACATCAAAAAGAAATGATAGAAAATTATGTTAACATGTTCGACTGCTTGTTTGCTTGTTTTAGTTGAGGCATTGGTTATGCTTCAATGGCAAACTAATAGCCTGCTTAGAATCTCATCCAGTTTGTGCTACTTTTTATTTTAATGGCAATATGAAGAGGTTGTATAAGGAGTTGTCTGACATGGTCTGTAGCAAAAGTTTTTGATTTTCTAACAAGATTTCACTTTTGGAAACTATTAGTAAGAAGAAAATTAAACTGTTTCCCAGCATCACATTCTCTTGTAGAAAGAATTCATTTCCCTTTATTAGAATTCATTTTAATGAGCTATCGAATTCAACAGATTCTTTTTTTAAAAAAGCTGAGAAATGTCACTTTTCAAACCCTATGAAAGATCATTAGGATGTTTGACCATTTTACATAAAACAATGGTTTAACTCGGTGTTTTTCATCCACTTCAGCTCTTTGCTTCATTCAAGTTTTGCGCATTGACTGGGGGTTGGATTAGATTCATTTTCAGGCCAAGTTTTGTGTTTCATTTGGCTTGACTTTAAGGCAAACATCAGGCTGGTTCTTATTTTAGCCAGACCAAATTCATGCATTCCTAATTACTGTCTGTCACAGCTATAGAGCTGGCTATGCCTCTGACCCCTCTCTGCATGCATTCCTTCAGGTGTTAGCCCTGTGTCTGTACCTTTCTCAGGGTGGTATCCCACAATTCTCCCACTCTTAGACTGGATCCCAGGCTACAACATCCTGTGTACCAACCATGATTACTTAGCAGGCCCAGCTGGGTTCAGCTAGGGTGACCAAATGTCCCGATTTTATAGGGACAGTCCCAATTTTTGAGTCTTTTTCCTATATAGGCTCCTATTACCCCCCACCCCGTCCCGATTTTTCACATTTGCTGTCTGGTCACCCTAGCAAGTCTTCCCTTTGGGAGCTTATGACCAGTAGATAAAAGAGATGACCAGACAGCTCTCTCAGAACAAGATGTAATTTCAACAGCAGGATGAATGCATAACATAGGAGAAAAAAAAGAGTTGAACTTAATAAAAGGTTTATCTTACCTATAGTCCTGGGCAGGTCTATCTTACCCCCAGGCCCTCAACCTCTGGAGTAGGGTTGTCACCTCTGATGCGGTTCAGGTGTCAGTCTGCCCCCAGCAGTCTCTGCTTCAATCATGCCTCGTCTTTCAGGTTGGGGCCTGTTGTAAGGAGAGCAGAGCAGGGCAGTTGCCCTGGCCGCCAACTTCCAGGGGCCAACAAAGTGCTGCGCTTTTTTTTTGCTCTGCTGATTGGCTGGCTGGGATGGAATTACAGATTGTATTATACTATTAGCTACAAGGTGGTGCTGTGAGTAACATACAACAGCTATACCTGCTGGTGCATTAAGGTGTCTTAAACAGAACATATCTCTTGTATCAATCTGGAGTGGAAGCACTGTAACCTGTCCACATCTGGTATATGATGGGCAGGGAAGGGCACCAAAACCATTTCTGTCCTGGCTAGCAAAATGGTTAGGGCCGCTCCTGCTTCAGGGACTCACTCCCTGTTTGAGTTCTTGCAGCCCACCAAGATATTGGAGGTATACATCAAAGTGGATGGTTCTGCTTTATCTCCTATCCCTTGAAGTGTTTGCCAGGAGATGTGAATCTCAGATCCAACCCTCTCTTTCTGGGTGCATACCCTGACAAGTGAATTAATTCAGTGTATGCATATAGTAAACACCACAAATCCCGGTCAATATTAGTACATTATTACAGATCAGCCTCACATCCTACATACTGCCAACAGATCTAGGAATAAAATTCAGCTGCTGCTCTTTTGCAATTACAAGTATCATTTTAAAAGGCCATTTCCATGGCTGAAGAAATCCTTGTGTAATACTTAGTCTACTGAAACTCTTTAAATACTTTTTTCAGGGCCATAAACCAACTGCAGCGTGTCTGGTTGACACAATGGATCTGTCCTATCAAAATTAAGTGTCTTTTAGAAGAAAATATCATAGTGGGGTAAAATTCTGGCCCCACTGAAGTAAATTGAAAACCTCCCATTCATTTCAATGGGGCAGGATTTCACCAGTGTTTCAACAGTGTTCACCTGGTCCTGCAATGATATGCTCACAGACAGATGCTGTGCATGCAGGGGTCTGCTCACATGTATCACACTGCAGGATGAGGATCTAATATTGCCTATATAATTTTGCTTTATTCTTAGAAATCCCTGATTTCTGAGCGCTGAAGAGGAAAGAAATGTACACAAGATCTCTGTGGCCAGAGAAGTCCTTAGGTTGCATTCTCCATGGCATGCCACAGAGCTGATTATTCCTCCAAATCTTACCAAACCAAGCCATTGCACTGAATTAGGGCCTGAGGATATTAGACTTGTTTCCTGTTTGCAGAGTGCCATGTACTACATAGCAAATCACAAAATGTCCAGCTCTAGACCAGGGCTTTGTGGGAAGGGTCCCTGGGTTGTTTTGAAATGGTCCTCTTTAGGGTCACGCTCTGGCCTAACTTTGTGGCATAAGGAGGAGCAGGGGCCAAGTACCCAGGAGCCATCCCTGAGCAAATAAGTGGGGAGTGAGTGGGAGGGGAATAGGTAGAGGCTTGGCTGCACCCCCAGCATCTGCACCATTCTGCACAAAACCAGATGTAAATGCACAATCTGATCTTTAGATTGGTTAGGCTGGATGACAAAATTCAACAATATTTAACATCACCTTTCCACCCACCTCCTTACCAAAAAATATTAGTTTCACATCTTTTTAAATAAGCCCACTTCAATAAGATTTCCCTTTTAAAATCTCCAAGACCTAATTAACGTTGTATACTTTAAAAAAAACAATGAGGAGTACTTGTGGCACCTGAGAGACTAACAAATGTATTTGAGCATAAGCTTTCGCGAAGTGAGCTGTAGCCCACGAAAGCTTATGCTCAACTAAACTTGTTAGTCTCTAAGGTGCCACAAGTACTCCTCGTTCTCTTTGCAGATACAGACTAACACGGCTGCTACTCTAAAATTGTATACTTTGTTTCCTGTTGCAAGAAGAACTTGAATAAAGAGGAGCCTCTCATTATAAAATCCCCTACAACAAGATTGTCAGGCCTTGTTTTAAATCAATCTGTAAAAAATCTACCCTCCTGGATATGATTAACAATCAAGATGGATCTGTTGCTTGCTGTCAATAATGACTTCCCGTATTTATGAAGATTTTTTTCAATTTATAATAACCACAATGCATGAAGCATTCCCACATCAAAATAAAATCAATATTCCTTATGAAAAATGGCCTTGGAAATACTTAAAACAATTCTTCAGTGTATGTCCTGTTTGTCCACACATGGAAAATGTATTTTTCCTTTTTTTAAGTTATGGATTGTTTACTATAAGAACATTTGTCACTGTTGTTCATTGAAAGATAAAATGCTGGAAATCTACAGTGCACTTATTGGACAATTTAACATGCTAGGGTCAGGCACATTGAGACTATATAGCAGCACAACAAGAGCAGATACTGAAGATGTCTGAATTCCGGATTATGGTTTTCAGAAAACATGGTGTATTGTTCACCCAGGTTGAAAGCAGATGTATGTTTATATGCTTTAATCTTGGCTCAGATGTGAGCTACCATGTTAACAATTTTGTTGCCCAGGCTGCCCTGGCTTGGGATTTAAATAAAAACAAATTACAGGTCTTAACAGTGATAGATGGACTTCTCTTACATTGGTGTAGAGTATTTTTGCCTTAAGATTAAAGGCTTACGCATTTATCTGCATAAACTAACCCCTGGAGTAGGGTACTGCTGACATTTTCCAAGAAAAATGAATATCCTAACTTATTCCAAAGAGAAGACTTGGTATTTGTATGGCCAGAGTGACCTTTGCATGTGCCCTTTCAGATTAGGTGCACTACATGGAAAATTGTGCTCTTACAGTACTCCATAAATCATACCTACCAATTTTCTTTAAAGGGGTATGTAAATATCAGTGTACCAGGTGGGTAAACAACACTAACCTCGTACAAATGGCTTGAAAATTGAAGAAAAGCACCTTATTTTGCAGCTGAAATTGCTTTTGAAGCCCAGCATCGTGGCTTGGGTTGTAGAATGCATGAAATGATTTGTGCACTGGGAATAGAAAATGGGTTGATGATAACTACACTCGACACAGTTCCTATGTTTCTGAGTTCTTTCGATGATCAAAGATATCATTGCTGTATATTACTTTTCTTTGCAGATCCCAAATGCATGTGAATTTCAAGTGACATACGCATTATCTGCATGTTTCCAAAATGGTCAGATGGCTTTTTAGTTTGTGTTTCTCATTTGAGCTGGTTAATGTTTCTGGTCCAGTTTCAGTGTCAGTCTCCTTGCTCTAAGCACATAACATTCCACTAAAAAAATATTATTTCACATGCTAAGGAAGAAGAAATGAAGTTGCAGCCTTTGAAACTGCCCAAGTGTGATCTGAATCCGTACCAACTATGAAACTGTTAATTGTTGCTGAGACATATTGGATAATAGAGTAACATGTAAATAAAATAAAAATGTGTGATTTTACACACATCAATACATGCGAGATATACGTTATGCATGTCAGATCACACTGGTGTAAATCCAGGGATCTGCTTCAGATGAGATACTCCAGACATGATTTTGGTATAACTTATTTCCGTTTGTAAATTTCATTAATTTTTGAACGTCTCATTTTCTATGCACGTGTTATTGTTATTATTGTGTTGCTTGCAGCATTGTTCTGCCACATCCTAGAGGTTTTAGCATAAATATCTAAAGAAAAAAGTAGGTAGCTCATTTTATAATGGATACTGAAAACGCTGAATTCATAGAGGCCTCAGTTCAGCCTGAAGCCTGGGCTTAGCGTTAAGCATGTGAAGAACCCCAATGGAACGACTTACACGCTTAAAATTATTCTTTGCTGAACTGGTGCCAGGAATGATGCTAGTTTATCACTGAAATTCCTAGGCACTGGAGTCTGGCAACGTTGTACTTCTCTGACTCGTTCATCCAAAGATTTACGTACTTTGTCAATATTAATTATTTTAAGGGTCACCACATCCATGTAGGTCATAATTATTGTGTCCCTTTTACTGAGGGGTAAACTGAGGCACAGAAAGGTTAAAGCTAAAATGTTCAGAAATATTCATTAATTTTGGCTTCATTTTTTTCGGTGCCCAAATTAGGAGACCTTTTGTCTGACTTACAGGAGTCCTGAGCTCCCACAACTCCTACTGACTTTGGTATCATATTTGTGGATGCTCAGCACCTCTGAATATCAAAGACCAGCCAGCTCAAATAGAGTACCCAGGAATTAAGCTATCCGATGTTAATGAATGCTTTTGAAAATGTGGGCTGTAGTGACATGATTAACGTCACATAGGCAGTCAACAGCAGTCGGGAACAGAAGCCAGGATCCAAATCTCTGCTTCTAACCATCACACCACACTAAAGTACATACTTAGATGAAAATTATAATCACCCCTGGGAAAAGAGTAAAAGATATAATCCATTTTTAGCATATGCATAAGCAGGTGCCTCAGAGTTATACTCTATATCAACATTTCCAATGTCCTTCTTCAAAATCCTAAAACCGCCTCAGCTAAGAGTGCCTTTGGGGCACAAGACAGAAGTCTGAACTGCTCGAAGCAAAATATTTGAAGCATTTCTGAAATAGATTTATTCTTCACAAAAGGGGCGGGGGGGACCCAACAGATAACTTTCGCCTCTTAAGGAAAAACAATGCTGTGGGGGGGTTCCAAAGTCAGCAAGTCTGGCAGAAACTCCGCAAGTTCACATCCTCTTCCCACTGAGGAGGGGAAGGGATGGGGCATGGCCTCATGGCATCGTCAGCCTACAGATCTGTGTAGAAATCAGGGTCTATCCCCACAGATCTCAGGATTTCCGCACGGCTCTTTGACCCCTTTCTCCCTAGGCTTGCTGAGAAGTCATGCTCCCACCTGGGTTCTCACTTATATCTTCCAGCTGGGAATCAGAGCCAATCATCAGCTGCTTCTCAGCAGGTGCCCAACATCTGCCTGTTAGGTTTCTCCTTAGGCCAGGGCTTGTTGCTCCCAGGCACCACACACCCTTAAAGGGACAGACAGCTCTACTACACTCCCCTTTTAAGTGCTGTATATGGATTCTTGCAGAAAACAAAACTATATCTTATTTTATCTATAGTGCTTGCCTTTTTTTCACTGTGGTTTGTTTGTAGGAGGAGGAAAAGCAAGAAACTCTCAGGCATGAGCACTTTCCACAGATAATTCTTTGTTGTGTCAAGTACTTTCCACACACAGCTAGTGGAACCTAGAAGAGCTGTGTGTAAATTTAATATGAATATTTCTAAGCTCTGTTTTTTCCCCTTGTACAATTGTTGGGGTTTCGAATCAGATCATCAAGAAATGGAAAATTTTGAATTATAGGCATTTTTTCATATTGTTCAAAATGGCATTTTTAGTTGAAAACATTTTAGAAGACAATTTTTCAGTCAACCATACTTATGGTTTAAGTAAACAAGACGGAAAAGGGAGGGGAGAGGAAAACAGGCACAGCGAAAATAAGTGGCTTGCCCACAGTCACACAATAAGTCACTGGCAGAGCGATGAATGGAAAACTTGTCGCCTGACTCCCAGTGTAGTGTCCTATCCAGTAGACCATACTGCCTCTCTGATAATGAATCGATTTTTTAACAAGAAGTGAAATTGAACTAAAATGGCAGAGTAAAACTCTCACATTACCAACTCAATAATAAATAATGACACTACACTACAGTATAAAAAGGAGAAAACTTTAGCTTTCCTTGCGGCCTTCTTAGTTTACAAATATACAGATGAATGAAGATGTTAGCGGAAAATTCAACTAACAAGTGGAAACAGACATAATTACAATTAGTTAGCATTGCATTATAATTGATGCACATAGGGTTAGGTTTCTTTATTTGAACCATGTGAAAACAAAATCTATTTCATATTTGTTAGTAATAAAATCCAACTGATTAGCAAATAATTTAAAAATTTGTCACATTTTACCTGAATTTATGTCTGAGAGAAAAAGGTTAAAATGAAGAAATATGGCAAAATATAGCATCACATCAGTGCTAACTTTTCAGTCAAATGATTGCACTGATGTAGGAAGACTGTACTTGCAGATGAAGCTTCGAGAAGGAATTTCACTTTATCCATTTTAAGATGATTCTCCTAGAAAATACTACAAAACACTAGCTACATTTAATACTAGTTATAATGGCCAGATGTAGACTTCCAGTAATAGAGAAAGCGCTCAGAAATGGGAAGAGCAAATAAGCATGTTCATGTTCATTCATGCTAGGTAATGCCAATTTTGTGAATGAGGACTTGCCATGCAAAAGCTGAACAACTGATTTGGGAAAGAAAGTAACCACCTGGCTTCCCTCTGTTTGGAGGCAGATTATTTTTGATGGCCAACTAGCATGTCTGAGTTTGTCTAATCTAAGAACATCATGAGGATGTAAATAATCTAATTGAAGTAATTATCCATAAATTTGAGCCAAAGCTTGCACTGGAATCAAAGCAAACTATCTGATTTCCAATAATGCTTGTGAAATCAAGAGCTCGCCCACATTTATATGCAATACCTGTAAGTCACAATGATGCCTAGGCATACACAGATGTATGTGCCAAATTATTATTTGTATTACAGTGGCATCTCGAGGTCCCAACTGAGGCGTAGCACATACATAAAGCTTACAAAGCTCTGAAAAGCTTACAGAGTTGCCATAGTCATGCCAGGTAGATGAATTTTCCTTTGGTAGAGTTTCCACTGTACCTAGCAGTTTTCAGGGTCATAGGTTTCCTGTCATTTAAGATGAAATCATGTAAAAGTGCCCTGCAAAAAGGGGACACGGCACAACCCTATTTTTTCTATTATTGGTTTTTTGTTTTTGTGACAATAAACACACAATACATTTTAAAGGAAAATACCTTTCACCTGCATGCCCTTTTATTAAGAGAAGTCTTACAGTTCATCAATGCCTTACCATAGATACTGATTTAGGGTATGATCCAAAGCCAATTAAAGTCAATGGAAAGACTCCTTTTAGTTGTCATACTGCAAACTCAGACAGAGTAGTAATGAAGTTAGCTTCCTAAGCAGCTATTGTCTAGTGCCACTAAGTCCTGACTACAGTAGCTTTGAGAATTCCTATGTGATGAAATATTCTATGACTATAGGAACCATGAGAAAAGACGTGAAAACCTTTGCATTACGGTACTATTTTGGATAAGATTTCAGATGAGCCTATGTGATTTAGGAGTATACATCCTCATAAAAGTCAGTAGGGCTTGTGCTCCTAAATCACCTAGGTGCTTTTGAAAACCCCACTTTTTAAAAATACCTGAGGTCTGGATTTTCAAAGGAGTTTATGGGAGTTAGGCAGACATGGTCACTTACGGACATGCTTAGCTTTACACATTTGAGTTATCCTATAGAGAGTTCAGTAGGGCTACCTACAGGCAGAAAGTTAAGCAACTGCAAGATTGCATGGTCAGGGCCTAAAACATCACATTACAGAACTCAGCCCCAGGCAGATTACAAATAGTCTCATGGTGACTTTTTCCTTGTTTAAAGCATGTTCTTAAATAGTGCAATGCTGCATATAGCGTATTGCTGGGGTTGTGGTGGAAACTCCTGGCTAGACCTCACTTTCTTCAACTGGGCCTGGAAAGAAATATATACTGGTATTATTAATTATTCATATACAGTATAGTAGAGCCCAATGGCCCCAGTCAGGATGGGGGCTCCCCTTTGCTGTGTTCTACAAACACATCATATTTCTGGAATCTTTGAGTGGGGGCAACAACCCTCCAACATCAAAAGTCTGGTCATGGTTTTGAGGGCCCAATCCTGTCCCCAGTGAAGTCATAGAATCATAGACTCTCAGAGTTGGAAGGGACCTTAGGAGGTCATCTAGTCCAACCCCCTGCTCAAAGCAGGACCAATCCCCAATTTTTGCCCCAGATCCCTAAATGGCCCCCTCAAGGATTGAACTCACAACCCTCGGTTTAGCAGGCCAATGCTCAAACCACTGAGCTATGCCTCCCCCCCCGCCCCCATTGATTGAAGTCATTGATTTCAATGGTATAGAGTGTGGTCCTTTATATACCATTATATTATTTATTTTTTGATACTTCATTTGCGGACAACCCCTAGCCATAATACCTGATCTGGATCTAAATTATGCAACTTAAGTCTATGTCTAGTTTCAACAAAATCACCAATTAAAAAGGAATGTAAACTGGGGGGGGGAATAACTTATTAAAAATACCTATTCTGCAAACTCCTTGGTAAGACAAATGATATAATAATCACGCATATGAAGAATGCAACAAAACAGAGGTAGGCATTTAAATCCATTTACTGTTTACGGAAATTTCAAACCATCACATTATCTTGCATCTACCCTGTAGAACAGGGAAAAAAATAATAAAAAAAGAAGAAGAATTGGATTTGACAGGCAGTGCTAATAATGAAAAGGGTTTTAAATGTAAGCTATAGCTGTGTACCAATCACTGCCTAATCAGGGTTATGCTTTTCAAATTATATTGTGTCTACTTTCACCTCCTGCCTATTATGTGCAATAAAAAAGAGAAGTGCTTAAGCAAATCCTCGAGCTGTTCCCATATATTTTTAATATTAATATGTCAGAGCGGCAGCAATGATGATATTAGGCAAATGACGGAATTCTCCCCCCCAGCTGGACATGTTAATTGAGAAGCCAAGTTTTGGAGGCAAAGTTCATGTTTGTGCAGATGGTGGGACAATGGAGAATAGCAGACCTAGGTCAGTGTCAATCCCAAACCATACTTTAATGGCTCACTTCTCCGCTTTTTCAACGTCAGCTGGTCCCTGTGGGGTGTATAAGTTGGGGAAGTCTGTCTCTGCAATTTTTTTTCCACCCTTGACTCTGGTGCAGTAATTTCAGGTAAAGAAGATGCCCCTCTGTGTGATCGGAAAACATAAGAAATTCCACTTCCTGGTTTAAGCCGAAATACATCTGAGGGCCACATTTTGAATTCTCTTTTCAGCTTTGAGTGCTATCTTAGCTGCATTAAAACCTTGATCTGCAGCACCTGATCCAAAGCCCACTTTCCATTAACCTCAGTGGAGTTTGGATCAAGTCCATCAGTGCTGGCCAGTCACCTATTTTTCTTGTTTTAATCATTTTGGTCCTTTCTGTTCAACATTATGGGCCCAATTCTCATTTACAGTAAAACCTCTTTCATTGTGCTAGCTATAAACTGTCTGTAACACTCAGTTTAAGACCCTTTACATGACCTGAGTGGTATCCAGGAGCTTTAGTTTAAATAAGAATCAGGCTCTGTATATTGTTTACATTTACTTAGCAAATGTATTTTTTTAACATGATCTGTGAATCAAAAGCGGATTACGTATCTATATGCACTGACAGACATATAGCTATACTGCACGGCATCACAAGAAGACTTTAATCGTTTCAGTTTCCTAAGTGATATAATTATTTATTATCTCTAATTAAAATGCAGAATTTGGCTGTCTCTATGAGACTAGATGAAAAGCCTTTTTAATGAAAAGAGCAACTGTGAGCTCTAAATTTCTTTATGGAAGAGATAACTTATGTAATCACTAGTAACCTTTTTCAAGAATATTATCTCACTATTTATAAAACAATGCCTTCTTTACTTTAGAAATTTCCATTTGCATATGAAAAAGAGCTTTATTTATTGATGCTTGTGACTGATGTATATTCCTCATTCAGGGGTGCTCTTTTTCCAGCCTTTCATATATGGTAGTGTCTAATTTTCTTCTGAAACTACCTAGAATAATATTTTTACTATCATTTTCCCCTCCAACAATTAATAAGAAAACACAGGGCTTTTTAGACCTAAACTCATTTTGTAATGACTTGTTTCCTAGTATAATTTCAAAATTTAAAGACTGCAACCTTTTACCTATTAGGAGTAGTTCTGCAACAAAAAGGAAAGCTTTTCATTTTTCTTTCTCATCCGAAAGTAAATTTTTGAATGATCCATTCTCTATCTAATGTATATATTACACTATTTTATTCATTACAAAATATAAGCAACCTCCCCCCCCCCCAAAAAATGGGAGTATATGACTGCAAAACACATCCACAAATCAAACGTATCAAAAATCATATCAACTAATCAGTGATATGACTTGACTTCTTTAACTTGTATATAAAACTTGCCATTCAAGTCTATTTTTGTACAATCAATGGAATACAAAGTGTCTTAAAAACACCTGACAGCTTTATGGGCAAATTTTGCCATCCTTTACACCTGTGTAGCAGTACCACGGGCACTACTACTGGCTGAATCTGTCAAGTATCGTTGACACCGTTTTCTGCCAATTAATGCATGACAAAAGATTGCAGTAAACAAGTTTTATGTGAATAAAACATTAAGGCAGTGACGGCATAGCACAAATTGATGTGTGGCTAGTGTATTTTGTATATTGCACAATTATAGGTGGCCTGATCCAAAGCCCACTGAAGGAAATGAAAGACTCCCACTGATTTTAATGTGCTTTGGATCAGGCCCACAAGCCATTTCTTGATCATTTGTATTCTTTCAAGGGAACAGAACAGTTCATCTTCAGTGGGGCTGGTGTTGTAACTGAGGGCAGAAAATGACTTCAAGTGGAAGTAGTATGTGTGTAAATGAGGGCAAAAATTGACCTAGGGTACTGATAGGCTGGTGAAGTTATAGGCAAAATGCCTAAGTGCTTAGCTAAATGGTTACAATAATCTGCTCTTGAATTTCACTAGTTAATGGCTGTGTACAGCAAGAATGTATACTCAGATAAACCTCAGTTTTAAATCCATTTTCTGTTTACAGTCTTTGTCTTGTGATACAAATGATTATCTTTTACCTTATGCGCTTCCTCCAACCAACACCTCCTTTAGAACCAGTGCCTTGATGTGAACGGCTCCGACTTTCACTCCGCTTCACTTTTACAGTAAAGTCTATCCTAACTGGCATAGGACCTGTTAGTCAGACTCCTGAGCCAGGGTCTCCTAGTTACCTCTAAATTAACTTTTCTCTAGTCATTTTGGAAAATATTTGTGGGCCATTCTGGATTCCTATGTTTAATCAGATGTAACAGACTAACACACATTTATATTTTCTCTTTGTGCTTTACATTCAGCAGAGGTGATTCCTGCAACTGAATCTTGACCAACAGATTTGCTCTTTCCCATGCTCAGACTAATCTATGTAAACCACTTTAAGCTTGGACAGTCAGTCAGAATAACATTCCACACAGGAAACATCGTATATTGATCAAACATTTAATACTGGACATGTAACAGTCAGTGAAGGGGAACTCCTTTTGTCTTAAGTTGCCTTTAATTTCATTCAGAATATTGGTAGGTAAGCCTTATTCTAGTAATGAATGATATAGCTATATCAATGTTTATGGAATGACAGCCAATACCTTAGACTACAAAAGCAGATAGCACAGAAAAATACAGAGAAGAAGCGGTGCCAATAACCCATAAAGAAAGCTGACTGAAATACAACTATCAGTTCATTTTGAATATTATTTACCTCCATGATAATGTAATCCTTGATCGTTATTGCAGATATCATATTAAGGGCACTTTCTCATTTATCAGATGAGGATTTTCTTTAGTAATTCCCAATACGAGAAGATAATATTATAGGGCATGAGCCAAAGCCCACAGAATTCAATAGAAAGACTCCCAATTGCTTTAATGGGCTTTGCATCAGGGTGATAATTGGCAAGATTTTCAAAGTTAGTGACACAAAAGAAGCTTATTTATTTAGATTTATCCATGTAAACTTAAAGTGCCTATCCATTCGCTCTGGGCACCTTTGACAAACTTAAAAATGCTATTCCCTTCATTATAACTACATTTGAGCCATGTCATCCTCCCCTTCCCCCAGCAAACCTGAGATGCTAACAATTAAAATACTTCCCCTTATGTAACCATTAACCACTCTCATAATTTTCTGCACTGTTGAGACTTAAAAAAAAAAAAGCTTTGCAGCACATAACTGTACACTTACTCTTGTGTATGTCTAATGTACACAGGTAAATGTCCAATGGGAGTGTGCAAATGAGGTGTTTTCATGCATATATGGTCAGTTAGGTGAACATATCAAGTTAGGTAAGAGCAAATATATGCTCATGATTGTGTACAACTAATTGGAAAATCTGGCCCATACCTCTTAGTTTGGTAAATTTATGCCGCTCAAGTTTTTGTTTTATATGAATTGGCTAGTATTTGTCCGATCATTTATACGCCCCTACATTTTGTGATTAAGGATTTAAATAATTTGTAACCAATTTACTTAAGAAGAATCAATACATTAGTGCTACTCAGGTTTGAGTTAATCTCAAATGATGCAGATTTACAACATCACATTACAAAAGCTCAGAGAGGAACAGGCAACACAAGAAAATCTGAGGAAATTCAGATCATTCTTTTCATGTGTCATTCAGATAACATTACACAGGCTTCAGTATTTGCCATCACCAGATATTTTTTCAGTCTTTTTCATCCTAGTTACTCTTGGCAACTGTGTTAAGCACTAATGCAGTTTGCACATTATTATCAACAGGAAATCCCTGGCATCAAAGGATTAATTTTATTCTTTGTCTCTGTTTTAGTAACAGGAAATAAATATTACCTAGTCATTGTCCTAGTCAAGTCAAATAAAAGAAACTATATCTGCTGACGAGCCATTATTATCACAGTCATCTAGAATAACATTGATTTACTGTAGGTAAGGGCTGTTGAGGGGTCCATTCTGTATATGCTCAATAGCAGCATGATTATTTATTGTAAACCTACCCTCTGATTTTCTCCTTAGGCTGCTATTGTTGTTATTACAGCTAATTCACATGAAATTATGGTAGCTCTCCAGGTCTACAGTCTTTGGTCAGAGACCTAAGCAGGTGTTTGCTTAATAATTTGGTCAAAGATCAGTGAGTTAAAGGTTAGGCCATGGATAGTGAGAATGGAAGGGTCAGAGCACTTGAAGGAGGGGGCTGAGACTTGATCTTCCTGAGTCTGGAACAGTCAAACCTCAAGGTCACCCATTAGTGATCCTGCTTTAACGGACTGTGAGATGTCAACCATAAATTCACCACGCCGGCACCTTTAACCCTATTAATACTGTTAATATTGGAAGTAAAACCAAGGACTCAGAAGGAACCTGCCCATGGAGAATTATTCACAAAATGTCTATGATGTTAAATTGATATAGTAAAGTTTGCAACTGTTAATATTATGCTTCAAGGAAAACCTTTCTTTATTGTACCTCTTTGGAAAGAGGTTTCATATATATAACAAGATTAGATTAGAGTAGATTAGGATAGATAGATAGATAGATAGATAGATAGATAGATCCCCTTCACATATAATATACATGTGCATGTGTAAATGTCTATCTATGTATTAGTGTATATATTGGTACACCTACACATTATAAGTGTATGAGTGTATAAAACTGAGAGACCAACGCTCCCCCACACCTCAAATTATTGTATGCATATACATGTGTTCAAAGATTTATTATTAGGTAGAATTAACAGACAACATTCTATCAAGACATCATCTGCTGTCTGATTATCAGGACTGGATCAATCTAGCAGATGTGCTTTGTCCTTCAAGTCAATGGCTATATTTTGGTGGTTAGGTATTTTGGCACATAAGAACACGTAATCATAGGTTCTAAGTTGTTTTTAATGGCTGTTCTCATGCACAGTGACAGTACAATGAAGTAAGGACAGTAATAGTATGGAGCTAGGGGTCATGGTTTGCAAACCATTTTTCCCCATGTCAGTCTGGGTGGGTTTGTACTCCCTAAATTCATCTTTAGCTTTTGGGATTTGAAAAGTCTTGAAAAAAATTGGTAAAAAAATAACCAGATCTACAGATTTTTGAATAATTTGGGGTCTTAACCATGTGAAGCTGCTATATTTCACCATAAGCCAAAATCCCTCCCATTGCAGTCCTCATCTCCCAGATCTGGGCTGTCCTCATCTTTTGCCATCTTTGGAGGGAGAAGAGCTTGGCTTCCTGTAACTCTTCCTGTAACTCTTGCCTACAATAACTTCAGTGGATGTTCATCTGATTCTGTCTTCATTCATAGATGATTCCAACATCCCAGAAGGGACCATTGTGATCATCTAGTCTGACCGCCTGTATAACACAGGGCATACAACTTCCCCAAAATAATTCCTCTTTGAAGAGTTGGCAAATTAAACACTCTGACTTCAGCCCCCACAATATCCTCCAGAGAGCAGGCTGCCTGCCCAGTCCCCCATTTACCATCTGCAGCATGCAAGCAGGCTCCACCTAGTTCTACCTGCGAGTTCTTACTCCATTCTGCAGCTTGATGTGGCCAGAATTAAGTATTATTATTTATGTAGTGCAATAGGTGTGTATGGCACTTCACAGAATAGATAACGCAGATGCCCTGCCAAGAAGACCTTGCCATCTAAGTCAAGATCAGAACTACATTAGACAATAACACAGGGAGGGGCAGTGAAGGGATAGGGTGCAGGCAAGGATTACAAAGACACTTGGGAGGCGAAAGTATGTGTCCGGCCTTTTAAGAAGGCTCTTAAAAGAGGAAAGGGATGAAACAGAGCACACAGGGTAAGGGAAGGAGTAACTGCTATTCTTTGCTACTTTATAGCACCTGCACAGTTGCCAGGAGCTTTACAGAAGACAAAGCAATGACAATGCCCTGCGCCAAAGCATTTACAATCTGAGGTCCTGAGTGTGCAATGGGGCCCATTGCAGGATCAGGGACTAAATGAGTTCCAGGCATTGGAGAAGAAAAGCATGGAGATGGGAGTGAGAAGACACAAAGCAGCCTATCCAGATGACTCGCTTGAGCTGAATGAAGAGGTCACAGAGGAGTAAAAGGAGATAAAGGCAGGCAGTTATATGCATGGTTAGGGAACCTGGGCATTACTGAATCAGTAACCCCAGGTCAGCATTAATGAAATACTCAGGGAAGACAGCCACACAACATATACTCAATAGTGTGAATGGGAGACCATTTGGGGTTCTCTGAACCTGACAGCCTTTTGGCGAGGAAGGTTTTACAATTCCCTATTGTTCCTCCTATCCCCCCGTTTCTGAGGTCTGAGCCTGGAAAAAACAATGCTGTGAAGGAAAGAGCTTGGGACTAGAGCAGTGTCCTACCACGTACTGAAATCACAGTAAAAAGAGCTGGTAGGGAAGAGCACGTTTCAAGAGAAAAGTAGCTTTTGCATGAATACAGATTGTATAGGGATGCCAAATTGCAGGGCTAATCCTGCCAGATGCTGTACCTACATGGTACAGAGTCACCCACTGACATTAAAAGGTTCTGGGCACCACTCAGGACCCAGCAGAAGTGGACCCTCAATCCAGAAAATTTGGCTTCGGTTCAGATCACTCGAACTCATGTTGTTTGAATGGGCTTAAATCTTTATGCAAACTGTTTGCTCAATTGCATTGCATACCGTGCACGATGCTGTGTGCACCTGTTCGTTTTGATAGCAAGCACAATAGGATATTTTTGGGTTGAAATCATCCCGTCTAACAGACAAATTTTTTTTAATTGAGAATAATTCCGGAACTGAAGACACAATGAGAATATGTACAAAAAAATTCCTTCAAGAGGCTTGAAAAGTAAAATGTGTCAAAATATTTTTAGACCCTCAAGATGTATTTTGGTGACACAAAGGCAGTTTTCAAATGGGGGTCCTTTTTTTTTTTTTTTAATGGGCACAGGCTTCTGTCTTTAAGATGACTTCTTCTGGGTTTTATTTAACTGAGCCTCTAAAAATATTTTCTGCTTTAAAAATAAAGAGTAAAACATAACAAATTGAATACTTATTGCGCTGGATGTGCTGCCTGCTAATTAGAAAGGGAATACGTGGTTTAAAAAAATCTGATCAGTGGGGGAAAAAAAATCAGTAGGCCTCATCCTCTGAGCCCTCTACTTGTAGAACTCCCATTAATTCCAAAAGGCTTCCAAAATCAGGTGCATTATCCTGCAGTGAGCTCTATACGCATTGCAGGATCGGGGCTTACATTGTGTGTAAACTAAGAATCAGTTTTATTCACTTATTTTTAAGGATTATTTGATACAAATTGTTTTACATTCAGACTTTAACTTATGTAGGCATGTGTCCTACTGAAACCCTCAAATAGAATTTAAATGGGACTTCTGTGGTCCACGGGCCTCATACTGGCTCTCTGCCCAGGAGTGAATTCCATCCACACAGAATACTCAGGTCACATGCCCTACCCTCCTGTTGTACTAGAGAGCAGAGCAATTCTCCTTTCCTAGGTGGCCAAGACATTAAGGCATTGCCCTAAGGTACTTCCTCCTAATCTGAACAGAAGAAATTGCATGGGCTTATTTTCATACAACCAAACAATTCCCTACTAACCCAGAGAGAAAATATTTGTTCACCAAAATTGTACTTATGTATGACTATTAATATTGGAATGTAGCTTAAAGATTTATGCATGTGCTTAACTTTAGGCATGTGAGTAGCCTCAAAGACATTAATGGGATTTCTCAGGTGTGCAAAATTAAGTGTACGTAAGTATTTGGCGCATCGGGACTCAAGTTGCTTTGGCATGCATGAACTAGGTTCTGATTAAACTTTTCAATGCTTGTATTTCTTTTTTAGAAATATGTTTTCAGGCATTGGAGCAGAGGCTGTCTTTTTCATGACTGACTACTCTGCCTTTGAGAGTTGTTTAGATCACTTTCTGAGAGGGTTAGGGAAAGACAAGAAACAAAGGTTTAATGAATTGCAAAAATATTCATGTTGCAAGAGAAATACGCACATTCTGGACATCTCCCAGACTGAAATAGTCTGTGTGTGTATGAAGGAGGGTATGTGGAGGGAGTAGAAGCTTCAGATGTCCCAGAAAGAATTGTAAATCAGAATTTACTATTGTAAATTCTACCAGCAGCTCTTTAAAGTGACCACAGGTGAGTCTCTGATATACAGCCATGGGAATTCAGAATTGCTGACAAGCTTGTTTAAAGCAATCTGACCATCACTTTAGAAACTTGGAACCCAATTTCCTAAGTTGCTCTGAACTTCTTAGTATGTAGCTTGTTTTTTTTCTGATGATACTTTATGCAAGATGTATGTGCAGCCTGACGATTATCACTCACTGTTATTTAGTTAGCGGATGGCTTCTAGATGCAGTACCATAAAAGTTCCTTCATTTATAAAATATGAAATGGCTGACCTCAGTTAAACCAATTAGTAAGCTCTTTATCATTTTTCCAGGTGCTTTCTTCATTATCAGATATCAGTCAACTCCAGGGCAGTGAACAAGCTAGTTCTGGAATTTGTGGAATGCTCAAATCATCAATTCAAGGACATGCAGTTCAAATCTGAAATATTAGCAGTTCAGAATTCCATTAAGATGACCGTCAGATGTGTTGTTACAATATCCATATTGAAATGTGAAGCACAGAAGCAATCAGCAACACCTTGGTATCAAAAGAAAATATTTCCTATTATTAAGATGTTTGGACAAAAAAAAAATCTAGACAAAATTGCATTTTGTGGGCAAGATGAAATATTTCAATCTAGAAAATGCTTCTTTTAGTTAGATCATCCTCATTAACAGAGTCCATATTACGTTCTTTCAACTGTACTGTAGGTGTAAAATGAGAGCAAGAAAAGCTAAAGGAAGAAATGCAACACAACTGAGAAGTGATTCTCTTATATAAGATACACAAATATAGCACTTGGGTTACTACAGTGTTGGCGGGGGTTATAAGAAGATAGACAGTGTGTGTTTCATTTAAAAAAATACTATGTATAAAATGATGACCAAGTCTCATATCCTTATCTGGTGTAAACATGTAGCTCCATTGACTCTCGATTTGGCTCCATGTGTATTTCTATATAACCTTGTATTCTACTTATATATATATATATATTTCCTTTTAAACAGCCTGGTAATTATGTTAGAGTGGGATGTGGGGTTTTTTTAGCTTATTTACATTAAACGGGGGGGGGGATCTGTGTTGGGGTATATTTTCTGAATTTGGGACTATTTAGACCTGATTCTGCAAATTCTCACTCTCACAGAAGGGCTTTACTCATGTGAGGAAGGCATTGGAAGGATCAGGCCAACTCTTCACAAGAAGTGTTGATGTAATAAAATTAGTGTTCGGGAAAAAGGCAGGTTAAAATGATAAATGTCAAATATTAGTAGCGCTTTTTTTAAAAAAAGACATCTCCCATGACACTTCACCCTCCACCTCCTGCTCTCTTCTACAGATGGCAAGAAGGTGCACAGTAAAAGAAATTAAGATGATACTGTGTTGACAGGAGCAAGGAGACTCCAGTTTTCATCCCTTCAGACAACAGCCATGACATCATGTCTCCTCAAACTGACACGTTAATGAATTGAGCAACACCTGAACTTTTCTAGAAAAGAGAACCTTTTACACCAGCAAGTTACTTGGTGTCAGTAATAATAGGATTCTGTATCCTACCCCACTCCATATTTGATGGCAGAATTACCTTTTGGGCCCTAACAAGTTGACAGGGGTTCATTTTGCTTCCTCTTTTAATGACATCTTCTTTTGCAGGTGAACTGCAGATGTAATGACTTCCTTTTTTGCCTCCGAGTACTGCCGAAATGTCATTATGACCCAAGATGTCTCAATCTGGCTTAATGCAAATGGGAAGCAAAGGGTTTTTAAAGGTGAAACTGATCTTGCTAATGAAGAAGTATCACTCTTCATCTGGACAGGGAGCACAAAGCTTGTTAGATCAAGTTAAGTGAATGTCACAGGTTAGAGTTCAAGCATAACACAGAATCGTGACTGAAGATTTTATCATCTATTTGTATAAAGAATCTAATTGAGAGATGCCCAGTCAAAACAAAGGAATATATGTCTAAATCTAGGTATTTTGGAAAGACCCAGCAAGATATGCAATGAGGCTTCACTTCAGAATTCAGTAGTTTGGGGACCATAATTAGGACAAGTTTAAGAATATAATCTGCTCCTTTAGTGCAGTAAAGTGAACGTAAGTACAAACCGCCTGTTCATTGAGGCTGGAAAGTGAATCCAAAAGTATCTGGGTTTTGTGCTTAACTACAGCGTGTAACAGTTTGTAAAAAATATTTACTCTTGTCACTAGTCATGTGTGAGTTTGCATTTAGATTATTCACAGAATTTTTTAATGCAAGAGAGAGCTACTTATGAGGCTAAAATAATCTGAGATCTGTTCTTCACTGCAAATGGGAAGGAATCTGGTCTTAAATTTTGATATTTCATTTCCTAGATGGTTGAAATACCATGAAGAGACCAGAGGTCACTTTATTTCAGACACACCAAAGTCTCCCTAAAGCTATTCAAAGCCCATGAAAAGCATAAATTTAGATACTGAGATATTCAGATTTGCATGCAACTTGAAAGCCCCACCCAGATTTAGTGCAAAAAGGATTCTATCATTTTAAGAAGCCTAATCTAGTGTGGTAAACATTAATTTATGAAGGCATCACAAACTGAAACGAAATGGCACTGATCAACAAAATTTAACGTGTGGCTTTGCAGATGTTTCCTGCATGTTTAAATCATTCAGAAATACTTTGTTTTCAATCCAGTTCCTAGTGATACTGTTCTATTAAAAGCAGCCCACTGTTTGTAGGATTGCAGGGATGCTTGAGATGCACACATTTTGTGAATGGGCCCAGATTTAAGCTAATGCAAAACCAGTTCAATGATTCACCAAGAGAAAATAAAAAAGCCTTACTAGATGCCAATGCCTGGCTGATTCAGGGAACATTTTCAAAACACCACATGAATATTTTAAGTGGGGGGAGGGTAGAAGCAGAGATTGGGAGATACAGACTCAGATTTTCAAAGGAATGATTGCAAATGTACATGCATACTTCTGTGCATGTTGACTTGAAAATCTGGGCTGTCTGCACAAGCAATAAATGTATGTTTTATAAATAGGTTTATTTTAACGATCTTTATTCAAACTTTTGAAAACTCTTTTATGGAAAAAGCAGAAATGCAACTCTAGTATATTTTGTGTCCATATGATACAAACTATACATTGACTCCTTATAACTCCTTTTTTTCCTTTCCATGTTTTTTGTTTACATTTGCTTTACTTAATATGCTTTGCCTAATTGATTAACACAGGAGGTCACAAATAAACTCTGTACAGGAGATGGATCTAAAAAGGGGATGGATAATTTTATACTCAGTGGTGTCTGTGGTTATAAGTGATAAGCCAGATTCATGTAGAAAATCAGTGGGTTATGCCAGAGATGTATTTCATGCAGTATCAAATCTCACAGTTCAAGATATCCATTTTATTGACATGGTTCAAATATACAGCATTGTACACAGGGCCAGTTGCATTCCAAGCTGAAGGAGTGCCTTGGAACTAGTCCACTACCAGATTTGATGATCTACTCATTTTATGCAATGTCACAAATCCTTTTTCCTGTGTTTCACAGGGATAATAACTAGCTGATTACTTTTAGTCTGGCTACCTTGAAAGAAAAAGTAAAGTATTTGCAATAAGTTAGAATGAATTCTCAATTAAAACATTTATATGAGTCACAGCCTCTGTGTCATTTTAGCAAAAATAAGCAACTACATTTGCTTCTAACAGGTAGAATAATGACTTTTTCACCTGACAACTGCCAGCTTAAAATTCCCACACATGTAGACCATTTCTGTTTAATCTTTTCTTTGAATTTCAGCTGCTTTGCTTTTCAATGCCTATGCTTTGCTGGTGTCTCCTTTGTGTCTGAAACTCTCACACTGAGTTCTGCCTTTTTGGTGCTGGGTTTTCTTTTCACAGTGACATTTCAACATAAACAGTCAATATTCATTACCTCAAAGGAGACTTCTCTATTGCTGACCAATTAAATACCAGCTGAGCTAGGCAGACAAAGGTAAAGAAGCTGTAATACAAGGCTGTCTTGGAGCATACTTTCTGTTCCCATAAAGGGAAAAGAAAGGTAATCAAAACAAAGAACTGAAGATATTGGGAAAATCCCAATCAGCACAAGACAATTTCTTGAAATGTTATATTCCTCCTCTTTATCTTGCATAGTCCTTTCCTAGTTTTATTTAACCTGTAACCAGGGATACAAAAGATTCACACATTTATATATAAGAGGACAGAGACAGCACCCAGGTATGCCTATGAAATCTCTTTGACTTCCATGAGATTGCATGGCTGCAAAGGAAAACTTAGTCTAATGAGTCACAAGTGGGACAAGGGCAAATGAATATAGGGCTAGTGGAAATAAGTGCCAGAGGGATTGCCCTGGAGGCTGATAAACCTCTGTTTAGTCCACAGAATAGTTACACACTGCCCCAAAAATATAGGCACCATCTCAAGGCAAGAGGACAGTTCCATCTATGGCATGTGCACAGTTTGAGCATTCTCACAGGCGACTGCACCTTCAAAGTCTGCACACACACAAATGGAGTCCAAGGACAGGCCCAGCTGATGTTTTAGCCCAGACTGCATTTCTAAATCTGCAAGTGTTTACTCAAGGTTTTAGGTGAGGAGGATGTTTTTAAAACAAACAGTTAAGAAAATGCCATCCTGATTTTTAATCTGCAAGCATTACAGCAACTTAATTTCTTGTGTCATCAAATGTATCAGTGGAAAGTCTGTGCGAAGAGAGCTAAGCACTTATGAGCAAAAAGCTATGCATACCTTCAGGATAGCCCAGCTACAGATGTGGCACTGACACAAAACCAGCCCCTTTCGAAAATGCATGTACATATTAAGGACCGGAACTTCAAGAGATACTGAAGCCAAAAAGACACAGAGGTTGCGTAGCATCTTTTCAGAATTAGGCTTTATATATTCCACAAATCTGTTATATGTTGAAATAACATGTAATTCTCTCATATGAAATAACTATTTTTTATATTGTTATACAGCAACCTCTGTACTTTTTTCTCATTCAGTTAACAGACAGATGGACATTTCAGTAGCACACTCGGGCCCGATCCTGACCTCCCTACTCAGTGGATGGTTTGCCTAAGCAAGGAATGCAGTTTGTATACCATTAGGTATAAACACAATGCAAAGAATTGGTGCATATGTCTTGTGTAAAGATAACGGCTTAATTCTGTGAAATAAACAAAATGTTTTTACTTAAATGGATGTGACACTGCTAAGAAAGAAACTTTATCTTCATGAGTGATCTTTATTAGGCAGGGTACTTAACCCTAAAGATGAGGAGAATTTAATAATCACAGGGTTGGATCTATTTTGTTGGTTTTATTTTTTTTTCCATTTGTGCAACCAGCAGCTAGAGGGCACAAAAGAATACTTTAACCTTATATTCTATCATATAAAGGAGCTCTACAGACTGAACAAACAAAAATTCAATACTGATCTTTAGTAAATCACATATTTTGTTTCAGATGTTAATTTCTGTCCTAGTTCGCAACAGGCAGTGACAATTTAGAAAGACAATCTGATGTAAAAAGATCAGGCTAATCAAATCACTAAAAATTTGTATTTAAACCCCAAAGCATAACAGGTAGTCGGCACATAACCACTCTGAATTTGGCCATCGTTACTTGCCTTAACTGTTTTGTAAAGCTTTTGTTTAAAATGAACATAAACACATGTTTAACCTCCTTCATTCTTACATCTTAAAAACTAATGCTGGCTGTGATTCTGCATTAATAACAGCTATTATTTTTGCATTCATAAGGAGCTTACAAGGATAACCAGAGAAGTCATGGTGCAGTCTTCCTGTCAATTAAAAAGAGAGTCAGTTGTAGTTGCAGAGTGCTTTATCTTATCATTTCACTCAGGACATTTCCAGGTTCATGGATCTGATCTGAACGGCTCCAGCGATAATAAATGTGTAAACACACAGAATGTACTGTAGCAAGACAGCCACAAAGAAGGTTATCAGTGATTACCAATTTTGGAGTCTCCCCATCTTGGAAAGGGTATTATCACTAGCTACTAATACTCAGGAGCTAAGGTATTATATCAGGACCATTTATTTGAAAGCATAATAGCTTGACATTTTTCTACAGGAAATCCTAATAACCTCAGGAGGAGTCACATCTGTTGCTGTAATACAAAATGGGTTGGACCTCAATAATATTATATATAACTCTTCCCCATCTCCCCCATACTTCCCCCTCCCGCCATGAACTGTACCAACCCCTTAGGCACAAATGAGTTGGATCTGGATAGAGTGCTATTTGCCAAATTGTAAATTGCCTACATTTATTTTGGGAGTGCACTAAACAGAGTGCTAATTGCCTTGTTTAGCACTTTCCTTCCTTTCATTTGCACTGGTGTAAAATTTTAGTAAATTAACTCGGGATTTTATTATGTAGGTAGCATGTGAACAACTCTGAATCGATGAGAAAGCAGCATCAAAGGACTGATAAAAGAGGAGTTGACTCTACCCATAATGCCGTTTATATGTCCCTGAAATTAAAAAGGATGAAATTAACTTTTAATCCTTCTGCTTTTCATATAGCTGATCTTAACGTAACATGTATTACTCAGTCATTTTATTTGCATTTATTCATTTAAAAATGTTAATAACTGCGATTGCAAGCGTGCTCTATGAGAATGTACAATTGCTTGTATTCATACACGTAAGTGTGCAGGATTCCATGGCATTTTTTCTGATGGCAGCCAAGCACAGAGTGGGACTCCTGTTTACTGTCAAAGAGATCACCCCCATAAAGCAGATCTCATCTAGCTGTTTGGTGGCCTATGCAAAATTAGTTGGTGGTCTCAGACCAAATCCTAGTGGAATGGCGTCTGTCCATATTACAAATAGCAGCACCAACTCTACTTTATTTGGGATATTGTACATTAAGTCCAAGGAGAAAATGGACAGTGTAGATTAAACTCCCACTCACTCCCCTTTCTTAGTTGATTTGAGACATGTTATTGTAGTTTGGTAGTACAGGGAAACGTTCGCTGACACTACACTCGGTAAATAAATAGAGTATTTCAAGGTGAAACCTTGGCCCCACTGAAATCAATGGCAAACTCGCATTGAATTCAACAGGGTTGGGATTTTACTCTCAGTGAGTAATGCTGTCAGGCTATAAGCATAGCATTCTCTTTTAAGGGAGAAAAGAAGTCTTGTGATGAAAGCATAGTATCAGCAGTCAGAAGAGCTGGATTTTATTTTGAACACCACCACTGAATAACTGTGTGACCCTAGGCTAAAGTTTGCAAAAGCGGCCAATGGTTTTGGGTGACTATCTTGAGACACGTTCATTTTAAGAAGTTCTGAGAGCTCACAACTTCAACTGATTTTAACAGGAGCTGCAGGCACTCAGCACCATTCAAAAGAAAGTCCGTATGGTCCCAAAATAGAGGAATCTGCAATCACTGGCCACCATTGAAAAATTTGGTCTTACTCTCTTCCTTAGTTTCTTCATCTGTAAAATAGGAATAAGCATCCCACTACTATTCTTCACATGGTTAACACAAGAGGAATCTGAGATCTTCAGATGGAAGGACCAGCATAATATAAATGATATATTATTAATTATTATTATTATTATTTTTAAAATGAGAGACAACCTTTACAAATGTCATTCAAAACAAAACAAACAAAAAAGATCGGCCATGAATGGTATTTTTAAAGGACCAATAATACAGGAATTAAAACAAAAACTTAATATTTATAAGAAAGCAGGAAAACTGGAATGAACTTTAGTCTGACTCTCAGTCCAAACCAAAAACCTAATATAAAAGTCATGGCTAGAATCAGAGCTGGTCAAAATTCAGACTTTCTACCCTGATGGAAATGTTGAGATTTCAAAAATTGGTTTAATCCTAAATTGAGGAAAAAAATCAAAATCTTGGTATCTTTCACAACATGAAACATTCTGTAAATATTTAATTTTGGCTTTATCTAAAACTTCATTTCAACTTTATCATTTCAAATATATTATATTATAACAAAATTGTGATTATTTCCCTCAAAAATTTAGACAATGGATACCTTAAAAAAATGATTTTGTGAAATCAGCATTTTCCAATGGACAACTATTCTGTTAGAAAATATTCAACCAGTTCTAGCTAGAATCATGGAAGTTAAAGATGGAAAATTCTGCTATGTCATCGACAGTAGTGCATTTTGCCTGCCAAGGCAAGATTGATCCATATGATATATTTGTTAGTTCATTGTCCTATCTGATTTCAACAGCTGTTAAATTTGCATATATAAAGAGTTTATAAAAATAGACTGATTGAAGTTAAGAACAGTTGAAGTAAGTACTTTAATAAGAAATGCTGTGTGGCTCTCAGTTTGATTTGAGCCAGGATATTTTAAAAAAGAAAAATACCAGAAAGTTATTTTTTCTTGCAGTGCCTATGATCTCACTGAAAATAGGAAACACAAGGAAATTAGGAATCAAAAGTTAATGGGAAGTGGATGCTTAACTTCCTTATGACCCTTTGAAAACCCAGCCTAAATAAATAGTAAGTAATGTGTTCCTTTATAGGCCCCGTCCCCAAACTGTACACCTTAAAGTGCCTTCAAAAATAGTACAAGGAAGCTTACAACAAAGCTGTGTTTTTTATGAGATTTTGAATTCAGTTTCCAGACCAAGGTGGTTTGGGTGCGTTCCAGATAAGTATCTGAACTTTTGGATGATTCTCTGAAATGAACTGCCAAACCTTTTGATGTGCCGGCATCATTATTTGACACCTGGCTGCACTGCAGTTGAATATTATGTAATGAAACAAGATATGATTTAGTGTGTGAGAGCAGGTATTTGCCAAAGGAACAAAAGAGATAGTTCCTAGCAATCATCTGTAGATAAATTCCTAATACGGGACTAGAAGCTGCTCCTTTGAAAGTTAATGAAAGAGAGAATGAATGACTCTGTAGTCCAGTGCTTAGGGCACCCACTGGAGCGGGGGGAGACCCCAGGTCCAATTCTGCTCCAATCACCCTTTCATTAGTTAACCACAGTGGGAAAGCTTCATCAGGAAGGATTGAGGAAGTCCCACATCAGAATATCCCATAGCTTAGTGGTCAAAGCACTTTCATAAGAAATTAGAAACCCCTGCTCAAATCCTCTCTCCCTTTCTGGCTGAGAGGGGGTATTGAATCTCAGTGTCCCACATTCCAGCTGAACACCTGAACCATGGGGCTAAAAGTTATAAGGTGGGCACTACCACCACCTCCTTAGGATTCTGCCAGATTTTGAATGAGACCCGACCTGGTAGGTGTGCTCAGAGGTCACTTTCCAGACCAGGCCCTATATGGGACATAGACAGCTGAACACCTGTCTTGCCCGGTTCGTGATTTGTTCTGAAGCTTAGGCAGGAGATAGACATCTGGATGCCTAGAGGGAGGCAGCAGTACACATGCTCAGAGGCATAGGCATGGATGAAACTCTTACCCTAAAATGTAGGTGCCGAGTGAGTTTAGGAACCTACAGGATTCAGCAGGAGTTTTGTGGATTGCAGTGGAGACATAACAGGGATTTAGGTGCCTAACCTGAGATTTAGGTTCGGCAGTACCTTTGTGGATCCCACCCTTAATGACTGCTACCTTGGCCTTGGGAGGTCAGGAGCTTGGCTTTAAGAAACAAGTCTGATACAATAAAGCAAACTGAACCAAACATCTGCTTTTGATCCATTTGTGTGTCATTATTTAAACACAAAAGACATCTGATGCTAAGCAGAAAAACACACATCGAAAGTGAAAAAAATTGTCTATGAATGTAAGTGAAAAGATTTTTTTTAAAAAGGCTTCCAATATAGTCCCTGGTCTCAGGCAAAATTGATGTGCTAGAGAATTTCCATGAAGAACATCAATACAGGGCAGTTAGCCTCTGTTAATATTCCAGATATATGCTGCCCAATCCCACCTCGTAACAGAAGGCTAGGGTTTATTTTAATTTATATTTTACTGAAAAGATGCCAAATACTCTACTCTGCAAGCACAAGTCCCAGTAGCACTACAGGAGCCTCTCCACCTCCATGAAGCCTCTCAGAAATACACAAATGAATTTTATTTATATAATATACATATAGAAATGTCTCAAAAGAAGAGAAATATCCAAAAAGAAACAACCTAATTAAACACATTGTAAAACTAAACCCTAGCAGGTGATGATGTTTGCCATGCATACATGCACCAGCAGAGACCACCATGCTGCACAGCCCATTACATATCCAAGCATTTGTGCCAATTAATAAATTAATGTTCAGAGCTAGACCTGGGATTAGAACCTCAGTCATCCTAAGCAAGTGCTCTGCTGATGTGAGCTAAAAGATCAGGTCCATTATTTGTTTCAGATCAGGATATACATTTCTCCTGGAGTATTTCCTGCCATACAGAAATTCAAGGATTGAATTATGGAAGATGATTACATAAATATGTAGCCATTTGGGAAGTTTTTAGTGGCTTCCTGAGGATTATTAATATTTATTATTTATTTATTTTTCTTATTTATAAGTGTCTCTGCAGCTCTTATTACATAATACCTATGTAGGATTTTATATAGTGTAGGATTTGTATAGTGTCATAGAATTGTGTGTGGCACTTTACGACCGGCTAGTATGCCAAACTAGAACATAATCTCTGGCCAAGTAGTTTATTGACTAAAGCTCTGATCTTGCAAACTGTTACACATATGCTTAATTTTAAGTCAGTAGGACAACTCCCTTGCTTAAAAAACTAAGCATGCTTGTAAGTGTTTGCAAGACAGAGGGTAAAGATTTGATCCAAAGCCCATTGAAATCAAAAGGAATCTTTTCACTGACTTCAGTGGGCTTTGGATCAGGCCCAAAAGGCATGAGTACAATACAAAAAAACTTGAACATGAACAAGTATCAACTCGGATATCTCAGTGGGATATGTGGTCATCGAAACCAGAGTGCCCCACTTGTCTTTATAGGGAACTGAATGATTATGAAAAGTGTTAGACTGTATGACAGCATTGGAAAGCAGAGGGGGAGAACTCATTTTGGAGTCTAGCATTTGGCTACAACTTGAATACTATAGGGTTCATATTTCTTATTCCCTATGGGGATGGGGGGAAAGGAGTAGAACAAAGGGAAGACAGAGAACATTTCTAATAGAAAAAGTATGTGTGTGTATTTATATGATGTACACACACACATAGGTATGCTTATAAACAACGTAATACATAAAGAAATACTTTAAAAGAATATTCAGGTTGCAAAGTCAAACATTCAACATTTAGGAAACCCCAGAATTAAAGTGGCCCATGCAACCTTAATTCGGCCTCTCTGTGTGTATGCAGTATGATACAGCCTTTAATTACATGATCACATACTATTTTTTCCATAGGAATCTGCCAAATTCAGTGCAGTGGCTGCATGGGGTAACCCCTTTGCTGAGATTCTCGTCCCTGTTCCAAAGCATGAAGGTTCTACAGCTTCTCAACAAAACGGTTGTGATAATTTTTGAACATGGGTGGAACAACTTATTTTTGCCTGAGCTCATTCTCAGAAACTGCTTAACCAGTTCTGTTGAAACTTTCCCCAAAACTTCAGCATGCTGGAGGAAAATGTAGAGCCACAAACCAGGCCTGGATAAACCAATGTGCACTCGGTGTACTTGCACAGGGGCCCCCAACCACTGAAAAACAAAATCAAACCCTGCGTGGTGTTGCAATCCTGTGTACCAGGTCACAATGCCACTCACTTAAATTTGGCAAAGGTTGCCCCTGTCAGGAAAAAGGGGAGCTTGTGCCAATCCTGAGTGACCTGGTGCATGTCCCTCCCCTGCTCACTTCTACCATAATCACCAAACCATCAGAAGACTCTCCTCGCCACCCCAGAAAACCTGATGTGGCTTCCAGGGTGGGGGGACACATCTCCTGAGTGAGGAGAAGGGGGGCAGCGAAGTTTTGCCTAGGGCAGTGATTGTTTTGTACATCACCTGGTCTGTCTAGTTTAAGGACATTAGGGAAGCTGATTTTCATAGAGCACAGGGCAGAATTCTTTAATCTGGGCCTGGCCACAGGTTAGAGTCTTCTGCAATGAAAAGGGGGAAGAGACAATCTGTAGGATCATGTGACACTGCCCTAACCAGAAGATGTGGCACACCTAATGCAAATGAATAAATAAAAATTTAACGTGATAAATAATAATAATAATAATGACATGTGGTAGTAAGGTGGTGTGATTCATGTAGTAACCTGCAGATGTGTTTAAAATATTGCTACTTCCAACATTTAAAAAAGTGTACAAATAACTCTAAAATATTTCTATGATAGTCTTTCTATCAGATATGGGGCCCATTCAGAATACATGAGGATGTGGTGTGGCATACAGGTTTTATTTGCACTCATTTGGATCAAGCTGCATAACTCATTTTTGGCTTATAGGGAAAACTATTGAATTTATGTCTAGTTTTTTTGGTATGAACCCCATACCAACACCGTGGTATCTGAAAAAGTGACCTCTAATGTATTATATCCCTATAGATGTATGATCCCTTTTTTTTAAAAAACCTATGGGACAAAAGCTTTCTACTATAGACCTGGGGTGAAATCCTAATTCTACTGAAGTCAAAAGAAGTTTTGCCACTGACTTCAATGAAGCCAGGATTTCACCTCTAGTCTAGACTCTTATCAATATAGGTTGTTAGAAGTTACAGATGGAAAAGACATATTAGGTCAAGTCATCACATTGTTTAGATAGGATACCATCCCACAGACAGGATGTTATAATGATAATATGTTTCACCGGTATATTGCCTCTCATGTATAGAGGCTCTCAATGCACTTTATAAACACTAACTGAGGTTCACAATCTCTCTGTGAGATCAGTTGATACGATTTGCCCATATTACACACAGTAAAAAATGGCAAAGTGATTAAGAGACTTGCCTGGTGCTACCCAGGAAGTGAGTGGTAGAGCTAAAACGAGAAGCCTAATCTCTTGACTCTTGTCCTGTGCTGTCACTGCTAGCCAACATTGCCTTCCTGGTTAAACTGAGCCTACGTTTGCTTTAAGCCAATACTGGTAGCTGCACAGATGTGAAATGGTTAACAGAAATGTGATGATATTTAATTTCCCTGCCGATTGAAACGAAGTCTGCAGTATGCGAGTCCTAGGAAATTAAGTGTCTATTAGGAAAGGGTTAAAGACAGATTATGTAAATAGGTATATTGTCATTTGTCCTATATGTTCTACGGTGTAGTGAAGTATGCTGGGATTTATTTTTAAGTTTTTCTTTTCCACAAATTGAGCGATTAACCTGGTCCCAATTGAAATGGCAGCCCATATCATACCTTCCCTTGATCTCACAGCATGGCTAATAACATCTGGGGCCTACCAAGCAGGCTTCTTTATTTTTCCTTTATTGTTCCAGGCCACACATCCGTGAACCTTCAGCATGTTATGTACTTAACCATGGTCAGGTTGATGTCATTATTTTCTTATTGTTGTGGAGCTCCCTGGGTGTTTGCCCATATTCATAGAGAGGAGCTTGTGTGCTCTTTGTAGGTTAACCTTTTAAAAAGGAGATGCTCGACCACTTGCAAATTTAGCCTAGGGCTCTGACATTGCACTAGGCCGATTGGTACGCTTCAAAACACATATTAGCACCACTTGTGCTATTTCATCTCTCTTTTTAATTTTAACCCAGTCTTGTTAGATAAATCTTATCTGTGCCACAAGCAAATGCTTGATAGAGCACATTTTTAAAGCCTTTGGGAGGAGGAGGAGGCATGGGTATGTCTGGGTCACTGTGTCCTTTGTCTAACTATAAGCATAGCTATTTGCCAGTTTATCTGTCCGCCTGTCCCTCTGTCTATCTCTCTAGTTACCTCGCAGCAAACAAGCCATGAACATTAGCACTGAATTGTGAGAGCTACGGGGGATAGTGCTTCTCTGCATGAACCATAGCCACAGTTAGCTTTTACAATCCTATAAAAATTGGCCTACTTGGTATCAGTTCAGACTGGAAATCAAGCAACAGCTCTCAATTGCCTCAGGCTTTGATGTAAGCACCCCCAGAATATTTCTGTTCAAACTATAGCGGATAGAAGACACCTATAAAAATATTAATTAGCTCCAGTTGACACCAGATGCAGTTAACATACTGTGTGCCAGCTCTGAAATACTGGAGTTTTTATTAGGTAAGCTAATGTTTATTGCGATCATTAAAGTCTGAGTCATAAAAGGCTGAACATAAGATGTTTCAGGTTGGTGTTATTCCCACTGTGTGTCAAATATAGGCTTGCTAAAATCCTACTTTCAGGGTTAATTTTTTAAGATGTCAAATTGCAAATGCAAGTTTTCAAAAAAAAATTGCAAGGTTTTTTTCCTTCAGGCGGTGGGCCAAATTCAGATGCGTACACGGGTGCATCTCCATGGGTTTCAATGAATTTGGCGTTGCAACTTTTAAACAGAGTAGCTTCAAGCCGTACTACAGATTAGACTTAATGGCTGAATTACTTTAGTAACATTAATTATGATAATGGTAGTCCTAATAGCAATGTTTCCTTTATTATGTTTTTGTAGGTTGGTAGTTGGGGCTGATCCTGTCCTGGTCTAAACTGGGGGGAGATGTGTAGGTGCCAGAAGAGGTAACCACACACAGATGGGCATCAGACATCAGACTTACAACCCATTCTGGTCACTGCCAGCTCCTTAGGACGTGAGCTGGGTTAATGGGAAGTAAAACAATGCTTGCATATATGTTTTGGGGATTAGGCTTAAGGTCACCACCACTCTGTGCCCACAGCTAGCTCCATTTGCAAAACTTGTGCTGTATAGCGAGCATGAGAAACCACACAATGCAGAGACTATTACGGCATAGAGACTGACTAGTCTGGACCTTTGATGGCTTTTGTGTACATAATGTGGTCTTCAAAGCCCCTTCACACCCTGTGCTGGCCCATATAGGATTCTCTCCTTAGTGTTTCCTTTGATCATTATAGGAAAGGCAAGCGACTACTGGACTTAAGGACTTCATAAACAAGAAAAGAAAGTTATTTATAAGAGATCATGTTTTGAAAGCTTTGCAAATATTTTTATGCATAGCCCATCGACTGTGTCTCTTGCATATTTCTGTGTGTGCGCACATTTGCAGAGTGACAGCAGTGGAAATACATTTATTCATTGCAGTTTCACCTTTGCATTCTGATAAACTTTTGTTGTTTATTGTTAAATAGTCCCATATTGTACTGACCTACAATACAAAGTAGCAACCGTCTGAATTCAGGTTTTTGTTTCATTTTGTATCTTGCAAATTTTTCGCTCACAACACAAGACAAAGTAAAATTAACAAACACATGCTCAGAAAAACCAGTTATTTTCTCTTTACCTGCCACCCCCCCAAAAAAAAATTAGACGTTTTTATAATTTTCACAAAATATAAATAAATAAACATTGAAAATTTTATCCTTGTGAATTTTTTCCCCCAATCTGCTCTAATTTTAATGGGTCAAATTCTGAAGACTTGATTCAATCTTTGCTCAGGAAAAATTATCATCAGAGTCAATGGGAGCGCTACCTGAGTGATAACTGAGTAAAGACATCAAAATCTGGCCCTCTGTACATTTTTTGGTGTGTTCCAATAGGCTGGAAATTATATGTATTACTGGAATGCTGTGATGAATTATTAATGCATTAAAACCTCATTAATCTGAATCCTGATTATCTTAAAGTAGGCCATGTTCCCTGAAGTGTAATAGCTACATTTAAAAGTAGCCCAGCTTACCTGAAACCCCATTTATCCAAATTTACTTTCATCTTCCTCAGATAATCAAGGTTCAACTATACATATCAAGATCTTTACATAGGATTTGCAATGGTTTCATTATCAACTGCAAAGAGTGATTGGCTCATGAATCCTCAACATGACTACTGCCCTTTGATATGTCATGTTAGGTCAAAATTAAGGATCAGGTTTGCCTGAATTATTAGGTATATATAATTACAAAAAACCCTCTAGTGATCCAGTGAGTTACTCTAAGGGTCTCTTCTTCACAAAAATATTCTTAATTTTCAATGGTTTGCAGGCCAAGACAACATCCTAATTTTATTCAGAAGCTCCCCTTGACCCTTTTTGAGGGCTTCTGGTTCCATCAAAATCCAACAAACACAATAAAATTGGCACACTTTCCCCTCTGAAAGGTATTATAATCTATAATATGGTCAGCCTCATATGCAAAATATGCCTTCTATGTGACACCCTTTCACGCTATCGGTGCATAAGTGTTATGATTGCATAAATCCTTACATATTTTAAATGATATTCAGAAATATGCTTATGCATTTTTAAAGAAGATCCTATTTTCTTATCTGAACTCTTTTAACAAAGGTATTATGCTAAGTATAAAAGCTGTCCAATTTTTTCCAACCTTTCGCTTCTCTCTAAACCACAGTCATTTTGCTAGACATTGAAAATGTCTTGATTTAGTTGTCTTGCTATTTTGGGCCTGTCCTGCCCCCTGCAGTGGTAATAAGGATGGGGTTTCCTGCTGGGCCCTGAAGAATACCATTTCACGGCCGCCACATAGCTGGCGGCTTTTATTTATGGAGCCAAGAAAATGAATGGGTATTAGTGTCCAAACATTTCAACATGCTCCTGCGGCCATGCACAAAAGGGACTGATTTGCGGCAAATTTCCACTTATTTTCCAAAAGTATTTACCTTGCAGAAGCTTGGCTGATTGTTATAATGGCATAGCTGAGGGGGAAAATGACCATTTCAGAACCCAATTTTTATATATGTTTCTGAACCTTAAAAGAGCTATACTTCTTCCGAATAAAGATAATAACCTTGGTTGCTAGGCTTTCATGGATATGTGGATAAAGCCAGGCCTTTTTTATTTTATTAATTTTATTATTATTATCTTTACTACACATGAAATGGACATTACCTAAAAGTAAAAACCTCTCTCTGCAATGAAAACTACAAGAATATTTTTTAAAGAAATTCTGGAGATTCCAATGCCAAACTTTGGCGTAGGGACTACCCCCTGGAATAACAAGTAGAATGGGTATTTCTGACACCTGTACCTTTACTTACCTGTTGGGGGCAATGCAGTGTTTATTTTGTATGTTTCCTAGAACATCCTCCTCAGAATTTTGGAGGAGATTTTCAAACGTTGCACCACTTTGCAAGCATACAAAATCACACCTGAGCATAGCACCTACAAACAACTGCAGCTATACTAAGATTTGCACAAGCTCTTTAACTCACATGGATATGCATACGTAGCTAAGATTTGCCCCCTAGGAATCCACCTGGAGGTGTCTACAACATGTGGCGTTCAGGTGCACAATTCAAACACCTCCACACAAGGGGAGTTCAAGTGTTTAAGATCACCCCTTAGCATTTATAGGAAAGCCATAACACAAAGAGGAAACGCTGCACCACTCGCATTACAATATCATTTCTTGGAAGTTCCCAGCAGGTAAGATGTGAATTCTAACTAATAGAATCATAACACCACAGTAGCTGCTGCTGTACAAGTTCATGCAGGCCACACTTTATATTGCAGTCTGCAACCCTTTCATGTAAGACTCAGAAGAATATATATACACACACACATATACATATATATATATATACACATACACATATATATATACATATACATATATATGAGAATTTGGCAGGGCTGATGAACTTGCAATCCCTCCATTTTGTAATTATTTTTATACAATAAAATATTCTAGATATAAACTACATCTCTTTGCTATTTATAGTTGCTTCACCTACTCTGCAATAAGAAATGTATGTGCTATTATAAATGAATTCAGAGCTTGCCTAGTTTTACATTATGATTTGTATCTACCATTATTTCTTTTACTGGAATGCTATTTGGTGATTATAGCAATGTTTCTTATTAACTTACTAAAGGCATCACTCTGTTTCTTAAAACTATATACAAACTAGGGAAGCGAAAAAGCCTCCCAAAGGTTTGTGTTACACGAAGGACTCCATTTCTTTTTATGGTGAGGCAGATAGGTCATGCACTAAAGGGGAAAAGCTTTGTCCCTGCCCAGGGTCTGAATACCTGGGAGAGCCAATGGATTCCCCAAGGGAAGGAAGCCTGAATCCTAGACAGTTGTGCTGCACTGGAGCTAATTTCCAGGTAACATTGAATCTTGACAGTTGCTCCATGCCTCTTATTTGATCTTTGGGTCCACTTGATCAAGGATTCAGAGGCACCCACCTGCAAGCTGGCATGAAGGAAGCCCCAGTCAGTACACAAGGTGTGCAAACCCACTGCTTAAGCTGGCTGTCCTCATCATGTGACCATCCTGCACACCATCCCCAGGCATGCCGTGGCTCCACTATATGCCTGCAAAAGGGGCATGTTGGATTTCCCATTTATAGTTCTGAGGAATAATGGTGGTTTAGAGAGAGGACAATGCTGAGGGCATCTCTCTTCCTGCTTCTACACCTTGCATGGTGGATACAATGAGAACGGCAGAGAGTACAGGGCAGGCCCCCTTTTCTTACCCCAGTTTTTCTATGGTTGCAGCAAGTTTGACTCTCCTCCAGTTTACATGGTAGAATAAAACTCACTGATGTTTCAGTTGAAGAGAGGCAGTGTGGTGTATGGAATCAGCATGGGGCAGACATCAGGAGTTCTAATCCAGGCTCTATCACTGACTTGCTGAATGGCTTGAGGAAAGCCACTTTATCTGCCTCAGTTTCCCCTGCTGTAGAATGGTGTAATCATACTTACCTACCTATGGACAGTGGTGTTGTGAGAATTAATCACAAAGCTTTGAACAAGCAAAGCACTAAGTAATATTAATTTTTAAAAAAATCTTTCAAATTCGAGTCCTTTCATAGCTACTGATAATATTTGATGAAAACCTAGAAACAGCCTTAGAAATCATCAGCTATTGTGCAGTCGATGTAACAACGTAGCTTCAGAGGCACCCCAGGTCTATTAAACATCAAGCACTAATGGCCCTTTTAAACAACTAGCCTGATTTAAACAAATATGTTAGAATTTGCTTGGGTATCTTTTTAACATCACAATGTGCTATTTATTTTCCTGGCTCTGAACAGTATAATTAAGATTGTGAGTTTCTGAATACATTCTTAAAAAAAAATCCAATAAAGAATATACTATCCTGAAAACTCTTGTGGAAGGTACAGTAGATAAAAAGCTTGTTCTTCCCGCTAAGAAATTCTGACTTGATTTCATTCAGTTGTAATGAAGCAAGAGAACTTTAACAAAAATGAATACCCTGTGGTCTCTTTTGTTCCCTTTTTTAATACATCTTGGTTTAGTCAATGATTGAGGAAGTCTATCAAGCTCTGCTCAAGGTTCTTTTTTCAATCGTTAGAAGTGAATCATCTTTAACCCCCCCACTTATTAAAAATGTTCAATCTTGTCAGGTTAGCAAAAAAAAAAGAAGTAAATTTTGCTTTCTTTTTCCTGGGGTTAAGAATTACTTTTATCTGACAATGGCTTTGCATGTTACAGCATTAATTTTGCAATAAATTACAGTGCAGGTAGTTGGAATTACTCACATTGCTTGACCAAAGTGTCTGACCTAGCCAGACCTCTGATTGATGAACAGTTTTCCATTTTGTTCTGCCAGCCTTATCAGACAAAAATCGAAAAACTGGGTGAAAGAGATCCTATTTTATGTAATAGCATTTTGTTATATATCATTAGCACTTAATTCTGTCACCAGCACTAGGTCTGTGTTAACTAGGTCTTTCAACTTAATTTTTTCGCACCTCCATGTGACATCCATTGTGGGAAATTGATGCCCCAAAACTATTTGTCCCAAAGAGGGAAATAACTCAGGCTGTTATTGAGTGATTCAGTCCACACCCTCTGAGAGAAGATGCTCATGGATTGTGGTACTTTCATTCAGAACCTCTTTACAGTGTGTTCACTTTATGGCAGACATCACAAAGTGCTTTTAAACCAATTGAGAGCCCCTGATATGGCCTAACATTTTGTATTTATATAGGACTCACCATCTGAAGTGCTCAGGTTTGGCAAACATTGGCATCACAATATCACAGTGACATAGGGGAGTATTATTAAACCCATTTCAAACACAGGACAACTGCAAGGAAGAGTGAGCCCTGGGCTACACTGGGGGGGGGGGGTCGATCTACGATACGCAACTTCAGCTACGTGAATAATGTAGCTGAAGTCGGCGTATCGTAATCGACTTACCTGGCCGTGAGGACGGCGGCGAGTTGATCGCTGCTGCTCCCCCGTCGACTCCGCTTCTGCCTTTCACTGAGATGGATTTCCGGAGTCGACGAGGAGCGCGATTGGGGATCGATTAATCGCATCTAAACGCTAGATCGATTGCTACCCGCCGATCCGGCAGGTAGTGAAGACAAGCCCTGAAATTCACTCCATCATAGGGTGCCATGTGCTAAGGGCTTATGTGGGACTTCAATAATGCATAGGCCTTTCCGCAGGCATATTGAGGAAAGAATGGCAAAATTTTCAGCAACCTGATCTACATTTTGCTGGTTCAGTTTTGTGGCTGAAAATACTATTCCCCCTGAGGGCAGCTAATCAGCTAGTATGAACTCACAGAGTTTTGGCAGCAAGAATTTCAGCAGGTGGTCAGGCAGTCAACAAATGAAAATCTCTATATTGTTTACTTTTCCCAGGGTCCAAAATAGACCGATTTTTCCTTTAAAAACAAAATTTGATGATTTTTAAAATCAATATTTTTATGAAAAACATTGTCAAAACAGTTAACATTTTTGTAATCAAAACCCAGGCTACCAGCAATCAGAAGTCAATAACCATTTTGCTAACACTTGAAATCAATCATATTTTCCATAAACACTTTGATGACAATTGTGATTTAAAATGTAGTATTATTTTGTAACAACAATGAAACATTTTGGCATTTTCTACAAGTAATCATAAAAAATGTCATTTATGAAAAAATGGGCTTGTTTGATTAAAAAAAAAGTTTGAAAAATGTTGACCATTTCTAGTAGGTGGGAATGATGTAGCTCTATGCAACTCTCTCTGCTCCCTGCCTACTTTCCTTGCAGAAACAAGCTCACTCCTGTTATCTCTGAAAAACCAACAATCAGGGGAGAGCAAAATAGATTCTATTCTGCTTCTTCAGCAAAACTGTCAGTTCGTTTTCTGACTGTAGGATCATTACAACTGGCAATGTTGTAAGAGGAAGGAGCTATAAAGTGGGATTTCCAGATCCCAGATTGATTTTGCAGCATTGGAAGTTGGAAGGATAAATAATCCTCACCTAGAAGTTACAAGCTTAGAGCAGGAATCATTGGATTAGATTCTATAGCCTATGTTATGTGGAACATCAGCCTAGATAATTACAATGGTCCTTTTTGTCCTTAAAAAAAATCTATGAATCTTTTTGACCCATAAACTGACAAAATTTGCTACAAAAGTCATTGAGGGGAAAATTAATATGCAATGCCTGGATGCCGGAAATGTCTAATTTATAGTTTTCCCAAGAGCAAATGTAAATGGTGAGGTTTTCATTCAGATATCACAAGTAGATATAGGAATTTTTCTATATTTTCCTCAAAAACTACATTTTCCACATTGCAATTTTTATGCACATCGTCCATAACACTAGATTCCAGTTCCCTACTTGTTAGATGATACGTATTCCATAGTACCTCTCAATTAGATTTTCCCCTGTACATGGAACACCTCCCAGAATTGGTTCATCAAATTATAACTCTCTCTCTCACTCAAATCTATATGTAAGACTCATTTTTATAATGGCTCCTTTAAAAAGTGAATCAACTAAATAATTCTAAAATTTCACTAGTTTAGGCTCCTATCCTGCAACTAGATCCATGTGGGTGAAGTCAATGAGGGTTTGTGTGTAGAAAGGACCATCTGCATGGATCTGATTGCTGTATTGGGGCCACAATTTATAAGACAACATTTATTTGTTTATATTTTAGCTATAACAAAAATCAACCATGCTTTGAGCATGTCTTTGCTGAGTAACCAGTGACCGTTTTCTGTCCTCCCCCACCTCTAGCCTAATATATCGAATCATGTGCAATTTGGATTGCAAACTCTTTGAGGCATGGGCTATGTGGTATTTATCTTGAACAAATTAGGCTACTGTAAAATAATTTAAAAAGTCAATAACTGCTATCACACAGCCTCATTGTTTTGTGTCCGGTTTTCTACATATAATAATTGTCAACAATGATAAAGATTCTTGGTATCTTGACAATCCTCACAGACTATGCCTTTACACCTGGCATCTTCCTGGAGTCTGTTCAGTCTGTATTACAATTTACAGGGATGGATTCTGATCTCAATCACAGTGGATGTACCTGCAGTCATTCCACTGATTTCAGTGGAGTTACTCCATATTTACACCAGTGTAGATGAGACGAGAAACCTGGCCTCCTATATGAAAAACGCTATTTATGCACTTTCACAAAAGACAAAAGTCTGATAACTTTGGGTCTACACAAAAATGAGACACAAATATGTTAGTGAAAAGCCCCAAGTTTTCTAAATGTAGATGAGCACAGATTAAGAAAGCAGTAATTAATTTCCTTTGACCTCAAGCGGAAATTCCTTTCTAAAGCTGTCATAAAGAGAAAGAGGCCAGAGAGAAGAAGTGAAACTGTGTAACAATGCAATTAAACCCTTGTAATGAGGTCAGCCATTGGACTTGTTGCAACTGATATCATTATAGGAATGAGGAGGCATTATACAGATGGCCTGATTTTTTACTTGATTCATTTTTCCCCTTTAACTCTTTAACAGTCAGATATGTAGTTTATAAGTGTTATTCAACTAATTGAGGTTTGCCATTGGACTAGCTTTCTGATCTTACTAATGCTTTTCCAGGAATATTGATGAACGAATTAACAAATTTGGGGATATCAGATAATAGTATAGTTCTGCCACAGGTAACGCTTCCTCCCGATAATATTTTTGCTCAACGGCTGTCAGAACTGTACATCCGAGTGCAAGAAACTATTCATAGGACCAGTTTGAACTCTGGCATTTCTGAGGCTGACAACTGAAAATCTTTCTTTGTTATAGTGTGAGCCTGGTTTTCAGGGCAACTTCTGTCTGGCCTTTGCTTGCATGTACAACTTTTGGTGCACATACAGCTGCATGCACATATTTGGTGCATTAATACCTGACAGTATTTGTCACCGGTGTGCCCAGCCTGCGTACATGCCAGTGAAAAGTGGAAGCTACCTGGTAGAAACCAGGCCTTTAAATATTAGTAATGGGGAACTCTGACTTACATGGAAGTTCTGGGTGTTCAGGGAAAGCTAAATTAAATCCTAACAGCTAATTTCTATTTGAAAGAGCCCTGAATAGTTTGGATACTCATTTGAAGCTTGTTTATCTATTTATTGGGCTGGAAAATGGATGGATTCTGTTGCAAGATTATTCATTGATTTCAGATGGTCTGGAAACATCCTGTCTGGTTAGGGCAGAAATCAAGAAATGCATAGAAGCTTGTAAAGGAAAAAAATGATGATGTAAACCTCAGAAAAGATTTACTTATTGCAGTTCAAGAACTGAATGAAGCTTTGAATCAGTCCTTATTTTATCCCAACTGGTCTGCCCATGTGGTTTAAGGTAGGATCTCTGGGCTCTAGGTATCTGGCCCTCAGGGTCATAAGAAGCCTGGATGGAGCAGTGAGTTAAAAGCAGAGTAACAAGCACTACTGTAGTACACACGATTATTGCAGATATGCTACTGCTGGGATGAACTGTGCTTCCTTGCATAGGAAGAAAGGCCAAGGACTAAGGAATGGGAGGGGGACAGAAGTCCATCTGAGGTACTGAGCTAGTAGAAAGAATACGTCAAAGGGGCCATGAAGATTTTGTGGTCCTAGAAGGCTGATAGATTGGGAGCTTATTTAACTTTAGGGCTGGTCTTCACTACAGGGATATCGATGCTGCTGCAATAGATGCAGCAGGGGTTGATTTAGTGCATGCATCGGCAACCTTCGGCACGCGGCTCGCCTGGGTAAGCCCCCTGGCGGGCCAAGCCGGTTTGTTTACTTGCCGCATCTGCCGGTTCGGCCGATTGCGGCTCCCACTGGCCGCGGTTGAACGTCCCGGGCCAATGGGGGCTGTGGGAGGCGGCGCAGGCCGGGGGATGTGCTGGCCGCCGCTTCCCGCAGCCCTCATTGGCTGGGGACAGCGAACCGCAGCCTGTGGGAGCCACGATTGGCTGAACCGGCGGACACGGCAAGTAAACAAACTGGCCTGGCCCGCCCCGCCAGGAGGCTTATCCTGGCGAGCTGCGTGCCGAAGGTTGCCGATGCCTGATTTAGCGGATCTAGTGAAGACCCCCTAAATCGATGGCAGAGCACTCTCCAGTCAACCCCAGTACTCCAGCTCTCTGAGAAGAGTAAGGAAAGTCGACCAGAGAGAATCTCCTGCTGACACAGCACAGTGAAGACACCAGGGTAAGTCGACCTAAGCTACATCAACTCCAGCTACGTTATTAATGTAGCTGGATTAGCATAATTTAGGTCGATTTACCCCGTAGTGAAGAGAAGTCCTTAATCTACCCCTGCTTGTTCTTCATAAGAATGCAGAGAACCTCAGAGAATTTCAGAGTAGTTGGTAAATACAACCACAAATGCAGATGCTTCTCTGAACTTGAACTGTTAGAACCTCTTATAGGTCCTGATCCAACGTCCACTGGAGTCCACGGGAGTCTTTTCACTGACTTCAGTGAGGTTTGGAGGTTTCTTCGTTTCGGGTTTACAGCTCTGGTTGGAAAAAAAGCAAGGACTGCTTCCTTCATGGGATTTCTGTCCTTCTGGTCCCAGACAGAGCCAACAAATTAGACACAGCACCAAAATAATAACTAAATAAATAAATAAATACATAATGTGAAAAGTGAAACGAACATTTTCAAACCTCAAAAAAAAAAAAAAAAAAAAAAGATTCGGTTCAGTTTGAGCCAGACAAAGGTTTGGGGAAATTCCTATTTCATCTGAATCCTAAAACAGTTCAGACCTTTATGGCACCACTATAAGACAGTCTTTTAACTAGAAATAATGGAAGGCAGTATCGGTCTGGCAATTAGAGCACAGGACGGTGTGATCTGCTCAGATGCCAGCTCTGCTACACGCTCAATGTGAGCATGACCTTAGACAAGTCACTTAACATCTCTGTACCTCAGTTTCTCCTCTGTGAATAGAACTTAGCAACCTTTGTAAAGTGCTCTAAGCTTTGGAGAAGAAAGGCTGTATGTAAGTGCAAAGTGGTAGCGTTTTAAGGATATTTTTTTTAAAGAGGCAGCTGAATGATGTCCTATAAATTTTGTCATCTTTCTCTCCAAATGGACTACAATATAATATTTCCTCCAGGAATGCATTTATTATTTAACACTTTTCCATGAAAGGTTTCTTTTACATTGCAAATGCTAAGAGTTCCTCCATAGGTCTTAGTCTATTGACCCTTTACCTTAAAACAAGCTATTAATGCTTAACACTGCTATTAGTATTCAGGGAAGTAATGATTGGTACTGAAATGTAAATGTGCAGTAAAAACAGCTTCTATTTTGTAAAATAATTATGTAGCCTAATAATTATTTCATAGGACTCTTTTTGATTGATGGGGAAAGGGCACCAAGTAGTTTGGAATCATGATTCTTTTTGGTCTAAAATTCTAATAGCAACGAACAATCATTGTTTCAGATACAGTTACTTTTTTATAGAAACTGCGACAGGATGATCCCTGAATCTGTTTCATCAAGTTACATCAGATATGGTATTTTTAATTAAACTTTTTTTTTTGAATGGCAAGGAATTATTATTCTATAAAGGGCAATACCAATTCTTGCAATCTCCAAGTCAGTCATTAGAACCCTGAAGGTCAAACATAGTTCAAGTCTGCAGTGAAGTGAGACTTTCTCTTTCCACTCTGCTGTCATTGCACCTGACCCTAACCTGGTAAAAGCATCCCCAGTGGTGCCAAAGAGGCCTTTCCATTCTCAGTGTACTAGGTACACAGGGTCTTTCACATTTGAGGCTGCCAGATAAATGTCAAATTGCAATATTCTTAGGATGTTTAATGGGAACCAGGCTGAGAGTGCTTCAACCGGTTTCACTTTGGAGAAGTTTTTGTCATTCTGGCTTAGATGGAAAAACAAGTCACAGATCAATAACGTACATAAATGAAAGAAATTCACCACGCCGGGCTTTCCTAGCTGGTCTACAGCATCTAGAAAAATTGGAAAACCTATCTAGCCATATGTATGTGTGTTCTGTACACAAATGGCTACAGGATTTTCTTCGTTCTATTTTAAAGCAGGTAAAGTCTATATCTACACTTTTCTTGAATGAATAATGTTATAAACTCTTATAGTAGTTTTCATTGCAAATGTTCAAGTTTCATGTAAGTCAAAATGAGGCATATATAGGTACATATTTATATTTAAATTTATCTAGCTGTCCTTGTAATTTGATTTTTTTACTAGTTTGGGATCATTTGGTTTTTTACATTTTTAATTTTTTTTTAATTCCAATGTTTTAACATAGAAAACAATAAATATTACACTGGTTTATTACTTATGACAATATACAAATGCATTGCAAATGAATGGAAAATGATAGATAAAAATGAATCAATTACACACGCATTAATACAAATTAAGAGAACAGGGAAGATTGTTACATACTGATATAACTTAAATATAGAATATATTTGGTAGACCAGGCATCGGCAACCTTTGGCATGCGTCTTGCCAGGGTAAGCCCCCTGGTGGGTCGGACCGGTTTGTTTACTTGCCACGTCCGCAGGTTCGGCCAATCGCGGCTCCCACTGGCCGCGGTTCGCCGTCCTAGGCTAATGGGGGCTGCGGAAAGCAGCAGCCAGCACATCCCTCGGCCCGCGCCGCTTCCCACAGCCCTCATTGGCCAGGGATGGTAAACCGCGGCCAATGGGAGCCACGATCGGCCGAACCGGTGGACGCAGCAAGTAAACAAACCGGCCCGACCCACCAGGGGGCTTACCCTGGCGAGCTGCATGCCAGAGATTGCCTATGCCTGTGGTAGAGCATCACCACCATAACCAAGATAATGTAAACAACTGCTGCTCTGATTTTTTTTTGTGAAAAAATTCTGAATTTCAAAAAATTTTCAACCAACTCTAGATTAATAAAATGTAAGTCTAGAAGCACTATCATGACCATCTAGTCTGATCTTCTGCATAACATAGACCATAGAAGTTCACCCCATAACTTCTGCATCAAGCCATTCATTCTGTTTGAGCTATAGCATATCTATTAGAAACATACCAGTTTTGATTTAAAAATGGCAAGTGAAGGAGAAGCCACAATGTCTGTAGTTAAGTTGTGCCATAGATTAATTATCCACACTGTTAAAAAAAAGTGTGCCTCACTTCTAGTATAAATTTAAATAGTTTAATCTTCCAACCTTTGGATTTCATTATGCCTTTTTCAACTAGTTTAAATACTCTTCTACCCTCAGAAATCTCTTCCCCATATTGGAATTTGTAAACCATGATAAAGTCACCTCTTAACGTCCTCTTGGATAAACTAGATAGAGACTAAAGAAGCTCAATCTGACCAGAAAGTATGTTTTCTAGAGCTCAAATCATTCTTGTAGCTCTTTTCTGAACCCATTCCAATTTTTCAGCATCATTTTTGAAGCGTGGATATCTTACTGGACACAGTATTCCATTAATGGTCTCACCAATGCCATTTACAGAGGTCATATCATTTCCCACTTGATACGCCTTTGGTTATATATCCAAGGATTGTATTCACACTCTTAGCTACAATGTTGCACTGGGTGGTCATGTGCAATTGGTTATCTGCCATAACCCCTAAATTCTCTTCATAGCCACTACTTTCCAGGATACAGTCCCCCATCTTATAAATGTGATCTATGGTCTTTGTTCCTGGATATGTGACCTTGTATTTGACTATATTAAAATGTATGTTGCTCAAATGAGCTCACCTTTCCAAGTGATCCAGGTCATCTGAATAAGTGACCTGTTCCCATCATTATTTACCACTCCACCAGTTTGTGTGTCATATGCAAATTTTACCAGCAATGATTTTATATTTTCTTCCAGATCATTGATAAAAATATTGAATAGCATTGGATCAAAAACAGATCACTGTGGCACACATGTAGAAACACCCTCATTTCCCATTTATAATTACTTTTTGAGATTTATCACTTAGCCAGTTTTTAATCCATTTAGTATGAATTACATTGATTTTCTTGCTTTTTTAAAAAAATCATAATGCTATGCAGAACTAAATCAAATGAATTAGCAGAATTATATGGCAACACAGTTACATTTATCAACCAAACTTGTAATCTCATCGAAAATGCTATTGAGTGATTTATTTAGGAATTGATTACTTGCTCCTTCCAACTGTTATCATAGCTAGACAGGAGCAGTGCTTCAACTGGGCCTGAACTTGGTTGATTATATCCTCTCACTCCCCTGTACCCACACAGAACTAGACACAACTCACTCTCCCGGTAAGTAAATCCATTTAGTTACTGAAAATACATGTGCAGTGTTCTTGCTCTTCTATTTTGCATTATGAATTGAAGTATGTGTGCTACTAGCAGTACCGATGGATCCTCTTGCAGATGGTGTACACAGAAGGTAGAAAGAGGCTGTCTGTTACAGTAATAGAGACTAATCCCATTACTTCACAATTAATTTTAATTTAAACATCTTTTTCTAGTACCTTAATGCCAAGATTGAGCGAGTAAGGTTCCAGACTGACAGGCCAAGGGACTGAATGACTGGAATCTTCAGTTTGCTAAGGATAGTAAGCAACACACAGTGTCCTTAAAGCAGCCACAGATGGACAGTAGAAGATTCCCCACAGAAGGACTCTCTGCTGGTGTAAAATTGGCAGCCCAACCCCCACGTAAAGGGCATGTTTGGAGTGTTCCAGGGGTGGGGCGTGGGTAGGAGGAGAATGAGTATGGTGTGACGGAACTTCATTACACTCAATCCTCCCCTGGAAATGGTGTAGGTTAGGCCTTCCCCTGGCTAGCCATGGCCAAGTGGCTCTGAAACTTTAAACCTCTGTGGCTTCCCATCTCCACTATGCAGCATGGATGTGATTGAGAATCAGGGCTTGAAGTCCTTTATTTATCCCTACAACTGGTCCATGATGAGCAACAACCTGTCATCCATCCATTTATTTAATTAATGACATTTTAAGGTGCCAGTTGCTTTGTTACCTTTGTTATCTAAAAGCTAATATGCCTCAATCCTGATCAGAACAAAATTACCTCCAAAGATGAAAGTGTAGTTCAGTGTCTGTGATCCGTTTATTCACTAGCTGCTCTACTGAGAATGCCAAACAGTGGTGGTGTTGGGTTTTGGCCAAACTCATTTCATGTAGACTACTAAACTGTCAAATAGTAAAAACTTTTGTTCATTGGTGACCTAGACCAATTTGAATGTACAAACCTACTGTAGAGATGAAAGACTCTCTCACACTTTGTTGGTTCCCCTCTCTACTTTTCCATCATTATGGAATGATAAACAACATGTTATCAGGAAAGATATTCAGTATTAAACTCCAGATGGGAGGTGAATTTTTTAAATCATGACATTAAAAAGCACACAAACTTATTGTTTCTAGTAAAGCAGGAATTTGTTTTTTCCTTTGCTATTTTTCCGTGGTTAACAATATGATGACCTTGACTGCTACTGAGTCCAGCTAGTAGCAAAAAATAGAGTAAATCTTTTGAGAATACTGGTTCTCATGAGATTGCCAGGCACTTTTTTAAACTCGTTGATTCATTCAATGATAGTTTGCATAAGCATTTGAACTTTTGGGCTAAATTCAGATTAGCTCCCAAAGCTTCTCAATGCTTTGGCAATGCACCCATCATCAATTACTCGATCGTGTCCAATAGAGAAAACAGCTAATAGACAAGCATACTTACCTTACTATGCAAAATTAGGAAGAAGATTTCTAGGTTACTGAAGCCAACTTCTCACTAGTCTCCTGCTTAGACCCCTCAATTGCTTTGCCCTTATACAATCCAGGCCTGAAATACCTTCCTATTGTTTATATGCCAAGCTCCCTTCATTTCCTCTTCCAACAATTAAGCACCCCTTAATTCTATAAAGCATTCCAGTGATAATAACCATAGTCCTCTCAGTTACTTTGTGCATCAACTCTCTTGTATTCACTTGTCCTACTGCATTTAAGCTCTCTGAGGCAGGACCCTGTTAATTCTTCAGCATGGATCACTATAACATTGTGGGTCTGATCCCATTTGAAGTCAGTGGGAAGACTTCCAATTACTTCAGTGGGGGCTGAATTGAGTCCTGTGGGCACTTCAAATACAGCACCATCTTGCCTCTCCTTATCATGTTTCTGTGGCTCTTCTTACTGGATTTTAAGTTTTTCCCAGTATAAATCGATTGTGTAGTATATTTATGCACAGTCCCACTTTTCTTAGGGGAGGTTCATCATAGATGGGAGGTACAATTTTAAAATATGTTCAGAGCTGGTCATTTCTCAAGCAAAAAAACAAAACAAAACCCTGCCAAATTATACCATTGTGATTCTGCTACTCTGAGGACTGTGCTGGACAGAACTGTAACAGCAATGGAATCATTCCCATTGCTGTCATGCTCTCACTGGAGTCAATGGTACTTCTGCAGAGGAACATTGAGTTTTCATTCCTTTGCATATTACAATTATTTTTAGTCGTTTTTTTTTTAATTGGTTTCTAAAAAGGATGAAGAAGAAAAGAGATGTTAATGTTTAATGTTTCTCTTTCCTGAATGTGCATGTCTGATCAGCCCAAAGGGGAAGAAGAAACTGGTGTAAGAATTTTGTTCCTGTTCATTTTGTTAATAATCTTCTTGTGCTGAGTCTTGTTTGGATGCTTTGTAACTGGGGCCTGGCCTTTTCTTTTTTTCCCCATTCACATGCTCTTGCCAAGGATATCATTATGACATTCTGTAGTAACAAGCATTCTTCTGTTCAAATTTATATCAATTAGTTTGGGACAGTAATTCAATCGGACGGCCCACTGGATTTTGAAAGACTTGCAACCATGTCAAAGTGGCGACCTTTTTCCTCAGCTCTCAGCCAAAAGCCTTTTTTTTTTTAACAAGGAGCTCTTGAAAAGAAATGCCACTTTGATAATTAGTTATTGATCATGGACAATGTGGTGACAAATACCATCGGATTATCCAGACGCCAGTGGGTCGCGACACTGGGACTTCCTTATCGCAATAATCTGCAAAAATAAACGTACAAGAAAGGTCATTAAGGCGGTCTTCAGGGCATAATACCCAGATAATCTAACTTCATTATTAAAAATAAAAATACAAAAGCATCTCGGACATGTCAAATTCTGTAATAATCCTGTTAAAATAGCTGCCGGATAAGGAAAATTTGGGAAGTGGAGCATTTGCTTTGAGACAACAATATGCAAAAAGTTATTTTGATAATTAACACTGCTTTGGCCAGCAGTTTTACCTCAGTAGAACACCATTAACCCTCCTGCCCTGAAATGTCTATTAGAAACAATTTGGGATCTGAGCACAAGAAGACCATAAAAATTATAGACTTAAATGTATAATTGACTTTTTTGAGGGCTAATTTAGACAGCACTTTGAGAGTTGCATAAAATTGCTGCATATGAGCCATTTAATGGAGAAAAACTGGAAAGAACAATTCTATTGTACTTAAAGGGAAAAAAGGGTTGCCATTAGTTGTCAAATTTATTTCTAGGACTACTAATGTAAAGCATCTCTGCTGAAACTGACAAAGATATACAACCATACCACAACTTTGTTGGCTTGGGGGGTACAGTACATAAAATACTGCTATCAACACAACGATATTTTGAGAGGGGTGCTCACTAAAGTCCTTTTTTAACTGAACTGTTTTGACACAACAAGTAATAATACAGTGTATGGCTTCATGGTGCATTGCATTGATAGGTGGATATAGAGTGTTTTCACTTCTAGATCACTGCTTCAAACTAAATTCAGAGCAATGTTCTTTTATTTGTAGACTTATCTATGGTGCTTACTTATGAATTTAGCAACCCTGTGAGGTAATGTTGTATCATTATGGTGTGGAAACTGAAGCACAGAGGGATTCAGGAACTTGTCTAAGGTCTGAAGTCTGTGACAGAACTAAGAATCAAATCCAGATCTTTTGGGTCCCAGCCCAAGTGTTTGACAAAAAGGCCATTCTTTTGTTCAGTTATGTCCAATGGCTGTTGGGTGATGTATGTCAAATTTGTGTATCCATGTCACAACCCACAAAATAAAACATAACATAACATACAAAACAACCTGCCAACACCACCTTTGGAATCCCTCTCGGTTGTTTCAGCAGAGTCTAATGGACATGGAGTCTAGACACACCTCTTATCTGAAAGGACCACCTCTAGGGGTAAGTTTTGTGTCATATTAATGGGGAAGCATGCAGTACGTATTTCATGGATAAAGGTCCGCAAATTATTAGGCTGGTTAATCTATCATGAGCACTAGTTAGTTTTTTCTTGTCGTCTATATCACTTTTATAAATGGCTTCCTTTACTTTTTGGAATTTTATTATTTTATATTGTGTCAAACAATTTATTTCTGACTGAATTCCCTTTGCTTTGAAGAGCTTCCAAAGAGATGTCCTTGGTACTGCTATGTTCATTCAAGCTGTTCTGAAATATGGTTAAGGTAAAATGTAAAGGTACCATTTATATCAATATCCCATTATCTTTGGTATAGTAAACTACTGTAAGATGTTTGAACTCAAGGTTACTTCACTTTATTGTTGAGCCTGCATGATGTTCTAGTCTTGAGGAGGAAACTAAGAGTTAGTTAAAGTCTGGGGGGAAATATGACTATCACAAATGTGAAATGACATACTAAATAAATAGAAAAGGCTCTACAGTGAGAAAATGAGCACAGTTCTGGAAGACATAAATTTCTTAGTTCTAATCTCTGTGCTACCATTGATTTACTTTGGAAATGTAGGACTGAAAGGGACCTTGTTAGGTCATGTAGTCCAGTCCCCTGCACTGAGGCAAGACTAAATATTATTAGACCACCCCTGGCAGATGTTTGTCTAACCTGTTTTGAAAAACCTACAATGACGGAGATTCCACAACATCACGGGTAATTTGTTGCAGTGTTTAACTACCCTTGCAGTTAGGAAGTTTTCCTACCATCTAAGCTAAATCTCTCTTGCTGCAATTTAAGCCCATTACTTCTTGTCCTGCCCTCAGTGGATAAGGAGAACAATTTATCATCTTCCTTTTTATAACAAACTTTTACATACTTGAAGACTATTATCATGTCCCCCTCAGTCTTCTCTTCTCCAGACTAAACAAACCCAATTTTTTCAATCTTTCCTCATAGGTCATGTTTTCTCGACCTTTAGTCATTTGTGTTACAGTCCTCTGGATTTTCTCCAATTTGTCCACATCTTTCCTGAAGTGTGGTGCCCAGAACCGGACATAGGACTCCAGTTGAAGCCTTGTCAGTGCTGAGTAGAATGGAAGAATTACTCCTCATGTCTTTTGTTTACAACACTCCTGCTAATACATCCCAGAATGATGTTTGCTTTTTTTTTTTCCACAGTAGTACGTTGTTGACTCATATTTAGTTTGTGATCCACTAGCAACCCCAAATCTTTGTCTGTAGTACTCCATCCTAACTAGTCATTTCCCTATTTTGTATTTGTGCAATTGAGTATTCCTTCCTAAGTATAGTACTTTGCATTTGTCCTTATTGAATTTCATCCTATTTATTTCAGTTTGTCAAGATCATTTTGAATTCTAATACTGTCCTCCAAAGCACTTGCAACCCCTTGCACTTTAGTATCCTCCACATACTTTATAAGTGTATTCTGTGGGACATTAACAAACTCATTTATGAAGATATTGAATAGAACTGGACAAATCCTTGTGGGACCCCACTTGATATGCCTTTCCATCTTGATTGTGAACCATTGCTATCTATTCTCTGAGTATGGTTTTCCAACCATTTATGCACCTTATAGTAGATTCATCTAGGCCAGGGATTGGCAACCTTTGGCACACGGCCCGCCAGGGTAAGCCCCTTGGCGGGCCGGGCCGGTTTGTTTACCTGCCGCATCCGCAGGTTCAGCCAATCGTAGCTACCACTGGCCGCGGTTCACCATCCCAGGCCAATGGGGGCTACGGGAAGCGGCGCGGGCCAAGGGATGTGCTGGCCGCCCTTCCCGCAGCCCCCATTGGCCTGAGATGGTGAACAGCGGCCAGTGGGAGCTGCAATCGGTCGAACCTGCAGGTAAACAAACTGGCCCGGTCCGCCAGGGGGCTTACCCTGGTGGGCCACGTGCCAAAGGTTGCTGATCTCTGATCTAGGCTATATTTCCCTAATCCCTATGTGGCGTTCTCTCTCTATCTCCCTCAGTTTCCTCATCTGTCCAATGGGGACTATATTATTTCTACAGTATTAAGACCACAAATAGAATAATTCCACCCCTATGTTTTGGAATGGTACTGCAGAAATCTGTAATATTCTGAATGTCAAAGTAGCATGTAGTCTCTGGACCCTCCTGGACTCTTCATTTCTCTTTGGCATACAAGTGTCTTTATTAGCTAGCAATATTTTTCATCATGTTCAGATGCCCAGGAGGCTGCACCCCTTTCTAGCCCCAATGAGCCACATGTTAATCATCTCCCAGCTCAGCCACTGCAATATAGTGTCACTTTTATTGGGCTGGACCCAGAATATTTTAGAAACAACCACCCTTGCCGCAGTCATGATCTACCATGACAGCTGTGTACTTCAGGGACAGTGAAGTTGACTTTGTCTAAAGGGAAACTCACAAATGCAGCAGGGTATTGGCCTTTCTTGTCCACTGGTTCCAACCTCTGGAAATTCCTTCTGCCAGACATTAGAATGAACATAGATCTTACCCTCTTCAGAACAAAATATAAGATCCTTCTCTTTTCCTGGGCTTTCCCCATATAAGCTATCACTATGCATGCTTTCTCACTGCATCTTGAGGCAATAGCAAGAATATAATCCTTCAGGCCGATTGTTTGAGCAGATATCATGGTGATGGGAGCATGATGAGATAACATAGTTTATTTTTACAACAGGATAATAATTCTTACCTACCTACTTTCCAGGGTGTTGTGAGGACTAATCAGTTAGTGTTTGCACAAGTCTGTAAAAGGCTATATAAGTGCAAAGTATTATTATTATTACCTTATTATGATATTGACTTTGCCTTGTCAAACTGCAGTACTTTCCCCTACTTAGGATGTAATATCGCCATGAAGTGTTTATATTCCCATAATGTAAATGTTTCCTTTTGAAGGTGAGATGAGTGCCATGTTGTTACACGTGACCAACAACATGATTTATTTGCATGGTGCAGGAAATGCAGGTGATTCTAAATAAACCTTCTGGGGATGCTTCCAGTTAAACCTTCTTATGCTTTTACATTCATGGTTTGTCCTCCACGGTGTTTGTTGACATGCATTTTTAAAAATCTGTTGGGCCAATCCATACAGCTCTCTAGGGTCCTGTGTTTGGCTGCATGAGTAGGTATGCTGTCATTAGTTTGGCACTGAGATATAGCTGACTATAGGAACAGGGCTCTGTTTTCCTTTCAGCCTGATTTGGAAGTGTCTAGCTTTGGCCTGAGAGCAAAGAATTAACAATTGTATAGAATCAAGCCCACTATCCTTCCTCATTGTGATTAGCTCTTAAAACACATCCCAAAAAACCCACAAAGCCACCTGATCTGTCAAGTCTATCCTTAGTATCCCTATGCCACGCTGACAGATATTACCCCCTCCTCTCCCCTCTACATCTGGATGAATAGGGACAGGTTCTCCACCCCTCAGAAGATTCACTTACATTAAGAGGTGCGGTGGAAGCAGTGAATGAACAATAGACGGCTGTCAGGCTCGACAGCAGGGCATGGATGTATGAGTGCGGAGCTGACAGCGAGGGCCTCAGAGGGTAAACTGCTTTGCTGGAACTAATTAAACAGATGAAATTATTACATGAATATGCAGATGTTGTTTACATTTTACCATATGGTATTATTTCAGGTAATAACTCGCAGGAGGATCCCTTCCTCTCATCAAGAGGAAATGGGTTGAAAAGGAGGCTCCATGTGTCACCTTTCAGTTGCTAGGCAGACATTGATATGGCAGGCTTCTCTCCTAGTCACCGCTCCCTGTAACTCTTCTTGTAACCACACTCTGCTGGAGAGATCAGCGCTCTCCCTACCAGGCAATGTAGGAAGAGATTGCCCTTTATTAAGCTCAAATGTTTATGGTTGCTAATTTTTTTTTCAATTAAGTGAGTAAGTCAGTCGCCTTTCTGAGAATGACCTGCAGCGTGCACTTTATAATTGAGAAGGTGCCAATCCATAGTCCATAGGTAAGAATTGACAGATCTGTCCAAATATGTAGAGGCTAGGAGCGTGACATTTCCACAGAGAGCCCGACATGCTGCCGAGTTTGTTAGCATTTACTGCATTGCCAATGTGAAATGTTGATAACGGAGGCACTCCTTTTCAATAAGTTTCCATTCATCATATTGAAAAGGTTGCTCTCTAGAATTATAGAGGCAAAGGATTATCACAGGCAACAATATAAAGAATCATTAATAACAGGCATTTAGGGTCGGCAGTCAGACACTGACACTACACAATTACTGTACATCCCAGGCAAGGATACATAGCGAGGGTAATCAACATAGCAAACATTTTTTAAAGGGTGTTTACTTTAGATGCATGACATAGTGACAGACCCTAGCAGGCATAGTGCTAGCACAATCTGCTTTGGGAGCTATTTAGCATAGCATAATCCCAGGCAGGGTAAAGGAAGTGGTATAGCCATGCTGTATACATTCAATCTCAGATGAAGAAGGGACACAGCCTCAGAGATAAATTAATTTGGATATAATTGTCTCATATGTAAATCCAGAGGCAAGGAATCTTACTGGTATATAGATCATGCCACAGCTCTTCCAATTTCTTAAAACTGGACTGTCTAGCCAGTCTGCTACTAGAATATCCTAAACTCATCATACTTTGGTACTAATGCAGGCAATAACTCTACCATACTAGGTCAGCATCACATTTCTATCATGATCACTTTCACAGTTTCCGAGGTTGTCACTGGCCCCACCTTTACAAACACATAATACACCTTTCTCTTGCTCTGGTCATTACCTCGCTACATCCTCCTGTCTGGTATGGGGACCAATCACAGTGGTTAGTTCCCAAAAACTCATGTATCCAATACATTAAAACAAAACTTTAGCAGACGATGCTGCCCAGCTGTGCCACCAATACATTGGCAGATTGGATGTATACAAACACAGACACTTGGCTACTAAATGTCTTGTCTTACCTGCATCACCTTCAGAGACTACCTTAGGCCACTGATGACCTATGTTAGCATGAAATGCAAAGGCATGATTTAGAGGTGACAAACGTGCAAGAGGTGGTCTGGATTCTTACCCCCATACAGTGTCTCTGAGAGAGACCAAGAGATCTCTGTCTTGGCCAAATATCATCGGCAAAATTTCAGTTTGGACAGCCAGCAAGACAGCCTTCAGTCACTCTGAGTAACTCATCAGGAAAAGCCAACCAAGTCTGAAGCAAGTTTTTTTCATCTCTGATGAATCAGAGATTGTCTACGTGGAGTTTTGGGGCTGACCCAAGACTGTGGAAGGAACTCCTATAGGAGCTAAGGGCCATGGCAAACCTCATCACCTTCTGCTCTAAGTGCAAGGAAAAATGATTTGGCCTTGTCTTCTCTAACAAACATATTTATATTATAAAAACATCCAGAACAAAAGCCACATCACTGCATATACTTTTTCCTCAGGGGAGAGGATGAGAAAACAAACTTGACAGATGTTAGTCATGTTGCTTATTGCACTACTGGAAGGCGATCAGGTACTATGGTGATAAGCGTGGTATAAGAACCTATATAGAATAGAATAACTTCCCCCAATGAGAAGTGCCTGTTTTCGCTGATGACTGAGATAATCAATATCCTGTTAAGAAGAGTCACCCACCATCTAGTCACTGTGGATATACACTCCAACCTGATCTCAAGAAGCCAATCACAAAGGAGATGATCTTGCCCACTACTTTCCTTTCTCCAACTTTCCCTTCTTGGTCAGCATTGTTGAGAAGTCAGAGATGGCAAAACTACAATTGCTTTTGACCTCAGTCATTCAGAGAACTGAGTCCTCTACCATAAATAAGACTACTATACTTTCCAATTAGGAAAAGCTTCTATAAACTCTCACAGGTTATCCTTCTAAGTTCAGTGTCATTTTCATGTTGTAATAATATTAGGAATAAAATATATAAAGAGTATTTCTGTAAAAAATCACTTGAAATTTTGTTCTGAAAAAACACTTCTTGCAAATTAAAAAGTAATCTTTCTAAGTAGCAGAGCAAGCCCTACGTTTTGTATGGCCCTGTGCAAAGAACGTCAGGCAGGAGGTCCATCTATCTCCTCCAGCCTGTGACCCACCATCAGACAGAAACCAACTCTTCTCTGCTTGTGATCACTCCAGGTTGTAGATTCTTGGTTATGAACCTCTCTGGCTTCTGGCAATATATGCACAATACATTGATGCTACTAGATAGAGCTTGGGGAAAAAAGTCAACAGCGGGGAAATAAATTCAAGGACTTGAATTAAGATGAGGAGAGCAGAGAATTGACTGAGAGATCAGAACTAGGAGAGAGATGAAAGGAGAAATGGATGAGAGAACAACTGGAATGGGGACTGCCCAGGGTAAGAACCGGAGCTGAGAAAGTCCCCTTATTGACTCTTTAGTTTTTTGGGTTGAATCTATAGATGTGCACAAAGACCACTGGGTAAGCACAGCATAAGGCTACCACTGCTGAGCTGTAATCATGGTATACCTGTTACCGATAACAATATAATAGTGCTTGGAGTCTTCTCAGCAGCCTTATAAGTATCACGTCAATAAGATTCTAAAGGATTCCAGGAGAGTACACTTCTATTCCATCCCTTCAGGTACACAGGTACTCAGGAATTCTTGAAGCCCTATGACTTCGCCTGAGATAATACCTCTAAAAGTCACCCTTTCTTCTCTCTTTCATTTATTATAACTCTTGTTCATTACCTGATCATATCTCACTTTGGCTCTGGTAATATCTTTCCTGGGCCCTTCACCTCACCAATCTGTCTAAAATGCTACAGCTAAACCATCTTCCTTTTGTGTTACACCTTGAGCACTCCACAGACATATTGCATCCCTCTCCTCTTCCAGGATGCCTGCCTTTAGACTGCAAGGTCTCCTGGACAGAGACTTCTTCTTCTCTGTTTGAAAAGTGCCTAGCACATTATGGATGCTACTGGAAATAAATAATAAATAATAACAAAAGAGTAAACTGTTCCTACCTTCATACTTTAATTTATCCTGCTTAAACCATAAGCTCCAAAAGAGTAGGCACTTCTCTGTGTAATACATATATACATATATATTGCAATATATTATATACATATATATTGCAATATATATATATTGCATATATATATATATGCAATTAAAATAAAAATAAATAGTTAAAAATAACAATAGTCTGTTCATTAACCACCTATATGAATCAGCGTACAAAACTGGGATAAGAAGTGTCCTTCTGACTTCACTCAATAGGCCCTTTGAGCTAAGGGCAGCAAAATGTCTGTTAGCTTTTTAGTAGCAGATTCTATTTCAGTGACTAATGCCTCAGCATTTTGCAGGCTCTGGTTCAAATTTATTCCTGGGGGATGCCAGCTGAAATACATGGAGTTACATCCACGATATATTTGGCCCCAGTGTCTCTTGGATGAAGGCCCAAATCTGAGTGTAGAAACAATTTACAACTTTACATTCAAAGTAAAGAGATATAAAGGAACTGATGTGCTCCTGACACGGAGAAACCAAAACTGTATAACATTACATTAGTCCAAATTACACTATGATCTGTGTTAAAGAGAAGAAAACTTGAGCCAGACCTGGAGTTTTGCCATGTTGAATTCCATTGCGCTAGCTCCAGTTTAGCAGATAGGTCATGTCAGGTTCCTAGGTTTTTTCAGCACTCAAGTGTCTACATAGATAAGCACTTTTTGTGAATAAAAACTGTGGTTAAAATGTCCATGCATTATGCATGTCATATATTATCTAGAATTTATGGATACATTTGTGCTATTTCAGAGGTTTTTAATTAAACAGAAACAGTTCTCAGTATCCCTAACGCTATTTCCAGAATTTTCAATCTTTTCAGAATTACACGTTGTTCTTCCATTGGGTGATAACAGCCAGAAGCAATTTCCTACACTGTGTTATTTTAGGTGTTTCTGCAGAGATTATGTGGAATCGACTCAAAAAAAAATCAGTAGGCAAGCGCAAGAAAAAATATTTTAAAATATTTTATTTTAAAAAATGTATTTTAGGGCCAGATTTTCAAATACCAGTCTCTGCTTGAACACGTTCAAATTATGGCCTTGAATAATAGCAGGACCACTTTGAAGTCCTGATCCAATCTGGGCAGATCCCTGCACCCCTACCTAGCCCTACTGAAGATAATGGCTCTGCACAGGCACAGGAATCAACCATGCAGAACTCATTGCAATACTGGGGACTAAGACATTTAGGGCTTAATCTTGTAAGGAGCTAAACTCTTTTGTGAGATGCTGAGCAATATTCAGCACTTCCAAAAATATCTGATTTGTGGGTGCAATCACTACATGGAATTGCTGGAGTGTCTAAAAAGGGTTGGAAATGTGGTGCCTAATGTTTAAGGCTCCAGTCCTGAATTAGAATCCATTCAGTTACACATCTCTTTTCATGCTACTGAAACTTTATATTTTCAGAACATTTCACAAAACCTGTATTTGGTTATAAAAACATGGAGAGCCATGATACTTCATGTCTTTACATAACAGAAACATTTTGGTTGGAAAGGGGCTCATTTTCGGGGAAAGTAATATTTCACCAAATTTTGCAAGACCCAGACCAGTTTTGAATTCACAGTGAAATATAGAAATACTAACATGCGTTTCATACTTTTCTGATTACTTCCAGTGCATATTGGTTATACGTCTAGATGCACATTCCATAAGCAAATGCTTTTCTTCTTCTGTTACTTGGTTTTGCACAATAAGGTCCTGTTAGAACTGAAATAAGCACACCATTTTGGGCCTGAAAATACAAATTTCATCTTAAAATGGTATGAAAAACTAAATACTGTTTGTGAGCAAGTTGCTATTAGAACAAAAGATGGGCCTTCCTGGTAGTTTTAATAACTGAAAAGGGATTAGCAGGCTTTGACATGGTCTCTGAAGGCAGATGGCTAACTTAAAGGGAAGAACTAATGATTCTTCCAGAACTAGAGCTAACCATTTGGGGGTCTGGATCCTTTCAAGAGGAGTGAAGGAGGAAAGGGCTCTACTGAAGAGTTCTCCTGTCACAGATGAATGCCTAATGGTTCAATTGCATGTCTTGTATGCATTGTTTGGGAGTTAACTCCATCCCACCACAGTTGCCTGTTTTGAACAGTTTCTTACTAAAGGTCTGGATTGGTGGCTTTGTCACAAGCCCAGAGTAAAGGGCAGCATGTAGCTGCACTGCCCAAAGAGCAGACCCAGGGCCATATTGTGACTTAAATCTCTGGTCCCCCGGCTCCAGGAGCAACATAACCTGCCCCAGCCCTATAGCTGGTTCAGCTCGCTCTTCCCTCTGCTGTACTGATGAGGCTAAATCAAAGTTCCACACCAACCTCCACAAGAATGGGACCAGCTGCCCCCAGATGCTTATCTCCTCCAGCACTGGGACCAGCAAAGGAGCATAAGGGGATGCCTTACACCTTCTTTGCTCCCCTGTATTTAGATAGAATGTTGTGGAGATAAAGCAAAACAAAAATCACACAATAGAAGTGATTTGAGGTGCACCTCAGATCTTCTTGCGCTATCCATTTTATTGGCCTCCAGCCATCCCACCCTTAGAGCACTATAACAAAAATATTTCTGGTCAATGGTCTCTTGACCATTTTCCAAAAATTCTCTCCATGGCAGTCAGGCCACACACTTGTGTGTATCGGTATCTAAGTGGACCTAGCAATTATTCAAACAGTTCATTTTGAATCAAATTATTTTATAAATAGTCTATAATAGAACCAAAAGATTTTGCATCTGAGAGTTATGGCTATAGAAAAAAAAATGTGTATATAAAGATGCTGTCGGTTTCCTTTTTCAGGAGCTAGTCCTTTTCTCTCCATTTGGAAAGAGGCTCAGATCATCAAGCTTCTAATAGTCCTCAGCTGTCCGTATCTCTCTAGGCCTGATACCTACAGACTGGGCTTTTCCTCTCACACCAGTGAAACAGTTTAACTTCTTATAGACTCATAGACTTTAAGGTCAGAAGGGACCATTATGATCATCTAGTCTGACCTCCTGCACAATGCAGGCCACAGAATCTCACCCACCCACTCCTGCAATAATCCTCTCACCTATGTCTCAGCTATTGAAGTCCTCAAATCATGGTTTAAAGACTTCAAGATGCAGAGAATCCTCCAGCAAGTGGCCCATGTCCCATGCTGCAGAGGAAGGCGAAAAATCTCCAGGGCCTCTAATGGTGCAATGATGAATACATGTTTAACTAGTTACTTTTTTTTTTTTAGTGTGTTAGAGGTATTTTTTTTAAATACCAGTATAACTGAAAGCAGAATTTGAACCTTTGTGTATAACATGTACAGATCAGTATATTGGTGTCCAATATGTGAATGGTAGAATATACTTTTAAAATGAATTTATTTTTGAAGTCTGAAGAATAAAAAAAATGGTTATGTTACTGAATCTGGAGAGAGATTTGGTAGCACTGAGGCCCCAATCCGGCAATACCCTTAAGCATGTCCTGAACTTTAAACAACTTTAATGGGTCTACTTACATTCTTAAAGGTAAGTGTGTGCTTAATGGCTTTGATGGATCCAGACCTTAGTTCTCAAGACATGTCAGGATGACGATCTTAATGAGGGGCTTTGAAGGAGGGTTTGTTTGTTTCTTTGAAATAAAGTTGTGGATTTCTCTTATGAAAAAGTTCTATAGAATTTAAAACAAAATAATATCGTCCCTGTATGTTTTTATTAACCATCCGAAATAACTGAGTACAGAATTCTATCCCTGCTCCAGGACCATTTAGGGTAGTTCAAAAATCCTACTAAATTCTATAGACTGGTTAGAGTCACTTTTACTGAAACTTCTGTCTTCACCCCTATTCAATTCTAAAAGAAAAGTGGGGTTTTGGTTTTGCTCTTTGTTTGGAGGAAGGCTGTTATGTTAAATTTCTACCAGAGTATAAACAAAGGTATCATGGCATTTTCACTGAAGGTATTTTTCATGAAGACAACAAAAAAATAGCAGAAGCAACTGGTTTCATATTAGATTACATTTTGGGAGTTCAAAAAAAAGACATTCTGACAAAAATTAAATTGAGGAGCAAATGATGTGATTAAGACAATTTATATCTGCAAAAGTTGTGAATGGTAGCATCCGTGCTTGATAATCCTTTGATAAATTCTTGTTACCTTTCATTTCCCAAATGTATCTATGCAGGTACACAGCATATTATAGGCAGATGCTGCAGCAGACAAAAGTGTCTGCCAAATACCACTCCTTTTGTGTGTGTGTGGGGGGGGGGGTACATAAGTGTTCTTAAACAGTACAGTTAAGTGCATTAAGTAGTTCTTATTCCTGGAAAAACATATGCAGTATACACTATGATACCAGCAAATACTGGTATCTGTCTTTTTGCCTTTCTAGCCCTTGATCCCACAAGCCTTTACTCACACATGTAATCTCGCTAACTTCAATGGCACTAATCATGTGAGTAAGAGACACAGTGTCAGGCCAGAGTGATCTGAAGAGCCCCATCACCTTTGATCCACTTCACAACAAAGCTTCTGTCTTAACCTTGACATGTCATAGGGGAATATACTAAAATGGAAGCAAAATTGATTACAGTATAATTAAATGGAAGCTAGTGTTTCCATTGCAGTAGCTAACAGCAGTGCAAACAAACACTTAACAACAATATTGCTTTAAAAATAACCTGCCTGATTTGGAGAAGAAGCTTTAGATCCTAAGCATCATGTATCTCTATATGGTTTTTACACTGCTGCCTATCACTAGCGTCTGAGCTCCTTCCACATAAAACTGATAGCAATAGTAAAGTCCAGAGTGGACTTCGTTGAGTCTCTTGCACAGAGACATTTTCAGGCTAAAAGCTCTGCTTGGAATAGGGTTTCTGGTTTCGGTTTTTAGATTTCATTCGTTTACTTGTTTTAGGTTGATTTGTTTCAAGGGTTTTCAACATTTTTGCGGGGGAGGGGTTTGGGTTCTTTGGTATTCTTTGAGAGTAGAAGGGGGTGTCAATGTGAATTATCCTCTGTCATGCCTTTCTTCAAAAGATGGTGTGTGTGTGTGTGTGTGTGTGTGTGTGTGTGTAATATTGTCATAAAATAGACTGGTAGGGTTTGGGAGCTTGAAAGCAATATCTTTCCCCACTAAACTGCTTTATTACTGCCATTCCCCTCCCTCTTGGGCATGCATTCAGCTGAGACTAGGCCAAATTGGCAGTCATTTTCAAAGTGCTTGGCAGGCCCATGATCCCTGGGAGTTTTCAGCTGACATCTCTCTCTCAACCTGTCTATGCAAGGGTCAGTGGGAGACCTGACTCCCAGGCCCTGGCTTGCTCAGGCTGTGTCATGAGTCAGGACCAATATAAATTAAAATCTTAAAGCCATATTGTGAAAGCATTCTTTACCCCCTGAGGTATTTTTTTTCCCTGTGACAGTTCTCCTTTCGACTGGTTTCCTATTTTGCTATTCTTAGAGAATACAGCAGCAACCACATTCTCGAGGATGGGAGTAGGGGTAATATGTGGCTAAGAGAGGGTTAAACTGACACCAAATTTTTAATATTTTTGGTCAATTTGTTGACATTCGATAAGCAGCAGTGAAATAACAATAATACTTGGGGCCGCTTATCACTTACAAACAATAGTCCAATGACAATGCTCACACTGACGGAAAAAATGGGAGCAGGAATTAATAGTGACAGTCCTGCAGGAAACAAGGGAGAAATTGGATACTAAGTTATAAAATACAGACTAACCCAATAGGCACATGCTGCTGCTATTATATTAATATTGTTAAAAATATCAAAGCAGTTTAAAAATGGAATTCTACTGCAGGTAGATGGACAGTATTATTTCCTCCCCTCCACTTTCTTTTAAATAGAATTTTTCACTCCTTGTTTGGCTTGGAGGCACGGATATAATTTGTTGCTCAAAACTGAGATCTGTGAAAATAAGTCTGAGGATTAAAGTCTCCCATCTCAAGGACAGAATAAGACTATACCCAGAATTCTCTCTGCTACAAACAAAACCGTCTGAGTCATTGTGGATATGAATTTCATTGATGTTGTTCAAAAGTCAGGGAAAGGGTTGTGTTTTTTTTTTAATTGTTCTTCCTGAAGACAAGAATATTGGAGAAAAACAAATTCAACGCCGGCAATAAGAGAACTTTGTGCTGCCTGTGCGTAAAGTCTATGTGAGGCTGGTACATACAGCAATGTTCACCTCTGTGAATTGAATGGCAATGGGCAGCACCATCGCTGTTGCCCCCTGCACACCAGGTGCTTAATTTGTAAAGAAAGAGGTGCCGGGGCTCAAGCAAATTTTTGATATTCATAAGTGATGCAGCAAGCCCAGAGGTGCCAGGGCTATGAACTGCCAAGCCTAATGGTGTCGGCTCAGCCCTGGCACAAATTAAGCAGAGCTGGTGTGACCGGGGGCGGGAGGGGGGGATGTTGCTCCCTGGGACTCCTGGTGGAACTATGTCTGCTTGAGGCACAATGTCTCCTGGATCTCCCACTGGGGGAATGCAGCTCTCCCCAGCCCTCAATGCAGGCTTGTGCCTTAGAGGCACGATCGAGCCCTTATTAAACGAATATACCACACGTTTCAAAGCTTTGTTTTAGTGAGGTTTTCCCCTGTAAACTGTAAATAAAAATACTTGACCTAGTGTAAAACCGACTATCCTCTTTCTTTCAAGATAGGATAAATGCAAATAATTGGGATCTCTGGCTTTAGTAACTCCATGTTTCTTTCCCCTTCCACCTGCTTTTAATGCTCCCCGAGACAGACCTTCATTTTCTGCAAGACATTGAGACTCGACTTAATGGGCAGCAAGGGTAACATATCCAGCTTTTTACACGTAGGGTATCCTGAGGTACATACAAGCCTAGTTCTAAGATATGATGAAGTAATCTACAGCCAGGCCCAGCCTGCCAGTTCAGGCCTAAAGGGATTTGATTCAGTGTCAGAACCTTTGGCTCGTGGGGTCACTCTGTCTTCTTGCTTTTCTTATAACAAAAGCAGAGGGGTTTTTTTTTGTTTTGTTTCTTACTCTCTCTTCTCTGCCCCCCCCCATCTTGCGAATTCATCAACTGCTGTTTGTTGCACTGAGCATTTATTTCAGCCTACTGAAACGTTTTCATTAGATGGAGGCCTCTGAAGTATGCTAGAGGCTGGGACCGTGTGAGTAAAAAAATCTTAGGCCTCTCCAGAAGCAGGCTGATTGAAATCAGCACTGTGTCAGGGGCTGTCATATCTCAGACAAGACATAAAACACACGGAAACATCAATAAGCAACAAGCCTCTGACAGCTCTGAGACATTCCAGCTGACAAGAAGAGAAAAGGGGTAAGGTTAGGGCTCATGGGGGATATTTAAAATGCCTAACAGCCAGTCGAAGTGTTGGCAGGCTTCAGGGAGGCCTAGAAAAGACAAGATAAAGTCTATCAGGTTATCACCTGGTTCGAGACGGATCCCTCACAGCAAGGCCACAGGGATGAGACAATGACAACTGCTTTATTATTATTATTATTATTATTCTTTTATTATTTATTTTTAAAGGTACCAGAGGAACAGGCTGTATTTACACCGAGGTTACCCAGACAACGTTTGTGCCGGAGAAGATTTAAAAAATAAAAATAAAAGAAGAAGAAATGTAAAAAAGGGGGTGGAAAAGAGGAGAATTCTGTGAATTAAAGAATTCTGCTTCTAGCCACCATATACAGAAATCAAAAAGGATTAACAAGGTTTTTTTTTTCCCATTTAATTTCCTGTACACCAGCCGCTTTTGTTAAAAGATCAGAGATATTGCTATTTACTGAATTTTTAATATGATCTTTATTAAAGGCAGCACACATGTTTGGTTTTCTTTTTCTTTCTTTTAAAAAAAAACATGCATGGATATAAAAATCAAAGCTCAGGAATGATCCATGGTTGTTTGATATTGCTCCCTTTATTTTAGGTTATGATAATTCAGATTCTTATTTAAAATTTAAAAATAAAAAATAAAACCCCACATATAAATGGCTCTCATCTGCCTTTAACTCTAATTTATCCTGCAGAGTAAGCAATGGGCATTACACTTAACCCCCACAGAAGCATACTAACCAATCAGATACGTTCTAAATGTCTTCAGAGCGGCGTGATAAGACTCACCAATCAAAGTAAGAGGAACACAGAGTAAATGGGGCTGTGTGTAATTATTTTACAGTTCCAGGTTGCAAATTATCAGCAGTTTTAAGGATCAAAATCTCACCCTGCCCTCATAGGTTTTTAGTAATTATTAGAATCATAATCATAGAAGTGAAGGACTGGAAGGTCATCCAATCCTCTGCACTCAAAGCAGGTCTATATAATAACTAAACCATTCCTGACAGGTATTTGTCTAGCCCAGGGATCGGCAACTGTTGGCACGCGACCCGTCACGGAAAGCCGCTGGTGGGCCAGGATGGTTGTTTTACCTGCAGCGTTCGCAGGTTCGGCCGATCGCAGCTCCCACTGGCCGCGGTTCACCGTCCCAGGCCAATGGGGGCTGCGGGAAGCGGCAGCCAGCACATCCCTTGGCCCGTGCTGCTTCCCGCAGCCCCCATTGGCCTGGAGCCCCCATTGGCCAGTGGGAGTTGCGATCGGCAGAACGTAAACAAACCGTCTCAGCCCGCCAGCGGCTTTCCCTGATGGGCCATGTGCCAACGGTTGCCAAACCCTGGTCTAACCTGTTCTTAAAAACCTCCAATGATACAGATTCCACAACCTCCCTAGGCAATTTGTTTCTGTGCTTAACCAGCCTGACATTTAGGCCTAAACCTCCCTTACTGCAATTTAAACCCATTGCTACCTATTGTACATTGGTTGTTTGTTACAGATGATAATGAGGGTTAGCTTGCAACTTGGACTACATATCCGCATACAGAAATATGAATTGTCCTACATGACACATTTGTATCTTGAGTACAAGTGAAGTGGCATACATAGGACTAAGTGCTTGTTTATTCCATCCCCAGAAGAGGTAGGTGGCGATATTGGCAAAGCCTTAACACCACATTCCCCTCCTCACTGGCCACTGCAAAAGAGCCAGGACAGTGGTAGAGGCCGGCAGCAAATTTCTACTTTCTGGGAATGAGGTGGGGGAGGAACAGGCAAGGAAATTTCCTTCTCTGAGATGGTCCTGGGTATGGCATAGATACATGGCATGTAGTCGTACAAACTGTGTCCTTGTGACAAAATCTAGACCTAAAAAATAAATTAAAATAATAAAAACTTATCTGGATTGGCAAGCAGAAGTATTCTGTCCTATCTATCTATGGGCCTTCTACAGTGCCCATTACTATACTATGCAAACACTTCCCAAGTAAATTAGATATTTTTCGCAAAGTTGCCAGGAATTGTTTGCTCGTTTCCCTAATCTTCCTCTTGCTGATACCAGTGTAAATTCACTGAAGGCAAGTGAGTTTACACTGGTGTAAAACACAGTGCAAGTCTTGAACTTGATCCTGCTGAAGTCAGTGGCAAACCTCCTTGATTTTCCTTGATATTCCTTGATTTCAATGGCTGCAAGATCAAGCTATGGTCCTGCAGCAGGAAATAGTGGTGCCACTTGGTGCAGGGGATCATACCCAGGAGCTTCCCATCTCACACACACTAAGGAACTTCTCAGTCCCAGAACGAAAGCTCCAGCAGATGAAGATGAAGTGTTGCAGCCTCATTGCTGGCACAGGATGGGGTCAGGCAGGCCACTCACTTCCCTACATATAAAACTCAGAGGGGAACAGAATTACCAGTTGCTAAAAAAAAGGGAGGAATGAGCCAACCATCCACTCCAAAGAGACAGAAGATAGCTGTGTACACAATTAGCAAGTTAAAAATAACAGTAATTATGTCAGTAATTCCCACTAGTGAGAGAAGGGAAGATGGGGAAGACAATGAGAGAGGCTTCCTTTAAATATGATCACATCATTCATAGGGCTGTGCTTTGTTATGTGACCCAGCATGAAGTTCAGTGGGCCGGCTGTTGCACATCACCATGGTTCTCTTCACCACCACCACCCTGGACCCGCAGAGTTAATCCAGAAGGCCCTCTGTACCAGGAGCTGAGAAAGAGATGCTTTCCAAGCCAGGGTGTAGACACTCCATGACAGAACAGGTTATTTCTGCTCATGGCAATAATTACTGAACATGGGACCCTGCATGGGTCTATGCCCGGTTTTGCAAAACAATTGATTCCAGCCTGGATGCACTGTCCTGGAAGTGCTACAAATACAAAATGGAAAGCATTGTCAGCTCTGTATATGGGAGCAATTGCTCCTTTTTTGATACACGTGGATCACACATTCTACTAACTCTGGTCTAATATTTCCCACTGGCAAAAGGGTTACAGAACTACCTGCCCCCTCCTCATCATGTGAAGACTGGGACAATTTCTAATCTCTATAGGGACTATACGGGATAGAATTTGCACCTACCTGCATCATCTTAAGGAACATTTATCCAAACAAGCACAATCTAGATGTGATCAAAGATCAGAAGCTTCCAAAATAGGGCAAGAACCTTGAGTCTGCAGACAAACCCATTTCCTACAAATATCTTGTAGGATGGAGAATCTCAAAGTGTTTAAGAAATTTAAAAGATATATTATAATGAACACTCAAACTATAGTTGTATGTAACACAAGCCTGCAGACTCTACAGTCATTAAGCTCTCAAGAGGCCAGATGCACAAGTGAAATGTGTCTACTTTGAAACGACATTGCTGGCACAATTTGCCCATAACACTGGTTTCACTGATTCATGGAGGATAACCCAAATGTAAGTGTGATGGACCTAGTGTAGACTTGTACCACTCTCCGATGGATATGGAACAGGAGGCATGGCCAGGATGTACCCTTGGAGCTGGTGTAAATTAGAGCTGACCTGAGGCAAATGTGAGCTTTAACTGAATGGTGCATATACCTCCTCCTCACAACCTGTGAACTCTGAAGACCAGCCATGCCCCAGAATTTGGTCAAAAATCTGGAAAATGGGATATTCATTTTTTTTCTAAATAAGTTCTTTCTAGGAAGGAGAATATTCTAAAACAGATGGACCGAACTATTCTCCAAAAAACACCTCTTTCTACAGTCAGTCAAAAAGAATTCGATATTCAATTGTCTTTAAGTGGGAGAGAAACCATATTTTAAGCTGCAGTACTCAAACCAAGATGGTGATGGTCTTTCGTTGAAGAAAAGAAAACCAGGTTATTTCATTCTTTTCCTTTCTCTCTCTGCCCCTCTCGCCCCACACCTCTCTCGGGACACAACTTCTGAAAGAAATAAAGATCAAACATGCAAGGTTTTTTTCCTCTCCTTAAAAAGAAAAAAGGTACCAGAAAACCTCCTCCTTACTTCTTAAAAGAATTCCACTAGGTGAACTTAAATAGATGCATTTTTTTGCTCTTCTGCATAAGAATCAGACTGTAGAAATTACACACAAAACCTGCTTAAGAACCTTCTACATTTGTCAGAGTCAAGTTCACTGATCACTCCCTTTTAAGTTTATCTGGCAATCAGTGCTGTTTTTAAGAGTTAGTGGAAAGCAAACTGATTTCTTCTTAGCCTGTAGTTATTAGGCGAGGTACTCAAAATCCCTTATTATGAAACGGTCTGTGTTATGAGATATTGAGTTGGTCCTGACTAAAGTAATGAAAGCCTCTTTTGAGCCACTTGATTCTTGGAATCTCAAGTACTATGGCTCAACTTTAGCTTGCAGAGGCAATGAACTCCAAGCTACAACAACTGATTCACCCGACACATGGTTTTATAAAGTAATGCACTGAAAAAGCTAAGCATTTAAAGAATATGTTGACAATAATAGTTTACACAAACAACAACAACAAAACCAGCCTGACAGCTTAAATGGACTTCAATGAGACTTAAGCATGTTTAAGTACTCTGCTTGCTGAATAGGGATGGACTTTGACACATGCTTAAAGTTAAGCATATACTTAATTGCTTTCAATTGGGGACAGAAGTGGTGTGTACATTTGGGCCACGTTATTGTGAGCATTGCAAGAACATTTTAGACACCCATCAGTAGCTGGGATGCATGTGGTTTTAGGGGTTACAAATGGACTGTATGGCAGTATGGAAAATGCTCGATGATACTCAGTTACCTTTGAAGTGACTGTCATCAGAGGTGACCAACACTATTGAGACTGCCACTCTCGTGTGGGGCTCCACAGCCACAACAGACGCTGCACAACCATCAACTAAACATTCCCCATGGGCGCATATCCATCGTCTCTTGAGACTAACGGACGCCAACAACAACATCCGAGGTGACCAACAATATTGAGTATATGAAGATTATCATCAATATCTATTGTGATTGTTTATAGATTTAGCACAGTATGGTTGGAGACTCTTCCTCCCCTGGTCACTGGAATGTAACCATATAGGGTAGGTCTTCACTGCAGGGTTAGCCTGGGTGATAAGCACCTAGGTTAGCCAAACCCAGGTGTGAGCAGCCACACTGCAAAGCCCTATTTGAGTTACTGCATCCTCACTAGTGCTCCCAGGTGTTGCGCTAGGACTGCTGGGGGGGGGCACATTCCAGGGTTGCAGTAAGCTGAGCTGCTCTATCATTCTTTCCCAGTGAATTGTGGGAGAACTTATCTGCCCTTCTGGGCACACATGGGGAATTGTGGGAAGGCACTGGAGGACTATCAGCACTTGGGTGGTTTAGCCTGCATCCTCAATGCAAAGTGGGTGGGATACTAGCCCCAGTGAAAGCAGAACATGGGCTGAAACCCACCCACCTTCCCAGCCAGGCCAGTTAACCCAGGTTGAAAGCACCACTAAACTCGGGTGAGAAGTTTGTGTTTGCGGATTGCTGGGCTATGAGACAACATCAGGGTAAAAGCCCAGACTAATTCCACAGTGAAGACATACCATAGTACACATGCTGCCACAACAACAGAAAATAGAAGGGATCAGGAAGGAACCAAAGCACAGTTTATCCAATTACAAGCCCAAAAGGAAATTGGATGGGCAAATTGCATAGTAAGCATCAACGTCAGAATTGGTCAAGGGCATGTGGGTCCTCTTGCAATAAATGCTGTGGCCAGGGTTTCAGTTTTATAGCTCGTGGGAATGATTCCTTGACTTTGGTGTCGAATACAGGTCTTGTGGTACGTCTACACTGAAAAACAAAAAATCCAGCAGCAGCGAATCTCAGAGCCTGGGTCAACTGACTCGGGCTCATGCTACAGAGCTAAAATTTAGCAGTGTAGATGTTCCTGGGCTCTGAGACCCACCCCACTCTAACCTGAGCAGGAAAGCCTACCCTGCTATTTTTATCCCTGTAGCACTCGTCCCACGAGCCCGAGTTGGACACAGGCTCTGAGACTTACTGCTACAGGGTTTTGGGGTTTTTTTGCAGTGTAGATGTACCCTTGGATTGCCATCACTATTAAGGAGAGCGTGATTTATTAGGTCGAAAAGCAATTACATGCAGCTTCAACTTCAATGAGTTCAGTGACAATGGAAGTCTAACTAAGTGTCACGTTCATAGGGACATGAGTTCATCTGGTATGGAGAAAGTGAATAGAGAAGACTTATTTACCCATTCACATAACACAAGAGCTAGGGATCACCCAATTAAGTTAATAGGCAGCGGGTTTAAATCAAACGAAAAAAAGGAAGTACTATGGAACCTGTGGGATTCATTGCCACGGGATGTTGTGAAGGCCAAAAGTATAACTGGGTTCAAAAACAAATTAGATTCATTCATGGAGGATAGGTCCATCAATGGCTATTATCCAAGATGGTCATGGATGCAAGTCCATGATCCAAGAGTCCCGAAACCTCCAGCTGCCAGAAGCTGGAACTGGTAATTCCAGGGGAATCACATGAAGTTGCCTTGTTCTGTTCATTCCCTCTGAATTATCTGGCAGTGGCCACTGTCAGAGGCAGAATATTGGGCTAGAGGGACCATTCGTCTGACCCAGTATGTCCATTCTGATGTATTGCTGTGTTGCAGTGAGGACTATGGAAAAATGTTTTCTAACATGCACACTGGGAAATTAGTTTTCACATGAGGATTCTTCTTCTCATCGTAATAAACCTTCACTTCCTCCCTGCAGCAACTGTCTCATCAGGGGTTGTAATGGCACTAAATAGAGTGCCAAATTCTACTGCCCTCAACCTCTATGCAACCCCACTGAAAACAAAAAACATACTGGGGTTCACGTTTGGCAGGATCCATGGGGACATTAATACTACCGAAATTACCTCTGATACATCCCGCATGCCCCAAACAATCCAGGTATATACAGTACCACCAAATATCACCATTTGAAGAAACCTGTTAGGTTAGCTAGTGCCAGAAAAGACTGCTCATCAAGTAGTGTGACTATCACAATTTGTGAGCTGTGCTCCGGACTTTGATTTAAGAGCATTATGAAACTATGTAATTTTGGCGTAGTCTTTTTATTCCCATGGTAATTTATGTCTGTGGGTAAGCATTTTATTTTATCAGAGGCATGGTGCTAGAGTTATTTTCTGAAGCTCTTGAGTTTTTCCTTTGATGCCGCTGAAATTAAAACCAGAGCCGCAGATAGTACCCATGCTGTTCGTCACAGAGTCAGAGGTTGGAATGCATTTGCTGCTATTTCTTGTGACTCATCCACTGCGATAGTTATTGTAGCTCTTCACACGGGCAATACAGAAATATTAAAATCACAGGCACCAAAACATTCAAGAACAGTGTCAATCACATCAACATTATTCCCAATCGAAACGTCTACGTAATATAATAGCCTTATGTTATTTATATTGGGAAACTTTAAAATAAAAATTAAAGCTTAAATAATACTTTATTTAAGATTTAACTAAGTGAATGACTTGCATTTCTAGTAAGTAAAGAGAAAACATAAGCCGTATTCCTGCATCTACCATATTTAAATTAAATTTTGTAAAATGTACATTGCTCACTCTGATAATAAATTTTAATAAACAGAAATATCTATCCATCTATCTACATACATACACACACAATAGCTATATAACAACAGAATACACCCTTACACATTACTATAACTTTGGCTGTTGAGAATGCTTAAGAACATAAGAACGGCCACATTGGGTCAGACCAAAGGTCCATCTAGCCCTGTATTCTGTCTTCTGACAGCGGCCAATGCCAGGTTCCCCATAGGGAATAAACGGAACAGGCAATCACCAAGTGATCCATCCCCTGCTGCCCACTCCCAAGCTCTGGCAAACAAACAGAAGCTAGGGACACCATCCCTGCCCATCTTGGCTAATAGCCATTGATTGACCTATCCTCCATGAATTTACCTAGTTCTTTTTTGAACCCTGTTATAGTCTTGGCCTTCACAACATCCTCTGGCAAGGAGTTCCACAGGTTGACTGTGCGTTGTGTGAAGAAATACTTCCTTTTGTTTGTTTTAAACCTGATGACTATTAATTTCATTTGGTGACCCCTAGTTCTTGTGGTATGCTTAAATATGGCTTTCATACACGTATTTTAAAAAAAGAGCTCTATGCAGCAGGTGAATTAATAGAAAATGGTGGTTTTAAAGGCTACAACATTTCTTGTATCTGTTTTGTTGTATTTTGCCCCTCTCTCTCCACAAAAGTTACAAGTCCAAATCGTTCTGACACTTACGTTTTAGAATTACAGAAATACAAAAATAGACTACTCGCCTATTCAGTGTTTTGCACACACATGTAAATTATAATTTAACAAGGATTTTAATACATACATTTTTTTAAAATGAAGCCAGTGTCAGATCTAGCCTCCTAGTTCAATGGGTGTGCTCTACCAAACTCTAGTGTAATCACAGTATGAAACAAAACAAAGCATAAATATAAACAGAGCATGATACAGTGAGCGCACTGGGAAGGTAGGGGGTGTGATCCGGTGGGAGACCTGGGTCCAGCCTCACTACAGGGCCCACTTCACGTGGCTGCCCAGGAGCTGGTCCCAGTAGCCACGAGCCCAGCAACCTATTCCCACATCCCTGCTGCCTGGAGACCAGACCACCTGAGGTCATTGCCCCATATACCACTTCTCCCCACTGCGGTGCTCCTCGTGGCAGATTTTGCCATTCGGTTCTCCACAGCAGCACACGACTCTGACATCATCACACAGCAACATGGCTGGAAACTGAGCTATCATGGCACAGGGCCCAGGCAGGGGAGTCGTACACAGGTTCTCATGCAAAGGAGCAAACATGGCTTCCTGCCCCCTGCCTCCAGCACGCGGTGGTTTTGCACCTTGGGTTTCATGATTTCTCTGGGTGCCGTTGAACCCATGAGCTGCCACTGACTGAAGCATGGTCCTAAACTCACAGGGCACATCCCAATACTTCTGAACTTTAGAAAAATCAAGTCCGTATCGTTACCTGAAACAGAGCGAGAGTGGAGGGAAATCGTGGCACTTTTTCAAGTTTCAGCCACAAAATAAGCTCCGCCTCATAAATGTGAGCTGAGTTACCAAAACGAGACTCCACTCACTATGAAGTATACAGATATTCAAAATATGATAACATGTGCCCTCTGAACTCAGCTGGGTGCCTTGAGCTGACTCTGTCAATATGTCCATGGGCTCTGCTAGGCTCTTTGGGTGTGGCTCCTTCTTGTTTGAGAGGCAAAAAAACCGGTGGTATCTCCCAAACAACACTTGTGGCACCAAACTTGGATTCACAGCAAATTGTGCAGATCTGTGAGCCTCGCTCTCCTCTCTTACATGAGGAATTAAATGATTAATAATGTTGCCAGTTAAATGTGGTCATTAATGGGCTTCTGAGTTAACACCTTCCTGAGGCATTTCACATCTCTCAGAGCTATTGTTCCTGGACCTTTTCAGGCACACGTGAAACCTCTACATCAGTTACACTCAGCCCACATTTTTGAGGTTTTCTTCACAGCCCTAACAACTAGAGACTGGCTCGTTTATGGCTTGGGCGTTTGGGGGGGGAGAGGGGTGGTGGTGGTTGTTTTTAATAAAAGCTGAGATTCTGGAGCACAAGTTAGCATCTTTAAAGAGGTGCCATTCTGACACATGAGCATGTCCCACCTGGGTCTGGATTTTGTAAGCTCACATCTATTTCTACTATGAAAATTAATGAAGAGCAAACGTCCAAAGATTCAGAGTTTGGGTTCAGTTCAAATAAGCAGCCAACATTTTGGCTGCTTATTTGAGCTTCCAAACCTCTTTAGTCTATGGCAGTGTTTCCCAAACTTGGGATGCCGCTTGTCCAGGGACAGCCCCTGTCGGGCCGGGCCGGTTTGTTTACCTGCCGCGTCCGCAGGTTCGGCCGATCATGGCTCCCACTGACCGCGGTTCGCTGTGCCACTGGCTGCCGCTTCCCGCAGCCCCCATTGGCCGGGCACAGCGAACCGCAGCCAGTGGGAGCCGCGATCAGCCGAACCTGTGGACGCAGCAGGTAAACAAACTGGCCTGGCTCGCCAGGGGCTGTCCCTGAACAAGCGGCGTCCCAAGTTTGGGAAACACTGGTCTATGGTAAGGAAAAGCTACAAGATTTTCAACCTTGACTATAAGCCAGAAGGGATAAGAAAATATTTTGAACATATCTGAACCATCAAAAGATTTGGTTACAGTTTGTTGCTGAAAAGAAAAATAGGTTAAAGAATGGAGAGTGGGGAAAGTCAATGTATTTTGCGCATCTCAGTGATCCCCGTCTCAGCTGAATGTGTTGGCAGCCAGCAGAGTTTAGAGCAGTCTGAAGGCTGCTCTAATTAACCCTGGGAAAATAAAAAACACCTTTGCACTCCTCCCCATGTCCAGTCGTGCACTGTACACAGCTCAGCCAGAAGAAAGCATCTGACCAATAAACTGACTGACAGAAAAATGTGCATGCATTTTAGAAAATTAATTTAAAAATGATAAGCAAATGTGTGCTTTAAAAATAATATGTAATTAACCCTTTTTAATTACTACTGCACTGCCACTTAGATAAAGGTGATCAGAGTTCAACAGAATGAGATGCTTTATTCAACAACAATTTAAATTAATTTACTCACTCATATACTCTCTCTAATGATTCCATGATACAGTTGGTTTCTTTGATCCAAATTTTAGCGCACATCTATGAACATAATAGTTATCCCAAACTACCAACAGCTGCAAAACCCTGATAAATCTTATGGAATTAACTGTTGTTATAGGGAGGAAAAGTGACTTGGTTAGTTGCCACATGTTTGATTTGCACCTACAATTCAGCTAAGGGTAAGAAGTAGCCAGATTGCTCTGTCTTTTAAGAAAGAAGAGAGAGGAAAAACATATGTACTGAGAACATCACCCTCGAAATCTTGTTGCTCTAGCAAGGATATGCTGTCTGTAGCAAATCTGCTCCACACATGGTCTCTTTTTGTTGCTTTTAATCATCTAGAACATCCAAACTAGGAGATTCCTCTGTGGCCCGTTGTCTTTACACCAAATCTTGCATGAAGTTTCAGTAGCAGGATCTTGTAATAAACCCCCTTCCTGAAGAATATAGGCTGCACCTACCAGTATTGTTTGAGACAATGACTCCTGATACCAGTCATGAACCTAGATATGTTGCACTGCAGCATAAAGAGCAGTTCCCGGGCCCCATCATTTAGCTATGATACATATTAGTGAAAATTTCACTTACGTTTAATTCAACCCAAGCAGTGTTTTCTGCATAATAATAATAATATATTTAATGTAATGTACTTATACATAATCTGATCACTGATTAAATGTTATAACAAAGAAAACTGAAATACATTTTTTCTTATGGCCTATCTAGGATAATGAATCTTTTCTGCTTTGAAAAAAAATCTTAGGAAAGACCCCAAAGCAACAGTCGGTTGCCTCTATTATTGTTCTTCAATCTCTCATTATATCTGTTGACTGCCTTGAATCGGAGAATAGATATTAGGAAACTACCCTGATTAAAAAAATAATTCTAGGAACTCCTAAGTTTCACATATTTTTGATCTACTGTAACAGTTCCTAATTTAGTGAGCTCGGCCAAATGATTCAGATATAGCTAAATTGGAAAATATCATTAAAATCTTTATTTAAAAAAAAAATTGCATTTAGTACCTGAACTGTTTCTGACCTATGATATTTTCATAAATAGACTGAAGCAAATAACTATTCCACGCATTCCAAAAGACAGATCATGATAAATTTCTTCATTAGGAAAATGCCTAAAGTGATATCAAGGCTAATTTTGCCTATATTTTGGCCAACAACGTATGTCCAACATAACAATAGCATGCCATTATACTAACACGATTTCATTATATCACTATATTCGCTACAGCGAAACACTAATGTTCAACTTTTGTAAGGTTATTATAAAGACTTAATTTAATCTTGCCATATGCACAACATGTGTATGGTTACTGACTGATAACAAAACTAGTAGCATTCATTAAATATTGCTATAAATCTCCTACTGAAATAGCAATAATATCGCCTTCCAGCAACCACAATAAATGTAATGCTTAATCTTCCTCTGTGATATTGTATAACTCTAGCCTGCAGCTAGACTTCCACTGTAGGTGGTACTGTAAAAGATGAGTCTGCAATGACAGCACATGATGTGTTCCTCTTTTCCAGCATATGGTAGTTCCTGAGTCTGAAAAAACACTTGTTTTTTCCTTGCCAAGAGAAGACAGGATTTAGAGTGGGATAAGAAAGTAAAGAGAATAAAAATCATAGAATCATAGAATCATAGAATCTCAGGGTTGGAAGGGACCTCAGGAGGTCATCTAGTCCAACCCCCTGCTCAAAGCAGGACCAAACCCAATTAGATCATCCCAGCCAGGGCTTTGTCAAGCCTGACCTTAAAAACATCTAAGGAAGGAGATTCCACCACCTCCCTAGGTAACCCATTCCAGTGCTTCACCACCCTACTAGTGAAAAAGTTTTTCCTTAAACATTAAAATGTTTTAAGGGGGTTCAATATTGCACTAAGTAGGTATCCTATGCATTTTTTAAACTTTTATCGAAGTGCATATTTCATCTCTGCTTCTTGTAACTTCACCTCATGCTTATTATATCTGCTGCTCTTTATAGCATTCTCTTTGCTTTACTTTCTCCAGCACTGAGGATTATATAACTAACTCAGTAGATTGTAAAGAGACAAGGTGGGTGAGGTAATGTCTTTTATTAGGCCAAAAGCAGACTGTGTGGGAATTCAGGAGTGTGTTAGCATATCTGCACTTTGTTTTGGCAAAGGAAATACCAAAAATCTATTTTCATAAAAGTGTTGAAGCCCAATTTCCAGACCCTAAAGCTTTGGGAACGTTCAGAAAAGCATCCAAACTTCCAGATGCTCTCCAGACAAACGCCTTCATTTTTTGTATGCTTCTCCATTACTAGCAAAGCTTCCAGTTTTAAAAATAGAGGTCCAAGGCCCCAGTCATGGAAGATATTCAGTGCCGTCAGACCCCCATGCACTCAACTGCACGGGATGCAGTCCGGTGAATCCCGTGTGGCTCTGTGAGCGTACAGGCCACCCTAGGTGCAGGAGTCCCCGTGTGCATCAGCTTACAGAATCAAAGCCTAAACAAGGAAGCTGCGTGCCCAAATTCTGCATCAGAGTACGGAAAAGTAGCTCTCATTGCAAACTAAAGGCCAAATCCTGCCATGTTCCTTTCCTGCTGGGATGAGGCGAGCGCAGAGAAGGAGCGCGTCAGCGTGCATCCATTTGTACAAGAGACATCCTGCTTGTGCAGGCCTTGCAGCCATACCACACAGAGTGTGTACGAACTCTCTCTCCTTTGAAAAGCAGCAGCAGCATTCACCCCAGGCTAGTGCTTGTTGAAGACTGAAGCATGTGTGACAGCCAGCTGGGGACCTGTCCAAGGCCTCTAGCTCGCAGATCATGCCCTCTCAGAGCTCTGGTTGTCACAGTAGCCTGTCCCCCCCACCCCCCTTCCCTCATGCTCTCTTGAATGTCAGGTTGTGATCTTGCCCTTCTGTTGCATGTGGTAAGGAGAGAAGCCTCCAATAGCCTGTTCTGCCGCTAGCACAGGCATGTAGTATAGGGCATGTTTCAGCCTATATTTATTTTTTTCCATGCCCTACAGAATATTTAGGCCCCTGTTCAGCAAAGCTTGTAAACACATGCTTACTTTTAAGCACATGCTCAATTGCTTTATTACAGTGTTGGTGCTGTACAAAACACAAATCAAAGACACAGTTGAAAATCCTGAGGCCCTGATTCAGTAATAATTTACTCACTGGCTTATCTTTATGCACATACAGTACTCCAGTCCCATTGAAGTCAAATGCTTAACATCAACTACATGTGAAAGTGTTGGCTGGATCAAGGCCTAATCTAGAATTCACAATCTAATCTAGATTAATCTGAATATTGGGGAGCCTGTAGAATGAGTGGATACTAGAGGAATTACACTCGTGGATATGAAAAATAATGATACCTTTCTCCAGTATAACTGTTTTCATATTATGTTAATAGTTCCTTCATTCAACTAATTTTTAAAGGGAATCTTTAAAGGTAAAAGCTTAAAATGGGCAATTCACATGCAATACAAAAGGCACTAATTACAGCAAAATGCACTCATGTTCCCTGTACACCCACATATGCAATTTCAAGATTAGTATTTTAAAGTGTGTACTGCATCCTTATCTAACTTGTCCAGTAGGTGCAATTATTTGCAGAATTTGTTCTACAGTTCTGCAGGAATTTTTCCATTTGCCTCTGCTGTGATTTTCTTCTGACTAAACATCCTCTAAAACATTTTTTTTTGATGCTTCCCAGAATTACTGGCACTCTGATTACAATATCCTGTTGGATGGATACCATGAAAGCTGCTCACTTAGGTAACTATGTAAAGCAGTTAGAGAGAGAGAGAGAGAGAGAGAACTTTAAACCAATCACAAATTTGAAAGTGACCTGCTTATCATTATATTTTCCTTTCATATTACTTTCCTCAGTTATGGTATTTATAATACTTAACACCTTATATCACACACACACACACTTTTATATTGCTAGTAATTAGGAATCATTGCATTTCATAAGGTTTGTCTCAGATTGGATAAACAACTTCCATACTTTATTAATTTTGATGTAAATTATAACTGAAAAAGATGCTTCTCCAAGGCTCTAGCACCCTAACACACTATTAACAATATAATTAAATCTCAGCAGCTGTGATCAAATGATCACTTCAGCAGGAACCCAGCCAACCAGCCACCTACAAAAACGTCTTTCTGCCCCTTCCTCATCTAGGAAGCATAACGTCAGCCTTCTTCAGAAATCCTATCAAAGAGGTATCTTTTGCAGCATGCCTGGAAAATCACCAAATTTCAACTATTTTTGGACCAAGGGGGAGCAGTAAGTTCCACAGTCCTGGAGGCCTCACAGAGAATGCCCCACAAGCCTAACTTCTAGAAAAAAAAATATCAACCTTGGAAGCCCTCTACTTCCCCAGTATTTCATGAGCAATAAATGACGATGTGAGCAGGCAGAATCCAGAACCTCTGGAATCCACACCAAACTAGGTACCCCCTCTTGAAACTAAGTACTGACCCTCTTTCTGCAGTTCCACTCATTATAGCAGGGCATGAGACCATTTTCTCTTCCTAACTTTTGATGGAATATACCCCTGTGCAGAAGGACAGCACGAGGACTTGTACCTCCTCCAACCCTGACATTGAAGACAAAAATGGAGCATCAGCTGTGCACAGGCTCTTTGCAAAGAGGTGAATCTCACTTTCGGAATGTAACGGTCCAGCCGGTGTCATACTCTCTCTTTTGGACTTGCTGCTGCTCTTCACTTTTGTGGCTTCCAAAAGAGCACCAGACATCTTGAGTGCCCTAGAGTCAGTAAAGCTTCAAGGCTCTGGTTCTTGCCAAAGTGACTGGTGCAATTTTTTTAAAATATAGCCAGGGCAACACTATATTCAAATAGAAAAGAAACAGCAAGAATGAGAGAGAAGCTGTTGTCTCCTGACATCTACTGCTGCCAGGGTAGGGCTGAGGGAAATGGAGGCCTCCGAAGAGCCTCATATCATGATTATTTCCCGCTTGAAGATGTAGCCTGGAGAAAGGGCTTTGGACATTCCAATTCCCTTAAGGCTCCTGGTGGAAGAGGGAGCTGATCTTTTACTTACCCTGAAGGTGTTCCTGTTACTTACACACTTACATTTCTAGTGTAGCTGCTTTATTATTTCTTTTAAATGCCCTTGCAGCTGAGTCTGATCCAACTTATACCAGTTTCATACCAGTGTCACTGCACCCACTTCAGTGCAGTTACTTCTGACTTGCAGTGATGTAGGAAAGGTCAGCAGCGTTGACTTCGGTAGTCTATGGATCAGTCCACACATTATTTAAACCTTCTCCGATTACAATACTGATGCGTGCTTTATTTATTTTAACCATCCAGCATTCTTATATAGTCCCCATGATTGTGGTACCTGTGCACCTATAGAAGGTTCTTATTGCAGAGACATTCCGCCATCTTTTATCCATTCATGTTGGGGCTTGCTGCTATGGGAAGATGTGCTGCCTTCAATGAACCCCATAGTATACCAAAGGCCTGACACAACCTTGCTGTATTCCAGCATTACACCTTTCAACTCCGTTGAGTTCAAAAGTTACACTGGGGTAAAAGTGGAAAAAAGCAATGGACAATCAGGACCAAAGTTTCTAAACAGAGTTTTAGAAGGAGTCAGTGCAATGTATTGCCTTCTTTTAGTTCTTTCAGATTCTTTTTTTTTTTAAAAAAGACCTATTTTCTTGTGATTTTTCCCTTTGACAATATCTCTGCCAAAAAGGAAAACTCCTTGAACCTTGACTTTCTGTCTTACTACAGATAATGAGACAACTACTTAAACTGCATTTAAAAAGTGCTGAGTAGTTGAACTCGATGCCTAATGATGTTACTCAGCTAGTCGGCATCTGATTGACACTAAAAGTAATAAATTAGAACAGAAAATGATTTTACCAGATCTCTGGGATGACAGACAGGCTAAGTGTAATATCCTCTATTACAGTTGTCACTGGATTTTATACAGTTCAGATCTGAACATCGCAGTCAGGAAAGTGGTACAATTTTAAGGGCCATATCCTCTGTGGTGTAACACAGCACAGATCCATTAAAGTCAAAGGAGCTACACTGATTTAAACCTGCTGAGGATCTGTTTCCACATTTTTATACCTGCTTCTGTTCAAGCACAGGGAATTAATTCATACAGATTTGGGCAGATAAAGGCAGAAATGCTAAAAGTGAGAATTGCTAAAGCCTGATGTCTGGGTTGTATTGTTTCTTTCTTCTTTTGGTATTTTAAAAAGATAGAAAACAGTATTTAAAGTTTGGCATCACTGATTTTATAGGCTGTCTTTATTTCAGGAAGTCCAATAGTAAATCCATAGCTCTGCAGAAGCACCTTTAGAATCATTCACATTCATTGTTAGAATCATTCGTAAAATAAATAAATAAATTAAAAAAAGACAAAAGGCAAGCATTGCATATTTCACCAATCTCAAAGAGCCATTAATGTTTGGGGTAGCTGCAAAGAAGAAATGAATACCTAATAAATACCAAATTAATATTTGAGCTTTATTTATTTGCAAACTGTTAGCACTGATTTGATTTTTTTTGTAAATGATAAACTTCCATCCATAAAACTTTTCTTTAGGATAAAACAAGCCACAATATAAAGTCCCTTTCAAATAAGGTTTATTTTAGGCTTAAGAATCAATGTGGATGATTTTAATTCTGATTCATTCAATGAGCTCTTCTAATGCAATGATTTTCTCCATGGAGGATCTTAACCACAGTGGCCATTTGCAGCTGATGATTTTTTTTTGTATAAATAATTTATAAAGCCACTGCACACTTATACTTTTACACTGAGAAAGAGAGAGGGAGAGCAAACAGAACTGCATCTTAAACTCTATTTACAAATTTACTTTGGCAGGCCCTCTTGCTTCCAGTAGGAAACCATGTTGCATATTTAATTTGCTCTTTTGTTACGATGGGGCTTAGGTTAGTTAATTTCAATTTTCGATTTCAAAAGCTATCAAATATGGCTCAGATGAGAAATCAATTTTTCTCAGCTGCCTCTGTTTTTGTGATGGGGAGGTTTCTCATTGGTTGAAGGTTAGCCATGTGACATAGCAAGAGATTAGTTCACTAGACCCCGTGTTTCAGCCACCTCAATTACTGACTGCCTCTTGTAATTTAGCCTTATAACACCTAATTTCAAGATAGAACTCATATTTAATTCATGAAAGCTTCCACAAGAGTAATTGTGAAATAAATTGCCATAGAAAATATCCATTTGTGACTCATTTTAATTTTGTATGCTAGTAGCATGCTATTTGTTCTACTTGTTTAACACTTTAGCACAAACATTTTTTTTTATATTGAACTTTATGGACTGCTAATAGGTTATTTTTCACTATCTCCCCCTTCCCCCCACACACACAATTAAATATCCCTCTCCTTTGCAAAACTCTCAGGCTAGTAACATTTAAATAGGTTGCTAAATCACAGGAACTTATAATCTCCTAATAATTGAATGGATTGTTATGATCTGCTCATAACTTTAAAAGTAGCAGATGAAATCACAAGTGATGGCTTGTAAATGGTAGTTAGATGACAAGGATCACTTGAAGGGCCAAGGAATAAATACAGTTTAATTTCTGTAATGTTTTAAACAAAGCCATTCATTACACATATTGACATTTCATGATAACATTGGTATATATTTTAAGTTCTTTAACCAAAATAAATGTTTCCACTGTATACACACCACTTTGTCCTTTTCCTCCCTGTTGCTATGGCAACAAGGTGGGTGAGGCCTCCTCAGCTGCCAAACTCAGCTGTCATCCCTTCACCCTAAAAGCCTTATAATTGCTTTTATTTGCATACGACAATTAGGCAGGATGGCTCACAGCAAGAAAACCAACCTTTCTCTCCCCCCAGTGCACACAACGCCAGCCTGTAATTTATAAAAGATACACGCCATGTGGTGGAGCACTAAAATAGAGTGATGAGTCCTTTCATCTGATTGTAAGCCATTAACAAAAGAAAACATCCCCTTTCAGGCTGTAAAAAATGCCTATCTGGTGTGAACCTGCAAAAAAAAAACCCCACAAAGTTTTGCCTCCTTCATACAGACCCTTCACATTCATTATCACACTGAACTCAGCAAAAGCGTTCTATTGAAAGAGTTACATTTCGGGGCTTGATGAATAATGGAGCGCAAATAAAACTGACGACAGGGCAAAACTGGATTCAGGTTTTTGTCTGGGCATTACGTCACAAACTGAGATGCCAAGCTGTGATGGTCATTGCTACCCGCTTTGCTGAAGAGGAGCATGGGCTTGTTCTGCATTCAGGTCCTGTAAAATTCTCAGGCAAAGCTGGATACTTAAACCCTGAAGCTCTGCTTCAGGAAAATATCCTTATTCAGCAATGCACTTTGGCACATGCTTAAAGTTGAAGCAGGTGTGCTTAAGTACTTACCTGAATTGGGGCCTATATGTCTACTTAGATTAATGGTACAACATATCAAAATCCATGGAACATTTTATACATCATTTACTTTTGATGAGATACTATTTTTAACTCTCAGAATTAAGAACACTATTCTTCCGTATACTGTACGTCATCACCTTAGAATTCTAAGGGAACCCATTAAACAACTTCCATCCAAGGAACTGTTCCCTCATTTCTTCTCTATACTTTATCTGAAGAATCTGAAGACATTCAGGATATTCTTCGTATAACATTTGAAATACTTGAGCTCCTTCTCTTATTAAATGTCCATTCCCTGACCATACAAAAGAATTTGCCTATGGCATAATCACTATCTTGAATCAGGAGCAAGCTTGTCAGTGAAAACAGAGCGGATCAAAATTATGAAGGCAAATAAGACACTTCTTTGAGGGAGGGGAGATTTAATAGCAGAGAAATGAGCAAGCAATAAATAGCTAGGTGTTAGTCATCTGCTGCTAGTGTAGACAGTTCCATCTACAAATAAATCAACTAATACTATCCTGTAGTATCATAGCAGGCAAACTTTTAAGCCTCGTTCACATGAGTTCCCCACAGAAATCAAAGAGACTAGTTGAGGATGTAAAGCAAGCGGGATTAAGCTTCTCTAACCTGCACTTGGGACTGATTCAGCCCTCCGCCACCTTCAGGATCAGAGTGGGGGGAAGAGGGAAGAGAATAAGGGAGAGGGAGGAGTTTCAGTAAGGTGGTTTGGAGACCCCTGTACTCAGCTCCTTTGCATTCAGTTGCCCCAAGATCTGCTGCGGTGCAGATGAGGATTTTTTAATCCAGCCTTCTTCAAGTCTGTTATTTGGTGGGGGAGAAAAGTAAAGAGGGCACGTATTCTCGTAACCTTGACAGTTCACTGTTCTGTATCACACCAGCCAGCCATAGAGAACCGGACAGAAGTGCCAGCAAACAATTGGGCTTGGGAATATAACCTAAAGTCTGCACGTCTCTCCATACAAAGTAGGATTACCAGATGATTATGCCAGTCCTAGATATCACGAGAGGAACTGTAGCCTTGTGATTTGAGCTGGGTTCCCGATTCTCAGCTATGCCTTTGATTTGAGGTCTGAGCTTGGACAAATCACAACCCTTTTGTGCCTCAGTTTACTCAGCTGCTAAAAAGTTACGTAGTTACCTGAGTCAGTGTGAGCATCCGTTAATGAAGAAGTTAGAGATGGGAAAACCACCTACTAGTCCGCGTCGTGCATCTCCCTGTCAGCACAGAATTGTTGCCTACTGTAGATTTGCTGATGTTTTGTCCATTCTAGTTATAAAAGATGCAAACAGTGGGTGCTTCTACTGTTTCCCTATTCCACAGTCTAATACTAACTGCCTGCAGACTGTCTATCCAGCCTAAATTTCAGTCCATTATTCCTCCTTCAAACCCCACGTTTCACCCTAAATATTTCCCCAATCTTTGTTGGTCACCTCACCTCATTCTCAATACTTACAAAGCATTTGAGATTCCTGAATAATCCATTACAGAAGTGCAAATTATTGCTCCTCACCACCTCCCAGATATTTTTCAATTGAAAAAATAACAGAACATGTTCCTGTTTTTCCCTGAAGTCAACGTGAAACCTCCCATTGACTCCAAAGGGAGAAATAGATTGCTCAATATTGGAATAATTTTTTTCTTGTATATTTAATCTTTTAAAAAATATTGTCACTGAGCTTTTAAAACATTTTGAGTCAAATTCTATCCTGGAATAAGCAGTAGTTGGGCCTGCTGATTCCAAGCCTGAATTTGAGGACTGACCGGTCCCCCACCCAATTTTTTTTCTAATTACATCTTTGTGGTTGAGGAGCTAAAAGGCTGATTGTAAGAGTCCATTGTGAAAGTAGAAGCTATATATGCTAAGATTCCTTCAGATCAGAGGAAACTATGATTTCCTGATTCATAAAAAATGCATGCACCACTTATGTGAGGTTTTAGTATATTTGTTTCAAATAAAGTCTGAATATTTTGCTGTGTACTTAATAATCTAAAGCACTCAGAAAATAATACATTGTTCTAAACGGTGAAAGGAGCAAATCAAGTGGCAAAAAATGTTTTTTTTATTTATCTATTTTTCTTAGTACATTATTTTCCCTGTGCAAAATTCACAAACCCAGTGGGGTGAGGAGCAAACCATAAACAATTAGGCAAAGGAAAAGTTTATAAGATGAAGCTTCCTAAGGATGGCCCTATCATGCACTCTGACCATTTACATAGATTTTATGTCACTATTGGCTGTAGTACTCAATAAAAACACTTACAGTACAACCACAGCAATGCGGCACTGTTCATCACATACACATAAGAATCAGAGTTAAGCACCCACTCCCTGAGCCATGAGCCAAATTCTCCATTTATTTCCACAGGTGCAAATCCAGAGGCGCTGCAGTGAGGTTACTCCAAATTTATATCAATACAACTCACGGCAGAATTTGGCTATGAGTGCATACAGTACATAACATGGGATCTACAGAGTTATATCCAACTGCCTCTGAGTACACAAGCTTCTAAAGCTTGGTTTTAAGAACATGCTGTTCTTCTACACCAGGGATCTCAAACTCAAATCACCACAAGGGCCACATGAGAACTAGTAAATTGGCCCAAGGGCCGCATCACTGAAACCTTTTCATACAATGATACAAAAGTATAGTCAAAAATGAAGAGTAATATAGCATTCTATTAAAAGTCAATGTATTCACTTTTTAAAAACTGTAATGCAAAGAGGGATTTTAATAAAATATAAACACTCAGTAATGTTTCGAGCTTGGCTGCCAGTGGACTTGTTGCCTATGGCGGGCCACAGGAAATAACTCCGGGGGCTGCATGCGGCCCACGAGCCGCATGTTTGAGACCCCTGTTCTACACAAACTTTTCCCTTTCTCCTTCTAGAAATTATCCAATACACGAGAGAGAAAAAATATGTGAAAGATCAGCGTAAGGGGAAGAGGATTGTGCTGGCGTATGGGACTGCTGCACTTTCCCTTATTGTGTAATTCAGTTGTCAGTGCGGCAACACGGCGCAAGGTGGGTAAATGTTACTTTGCTGGTCTACATTTTTTCAGCCTGATTTTCATCCTGGCCTTGTCTGGGCCGCTTTTCTGAAGGCCCAAAATTGTTAGCATAAGCAGTTGAAGGTGAAATATGAACCAGCAATTATTTGCAGCTACTGTTAGATGTCTAAGTTCTTCATTGCATCAGCAAGTTGGGGTCGGGGGAGGGGAGCGGAAGACATCTAAGTGGTCTAAATTGTGGCTGCAAATAACAGCACTCACAATTACTGGTGCCTGAAAATATGGAAGCCACCATCTGAAAATCTGCTAATATTGTTGCTCACATCTGATCAGTCTTCTGCATGTGAATAAATATGTAGTGAATGAGAGTTTTGCCTGAATAAGTCTTACAAGAGTAGGCCCAGGATGCATGTATATTTCCACCTGTCTGCATGATAGATGCAGCTTGATAACGTCTCAATTTTTCCACTATGGAGATAAGCAATAAAATCCTAGTAGTTCGATCCATAAACAAGCACACACACAAAAACCTTTAGTGCTTTTTTATATACATCGAACTCTGAGAACACAGTTAGTATTATAGTTCACACATTTCTCTTACAGGTAGAAGAGACTGATTCAGTTTATAACAAGGGACTTGATCTGTTCCCATTGACTTGACTGGGGGCAGGAGAGGGCCATCAGATTACATATGTGTTTTTATGCTGATTTTGTGATGTAGTCTTTAGTGAACGAAAAATAACTTGTTAATCAATCTGGTACATAGATACAGTGCAACTGTTGCACTGTACCTTTAATCTCGCTCATTCGATATGCAGATTCTTTTCTCTTTATTTCCAATGAAAGGCATAGACACTAGGCATGAACTCTACATTTTAAATGAAGCCTCATGTGTGCTAATATTAGAGAGACATTAATAATAAAGTTGGAAGCAGGCAAGTCTAAGCTGATTTCTGACTTGGGTTTTGTACCTCAGACCCTAGAACTTGAACTGCAGCGTTTGACACTGACACTTTTTAGGGAACAAAGTCTCTCTACTGCTACCTCATCCATCCTTCAATTCAAATCTCATCTGAGAAGTGCTGAAATGAAGCTGTCATTCAGGCCTGCTCAGGGACCTGTCAGCAAAACATTGAGCCTTTTCATTTTGATGGGTCAGCCTGCAATCCCCTTGAAAGAGAAGTCCGTGCCACTGTGGTTTTTCTTTCCACAGGAATTCTGAATTCTAATGAAACACCAAATCGCTCAATAAAGGCAGGGGCACGGGGAAGTAATCCAACCCAGATCGGAGTGAAATTTGTATTTTATCTTCTTTTTTTCCCCCCCTAGCCCATTATTCTAATAGCTTAGAGGTGGCTCACAAAGGGTTGTTTTTTTTGCAGGGCAGGCGCTAGCGGAATGAGGTGTCCTTTGTCTTGATGCTACACTGAGATTAGGTAGCGGCTCTCTGAAAATGAAAGGGCATGGCTCAAATTTTCTTGGGTAAATATCCATCCACCTATTGCAGTTTGCACCTACAGTGCTACATCCATCTCTAATGTGTGACTGTGCTAAGAGAAAGGGGGGGAGGAATCACATTAGTATTCTTTTTTTTTTTCCAGAAGAGACAATCTTTCATTAACACTGTATAAACCTTCTACAAGCCAAAAATGGAAATCTTACCTCTCCCCAACTTTTCCACCGAAGATTAGTCTCTACTTATGGGTGATTTAGGAAGAAGGGGAGGGGGGTCAGACAGAGTGGGAGAGAATCATAATTTATATGATAGGTTGATGTTTTCTCTTTAAAGTGGTTTTATTACCACACGTGCTTTATGTTTTTAAAATATGTATGAATTCAGTAACCCTTTTATGTTTGCTGCCACTGAAGACTTTGTTTATTTTAACAAGGAGATAATTGTATTTTGCTAACTGTTCAAATTGGAATCATTAAAGAAGATACAGGCAGTTTGAACAGTGATAGGATTTATTCCAGGGTCTGTGCTATAGGTTCGCGTTTTATTTTTAGTATATGGGTTAACTAAAGAGTGATCCTAATCATTTTATTTAGCTAGTCTTCGCCTTTCCTCGGCAGTGCACAATAATCTAAAATACAATTACTGCAATTAAATACACAATCAAACATATTAAAAAGCCAAATAATTTGGCAGTAAGTAAAAGTGCAGAGCTCTTTTCTGCTGAATCATATGCATGGAAAATGTATGAAAATAGGTCTTGCTAACAACATGATACGGAACTAGAAAATAATAATATATATTGGAAATACTGAGGAGTAGATTGAGAAGTTTTAAATGTGGAAACACACTCTAGCGTGCCTACTTAAATATATCAATTAGTGAGTATATGCACACTAATGGCGCAGTGGCAAGTGTTACCTAACTCTCTTCATCTTCTGGTTAACTCGCAAGTGTGTCCGATCAGTAACGTTTCAGCAATGCTACAGCAATGCTCCCACCCCTATAATTATGTTTATGCTATTCAATCTTGCAGAATCACCATTTTCAGAATCTCACCCTTCCTCTGGGAGACATGACCTCAAACATCTCATCTTCCCTGGCTCTGCCTGTCCAAAGAGAATCCATTATAACCACAGGTGATGAAAAGCCCAGATATTATTGGACAGTGTGCAATAGAAAAATGCATGTATGTGTGTGTGTGCGAATACGTATATACCTTCTTGCTATTTTCTTGAGCACCAAGATGATGCTAGCAAAAGAATAAAATAAAATTTTCCTGCCAGGATTTTTTTCTCCCCTTGAATTGACACACATCTCCATGGGAAGTCACTGTAGCAGGTCCCTAACTCTCTAGCCAATTGTATGCTAACTCTGCTCTTCGCGCACCCTGCTATACCTTGGTATTGCACAATAGGTGGCATGTATGATCACCTAGTTTTCTGAAGATGCATAATATCTGGACATTTGTAGATGAATTAAGGGAGTGGCAAACTCTGCTTTATTTCTTTTGTCAGACTATCAAAATCACTTCCCCCCCCCTTCTTTTTTTGTATTAAATCCACTGCTTTATTTCTGAGTAAGAATGGTGTCTACAGTAAACAATTTTCCCATAGCAATTAAGGCATATTATATTATATATATATATATATATATTATATATATATATATATATATATATATATATATATATATATATATATATATATATATATACACACACACACACATACACTTTTTTCCAATGAAATAATTTAAATGCTTTTAAAATTCTCCAGTTCAGTAGGTACTGTGCTTTTTCAAAATGTATGCACCACAAACATAGCCTTTGGCTATATCATGGCTATTTTGTTGTGTATTCTAAACATAAGAGACACAGCCTTATAAATGGGGGAAGGCTGCATAATCATTTTTATCTTTCCATTATATTCATAGAGCTCACAAGGCAAATGTTTCTCATTCATTGTCAAGTACTCTATGATCGTTGATTACAAAAACTTCATAATGGAAATTTTCCTTTCAGTGCCTATCAGCAAATGTTTGCCCTCACATAAAGAATAGTATAACCATCCACCTTGGCAACTTGCATTCATTTAAATGTTTGAAGTAGACTAGAGTATTGTTTCAGTATTTGTGGCTTGCCAGTGCCTTGTTCTCATATTGGAGAACTCCACCTTGCAAAGGCCAGGAGGTAAATGTGTCTATATGGCATTTTAGGGCCTGATGCAACGCCTACTGAAGCAAACTGGATCAGGCCCTTCCTCCAAGGCATTGCGCGTCCATAAAGACTCGACATTAGATTTTGAGTGGAAGTAAGGACATCAGACAAATGCATTTCACTTGCCCAGACTGAGGGCTTGTCTACACGTACAGTGCTGCACCGGCGCAGCTGTGTCACTGTAGCGCTTTAGTGAAGACACTACTATGCCGATGGAAAAGCCGATGGATTTAGTTAATCCACCTCTGCAAGCGGCGGTAGCCATTTTGATAGGAGAAGTGGGGGTTAGGTCGGTATAACTTCGTTGTTCAGAGGTTTGGATTTTTCACACCCCTGAGCAATGTAGTTATACCAATGTACGTTTGTAGTGTAGACACAGCCTGTGCTATCTTTTCCACTCTGAGTCCAATTCATTCCTGAAGGAGCTCCACTAACTTCTGTGGAGTTGCACCTCCTTGCAGCAGGGGTAATGTTTATCCATTATATTTTGCTAAGAAGTTTGGCGGCATTTGTCACAAATGAAAAATTGGGGTATGGGAGGCGAGGAGGGGGGAGCATGTGGAAGTCACAAAGTTCAATTGTGACACTGGCATGTACTGAGGGTGCAGCAGATTCTCCTGTCCCAGAGAGAGCTTTGAGAATCATTTTCACTCATAGGGAGTGTACCTACTGATATACCTCTTAAGAAGTTCTGGACCTGCCTCCAACCTCATACTCCTACAACTTTTGTCTTGGCTAGCTAGGAGCAGTCACAACCTGGCCTGTAATTTAAGCTATATCTTATCCTCCCATGGATAAACCTACAATTTGGTAAAACGTGCTCCCTGAACTCTGGAGTTAGAAGTCAGAGAGTTACAATGGCATTTTGCCTACAGGTTGGAGAAGTTGGGGGTTGGGGGGAGGGATGCAGCTGTAATTAGAGCACCAGGATGCTACTGCTTCCCCCCATCACCTGAGAAGACAGGGTGTAGAAGACTCTCGAGGCAATTACTGCAGATGAGGATTATGGAAGCTAAAATGCATTTTAGAAATACTTGAATGGATTCTTAATACTTGAGCTTTAATAGATTTTAACACCTCTTATCTTCTTCCATCTCACCCTTCCCACCTAATTTACAATCGGCAATAATCAACAACTTGATCTCACAAGACACCCAGTGCAATTTACAAATCAAAGGAATCTAGACAAGCTACTCCAAAACAAATCCCTGAATATGCTGGGGTACACCTCCTACGGGTGTGATCAAACACCAAACTTTGGCCAACCTATTTCTTGCCTCTTTTAAGGGCCTATTTCTGCAACCTTTAGTCACACTGAGTAGCACGTACTTAAATGGGATTCTGCACATGAGTGAGTACTACTCAGTGTGAGTGAGGGCTGAAGAATCAGATCCCAAGTGACATGCAGCATACATTTCAATGGGCTTAGTTCACCTCTATGCTAATCGATGCCATTGCAGGTTTTGAATGAAGACACTGCAAACTCAGTGGCATTCCAGCTCCCATAAGAAACTCTAGTATTTGTGATTATTTTAAATTGCTTATTATAAATCTGAATCTCCCAGTAGCCTGGTATTAATTACTATGATATAGTCAAGGCTGAGTTTGTGCCACTGGCTACTTTTCTGAGTAAACAAAACTACATTTTTTAACATCCGTAACATTATTGTAAAACTAAAACCAGAGTTGTTTTATGAGTCGGTAAGTTACACTAAATATAAGCGATATTGCCAAACAGATATTTAAAGCCCAATGTCTGTTTCTGTTCTCAAGAATAAGATCTGTATCTTGCAGGTCTTTATTATGTTTATCAGCGAATTAAGACACTGATATATTTGTAAAAAGAAAATAAGAAAGAAATAAATACTTGTGGCACCTTAGAGACTAACAAATTTATTTCAGCATAAGCTTTCATGGGTTAGAACCCACTTCATCGGATGCATGGAATCCGATGAAGTGGGTTCTAACCCACGAAAGCTTATGCTGAAATAAATTTGTTAGTCTCTAAGGTGCCACAAGTATTTATTTATTTCTTATTTTCTTTTTGCTGACACAGACTAACACGGCTACTACACTGTGATATATTTGTTTTACTCTTGATTTTAAAACCAACCAACCCCCGCCAGACATTAAGCTCCAAAACGATACGCCCAGGAAGCACTCCAGAGACATCAACAGTAGCGAGAGACCTGTTCCTCGTGCTCCCAACCCCCTAGTAATTGGTTACGATGTTCAATATAAGGGATAAACGAGTGCCCCTCTCCTGCCTGCTCACAGTATGCCATAAAGCACTGAAAGGGTTAATTGGTATTTTAAGAAAAGGTAATTGTAAAGCATAACTGCCGGGGTTATCCCCAGAATTGGGAGGTGATGATGTGTAGGTCTCCCACCCACTGGAGCCTCTCACATCTTGAAGAGCATGCTGAAGACAAAAGCAGTGCCACTGCTGTTTCTTGATTTTCACTTTCAGCAGTAACTGCTAACCCCCAATGTGCTCTTTTGAGTTTACTACACCAAGCTAGTACTTACAGCAGAGTGCATGTACTGTGTCCTGACTGTAAAATGACATCAGCATTGTAAGCATAAATATAAATCATTGTGCGTTTTTTTTTTAATCATTCATATTTTACTGCTGGATTTATTGACTGTGAAAGAGCAGCAAACTGAGTGGAGTGGGTATCCAACAAATTGGACTGAGATACATATTTATTTATTTTTGAAACAAAAAATATTGTATTGAGTAAAATGTAGAACCTAGTATAAAAATGAAGTTTTAAATAAGTAATTGACAAGTCAAATTGAATCTGTGTAAAGTCTCACTGTAGCAATTTATGCATCAGATCTGAAATTGTTAGTTTTAGTAGACGCTCACAACATTATGATCCTCCGTAAGAAAACATTATGTTGACATCTTTCGGTTGCATGTTGAAACATAATTTTTCCCTTGATATAATTTTAATGCATTCCAATAAAGGCTTGTACGAAAGGAAAGTGAGCTGTGTCTAAGCTCAAACAAACAGGTAAAGGAGACATAGGAGAGACAACCAGTTACATTTCCCCGGCTTCCACTCCTTGGGGATATTAGGGAGAATTACCAATTTAATAGAAGGTATTGGTTTTTATTTTACTGTGGTCAACTTTTCCTGCTGACTCCTAAATTACTTTTACTTGGAAGCCTAGCTTTAGGCGCCCAGGTATGCAAATATTAGGCTTAGATTTCCAGAATAATTTTTTTGTCCAAATAATTTATCTCAATGCCCAAAAAGGGACAGTTTCACTCATTTAGAGCTAGATTTTTTTGTCCCTTACAAATACTGACTATCCCCTGACTTCATGACTGTTCCCACTGAAATCAGGACTACCTCCAAACTCAAGAATTGCTCATTATGCAGAAACTGGTCCTGGAAATTGGGCAACCCTTTCTCACCTTGGAGAACACTCACTCACTGATGGAAACCATTCAGACTACATGTGTAAGGGCTCATCAGTGTAGGCTGAGCAACCTGGCCATCGGTAAATATCTTAACTTTTTTTTTCCATAAGTGATCCTTTAGATTGACTGTTGTCCCTCCCACTCTTGTAACCTCTCTTTGCTGTTTCTTTTTCTGCCCTTTTCCTGTACCCGAGTCTCTCTCCCATTTACTTTTATTGTTTTCTAATTTGAAGGGGGAATCAGTATTAGGTTTTTTAACATGGTGTTTTTACTGTTCTATCATGTTTTAATTAGCTAGTAGTATGTCCTGGAACACCTCTACAGCTGGGTAGTTACTTGCTATACCCTATGTGTTAGAGACATTTCCGTTGTATTTATATTCTGTATATTTTAATTTGCTCCCACTTTATCGCATCTGCTCAATACACATAAGGAGACTGGGCGTGCAAAGGCATAGGAGTGAGTATGGACTTCCACCAACTTGCACAAGCCACATGAGGGCTGAGCACAATTGCAGCTCAGGTATTTGAGGCGGAGCTCCAGCTGTTTCCCCATCCAGAACAACTGGGCAGAGCGTGGGCAGGGAAGGGGCATAGCTCTGTCGCCTTTACATGCTTGCCAGTGGTCTGTCTGCACAGAAGGCAGCATGCTCTACCCCAGGGGTCGGCAACCTTTCAGAAGTGGTGTGCCGAGTCTTCATTTATTCACTCTAATGTAAGGTTTCGCGTGCCGGTAATACATTTTAATGTTTTTAGAAGGTCTCTTTCTAGAAGTCTTTAATATATAACTAAACTATTGTTGTATGTAAAGTAAATAAGGTTTTTAAAATGTTTAAGAAGCGTCACTTAAAATTAAATTAAAATGGAAAGCCCCCCAGACCGGTGGCCAGGACCCAGGTAGTGTGAGTGCCACTGAAAATCAGCTAGCGTGCCGCCTTTGGCACCCGTGCCATAGGTTGTCTACCCCTGCTCTACCCTTTGAAAGGCTGTAGAAAATGACATCATCTCCCAGTAATTCAGAGCCCTAGGAGACACCGAGACCCGCTTCAACACAGTGACTTCCAGCACTTTCCCAGGGTGCTGTACCTATATACTGCCTCTTATTAGGGGCTAATAACACTGTCGAACCCCCTTTAATATTTAAAGTAGTATTGTGCTCTCCATAATTTCATTCTATATTGTAATATTAATATACAATGGGAAATCTTTGCTGCTGTAACTTTTTGGGTGTGAGTATAAGCTAGAAGTTGTCGATTGGGAGTATACATGGCTACTTCTTTCAAAGTATTCCATTGTATTCCTCTAAAAGGTATTCTGTCAGCATGAGAGCACATCTCCTAGATTCTTTTCCCTTTGTCTTCTGCATCTTCACTTCTTTTTGAGGACGCCTAATGTAATATAATCGAAACAATTTTATTGTCTACAGCTATTCACTGTAATGTTTCAATGACAGAAAATACTGGTCAATTTGACAAGTTAATATTACTTTAGTGGTCATTTGAACACCTTTAAACCACTGGGCACTAAAATTGCTCATCATCTCCCTTCACCTGCAAACTGAATACAACTGGTATGTGGGGAAGGTAGAAGTGGGGGTAGGGAGGGAACTTTTCCAGTGAAAATATTTTCTGGAATGGGTAACCGCCCATTTTGCTAATTGAAAGGACGTTGTCCTTTCTTATCAACAGGACTGAACCTCTCAGGGTTAATACATAGCACTGCCAACTGACACCTATAAAGCCCTGAAACTTTAGCTTTTCCTTTATCCACAGAGCCTGATTATGCTTAAATGTAGAACAGATTACACAGGCTTCTGAGTTTCTCCTTTGCATAAATGAAGATACGTTACAAAATATAAGCCATGCAGTTGTTAATTTATTCGATGCCTATTGCCCAACAAATGCACTTCAAGCTTTAATGTCTAAACTGTACAACCGGACTAGACCTTTGGTGTATACTGGTACCATAAATTCTGGGAGAATCCTTAAAAATGACAATACTTTAAAAAAAAAGTGCATGTAGAACTCATTGCCACTGGATATTAATTAAGCCAATCGCTTAATGGTTTTCAAAAAAGGACTAGACATATGTATGAATAGTGATAACATCAGCTAGATATGATAAAATTTTGTAGGGGATATAAACATTCATTCTTCAAGTCCAATGTAAATATAAGTATTTAATTCTTATGCAAATTCAAAATTATATAAAGAACCTGATCCAGTTCCCACAGAAGTCCATGGCATTCTGATGTGAATAGAATCCAATCCCATATACATTTTTTACTCTAGATTTTTTTTAATTACACTTTTCCCTATATGGATTATATATACCATGTGCCCTAAAACATCAATCATGGTTCCCACTGATTTACAGAGGCAACTACAAGGGAAGGTACTGTGGTTAGTTCCTGCCAAGAGGTCACCCTGGGATGTTTCTGATAAATCAATGGGAGCTTTATGAACTGGTTTTATCCTCCCTTCCAGGAACAAATGCTTGCACAGTCACTGTCTGGAAACTTGTTTCTCTGCAATGACCTAAGTAGCGGCACCAAGACTAATTCATCAGTTTGCTAAGACACACGATTCTGGTCTCCTGCTGCATTTTTCCCTTTTACGCCTTATATTTTGGTTAGTAGCCTTTAAAAAGAAGACTAGCTAATATGAAAACATAAATATTCTAAATGAGTACAGGGTCTGTGTATTACTCACCCTGTACTTTAGGGTCAATTTTCAAATCACATAACTCCCATTGATTTTAATGGGATCCACATAACTAAAATCCCACATGACACTTTGGTAAGGTTTGTATTTATAGTACCAATCTTTCAAACAGATACTCAATAACATAATAATCCTGTTAACGGGATAATACCCCAGATTTTAAATAGAAAAAACAAGTGATTATCAAGCATGTTGAATAAGTCTGCTCTGAACCCATAACAGCAGAAATTCATGCTTATAAAATGCTCCCCCACATAAACACATTTCTAAACGAAGAAATGAATGGATCTGGGAAAACATATAGTAGCCACTTACATATATATATATATATATATATATATATATATATAATTACTGTAGTCTAGAGTAAGATTATAGTATTCTAACGTAATAGTCCAAAACACTGAAGCTTATGATAGTAATACTGAAGTTTTTTGGGCTAATGCTGCTTTTTATATAGGTATGTGTTTAAGGGTAATTAATATTCACTATGATTATTAAAGCATAACGGGCCTGATTCTTGGACTGGCATCACCATAGATTTCCTTTTAGCACCTGCAGTGTTGCAGATGCAAATAACTCTGAGCGCAATTTTGCATCTGCATCGGCAGGTACGGTTCATGTCCCCTCAGCATTTAACTACCAAACCACATTGCAGGTAGTTGGACATAGACATAACGTTAGTTGTGCCTGCAATTTGCGGGTGCAAAAATAGTGGGGGCATTTTAAAAATGTAACGTAATAAGTGCATCTCGAACACAGGCATTTGAGGTATGTGGGGGTTTTCAAAGCTCTGGACAAAGGGATTTCTACTAGTTGAGCTAAAGTAGTGTATGTAATATTCATTTGAACTGGACTCAGACGGTTGTGACCACTTACTGTATTGTATTAGGGCGTTATTGAGCTATTGTAAAAGATTACTTGGAGGTAGATATGCCAAAAGCAGTTCTCTGGAACAGAAGGTGGCCTAATTATTAAAAGAAATGGCTCCCATCTCTGTGATGGTCTTACTGTTTGTGGATAAAATCCTACAACTGTGAAGGGCCCCGTGCACTGTGAGGGGGGAGGGAAGGAGAGAGAGAAAGAGAAAAAAATCAAAGTGTTCAGCAGCCATACATCAGAGAGACTCTACAAGAAGGGTATCATATTTTTAGAGCCCCCAGAATTCCTGACCAAAGTAGTAGTTAGTACCAGGTCTACATCAAAAGAAAACAACATTCTGTGTCATTGCTGGCCTCCTCTCTAATGTTTTGCCCTCAGCTTCATAATAATCAAAAAGTCATGGTTAAAAAAAAAAAAAAAGACCGACTGTCCCTTTAAAATTAGATCATCCGTTTTATTAATATGCAGAATGAGTTGTCAATTGACCAAGCAACAAATGTACATCCTCATATCCTCATTTTCACTTCTATCTATGAATATTTTAAAACCCTAATGTGTGCTTGGCCATTTGGGTTTTAAGCAAAGACTTATCACAGTGTAAAACCCCTCATTTTTATCCCTTAGCTGAGGGCTTCTTTTTCCCTTTTCCAGGGTGTCATTAAAAATCTGATGCCAAGAGCTGGGACTTGGCAGGGTTTGCAATATAATTTGCAATCTGCAGTGTTTGCTGGCTAGCCCCCACCTACCCCCCTCTTTTTTTTTTTTAAACCAGCCTGCCTGCTAGAGTCAATAGGGGGCATCCCTCATCTGTCTAAAAGAAAAATAGCAGCATACTAATTAGAATTCTATTTGCCAGAAGCCTCAGAGTTGCTGTGCTTATAGATTTCAAGCTTCTTTTGTTTGAATTAAATTGCCAACTTTCCCCCCCCCCCTTCCTTCTTTGCACTAGGCATGAGAGCGCGGGTGCCTTATTTGATTGAAAGGTGCGGGAGGGGAGAGGGGAAAGCCTTAGCTATGGAAATGCTGAGGAAATGTCAGGGTTTTGTTTAAAAATGCCTGGTATGCTTTTCAGTGTGTGACTCCTGTCTTTATAGCCAGGTTGTCGAGGGGAGGAAAGGGAGGTTGGCATTAAGTAAAGGCACTCTGCCCCCTTTCCCTGACACTGAAATTCTGGGGGAATAGCTGCCATGCTTTTACCCAGCTCAAAGCCAGATGGTTCAAGCATGGATAAAACCTTAGGATGAGATCACAAAGCTTGTTCATAACAGAACACACAACATCTCTGTTTTTCTGTTAATACCTCCTTTTGTATGGGTTGTGTGTGTGTGTGGGGGGGTGCGACCGAGGGATGTGTCATAAATCCAAAGAAAAATTTCATATTTAACATTAATTTGTTTTCATAACCCTGTAAAAGAATTCAAGCTTTCTCTATTAAAATGTCACAATTAACTATCGAGAAGTTTTACGGTTTGTTTGTTTTTTTTTTAAGTTCATGAATAGCTGAGTGAAATGTACGTTGGAAAGTTTCTCAGCACACTGAAGCCCCAGAATGATTTATGAGTAGGGAAAGAGTGCTGCAGAGTAAGCTTCCATTAAAGCACAGCAGCGTTTATGTCATCTTTCTAGGGGCAGGTATCTAAATAAAATTCAGGCTGAATTCACCTTTCTAGTTCACAAATTATGCTCTGTTGTTAGGAATCGGGCCTCATATGCTGATCCCAAACCAAGGATAAGTGAATTATTTATTATTTTCACCTCTCTTACTGCTTGGGGAATGTCCAGAAAGAGATCACAATTATTTTCAGTTTTATTCATCATGCAAAATTACTTGATATTTTCTGTGAATTTCCTTTCCTGTTCAGCTTGTTATTTGAGCTTACTTAGCTGTGATTGGCCACAATCATTCACATGCTATTGTTTCTGTTCCCTAACTGCCTGAGCTTATATATCTTGTATTATTTGTTTTTTGGAATGAAAGTTCCACTAAAGTTAATTTAAAATTGTTTAAAATTGTACAAACTTAAACTTTGCTTTATTTATTAGCAATTAGTGGTGCAAGTAAAACTCAACTGCATAAATTATCATGGGAAGTGAACACTTTCTATTCATGGGCATGAGCATGGTCAGAGGAAATTCATTTAAAAATCCAAATAAATATTCACTTGAACATTTTTGCAATGTTTGTCTGGTTCTACTCTGAACATGCCTAAAACATATGATTTCTGAAGCCAAATTCTGAACTGGTATACCTTGGATCCGATTTTAGCACTGTATAAAAAAATCATTATTGCTGGCATAAATATTATTTTAGTGGTACCTAATAAAACAGTTAAACCTTTTAAAAAATTAAGTTCTTATTTTCTCCTGAAGTTGTCATGCTCATACCTAAAACAATGAGTTCCCCTTTAATACACACACACACACACACACACACACACACACACACACACCTGAAACACACGATTCCCCTTTAATATTCACACATCCCATATTTTATGTGTGTGTGTGTAAATGTATATAATAATATTTGTACGTGGAGAGAGAGAGAGACTCTTTATATCTCAGTAATTGTTAATGTTATTTTTTTGCACAGCGTTTAAACAATTTCATGAACGAAACAGTGCTAAAATATCAGCAAACCAGTGTATTTTTATGTGGGTCCTTTGCACGTTAAAGATAAAATCTTCAAGGAAAGAGGAAAAATATGGACATTAGTAACTCTTACATATACTTCTTGGTGCTATTATATTTTAATTAGCACAATTTGAAGCCTGTAACCTCTCCCGGGCCTACATTATGCATGAATATTTTATTTGCATTAGTATAAAGTAAAAATAATTTGATTATCATTTGTACCATTTACGATTACATGTTTTTAGCCACGCGCAGTGTCCCTATTTATAGGCGACTTTAAAGTTCTTAAATAGCATAGAGTGCTGACAAGCAAAGTATTGATGTTTACAGTATCATGCAAACCCTGAAGCCAGCCATGCTCACATCTCTTTGAATTACTTTTCCAATTCCAAGCCTCTAAGAATCCAGTCCTCCTTTATCTTTTCTCGTTATAAAAAGTGGCAGGAGGCAGAGTGGCAGAATGACCCACAAGATGGCACCTGTCACCAGTGGGATTTCTCCTGCATTCTGCAGGCCAAATTTTGTTTGAACTCACTGTGGCCTCTGTCATATCCTCATTTTTCCTTCCACTCTTGGCTCTCCTTCTTAATCCTTTTCGTGCAGGCTGAAGCTCTGTTTACCCTGCGTCCAAAACCTTTTTCTGCAAGAAGCCAAAGTAAAACTTTAATTTGAAAGCTGGGCTCAGAATTAAGCAGCAAAACACTGCACTGGAAGCGGTTAGCTACAGCAGCTGCATCCTTTCTCTGGGTTTACTTAAAGACATCTTTTTCCTCTTATAGTATCACCAGGCTCAGTCTTATAGATGTGCATCTGAAATACATGATTACTTTCGGTCTCAAAGGTGAGGGAGTTGATTAGCACTCTAATGAAGCCCTTTGTTATTACGTAAAGGCAAAGTACATCACAAGTAGATGAAATGTACAGTAAGTAAGCTTCCTTAGGCTTGCTCTGCTGTATTTTAACCCTGATGCAGTAGCATGCTGTACAGTAATGAGCTTCCTATTCATATTAAATAATGGTTTTAGTCTGCTATAGAGTGGGGGGGGGGGTTAAACCCTTCAAATACCAAGCAGGAGGGAAAGGGAGTAAGGAGATAACATCCCAGGAAACAAACCGGTTAAGTCATCTTTTATAAATTGTTTTATATTTTGTCCAGAATGGTGTGGGGAAAATCTCGCTGGTCAGTTAGGAACACATATGTAAAGAAAGCATTTATGAGTATCCCTTTTCTGCCTTTGAATACATGATTGGGCAAATCCAAAGGCCCTTACAAGCAGCTCAGCATCCACACAAGAAAATCCCTCAAGCTCATAGAGATTATCTCTCTTAGTTCTTCTGGGTGAAAAGAAGGGTTGCTCCTTCAAAGAAAAGGGCATCAGACTCATCCCCAGGCATAGCAGATCATCTGGGACCAGCCTGGATCCCAGGGAGTCCTCCACACAGAAGCCCACACTGGTTCTCATCTTCAACACCCCTTCCTCCTCCATCTCTAGATCCCACGAGCAGGGCTGACAAGAGATTTCTCCTGGTCGTGTCATGATTGGGACCAGCTTGGGGCTATATGAAGTTCTTCCATGAATCTCCACATGACTGGAGAATGACCAATATGCATCCTCCTCAGCCCTCTCTCTACCCATTCCTCCTCTTCCCCCACAGCAGCTTGCAAGATCTCTAGCCTGTATCAAGGGCATGAGGTGACCTCTATGGTGTCCATTGGAGGTCAGGGGAGAGAGAATGGTCCTGTGGAGGATAACTAAACTCCTTTCCTCATCACTGGAGGGGGGAGATCCACATGCGGTCCTCAGTTCTCACCCAGAGAAACTTCCTCTGGAGTCAGTGGAAAGTAGCCTCGGTAGAATCTCAGTAAGGACCTCACTGTTGGCCTGAAGTTATGTGAGAGCATTAACTGGCTTAGAACATAACTTATGTATTCTAATTCAACCAAAATTTGTGAAAATAGTATAGTCATATTTAGACACAGGTTATCAAGGGAATTAAATACACTATTAGTATTATTATTAATTATTATTATTATTATTAAAGCCTTTAAAATGTTAAGATAGTCACATGAATTATTAAGGATATCCCATTAATAGCACTCTCTACAATTAACTCAAACAGCAAAGGGCTTTTCTGCTTCCCACATAAGCCAGTTTTACGGCTAAAATCCTGATGTCATCAACAGCTCTAATGCAAAACAATCAGGTCATAAATGCATATTTTGCAGAAAGGCCCCAAATCCTGGTAAATTAGTGTAGATCTGAAGCCGGTGCTCTTCTTACTAGGCAATAGGGGGAAGAATTAGAGGGAAAATCTTTGACAGAATCTTTTTTAGTTGGAGAATGCAGTTCCGTTGAAATTGAAATATTTACATAAGAACGGCCATACTGGGTCAGACCAAAAGTCCATCTAGCCCAGTATCCTGTCTTCTGACAGTGGCCAATGCCAGGTGCTTCAGAGGGAATGAACAGAACGGGTAATCATCAAGTGATCTATCCCTTGGCACCCATTCCCAGCTTCTGGCAAACAGAGGCTGGGGACACCATCCCTGCCCATCCTGGCTAAAATTGTGTTAATTTAACTGAAAAGTCATTTCGGAGAAAAAACAGGGGAAAGAGTTACAATGTTGAACTGTCCCATTTCAACATTTTCAGAACAAAAAGTTTTGATTTTTTCATTTTTCAAAGACACTTTGGTTTACTTTTTTAAAATGTTTGTATTATATTATGCATCAAATAAGAAAATATCAAAATTGAAACAAGAACATTCCTACTGATCTGAAACCAAAAAAAAAAAAAAACCAAATCAAACCAACTAGAATTTTCCTTTGTGGAGAATTTTAATATTTTCCTGTTTCATATCAACTGGCAAAGAAGCCAAATTTCACAATCTCAAAAGTCTTCACAACACGGAATTTCTGTCTTTGACCCAGGTCTAGAAGACATCTTCGCCTATAGGCCTCAGTGTGAATAAGGAGCCACTCAGCAGCAGCTACTGCAGCACCCACTCTGCTTCAGCCTATGATTGCCAGGAAGCAATAGCCCGTGGATCAGATAGCGATGCATCTCCAAGTCTTGTCCCATACCTTCCCAGCCTGCCATAACATGCTACTGCCCTCCCCCCCAATATGGTTTAAATGGTTCTCCAATAGAGGGGGCATGCCCTTATTTGCTCCCCAAATCCTTTCCCTGCCCTCCGACATGGCACAATTGCAGTTTTTCTGCTTCATGTTGGCCTTTCTCCCACACGGATGAGTGGAACAAGATTTTCCTTCCTGACAAAGCCTTGACTTAATTTTCAAAATATTGGCATAGCCCTGGATAATAAAACCTGTTTTTAGTTTGCAGTAGAATTTTGTAAGGGAAAAAACCCTAACAACAAGGCAGCAGGGAAGAGAATGATCAATAACATCCTAAAAGGCAGAATTACTTTATTATTAATTATTATTATCATTATTATTATTGTGAAAGCCTTTAAAGGTTAAGATCATACTTTGATTATTAATTCCGTTTAATAACACTCTCTACAATTAAATCAAACAGCAGAGGGCTTTGCTCCATTCCACATAAGTCTATTTTATGGCTAAAATGCGGATATGATTAACAACTCTAATACACAGCAATCAGGCCACAAAGGCAAAAAAAAAAATTTGCAATTTTGCCTTCTCGATATTTTGGCAGGGTGAAACTCAGAACAACTTCAGAGTTATTGGGCCAAGTCACTTGCCACAGGAGTCAAAGGGCCAAATTCTGTTCTCACTGATACCAGTGTCAATGCAGAGGAACAGCCTTGCCTTCGCTGGAGTTGCACTGTAATGATACTAGTAAAAGCGAGAGCAACATTCAGCCATAAAGAGTTGCATGGGGTTTATGTCAGAACCAAATCTGGCACGTGGCAATAAAGGTGCCTGTTTTCACTGAACGGAGCCTTCCCAGTCTCATCCAAACATGGATGCCCACCTCCTTCTCAATACTCCATAGACAGCTCACAGGTTCCCATTGAGTGATCACCAGCAGGTTGCAGGTTGGTGCTCCCACCCCCCTTCCTGCACGGCAGGGGGTGGATCTGCAAGAGGGCTATCAATACAGTGTGTTTGACTGAGTTGCCTGCGCTTTTCAGAAATGACTCCAAAAATGGTTTGGGTTTTGAAGCATGGCAATTAAACTCATCTACAGCGGGTGTAATGAAACAAATAGCAGAAATTCTTTGCATGTCAAGGACAGCTATCATTTGTGCTTTTTTATCACTGTTGTTTCGCAGCATTTCCTGTGTGAGCTCCATTACTTCTGCTTCTTTTAACTACCATCCTGCTCACTTGGGAGTCATATTTAAGGTCAGCCAGTATACATTAATCCTGCCTGGAGTAAAAATTTACTCCTCACACTGGAAATGACAGGCCTGTACAACAACACATGAAGAAGAAGAAGAAAGTCATTCATTATTTATAAAAAAGCAAAAGTAATGGGCTGTCTTTTCTTACATTACACACGTCCTGTATGAAAACTCTAAACTGTATATTATTATAAAAGCTCTGTTCCCTGTAATATCTCTTTGATTTTGTAATTATTTTAGGCTTTCCACTCAGGAGCAATAAAAAGAGCTTATATTTTCTCAGCACTCAGATGAAATAACTTTGAAATCATGCCTCCTAGTTTGCTTTATGCTTTCTAGTTCTCTATAGTATAATTTATCTCAAGATGTCATCCCCCTACCCCATATGACAGTCTCTTTGATGAGAACAGGGGAAAATTTTAAAAAAAGGATATTTGGGGCTTAATTTAGGTTAGCCACTTCTCCCCCCACCCCCACCCCCAAAAAAAGATCACAAAATCAAACAACACAGCAAGAGATAATCCTCCACAAATAAATTTATCAAGAGGGAATTTTCTGCAGACTTACTAAATGGTCATAGGGGATACGAGGTAGGGATCAAATATACCGTTGAGTAAGGAAACAGAGAGCACAAACTTTGTCCTCAGCTCGGGGACAATGATGCTCAAAGATTAACCCACCCTCTCAATTAACACCTCACATGAAAATCCCAGCAAGGTCATGGGATCTGTGCTGCGACTCGGTCAATCAGCATTGCCTGCCTCCATACAAACCAAGATCGAATGCAGAATTAACACTGGTCCCCCAAGCCTTCACTCGCAGACTCACGTCAGATTAAGCCCTTGCATGGAGGAGATATGAAAAGCATTTCTAATTAGGGTCTGAGGTTACTGGTTAAAATGCAGTCGAGCAGTCTACCAACCATTCTTCTCCTTTTTTTATACATATAATTTTAATTAAACTCAGATACTATTTAATTCGTACCTGCATATATTTAGTACTACTTGAATGCAAACCTGATAAAGAATACTCCTGATCCCCACTTAGCTGCCACAAGGACTTATTAAAGGAAGGGTGACTGTCTTCAAGATCTTTCATGGGTCCTTTTGCAATAATTACTTTTACTATCAAATGCAAAGCATAATATTTTTCTGTAAATATTTTCCCCCCTTGTTAAACCTCTCTCCCCCCGCTCTCATGACAAAATTATAATTATAACTTGATTGGAGAGGTTGGGTACTGGCAGTCTACCCCATTAGGAATTTATTCCACATGTGTTCTGCTCCTATTTTTCTCCCCGTTTACAGCATTCTTGAAATGCACCCTGGGGGATATTTTTTTGCACCCCTTTATTCAGCATGGAAATGGTGCTAAACTTCCTGCATTCTGAAAAAGAGAAAATGTTAGCATTCCCCAGGTCCTGTTAAATTATTAGCAATTCTGTGGCACTGTTCAACATTTCTGCCATTGTGCGATTAGCAATCTAGATCCCCTGTACCAATTTTTAATATCTGAAATGACCCTTGAAGCCTTACAAGCATACCTTCCGCATACTAAAGCCTAGCTATTCCAAATTATGGCTTTGAATAATTCAGGAATTGTCACAGCAGCTCTGTACTTATTAAAGCATTGGGAAAACTTTGGAACTCTAATATCTACAGGGCTCTCTATTGTTATTCTGATGGTAAAGATGGTTTTATATGCAATATTGCTATTCAACACACCTCCACAATGCTGTTTATGATAGAGTCAAGGAATGATCCAAATAAGCACCAGTAGTAAGCAGTAGCACCGGGTGGGTGGGGGGAGGAGGATCTTAAGATTTTCATATAGTAAGTTGAAGCTTCCATATTAGTTGGGGGAGATGATGCGATGATCTTTTAATCTAACTTTAAACAATAAATCATATCATCCAAAAATAAGGCTCAGAGAGCACAACAGTGATCTGCTACTTCCCAACAACTTCTTATTTTACAGCAAAGCAAACAAAATAATCTAAGTACTGAACTTGAGGGGCTTTTTTCTTGATTGTCAGAAGGACAGAAAATTCATTTGACTGTTTCAACAACATACCCTGTCCATGCTGATTCCAGGTAAGCAAGTATCATAGGCCTTACTGACAAGGCAGATCTTAAGAAAAGCTTTCACAGAGGTGAATTTTTCATAGGGGTTTTATTAGGTCCACAAATGATCCTCAGCAAAGTCCAGGCCTCAAGTCATACCAGTTCTAACACCCAAAAAGTCTTTATCTTTAACATAATCAGAAAGCGTATCAGTTCCACAAAGAAACCTCAAATCAACAAACAAACAAACTTCAAACAAATAAAGAACTTGCTTTTGAAACTCAGATTTTAAAAACCCCGAGGAAGGATGTCATACCCAAGTAGCTTTGGTTAGATTTTAAAATATGGGAATTATCATATTAGAATAAATCACTGGGCCTCTCTCATCTGGCAGTGACCTATGCCTGATGCATTATTAGAAAGCTGAAAACATCAAAAATAAACCTAATTAACTGTATGGTGTTGTAGTAGCTAAGTTCATGCAACCAGTTCCATTTCCAATCTGCTGAGAGAGTACCAGAGCACTCACATCCATGCTGACTATCCTCAGTCATGTGATTTAGTAGAGCTAGAAAAGAAAAAGGAGGCTCAAAATGTCAGTGCATTATTTAGAATCCAAAGCAGCTGGTATCACACGCTGCCGTATGTCACACATGGCAGTGACCCAGACACCCACAACGTTCTCCCTACTTTAGTCACTTTATGGGAGACCTCTGAAGGGCCCATAGGATGTGATTGCAGAAATTAAGGGAGATACCTCCACAGTGTCCCAACATTTTTGAAATATCTAAAGTACATGTGGGAGAAAACTAGTCCAACTCACTGAACTGGCTCAGTAAAACCAGCAAAGGGGGTTAGAACAAAAAGAAATAGCCTGACTGTGGTCACACTACTATCTGGTTTAGAGCCGGTGATAAGGTTTTATTTACAACCACGCATGCGATATCTGGTTTGAAGCAGGTGATAAGGTTTTATTATTGCTGCCTACTTCGAAAAGCAAATTACTTTCCAGGTGGCAAAGCAGTACATCAGACATGACCTGGTTTGATTGTGAAATCTGTCTGCCCAGGAAAAGGAGGAATAAAAGTTCCACCGTGCTAATAAAGGTATAATGGGTAGGCAGTGAAAACTCTGTTTGAATGCCACCTTAACGTGAATATCAACACATGGCACTTTCACTTGAGGGTTTTATGATACTTTGAAGGGCAGTAAGAAATAGAACCATATTCTCCTGGCTTCCATTCACTTTTCTAGACTTCCATTCGCTCACCACTACACTACACTAACTTCCTCTCTCAAGCAGGAGTTTATACCGAGGATGTTGTTACTATAGAATTAGAAGAAGCTAGAACAAGCCAAAAGAATTTGAACTAGTTTATGGGTTTTTTCCAATCCCAGTTTATGATGCATGCAAATTGACATACCATGTAACTTTTTAAACTAATGCAACTGCAAACATTATTCCCAGTCTCTTCTGCCCCATATAAGAACTTTCCCGTATCTGTCCATCTCAATGTCACATTTCCTCTGAAAACATAAAATTCTTCACCCTTGTCAAATAAATCTTAAATTTCTCCCTCTTTTGGTCCTTGACTTTGTTGCTGCATTATTTCAATTTCATGGGGCATTCGGGGGTAAATGTATATGAAAGGCTGTCAATGAATTAAGAGAGTATTGAAGAAATTTTTAATGCATCTTTGAAGCTGAGGAAACTATTCAACAAACTGCTTCAGGTAGAAGTAGGGAAAAAATGTTGAAACTTTGCAAAAGTGTAATGCCAGAAAAGTTATTTTTATAGGACTAATCCTCTAGGGCTGAACACTCTCGTGAGGAGCTTAGTACCCTTGACTCCCACTGATTTCCCACTCCTACAAGGTACCAGGGTGGCTCTGGCCTTTTTGCTGCCCCAGGCAAAAAAGCCGCCGGTCGGGCGCCCGCGGGGCGCTGGCGGGGAGGGAGGCACACCTGCGGCCCCGCTGCCCCAGCCGGGGCGCCGGGCGGCATGGGCCGCCCTCTGCTCCCCCGGCCGGGGCTCCGGTGGGGAGCGCGGCATGCCCACCCCCCGCTCCCTCCGCCAGGAAGAGTGGGTTGTTTTTTTAAAATTTAAAAAAACCAAAAAAAACACAAACCCTCAGCGCCACCCCCCCTCCAGGTGCCACCCCAAGCATGTGCCTGGTCGGCCGGTGCCTGGAGCCGGTCCTGCAAGGTACCGAGCAATCCTATGATATGTTGAGTGCCCTCATCTCATCATGAAGTCAGTGGGAGTTGAGGGAACCATTCAGGATGGGGCCTAGTGAAGGTATACATGCAGTTTTCTACGTTCTTCTTTAAAAACTTCTACCTACCACCAGAGCCATCAAGATTTTTGTCCCTTCATATATATGCTGTTCTGAAGTTATACGTAGCCAACGCTTCCTTTAATGAGCTTATCTCACAAATCATTTCAGACCAAATTTTCAAACAATGGCAACTTATTTACATCTGCAGAACATCAATGTGCAGACAGGTAATTAAGAGTCCCCTGAAAAGATTTTTCTTTATTAAAAGTATCATTATTTTCAATAAACGGGTACATTGTCATTGTTCATCATCATATTATTATGCTTGCCCCATGTTTATATTCACCTGTTTGACACCCACAGGGCTATATTTGCCCTTTGATACACATAGAGGTCTCCCTTGTAGGTCAGTGGCAACCACATGCATTCATTAAAGCTTGGATCCCCTGCTCCAGCTAACTAGTCTTGTTTTCGTTTCAATTCTTTGGGTGAAATTCACCACTATAAAGCACATTAAGTCCAAAGTTGAAGATTTAGTGGTGCATAAACCTTGTGTTGGTTCTCAGCAAGTAATGAACAAGACTAAACCGTTTAAACCAAATTCTGAGCCTTATTTTTTCCCTCCTGATACCTGATTCACAGACACTATTCTTCCTCATATATACTGGTTTCTTTCAGAAGACCAGATCTTCTTTTCAATGCCTTAACAAACACAAAATATGCACAAGGTAACATACTGAAAGTATAATAATGAGACCAATGATAATATAATAATGATAGTCAAAACTCTATCAAACATGCAATTAATATTTTAATTATAGTTCTCTGGTATATCTGCATCCCACTGTGAAAAATAACTGGGTCTAGTAATTTTCAAGGAAGATGACAAGATTACTATTACTAATGTTCCAAGGTACAAGTATTTATTTTTTAATGTTATTAATGTTACTAATTATGATGAATATGATTATTTAGGGTCATTATGTGGTAGAAGAGTTTGACGATCTATTCAGGTGCCTAGAATTTAACGTTCAGCCTGTACCAATAATTTACTGTGGAAAATTAATAGCACTGGTCGAACTGTATTGTTATAAACATACACAGCAATTAAAATTCTTTTTTTTTAAGTGCTAACAAAAAAAATCCAAATGTATAGATTGCTCTGTTAACCAACAGAGCTTGTGTTTGCAAGATGATAAGAGAAGCAACTGCAAAAAAGGATAATGACTTTTTCAAAGGGAGAGAAAGCTTTCCATGGCTTGCTCCAATAAGCAACCTTCCTCGGATGAGCCATATTTTTACAGATCAGGAATCTTGTGCTAGATGCTGTACATACACTCAGTATGAGACAGTGCTTAAGAACTAAAGAGCTCACACACTAAATAGACACAACGGACAAAGGAAGTATTATGCAATGCCTATTTTGCAGATGGGGAGCCAAGATTCAGAAAAATTGAGTGGCCTGTTCAAGCTCACACAAGCTCCTTGCTAGAGGCAGAAATTGAACTCAGAACGTCTGAGGCCTAGGTCAAGGCCTTAACCACTAGATGGCTTTTCTATCAGTCTCACTGGTCTCAACAGGGCTGCTTGCATGAGCAAGGTAAGGTTTTGAAGACCTGGGCCAAATCGTGCCCAACCACATTGACTTCAAGCGGAGTTAAGTGCAATCAGCACTTTCAACCGGATGCTCAGCACCTTGCAGGATTGGTCCTCGAGATTCTATGGATATCTTAAACTGCCCATTCGCTATGCACAGCTGTCTCCACTGCAACTACATCCCTGATGGCACACACTGAGAGAGGGCAGAACCATTAACAACTAGTTAAACCTGATAAATACAGACTCTCAGAAAAGGAAGGAAAAAAGTGAGCATTTTAGCTTTGTAATATATTTACATCAGTGACTGTCATTCCATTAGGATTGGTATCAAAGGGGGTGGGATGCTGGTGTCTTTGCATTTGGGCCTTTCACATCTTCTGATTGATGGAACTGAAAGGTTTCTGCTTGTAAAGCAGTCACCCTGCACAGCTGTCTCTTGCTCCAGTCCTCCTTTCCACTGCAGTTTATGCAGCTCTGATTTCATTTATCAGCCCCCTTGAATAGCAACATTCTTACAGTGGGAGTAAAGCCCTGTATTAAAGAGGATGCTTTGCAATTTGCATGCATGCACTGTATTGCCAAGTGTTGAACGGGCACTTGCTTGCCAAGGGACATGCAGCAATGTGTATTCCCTATCTCCCCCACTTTTCTGGTTTCATAAATTATGTGTGTTTTACTTCTCTTTCATGTTCAAAGCAGGGCAAATTTATTTGATATATTTTGAATGCTAAAGCATGCCAATGACATCAATCAAACTACAGAACACTGGGAACGCTGCTATAGAGAAATCAGAATTGGCCATCAGCCATAAATATCTAGTGTCTCATGATTCTTTTGGCTGCTATGCAAACTTTGATCATTAGCGCTGATCAATGATCATGAGGGATAAAACGGTATTATGATATAATGGCATGTATGCTACAGCTGATACTAAGGCTATATACGACCTGTTCTTGACTAGATCTGCTTTCTCTACACTCTTGGAACATTCATGTATATGGCAGACTTTTGTTTTAACGTCAGTGAGTAACTTACAGAATACTACAGTAGAAACAGAATAGGCACAGCCGTTACGGTTATTTCTGCATGTTTTGCATTTGTATTCTATGTTGTAACATACCCCTTATAACAGTACAAAGATGACTAGCTCATAGAACATTCCTAATAGGCCATAAAGTGCACATAAGCTCCATTAACGCCTTTTCATTATTTTCTCCCTTGTAAATGAATTGGGCATTTCCTCTCTTAAAGACACAATAAATCAAGCACTCCAGAGGCGCGTCTCCCACTGAGGACCTACGCACAGAATATTTGTAGGACCAGGCCCCAATTTTCATCCAATGCTTATTTGCACTTTATACATCCTCCAGTTGGCCTCCTGATGAATGTATCATTTTCTTCTTCTCGTGGACTGGCACAAAATCATACTTGCTGCCTCACTCAAACCCTGAATGAAAATAAACAAATAGGCCATGATTATGTGTTTCTCTTACTGCCAGTGCAGCTCTCTATTGCGCATTCTGCATTCTGTGCTCGTATGACACTACCATTGATGTCAGGTTTGCTCCTGAGGACCAAATGTAAATTATTTCTTCCTGTTGGGTCTGTGGGGTAGTATAACCCATTGCCACTGTATTACTGGGCTCAGAAAAAAAAGTATAACTGGGGTCAAACAAGAATTAGATATGTTTGGAGAATAGCTCCATCAATGGCTATTAGCCAAGATGGTCAGGCACGCAACCTCATGCTCTGGGTGTCTCTAAGCCTCTGATTGCCAGATGATGGGACTGGATGACAGGGAATGGATCACTCAATAATTGTTCTGTTCGCTCTCTCTGAAGCACTGGCCACTGTCAGAAGACAAGATACTCGGCTAGATGGACCATTGGTCTGACCCAGCATGGCCATTCTTATGTTCTACTGTGAATTAACCAGCAGGTGTAATTAAGTAACAAGAGAAAAGAAAACATCTTTAGCAAGGTTTATTTTAAAATATGAGGCCCAAACCCTAACATCCTTAATTTTTACTCAAGCTAACTCCCAGCGACTTCAGAGTTTTGACTGATTGTGGTTTTTCCCCACATGTTGGAGCAGAGAAAAATTAAACAAATACAGTACTATTGCATGCTCTTTAAAAGCATGTGTGATCAATGATAGCCCATTCATTCTAACTTCAATGGTGCATATTTTCTCCAGAAGTGGTGTATTTTACACAATTGCACACACCACTTGACTGCTCGACACAGGAGTATGGACTAAACCCCTAATGAGCCCAAGAAGAATCTGACTTCATCCTTTGCTGCTAGAGTTGCACCCAGATAGGCAGTTACTTTATGTGAAAGCGATGACAATAAGTTCAATAGGAGCTGGATGCACAGCCAGTATATCTTACCGTAGCCTACTTTTCTAGGAATGTTGCCCTGGATAAGTCATGTACGGCCCAGAAAGGAAAAGGATTTAAATGTTCTAAAATTCCCTCATCTGTTACTTCTCCTAGAGAGATTCAAATACCTTCCTCCCAACTGTAAGAATCGTGCTCATCCAGTCAGGGCCGAGAAACAATATCTGACGGCTTATGTGACCAATCACAACTAATGCAGCTCAGAACTGCTCATAAGCAAACTCTTCGTGGTTAATGTGTACAGTTATGATGAAAAGAAATGCTGGATACATACACACATACACACACACCCTTCACATCTTAATAATGACTAAATTACAGGACAACACCTGACCAGAGAGAGGGGCTATATTTGTCAAGGACGTCATTCACTGTGAATTTTTCACTTTGCTCTATTAATATTCCTTTGAACTTCTATAAAACTTTATGTCCAAAGTTCTTAAACATTCATTTATTGTGAATTAAGAGTCACATTTTACAGATAGGAAACCAAGACAGAAAGAAGGTAAGTGATTTTCCCAAAGTCATACAGGAAGGCTGCAGCACAACCAAGAATAGAGCCCGTATCTCCAGAGTCATACTCCAGCAACTTAACTGTAAAACTTTCATTCTCCCATGTGGAAATCATCCATTGGAAAGGAGTTTTAATTTCCAGATATTCTTGGCTTGTTTGTTTTTTACTGTGTCCCCCTCACTGCCTGGAAGTCACTAAAATTCTTGAATTAATGTAGAAAATTATGTATTTAAATTCTTCCTATGACAGATTTAAACCAGCTGATTCATGCATAGGCATTTCACTCTAGGTTAGAACAAATTGTCCTCCAAAGTAACACTGTTAAATTGAGTGGAATTAGCACCCTCCAAGTTCCAAGGTACATAATACATATTATAAACTTGTCTAACTTGGCACTGATATGACAGCCTCAGTCTGAGAGGGCAGAAAATGAAAATGAGTTTTAGGCATCAGCTATGTACAGGCACAGTATCCATTTATGTACAGTCATTCAGCGGATTGCCCTGTCTGCCTAAACACTTGGACTCAACTTCAGTGCTGCAGTTTGGTCATAGAGCCCCCAACAATCCAGGATTCCCCAAGCTGAAGTCTCACATAGCCCATTTTTCCTTATGCAGGATCCAAAAGTTTCCTGCTATTTCTTCAACAGACCCTAGAGGAAAGTGGCCAAATTCTGCCACACCTGTGTAAATCTACAGGAACTGAAAAGACCTATAGCTCAAGGAGAGTATTTATTAACTAATTATGGAGAAAGCTGCTACGTCATAACTTTTCTGGAAAGCATGAGACCAACCATTTAGGAAGGTTGGGACTCAATTTTGTGTATTCAGTAAATAAGTTTCCATTTCAAGTGAGATTCACTAGAGTACTCGATATTTTTCTTTAAAAAGATTTTCAGTGAAAAACAGATTTTCAGCCAAACCAAAAGTTTCCATTTTTAAAAGAAAAAATATCCATTTTTTTTTCAAATTTTGTCTTAGTAGGGCAAATCCCACTGTCTGTCATCTCTCACCTCCCTCCCCCTCTATATTTTTCCATTGAAAAATAGGGAGGCAGGAAACAAGAGAGAGAGAAATTGGGTTCCTCACACCCCCTACCATAAGAAAATGTAAATGCCCATTGACAAAAAAATTAAAATTTTCATGCAAGCTTTTGAATGAAACAAAAACATTTTAGTTTCTTCTGAAATATTTCAGAAAATACATCTCTTTTTTTTCCAATGAGCCCAAAAAATCACCCCATGGAAAAGGCCAGCATGAGGTCTATGTACCATGCAAAGACTAAAGCAGCAACTGTAGATTTAAATATATGGAGATATGCTTCTCTCATAGAACTGGAAGGACCTTGCAAGGTCATCAAGTCCACTCCCCTGCCTTCACTAGCATGACCAAGTACTGTCCCCTGACAGATTTTTGCCCTAGATCCCTAAATGGCCCCCTGAAGGATTGAACTCACAACCCTGGGTTTAGCTCAAACCACTGAGCTATCCCTCTGCCCCTGAGCTATCCCTCACCAGCAGCAGTAGTGGCAACATTCTGGGATGGGGAAGGGATAGTGCCAGATAGCAGCACCCAAAGACGTATTGCAACAGCCCTATCTCCTGGTGCAAATTTCCAGTGTGGCCCCTGAAAATATCCAGGATGAGGTGAGCAGACAGGTAGCTCCTCACATGTGCACTGAAAACTGCTTTGGCATGACCCCTAATGATTTCAGTGCAGTTACTCTGGATTTATACTAGTGTCACTGAGTTCAGATTCTGGCTCCAGTGGGTTTCAGACTCTCCTGGTTCACTTTTGTTGTGTGAACACAACTTAGAGCCTTTAATATAGAAACATTTCCACCCTTTGTGTTTAATTTGAAGGGAAGAGGAGGGGAATCTCTATTAGGTCCTCTATTAGATTTTCTTAACTCATCTCACTGAAAACACAACAACTCCTGAAGAAGAAGAAGAAGAAGAAGAAGAAGAAAACAGTCTGAGATGTAATACTTTTTGTTTTACTGTCACTCTGCATGGCTGGTGGAATAAACTACGTAAATCATCAGAAAAAGAAAAGACACCAATAGAGCCTGATCCAAGTCCCACTGAAATCAATGGGTATCTTTGCACAGTCTTCAATGGGCACTGGATCAGGCCGAGAAGGCGATGATTTGGCACCCAGAACAGCTTTCCCTTTTTTCTTCCTAATTGTCATTATCTCAGTCACACTAGCATAGTCCAGTTTGGGGCTTGCATCACATCCAACCACCCATCTCCCTATCAAGGACATGATAATGATGCTGCTGTTACAGTGCACTGATTATTATCTGATGCTTTATGTAGTCCATTGGCTCTCATGTTGGGAAATTTCCCACTGGCTTGGTGGCATGATGTTTTTTTTTAAAGCTTTCTCTTCATTGTGAGCCTAATGGCTATATTCAGGCTTGCAATAAAAAGCAGCCCTACTGGTTGAATGACAGCAAGTTCAAGTGCTTTTGTGGGCTCATTCTCTACAGTTTGTGACATTGGTAAAGTGTTTGCTGCAATTCTGCAAAATAAGCTCCAATTTCCCAACCGAATTTCATGTGAGCAGATCTGCAGGTGCACACTGCTGTGGGGTGAATAGAGCTTTTTGCAATACACACACCCAATCTGTTCCCAGAAACATACATAATGGTTTGTATGCAATATCTATATCTAGAGAGACTGAGAGATAAATATAAGCAGAGAGAAATCTTTCAAAAATATTTAAGTAGATTTCATGCTAGTAGAAGGTGCCAGGTAGTCAGCCCTAGAGACTGAATACCATTAAATAGCCACTTAACAGGTACACTATGTGCAACTAGAGTTTTAACTTCCTCACGAGACTTTGCCATTGTGTCTCAGCCTTGAGAGAGAGGAATTAGCAGCAAGACTGAGAAGGTAGTTCAGTCTGCATTCCCATTACACGTTTCTCCTCTACGCAGATGGCCCACAAGAGCAGATATTAATGTCACTTGTAATAGTGATGCAACAACATCACCTGCAAACTGAACAATGAAAATCTGTTTTTTAAAAGAAGCTGTCAAATATGACATATACGCTATGGACCTGACCCTGCAACCCTTACTCATTAGAATAGTTCAAAATGGAACACTTTGAATGTGTAACGTTTGGAGAATCAGGACTTACAGTCCTTAGAGATTGTCAGTTTCAAACATACCCAAAAAAATGACTAACACATTTCAAAATTTTGAAAATAAAAAAAAAAAATCTACTTTTAAACAACATTTTCACAAATTCCTTTTCCTTCCCCTATTTTTCAACTGGCTATCGAACTGGTAGAAATGTTTCCAAGTTGAACAACATTTGAAATCTCAAAAAATTAAAAAAAAATATTAATTATTTTCCTCTTTTTTTACCATCTCTTTCCGACAGCACAATATGGATCATTTGACTGTAAGCCCTCTTGAAAACGGGTATTTTTGATAGGATTTACTTTACTTCTGTGTTTTTTCAGTCTGTGCCAGGAGTGGTAAAACTGTATTTTCTTCTGACTTACACATGTCACTCTTTCCTGGTACCTGAATGTCATGCCTTCGGGGGGTGGGAAGGTTTGGAGGATTTTCATGGCATGTGTGCTAAGCTAATATTTTTCTGCATCACCCGTTGCTAATATCTGACTTGAAAAATCTCACCCCACTTGCTTTTCTGTCTTCCTAAAACAGCTCAGAAATGAGCTGCATTTATCCTTCTGCTCTCTTTCGATATCGATGTCTACCTAACTATTAATATGACTCATCATCACGGTACCTCAGGCCCAGATTTCAATGGAAGTTAGGAGCCTGCATACCTTTGGGGATCTGGGCCTGACTGCCTATCTATCCAGTATCTGCAGTAACACTCCTATCTAGTCCTATGAATTTCTTTAAAAGACCTTCCTCCTCTCCTGGTTATTGGCATGCACCTGAACTGGTTGCTTGGCCTTCAGGGTACTTGTTTGTGATCAGGCTCATACTGTTCACTTGTCTCTGGAAAGTCTCAAAGGCTGACATAGTATCATTATAGTTCAAACAAACTATATCGACCATGGCAGCAAAGATGTTCTTTAAAAACTCTAGTATTTCCTCCCTTGGAAGAAAAACTCTTGACACTAGAGTGTTGAAAATAAACACTTTACAGTCAGCTCTTTTCCATTTATTTCATTTTTGACAGTTAGTGGCAAAGTTAAATAGCACTAATGCATTCCACTTCTTTCAGATACATCAAAGAAAGAAAGAAAAAACAGTATTGCCAAGCAAAGTTTTCAAAGAGCATATGTATATATTAGAAACCCTGATAGTATATATATATATATATATATCTTTTCTAGCAGGCTTTCTGATGGAAATTATTGTCATTTAATCCAAAGCTTATCTTGATTAAACCAGAGAGAGCTCCATTTGGTGCCATGCAGTGAAGTACAAGAATGACCTTAGGACTTCTGAATACACTTAGCTGTAGCACTTCACAAAGTGACGCGCTTTGTTAGTGTTCTTGCACCTTGCCGTTTGCAGTATAAGCAGATGTTGCGGTTCTATTACAAAGTCTACACCAGAAAATACCTCCTCCGTTTTCAAGGAGTTACCTGAAACATTTGTGTGTGACTATAAAATCCATGGTATCCCACATATGTAGGAGGAACAATACAAATTGGTCCCCACATAATCACTACCAGGCTATATCAGACATTGCCATTTTCTGGTAACTTGTCCAAGCCTAACCATACAGAGCCTCTTTCATGAGTATGGATGGTAACAATTAAATGTCAGTAAGCATGGATTTGTGAAAACTAAGCAAACATATAGATATATATATATATGTAATATATGGATTACAAAATTAGTTGATAATGATAACTATGTTGACAACATACTTAGACCCACTCGACCTTCTTATTAAAAATATTAGCACTATGCAAAATCAGCATTGTGCATGTTAAATGGATTAAAAACTGGAGAACTCAAATCTCAAAATGTAACTTATTAGGGTATCAGTCAAATAGGGGTGTTTCTAATGGGGACCTTGGAGGGATCTGTTGGAGCCAATGCTGTTCAGTATTTTTATCAATGATCTGGAAGAAAATATAAAATAATTGCTGATAAAATGGTAACATTCGTAGATGATGTAGATTGGAATGGTAAAAAAATGTTAAGGACAGGTTAGTAACACAGAGCAGTCTGGAATTCTTAGTAAGCTGGATACAATCAAACATGCATTCTGCTGCAGCCAAATATCATGTGATATATCTAGGAACAAAGAATGTAGAGCACACTTACAGGGTGGGGCACTGTATCCTGGAAAGCGGTGACTCTGAAAAGGAGTCATTGTAGATAACTAACGAACCTGAGCACCCCGTGTGATACTGTGGCTAAAAGGGCTAATATGATCCTTGGATGTATAAACAAGGAATATAGAGTACGGATTGGCAGATGGTATTACCACTACATATGGCATTGGTCAGACCGTTACTGAAATACTGTAAACAGTTCTCATGTCCAGACTTTTTAAAAATTGTGGACAAATCAGAAATGGTTCAGAAAAGAGCTACAAGAATGATTCAAGGTCTGGAAAACCTGTGTTACAGTGAGAGATTCAAGAAGCTCAGTCTATTTAGATTATCAAAGAGAAGGTGAAGACGTTCCTTGACCATGGTCTACAAGCATCTACATGGGAAGAAGGTATCTGATAATGGAGAGTTCTTTAATTACAGGCGTAACAAGATGTAATGGTTGGAAGTTGAAGAAATAAGTCCCACACTTTTCATAATGAGAGTTGTTAACCATTGGAACAACTTACCAAGGAAAGTGGTAGAGTGTCTGTCACTTGAAGTGTTTAATACAACACTGGACACCTTTCTAAAAGAAGTTATTGGGCTTGAGACAGATGAAATTTTACGTCCTGTGTTTTGCAGATGGTCAGAAAAGATGATCATAATGATTCCTCCTGGCCTTAAAATCTACCAGTCTATGTATCATTGCCTCATAGCTCACCAGATCTTATTGCAAAAATTACAATTTAACATTATACCACTCTTCTTTCTCATAGGGATTGTGATACCAGATCAGAACACTGGTCCCCCTAGTCTAGTACCCTGACTCTGACAGTCACTCCAGATGCTACAGAGAATTATACAAGAAACCCTGAAATGGGCAATGCTCTTACAGGAAGTTTCTTCTTAAGTTAATGGTTGGTTTATGGACAGGATTTAAATGTATAAATCTCCTTTCTAATGTAACTGCTGGAGGGGATGGAAGTTGGGGTTCCTGGTCTGTCAGGAGTAGGGATGGCTCCCCAAAGGGTGCCCCACTCCCATGTGGTGTTGGCGGGAGCATGGGAAGATTTGCATAGGGCCTTGATTGGATAGTGCATGGGGTGCAGGAAGAGCTCACTGACTATCCTCACCCCTTCTGGGGTTTAATAAGCTCCTGGGAAACATCTTTCTTGGTAAAAAAGATTCTTGGGAGGAGATTAAAAAACAGCTGAGGTTGGCAACACCATCACAGATGGAGCAACTGGGCTTTCAGATCCCCTGGTGCAACACGGGGTCACTCCTGAGTGCCTTCCTCAGAGCTTGTTTAAGGTCTTGAGGACTGAAATCCCTGAGACTGGCCACACAGCCCTGCTAGGTCATGTCACATTAGCCATGGGCTCCTAGGCACTGCCCCTCAGCTGGATTGCCCCACCAGATTTCCCAGTGGCTATGGGCAAGTACATAGCCGAGAAGAGGATCCCCCGCCCTCCTGCCCTGGGGAGAAGCAGTAGCCATACAGACTGCTCCCTGCTGGACATACTTTGAGTGTTTCCTGTCTTGGACCTGATGGCTTCGGAGGCTGGAGTTGGGACAGTCTCAGGCCAGCAGGATGGTGTCTTCCGTTGCACATGGAAAAGACAAGAGGTGGGTGGTGTGGATACTCTGAGCCCTCCCAAGCTGCTTCTAATGCACAACCCAGATCTCCTGCAGTACGGAGGCCAGTGGGACGAGTGATTCCAGGCAGGCCTTTGCCAGCATAAAGCCTTTTGTCAAGGAAGGCCCAATTTGCAGTCCAACCCGTGGGAGTGATGTGGGGTGAATACAGATTAATTCACTGCCAGAGGGAACATCATTAGTGATAGAACTGACCCATAACTGTGCTCAGACCACTATGGCTCGTTTGACTCTGCTTATTATCATAGTGCAGGTAAGTGCCCTGTTAGCCTAATTTGACATTACATTGAATTCCAGGATCCATCCTTCTGAATCTAGCCTCCTAAACTTTCATTTTAAAAAAACAATTATATTGTGATACAGCCATGCCTATGGGCTGTTTCGTATCATATTCAGCCTTTGAGTAATTCAGCATGGTGCTCGAACAAGCTTGTAATCAGCTGAGTTGTGCCCAGGGATGCACTGCCTGGACCATTTTTATTTGCCAGCCAGAGAGTATTTTTGTTTGCTGAATCTATTACAGAGAGTCTCAAAGATAGGTTGGGTATCCCATTGGTTGGGAATCCTGCAGCAGATCCTGGCCTCTCATAGACCTCCAGGAATCCACAATACAACCCACCTACCCCTCCGATGGGATAAGAGTGAATCTCAGTGACAGTATCCTCAAAGAGATCTCCCCACCTTGACGCTCTTCCCAGAGTTTTACCACTGGAAGTGATGATTTGGGCAATGGATTAGTCTAGAATTTAGATTTAGATGACGTTTTGACCATTTTAAACTTGCTTGTTTGGGCAGAAATACGGTCAATTTCAAATATTAAAGCTCTGGATAAAATTACTAATATTCCACTAAAACCCAAACATTGACATCAACATACATGCCAAATCAGTTAACAAGTAGTAAGTGAAATTATCTTTGTAAATATCTTTAGTTCAAGGTGCTCTTCATGACCCAAGCTATATATTTGGCAATCTCTGTTTCTTATTTGATGCTAACAATCTATAAACTGATATTATTATTACCAGAGTCACCATGTATATGTTGCCAATTACAATTCCTTTGGAAGAAATGTTTTTCTCTTTCCAGTACATAAATTTTCTTCCCCTAATAAAGTGTGGAAGGCTTCCCAAAGAGTTTAATAACCCAGAGTCACTGGAGTGTAGCTGTTAAAACAAGCTAAACTGGTTTAAATTCTGAGCTGTCAGATTTCATTTGAAATGATGAGGTCTGACCACTGTTTTCATGTGTATTGGTGAAATGAGGTCATTTCCAAACGATATGCAATAAATATTTAAAAGCACGCCAAAGTTCGAGTTATTGTTCTGAACTCTGTATGGCTTGAATGTAATCAAACATCCAGATAAACTATGAGTTTATTAAAACATACTAAATAATGGTTAAAAAAATTTAATAATCTGTGAAAAGCAATGTTCATCTAGTTAAAACAGATCATTTTAGAAGGGTATTTTTCAACATTTCTTTAAAAAATAAGAGATATCTAACTCAATCTTTTTTTTTCCCAGAGTGTAAAAGCAAATGCATATGGCATGAAAATCTGTTAAAACATAACACCTTATACCTTGATTTGTACCTGCTCCAAATATATTTGTCTATAAAATTAACTGCACATGGTGGTTTTCACATTGGCTTACTTTATCCATGTGTTCAAGAAACTGATTTAATTTATCATTGATATTCAGTATAATACAGTTCTCCTTAGCAGACATGAAAGGGGACGGGTAAAAATACACTTAAACTTGTTATCCTGCATTCAGGGTGCAAATAAGGGAGCCTACTGCTCCAAATGCCAATCATTTATAGGGATAGGCACTCGGACATTTAGCTTCAGTTAATGGGGCAAGAGTCAAGACATTCAGAGAGGGAGTCCCAAAAAGAATGTACCTTAAAATCTCTTTTCTTTTTATAAAAAAAAATAATCATACTTTGAACTTCTATAGCAGCGTCCATCTGAAGAGCTGAAACCCCTTTGCAAACACTATATAATCAAGCCTTTAAAAAAAAAAAAAAAAAAAAAACCACATGAAGCAGTGGGATAACAGACACAGATGGGTTCAGGGCCAGGCTATGGAAGTCCCTTATAAAAGGAGTTTCCCTCTTCCAGCACAGCCCACACCACAACCTGTCACGGTCCTAAGGTCTCAGCCCCAAGACTGCACTTGGCCTGCTCCACAGCTGGGAAAGAGGGGTGAGCCCCCTCATGCACCAGGCAGCTACATTCATCCCAGAGCTCATGATTGCAAAGGTTCAACACTATCTGGCAATCAGTTCAATGGCTAAATGCCACAATCTAACCCTAAGAGACTTGCCCATGAATGCCAATGGAAGTTCTGAGAATAGAACCCAGATCTCCTCCTGACTTGCAATGTGCCTTCACCGCATGATTCTTCTTCCTCCCCTGAGCCTGAAAAATCCACCAGCTCTTCCGTAAGCAAGTCTGTAATACAAATAATGCCCCAGCTGAGTCACTCACACGTGGTTCGATCCAAGCTGGGACTGATGTTTATGGTGATGCATGAACCTCTGTGGACAGTAAAATCTCATCACTTTTCTTTTTAGTGTAAGTGAAAGCTGCCATATGGACAGTCCTGGAGACTGAAGTTTGCACTTACTTGCAGAAGAGAAAAAACCACAGACTTGTCCATATTGCCCTCCTAATGTACCTTAACCCTGGCCTAGAGGAACTACCTCCAAAGACAGAAGGTTAATTTAGTTTCTCCTTTACCCATTCAATCCATAACTTTGCTGAAAGTCCCAGTGAGGGTAGTGGTTTGTACACACATGGCAAGTGGAAACTGCACCGAGACCAGAATATTCCTTTCATATAAGCCATAATATAGCCATGGAGACAACTTGGTCATTACTAACCTGGACTGGATTTGACCTGAAAACTTAGATTTAAGATGCTCTATATTCCTCTATAGTCCAATGTCAGCTGGTGCATTTCGTTAATGAGGCTGCACTCTGAAAAGGTTAAAGCTCCAATCTTGCTAAGATTTGCACATGTGCTTAACTTAAGGCACGTAAACATTGAATTCAACGGTCTCAGTCCAACTGAACTCAGTGGGACTACTCACATGCTTAAGGTTTACTATACGTTTAAGTCTTTTCAGGATCTGCACCTAAACAACATGGGTTTACAGCCCATCAGCCAGAACACTTTTTGCTGGACATTCACTGGACGTCGCTGGACAAAGTAGCTCAGCAATCCCTGCTGATCTTGTCCTTTGAGTGCTAAATTCTTGCAAAATTGAATCCCTTATGTTCTTATAAGAAGCAAGTACACAGAGAAGAATGACCGTATGCATGAAGGTATATGGCAATTGATAGTGAATCTAATTCTAGCCTCTCCATCTTAACCAAATTATTTTGGGGAACCCCATTGCAAAACAAACTCTACATACCCTGCTGGCACTACTCACCTGAGTAAGGGTTTACAGATCAGGTTCCAAATCCTAGCCCTGTAAGTAGAGCTTATGCGGGGGGAGGAACACTATATTCAGGACCTTCTTTTAATTTTCTTCTTGAGGTTTAATTATATTACAGGAAATGTTTGGCTAAGGTATGGTTACTCATCATGATATCTCTATTAATAGCAGGATCAGAGAGGTTTGAGTCAATTTTTCATTTTCACTTGGCTTTTACTTCCAGAATATAATTATTTTCCCCACTTCATTTATAATGTGTTTTAGAAATACATTATATCTTTTAATTTTCTGTTAGCTTTTTCTTTTTAAAAAATGTACATTGTAGTGGGCAACATATTTAGAGCTTACGATCAGCAATTTCTCTAAAAAGGAAGATTTTCAAGGGGGAAAAGTGGCTCTAAAAGTAATTTCAGCAGCAAAGTAGATTAAATATCCACCATATTAGTCACAGAGCATTAGATGGAATTGGATTGACTGGGAAAAGGTCAAAGAGTTACTGAAGGTTTTAGCCCACCATAGGAGCAATAAAATTCAACCATACTTAAAATCATTAGCTTTAAACCCTTTGATATGAGATCCAAACCTCCAGCACTCACACAAGGAACCTCCAAGCACCATGCCAAGTAAAAAAGAAACCCTTCAAGTGGTCTAAATTTCATGAAAACCTTTAAGTGAAGTGGAAGAGTGAAGCGAGAGGGAGAGAGACAGCATATGTGTGCACAAGGGAGATTGGAAAGCAATCAAAGTGGAGGAAAAGAAAATGTGGCCTTCCAAGAATGCTGATTCATAAAATACCAATAGGCAAATTCATTTTAACAAGTGTTTTAGAGGAGCATGAAGTTCATTTCTTGGAGAGCAAGGAAAGCCACCTACAGATTCCTGCAAACTTTCTCCAGTTCCCCCCCTCCCCATTCCTGGCAGCACTGCTCAAATGCTCATTTCCACCTCCTCATTTTCTTGAGATGATAAACTGAGTTTTTCCTAATGAAGAAGGGTTGTGTTTGTGGAGCACATGTGGCACCAAAAAGAGATAATCAAACAGTGATCTGAATCACATGGCATGATAAAGCAAAGATGCTATGAACTGACAGCATGGCATGAAGGAAATCTATAAACTCAGAAGTTGTCTAACACAGAGACAATCCAAGTGAAAGAAAAAGACAGGAGAGTAATTAAATACCCTGAAGACAGTGATGGGTCTCAAGTTTTTGAACTGGCTCCTTGTCTAATAGAAAAAATGGTTTCTACCCAAGAGAACAGAGATAAAAGAGAGAGACTTTTCTGTAACTAATAACCAACTGACATATTTCTGTTGATTTTGTACATTTTTCTACTCATTTTGAAAATGACAAGTATAATTAAAGTTGTTAAGTACACTGAGAGACTTGTCAGTCAACCAAAACATCAACTCTTGTAATTTCCCTCAGTAAGTACTCCATATAGCATGATGTGCAAGTAATGAATCTCTTGCTAGAAAGGTTAGTCATCTGATGCTCATTTTTTAAAAACCACATCCAAGATCTTTTATTTGCTGGATTTGGGGGAGGGGCAAGCTGCTGAGTCGTCTTTCATGCGTTTATACATTCAGAATGTATGTAATGTGCATAATTTTGGGGAATTACAAAGAATATTTCAATGTCCAGCCTGATAGACTTAAGGTTTTCATTTCAGTACTGGTCCTCCCCTTTACAGAAACACATAGATATTAATGCTTGGGCTTTCTCAAAGGAAAGTAAACAGGAGTTCAGGGGTGCATAGGCTTTGCGTTGCTACCTGCAAAGAGTGAATTTCACCCCAGCTCATGAGCAGGGAATCTATGCAGTTAACTCATTTGGACTGACAACAGCTCAACATGTACTAGGGTGACCAGACAGCAACTGTGAAAAATCGGGACAAGGGGTGGGGGATAATAGGAGCCAATATAAGAAAAATACCCCAAAATCAGGACTGTCCCTATAAAATCGGGACATTGGTCCCCCCGTACACAGTCTTTCAAGCCTCACAAGTTGTAGGCTACAGCTCTTGTTTTGGTTACCAACCAACCTATGCGTGGTAAAAGGCTTGTCTACAGGAGAAGACACCAAGCCAGCAGAGTTGAGTTGGTCTGAAGGGGGAAGTAAGATGCAGCCTGTACAGGGCTTCAAGTAAATGACTTTCCTCCTGGATCAAAAGGGGAACAGGGCTCCTCTTGGAACAACACAACCATGAGCTGCCCCTTACTCAGTGCTATTAGCAAAGCCTCAATCCAACCCTTAATTAGCACAATTGGCAAATATACTATGGAACATCAACTAGGCTTTTACAGTAAAAATCAAATAGGCCTGATTATTAAAGGGTGTTTTATGTTTACTATTTTCCCTTTTTATCGTTATCAATGAAACAGTCTTCCTTACCCAAACCCTAAATGGAGTCTCTTCTAGTTTTATGTGAAAAATGCAGCATTTTTGCTATTACATATTTTATAAGTGATTGGCTAGGGCCAGATCAAGCATCTTCGCTCTTGCCAATGCAAGGTCAGGCCTGATCTGGAAGGATTATTTTGGGTGATGAAAGAGCAGTTCAGTCTTCGTGGTAGTTTAATCTTTGACCTCTAGGCTGAGAATGCTAAATTGATGGTTGTTTGTATGCTGTGGACACTTGTCCACTAAGAGCTGGAATGGAACCACTAATTCATTTCACATATTACATAGTCCATCTGATACCTGTTAGTATTGGGCAAGCTTAAAAAGTCTGATCTTACTCTACTGAAGTCCATCAAAAGTTTTGTCAATAACTTCAGTGAAACCAGGATCAAGTTCTTTGTTTTCCGGGTGCATGAAACTGTCAATATGCTATTTCGTCTTAAAATAACTGACCTATTTCAATAGAGAAGTCTTTAAAACCATCTAAAAATTCCTAGTGATCTTTCTTCTTGATTTACTATGTCTAACTGGAATGTAATGATTTACTAATCTGGAACATAATGTGGCCCAAAGACAACTCTTCCTTCCTGTCTCCCCATCCAAAAAATATTTGTGCGGGAAACCTAAAATTCTGTGGCATACATTCCTCTAGTGTGAATAACTCTCTCTCTCTCTCTCTCTCTCTGATGACATTTTTGTAATTCTTTATTTCCGATTTTAAAAATTTTCAGGAACACGAGGGGACACAGAGTTTGTGTAGAATATAGGTTACTTTTGGGATATAAAAGGTGATGTCTCTCGATATATAAGGCACTCGTGAGGCAAATGATGAATACTGACTGACCCCATACAGCTGCAAAATTGACAACTCTTAACTGGAAGAAAAGAATTCCCTATCTGCATATTTTATAACAACCTTGTAACATGGATAAAATTTTCCAATAAAATTCAGAAAAAGGAATGTATTGAACATTGTGAAAGTAAATCTAGAGTATACAAACTTTACGGAAGGTATTGCTTAAAACTCTTTTATAACTAGGTATCTATTAAATGTTAGGATAAAATATTCAGACTCAAAAGTTAGTATCTGAGGATGCTATTAAAAGAACATTTCCAAGGATGTTATTATACAAGAGAAAGAATATACTATTTTATCAAAGCTAAAAGCTTGTGTTCCATAATTTAAATCAGAACTGTACGAATAAGGCTCAAGTGATCCATTTCTTTTCATTGATAGTGACTGAAAGAAGTTGACATTTAATAGGTTTCTAGTTTCCAAAATAGTCTGTTTTCCATCTCTGAAGGCTTATTTTTCTTTCTAAAAAATGGCGTGGGGCCTGGGGGACCCACTTAAAGTTTCTTGCCATACTTGGCCAAGAAACACAAAGTGTTGGTGAAGTATAAACACAGAGCCCTTTTTCTTTGATGCACTCTGCAGCGTGATGGGATAGTGTTGTTAGTTTACATGAGAGAAAATAGCATAGGCTTTCTGAAAAAAAAAAAGTGGAATTGGATTAAGGCCATTGTGCAAGCCTCAATGCTGAGGGGAATTAGCAATAGTTGTAGGCACTTAAAGGAGCTCTCATGCTGAAGCTTATCCCAGATTTTACACAATAAACATTTGAATATCAACAGTGTTTTGCAACTTGCAGCACTAATGTATAAACTTCTCCCTTTTGAAACCCCCAAATCCCTCCAAATGTCCGCAGTACTCTCTACATAAACATCTAGGGCCTATCGTGGAAAACACCCAGTCAGTGATGTAAATCTGATTTTTTTTAAAAAATCCACAGAATGTAAAATGTTTTCGTATGGTTAGTTGGTTTAAGCACTTCAGAACTTCGATTTTTTTAACCATTCAACTTCCCCCCCACACCCACTTAAAAGACAAAGATGCCAGAGAAACATGAGCTCAACTTGGCTTTATTAATCTTAGTTCTGTTTGATACTTAAAAAAAAAAAAGCTACCGACATTTTAAGTGTTTCACTTTCAAATATATGGATACATCCCTTGTAAATAACACAAAGTTCATCCATACACGTGCATTACACTCCCTTTTTCTAGTCCGCTTCACAGTATACCACACTAAATCATGAGAGTTTGGAACGAAGATTCAGTTCCCACCACTTAACCTAATCTGGTACTAGGATTCAGAACATCCTGACAAGGTTTTTAGATGCCTTCCTACCACAGTTGTTCTAGTATCCATAAAGTTGGAGTCATTATCATTAAGTGAACTCTGTCAGTTTGTTACATGATTTTGAATTTGGATACATCATCTGTCCCAAACTCACACTGCCATAATGGGGAAAAGTCCCGCATATTTTCTTACAGTGATCCGCAAACTTGCAGAAGAATCTGATTTTCAGAAGATGCGACACTTCTATTAGTTTTTGTAGGTGTTCCTTAATTTCAATAAATTGTACAGGGGGAATCAGCTAGATATAAGACAAGCGCTTTAGAAACAAGTGGTTATTGTGCTCTTAATATGATCTCAGCGCATATACTTTAGATATAACATAGAATCTTCATATATATAAATCTCCTATTTCCCCTGTAGTTTGTGTTAGCTAGGGACATATGCAATCATTTTACAGCTACGTAGTCGTCCATGAAAATGTTTTACAGGGAAATAAGTCTACAGTGATCCAGTATGGTGGGAAAACACTTGTGGGAGATTATTTTTGGTTACAGTGTTTGTTTTGTGCTTGAAAAGACTGTGATAAAAAAAAACCTCATTGCATCGAGGAAAAAATGAAGACATTACTGCCCTGTCCAGTTCTGAAGCATGTTGAAGCAGTTTGCCCATTGAATTGGATACAATGATGTGTAGATGAATAAAGTTATCTCCAGTATTGAATAGGATGGTGTCAGTGGGAGGGTAAAAAGGGAGGAACTTGGAATCTGAAAAGAATACTTTTTTTTTTTTTTTTGGAACTTGAAGGTCAGAGTCCAGCTGCCGTAAAAGGCATAAGGACAAACAAAATGCTGGACAGGCCTAAATAAAGACAACTATAGACACACCACACACACACACATATTGCAGAGGTTTCTTGCTTCAAGTAGCTATTCTATTAACCCACATTTCTATAGGCAAAGAACATTTTAGGTTTCACACTGAGGAAAACATAGGATGATCAGGAGCAGCTATAAAAATTACAGATTTAATGAAACAGATGAAACAGGCCAGCAAAGGTAGGAAAAATTTTTAAAAAAAGAGAAGAAATTCTAATGAGTATCATTGTGTTTTAATAGATTCTAATTAGTCTGATTGAGATGAGCTAGTTACATTGTCCTCCCCCCTTTTGAAACAAACAAAAATAATCATGAGCTATTAAAACGATTCTAGTAGATCTGTTGCCTAGTATGATACCGGGCCTTTAATAACAAGGAGCTGAAGCCTTTAACTGTGTATCAGCATATGAACACTTTTAGTTAATCCGTGCTTTTAATAAAGCAGTTTATTTGTAAGAGTTAGCAGTCTGATTTATAATAACCTATCATTCACAACTGCATGATCTTGGAAATAATGGGAAGACTAGTCAGTGAGGTATTCAAAAGGGTTAATATAACTGATTGGGGGAAATCACCAGTTAGCATTAAAACATCAAGTTGATCTGCATTTTGTCATTCAGGCTCAGTGCTGCTTATTGTTTTGTGTCTTGTAATTATTCCAAATTTAAATGCCTCCCTCTAAGATGAAAGAACCATTACCATCCTTTTTAAAGAGTAAATACTGGTAACCTGTTCTGCTAGGGTTTTTACTGAGAAGAAAGAGAAAAGCTGGATGTATAGAGTAGTTTCAGAGTTTGAAGTTCTTACTCTCCTATTACAATTTTCTTCCCCTTGGAAGAACATATTTATAAACTTCAAAAGAGTGGTAGTCATGTGTATGCTATAAAAACCTGTCCAATATACTATCCTATTTTTGTTTTCATTTTCAAATAGGGGCATTTGCTCATCAGTTCCTCCTTTGTAACGTTTCTATTGCTAGTGTAAAATTCTTCAAAGTGAGTCTGAAAGAATTAACAAGCTGTTGCAGGTAGTATACAATGAGATCTTTCATCAAATAAATGTTTAACACCACCATTCTACTGCCATCAAATGATGAACAACCAACATATTTACCGCAGCTATAATACTACACTATGCATTTTACTATGTAACGGGGGGGGGGGGGGAAGAGGACAGAAAAAGACTTCTATTAAGAATGGAATTCAAGCATTTTCATCTACACAACAGCTAGCAAAAAATGTTCTAAAAATTAAAGTCAGAATTATATTAAAGCTGAAATATAAAGTACATGAAAAAAAACAAGGGGTTAGTCAAAAAAAAAAATCTATAAAACATTGCATCAGTTTTAACATATATGTGTAGAGCATTAACAAATTCCATTATCTAGCAGGTGGAAATGATACACTGTATGGCTTGAAGTTACTCTCTTTTGTCTATAGTAGATCTTTGAGTTTTATCCAATCTATATTGAGAAATCCAGGGATTAATCTAGAGGTTTAAATGGTTTAGCCACAGGTTGGTCCTGCTTTAATGATGACAGCTGATTTGTATTACTTTCCACACAGATTTTTTTTATGACTCCCCTACATAGTGTATCTTGCAATTAGACTGTTGACAATCTATTATGTTGAAGGCAGAGGTAGAGTTACACAGGGAATTATACAGCACGCTATGCTGTAAATGTTACTCACAGATGTCTTTTGTAAGAGATGGTAGTTTATCCCATGTGCTCATATATATGCTGCAGTGCATCTCTTGAGTTTCAGTTGTTAAAGCCAGAATTGATGACATGCTGAGTCTAATGCAACTCTTACCAACAACTTTCAGAGATTAGGTGCCTGTCAGGATGATGTCAATGGAGGTTTAAGCACTGCTTTCTGAAGTTGTTCTGAGTTAATAATTAATGGATATCTTTCTTTGATAGCTCTTTTATATCTGCATGCAGCTGTCTGAAAATCAACCACAAAGGAAACTTGATTTTGTTTGTCATTAATTTTGACTTTACTTAGCAAAGCATTGCTGTGTCCCATCATCAGAGCTTTACTAATCTGGCCCCGGTATAATGTGAAGATGAAATACTTGATTAATACAAAACAGCTTTGTCAATTTTTAGGGTGATTTTTGTGGGGAAAAACGTTTTTCCCAAGTAGTTTTCAAAACACTTTTGTAGATGTGCTAAATCTTCAAAGCAGCTCAGTGAATCATAGCACAGTTTTTGATGCAATGAGCTAGATCCTCAGTTAGTGTAAAGCAGAATAGCTCCAATGAAGTCCGCGGAGCTATGCTTGTTTACATCAACTGTATATCTGGGAAATACAGATCTGGGGTTCAGCTTCCTATGTATATTTTCTGCCAAGATCAGCTTTAAGAATGATGATGTGAATCATTTTTGTATATTATTATTATGATTTGCATTCTGGTAGTGTTCACAGTGTGCAAGGCGCTGTCCAAACATATATGAAGACACAATCCCTGCTTCAGAGTTTGCAATCTTCTGTCGTGATTTATTTTTAACTACTACTTATTATGTATGCATATGTAAATTAAATCTGATTATACTAACACTAAACCACTTGCCTTTGAAGCCAATTCTGCAAACACTTATGCACATTGAGTAAATTTACGCATATGAGTAGCCTCAGTAATGATTCATGCTGGCAGCCCTTTATAAAGTATTGACATGTAGGTATATTGAAGAACCCATTAAATGTTCTACTCAAACTGATCTAGTCTACTAAAATTAGTTTTACAATTGAAATTAGGGGGAAAGAAGTGCAAGACTGAAAAGAAATCAGAATGTGGTTTTCCCCCCATCTCGACATTCAGACATCTTGTCATGTCAACAAATGTTAAATATTTTTGTTTCTCTGAAGAATTACTAATAGCTTTATAGTGTGTATTATTTTGTAACCGAACAAAGAGAAAATGAATTAAACAGAATTTTGGCATAACTTTGGTAACAGAAAGTACACATATGTAGACTGGTGCATTGAGTTATATTATATACCAGAAAATACTTAATCTCTTCATGTTATTCTTATATCTGATCACACATGACAAATAAGTACAGAATCTAATAGTTAATAACAGCTTTCAATAACTGCCCATGATGTTGCGACCAATTAATAGTCATATTAAAAACAAATATTTTACCAATCAGATGACTAAACAGCTGCAACTGGTTTTTCTTAGAGGGTACATATTTTTATTGTTTTTTAAAATTATTTGAATAAAGTACAAAGTATCCATTATTAGATATATTTTTCCCCTTGAATCTGAGTTTCCACCTCATAAACAAGTGCTATTTTGCAGACTGCTCAACTTTCGTAATAAGGTTAGGAAATAAAATTAGATTATTGGGAAATGATGTGATTTGGTACAGAAACCAAAGCAACCAGTCTCAACTGTTACGGTGCTGTGCTATTAGCTAGTATAGTGCTATACTGTACTAGGATTCTTGAAATGCTAGGTACATGCATTTTTTTGGACTTGTGTTTAATATAGAGCCTATGTTTCATCACAGTGCTCTATGTAGCAGGTTAACAGTACTGAAGAACTTGCTGTTCACCTTTTGGTCCAACAAGCAATCTTTTCCTGTACTTTAATACTAATAGGGAGACAACATTTTTCACTCTCTGTGTCTTAGAAATACATTTGAGTATTTGCACATGTGTTTTAAAGCTACAAATGACACTCTTAAAAAACTAAGGGAGGCTTGATCGCCGGTGATCGATAACAGCATCTCTCGCTTTTTTGTTTGTTTGTTTGTTTGTTTGTTTTTTATCTGACAGGTGTCAGGCACAGAAGCTGAAGACACATTGAGGTCTTAATATATTTCTTCATGTCCTCACCTGCTTACACAAATCAGGTCAGGGAAAGATACTGCTTCGGTCTTTCTCGATCTGCAGTAACTATCTGAGCTGGACTTGAGAATTTGTCAGAGTCATGCACGACATTTCTTGGGAGTAGTGGATCTTTCTAGCCACTATAACAAATATACATATATAGAGACACACATATTCATATACAAAGAGAGAAAGAGTGTCAGAAGCTAAAAAGACATGCTTATATATCGAAAGAAGTGTCTGCATCCAAGAAGGCATCGCTATCTCTAGTATTACCCCTTCCATTCAAAAAAAGACCAGGATAACAAGAAACTTTCAGTGAACTAGTTAATTACACACTTGACAGTTTCATCTGCAAAATATATATTTTTGCAGGAAGTCACCAGTGCTCAAATCATCATGTTTTGCAGAGCCCTCAAATGTCAAGACACTAGAAAGAGAGAGAGAGAGGAGAGATTTTGAAAGCAAAATTGGCATTATAAGGACTGACCAAAATCTGCACCATTTCAGTGCCCATAGTTGGATCAAATAGTGACAGAAGGCATGTACAAATTATTATTATCCCAATTATGTTTTAGGGCTTGAAATAAAGAGTTGAGGGAACATCTTTAGCTCTATGTCATGTTTTTATTTTGAAAGAAAACCTGTTGTAGGAATATTGCAAAAGGAATAATAACTGTCCGAATTCCAAGTACTCACTGCCTTCCTTAGAGTATATTCTTTGTCTGCATGATCATTTTACAGTTATCTAATCAAAGATCATTTCATTTCCAGGGCAACTGTGAATTTTCCTTAGAAAAAAAATCCCTATGTTTAAGCCAGTTCTAAAAATTGTCTTTTGCCATAAAGAAAAGGTATAAGATACTCACAGAATGTATAGCAATCTGACATCAGTGTTAACATTTCCTGAGTTGATTTCAGAAATGCCCTGACAGAAACTTGATTAGTTGGAAATGATCAAAGTGTAATAATATTGGACAAAATCCCATGTTAGAATGTAGACAAATGTTTTAAACAGAAATGCATGAATACTTTCAGTATTAGATTCTTCCCCACAAAATAAAATGTAACCAACATCCCCCCAAAATATTCATTTTAAACTAGTATGCTATATAACCATTTTTTAGAACATTGATTTACTCAGTATAAAATCTCTTGTTCGTTTCCTGATGAAAAACCATTGCTTTCCTATACAAGTAAACAACCTGACAACTGACTTTGTATTAAAAAAATAGGACAAAGTCATGTTTCTTGCTAAAGTGTCACTTTTGCTGATGTGATTACCTAGATCAGTAACATTTGTGCTAGTTCTTGTCACTTTAAAAATGTACGTATAATTAGGGTGACAAAGAAAAATATTTAAATCACATGAAATGCAGCTGCAGATAGTAAAAGTCATTCTATTCACAGATTTATTCTACATGATTGTGAAGCTTCTCGGGGCTGATCCTGCAAACTCTTATGCATGTGAATAACTTTACTCATGTGAGTAGTCCCATAGGCTACTTCTGAGGGTTACAGTTACTCATGTATGTAAAGATTTGCAGGATCAAGTCCTTAATTCTCCACTCTGTCCCCAAATTTTTATTAGCCTTTGCCCACAAGACGAGCGTACCTGAATATTAGCACATGAAACAATTTGCATAGTTGCTCCAGTGTAATTGTTTTAGATGTTTGTGCTTGAAATAAAAGCTATGTTAATAAGTGCACAGTTGAACGCTTTGGTGTCTACAGAGCTAAGATGCTTGTTTTCATTTGACTAAAATTATTAATACTAAAACAAAAATTGTTTTGAAACCCATTTATATGGAGTACATACCTATCTCTTTAGTTAAAATCAGTGATCCATTAAGGCTTTTAGCTTTTTTCCAAGCTGTGAGCATACTGAGTATTTAAGTGTGTGTAAGAGTGAAGGTGGGGGGTAGGTTTAGCTGAATAAAAGATTGCTTGATATCTTGAAGTCCTTTGAAGAGTTTTATAGGCTTATAAAGCCCAGTGTGAATGAATGACATTTTTCCCCCTTTACTTTTACATATTGAAGTTTGTTAACCTACGTTTCAATTAGTGAGTAATTATTAATTATACTAATTATGCATTTAATGAGACGCACATACTTTGTAGAAAAGTTAAGCTTAAGTCTGAAATTGTAGCTGCAGACTTAGTGATGTTTTAATGAAGGCTTCAGCAACATTTTCAATTTTATATATGAGCCCCATCCGTGATGAAATGCTATAGCTTCAGAACTTTTGAAAATAAAAATGTATAAATAATTGGTTTTAAATGTAATAAGTGAAAAAAGAGACATTTTTAACAGATAGGAATGACTCAGATTAAGTACGTATTTTCAAAGAGAACTCATTATGATCTATTAGGGATCTGGTACAGTTTGTAAAAATCTTCTTCATTTTGTTATTTGCCTGGCTACCCAGCAGAAAATAGGAGAACTAACAAATTGCAGTTTATCGCCTGTCATAAAATATAATTCTTTGTTCTAAAAGGAAATTAATGTTACATATATTATTTTAATTAGCAATAATGTGTGACACCAAGAAGCAAAAGCCAAGGAATTCAAATCTTATCTCGGTACTCTGTCCTCATCTTTTTCCACCACTACATCTCCCCTCATACTGTGTTAGTTCAGGATAGAGACAAAGACTTAATCTGGAATTTCTTACCTTGGTTTGTGTCAACCATTTTTATTTTTGTGTAGTTTTTTTTTTTTAATTATACTTTCAGGTGAATGTCTCAGAATCTCATGTAATCTATACTATATTTTTTCTCTCTCTGAAAATGGACATTTTCAGAATATTTTAATAGTATGCCTGGTTATATATAAATTAGGAAATTGTTATTTCTACCTTTCAGGTGCATATGCACACTTTCACAAAACTAGAAACCAATTATATTTTAATCCACCATCAATTATGAGTTGGAATCAAAAATTGAAACGCTAACATGTTAAAATATCTATCTATATAAAATAGCTAATCAGTTCTTTCATGATATGTCTTGAAATTATCTGAAAAACGAAAAGCAAAGAGTATAAAAATTATTGCTGCTTTTCCAAACTTTTTTGCATATTTAATACTTCCATTTATCAAGGCAGGCGACTGATGTATTTTGTATTTATTAATCATGTATTTCAGATCATAAAAAAGTCCCATCACATTATCATCACACAGAAACTGAGACAAATAATCACATAATAAAAAGGCATGTGTATAGATAATATCAATAAATGTAATTAAAACCATCTAATTTTTGTGGGTTTGAATGTGGGAAGATATAACAATATTATTTATAAATTACCATTCTGCAATTAATAATATTAACATTTTAAAAATTAGCATGCAAGGTAGCTAGTGACTTTTTTATTTTAAACGACTCTTTATAACATCCTTGTTGCATTTCCCACAATTAAGTCGAAACTTAATCCATCAAAAGTATATACAATTAAATCAACGATAAGCAGATAAAATTAGTCTTCATATTTTCCCCTATTCAGGTACAGACATCCAAAATTAAAGTAAATTAACTAGGTTACTGAAATCCACTTTGCATGATCTAGATTTTAGATTTAAACAATATTTTAGCAAATACAGGCAATTAAGGTTTATACAATAAACACCTGAAAACTGATTGCAATTCTATATGAACTGGATTTGATAATATTGACAAGAAATTCCATTTTTGGAACCAGAATTAGACAATGAATCATTATGGTAAGCAATATTAACTATATTGTACTGCATACAGCTTATTGAAAAAATATATTCAAATAACTAAATATCCCACTTTTTCATTAACTAACTTTACTTGCCAAATTTTAATTAGTAAGAGAGAAATTAAAGGACATAAAAATTATTTGATTAATTTTAAAATGCTAATAGCAAAATCTGCAACCATTCATCATCTGAGAAAACTCCAGACCCTAAAGCCCAATCCCAGGATCTCTTCCATTCAAATTAATGAATTGGCCCAGATCCTGCAATCAGATAAAAGTGGGCAAACCTTATACCAGCACAGAGTCTTACTACATTCACTCCCCAGACCCAATTGTGGGGATCTGGACCATACAGACTAGCTCCCCGTTCCCCCTAATTTGAGCTCTCTAACAAAGGAGTTAAAGAACTATCGCATCTTGGTTGTCTGACAGTTTTAGTTGAATGGTTTTGTGAAGATCACTTATTTCCTTTCTTCCTCGTCATTCTTTTTGGGAACTAGTAAATAATTAATGTTAGTTGCCTCCTTTTCAGCCTCCATGCTGCTGAAATAAAGCAGTAGTGGCATAAGGGCCTGATTCTGGTCTTGAAAGTTTCCTCCCGTGTTATAAGCCATGCAAGGGGGCTCTGTGGGAGGAAATCTCCTGTACCATCATGGGCTTGGGGACTGGATTTTCTTCCTCTCCCCCAGCCAGCAGTGCAAAAAGAACTGGTGGCCACCTACACACCTGACAGATTCCCCATGATGCACTGTCAGGACCATCCACACAGAGCCCACTCCTGCCATAAAGTATGGCCGCAGGTGGGACGCTCTGCAGCTCCTTGGCAGTATGGATCCATTCCTCACGGACACTCCTTCTTGGCCACAAAAGCCCCTGAAACTCCCCGGATCAGGTTTACAAGGCCAGAGGGGAGACAACCTGCATCTCTTCCCCTACTCCCTCCCCCCACAGACTACAGACTCGGGCAGAAAACTCCCCACAAGTCACGGTGGAAGGAAGCAGTTGTGTCTCCCTTCCATAAAGAGGGGGGGAGTTCTGCTCAGAGAGGGCCAAGGAAATAATCTGGCTCTCTGAGAGGTGCTGAGCCTCGCCCACTGGAGCCCTTTGAATGAGCTTCAAGTCCTCAGCAGTCTGCTGGTGGAGGGTTGGAATATAGCCTTCATTATTCTCATCAGAAGGGCATCTCCAACACTGTCATGACAACATTTGGTTGTTGTGAGGAACAGCAGCCGCTGGCCCGCCACTTAAACCTGGTGGATAAGCATAACCATGGAGACTTTCCTGCCTCTGTCCCTTATGCCACAGAAAGGGTCTCCCTGCCCGCTCCACAAAGGCCAGCGCAGAGAGAAGAGATGGGGACACACATACATGTTATATGGAGGCAGCACTTCCAGCACACCACAAAAGTGGGGCAGAGAGGCTACGGTCCCCAAGCCTGGTCTCAGGTTTGGTGAGTGGGTTTCACCTCCCAACTCCTTCCCGAGAGAGTCCTATTACACTCTCTCAATGTGAGTGACCTGGATTTCACCCCAAATGAATGACTGAGAATTAGGGATTTGCTATAGCAATCAATATGTCTCAAAGCTCTTCCATCAGAAAGGCTAGACACACAGCAACCTGCAACCACTCACTTGATATAGAAGAAAGGTTATCAGCAGTAGCCCATATCAGTGCTTACGTGAGGCCTTCTTCTGCATTCAACATTTAAGCAAAATTCCTGCTGAAGCCAATGGAAGTTTTGCCTGAATAAGAAGTAGGGACAAGTGTAAGCTGACCCTTAGTTAAAATATCTAAAAGTTCTGAGATGGAATATTTCAAACATTATCCAGGATTGATTTATGTATAAACCAATGGACATGGCTTAAATTTAATATCTCAACTCAAGAGTGAGGTACCAGGCCTGCAGAGTCTACTTCAGCATCTGTGGAGCAGCTCAAGCACTACTTTCAATCAATGACAATTCATTATTAATACTAGAGGTGAGAAAATAATTTATTTTTTGGTTTGGCCACCGAACCAAAAAATCTGGAAAAAAATGTTTTCAGGATACCCAAAAAAAGACATTTTTCACTCACCAAAACGAAAAACTGAGGGGAAAAAATTCATTTTGGGACAAACTGCCTGTTTCATACTACCCAAAATGCATATTTACAGATGATTATTTTTTTTAAAAGATCAGAAAGGGTAGAAAAAAATCTAGCTAAATTTGAAAACAAAATGTTCCTTCAAGATAAGAACTCAAAAAATTACATTTTGACTTTTTTGATTTTTTCAGCAAACCCTATTTGTCAAATCAGACCTGAATTCACAAATAGTTTCAGTCATCCTGAAATTGCATTTTTTGGCGAATAACCTATTTGTCTGAAAAATTTCACCCAGCTCTAGTTAACACTTTCCAAAAGCCTCTTATTTCTATTCACGTAAATTCTGTGGGATTACTCAAGTAAGTGAAGTAATGCACATGCTCAGTGTGGGCATGATTTCACCTCTGAACTTTCACATTCAGAGGCAAAATCTGGGGGTGGGGGGAAGGATAGCTCAGTGGTTTGAGCATTGGTCTCCTAAACCCAGGGTTGTGAGTTCAATCCTTGAGGGGGCCATTTAGGGATCTGGGGCAAAAATTGGGGATTGGTCCTGCTTTGAGCAGGGGGTTAGACTAGCTGACCTCCTAAGGTCCCTTCCAACCCTGATATTCTATGATTCAAATTCAGGAGAAAAAATGTTTTTTTCAAACACCAGTTGTCAAACAGAGCCTAATTCAGTCCTCTTGTGCATGTACACTATGGGATTGCGTTTAATTTTACATGATCGCATGTGATTACTGAAAACAGGAAAACAAAGTGTTAGGCTACCTTAAGCAGAGGTATCACTCTGCCAGTTCTGCGTATAAGATGGTGCTGTGTAGACTATGGGCCTGGTTTTGCATTCCTTACATTCTCAAATTTCCTATGGAAATGAATGGGACTTTTGAATGGCTAGGAATGTAAGAATGGCTGCAAATATATGAATACAGATAAGTTTGCATGCACATAGGGCTTGATCTAAAGCCAGTAGTAGCCAGTGACATGCATTACTTTAATGGGCTTTGGATCAGACCCAAACTGTACATGCATCACATTCAAACAGCATTTCCTGGTAGGACTACCACAGTCCTCTTTTTCTTTCTTCCTTTTTTTCCCCCCCACAAGAGACAGCGACAGGGATACGGTTTTATAAGCTGAAAAAAATAGTTTAAAAAATGTGCCCGTTTGCAAAGAGATGATTTAAGCACCATTACTACAAGAAGGACCCAATCCTACAAGCCTCACACACACACGCAAGACTCTCACTGAAATCACCCAAAATATAAAGCAGATAGTGCTGAAAAGTTATTGACTTGATGCAATTAACTAGCCTTGATGGCTAGTTCTTTGGGCTGCATTGTGCCCATAAGCTCTGCCCCATGCTGGGGGCAGCACGGAGCTGCCCTGCCCCAGTGAGTGCTCCAGGAGGTATTGTGCCTCAGGACATACTGAGTGCTACTCTGCTGAGCCTGTCAGCTCCCTGGCCCCTTTGGCTGTCTTGCGGCACAAGTCTCACTCAAGCGTTTTGCTCAGCCAAGCACAAGCAGTCTGCAAGCATGCTAGGACCCCCTCGTGGGGGGGACAAATCGGAGGATGCTCCTTGAGCCCACTCAAAACTAAATTATGGGCCAAATTCGCAGCTGGTATAAATGGATGTAGCTGTGCTCATTTGCCTTGGGTGAAGATCCGGCACTAAATATTCTGAAGAGGATCCTTTAAATATGATCCCGACCATTCTCGATAGACTGAAGCATCACCCCAACACCACCTTCCACATGCAACCCCCAAAATAATCTGACTGGCCAATTTTACCAGGAAAATACACACAGAAGTTAAAATCCCTTAGAAATTGCAGTTCAAATAGTGTTAGGTGGAAACAAGGATGTCTGGATCCAGATGCAATAGAAGTATCTGTAACTGATTGATCCCTGATCGGGCCAACACTTAAAAATGTGTGTAACTTTACTCACAGTGGGAGTCTTCAGTGGGACTCCTCACGTGAGGAAACTTACGCATGTGCTTAAGTATTTGCAGTGATATTGTGCATTGTTCAGGAAGCAATATTTCTACAGAAGGGGCCACCTACAGCTCTGTAACAAAAAAGCAGTTTGCATAAACCCCACAAACTGGCCTGTTTCCTTCATCAGGATCCGTTGTGCACGGAGTTGATTGCATCCATGATTTGGGTTCCTTATCTCTATTTAGGAGAATTCTCTATGATAGGCAGTTCTGAGGCAGGCAAAGTGACAATGGGTCTCGGGTGGATTTGTGGACAAAGGAATAATATTATATCATAGTGTCTGTTTGGTGCCCTCTGCATACACAACAGCTCTGAGTGGCAGTGCATAGTAAGCGGATAAAGCAGTAAGTACTATATGATCTGATGAGCTTGTCTAAGCTGGGGGCGTCTCCTCTACTCGGCTAAATTAAAAACCTCCCTGCAATTTCAGTCCTAATCACCCCCTCTGATGCTGTAATTGATGATAGTCAGTTAACTCCTTCATTCCTGCCACCATTTATTGGAACCCCAAAGGTTTACACATTAGCAGCCTCTTACCCTTTTAAACCAATCGTGTTAGTGTTTTTTTGGAAACAGCACAGATGGAAATGCTATGAAATATACAAAGAATCAGAGCGCAAATGCTGCATGCCAAATCCTCTGCTACTTTAGGGCAGCTATGCACCACTCCCCTGGCACAAGCTGCCCTAAACCTGGCAGACTCAGCTTCTGGAGAATCTCCCCTGCCTAGGGGAACCCGAGGTGGCATAGAATACCATAGTGGCGTATTCACCACAGTGATGCTGGCAGACCGGGTGCCAGCTCATGCCACGATCCCCACATCTCAATTGAACGTTGACAAATACACAGCTGGAATCAGGCTGGGCTCACCTGTGTGTTAGTATTGTTAAAATAGGTATTAGGATTATAGGACTATGTTTAGACTTGATTGAATACTTGTGAGTTGCTGCGTACATTAATCCTATTTATCACATCGGTAACCCCTAGTGTAGGGTAATATTTAAGCATTTATCTTATCAGCCTCTGTCACTGTGTAAATCACCAGACTGGACAGAGACATTAACTAGTGTAAAGTGCTGGTCTCCAACAGAAGGTGTCGTGTCCTGGCCAACAGGGAAGGTCCATTGACACCAGACAGACTATCATGGAACATTAAGTGGACAAAAGTCTTTGTTGCACTGCTCTTTCCCCCTCCCCTCATGAAGATGAGTCATGCAAGTGGATTCATCCCATCACCTGAGTTTGCAGCTGAGAGTACGTGAGAGGAGGGGAATAAAACCCCCTAACAAGAAGGAACTGGATCTCTGTGCATCTTGGACCCTGGGGCAGGGCAAGGTTTTGAGGCATAAGCAAGGGATCCCCAACTGCTTAGCCTGGGTTACTCCTAAAGGCCATATACAGCTTGCTTATTGTAGAAGCTTCTATTGCCTTTTGAAATTTAAGATTGTAACTCATTTGGATAGATAGATAGATAGATAGATAGATAGATAGATAGATAGATAGATAGACGTTTACATGCTTTAACCTCGTAAATAACTCTCATTTCCTTTTCTATTAATAAATCCGTGTACAGTTTCTTATAGGATTGGCTTCAAGCATTGTCTTTAGCATGAGATCTAAGGTGCAATTGAGCTGGGGTAAGTGACTAGCTATGACCTGGATATCGCTGTGATTCTTGGTGTAAGGGACCATTTATCACTAAGGCTCACCTGGCTGGCATGCCAGACCGGAGTATCCAAGGGGACTGTCTGTGACTCTATATTAAGGCTGTTACAGTGCCTGATTGGTGAAATCTAAGTTAAAGGGAACCTCCCTCTGGACAAGTCAGTAGAAGCTGTGCTGAATTTGTCTTGGATGGAAGTTGCTTTAAGAAACTTGAAAGGGATTACTGTCTATAGATACAAATAGAACCCTGAATTCGATGGATCTGATTCTCCTCTTTCTAATACCAATTATAAACCATAATTCAGTGGACATTCAGGCCCTATACTCAGGGCTAATTTAAAAAGCACAGATGCAACTCCGTCATACATACATTATGAAGAGTGAGATATCCCCTATGCTGGCCAGACTCAATATATTTGCTCAGAAAGAACATAAACATCATGTGTATATCAGATAGTAAAGGAAAGGCTGTGCTCAAAATGTTAAGGAAACCAGTCCTAGGGTTCTTGGGTCAGATCCTAAGGTCTTTCTTCAGTTTCTACTCAGCCCAATTCCCTCAGCCAAACAGCACACACTGAAAGCCAAAAGGTGTGGTGAAGCCTAGGATAGGTATCTGGTTTTTGAACAGTGCACTTTTATACCAACGAGTGACCAACACAGAGCATCTACACTGATACTATTATCAGTGCTCCAGCCCCAATCCTGGGCTCCACTTGCAACCCCCTTATGACAACAGAGGGGTCACAAAGACAACTTAATTGACCAGTGGAGAATTTCCTCAGTGCAGGAGGTGCCCTTGGGCTGTACAGAGCTGGCGTCTTACGCCATTCCTCTTTTGCAGTCCCCAGTGGAATGGGGTGGTTGGTGGCAGGAGAGGACATATTAGGGGGTATAGCCAGAGAGCTTTGTGTGCCAGCTATTCTGGGCCAATGGAGCCCGGACAGGTGGGAAATCACAGTACATTGGCACAGTCCCCTGGGAATGTTCTAATCTATGTCAGGGGCCAGTCACCGAATTCTAGGAGGCGAAAGGTAGCGTAAAGCTATCTTAAATAAATAAATGGAGATATGCCAATCTTCTAGAACTGGAAAGACCTTGAAAGGTCACCGAGTCCAGTCCCCTACCTTCACTAGCAGGACCAAGTACTGTCCCGACAGATTTTTGCCCCAGATCCCTAAGTGGCCCCCTTAAGGATTGAACTCACAACCCTGGGTTTAGCAGGCCAATGCTCAAACCACTGAGCTATCCCTCCCTCCTATCTTTATCCTCACCTCACTCCTAGTGATGTCTGCTGAGAGGCACATCTCAGAACTGGAGACTCCATCTATGCTGTTGCCCCTTGCCTTCCTTCTCTTCTCACATCCTCATTTTAACACTTTCATTGTGAGTGAAAAATTATAAAATTAACTTGTATTGCCCAGACTCTTCCAGGAAAGCTGTCAAAATCAGCATCATTAATAATAATACTTAGCACTTATACACGGCTTTACATTTTCAGAGGACTGTAGAAACATTAACTCAATTAAAAAGTGACAGTTCCACAAGCAGAAACTGTCTCTGCAGCACTAACCCGTGTGCCTGAATTGTCCAGAAAATCTCAGACTCTGTGCACTGGTGGCTATCTTTCACCCATTCAAGGAGGATGATCTTCCTTTTTTTTTTTCTTCTCCTTTGTATCTATGCACCCATCTCACTGAGTACCAACCAATTAAAAAACATTCAGATGGAAGAACACTGATTTAGCATCAGCTAATTGGAAAATCCACATTACCCCACTTTTCAGCCTAAATTACACAAAAATCAGAGCTACATCAGGCACACGTCTGGGCAGAATAGGTCTCTAAATTGGTGTAAAGTGTACTTAATATTGATTGCTCTGCAATTTCCAGAACTGTTCAGAATCAAACTCATGTAATTAGGGCTTATTTGAATTTTTTCTTCAGATTTAAAAAGGAAAGAGGGCGAAAAAAAATCAATATATTAACCTGACTATGAAGGCAAAGTAAGTGAAACACCCATCTCTAGTAATTTAGACAGTGAATTCATTGGGGGAGAATAACATTAATTTATGGGGACCATATTTCAAACCAAGTATATACGCTTGTACTAATTTCCAAAACATAATCTTAAACATGTTCATGCTGCAGCTAGCTTGTTTTTCACTTATAGCCCACAAAATTAATTCAATGCACAAATGACCCATACATATACAGACACAAGTCACTCCCTGTTTCCTTATGCATACTGGCCAAACAACTTTGCTCACCAGGGCCCTGATTCAGCAACATATTTAAGCATGTGCCTAACTTTAAGAATGTGAAGTCTTTGGGACTATTCACATATTTAAGTACCATGGTGGACTGAGACCCATAAATGTGCCAGTTTCTGACTCCCCCATGAAAGATGTTGACTTTATGGGCCATCGTGTGTCAGATACATGCGGCTCTTAGTCCAAACTTCTACATATCTGACCAGGCACAGAGTGGCATGCATGGACTGGAGACATTCTCAAAGAGTGGCCCCAATTTTCCAGGTGGCATTGTACTTTGGCATGCCACAATGATGCCCAGATTTCACACTGGGGCTTTGCAAACACCATGCCACCCCAGTGCAGGACATTGCCTTCATGGAAAAGAGCCAAAGAAATAAAACATTCAGGTAAGAATTACTCAGAGAACAAAGTAATCAGTAGCCTAACCATGCAACCAGAGCCGCTTTAAAACTACCAGCATAAGTGTTTGCTGTCTCTGCCATAAATTACTATATTACTCACTGGCTGACACTGCATTACTTTGATATCCCAAACAAAAAGAACATTAGTTCCTGCCATTGAGGGACACGGGTGGATCCACAAACACCCAGACCGAGTGGCTCTCCTGGAGAACCTACCAGTGCCTCTAACACAGTAGTTTATTGCTCAAAAACACATGTAATGAGTCTATCATGCTACTATCTAGGTGCTGCAATAACACATAGGCTGATAAAGTGAGCCGAGTAGGCACAGGGATTCAAATAACCATTAGTGGCTGAGGGTTACTCACCAGTCAGCTTGCATTGCTGGTATTTCACCTTTCCCCATGAGCAATAGTTGCTAGGAGCTCCCTCTTCCAAAACTTTGGCAAGTGAGATTTCATTGGCAATCAGAGATGCAGCAAGCAGACAGAGATGTAAGAATCAGGGTTTTATAAAACATTATAAGAGGCCACTGTTATATGCTGTACGGCTACACTGTTTGTCTACTCCCAGAAGCCAACCCCTGAGATTCTAGTTCCTCAATAATCTAGTTCCCTCCTGAAATCTGATCCTCTTTTCTACAGTTCCACTCCTCATCCTCCAGGATGGTGACTACAGGTGGGATTCAAGGAATACTGAGCTCTGCCACATGACAGTGTTTTTTTTAACTTTTTGTAACCTTGACTCAGACCATGTAACTGAGGGAGGGAATAAAGAACAGCTTCTTGCTAGCATTTCTTTGTGTCTCTCCTCCATTACATCATGCTCAAATCAGAGTCACTCCTCTCCAATTCATCACACTGGGAGACAATAGTCAAGTGATCACAGCTTCCTTGTTACCAACTCATGGTTTTTTTTATAAGTCTCACAAGAGTTGGTGTTTTTCTTAAAGACCCAGCTCCTGGGGTCAAGTGATTATGTGAAAATTTCAGCTTTCATTCTAAAACTACTTACAGTTCTAGTCCTCATGGTTTCAAAGAAAAGCTTGAAAACATTAACAGTAAAAAGCTTAAACAAGGACAATTATATATTTTTACTCACATGGTTTTTAAGCCTATCTTGTATTTTGGGGGGCTTACTCATGATTTTTGGAAGTTTGGGGTTGGCAATATTGCAGCTTGAGTCAAACTTCTAAAATTAGGGTCTTAATTGCCTATAATGGTGATTGGCTGCTGGAATTTTCTGGAACTACTGTGCCTGGTTGGATGTCTTCTGTTAATGATTTCCATAAAGCCATACAACTAAGTTTTCCCTTTGGCACATATGTTGGGGTGTTTTTTTGACTATTGGGATATCTTTCCTTCCCCTCATGCAGGGACAAAGTATTTGGCATGTGGAAATTATTCAGTACTTGTCCAAAAGTTTCAAGAATTATTTGGAAATTCTGCCCGGTCCAGTATTCTAATTCCAATGATGCTTAATTTAGCGCAACTAGCCAGAAATTGGCATCTCTGGAAATCAGGTTCTTTATACACTGCAATGGTTGACCATGATTTAGTCTGAACATTAATGTTAATTTTTAATGTAGAGATTTTTGAGAGAAAAAGGAAGGTTGTTTTTTTTCAATTTACTTATTTTTATAACATTAATGTAAAAACATTGTGTGCAAATGTTTAAGATTGCACAAGATGGGCTTAAATGGTTCCTCTGAAACAGTTAGGATCTATTGTGTAAAATACCTGTGGTGTTTAAATGGCCAGTTCCTCCGCTGGTGCGAATCAACATAGCCCAATTTGACTCTAATATACGCAGTAATCTGGCCTAGTATTTTTAAAGAATCAATTACCCAAGCATGTATCATAAAATCCAAATTAATTGTTTTAAATCTGGTCTCTTTTTAATTTATACTGCAGCGTAAATGCTTCTTACATTGATTAACTATTGTGTGTGTATGTAAAACTAGTCAAACTAATTTATTTAAACAAGATGAGAAATGTCTTTATACTGAAACTCTGAAACAACCTTCACACCAACAGTATTAGGCACTGGGGCATGGTTCTAATGACAAGTCACCACAATTTTCCTTCCTCTAATAGACAGTTCAGACATTGGCAAAGCTCCTATCAGAGCGTTTAGTATCTGCTGTAAGCCTCTATTTAGCAAGAAGATTACCTCCCCCAGATTTCACAGTTCAAAAGTTCATACTGTACTGTTCTATTTATAGACAGCCTGATATCGCCTCTTCTTTAGCAAGGAACAAAAAATCAGTAATATCTTGAAACAAGGCCTTAAAGAGCTTGTTTTATTTAGGCAATGCCGGAACATCTCCTAAAAACAATCCCCAACCTTAAGCCAACTGGTGTGGATTTGGCAGTTATTTAAGAATTTATCTGACTTGTTATTAGACTTGAAATTTTAAAAAGGAAAGAAAAATAAAAAAAATATTGAATAATAAGCACTGCAGGTCTTCTAGTTTTAGTTAGTACTTTTCTTCCCAAAGGGAATAGCAATAACCTTTGACAAGACATTTAAAGTATCCAGGGAACAGAGAGTTTAAAATAAATGTTTGCTTGTATAGAATTGTTATGAATGAAAAAATTGTGAAGGGTCATTGTGATACTGAGGGTCTGTCCATTTGGTGAGAGGTAAAACAGATATGCTGTCAAACTGTCATCGTTCAAGACTGCACAGTACTTTTGCACGTTAGCCCTCAGCCAAATTTAAAGCAAGATAATTTCTTACTACGTAACTTCTCCATTCAGTTTTAGTTAAATAAAATATTATCCATGGCTTTCTGTGCTGAACTGCTGTTGTGTGTTGCTGTGTGCTGTTAAACAGCTGCTACGCCCCACCACAAAGTTGGCTGCATGGCCAGAGTGGGTGAAGGAAATCCGATATGTATAATAATTTGTAGCAAGTACACAGTGCTTTTGATCCTTTCACAACACAGTATATATTACATAGACAGGTAATTATTGTCCCCATTTTAGAAACTGTGAAAGTGAGGCCGAAAGATTAAGTCATTTCCCCAAGGCAACATAGGGAGTGCTTGCCAGAATTAGAACCCAGGAATTCCTGTTTAATGGTATTGTTTCCCCACCTTTCTATCTAGTCTGTAAACCCCTTTGCAACGCTTTAGGAAGGAAAGCACTGTATGAATGTAAGATGTGGTGACTGCTTTTCTAGCAGCAAGCCAGCTATTCTAGTGGAATTACTTTGGCACCGACATCAAAAAAAAATATGCAGACAGAGTTTCTTAGAAACTTGCTTCGTTATAAATTGCTACCCCCTGGCACTGAGGCCAGATTAGGCCAGAAAGGGAGCACCGATATGGAATCATGGCAGCTGGAGTTCATGTCTTTAGCTTGAGCCCTCACAAAGGGATGCAATTCCACACACACACACACACACACACACACCGTCATCTTCCCTAGAAGAATGTTCCTTCCTGACAGAATAATATTGGATTCTCTAACCAGAGCATGCTCTGAAAAGCTTCCCTCTCGCAGTTCTTGCGAGTGTCTCCAGGGTGTCACCCTCCCACAGCACCCTCAGCCAAGGTGACAGAGGCAGAGCTATTTCAGAGCCCCGTCTCATCCTCAAACAGCATGTAGTGAGCTGCTTACACAACAACACAAATCCTGTTCATGATCCTCTGAATACCACTGGCCCAGCGCCACATCCTTCCACATGTTAACACAGAACAGCATCCCTGGAACTCCCAGCAAACCTGCAGGGGTGGAAACTCTGTGATAGCAGACTGCATTAAATATTTAATTGTGTGATTGCTTCTGCGCAGACCTCAAAGCAGTTTTCTATATCAATACTTGCTCTATTGAGATGTAACCATATTTTGACTTTAAGATATACATTCAGGAGCAAAAATAAGTACTTCATAAAACAGTAACTAAAGCCTGTTTGTAGTCTTTAGGCAACCTGCTTTATATTCTAAGGTGGGTGCGTGTACTTGAAGAGTGTATTAATTTCAAATAATTTTAAATTATTCTTTTTGGCTGTCGGCTTTACCCTGCTGAAAATCTAGGCCAGGATGATTCAGTCATCCTTATATTGTAATTCCTACAACATACACAACATGATTCAAGGTTAAGAGCAGAATATCAAAAGGCTCAAAGTACGGACAATTTTAATGGTAAGGGAACCTTGACTTTTGCTGATTATATTAGTTCAACTAAAATTGACCTTCAGTATATGAAGATTTCATTTTCACAAATAAATGGTAGGACTTATGGTTTTTTTATTAGGCTTACAAAAAAAAGTGATCAGAATAGACGCTTTCAAGGCCACAATCTCTTTTCATTTCAAATTACAGATTACAGAAGGAAAGACATAGTTATGCAGTCTTAAAAGCAAAACTAATTTTTTCTTGTTTATTAACTAGGCAGTAGTATTGCTATGTATGGGAACCTGTATGGCTGCCAGCTAACAACATGCCACTTTCCAGCCTTATCATCAGAGTTGTCATTTGTGCATATTTATCCTGTTAATGAGATGGATTTATTACTAATACTGAATAATTTGGACCTGGGCTACACTCATATATTTTATGGTATGTGGTCAACATAGCTATGGGTCTGCAACTGCTCTATAAAGTGGAGCATGAAGTCATTAAAATGAATGAGCACAAGTGCCTGCTATGCTGTTTTTAATTATATGTTTAGCTCTTTCCCTTTTATACCTCCATTTTATTTATACCACATGTGGTCACATATGGGCCATAGATGTTGTCTTAGGGAGTTTAGGCAAATCCTAGGCAATCATCTTACTTTATTTAGAAGTGTCTGGCTTATCTTGGCAGCAAGTATAGGTCTATATATCTTAATCTACATACAAATTCCTGATTTTTAGTGGAGTCCAATATTCAGAGTTGAGGATATTCTAAAGGGAAAATGAGCAAATGGATTTCTCCATCATGTGGAATAGTGATTGTTATAGGGATTGTTTTAATGGTTATCACGGGTTAATCATAGGTTTATTATTTAAACTGGACATTTAAATTAAGACAAAAGACATGTCTTGAAAAGTTTCTGTAATGACTCACGTAGACTAGAAAATCCTAAAGATGGAAACCCTCCCTAAACCATCAATTAAACCAGAAATTTATGGCATTTTCAGGACATGCTTCCATTTTTTTAAAGTTTCACCATGTATGATACATGTCAGCCCTCCTATGGGTTTATGGAGATTAGGCATAAAGTATATGATAGCCATTGGAGGAGGTCTCTGGTATCTCCATTGGAACTGCCAGGGAGCAGGGGGACACTAGAAGCCAGACCCTGTACAGAGGCACAAGGTCTCCAAGACGATAACCTTTGTGGATCCCTGGAGATCGGCTAAATTCAGGGATGAGTCCTGTGGTTTATACCATGGGGGCCATTTGGCTCATTCCCAAAGGTCTCTCATGTAATTTCTACTGTGGAAACCATCCATCTGGGTCATATACAGGCTTAAATTTTGCTTTCCAGGAACGTTCACACTAGAGAACTCAATCACCTGGATGTTCGTGGAAAGCCAGGAGGACAAAATTACAAAGCCATGAACCCACCACTTTGCACTAGTGAGGGCTTAAGGAACTGCCAGACAATTATATACAGACATCTGGATCTATGGAAGTTCCCATACATATGCTATTTTCTACATTGGGTTGGCTCTCATTTATGTTTACAACATTGGCTTAAGAGCTGCATCTTTCAGATGGAAGAATATGAACAATTTACGCAGTTAGCAAAATCCGCCTAACCTGGGTCAAACTACATTCACTGTTGGAGTTCTGCCATCACGAGCAAAGAATTATGTATCTGATGGTACATGCTTTGGTGAGAGGGTGATGGGGAGGTTGGGCAGATCAGCAGCTTAGCAATGATGCTTCTGGCAGCCTCTGAGGATAGAATTAGGTCCATTGACATTTCCAATCCAGCTTTAAAATTACGCTTTTAATTCTTTACGTAAAGTGTTAGCGGATCTAGAAAAAAAATCTCCGCTCTGTAAATTGCTATATATTTTTGATGTTTTCACCAAAAATCCTTAATGGGAGTGGTATAGGACTGCATTGTATTATAACCACATGAAACTATGAGGATTTTCTTTTGCTCATTTCATACCCTAGCTTTGTTAGTAGGGCACTTGCCTCTGAGTTCTTGAAACCTCATTTGAACTCTTTACTTCAATTAATACAAAAGTTTTGCTCAATCATTAGTAAACAGTAATTCATATCAAAATGCATTGCATTTCTTCAAGACAGTTAGCAGTCTCTGCACAAGAGAGGCCCCGAAATGGACTAGCCTATAAAGGGGGATGATGCCTTCAGTTTAGAGCTGGGGTTACCAGCAAGGCAAGGAAACGATTTTCCCACTCCAGCTGTCTGCAGCAGCACCGAGAGACCTATCATCTCAAGACAGAAAGCACAAATGTTCGCAAGAATAGAAAACTATAAATAAGCCATGTCAGAAAATGCACAAATATATGTATATGCTCATACATCACTTGCCTACGTTTCAGATCTGAAGCAAAACATGTGGAGGTTGAGTGAGGGCTCAGCTAGGTTAGGAAGAGTGCAAAAATCAACAGCACTAAAGCTACTTTTCAGGTTAGCATAATCTTCTGTCTGCAAACACAGTGTGTTTTATCTGATTTTTTTTTTATTGGACAGCTGTGATCTTCTCCTTTCAAAACCTTGTCACTGCCGTTCAGCAGAAATGTAAGTGATATGATTAAGGAACATGGCATCTTGTATAATCGGTCGTAATCATTATCTAGGGGTTTCGGTAACATGACACATGCACAGCCGCAGCAGCATCTGCTATGGACTGACAGATATCTCAAGCTCAGAATGATGGATACACACTCAGGGATTTGTAAACTTGGCCTCGCTAATGCCACTATCCTGATGTGAACTTGTTGCAGCTATGCTACTTAAAGGCCAAAGATTAAAAATGCTCTGTAAAGTTCATCCTGTCCCTCATCCACCTGTGTCCCTGACTAATATAAGATGTATTGCCTTAGCAGACCTTTCCCACTTTCACTGATAGGATGGCACTTTTGGAAGCAGTTTTAAAAAGCAGCATTGCATGTTAATATCATTTCCCCGTTTCATCCAGTTTCCAGAGGGGGCAGCTCCAGGGATAGCTGCTATATTCTGTGCTGCTTGGTGTTAGCCTCTGAGCGCCATCCACCAGCTGCAGAATGTTGCCCATACCCCATATATCGGGACAAGGCGTAGGAGCTGGTCTATGCCACGAGTGGACTTCCCCATACTCAGGCTATGTGGCCTGTTTCTTTTGTGCCACTGGAGTGGTTACTATTCATTGTTTGTATATGTTCCTGTGTGCTTTGACTGCATAGAGGATCCCCATAAATATTGAATCACTAGGTAGAGATGAGAAAACGTAGGTTTTTATTCTCTTGTATATTGGGGATGGTTTGTGCTGGCCTGCCGGAGTGAAGCTGTCCTATCCCCAGCATATCTAGCCAATAGGTGTATCAGTGAGTGGTGTATATGCTGGGAACTTTTATACCCCCCTTTTTGGGCCACTGGCAACTGGCATAACTTAGAGAAGCTTGAGGCTACTCTGAGACCTAGCCCAGTGCCCAAGGTCTAGGATCCAGGAGCCACCTTTGCCCACCCACTGTGGAATTGAACCGTGTATTCTTCAGCCATACTGGAGAATTGGGCTGAACATTTGCCACGGTGGTTTTATTACAGTTCCTAATTTTGACTTTGGTCATGTCTAGATAACATTTCATTTCAACTATGTTTGCGCCCCTTTTTATTCAACTTTTCACAAACACAAGTTCAATCCCTGGAGCTGGGGGATGCGGCCAATCAGCAGCCCTTCCCCACAATTGGCCAATGGGTTCCAGAGACTCCAGGGGTGAGGGAGGAGCTACCTGGTAACCCTAGGTAAGTGTCTTTTTCCCCTCATTCCTGTGGCAGGTTCCTTTACTGCCAGCCCCATCAAGTTCCCCAACCTGGTGACACTGGGTGGCATTTTTTAACTTCAACAACTACAAAGTTTTATCAAAAAATTCCCTACCAGCTCTAATTAAGAGTCAGAATCAAATGCCTTTACTCACATTGAGCAGCACCTTACTCCGTAATTAATCTCATTAGATCAGATTCTCAGCTGGCAGAAACTGGCTACACTGATTTAGACCCACTAAGAATCTGGCCCATTGATTTTAATGGAATGACTAATGGAATCAAGTGCTAATCAATCTGAGTAAAGGTATCAGAATCTGACTCTAAATTTGTCTTCTTTGGACAACAGGTTGAATTTGATAAAAAGACAGCCAATTAGTTACCAGCTTTTTATAAAAGAAACAAACATAGATTTCAGATGTGTTCTGCGTTCTATCATTTCTTATAGGGTTGCCTCATGAAACAAAAATGTTCATGTCTCTTATTCTCAAAGTCAACCAGGCTGAATGATTATTGTAGCAGTGCCAGGACGGGGATTTTAAAATTCATTCTTCCTTCTTATTTTCATGCGGGTCAAAGCTTGAAAAAAAAATGTGTGCAGATAAAACAGACACAGATCAGACATAAAACCTCATTTGCTCCATTTCTTAATGCTCTTCTGTTTATGATAATATAATTTCAGGAATTGGGTAGTATTTGATAGAAAAATCTAAAATTATTTGGAATAAAGATGTGTTTGAGAATATCAATCGGGATGAGATTAAACATAACAAAATGAACTGAAATGAAACATGGAAGAGAAAAGAATATAACATAAAAGAGTAATTATCGGAATCCCATCTCTAAAAGAGATGCATTTACCCTAATCACAATGCTACACCGCTACAGGTGATGTTGTAAACTTTAACTTTCTATTTAGACGTCACCGGGTGCTCCTGCTCTCTGTTTGCTTCCAAGACTAGAACCGGCTAATAATATTAGCTACCTGTTTCAAGTCCCTACCAGAAGGAGCTTAACAGATCATATTTTCATTGGATTGTGCAATAACATGAAGTCTTTTCTAATCTTATTTGGCACATTACCCATTGGATTTATGGAAATCCCTGATGAACCTTAACCTAGAGGTGTAACAGTCACATAAACTATGCGTGTGAGTGTGTGTTGTGGTGGTCACGAGGTACGCCCTTGATTTTAACTACTAGCTGAGTCTTTGACTAGGTCTACAAGTAACCCTTAAATCCAAAGGGAATGAAGTATAAAAATCAGACTTCCAAACACATGGCACTTGGGCTGATTAGCAAGGAGAAGAAAAGAATTAATAATGAGGAGAAAAGAAAAAAAAAGATAGCCAGAAACTACAAACACCAGGGAGCCCATTTCAGAGTTACTTGAAAATAAAGCAACAATAGGAAGACTAGTCATCTCATTAAATAATAATTTGTTATTTCCCTTTAGTGCAGCACATGTTCTTTAATGGTTGTGACTTTTTATGCCAGTTTGACTATAATTCCAGCATATTTATCAAAAGGAAAGTTGTAAAACTTTTAATGAGTCCTTGAACTGACCACCTGTGAACAAGAGGTATTGTATGCCTTGACTCTTGAAAAATGAAAAACAGTTTAATATTTTCCCTATGTGACTGATCTCAAGTACATTGTAAAATTACTGGCAGACAGCTCATCCCATGCTCCTTGCAAAGTTAAGACAAGCCTACATCTTCTTTCTAAAGGGAAAGCATAGAAAAACGTCTCAGTTTCTGTCATTTGAAAAAAAATGAGAGTAATTAAAAGATAGAGGTCTCTGTTTACTAAAGAATGATCGTTGCAGTGACTGTGATCTTGTCCCTTGAAAGCCACAAAAAAGCAGAACATCAAGGGAAGTTTCCATCAGTTGAAAATGGGCATGATAACCTTTCACGTCCATATGACTCATGAGTTCGATGTTTATGAACAGAGATTTGTGTGTACTCTGACCAGTATCCTGGACTTTTAGGTGAAAAGTGGTTTCTAGTTTGGGGTTAGATGAGCATAATTTATGACTGCTTCCTTTTTTTTCTTTCACTCAGTATGATTAAGGAGAACAAACATTTCTACAATTTAAACCTCCCTCCGTTGCTTTCCATTAAAATAATCAAGAGATATATCATGTACTAACACATACACAAAACCAAACTGCCAGAGTTTCCAGGAAAGACATTTTGTTTAGATCAGTCTAATAACAGTTTCATGTAATGTGGCAGAACTGTAGGATGTGCCCAGTTATGCCATTTTTGAGAAAAGCATACAAACGCCTAATGCATTTTAAGAGAGAAAGTAAAAACATACCCAATATATCATGAAAAGGAGGAATAAAGGAGAATCCATGCAAAATGAGAAGTGACAGCATCAAAAATGCCAGACCTTTTGATACGGAAATATTGGGTATACGAGTTAAATCTGTCCTTTCTCTCAGCTGGCAATTACATGGCAGATAACTCAAAATTTTACTACCTTGGCAGATTACAGAGATAACCTTTGCATAATTAACAGGTTTCGAACACTTTTTCCAACGTTCTGGCCAAGAACAGACTTTCCTGTAATATAAAGCATGAATACCCTATTGTTACACTGCTCTTTTCTTGAACATATACTCTGACTGTGGACAGTGGAAGGAAAATAAAAGTCCCGTTCTCTATATTTGAGGTCCTGGGTGTGCTTGTTCTCTCTATTACTGTATTTATGCTGTGGTACAATACCCAATATGTGCTACGTGGTTTCCAAACACAAAGGAATACATGATCCCTGCCCCAAAGTGCATTCAGTCTGCATAGCTCTAGGGATTGATGGGATACACAGTTGTGCCCTTTGAAAATATCATATCAATGCCATAGAATATTCTGTGCTTCTACTGAGTGATTTACTACATCAGTAGTTTTGCCCTTTGGATTCAAATTATGGAACCACATGGAAACATGCAACCACCCAATATTCTCTTTGGTGACACCAGCACCAATTGACATGGGGGCCATCTTGTTTCCATATGACATATTAGAATGGATATATAGTAGGATGTGTTGCCTCACACCTCCCAGCCTTTATGTTAAATTTCATCTCCCAGCCTAACTGCTGAGTCACATCTCACTAGTCTTCTTTTTTTAAAAATTAGCCTTGTTATGGCCAAAACTGTATGACGAAACCACACAGCCGCAGTTGGGTTCCCAATAACTATGCTTACTAAAGATGGAGTCCGGTGCGGTAGCGTGCAGCTATAATCCCAGCTGCTTGGGAGGCTGAGGCTAGCAGCTCGCTCAGGGGTTCTGGGCTGCTGTGCGCTATGCCTCTCGGGTGTCCACTGCTACTGAGAGCCTGGCCAGCAGGTAGATAGAGTACTAGCTAGAATAACATGTCTGATGTGTTGTGATCGGCGCTCTCTCTGTGAGGGCTGATGGACAGCTCGAACAAGGTGACTAAAGATGGTATACACAAATATACCAGACCTAGCTTCCTAAACACTGCTGCTCTGGATGGTTTCTGGCAGCTTCTAAAACATAGAACACAGTTCTAGATGGATCTTAAAGAGATACTATCCTATTCCTATACACCAGTGGTTTTCAAACTGGGGTATGCATACCCCTAGTGGTACGTGAGCTCTCACCAGGGGATATACGAGAAAAATCCTGTAATGCCGAACAATGCACTTTATTTAGTAAGACTTGGCATAGCTTTATTATTAACCTATCTCAGATGGGGATACACAGTAGACGACTTTATTTGGACAGCGGTACGCAGCCTAAAACGTTTGAAAACCACTGCTGTACACTATAGGCCTAAAGCATAAACATTTACAATGTGGCAAAAAGGTGATAGGAACATGAATGAGGCGTTTAAAATTCCGACATCCTGTATTTGAAAATCCCCAAATCAGTGGATATCTGAGGTTTGTGCATTTCAACAAAGTGTAAACTGATATCTGTAACTATTAATATATGTTTTGTTTCATTTGGAATGAGTTCTTCCAGGATTTTTATTTCTTTCATTAAATAGTTTTCAAATAGTCAGCAAAACATTTTGAATAGTTCTAAAGGCTTTTTTTTTAAATGCATCTCGTTGTCTCTGAGGCAACTTATTCTAACGTTTCAAGTTGATACCTATGTTAAAAACTCCCCAGCTGCTACATGAGAATATATGCCGGTACCAACAACATAGTTCTGTTTTGTGGATTAGCGGTGGAATTTTTAGCTTACCTAATGCATCAAAAATTGCAAATGATGCAACATCTGAATTTGTTTTGACTCATTAAATGCCAACCATAGACACATAAATGTGTTTAATAAATAATACATGAAAAGCATAATAGGCCACATTTGTCTCTGGCATAGTTCTGATGATTTCACTGGAAGCACACCAAGGAAGAATTTCCCTCCATAATACTTGCATCTGATAATGCCTGTTTTATTGTTATGTGTGTGAGACCGAGGCCTATAACATGAACGTTATACTCCCTTTCTGCCCAGACTGGCAGAAAATGTGATGAAAGGCCGTAACAGACACCACCTGTTAGCCACTACCTTATGTTTTGACTTGCATTGCCCTTTCTGCCTTTAAAGACCTTGATATTCTGTGCTGGTGCAGAGTTCAGTGCAGAGACTTGAAGGAGGTGACTTCCATTTGCTCCTGGAATTGCTGAGGGGTGGTTTGCAGTTTCGGGCAGCTCTGGGGGCTTTGTGGCAGCTTTGAAATAAGTGGGACATAGGAAAGTTCTGGCCATACCTCTTCCCATCACTGGACTAATTCTTTATGACCCTTCACCAGAATGTGCTCTGTGACAGGGATCCTACAGGTGGAGGATACTAGGTTCTTCTGGGAAAATCCCCTACTTTAAGGGTATTCCTCGGGGGGATGGCGGCATGGCGGGCAGTGAGGGAGGGACTTATGGATGCTTCATGGCTGCTTTGCACTGGCTATGGCAGAACAAAGTGGATGCAGAGTTTGGCCAATAGTGTCCTTGCAGAACTAAACACCATCAGCCATAAAGGTGGGGGGGGAGGAAGAATTTTTTGAAATTTCAGAGTTGTTTCCATTTTAAATTATGTCCTTCAAATTTTTCCACAAAATATACTTGGAATATTTTGTATTTTTAAAGTTAATTATGTCAAGGTTTGGGCGGGGGGGATGGTCACTTTTTCTTTTCCTTTCATTTTTTATCCCTTTTTCCACTGTCACTCTGCAACTTTTCCCAAGCTGAAGAAGTTCTAAAAAGTTGCAAAGTAGGAAAAGGAAACTTGGAAAAGGGAAACAAAACCAAAACAAAATTAGACATTGTTCCCTCTATTGCATTCAGTGGCAAAAAAGGGAAAACGATAAAAGAAAGCAAAGATTCATTTTTTAAAACATTCTCACTTTTTGAAAACTGAAACAAAAATTTCAATTCAAAATGAAATGAAAAGTTTTGATTCATTGCATTTCCAATTCCCGATTCAATATTATTATTTTTTTGTCAAAACAACATTTTCCCACCCAAAACAAAAAATGCTTTCAGTGAAACCCCATTTTTTGGAGGGAAAAATTTTTGCTTACAATTTTTCAACCAGCAGTTATAAAAATATACAAAATAAGAGTCAGATCCAGATTGCTTCCCAATATATGTACGTAAATTACATTGGAAGAACACAATTAGAGATCTGTAAACAACAACCATTTTTATAAGGGTACCTAGAAAGATCTCATAATCCTTGGAGATTGCTTCAGTTAGAAAAAATGAATAAAATATATGATATTCATCAGTGCATAAGTCATTGGCTCACATTATTACAAACATTCTGTTTTCCTCAATGCAGCATTCACTACACTGATCCACACACTCTGGCTATAACTCACCATTGCATTATTATTGTTTGTATTGCCATAGCATCTAGGAGATCTAGCATTATTCAAAATTTATACTGATAAAACTCCAGTGAAATCAGCTCCCTAGTGAATCAGGTCCCATTATTGTGCAATTTAAGTTAAAGTAGTGTACATTGCAATTATCTTTTTGGGGGGAGGGTTGTATTATTTTTAAATAAAAAATTGCAGTGTTTTAAGGATTCCGATGCTCTAGGAATGACAACAGAATGGCCCTTGTACTTGACATCTGGTTTCTTGGAAAAAAGTAAAAGAATGTTCAGCCAAATTAATCCAATTGTTTGAAAATTGCTAAATTATAACAATAATTTTCACCATATATTTTATTTAGCTGAAATTGCCATTGGATTTAGCTTCAAATATGTATTATTATTATCCAAAGTTATGAGGGCTATCAACATTAAAAACAAGCAAGGGCTTTGCAAGACAAAACCAAATAATCACATTATCTGGAGGGAATGTGGGTTTTCTCTCTTCTTTCAAGCAAGCCGAGAATATTTGTGCAAGTGAAGTTTAAGGGTCAGGACAGGCAGTGCGTGTAACTGAGGCTGTCTATCTTCAGGCCATGCAACTGTGCTGTAAGTTTCCCTAACGCCTTGGCAGTGAACCATATCCTGACCTGGAGACACAGCTGAAACGAAGAAGCCAGTTAGGTTATAACCTGAAGTTGGTTCAAACAGAGGTTCCCGTAGGTGAACTTCAGTTGCCTTATCCACAGAACTGCCTTGAGTTGGTATACATTTAAAATGGTAGTGAGCTGTTTGTGCCAAAAATCAGACTCTCCTGTGTGTTTGCTTCCTTCTGAAGCTGTGGAGATTAAGCTAATTAAAGAAAACCGAATCTGTAAAAGTTAAGCATTGTCTATAAATTGGAGAAGCAGCATTATTTGAATCTGTTTTCTCCACTTTTCAAGGACTATACTAATTGAATTAGGTCATTTCTGCAGCAAGTCTTCCGTTTTCTGGAAAATTACAGCACGGAAACTGCTCTGGGACAGTATTCTGATGAACGTTTCAGAGCTTCGGCATTTGTAGAAGGGGGCAGATTATGAATGGCTGCTACCACAGCATTCATTATCTCCTCTAACATCATTATCTTACGGGGGTTGACAGAGAAAACAAAAGTTAAAAGACAAACATTGAGGTCCAGATCCACGGCTGACATAGAGAATCATAGCTCCATCAGCGTCAATGGAGCTACGCTGATCTACAGCAGCTCAGCAGCTGCCTTTGATGTTCACAGGCACAAGGGGGAAGGGGAGAATTTCATCAACCTTCCACTTATTGAGGGGTGGGGAAATAATATTAACGATCTACGTGCTATGATCCCACAACTGATTAAACACTCATTAAACCAGTTTTAGATTATGGCACTGGAAAGACGGTTAAAACCGTCTGCTTATTTTTTAAATATGCCACCAACCAGCTGGGAAGGGGAAGCGATCAAGATAAAACTCCAGTTCACGGAAGTGAAATTCACCCTGATACAGCAAGTCTGGGTAAGGCATGTCCCCCCATTTAAACCCTGCTGTGGGGATGCAGGGGTGAAGGGAGGCCATCACCAGTCCTCACACGTGGGCATCCCCTGCACTTCATGGCATGACTCTCTGCACGTAGTCAGCACCAACGGCAGCACTAGGAGTGGACCAAGATAAGGACTATGGAATCTGTGATGACACAAATTCCCTGGCTCATCCACCTCGCGCAGGTGATCGAGTGGAGTTGTGCAGGATTGTTCCAGCTCTCGGTGGGGGTAAACATGGGGCAGCTCCACATGCTGGATCTGGATGGGGAGACTGTAGTTTGGCGCCTCCAATCCCCATGGGCAATCCTCCCACGCAAGCGACTGTCATTATAGATGGAGTGCTATGCACAGGATTCAAAAGTAATAAAAATCAAGTGTGAGGCAACTCCCATCTTTTTACGTATGTATACCTGCTCCTGTATTTTCTACTCCATGCATCTCATGAAGTGGGTTCTAGCCCATAAAAGTTTATGTCCAAATAAATTTGTTAGTCTGTAAGGTGCCATAAGGACTCCTCGTTGTTTTTGTTGATACAGACTATCACGGCTACCACTCTGAAACCAGAATACATAGTCAAGCACGTAGATCTGGAGAAGGCATATGTGGGCAAGAGACAAAATATCCCTTTCCTTCATAGGTCTGATGGCACTGGTTGTTCAGTGGCCTGTGTGAAGTGGGTTGGAGGTCTCGATCCTCACAGAGGGATTTAAGTGGTCCCTAGGCCTGTACTGGGATGAATTTCACCCTCAGAGTGCATCTGTCGTGTTAGGAGCTTGTCTCTGTCCATGATGCTGCTTAGTAGCTTTGATAGCTTTAAAGCTACTAATTCTGGGGATTTTTGTTTCTTCCAAAAGATATATACCACACCACAGAGGAGAGGCACGCATGCCGTTTGGAATCACAGCCCTGTCATCTTGCACCTCACAAAGACACAGAAACATGTAATTCATGTGGAGACCTGTAATTCTGGTATCTTTCTTTCCTCTGATTTGTTTATTCTGTGGCTTGGATGCACTGTGAAACAGATATGTCAATGAAATGATGACTGAAACATATTTTGTCCTTACTTGAAAAAAACATGCAAAATACACAACCAACAGCATGTAAGTAAATAGGAATGTGGTATGTATTTCGGCATGGAATTCTTGAATACTTATTGATACTGAGTTGCACCTTACTCCACAGAGAGTCTTTTTTGTTTTAAATGGAGATATGCCAATCTCCTAGAACTGGAAGGACCTTTCAAGGTCATCTAGTCCAGTCCCCTGCCTTCACTAGCAGGACCAAGTACTGTCCCCTAACAGATTTTTGCCCCAGATCCCTAAATGGCCCCCTCAAGGATTAAACTCACAACCCTGGGTTTAGCAGGCCAATGCTCAAACCACTGAGCTATCCCCACATGAGCTAGCCGTCACATGGAAATCTATGGAACTACATTGTTCTTCTATACTAAAGAGTGAGGAATAAGGGTGGAAGAACCTGGACTTTATTTTTCCTAGCGAACTGAGATATATTTTTTTAAAGTTTACATCCACGATTGATTCATTCGTTCATTTAATCCCTCCACAGATAGCATGAAAGTGTCTGCTTTAGCACTTTGCCATTGATATTTGATTGAGCTGTACAGCTTACTACTTTTTTTTTTTTAAATGCAGCCCTGAAGTCAGCTTCAGTGTTGAAGCAAAGGCCATGACACTAGAGATTTTCAACCAGATGGAGTAAAAATAATATTGGTTTTGTGTTTATCAGTGCAGTAGGTGTTGAAAATATACAAAAGATGACCATTGATCAAAATAATAGATAGACCCGTTTCTGTGTCTGCACAGATCTATAGAAGTTTATATCTCTTAAGTATATACGCACATATTTACTAAAGCATCTTAGCATCATGTTTATCTTTCAATTAGAGTTGCTTAATATTTTTGACGGTGCAATCAGAATGTATTTTTCTCTTTTTGTATGACATGCTACACATATCAGACCTTGCTTTAAAATCTTTATTGTGCTGTATTTTACAGCAGTTTCTTGTTTAATGTTTTGCTTTGTGCTTAAAGACGCTATTTATTTTACCAACCAATTCTTGGTGGCTCTGAAACATTGTGTCTGAAATTCTGTTTGTATGTAATAGTTATATCTGTATCATTATTATATTCTATTGCAGAAGTCCTTAAGGGATCTGATCAGGGACCCATTGTATTAGCTCCTGTGAAAACACAAAGTAATATGAAGCAACAAAGGGTCCTGTGGCACCTTATAGACTAACAGAGGTATTGAAGCATAAGCTTTCGTGGGTGAATACCCACTTCTTCGGATGCAAGCAGTGGAAATGTCCAGGGGCAGATATAAATGTGCAGGGAAGAGTCAGGCTAGAGATAACGAGGTTAGCTTAATCAGGGAGGGTAAGGCCCTCTTCTAGCAGTTGAGGTGTGAACACCAAGGGAGGAGAAACTGCTTTTGTAATTGGCTAGCCATTCATAGTCTTTGTTTAGTCTTGAGCTGATCGTGTCAAATTTGCAAATGAACTGAAGCTCCACAGTTTCTCTTTGGAGTCTGGTCCTGAAGTTTTTTTGCTGCAGGATGGCTACCTTTAAGTCTGCTATTGTGTGTCCAGGGAGGTTGAAGTGTTCTTCTACAGGCTTTTGTATATTGCCATTCCTTATAGCTGATTTGTGTCCAAACCTCAACTGCTAGAAGAGGGCCTTACCCTCCCTGATTAAGCTAACCTCGTTATCTCTAGCCTGACTCTTCCCTGCACATTTATATCTGCCCCTGGACATTTCCACTGCTTGCATCCAAAGAAGTGGGTATTCACCCACGAAAGCTTATGCTCCAATACCTCTGTTAGTCTATAAGGTGCCACAGGACCCTTTGTCGCTTCTACAGATCCAGACTAACACGGCTACCCCTCTGATACTAAAATAATATGATAAATTCTGCCCCAAAGAGCTTACACATTAATCTCTCTAGCTCAATTTACTTGAGCCCAGTCTAACTCTTAGGTTTATCTATTTTATTTAAAAACAGCACTAATTAAAGTATAACCAATTTGAGAAAAGTTAGTTTCACGAGAACATCCAAAGTCAACCTACTAGCTCAACAAGGACTAGCAAACTACATATGGAGCAATGAGAAAAGTAAATCCCAGAGCTGAAGGCTATCCTGTGACAATCCTATGGCTTCCCTTCCTTCCCACTGAATTCAAATTTGGAGGCTGGTGATCTCCCAAAGCATTGCAGGATGAAGTTTAAGGTGCAAGGTAGCATCCAAGATAGGTCAGACTTTAGGGATTAAAGTTAACACCTTGAACTTCACACATCATAAATCAGTGCAATCTACAGAGCAGAGGTGTGTGAAAGATGGATCAGTATTTAATACCTCAATATAGATATTTAATAACAATAGCTCAAATGTATACAGACAGAACTTTGCACTTTCAAACTATTTTCCATCCTTGGATCTCAAAGCTCTTCATCAAGGAGGGTATGTGAATTATACCCAATTTATAGATTGGCAAACTGAAGTACAGATAAGATAAGTGGGTTGCTCAACGTCAGGTAATACATCAGTAGCAGAATCTGGAACAGGGCTTTAACCACTAGGTCATATTGATTCCTATTTATTTTGATTAAATAAGTTAAGGTAGTTCGGGATTTACAAAGGTTCCCAGAGGACAAGAAATTTTCTTTGAAAACCTGTTAATGTATAAAATGCTGACCTGGATGTGCAGTGAAGTGAGAGTTAACTTTAACAAAAACCTGTTTGTGCTTTAAAATGTACACAGTTTGTTCAATGCAAATAGATTAGAAAGAAATATTTTTAATATGCAGAATGTACTTACTATTGTACAATCAGTGTGCAAATGACCTGGGACACAGTCTAAACAAAAGTCAGCCGCTACTAATGAGGCTTGTTAGTGATGCTAATCTATGTAAATGTTATTAATTGAGAACATCTATCTTTTATCTCCAACATTTGGTAATCAGGCAATTAAAAAACAATGACATTCCCGGCGGTTGTTCTCCTAGTAAAAAAAAGTGATCAAAGAGTCCAGAATAAGGAAAAGAAAGTCCCTTATCAAGAGCTAGGCCTTGCCTTGGGCTACCAGGCCTCATTAAAGGCAGAAAAGCTCTGTTGATCACCAATTAACCTGATTTGTAGGAACTCTGATAAAGACCTCAAACAACATGAGTTTTCCTAACTATAATAAATGACACAGTTTATTGACAAAAATAAAAGCGTTCAGTTTGAAAAAGAACATAAAGGGGCTATTCAAATTTGATACCCATGCCAAACACTGGTCCTGAAAGATGAGGATAGGTTTGACTTTACCACATTGGTGGCATATTATCAATGCCAGGTACAGTCAACCCTATTAACAGCCATACAGACAACAACCAAATATATACATATTTTGTAGTCGTCACATAGATTTCTGTCATCTATAGTCATAACAGACAGCAGATTGCATTAATTATGTATGTGCTAGGCTCATGAATGGTAACTTGATGCTCTAGGGTGAACTATGCATCTTGAAACAAGAAAGTAAAAAAAAATGTGAATATTTTCATGAAGCTTAATTGGTGGACATTTTGTGATCATGCTTGTTTTTTAATCTTAGCAGTTGCTTCAGATTATCTCAGGTGTAAATCTCCATATGCCTTTTTAACCCATTACTCCCCCTTCTCCAGAGTGCAATTCCTTTCTCTGAGGCCTTGTGTGTCCACAGTGACATCCCCGGTAGATGAAGAACTGCAGTGTCACTGTAAACCATAATTTTAATTATTGCCAGTAGTGCATGAATTCAAGGGTGGTTCTGTGATGTGACAGTGTCTCACTTTCTCTGTCTCTTTCTCTCTGGAGGGAGAAGGAATAATTAGCTACCCTAGACATGAGGGCCTAGTATTGAATTAAAAGTACTGTAAATGCGGTACCAAACTCAAGCCTTGTCTACATGTAAAAGATTCACCAGTATAGCTGTACCCTCCACGTATAGTTTTTGCTGGTATATTGGCATCTCTGCTATGGCTTTTGTTCCTATAGCTCTGTTGGCTAAAATCACACCCCTAACTGACATAGATATGCCTGAAATTTTTTTAAATGTAGTCCAGGCCTCAGATGATAGAATGCTTTTGAGATTGTAAAAGTTAGGCCTAATGAGATTTATTCTATTGAATCTTTGCCCTTGATCTTTGTGGGCTAGATCTGACTCCTAATAAATAAATGGAGATATGCTAATCTCCTAGAACTGGAACGACCTGAAAGGTCATCGAGTCCAGTCCCCTGCCTTCACTAGCAGGACCAAGTACTGTCCCCTGACAGATTTTTGCCCCAGATCCCTAAATGGCCCCCTCAAGGATTGAACTCACAACCCTGGGTTTAGCAGGCCAATGCTCAAAGACTGGGTCCTGTAACCAGGGGCTGTTTCATGCTGCTCTCTGAAAAGCTGGAGAAGGCTCAAGGTGCTTGGCCTCTCTCTGTTCTTGCTTCTCGCTGTCTCCCCTGGCTATAATAGGCCTCTGTTTTTCTACCCAACCCCCAGAGGCCTGGTTTAGTCACGTGACTGTCTATCATGTGACTTAATTTTCTCCACTTGGGGAGTCAAATCAGCTGTATCACAGGTGGGCTAAGACCTATTTCCCTTTAAAGGGCCAGCTACCCTTTGACAGGTCCTCAATAGGGAAAATACCATTCTCACTTCTTCTTACACATCCATTTGTCACATGCATTCCAGTTTATGTATAAAGGGTTTAGTTCCCCTGCTCTCCTTGTAATAGAAACTTCTATCATTGATATAAAAATTATATTTTTCCTCTAAAAATAGGAGATATTTCCCCTGCCTTTTTCATCATAAATTTGTAAATACAAAATCTGCAATTAAATTAGCAATACAAATAACTTAGGAATATTCAAGAACCGGACCCGGGCAAATGGAATCATCTATTTTTCATGAGTCTTTTACCATAAAAAAATTGATCATATCTCACATATAGCAGAGAATCTCAACAATGATCCTAAAAGCTAGAGCATGCTTTTGTAGGTGCATTAACAGCAAGATTATCTAGTGATGCCTAAAGTTAAATATGAAAATATATTTAGAGACCAAAAAGAATTACAATATCAATGCTTGCTATGGAGTGCCAGCACCTTTGAAAATCAGACGACATTCATTTAGGTGTAAAATACAGGTTCAGGTGTTTAACATTGGACAACCAAGTTTGAACGTTTTGATCTGAGTTCATTTCTGGGTGCTTTTTTTTTTTTAACACAAGGCATCTAGATTTCATTTTTAAAAGATGAAAATAACTTTATGGCTCCATGCCTCCACTGGTCAGTTTCTATCTGACTTTATAGATCTGAGTGTGTTTTACAAGAAAGCCAATTGTCTGAAACCAATTATCTTGATTGTCTTTGATTTAACTGTTAAAGCAGCTGCCATCACTGAGATGCTATTATACACAAACAATTGTATTGCATTGTTAAGTGCCCTGCATGCCTACTTCATTATTAGAAGCCAATTAAATTTTCTTTATGATAAAATGGAAAGACTTAGAACCAATAATGAGGCTAATCTGAAGAAATCTGGACCAACTGCTAACAGTACCTGGAAGACCTGTAAACAGAAAAGAGCAGTAATTATATGACATGAGAAAAAAACCCCAAAGAATAATATCCATTGAAATTTCAGAAGCAGGCACATATAGCATAGATCTCTGTCAGTGTAGATTGCTAAAGTAGTACTAAGATGTCTTAATTATACGATTGATGTAAGCTTCAAAAGAAAGCTTGGTCACCAGAATGGCTACAAGGCTATGAGTATTATCTAAAGGATAAAGAAAACCATTGAAGGAAACCACTACACATGAAACTTGAGACCTTTGCATTTCGGTACCAATCAATAATATTTTATCTATAGTAAATTTAAGATGATTTGATGACATCAGTGATTGAAATAATTGTGATAATAACCCACTTTGTCAGATCTGTAGGGACTGGAAAGCACATCAGACAGTCATTTGAATACATATGACACTGCATCCCATAGGACCAAGTTCAATTACCCCATGGAAGTACCTAGAAACAAAACTAAATTCAGCCCTGACAAATCGAGTAGAAACTAACACTTTGCCTACCTAAGTTCTCACTGCTTAAATCAAGACCACTTTAAACTTATGTCACCATCACATTTTCTGTTTTGTCTTGAGAATAGTTTGCCGAACAAAGCTGGCAGAAGAAACAAGCTTTGAAGAGCTCTGTGTAGCCCAAAATCTTCTCTCTTCTACCAAAAAAAGTTAGTCCAATAAAAGACATTACCTCGCCCACCTTGTCTCTCTTTGGATAGATAGATAGATAGATAGATAGATAGATAGATAGATAGATGTCTTCTGTGATGGACAGAGTGAAATGGCTGCCAGTAGCACTGTTAAAGCCCTAGACACATTAATCCACATAATTTTTTGAGTTAAGTGTAAGCACCTCCATAGACATCTTCTTCTGGGTTGACTTTGTTGCAGTCTAATCTATCTGATACAAAGGCCAATAGATAAAGCAGTGTCCTTCTCCACCTGTCTGAGCTGTTTATTATTATTATGGGGTAACTCCTTTGCTTAGAGATACCCAAATATAATCTTAACACTGTTTGGCCCAATTCTATTTAAATGCCATTTTATGAGTCTTGATTGACCAAGTCTGATGGTTATAGAGGGAGAGTTAATGCTACATGCATTACACTGAAGAGACAAAAATAAAGGCTCTACTCTGCAGACAGGAGGGGTGAAGGGTCCATTGAAAATCAGAGAGATTAGCAACTCATCACATTATTTGTGGGTTATCAGGAGACAGAGGTAATGAAAGTGAGACCTATATCCTTGATCAATAAGAGTTTGACTGCATTTTGAGTTCATTTTCCCCTGCAGAGAGAGAGACAGCAAGCTTACTATTGATCATGGTGTTAATCCATAACTAGTCTGGGCCCTAGCCTAGTGGAACAAGCAGGAAAAATAAGATAATAAGCAGGAACTCTTGATCTTTTATTATGGTGTGCTAGATAAAGAGAGTGCAGGGTTCAAGGTGGAATACTTTATGGTTAACCCTTTCTTTGCTGCTTAAGTTTGAATGCACGTATCTAAGTGAATTAGCTAGGTCTCGTTTGTTTTTTAATATTGACCTGATTTTGTTTACGTTAATTGAAAACCCAACACTAGGGCACCCACCTATATATTAAAAGGAATTCAGGGAATAAATGAAGTGTGTATCTCTTAAAAAACAGGTGGTGGTGACATGGTGTATATGTGGAATATAACTAAAATGCAAGGGCCAGATCCTCAGCTAATGTAAATTGGCATAGCTCCGTATGCTGATTTAAACCAGGCCTAAAACTCAACTAAAATACTTTCCTTTTTAAACATAACATGCTCATCTGATGACATCGAATAGATAATATTTTGTTGCATATTTATTATAGCTATTATTTCATATGCGTCTCAAATATTTTCTGGACATGGTAACACTTAAGAATATTTTTTAAACTGACAGTGGATGTAAATAAGACAACTTAATCCTTCCCATGGCAACAGCCCAGTGATGTCAGAGTTGTCAAAGATTCTGAGGTGAGCAGTAGACAAGAAGTAACAAATAATATCCAATTATCTTTTACTAAACATTGGGAGTAGAATTATTACTGTTGTTGGGCATGTGTTATTTTTCAATAATTTGGTGATAAATTATGTCGTCAATCTAATGTTAAAATAACAGTTTTCCTTTCAAGGTTTAAATTTAGTCTTTGTCTCTTCAATAAATTTGGTTTGCAGCATCGGAAATAAAGATTCGAAGATGCTTCCTTTTAGTGTTTTATGAGCATGCCATTACAGTACTGAAATATTTAACCATTTGTCCAGTCCCTGTGGTGATACACTAGAAATATTTATATTTATATAGGGCACACAGTCTTAGCACCTTCTTCTGTGATCCTGTGCAAGCTAACAAGATAAGCAGGTTCAAGGCAGGTCAGTACTTACATGAAAAACTCCCAAGAAAAAAACAGGTTCCAGTTATGCAGTAGTTGGCACTTTTCTTTCTAAATCAGTATTGAGCTAATACTCAACATGGCATTGGAGGGCACTGTGTTGCTGAAAGTGTCTTTTGGATAAGATATAAAATTTGTTCTCATTATGGGTAAATATTCAGGTCAACTGATGGGCTTGTGAGTTCAATTTACTAGCGCTGATTGGAAAATGTTTTTCATTTTCATCAAAATTTCAACTTTTCACAACCCCCCCTCCCCCCCTCCCCCCGAAAACTAAACATTTTTGGCCAAATCCCAAACATTTTTGGTTTTGGATTAAAATTTTCAGTTTTCAGTTCAAAAGTTCTGACGAAAACTTGAAATGTTTGGTGGAAAGCAGACATTTTTCATGAAAATGTTCTTCTAGTTGAAAACGTAATTTTCAGCTGAAAAACAGTTTTGATGGAAAATTGTCACTACTATTGCAAAACTGGCTCCCATCACCATGTGAGAGCAAAGATTAGCACTCAGATGCATAGCAATCTGATTAGCACCAGCAAATCAGCTGATTATCCATCCAAATGCTAAGATCTGCACCCACAATGAATTCAGAGCACAAAAGTACAGTCACAAATTGTGGTCTGCAAAAGGGAGACCAGGGCGCTTGAAAAATTATGTTAATGGATCTCATCACAATTTGATAATTTAATCTGATGCCCTGGCCAAATTATAAATCTACACATTGCATTCTGAACACCACCTACTACCATTTCAATTGGATGTGGTATTTGTCTTCACTTCTGGTCCAAAACTATGGCATTCAGATGGTGTGTGCTGTTAACAGCTTCCACTGTCTACCTCAGAGGTGGCTTCATTTTAGTGGTTGGTGAAGCGATATCTGTTGTGATATATAATTAATGTTTGTAAAGCACTTTGAGATTCTTGGATGAAAGACAGTGGAATTGCAAAGAATTATTATCATCATCATTATTATTATGAATAAATACTACAACAAAGAATTGATGACAGCTCTCACATGCTCTTAAAAACACAAACCTATTGCTGAAATATACTTTTCCAGCTGAGTGAACTGTTGTTTCAGATACTCAAACAGAAAAGATTAATCTTCAAGTAGCAGATATCCAGTTATTCTTTAGTGTCCAGGGCACTTTACACTAGGGTATGTAATTTAACTGCACATCATAACAAAAATCAATGTATGGACAAAACAAGAGGGGGGAAAAATCCCACGGTTCTTTAGTTTAATAATACACACCTACAAAATTAAGAGGAAATGTGCTAAGATGAATCCTGAAAACTGAAAAGATTTTTTTAAACAACAAATTGCTAAAATATTGCCGTAGGCAGCACCTGCAGATTAAGCTTAATGGTTCTTCCTACACAATGCCTAGAAGCAGACAGACTCCTGTGAATTAAAAGCAAACTTCTCTTTGGCCGTTTGGGGTTTTTTTTAAAAAAACCTGGGATTTTATTTTATTTATTCTTGTTTGAGTAATCGAGTACCTTACATTGTGTTACATCTTCCATATTCTTACAATGAAGTTTTGATTTCATGGGGCAAAATGTACAAAGCCTTTAAATTAAAGCTGTAGCAAGGTGTTGTTCCTTATTGGCAGACAGGCTTCTCCAAACTCTGTCATCTCATCTTTATCGTGCACTTGTTAAACTTGCAGTAAAGAGAATTAGTTACTGAAAATAATAAGCATATTTTTGAGCGTCTTCTACTTGTGTATGGCCACGGACAATAGTGTACTTCCAAGTCCTGATTAGCCCATGCATATATTTATATATTGTATACAAATAAGGATTTGCAAGCTTAGATTTGTGCACTTTTGACTATATGGCCCCAAAACTTTATGGATTATATTTCCAGACTATGACCTCTATTTTTAGCTCATGCTATTATTTAGTACTATCACTCAGTCATGGAAATGACAGAATTTCACTTGTAAAAGCCTATTTACAACCTGAGTGTACATAGGTGTTGCACCTAGGTAATACAACTCTGGGATCACTAAAATATAATCGAGGACAGATAGGGAGACAAGCATATAGCTTGAGGCTGAGTTGAGACCCTTTTAAAAATTAGCTATATGACCAAATTAGATACAATGTATTATGGCCTTCCTAAGCACTCAGATACCACAGTGATGAGCAATGTTCCCTCTAATTTTCGACAGGCCGTGTGCGCAAAAAAATTCTTCTGTGCAAATCTTTGACAGGCCGTGCGCGCAAAAAATTTCTTCTGTGCAAATTGTTGTGCTGCTATGCAAATGTTTGTGCGCGTGGTGTTTTGCCGTTTGCGCTGGGTTTAGGATCTGTGTGCGCGCGCACACGTGCACAGCTTAGAGGGAACAGTGGTGATGAGTGTGGTATAAGAACCTAGACAGAATATTTTGGAGGGTGATAATCAGATGTAATCATGGATGTCTGATGTTGATATGTCACATGAACTTCAAGGCTTAATTACTTCTGCATTTAAAAAATACCTAGAAACATAGACACAGTAGCTGTCTCCATAGCCAAGAGCAATAGAAAACAAATACTGTATAGAAATTCTGAAGATTGGGGTATATTGCCTGCAGCTCTGGGCAATATACTGGACCAGTCTCAGACACTGAGAAGAATCTTGTTGCTAACACAGTTTCAATCACTCTTTGAGTGTTAGCACTCACCTAGCTTTCTTAATAGAATTTCATGCATCCCATCATCATAGTACTTTCTAGCTAGCTCTCTTCATAACCATAGTATCTGAGTGCCTGCTTCAAGACTGTTTCCCTATAAGTTAGATACAGGTTAGAAGTAGTAGATCAAGGACTAGGCCATGCTGACTACAAAGTGATGGCAAAGTCAAGTGGAACTGGTCCGTTCAAAAAGGCTCTGTATTCCATTTGTTGTACTGTGCTATTGGCAACAGTAGTTTTAGGAGATAAAGTGTTTGGTAATTATTTCCCTCTATAAAGTGTCATCCACTGATTTAAAATGGGATAGATGGATTTCTCTGGTGGGATTTTTATTCACATTGTTTTACAATGGTTGGTGTTTAATTTTGATTGGTTCTGAAAAAAATAGAGAATAATACTGATCAATACACTGCAACACATCTGGATGTTTTAAAGTAAAGTCTCAGTAGGCCAGCAAGGCTTTTTAAATTACTTTATTATCTAAAAAAGTATTTTTGTTTACAAAATTCAGCATATCCATTTTATTTCAATTGTGTGCTGTTGTATTGCTTTCAGGGGAACTTGCTGATATAGCATAGGAAAGCAATCAGTCCAATAGATAATACATATAAAATTATTACATGCATCCACATAGAGAGAAAACAGTGTATCAAATGAGGACAGTTTACATTATTGCCTTGCTTGACCCTTTACAAAGAGTTTGTTTGTATTAGACTGTACCTACTCTTTATTTGTGTTAGACTGTACCTTCTTTAAACATGTTATAATCAAGGTAGAATTTCGTTAGTGACTGAAAATGAGCTATGGAGCTGAGCACCAATGAAAACCCAGCCCAGGTGAGTATGGCGCTCCTGCACATGTTAGTGAAAGCCCATGTTGGTTAACTTATTGCAGTCTCATGGCTCTGCCTCTTCTGTGGTTGTGAACTGAGTTGACAACCTCACAACGCAAGCCTAAATCAAATCCCTTGTCAGTCTCAAATGAGATGTCAGTGTTTGGATGGACCACAGAGACTGATCTATACTCCCACGTTGATAGATGGTCCCTTCTGAATATGGTGACCAGGTAGCAACTGTGAAAAAATGGGACAGGGGTGGGGGGTAATAGGCACCTTATAAGAAAAAGTCCCCAAAAACGGGACTGTCCCTTTAAAAATGGGTCATCTGGTCACCCTACTTCTGGATTTATTTTCATAAGGATAGTGTGGAGAAGATAATAATGATTCTGCAACATTGTACCTGTTCTGTGAATAAACAGGACTTCACTCTCCATGGCTGTCAATCCAGCATCTTTCGTGAAAATGAATTCTCACACACTGAGAATGCAATATTAGATGCAATATATATTATAATCAATATAAAAAGATGAAGGAATAAGATGTTCCAGACATATATGGACCTGCAGTGTGTTGAAACTAACAGTAATTATATAATTATTTACTATTAATTATATGTAATTTACTAATTTATTCCATTAAACAATACTGTACAAAATGTATAGTAACAGGTCTAAAGGTGATGTAATCAAAAAATAAGCAAGGTAAACAGATTAATGAAATATTATTAAAGCCAGCATTAAACACCCAGTCATACATTTAAAATAAACATAAAGAAACAAATGCCTGTAGTCAATGGGCTCCATAGATGTTTTGGGTGAAACATTTGCTAAAATAATTTGGTACATTACATTTGTTTGAAATATAATTAAAAGAGCTGGCTGAAATTTTTAAGATGAAACTTTTAGTTGTTGACAAACAAGGTTTTCAATAAATATTTTATTTTTTAAATCATATTTTAAAGGGTCCATTTCAAACGCTGTGAAATGGAAACAATTTGCAAAAAAAATGTTTCATTGACAATTATAATAATTAGGTTTAAAAATATAAAGCATTTCATCTTTGTGTCCCCCACACACCATGTGGCTGAAGGGACAGGAGTAGGATTAACATATATTGGGCCTGTCTGTACTCAGCACAAGACCAGATAGGGTGGGTTAAAGGTCACTTTAAGGGTACGTCTATACTACCCGCCAAATCGGCGGGTAGTAATCGATCTTTCTGGGATCGATTTATCGCGTCTCATCTAGACACGATAAATCGATCCCAGAAGCGCTCCTCGTTGACTCCGGAAGTCCTGCTCAGCGAGAGGAGGAAGCACAGTCGACGGGGGAGCGAGCCTGCGCCGCGTGGACCCGATGGAAGTACTTTCACTTTCCATCTAGGAAACGTCGACTTCAGCTACGCTATTCTCGTAGCTGAAGTTACGTATCCTAGATCGATTTCCCCCCACCCCCAGTGTAGACCAGCCCTAAGTCACCTATGTAGCCTCCAGAGGTCCTTGGTGGATCTGCTGCAACCTGGACTCTGACATATTAGAGCATCCCCTCAGACTCAAAATATGATAATGCCACTATATAAATCTATGGTACACCCACAACTTGAATACAGAATGCAGTTCTGGCCACCCCATCTCAAAAAAATATATATTAGAATTGGAAAAACCACAGAGAAGGGCCACAAAATGATTAGGAGCACTGTTCCCTCTAAGCTGTGTGCATGTGCACGCACACACAGATCCTAAACCCCGCGCACAGGGCAAAACACCGCACACACAAAAATTTGCACAGAAGCACAACAATTTGCACAGAAGAAATGTTTTTGCGCACATGGCCTGTCAAAAATTAGCGGGAACATTGATAAGGAGTATGGATCATCTTCCATCTGAGGAGAGATTAAAAAGATTGGGATTGTTCATCTTGGAGAAGAGATGACAAAGGGGATAGGATAGAGGTATATAAAATCATGAATGTTGTGGAGAAAGTGAACAAGGAAGTGTTATTTACCACTTCACATAACACAAGAACCAGGAGTCACCCAATGAAATTAATAGGCAATTTAAAACAAACATAAGGAAGTAGTTCTTTATACAATGCACTGTCAATTTATAGAACTCATTATCAGGGGATGTTGTGAAGGTGAAAAGCATAACTGGGTTCAAAGAAGAATTAGATAAATTCATGGAGGACAGGTATAATAATCATAATAATAATCTGATTAGTAAAAATCAGAAGTAGCCCTGCTGAAACCAGTGATATTGCACTGAAGTAGTGAGATAAGAATCAGCCCCATAGAGTTCATTACTGCCATACTCTATCATACTATGAAAATGTGGCCTATGATAGGAATTTCCAGATGGTAAGATGGGCAAAGGATGCAGAATTAAGTTTAAGCCTGTGCAGTGTAATGACTAAGCATCAAAGTGACTATATAGTACCCAATAAATGTCATTAAGATTTCCAGGGGTTCTTATTAAGAGTATATTCAGGAACCCAAGAGTATAGCTAACTGTGTGAGCTTGAAAAAGATAACAGCCGTGTGTGTCTGGCTGTCTGGCTGGCCATCTATCGATATATCATATAGTCTCAGTGAGTGATATTTGCCCTATATTTTGTTGCTTAGGTTTTTAATGAGTTAGAATCCTACCAGCATTATGGGCCTGCATATTTCTAAATAAGTAAATGATTGTTTGACCCAGTCCTTCAGCTTCGTAGTCATGGAAGTCAACATGTGAAAGGCATGGAAGATCAGGCTCTTAAGTGAAGGCCATATATGAACAAAACTCTATATTATTTCAACTCTGATTAACTTCGGATTTAAATGAGCAAACCCACAGTTGACTTTAACTGAAGTTTCGCACAATTAAATATTGTAGAACTGCCCCGCTTCCCAGCCCCCAGATTACATGTAGTGGATGTGACCCAGCAGTGCTTCCTCTGGTAAAACTCATCACGAACTTCAATGGGAGATTAGCCAGTAAAAGGATACAACTGAAGGTCCAGATTGGGTGAAATTCACCCCTGTGATGATGGCCTACTCAAAGCCTATAGACCACTTACATCCCATTGAAGTGATGTATAAGCTTTGAATGGGCGCTCTACAGAAGGGGAAACTTCACTCTATGAATAATCACCAAAGATGAAATTCACTCCAGTACAAATGCTTCATAGGCCTAACACTGCTTCGCTGCACAGAGGTGAATTTCACTCCATTTAATCAGCTGACATGACCATAGTAAAAGTGCTGTAACAAAGCGCTGGCCCTGGGGTGAATGCACACGTCACTGCTCAGATCTTTAAGGGACTGAGTTCAGGGACCATGTCACAACATCAGGTTGCAAGCAGCCTTTGCTATAAACAGAGACAGCCTACCCTCTAGTAGAGACCCAGGGAAGTGTCTGTAAATTCAGGTGTCACTTGAAGCCAAATAAACAAGAAATAGAAACAGCATAAATTATGTATTTAGCACAAAATAATGTTTCACAGTGAATTCATGTTACTAAGTGAAAATACTATGGCTTGATCATCATACATCTCAATAACGACAGAACCAGTTTGCAGTCACCTGGTTTGTTTTGTTTTTACCAGGCAACTGTAACTAAATTAATTCATTTCCTAATAAAATATTTCAGGATGTTGAGAAAATACAGATAAGTAGACAGAATCCTTCTTACGATCATCAGCATTAACATGAAATCTTTTTCTGCTCATTACAGAAAATACAGTCAATTTAATTAATACACATTAATCCCTAGTTGACATTAAAATCAGCTAAAAAACAACATTGATATAGATTATTAAAACTGAGGCATAAAAGAGTGCTAAAGGTGTCCACTATGGAGAAGAAAATAATTTCTAAAGATCTATGTGTCTCTCTTTGATTCCATTTTAAATAAGTCTGTAATCACATTTGCCAAACACCTATTACCCCAAGGAAAATTCACATATAGAAGAATAGTTTTCCTATGAGGTTCAGTAATGGAAAAGTACTTTCTTCTTCTTCTTCAATGCTTGGCTGAATGGTCGGCTGTAGCAATCGTTCGCCATTTGGTCCATTCCTGTGTGGCCGCAAGGGCTTGACAGACCAAGAGCCAATGTCAGAACCCATGTAATAGGGGGTCTTCCTCTGGGCCACCTTCACCCCTCAGTTGGTGGAATTTTATCCCAGATGTTGCAAGCCACCCGGAGAACAGCGTTTGCTGGAACATCGTGTGGCATTCTGGTGACATGTCCAAAAAGTGTAATACACCATCTATGTACAATGACCCCAATAGCCTGTAGACTGGAGCAACTGCAAACGTCTGCATTACAAATGAAGTTGTTCCACTTTATGCCCAATAAATAATGTTAGTATTATGTGTGGAAAGCCTCCAGCTTTGCCCAGTCTGAGCAGCATAGTGTCCGTGTTTTGCAATTGTACAGCAGTATGGATAGAATACAGGTCAAATAGATCCTGAACTTGGTTGTCGTCTGGAGATGATATTGATTCCATATTCATTATAAATGACCCATAGCAGACTCTGTGATGCCAATCCGGTGAAGTACTTCCATGTGAGAGCTGGAGGAACAGGTGAGTATAGAACCCAAATAGCAAAAGCTGGGGACTGCTTTGACAGTTTCTTATTCAAAAAGATCGGAGTCATGGGTGGACTTGATCATAGGTTTTACAGCTTTGTCTTTGACCACAAAACATAGAGGCCAATCTTGGCCGACTCCTCCTCCATTTGCTGGAATGCCTCACGAAACTTATTGGGGCTGTGTACTAGAAGAACCATGTTATCAGCATAGTCAAGGTCCGAGAGCGAGAGATCACCAAAGAGTTCAGGGCCCAAGACACAGCCCTGCCTGACACCAGATACGGATTTAAAAGGTGCCAACATCCAATTCCCAAAACGTACAAGGACAGTGGTTGCATTATGCAGTGCGCTAACCAAATCCAGCAGAGTGATTGGGACACCTATACCCTTTGAGACATACACTATATGCATATAGACATACACTATATGCAGGACCTTCTTGAACGTATGGTGTATCTTTGACAACAAGCGGAGGGTCAAAATGGCGTCTAATATGGACCTGTTCCTCGTAAAGCCTAATTGTTAGGGGCAATGCTTCTGATGTAGCAGGTGCTCCAAACGTGCCAGCAGAACATGCGCAAATACCTTCCCTGGCACAGACAACAAGGGGATTGACCTGTAGCTCTTACATTCACTGCACTGTCCCTTGCCCTTATAAAACGAGATCACAATATCGTCCTCACGGGGTGGTTGGCAAGGTTCCAGTTCTCCACACCAGACGAAAGATGGCCAGAAGCGAGTCCGTTACAGGGTGAGTAGTGCATTTCAGGAGCTCTAGGAAGATGCCATCGGCGCGGGTTGCGCGTCTGTTTTTCAGTTTGCAGATGGCACACTTCACTTCATCCAGCATTGGTGCGTCAGTGCAAGTGTCTGGGTCCGGAACCGCAGTGGCTGCCAAATTGTCCAGCTCTCAGCAGCTATTATTATAAATGGAGATATACCAATCTCCTAGAACTGGAAGGACCTTGAAAGGTCATCGAGTCCAGTCCCCTGCCTTCACTAACAGGACCAAGTACTGTCCTCTGACAGATTTTTGCCCCAGATCCCTAAGTGGCCCCCTCAAGGACTGAACTCACAACCCTGGGTTTAGCAGGCCAACACTCAAACCACTGAGCTATCTCTCCTCCCAAAGCTGAAAGGTGGTTCAGGGCACTCTGATAATGTTCCACCCAGTGTGACAGTACTTTGACAGGCTGAAATTTGTGAGGCTGAAGGGGGCCTGTGGAAAGTTCTATGCACCACTCACACTCTTCATATAGTAGGCATGAAGGCTTGTGCTGGACTTGGCATAGGATACCTGCATTGGGGGAATTTCACCTAAAGGTATGTATACACTGCGGGGAAAAAATAAAATCCTGGAGCAGAAAATGTAGATGTTTGGGCTCAGGCTGAAGCCCAGACTTCAAGACCCAGCAAGTAAGGAAGTTCTCAGAGCCAGGGATCCAAATGGAACCCAAACATCTGCACTTCTATTTTTAGCCTTGTAGCACAAGCCACACACGCCCAAGTCAGTGGACCCAGGCTCTGAGGCTTGCTGCCATGGGTCTTCTTTTGCAGTGTACACATACCCTAGGACAGTGCTTCTCAAAGCCAGTCTGGCGCTTGTGCGGGGAAAGCCCCTGGCGGGCCGGGCCGGTTTGTGTACCTGCTGCGTCCGCAGGTTTGGCCGATCGCGGCTGCCACTGGCTGCGGTTTGCTGTGCCTGGCCAATGGGGGCTGCAGGAAGGACAGCCAGCACATCCCGCCGCCTGCACCACTTCCCGCAGCCCCCATTGGCCTGGAGTGGTGGACCGCTGCCAGTGGGAGCCACAATCGGATGAACCTGCGTACGTGGCAGGTACACAAACCGTCCCTGCCTGCCAGGGGCTTTCCCTGAACAAGCGGCGGACTGGCTTTGAGAACCACTGCCCTAGGAGACCTTGGAATATCCAGGATGTCCCTTTTCTCCTGAAATGAATGAGATTTAGGTCCCTAAATACTTTTGAAGATCTGGTTTCAAGTGACTTAGCAGCCTAAGCCCCATTTTCAGCTTAGGGCTTGTCTTCACTACCGGAGTAAGTCGACCTAAGTTACACTACTCCAGCTATATGAATAACGTAGCCGGAGTCGATGTAGCTTAGGTTGACTTACCCCAGTGTCTTCACTGCACTGCATCAACAGGAGACGCTCTCTGATCAAATTACCTTACTCTTCTCGCGAAGCTGGAGTACCGGAGTCAACCGATACTCGAGTTAGCAACTCTTCACTAGACCCACTAAATCGACATCCGCTGAATTTATTGCAGCAGCATTGGTCTCCCTGGTAGCAAAGACAAGCCTTTAGACATTTAAGAGCCTATGTCCCAATGACTTTCAATGAATTTAGCCTCCTAAGGGTATGTCTACACTGCAAATAAAAATCCATGGCCGGCCCGAACCAGCTGACTTGGGTTCCCAGGGCTGCTTGGGCTGCAGGGTTGTTTCATTGCAGTGTAAACTTCTGGGCTCAGGCTGCAGCCTGAGTTCTGGGTCCCTCCCACCTCACAGGGACCCAGAGCCTGGGCCCCACCTGATTCCAGAAGTCTACACTGCAATTAAACAGACCCTTACCACGAGCCTGAGTCAGCTGGCATGGGTCAGCCCTGGGTGTCCAATTTCAGTGTAGACATACCCCAAATGCCTACGTCACTTCTGAAAATGAGGCTTAGGCTCCTAAATCATTGATGTGGTTCTGAACATTTTACTTTAAGTGCTTTGAAGGCATAAATAGTACAATTGTGGGAGATGTGTATTGGCTATAGAGCAACTCATCTTGCACCCGTGACTTAAACAAGACTCCAGTGGAAGTTGACAGCGGAGTTTCCTGATAAAGGAGATATAGTACGTTTTGGTTTTGAATTCCAGCGTGTCTAATAAAACATAAATATTTTAACAGAATCAGAAGTCAATATTCTGTTTCCAATGCTCCACAAGTATTTAAAAATACTTTTAGCTAATTATGGGCCAAATTAAACCCAATGAGAGTTTCACCACTGACTCCTTGGAACCCAGATTTGGCCCTGTATGCAACTTTAGATACGGATTTTCAAAAAATAAAATGAGTGTTCTTATTACATAGAGATTTTAAACTGGAGAGTATGGAAAAGCTTAATTTCCCTTTTTCTCCCTGATTTTTTGCTCTCCCTTAAAAACTTAGCCACTCCCTTCACTATTGATTACACTTACAGAATCTTATCTTCAGCTTATAATTTATTTCATTCACTGTTTAAAAGGGTTAGATAAAACATCAAAAGGGGAAAGTGAATTGTGTGATTATCCCATGAACAGCGTGTTTTAAGAACTTACCTTGCTGCTAAGAAAATAGAGAAACATTGATTTTTATTGCTTGACATGTTCCAAACTATGATAAGGTTTTGGGCTAATTAAATAAGATGCAAGATTTGTTCATGTACTGTTTTGTGATAAATCTAGTGTGCTTCAGTATTTACTTCTGTTTCCCTTAATATTTTAAAGTTTCCTTTTAAGTGTGTGAAAAATGGGTAAAAATGTCAGTTCTTATCATACATGACCTTGCTTTTTGGCTAGCCTCGTTCCTCTTATCTATCAAACGCATTACTCTCTCCATCATAATGTGGCAGTGCAAACAGTGCAGCTAGCCAGCAAACATGACCAAAGCTACTTTTAAACTGCCTCTAGACTCTTTAAACTCAGCTAAAAAGCTGATTAGGTTCCACCTCTTTGGTCATTATCTCATTTTGATAGCCACACTATGAAAAAGTGATCTAGTAAAAAGCTGCCTAATAGGAAAGCTAGTTAAACTGTGTGCTTACTTAGGAAAGTATACTTAAAGAATAATTAATTAATTAATTAAAACACCTAATTCGTTTGTCATAACCAACTGTGTAAACTAGTTTGTCTATTTGCTGAGTCTTGGAATGAACAAAGGTTTTAAAAAAAAATTGGGGGGAAGTGGAAGCAATTTAACATTTTCCAATTAGCATTCCAAAAACAGAAACTGACGAGCCTGCCTGGTATATGAACCCTTTCTGTCAGACCTTTGCATCGTTTTTGTTGGTTTATTTATTTGTTCCAGTTTTAAGGTTATTTTCCTCTGGTGTGAAATTAACCCAAAGCAACGCAGAAGACGGGGATTTCTACAGTAAGTTTGAAGCAAAAGTGAAGGGGCAAAGTGAGGGAAAGTACTTAGGCATCCCCTCTGCTAGCTTTCCAAAGGAGAAAACAATATTTAGATCTAAAGCTGCAGAAGAACACGAGTGTGTTTCATTTCCTTTATTGTAGGTAAAACATAGCAGTTAGAGGAAAACAGAATTGTGTTCCATTGTTTTCTCATTGATGGTTAGCCACATTTACCCCGATTGACTGGAAGATGTATGATCTCTGATTGCTCTTTGATCCATACACCTTCCCAGTGGATATCTTTTTTTCCCCTTTTAAACAAATTTTAAAAAGGAGAGATTAGAAAGGGGAGGGGAAGGCTGGCTACAAGAGAAAAGGGTGTGGTGTGATGTGGGGAGGTTAAAGTCAGCATGTGTAGGAAAACCACAAACCATTGTCGAGGCTTGTTTGCATGATTTACTTTTGCGAGTGAAATACAATGGCAACTATTCAGAAAACAGTCAATAGGGCCTGACTGTAACAAGCCCTAAAAACATATATGCTTCATTATAACAGAGCCTAGGAATCATGTTTTGAAGTGTGATTGGCTTTACTTTGTCAATAAAGCAGCAGGCAATATGTCAAGTCTCTGGCATACAATAAAAGTGTGCACTTTTCCTCCCCTCTAAAACCAAGAAGTTTGGGGCCAGAGACTTATCTTGTTTCCCTTCATTACCAGCTGCACAGATTGTAGCAGATCGAATGGTTACAACCGGCTGGATTTATCTTTAGCACAAATGCCCCACAAGACCTGTAAAGAGAGAGACGATTAGTTGCAGCTGATAATCACTACAAGCCAGACGATGTAGTAACAAGGGTATAACACCTAGAGTGGCCATCGTTTTCCCCACCGATTTCCCAATATCCAGAATACCTTCAGCTGATTGGACCAGAACTACTTTTAAAATGGAGATTAGAATATGGCAAAATAATTTCCGACGTGTTATGATTAACATCGTCTAGGCTCAGTTTCACCCCTCAACCTACCTTTAGCATCTGCATTAAATTCCCCTGCTACCAGGTACAAGCGAAAGTGCCAGGAAATGGCCCTTCTCGCTGAGAACGGCTAGAAGTGGAGAATTATCCTAAATCTTGAGTAGCAACCCTTCAGACACGGTCCTATTATTATATAGTTAAAAGGATGCGGAGTCCAAAATATTTTACGCAGCTGGATGGTTTACCCATTGTCATTTGGGAAGTCTTGATCGCTTTGTCGGGCGCCTTTCAAAACAGAAGAGAAGGGAAATGACTGGAAGGCGAATAAAGTCTTGTACTCGTAGCATAGGAAAGTGTTACCGGCCTGGGAGTATCCTGTTATTGCATGTACACGTCTCTGTTAAATAATAGGGTTTAGGGCGGGAAAGACCTGCTGCAATCAAAGTTTTAGAGATCATCCTAATTCACAAATAGATCACAGGCTGCGTGGCTTGTCACAGACTGATGGTCTCTTTGTAGTCGGTCAGGAATGACAATCTATCAAGTTAATATCGGAGCATCTTTATGCTTAGAATCCCTCGTTGGCCCAAGAGCATAGAAGAAGGACATCCTACCTAGCTGTGTCTTTGCCTCCCCTTCCCCTCTCTTTGCCCCCTGGGGACTGAGAGTTTTCTATTACTTTGGCTACAACCTGTGAGGATGTGGCTTGAATCCCAGGGCCAGAGTTTCTTGGGCGCCCCTTTCTTTTAGCGTGTGTTCCTGGGGCCCAGCTGAAGTGAACGAGAATGTTGCCATTGGATTCAGTGCTAGCAGGATCGTGTCCCCTTGGGTCGCTGACTCTGGGGTGAGATATTACTCGGAAATATGCAACCAGCCCTTGAAGGCCAAGGGAAGAGTCCGCAGCCAGTGGACAGGAGGATAAACACACATAGAGCCCTGCTCCGTTCCCCTCATTAGACCTCAGATCTGCAAGTTCTCTGCTCTAAACAAAAATCACAATCAAGGAATTGCCTGGGATTTTGCGGTGTGTGTGAATATTTTTTACATATCTACCTCGTTGGAAGAAATACGGCGATGAGGGGGTTAAAGAAACTGCCTCCGCTGAAGACCAGGGACCCACAAACATTTTCACAGATCTCTAACAATAGGTAACATTACCGATTAACGTGATCTGTCAACACTCCTTTGACCCGTGTGACTAGAGCAGATCTATTAGCTGGCACCTACGCTGCCCTCCCAGTCACCTTGGTAAGACTTTGCACCCCCTGGTTGCGCCTGAGTCACTGGTAAATATTTTCTTACGCCAGGCTGCCCTTTCCCTCTCCCTGATCCCGGTGTGTGTACTTACCTTGATAGCGGCTGTTTTCTTAGCGCAAAGATGGCACTTCCTGGAGCCTTGCAAACATTTTTGTTATAGAATTAAGATCTGCCGGGCAGATAGGGCGGGTGCTTTCTGGACAGAGGACGGGCCACCTTTGGGAGGGAGGGGGGCTGGTGGGCAAAGAAAGCGGATGTTGGTATGGACCGTGCAGGTGATGGTCTGTATTCAGTGCCACCTAATAGCAAATAACGCTCCCCCTCTTTCTTTGGGGACAGGATCCATTTCTTCCCGCCTCAGGTCAAGTTTGGGTTTTTTATCAGCTCAGGGTTGTGTGAGCGGTTGATTTCTTCCGATATTGCTGCGTGTAGAACTTAAGCCAAAGGGACACTTTGGGGGCCGGGGGGTGGGGGGCTTCGTACTTACAAAACAAGCAAGTTTTTCATATTAAAAGGGCAGGAAACCCCCACCTTCAGACATGGGATAGATCAGAAAGCACAGGGGCCTGATGGACAGACCTAGGTTTCAAGGTGACTGGTCTAGATGGTGTTTTAACAGATAAGTCACCGATATGTCGGCGATTTTCTTTTAAAAAAAAAATGTTTTTCACCGTACCAGCTGGGAAATCGTTTGCTTGTTTGTGTGTTACGATCTCAACCAAGCTGACTGCGTGCTCGACTTACCAGCCATGACAGTCAATGGGAAGAAGTCTCTCTTTGACTTTAGTGGGCTTTGGGTCAGCACCTAAAATGTCAGTTCTCCATAGGCAATAGATTGATAGCCAATGACCTACCTAGCGTATTCCTTCTGAGACCGTGTTAAGAAAGACTCTATCCTGGGTCCCTACCATTGACAGTTGAGCCGGGAAACAGAGATTGCAGGCTGTATATAAAAACTTTGCAAAGTTGCTGTCGGAGAATGCAGTTGAAACTAATGACCTGTCTCTTTGCA